>JAPDPK010000024.1:1770000-4170000 GCA_031772115.1 Heritiera littoralis | reverse complement strand
ATTTTGGTTCATTTTGATAAGCGGTGGCCAGCCTCTCCTTAATTTTAAGAAGACAAAAATGTGTTAAATGTATTTATTTAATACAATAATATATTTGGTGGTGAAATGATAATAATACCCTTGCTATCTTTTGAAATTCCCAAGTTATGTTTGTTTTCCGCTAAACTTCACTACTACAAAATCCACTTTCCTTACTAAGATCCAAACATGGCCCTAGTAACTTTTTCAAAACAAATCATTATGTATAAATATCTAATAATATTTTGTATTTATTTTATTTATTAAAATATTTTATAATTTCCGTAATTACTTATTTCCTCCTGCGGGGTTGTACACATGCAATTTCTATGTTGTACCACCTTAAAATAATTTGTTAAACTTTACAATAAGTTAAATTATTTATTTTTTATTGACTTTTAATCTTGAAAAGTAGGTTTCCCAATGTCCAATGGGGTGTACGGCACTTGAGAATTATTCTTGAAATAGTTTAGCTTCAAACGAAGGCTATTCAGTTTATTCGTCTCGTTTTCAGTAATTTCTCCAAATTTTGAGTTTCAGATAAATTTAGAGTTGGACTTAACCATGCAAAGTTTTGTCTATGTTCAGTCAATGGTTAAAAGTCAACCCACATAGATTATATTTCAGTGTCTTATTTTTGGCTATAGACAAAAATGTTATTTTCGGCTATAGACAAAAATGTTATTTTCTAATTTGTTGGCTTTAATTCCTAGATACCTTAAATCGAACTCCGATTGAGTTGAATTTCGTACCCTAGGTATATCGAGCCCTAAATATTAGTAATTTGCCCTTTCAAGGTCTTTTCAAGTCTTAACGAATCCCGCAAAGCTTCGCGTACAATTTCCTCTAGCACTACCACTATTCAAAATTCTTAGTGGTCAACCTTTGCTTTTTTTGTTTCTATAACCTTTAACTTATGGAGTCCATTGGGAAAATATGATCTACACGCTTTATCCTTATAGATTAGGTTAGGCTACATGAAGCAGTATCTGAAATCACGTAAAATCGTCCATATAAATTCTCCACCTCCACACATTCTTATCCAAGGCAATGCCTTCATCCAACTCTAATACCTCAATATCTTTTCGAATTACCTCCTTCTAAGTCCTTTTCGGTCTTCCTATAGTCTTGGCCCTTCTTTCATCATTCATAGCCTCCACTATCCTAATTGAATCATCCATAGGTCTATCTCGTATGTGTCCAAACCAACGTAAACAACTTTCACACATTTTGCCTTTGATAGCTACCACTCCAACCATCTTGTAGATATCTTTATTTCTCATTCTATCCTTTCTTGTATATCCACATACCACCGTACCATTTGCATTTATGCTACACTCATCTTTTGTGTATGCAGTCTTTTAGTCGCCCAATATTTACTATCATATAGTAATGTTGGTCAAATAACTATCTTGTAAAACTTACCTTTCAACCATATAGGAATTTCTTTATTACACAACACACCTATGGCACCTCTCCACTTACTTCATTGAGCCTAGATCATATGGGTCACATCACCATCAATCTCTCTATCCATATGTACTATTGACCCTAAATATCGAAAATGCTCCCACTTAGGTATTGCCACCCCATCTAATATCACTACAATCTGCTCTTCCTCTTTGTTTAAACTAAATTTACATTCTATGTACTTAGTCTTCACTCTGCTTAGTTTGAACCCTCTTGATTCTTGCGTCTGTCTCCATAGTTCCAACTTCGCGTTGATTTCTGCTTTAGTCTCGGCACATAGAACAATATCATCTGCAAACATCATATATTGAGGTACATCATCTTAGATAGATTCTGTCGTTTGTCCATTACTATCTCTAGGGGTGTAATTGAGCCAAGCTGATCAAGCCGATATAGTGGAGTGCTCGAGCTCAAGCTCAACTTGAAAACTCACTGCTCGGTACTCAGCTTAAACTCGATCGAGCCTTAATTTTTGAGCTCAAGCTCAACTCGAGATCAAAATCAAGCTACTCGAGCTCACTCGATTAGGCTCGATTGTTTGAGCTCAATTCTCATACTTGAACTCGAGCTCGATTCTCATACTCGAGCTCGAGCTCGAATTTATTTTAATATAAATAGAAATTTTGTGTATCAATTAAATATAATAAAATATAAATTTTTAATAACAATAATAACTATGCAACAATAACAAAATTGAAAACTCAAAACTTAATCCTTATGTAATTTTATTAGAAAACTCAAAAAAGCATAAAAAAATGCTATACATCTCAGAAAATCATCTACATAAGAAAATTATATGCCAATACAAATTCACTCCACATAAGTCAGTGAGTCACCACATACCACTCACAATGCAGATTGCCTTGAAAAACTTCATAATCTGCCAAATATTTGCAATTCAGCTGAACCAAAGAAGGCAGAGACACAACACTTTAAAACATGAATAATTTACCTCTTGGATGAAAATCCATCCAAAGATTACAAACTAACGTTGAATAAAACGAAAAGAAAACTAATGTTGAATAAAGAAACTAACTTCTGGGTGGTTTACTTGTTCGAGGAGCTTGGTATATGTTTCCTCATGTCCGGTGCATACATTTGTACTACTGCTGTAAAATAATAATGATGAGATTTTGTGATTTAGCCAAAAAATTCAGAAAAAAAAAACAACACCAAACAATACTTCAAAAGTTTAGAATATGCGTACAAAAAATGGATAAAAATGATAGGAACCGCATCAGGCAACTAAGAATAAAGAGAGTTTGGCTTTTTAATCAACATGTGTAATCACCTCTTTGCTCAGTCTTAATCACAGCCTTTGGGATGCTTTGAAAATATCTACCATCATACACAAATGTGATATCAATAGAAGAAAAAAAAATCAATAATTTTAATATAAATGGTAAAAATAAGAAAGGAGCAGAGGGCGCGCTAGATCTGTTGTAGGTGCACTGGATCTACTGCAGTAGGGGCTAGGTTCGCTGGATCTACTGTGGCTCATCAGATCTATTGCAGAAGAGAGGAAGAGAGGGGCTAGACAGATGGTGTAAAGGTGTCGGAGCTTAGGGACTAGGCTCGTCGAATTTGTTGTGGGAGGGGCGACTCGCCGGATCTATAGAGGAAAGGGCTAAGCTCGCTGGATCTGCTGCAGTAGGGGCTAGGTTCGCCAGATCTGCTGCGGCTCATCAAATCTGTTATGGAAGAGAGAAAGAGAGGGGCTAGACAGATGGTGTAGAGGCGCTGGAGCTTGGGGACTAGGCTCTCCGGATCTGCTGCGGGAGGGGCTAGACTCACCGGATCTACAGCTAGAAGGGCTAAGCTCGCCAGATCTGCTGCAAGAAGGGCTAGACTCGCTGGATATGCTACGAAAGAGAGGAAGAGAAGGACTGGTTGGCTTCTGTAAGGGCGTCAAAGCTTGGGGGTATGCCAGACTGCGATAGATGTTAGGTAGGGTTAGGGCTCGAGCAAGTGCAAGGTTTTAGTTTAGGTTAGAATATGGAGGAGTGAATATGAAAGGAAGAGTTTCTGAAGGTTAAGGTGTATTTTAGGGCAGATGTGTAATTTTACACTAAAATAATAAAGTTCGATAAGGTTGCGAGCTACTCGAGCCGAGTATCTTAGTACTCGAACTCGGCTTGCTTAATAGTTCGAGTAGCTCGAGCTTGAGCTTGACTCAACAAAAATTGAGTCAAATTCGAGTTTTCATCGAGCCGAGCCCTAGTAGCTTGTGAGCACCAGTGTATCGTTTACACCCCTAACTATCATAAATGAGAATGGACTTAGTGTTGACCCTTGATGTAATCCCATTGTGATAGGAAACTCTCTTGTTTGCCTTCAACGTGTCCTTGCATGTGTCTTTGCATCATCGTACATATCCTTAATTAGTTTAATATATTTCATAGGTACTTTTTTCTTCATTAAGGACCATCACAGTACCTCTTTAGGCACATTATCATATGCTTTCTCCAAGTCTATAAAGACCGTATGAAGATCTTTACCTAGTACTTGAGAACACTCTATAAGTTCTCTAAGCAAATGTATTGCCTCCTAGTTGATCGACCAGGCATAAAACCAAATTACCTCTATATGAAAATAATTGATTAAAAAATATGCAAATAATGTAATATGATGATGTCATAGTCACAAAAAATAAACATTACTTTACTTATCAAAACTTGTAGTTAGGATAAGCAAAGGTCGAGCCCATAGGGATTGAATTTACTAAATTTAATTACAAAATCAACTTCTAATTTTAGGGAAAAGGGATAAGGAAAGAATTTTAGGGTTTTAGGGTTTTATACTAATTAATGATTTGATAAAGAAATAAAGTAACTAATAATAACAAAAAGCAAAAATTAAAGTTTAGACAAGTAAGACGTGCTTCAGTTACAAGGCATTCAATTATTCTTAGGGTTTGATGTTGATCATCGATTACAAATATCATTATTAATTAAATAGACAACTATTGTAACCAAAAAAAAATAGACAACTGTAGTGTAACAATAACCTCTATTACACCATCTTTCCTTATTGGATCGTTAGTTAAAACAAGCTCTTTAAATAATTCCTAACTACTAATCTACTTAGAACAAGCTCTCTAAATAGGTTGTAGTAGCATTAACAATTAGAAAGATATAGGTTGACATTAGATAACAAGCTCCTAAGCTCAGTTCATTTAACCTAAACCTTTATTCTCCTAAATCCTTATTGATTAAATCCAAAAGCAATTACGGACTTATATATATTTAATCTAGCAGTAGATTATTTAATTTAACTAAATAGTGTGTACCTTATCTAATCAAACAAACAATCAAAAAAAGATACTCAAAGAATCTTAGATACTTAATCAATAATTATAATATAGGTTCATGAATCACATAATATGCTTTTTCAAGAACAATTAAATTACCTCATAACTAAATTAAAGAACTACTCACTAGACATATTCAAGAACATATAATTCATGCTTAATAAAAATCAAGAAATCAATAGTAATGTAAATCACAAAAATTAAATCAATCTATAACAATATAAATCAAGAACAACTATTCAAGAATTAAATCTAGCACAAAAACAATATTAAACTAAAGAAATTGCAAACTATAATAATATTAAGCAAGAAATTGTAAAATCCCTCAAAAGAAATATAAGAAATCAGTTTTCGTAAGAAGAGAATTAAATGGTAACTAAATTATAAATTTTTGAAGAAGAAAATGCAAAAGAAAAGAAAAGAAAAGAAAAGAAAAGAAAAGATGAAATTGGTTTTAGCCAAAATAAAGAGAAAGAAATCGTGAAACACTAAAAAGAAGAAGAAAGAAAATAATTTTATAATCTAAGATGAAGAAATCAGCAAAAGAAGAAGTAAAGAAAAATAAAAGAAGCAAATTTATAAAAGTAAAAAGAAAAATCGAAAAAAGAAAGATATATAAAAATATACAAAAATTATTTTATTAAAAGTGTCACGACTTGAAAGCCATGACGTATACTTAACACTAACACTTATTCCATTTACCCAAATTTACGAACTAAATTTCTCATTTTCGATTTAAGGTTTGTATTCGGTGTTAGTGTCACCGTTAAACAATTTTCACCTTTCTCAATTTGATTTGACTTATCGTTACTATTTAAGTTAGTAACTCATAAAGCAAATCAATTTACTTTCTCAATATTTTAATGCATGATTGACCTGGCAAAAGAAAAAGACTGAAAACTTTCCTTTATATATAATCAATTTTCTCCAGTTAATCAATTTGCAATATATATATTTCTAATATCATATCTCAACTCCACAATCCACAGTTTACATTATTATACATTACACACATTCCCAAAATCATCAATTAAATATATTCATATTCCATAAATTTCATATTTATAATTTTACAATCATATCCTAGATCGCACTCCATAATTATACTAGTCTATAATAATCTAGAACTATCCTAAGTTACATCCCAAAATATTTTCAATAAACATGTACTGTGCACTTTAAAATGTCCATACATGATAATCAAAATAATATACAAGTTTTGTATACCTCAAAAGAAACAAAAACAACACTCGGAGGACTTGGATAAATACCGCTAATAGATACTGTCCCCAAGGCCTCACACAGAAACTCCGAGCGTAGAGTCTAACTCTTATGATCTGCAAGGTTGTTAGAAAGTGGTGAGTAAACCATGGCTTAATAAGATACTAGTATAAATGCGAAGTAGAATTATATTGTCCTAAATGCAATGCACGTAACCTTGGATTCCAATCCTCATTTCGTACACATGTCATATCACATCATATTATTTCATAACATCATCAACTACTAACTCAAAATCGATCTACAATGCCCATACTTACTCAAAATAGATTCATAATATCCATCTCAACTCAAAATCGATGCACATTATGCGTAGATTCCCAAATCATTTAATTCACAATATAAAAATCAAATGTGAGACTGCATGAATTCAAATTCATGATATGCATGGCTAAAAAATCATGCCACATGTGCAGTCTCAAAATAAGTACAATCTCAAGCACGTGCATATGTTATAAAAGTTTGTTCAAAGTAAGTTCAAATTTAAGATCAAATACACGTGCACTTTCAAAAGTAAACAGGTCAATAGTTTAAGTTCAAAGTTTCTAAAAGAATAATCTGGATGTTGTCCAAAGTTTCAAGCCAATCACTCTGATTGTCTAAAACAGTGGTCAAATAGAGTTCTAAACATGTATGCTTTTCAACTCAAAGTTTTGATAATCAAAATTTGGAGTTCTAAATCAATACTTTGAACAATGTTCAGAATTCTAAATAATATTTCAAAAGTTCTAATAATAATAATTGGACTATTGTCCACGTCCAGAGTTTTGAAAGAATGCTTTTAGCAAAGCTGGAAGTATAAGTCAAAGGTTCTAAAACGAGATATGGTCCAAACAGTTCAAACCATTAATAAAGACTTATAAATCCCACTGTAGCTATCAATGGGCCAACATCCTTTTTGGGCGCTATCATGGCCATGACGCTTAACCCCAGTCTCATTGATCAAATGAAATTAGGACTTGTCCGCGATTATGGTCAGACAAGCTTAAAATGCGTGTTAATCGTTGATTCAATCAGACAAGTTATGAAATGGTGCTTTATTGATATTGCCAAAATATGCCATAATCTAAAAGCTAAAGTTTTGAATGTTCTAAAAGTTCTGATATTCTAGTAGTTCGGATGCACTGAAATTCAATGGTTCTAATATCATAAAGTTGTCATGCTTTTCGTTCAAAATCACACTATGTGCACATACAAGTATGCACTTTCAAAAATTCTAATAGTTTAAACAACTTGATATTCAAACGTACGTTTTTTTAAACCCATGCATTTTTTTTCAATATTTAAGTCAAATAGATTTAAGGTTCTAACATACATACGTAAATCAATGCACACTTTCAAATAAACGAGTTTTAAGATCATATATACTTAAAGTTGATGCAAATAGAAACCCGAGTTCAAAACAGTATGATACAATAGTTATGCAACGTGTCAATACCACTTTATTCAGTCATTTCAATCAAATCACCCATACGACACTAACCATGATGTTAGTTACCACTATAAATCATCTATCTCAAATCACTCAATGTAATATCCATGTTATGTCCGATACCTTGGTCACATATTACTATTCATGCATGCATTCTCATTCTCATTATATCACATATCGAATAATCGATTCCCAACATTGTCTTAACAAATATGAAATTACCATACCACAATCTAACATTATTTCAAATATACATTCTATTGTCAATCCACAATATTCCAACATCGTTTCATCGATATTCTAATATCGTTTCATTAGTTCGCTATCATCATAATAATAGTATTCTATAAGAAATTAAAATCACTAGTCTACGAGTAATATTAACATTACCATAAAAATCTATTTACCATGCAAGCTGTCGTACCTTAACTAATATCGTTTCAATTCAATGATTTTCACTTAGGTTATTATGCCTTTATAATATCGCTATAAAACCACAATACCTTTTATCAATGAAACCTTTAGTTTTCAAACCTGTTCAATCATGTCAATCAGATCAATACTTTCAATCAATACATTGAAATCATTTCTAACCTACCATTTATTCATTCTTTCTAAAAACCACAATTATTTCCACAAACAATTACTTTCAAAATCAATCCTTTATAAAAATTCCAGTAGCATAACATTTCTATTATTATTATCTCCTGCGTGTAGAAACTAATAAAAACTCAATCTACCTCAAAACAGTTCAATTCCATAAAATCCACAACAACATATTTCTTTAAATCCTCAATCAATTCATTAGTTAAAATCCAAAATCAATGCATTTTTTTTTTAAATTCACCATTCAATTCATTATTTGAAATTCACAATTCATTCTTTACTGTAAATCATTATCTGTAAGAGTCTCGCCCGTCTCACCAGGTCGTCGGTGAGCATTCCCTTGGAGTCCCACACTCCCCAAGTTTGCCTTACAGCGAGAGTAGGCAATCGCCCAACACTCACTACACAATGTATTGACCGCCAGGTCGTCGGTGAGCATTCCCTTGGAGTCCCACACTCCCCAGGTTTGCCTTACAGCGAGAGTAGGCGATCGCCCAACACTCACTACACAATGTATTGACCGCCAGGTCGTCGGTGAGCATTCCCTTGGAGTCCCACACTCCCCAGGTTTGCCTTGACAGCGAGAGTAGGCGATCGCCCAACACTCACTACACAATGTATTGACCGCCGTGTAGTGAGTGTCGGGCGATCGCCTACTCTCGCTGTCAAGGCAAACCTAGGGAGTGTGCGACTCCAAGGGAATGCTCGCCGACGGCCTGGTGAGACGGGCGAGGCCTTGACGATTGTAAGAGTAAACCTGCGGCGTGGGAGAATGCCAAGGGGATACTCGCCGACATCCTGGTGGGACGGGCGAGGCTCTTTTAATAAAAACGCGTGTTTTTATTGTAAGAGCCTCGCTCGTCTTACCAGGCCGTCAACGAGCATCCCCTAGGAGTCCCACACTCCCTAGGTTTGCCTTGACAGCGTGAGTAGGCGATTGCCCAACACTCATTACACAACGTATTGTCCGCTTTGGCGGTCGCCCACCTCATGGCTTTGTCCCAAGGTACTTCGGGCACCTTGGGACAAAGCCGTGAGGTGGGCGACCGCCAAAGCGGACAATACGTTGTGTAGTGAGTGTTGGGCGATCGCCTACTTTCGCTATCAAGGCAAACCTGGGGAGTGTGGGACTCCTAAGGGATGCTCGCCGATGGCCTGGTGAGACGGGCAAAGCCTTGACGATTGTAAGAGTAAACCTGGGGCGCGGGAGAGCACCAAAGGGATGCTCGCCGACGACCTAGTGAGACAGGTGAGGCTCTTACAATAACAACTTGTCTCAAATGGTATGAGTATTGTAGAACGCGGGTACTTAAAGAGGTCCCGGGTTCGAACTGAATAACGCACTCAAGGTGATAAATGACCTGTAAGATACTTTGGGCGCCTTGGGACAAAGCCGTGAGGGTGGGCGACCGCTGAGAGCAGACAATACGTTGTTAGTGAGTGTTGGGCGACCGCCTACTTTAGCTGTCAAGGCAAACCTGGGGAGTGTGGGACTCCTAAGGGATGCTCACCGACGGCCTAGTGAGACGGGCAAAACTCTTACATTATCAATCAAAATAAATCATGTATCATATATAAAGTGTAGTCATAAGTATAAAATTCAATCTTCTCTGCCAAAATCGTACCTAGATGGTGTGGTCATGATGTCATCCTAGATTCTTCTCATATAAGTTCCTTACTTCCATATCTGATCACATATCAAGTTTATTCCCAACATACTCTAACCACATTCAAATTCTCACTCCAACACAATTTAATGATTATCAAATTTACTAGTAACAATTCCACAAAGTTCCCATAACCCCTTACCAATACTCCAATATCAACTCATCAACATTCTAACCAAATTCTTCATAGTATTTTCAACACGTATTTCGACGTACCAATTCAATCCACAATTTTATTATCATAAAACATTAAGCCTACTTTATTGAACATATCTACAAATCCCACAAGTTCAACACTTTAAGCCACACCAACGAGTTAACATATTCCACATTCTCAATTTATTATATCAATAGCCTCAAATACCTAACACATTCTCTAATAACATCATACTCGTTTCACAATATTTCAATAATTATCCATCATCAACAATTATATTTCTAAACTATACAATATAATACTACTACTATTTTACAAAAGTATTTTAGTGAAAGCTTCGCAAGCTAGCACTTTAGTGAAATTTTCATATCCTTGCTACAATTTCAACACTCGCATATTTTATTAGAATTAATTAATTAGAACCATATAACAATTTATTAAATAAAAAGTTAGCTTTCTTACTCTTCTAAGCTCTAGCTTGGAAAATTTTTCGCAAAGCTTCTTCTTTTGCCTTTTTTATTTTTCTTTTCCCCACTTCAGATGTGTCTAGCCCTCTAGGTCCCTGTTCCAGCCCTGTTTCGGGCCTTAATTTCAATACTAAACACCACGTTATTCCCTGTTTTTGGTCCTGCCTGTAGCAGTCAAAATACCCTGCTCGAGCCTCTATTACAGCAACCACAAACCCCCTTTTGTGCTACTATTTCAAACCTCATTTAGCCTTATTCCAGCACCCCTGTTTGGTGTCGAAACCAACCTTTACACTAACCAAAAAGACCCTTGATTATACCCTGTTCAAGTCAGGTTTATCCAGCAATTACCCCATTGAACCACGCCTAGCTCAGCCCACTTCAGCCTTCAAAAATCCCTCTCGATTTAGCCTCAAGATGGCCCTGTTTGGTTACGTTCCAGAGCCTTAAATCCCAAGGTTTTAGCCCTTGTCTGCCCTACAAAATCTCCTATACACAGCTCTATTCCAGTATTCAAAACCACTTTTTCCTCCTCCTTGATCAATGCTATCTCAACCCCCAAGCAGTGCCGATTTCCAGCCTTTTTCCTTACTCTCAACAGCTCACTCTTTCTTTCTTTCTTTTTTTGTGTTTAGTCAACCCATCTCATTCCCTTGTTCTGGCCGAAAATGGCCTCTTGCTATAGTGGCAGAGAGGTTCGGCCCTCTTCCTTTGGTCGACGCTCCCTCCTTCTCTCTTCCTCCTTTCGGTTTAGCCCACATTTTGTGTTTACCCATTTCAAGCAGCCTGAGGACCACCTTTACATTACCTCAACACAGCTGAAGCCCTTCAAATGGCTCTCACAACTCAGTCAAAATCTTATACCATTTTAGCACTTAGTCCTTGTTGGTAGCCACCATAAACAGCCCCTAAAATAAAACCAACGAGCTTCCTTTTTTCTCGGCCTCAAACCTGGCCTTGCTCCCTGCTTTTCAGGCCTCTACAACAGCCCCTAAGGGTCATGGTTTAAGCCTTTGAATCCTAACACCAATGGCCCCTCTCTCAGCTGTGTCTCGAGAGCTTCCTACAGCACCCGGCACCACACTTGATCAGCCACGCACCTGTACTGTTTTCTTCCTTTCTGTCCTCCTATAATAGCCTTTAACAACCCTTTAAAACTCAAATTTTTCCGCCAAACACCCTTAGTTCAGGCCTTCATTTCCCCTGTTTCCAGCCCTTTCTTTTGACCTCTGTGCAGTAGCTAGAGCCCCAACTTCTAGCCCGTCAAGGACCACTTGAAATAGCAGCCAAAACTCTTTCAGCCGAATGCCCAGCTTCAATTTTTTATTCTTCCCTCTATTTTCACCTTCTCTAGCTCAGTCTCTCTCTTGCGTCGGTTCTCTCTTCACCGCTTCACTTCAGTTTCGTCCTTCTCCTGTTCCAGCTTCAACTATCGTCTCCCTTATGTTTCATTTCCTTTAGCTGCTGCTGCCTGGTTCGGCAGCAGCTTCTTTCCTTTCCATTCTATTTTTTTTCAATCTTCTCTCGTTCTCGACTCTCTTTTTGTTCACCTTATTTCCTTCTTCAGTTTTCTTTTCTCTTTCACGTCCCTGCTTCAATGTCTTCTAGCCTTTCTTTTCTTTATTTCTTGTTTTACAAATAACAAAGCAAGGCATTTAGGTCTGCCTTAGGCAGACGTGATGCCTGGAAGGGATTTGGAGGGATTTTTTTAGACCTGAAAATCTTAAACACGATATGAACACGACACGAATAAATGACACGAGGTGACACGAGATGACACGGGGTTAAAATTAAGTAAAATTAACATATGAATGTGGTAAAAGTTAAAAATAACATTTTAAGTTTTCTGTGTCGACACGAATTTTTGACACGAATACATGACACTAACACGACACGAACACGGTTTTACATGACACGAAAAAAAATTTTTGACACGAATTGCCAGGTCTAGATTTTTCCCACCAAATCTTCCTCTTTTAACATTTTTATATATTTTTTTATATATTCTTTTCATTATACATATTTTATGTTCACATTTTATCTTTTAATAAAATATATATCATGTATGTGTGTGTATATATATATATATTTATATATATATATATATATATTTATATTTATATTTCTCTTCTTTCCTCTTTTATTTTTTCTCATGAATATATACATGTATTTATCCATACACCTATACTCAATTATATACCTGTCTATATTTATATAATTCTTTATTCTTTTTTATTATGCCTATATTTATGCATGTACAAATATAAATATATATCCATACTCGTATATATTTATGCCCAATATATATACTTGTATGTGTGTGTATATATATATGTGTGTGTGTGTGTATTCCCTCATGTATCTATCTATATAATTATGTGTATATACAATCTCCATATATTTATAATGTTTATTTATTTATCCATTCTCTTCATGTATTAATTTCCACGTACATATATATATACCTATAGGCATATACCTAGTACACTTGTGCGTATTAATTCATATTTATGCACATATATTTAATTTTCTTTGTCTTTATAAGTCTATATTTATTTGTATATTTCCAAGTATATGTTTATATATATATATATGTATATATACATATACTCATATGTTTGTACATGTAGTTATCTATATTATTTTTACTTGATCATTTGTTTATATTTACCTCTGTGCGTATGTAAGTATGCATGCTCGTTACATGCATTTACTTCAATACATATACATATGTGTCTCTATATATATATATTTATTTATTTGTTTACTTCCTTAACTAAACTCATGCTTGTTTATATTTTGTATCCTTATACATTTGATGCCCCTACGACTTATATATATTTTAAAACTCTCGTTTCCTTTAAATCAAAACAACATTCATACAATCAATCTTCGAAATTACATCTTCACATATAGTACACTTTAATTTTGTATTAATGTATAGGTTGGGGATCGAGAATTTGCGGTTTTCACATAAGCAACCATATTAAAATAGTCAAACCAATACTGTCTATTTCATCATGACAACTAGCATAGCATACATCACAAACTCCATGTATATATACATACATAGATACACTGTGCTAATAAAGTCTATGTCTCGAAATATAAACATGCATTACTAGAAAATGGGTTTTTTGCAACGCTTAAAGTCGTTGCAAAATGTAAATTTATCGTTGCTAAAACGTTTTTGCAACGACTAAAGGTCGTTACATAAGCTTCCGTTAGTAAAAGTATACGTAATGATTTTCATCGAATAATAAGTCGTTGCAAAAATATAATTATTGCAACAATTTTTTCTCGTTACTAATTAAATGTTTGTTTTAGCAACGACTAAATATTTTGTCCATATTTTTTTGGCAACAGAATATATTTGGTTGCAATTGCTTTTGACAACAGTTTTTTATTGATGCAATAGTTAGTTTTGCAATGACTCTAGTCGTTGCTATAAATAAATACGAAACGACAATTTTGTTGTTCCTAATTTTATTCTTAACGACTATAGTTGTTGCGACAAATAAATACGAAACGACAATTCTGTCGTTTCTAATTTTATTCACGACGACTATGGTCGTTGCTACAAATAAATACGCAATAACAATTCTGTCATTTTTAAATTTATTCACAACGACTATAGTCATTACTACAAATACATACGAAACGACAATTTTGTCGTTCCTAATTTTATTCATGACGACTATAGTCGTTACTATAAATACATACGAAACGACAATTTTGTCGTTCCTAATTTTATTCATGACGACTATAGTCATTGCTGTAAATAAATATGAAACGACAATTCTGTCGTTCTTAATTTTATTCACGACGACTATAGTCGTTGCTACAAAAAAATATGAAACGACAATTCTGTCGTTCCTAATTTTATTCATGACGACTATAGTCGTTACTATAAATACATATGAAACGACAATTTTGTCGTTCCTAATTTTATTCATGACGACTATAGTCATTGCTGTAAATAAATATGAAACGACAATTCTGTCGTTCTTAATTTTATTCACGATGACTATAGTTGTTGCTACAAAAAAATATGAAACGACAATTCTGTCATTTCAAATTTTATTCCCAACAATTATAGTCGTTAAAAAATAAATACAAAACGACAATTTTGTCGTTCTTAATTTTACTATGACAACTATAATCGTTGCAAAAAAATAATTATGAAATCACAATTATGTCGTTTTTAATTTTATTTACAATAATTATAATATGTTTCTAATTTATTTTATTTTAGAAACAAATTTTTATAGTTACTAATTTATTTTTACAATGTAAAAAAATTAATAATCAAAATTATTGTTGCAAAGAATATTTCACTACAATATTGTTATAATTACAAATAATAAATTACAAAAGAATTAATAATTTAAATATTTATTATTGTAGTAATTAAGTTTATCAAGCTAAAAGCACATCAATCCAGTAAGTAAACTGGGAACTTAAGCTGTGGCAACAACTTCTGCAGGCTTTGCGTCTGGGTTCTGCTAGAGCTGCTGCTTACCAAAAGGCAGTTTTCTTTCTTGTCCTTGAAAGAGTATGCAGAACTGCATCAGGCTGGACGTTGCACACAGCCCTTTTGTCTGGACAAAATAGAGCCAGCCTGATGTTAGGTAAGATAAAGTGCACACGAACTAACACCCAAGCAAATCTAAAAATTCTATAATATAAATTAACCAGAGATATGAGATCACAACTCAAATAAATTAACCTCCATGGGAAAGAAGTAATTTAACAATATCTTGAAGGCCCCCCTTTGCAGCATGGTGCAAGGGAGTCCCAACATGCCGACCTAACACAAATGAAAATACTAAAATTAAAATTAGTTGATATACTATTCAATTTCATAAAGCCTCCAAAGCTCCTTTAAATTGTAAATTACCAGCAAAGGTTTCAATTGCACAAACAAAAATGAAAATTAAAACAAAAATTTCCTACAAAATCGAACATTCCTGCTTCTGGGAGTGAAAAAGCCCCAAATTTATTTGCTAGAAACAAAACTCAATATTAACTTCATAAAGAAACAAAAATTAGCTAAATTCTTTTGAAAAATAATTTAAAAAATAAATAAAAATAAAAACCTGGACGATAAGCGTTAACATTGGCACCGAGTTCGATCAAAGTTTTGGCTACATTAAAAAGCTCTGGATTTAAACATGCTAATATCAACGACGTTTTCCCTTCTCTATCAATCCACTGCCAAATCCATAACCAAAAAAAAAAATAAGACCTAAATTAATCAAAAATTAATTGAGGAAAGAGATCAGATTAATTAGTTGGCACCTCAAGCCCAGCACCATCACGGCGAAGTGCTTTGATCCCTTCAGCGTTGCCGTAACTCACTTGATTGTATAGCAACTCGTCTTTCGATTGTTGTTTCAAAAAAGCTTATGTTTGGTCCGATGGAAAATAGGGATCGTTTTGTATTTCTAGGAAAAACTATTTCCTAAAAAACCTTACAAAAAAAACTCAGAAATATAACAACATAACATATCTGTCAACATTTTATTTAAATCAGATCACCTTATAGCCAAACTTTGAACCACTTCTATCGAACCCAGAAATTCACCAGAAATGCCTGAACATCACAAATCTATCAACACTCTATTACTAACATGTAAAAAAAAAAATCTCTTGCCAAGAATAGGGCTTCCATAGAGTCTGGTCACTAGATCTAAGGACGCAGGGGGTCACCAGATCTGTGCTGAACTAAGTCGGCAGAACTAGACTTGGTGGCAGAGGCTAGATCTAGAGAGATTTTTTTTGGGTTGGAAATATACAGGGAATGGGATGCAACAGGGGGCTTTCAGAGAGAGTGGTCATCGGATCTAGGTTGGACTGTGGCGGCACTGGAATTTTTTGCTGTAGGACACGAGGGATTTGAGGCTTCGAAGACTGAAACAGGGTTATTAATATTTAGGGTCTTTTATTATTGATAATTTATAATTATAAATTGATAAGTTTACTAACGTATAGAATTATTAGTATTTAGGATTTTTTATATATTGATATATTATAATTTATAAAAATAAATTATATAATTATAAAAATAAAAAATGGACTTTTATATAAAATTTATAATAAAATTATAAATTATTTATGTATAATTTATAATTTGTTTATAATTTTTATAAATATCCCTTTTATAAAGTTTTTAAATTATACAATTATTTTTTATAAAATTATATATTTTTATAAATTATAAATTATCAATATATATTAAAAAAACTCTAAACATTAACAGTACAAAATTAACATTAAACAAAACAAAAACAAAAACTTTAAATATGTTATTCATCATCAATAATATCATCAACGTTATCACACTCTTCATTACAATCCATGTTGAGCTCCACATCATTGTCATCATCATCATCAATAAACTCTTCAATGGGTGTGGTCGACTTCATGATTGCTTCAATCTCTCTAGCTACCTCACATGGAAATATTTCTTCAGTCATGCCATCTCTTTGCAATCTACTAATCCCACTGTTATCATTCAAATCTCTTTGTAAAAGACTACTTTCATCACATTCCTCCTTTTGATAAACTTCTTCATTATCTTCTATAACATCTACCATATCATCTATATCTACGATAGAGATGTTATATAAATCACGAGGTGGAGCCTTTATCACAATAAACCGATTAGGATCTCTTAGTTCTTGCACATAGTATACTTGCTCATCTTGAGATGCTAAAACAAATGGTTCTGTTGTCTTAAGTGTACGATTAATATTGACACTTGTAAATCCATAAAAGTCAATCCTATACGCAGTGTCATAATGCAAAACATCCCACCAATCACATTTGAATACCACTACTTGTTTTCCTTCTACAAAGGATAACTCGTATATGTCAGTCACAACACCATAATATTCTTTACTAGGGGAATCATTATCTCTTCGAACCATAACTCCACTATTTTGAGTTTTTCTATTTTGTTCACAATCACGGGAGTGGAACCTAAAACCATTCACAATATATCCACTATATCTTCTAGCAATTCGTAAAGGAGTACTTGCCAAATTAATTAATTCATTTTCTATGGATCCTTCACCATGTAATTTTGACACCTATTACATTAGCAATATATCAATATTTTAGAATTTATTTAAATATAATTGAAAGACATAATATATATTAGTGAAGGACACAAGAATTAAGGAGGATGCCATACATGCATATTAAACCATCTAGCAAATTCAGCATTGTGCCTCTCCATAAGATTTCTAGCTGAAGATTTTTTCAATTGCTCTTTGTGCTTTTTACAAAAAAACTTTTAAAAGTTAATATTTTAAATATAGCAAAAATTGTTTAAATGAAATAATGTTTACGAAACTTACTCAATAAAAGGCAGTACTTCATCACAGTTATTCAAGATGTATAAATAGGCTTGATTTAACATTGAAATTGAAAGCTCATGTAGACTAGGCTTCCTTATAACACTACCCATCTCAGTAAATATTTCAATACCATCGTGTGATGTAGACACATCAAAACCATCATTATTACACTTAGCTCGATTAAATGCAATCTCATTATCTTCTAAATACATTGAACAAAATGTAAGACATTCATCAGCTAAATATCCTGTAGCGATTGAACCTTCTGGACATGCCTTATTACGACAAAAAGACTTCAATGTGCATAGGTACCTAAAAAAAAAGCCAACTAAATCAAGATCTATAGTGAATGAGAAGATAAGGGCACACTTAAAAATTTTCACAAGTTACCTTTCAATCGAATACATCCATCGGTAAGTTATAGGACCCACAATCATAACCTCATGTGGTAAGTGAACTACCAAGTGCACCATAATATCGAAAAAGGAAGATGGGAAAATCATCTCAAGCTTGCACAATATCAAGACAATTTGATTTTGTAAATGTTGAAGGTCATCGGGATCAAGAGTTTTAGAGCATAAATCTCGAAAGAAAGCACTTAATTCGACTAATGGATCACAAACTTCTTTTGGTAATGATCCACGTATAGCTAAAGGAAGAAGTTGCTCCAAAAAAACATGGCAATCATGACTCTTCATTAATGATATCTTTCTTTCTTTTTCATTCACACAATGAGATATATTAGACAAATAACCATCTGGCATCTTTAAATTCACCAACAATCTACAGACAATTGATTTCTCTACACTGTGCTTTTCCTGACTATTTTGCAATTCTTGAAGAAAAACTAATACTATTAGTAATAGAGGCTGTAATCTTTCTTGATTTTTTTTTGGTAATTCAACAGCAGTTTATTAGATGAAAACAGAACAAAGGGTTCAAGGCTCAACACATCAAATGTCAACAACTGAACAGAGCCACAATAGACAAGCACCGATAGCACCAGCAGTGAAAAACAGAGAATAATTGGAAATTAGAAAAGAAATTCAGTAGCAAAGAACTTTAGAAGGATGAAAACTAGCTTTCTGGGCCAGTAACTCAAAAAGTCTGAATGCTTAAATCTGTCACTTAACTCTATCTAATGATTAACAATCTTTTCGATTCAATCTCCATTTCCATTCGAAACTTGAGCCAATGTGGGTATTCTTTTTCTACAATATAACATGCTTTCAAGCTCATTGTATACCATACCTCAAGAAGTGGGAATGCTTAAATATCTCCCTATACTCAATGTGAAGAACAATACTCTCTTTGGTTAATACCATCTTGAAAACTTTACTAGGCCAAGCAGTTTATCTATTTTTGATAATCATTTGTCAAGCCCCATTTTGGCAGAAATGAACAATCTTACACAATGGCCAATGACTAGAACATGTTAGTGTTGGGGAACTACTCCAGAATTTCTCAACACATAAGAATTACTTGAATGATCCCATCCTTAGAAGTTTGAGAAAATTGCAGTAGCCTACACAGAGTTAGGCTTGAAAGAACTTAACTTATAGGGCGTATATAGGAAGATTTTGGCACTTATCCAAACTTGACTTAAATTGACTTAAGCTATAAGCTACCAAGCCTCATAATCTTTAGTGCCAATATTTCTAAAGGAATACCTCTTGAGCTACCACAGGCAACGCAATTACAAGAGCTTGATCTCTCCTCAAATCAGCCATGTGTCAAATTCCAAACTTTCACTAAATGGTAAACAACTTTTCAAGTAAAATTCCGTTGGAAATTAGGATGCTTATGCTATAAGATTCACAAGTTCTTAACTTGGTGTCCAATAAGCTTAGTGGACAAATTCCTATACTACTAGATTGTGTTTGAAACTGGGAAGCTGAATCTAAGGTTGAATAGAATTGAATTCCTTTTGTTATAAGCAACATATTTGCTCTTAAAGATCTGGACATGAGTTGAAATTAGCTAACAGGCAAAACATTACAGCAGGTTGGGAAATTACAGTGTTTGGAAAGGCCAAATATTACTCGGAATATGCTTTCTGGTTTCATCCCACCTGCTTAAGCTCCATATCAATGCTTTTCGAGATGCTATATTTGATGCAGTAGTGCCTTTATTGGGTAGCTTTGTTTTGTTTTGTTATATATTTTCATTGTAAGTTTTTTTATTCTTCATCAAAGGATTTGGAAAAAGAAGTTTCAAACAGGGGAGCCATAATGTCATGCATGTTGGAAAAAGAAATGCTTTCTGACTGACATGGCAAAAAAAAAAAAGCTTCAAGAGACATGGCAAAAAAAAATGCTTCAAGAGATGGCATGAACAATAGAGACAATTCCCTTTCCATTGAGGAATTGATAACCATATGCATATGCCTAATCAGTTGACAACAAGTATATAAAAATAAAAGATAAGATATTGCCTTTAATGCCTGTTGTAGGCAAGTTTTCGTCAACTTTTTCATTTTCGTCCCAATCATCCGGTGGTTGGGTTTCATCTTCATCTACAAGACTCATCCTCTCCATTAAATTAATTCTTTTCCTCGAATTAGGTCTGCAATAAGGTCTGGATAACTCCTCTGATCCATTACTTTCTTTAAGACTAATCATATTTCTGGAATAATCCTTTGATCCATGCAAACTTTGCACAGATGTTCTTGCAGCACCACCCTTGACAACTTTTCCTCTGCCTACCATTTTAGATAGAAAAATAAGCAAAATTTTCAAAATCAATAAAGAAAATGTGTAATATATAAAGCGGTTATTAAATACTACAAAATAACTTGCTAATTAAAATTGCTTTAGAGGGAAATAACATCCCTTTGGCGCCTAATACTCTTTGGCGCCAAAGAACTTCATGAAGAAATTTGTTTACTAAAATATAATTAACAATATATTAATATCACAATTTTACTTTGAATATATTCTGAAATGGCATAAAATCCCTACAAATTAGGCATAATATGCAAACGACAAAATAGCTTGAATAATTGCCCACTTACCTTGGAAGGTAGAGATGGTGATTAAGCTCTTAATTGGTTTTGTCTTGGACTTTGCTCTCACAAAATTCGTCAAGCGACCACAAAATTCCCTCTTGCCTCTGTCTCTCTTTCTGGTTGCTCTCTTCCCTCTCGCCTCTGTCTCTTTTTCTAGTCACTATTAAGGGAAGTCGACTTGACGACAATGTTGGAGAACTCACTGTCCATGGAAATAATCGGAAAGCTGTTGATGATGGATCCGATTAATTTGACTTCGTGCTTATCCACTTTCCTCCTTTCCTCCCTCTTCTCGATGGATTTTCGAAACCCTTTCCATTCTTTCTCTCTTTTAAACCCTTGTCCCCTTTTCCTTTCTTTTCCTTTAACTCTTCTTTGTCTTTTAAAGAATAAATGGCATCTTCTCTCTCAACTGTAGCCTCTTGGTTTAACCATATATGAATTTTCTTTCAGTAGCTTTTGGAAAAGTAAAACCAAGTGTCGACAAGGAAAAAACAAAAAGAAAACAATGGAATATTTCTTTTTGAGTTTGTAATTGTATAGATTATTATTATTATTATTATTATTATTATTATTATTATTATTATTATTATTATTATTATTATTATTATTATTATTATTATTATTATTATTATTAGTTGCTTGGCCTTTTCTCTTTGATTGCTATGTATTAGAAGTAAAAACAAAGTTTATCCAATATCTAAGAATAGATATGAATGCAGGGGAGGAAAACAAACACAATTAGTTCCTTTTTGTTTTTGAGGTAGAAGATAAATTCATTTTTTTGCAATCCAAAACGAATAAATTTATTTAGCATTGTCTCATTTCTCTAATAATAATGTATACAAAGAATATCGTAACAAATGTGATATAAATATCGTAACAACTTTTATATGGTTGTGTAAAATATTTACAAAGCCTAATTAGGCAATGACAATAAAAAATCATTGCAAAAACAATTACTTATTGTAACGATTTTTTTTATCGCTGTTAATTTTTTAAGAATTCATAACGATAAAAAATATCGTTGCATAAAATATAAAAAAAATAAAATAAGCAACGACTATTAAAGATTGTTGCAAATTTAATTAGATTTTGCAACGACATTCTCTGTCGTTGTGCATTTTGGTTGCTACAAGTCCTTTTTCTAGTAGTGCTGATAGCCATATACTTTACCACTAGATGCAAAATAACCTCAAAGGAGCTATCTAGTCTGAGGCTAGTGGTAGGCAATAATACAATAACTCAATCTGAAAGGAGGGAAAAAGAAAAAAAGGTGAGCTAATACTTAGTAAAAACTACAACAAGTGAATCAGTTTATAAAATCATGCACGAGGTAGGTACTAGCTAATTTTGAATTATCTGAACTCAATTATATTTTATAATATCCAAATCCAATTAACTACTCGAATCTTTTGATTTTTACTACTTGAACTCTACCCAATATAAGAAATACCCATTAACTACCCAAACCCAACAAAAGACCCGTTTTTTAAGTCAAAGTTTGACTTCAAATTTAAACTTGAAACCAATTTTAATACATATTATTAAGAAAAATTAATTTAAAAAATTTAAAATAACTCATAAAAATAAATTAATGCTAAATATCATAATGAAAATACTTAATGAATTAATTTAATTAAGTATTATATTAAAAATAAATAATTTATAAATATAAAAATTATTATTTATAACTGAGTTCGGATAATAGGGTACCCTAAGATCACTACTCAAACCTGTAATAGGTAGTAAAATTATTGTCATGACCTACAACCATAAACACACACATATGCAGAAGAATTTCTTAATTTATCATACACTTTATGTTTATCGTTGATTAGATAGGCAACAACATTTAATCCAGTTTATATATCTAATTATAACACATGGCACATTCAACCCCCTTACTCAAAATCATGGTTCTCTATAACATCTTAATCAGCACATCATACACACTAAATCATGGTCTCATCCACATTTATAAAATTTAATAAACCCAAATCTTACCCCATTATTCTACATGTACACATGTAACTAAAATTCAAATACATTTTAATTAGACACGTCTTACATTTCGATAAGAGTTTATTGAAAAATAGTACAAATACAATTTAAATTCATCTCTACCTATACCTTTTGAGTAGAAATCGAAGAAACCGTGTCAGACTTAAGCTCTCGAAGGCAACTAGAAGACTACTCAATTTAAAACATTTATAAATGGATTAGTGAGCTAACGTCTAGTAAGTAACTAATACAAACACACAGTATTAGTACCACATAAATGTTAATAGGAATTAAAGTGGAATGCTATTTTGAAATTAAGTTTGCTTATAAAAGTATCATGACATAAGTTATTCAACCAAGTAATTAAAATGGTGAGTTTCATTTATAAAACAAAGCCAAATAAGTGCATGTCATGATATTAGTGCATGCATACATGGAAACCATAAGAAAACGTAGATCTCAAAATACAGTTACTAAACTACAACATGATCTAACTACATTTATTATTATTATTTTTTTTTTGATCACGAACTACATTTATTATTTGGAGTATAAAAATCACAACTTTTTACTTGAAAATTCCCTATGGCTAAATCTTCTCCAAGTCCCTTTCATGAAAAATGTTCATCTTTTGTCATATATTTTAGACATTGATTATATTCATTATTTTGCTATTAAGAAAATCTAGAAAGTTGCATTTCCTTACCTCTTTCACCGTAGTTGAATGCTCTCTTTCCTTTTTCACTGTTTTGTACTTAGTTTATCTGGTTTTTGCATGTGAAGTTAATTGAATGGAAGAGCAAAGTGGTCTGCAAATAAGGAGGAATAGACGGTGGCGATAATGGGGATGTTGGTCCCATGGTCGCCACTTGCCACTTTCCTATTTGTCATTATGAAGGTGGCCTCAATTATATCTTAGAAACATGCAAGAAACTATTCAAGGAGTATGATGCTACATTTCATGGCTATTTAATTGGTCCCTCGTAGTGTAATTCTCATTTGTTCCCAATCTAATCCAAATTTTCAAATAACTCAACTTATGACTTAATTTTAAATAATTAACTGTATTAATTCACAATGAACTAAGAGGCATGCCATATATGGTTGGAAAAATCTCTTGAGTTAATTTTCCAACGAAATTAGAATCACATCAATTGAAGTTTTCTATAAAAAAATTTTAAGCTACTCTTTACAGATTGTCCGTTGGCCAAATTTTTTGCACATAGAGCAATTTTAAAAATTCAGTTGTATTGATCCATAATGTATCAAAAAATTTGCCACATATGGTCAGAATGTTCTCGGAATTATCTTTTCAAAAATTTTACGTTGTGTTAATTGGATTCCTCAATCTAAAATTATGATCAAATCAGTATGAGCTAATCAGAATTTCTTGCTCATCCAATATCAATTACCATACTAAATCTATTTAAACTCCAAAAATTACAATTAATCATTAAAATTGAGTTTAAAAAATTTTCAAATTTCATAATTACTATCCAAATATTACTCGAACTTGATTATTAAATATTCTAGTCCTATCAGGTAGTACAAGATATCTATTTATATGGCACCTATTTACATTCCTAATCGTGTCATGTCTTTTTCGTTCCATGTCAACCAATCGTGTTTAGCATTACTAAATCTAATTAAAATTACCCAATGGTTTTTATTGTTGGTTTTTTTTTTCTAAAGAATGTAATCTAGAGGGCATAATGGACATTGTAATAAAAATGGATAGGATAAGAAGCATACGAGAGTACTAAGAAAAAGCTCCCTGCTTGCCTTGCAGTATCAGTGAGGGTGAGCTGAGCTGCAAAACCAAAAAACAATGGCATCGTTGGCTCTCTGTTCTGCTTTCGTCACTCATTGCAAGATCTCAAATCATCACTACCGAAAAACTCTTCTTTTTTCTGCTTCAAAGCCTCCCATTTTCTCTCTCTCTAAATCCCTTTCTTTGAAGCTCTCTTCCTCTCCTATCATCTCCCAAGCACCCACATTTCGTTCAATCCCCAAGTCTTCGGAATCCGACGCTTCCGTTGTTGAGGCCGAACCTGATAACGTGGAGCCCGAACCAGAACCAGAACCAGCTCAGGTTATAGAGGCTGCCAAGGACGAGCCCAAAAGAGAAGAGATTTTTGCTGTTGTTATGGTGAGTTATGGCTTTGAATTTAGCAGTGATTTTATATAAAACCAGCATTCTCCATGCATTTCTAAATAATATTTAGATACCCTTTTGACTTTTTTAATTGTTATTAGCTTAATTTTAGCTACTAATGATATATTTCTGGCTTTGGTTTGGTTTTTTCTCGCCAGATTGACATTTTTTTTTTGGGTTTTTACTTTAATTTCTTTTTTTAATCTCTTTTTCCTTTTAAAGGTTACTTTGGTTTCCCAAATGATATGATTTGTGAATATTCTTAACAAAATTTCATTGCCTGCCAAGTGTTCGATTAATTAGTTCGGTTTTGTTATAGATTGGGTCACGTCAATACATTGTTTTCCCTGGACGATATCTCTATACACAGCGGCTCAAAGGTGCAAATGTCAACGATAAGGTTTGTGGTTCAGGTTTTTTTTTTTTTTTTAATTCCTCTTCTTAATTCTTAGTTACTCGAGAAGTTGTTGTCTTTGTTGAATTATTTGAATTTTTGTATCGTCAAGCATGTTTTAAAACAAGCTTGCAATCATGATCTAGTTTGTAGAATTATATGGAAACCTTTACCCTGGAAGTTTCCAAATTGCGAGAGGGTCTAGTATGCAATTGGTTTTGGAGGATTGGATGCATGGTTATGCATGGCCTTCCCGTCACAATTTGCAGAGGGAAGAAAGACAAATAGCCAAAAGTTGTGCTAAGTGATTGGAATAATACGTGGGCTTCTATTATTATGCAGAGGGCACGAAACGGCGATGGTGCCATCTTTAGTGGTTTTATTTTTTTCATGTGTAGTTCTGCGTATAAGTTGTGTTGGGTTTTGTAGTTGTTTAATATTTCAAAAAGTGTTGCTGGTTGGTGGATTCTATTGAGTTTATGTCCTACAAGATTAAGGTCTTGATGATTTTCATGCATTTGGATAGATGAGATCTGGCAGCTTGACTATTTTTCTAGATTTGAGCATTGTTATGTTGTCAAACATATAGGTTAGAGTTGGCTGATCCATATGGTATTGGAACAGGGGTGTTGTTTTTTGAAACAAAGAATTAATGGATTTTCTATTGCATCATTCATCCATGACATGAAAAAAATTGGATATTTAGATTTCTTTGTTTGCACACCATGTTGTGATGGAAGTTAGAGAGACTTATTTGAAGGGAGCAATTTTTAGGCATTAGTAAGATAATGAAATCCCTGTCCCTGCATCCAATCCTTCACCTGAGAAAAATGTTGGTCATGATGGCCAGTCTCCATGTGGTATCAATAGGAAAGAAACCAGATACCAAGGTAATCTTTATCGCTGATAGCACTAATTAATCTTTGTTAAGTGATGTTGTTTTGGTAATGATGGGCCATTTTAGTAGTTATGAAATCTGCTCACTTGGATGACTTTCCTGAAGGAGTTCTTTGACTTCAAACAAGTTGGTGTCAAGTCATGACAAGTGCTTGGACGTTTTAAAATATTTAAATGTTTGTGATCCATCTGCTGCATTGCATTTATCCTCTTTTTGATAATAGCATTTGGATCTAGTCTAGTCAATGAAGACTTTTACCTCTAGGTGAATCAGTTAGCCACCACTGAAGCTTGGCTATGGAAAAAAGTTTGATTGAAGCAATAGAAATTACTTCATTAACCTAGTGTAAAGGTTCTGGAAGGAGTTTTCAGATTAGTATATCTGTGAATTAGCAAGCAGCAGCGGCAGTCTGTAGACATTTCAGATTAGTATATCAGAAAGCATGCCGGAAAGTTTTGAGAAAAATGATCTAGCTGATATATTTCTGATAGAGTAGAGCTCAACATGTATAAGAAAATAAAGAAGAGAACACATGAGCAACCCTTTCCCACCAAGCACAAACTTAGCATCATAGAACATCAGATTATACACCACCTGGACTTGGCCCATCTAGTAAGAAGGTTGGAAATTAGGGTCTCTAGTCTGTGTTACTTACCGTCTATCTAACTACAGTTTTTAATAATGTTGAAACACTCGAAAGAGATGCGGAAAAAAATTAATTTCCTTATTTTGACCATTGCTGCACTTCATTTTTTTGAATTATTGTTTGCATTATACAAGTATGCTGTAATTTGAAAATTGCAGGTAACACTCTTCTGTCATGATTTGAGAAACACATGACATCGCATTTTTCACTCTACTACTACAATACTCCCATTGCAACCTGGGTTGGGGTGGGCTTTTTCTACATTTCTGAGCATTTATAGTCAAGTGTGGTTTTGTTACGCTCCCTTAAATAGCTCCCTTTTATTAACATCGAACTCAGTTTAAATTTGTGTTTGCAATATGAGGAACACAAATGAAAAGCATATTGTGGATTCAGGGACCTTTGTTAAAATGTCGGGGCCAATTCTTGTGAGCTAAATGCTAAGAGCTTTGTGTACTTGATATGCTTCCTAAAAAACTTTGCTTTCATTAACCTTCACAATGGCCTGAGATGGTATAAACCTTGTCCATGATCTGACATTGTGTTTTCTGGCTGTGTTAACTTGTGCTTCTGTTCCGTGCTTTAGACTAATTTTTTTCATCCCAAAGAACTAGTAATTTCACTACTAGTCAACTTTCGTTTTCATGCTATGCTGTCTGATGCCTTTAAAAGATTAAATTCATTTTGTTTCACAGATTACCCTAAACAAGGTATTGCTTGTGGGAACAAAAACAACTACGTATATTGGAAAACCTGTGGTAACTAACGCTGCTGTGCATGCTGTTGTTGAGGAGCAGGTAGGTTACCTCCTTTATTGTGCGTTTACCATTTTAATTTATGCTTTTGGTGTACTATCCCTTGTGCCTAATTGTTACCCTTTTTTTTTAACATGCAGGGATTAAACCCGAAAGTGGTTGTCTTCAAGTATAAGAAGAAGAAAAATTATCGGAGAAATATTGGACATCGACAGGTATGACAAGTTTTTGACATAACAATCGATGGTGAACTAGCTACTAGAAATTCGAATTGATGATAAAAGTATGATTTTTTTTTTGTGATAAAAACTGGATATTTTTGCTTTCTTGATGTCTACATATTTTTGTCATAGGTGCTAAATAGATAACCTTAACATTTTGATATGTTCCACAAACACAGCAATTGCGATTGTGCTACAATAACATTGTAGGCACTTGTTTTTTGTCCACCTCATCATTTTCGATGTTTTGATGATTTACTGTTGCAGCCAAATACACGTATAAGGATAACAGGCATCACAGGCTACCAAGACTATCCGGCAGTTACACTCGATTCCTAAAATTTCTTGTGGACGCTTGGAAGAAAACTTCTGAATGCGTTATTCAGTTCTGTTACCTCTTCTTCACTTGTATGTATTTTATGTTGATGCGTTGATTGATATACTAAACCAGTCAGTCAAAATGATGTTTTTAAGAAATTTCGCTTTTACCTGCCTTACTAAAGGTGAAATATATATATCAAAGTAAATGCAAAGATTGCACATCCTAATAGAATTAATAATCAAATTATAAATTTCAAAAAATATATGATAATTTTATATTTTAAGATTAAGTTATTGCGAGTTCCATTTATATTGATTTCAGATTTGAGCTTTTATAAATTTGGATCGTTTTGGTCTTAGGTCTTCGATTTTTATTTCTTTTATTTCGGGTTTGATTTTGGTCGGAATTCGAGTTTTTGATGGATTTTCACTTTTTGCTGACTCTAATTTTATCCGTATTTTTAAGAAAAGATATATTAAAAATTTTCTCAATAAAAGCTTTTTTAAATGATTTTTTGTCAGAAGTCGCTTGATTATTTGATTTGATTTATATTGTAGAGATCTAATAAATATCTATGTAAAACTAATTTAAAATTACACCATTTCATAGTTTTTCCTACAATTCATATTTTGTTAATTTGACAGTTAAATTTTATGTTCTATAATTTATTTACGCTTATCACGAACATATAAATTCAAGTTAATTAAAAATTTTATCTATTTATTTAATAATAAAATGACAATTATTAATATATACTGAAAAAAATATTTTTTTTTCATCAAAATAATAAAGGTATTGAAATAATTCAAAATTTTATGTACTTGACGGATACAAATAATTTATTAAAATTAGTGGTCAACAGGTTATTTGAGTGTGCTTATTGCAAATTCGGTAAAGAAAAAAATGTTGTAGTAGAAAGGGAAATGTAATTATAATTGATTATATTTATTGAATGACGATCATGTCAACCAATAATAAAACTCTGAAAGTTAAATAAAGAAGCAATTCTAGGAGGCAATTTGATAGAACAGAAAATGTATTATGGTGACGTGCTTTGTAAAGTTGTAATGTTTCTGTCTTGAAGAATTTTCTCTCGCTTCTCTTGAAAAACTTCTCTTGTAAAGTTGTAATGTTCCTGAAACTGTTTCTCCTAACGGATGGAAGTTGAAACTAACCCCGTGGCTCCTGAATCCACTGAGGAAGAAGATCAAAAAGTTTGAAGTGTAAAGCGAACAAAAAATGGTGAATTCAAAATTATTGAACAGGGTGTAACTGAAAGCCAAAACATCAACAAATCATCTTATAGAAATTCTGACAATATAGAAAGTTATCCTGATTTCATTGATTAAGAATCCGATAAGGAATCGGATGATCCTGATGATATTCCCACTATCCTCCTTTCAAAGGAGGAAAAGAAGAGAATACGCAAGCCTTGGAGACATGCAATAATAGTTAAAACGTTCGGCAAAGCCGTTGGTTACCATTTTCTATACCTTAGGGTTGCTGCACAATTGAAACCATGCGGCAACATGCAATGCATCAACTTTGGCCAAGACTTTTTTCGTTTCAAATTCCAGAACCAAAACTAATTCCATAAGGTTATATATGGGGGTCCTTGGTTCGCGAGAGCTTATTATCTTACGATGCGCTTGTGGGAACCTAGTTTAATAGCCAAATCCTCTAAAGCTTTCACGACTATAATTGTATGGGCCAGACTCCCAGGTCTTCCAATGGAATCCTTTGCTAAAGGAATTTTGCAGCAGATTGGAAATCAACATGGGTTATTGCTTAAAATAGATAGTTTTACTTAAAGCAACTCTAGAGGAAGGTTTGCAATGATCTATATACAAGTGGACTTAGATAAACCTCTCATTCCAAATATTAAAATTGGAAAAATGATCCAAACCGTTCTTTATAAAGGTGTTAATCTTTGTTTTAAATGTGGCTTGATCGGACATTGAAAGGAAAATTGTACTATATGTAAGGATTCAATGGAGGGAACAACACCCTCACCAATGGAGGAGACGAACCCACAAATTCTTGCTCAGAACACCGTGGCTAATAAGGTTGAGGAAGGTGACGATAGTTATGATCCTTGGATGATTGTGAACAAGAGAAAACCCAAATAGAAAAAATCACAAAATCCAAGAAATGGTGATTCGCTGCCTGATACGCCGGCTATGACAAGAAATAAAGGTAAAGAAAAGGTTGGAGATGTAACTAGTGATGAGAAGCGACGGCGAAAGCCTAGCACATCAGCTGGGCATGGGCCATTTGATAAGACTGGTGATAGACCGATCACTGCTTCATCCTCGAGGTTGGATAATGGAAAATCAAAGACCAGCTGGACTATCAAATCAAAGGAAACCATGGTCCATACTAAACCAAATGAAGCTTCAACTGATATTTCCTTTTGCTTCTTCAGCCATTCATTACAAGAGCCAACAACTCATAAAATTTCAAAGCCAAAATACCCTCGAAAAAAACACCTCTTTAGTGAAAAATGGCGGACAACCAAGAGGACTTCCAACCGTTGGAAATGATGTTCTTAATGTTAAATGACAAGATCATCTGACTAAAGAAAGCAATGAAGATCTTATACAATGCGAACCAATTGAATGAAGGTTGGATGGAGGAGGAAATAATCCAAGTATGGAAGAACATGGTAATAAACATAGATGTGCCAAACCTACAAGACCATCTTCAACTCTTGAATGAAAATGCCCAGACCCAACCATTCAGAGCAATAGAAGCTCTCCCAATGGTCAAGCAAATAACGATGAGGCAAGTCTACATAAACCCGGAAAGAATCCTGAAGATTCAGGAGAATAACAAGGAAACATTTCTATAAATGTCGAGACGATGGTGAAGCTGATAACTGTTATAATAAAAACTCTCCAAACTCCTGTCAGGGATGCAAGGGAGATCAAGGTCATGATGATCCCACAACATCATCATACACCGAAATTGCTATGCAAGACTTCATCGGGGGAAGTTAAGTCCTTGTTGAAACTGGCAAATTGGCTGCTAAATGTCCCAACACTTGATACTTTCCCCATGGGATTTTATGTTGGATGGCAAGAGGGGCTGGAAGCCCTAAATTTCAAGAGTGCTCTTATGGAATTAGTCCGAGTCAACAGCCAACCGTTGTTATAATTATTGAGATGAGGGTCTCTGGAGAACGAGTTGAAGAACTTTGCAACTCTCTAGATTTTACGGGATCATTCAGAGTTAATGCTTAGGGTTTCCTTGGAGGAATCTAGCTCCTTTGGCAACCCTTGAAGGTTAAAGTCAACATTATGCATGCCTTTCCACAGGTCATTCATACTACTATATAGGTAACATCCTCCCCCTCTAATTTAAATTATTTTTTGCTAATTCTACCTAGATGCTATCAACGGTATATACTTGGCCTATTCTAAAAATTAAATGTCAACTTTGGGAAGAGCTGATGCTCTTCTCATAGTCTTCCTTAGGTCATGTTGGGCGATTTTAATGAGATGGTTGACAATTCTAAAAATTTTGGTGGTAGACCTATTAGCCAAGTTAGGGCTAGACTTTTTCAGAATTGCACGAGAGAATGCAATATGATTGACCTTGGATTTATGGGCAATCAGTTTACATGGACAAAAAAAAATCAATATGATCAAATAATTTAGGAGAGAATTGATAGAGCACGGGCTAACGGTGATTGGAGATTGATTTACCAAAATGCTCTTTTATATCATCTTACCAAAATTCACTCTAACCACTGTCCTATTTTACATGACACTAATCCAAACTTGTCTTGATTTGAAAAAAAAAAGAAAAAAAATTCTCATTTTGAATTCAGAATTGTTGTTGAAAATTCCTGGAATCTAAAGGTGATTGGAGATTGATTTACCAAAATGCTCTTTTATATCATCTTACCAAAATTCACTCTAACCACTGTCCTATCTTACATGACACTAATCCAAACTTGCCTTGATTTGGAAAAAGAAAAAAAAATTCTCATTTTGAATTTAGAATTGTTGTTGAAAATTCCTGGAATCAAGTTGGTCATTGTGCTATTGAGGCTATTCCAAAGTTTAGAGACAATGTTAATAATTGGAATAAAACTTCATTAGCAACATCATTGCAAAGAAAAAAAGAACTAAGGGCAAGATCATTTGGAATACAGAAAGCTCTCAAAGTTTTACAAAATGACTGCTTAATGAAACTTGAAGAGAAGCTTGAAGCAAATTATATTCACACTCTTAAACTGGAAGAAGAGTTTTGGGCTCTTAAATCAAGAGTTGATTGGATTTCTGATGGAGATTACAACACCAAATTCTATCACATTTCTACTCTCCAACATAGAAGGAAAAATTAGATCATTCAATTAAAAAATTCGGTGGGCAAGTGGCTTTGTGAAGCTTTCGCCATTAAAGCTCATATCACATATCACTTCAACAAACTCTTTTCAACTTCTTTTGAATCTAGTCATATTGAGCATCAAATTACAAGAAGGCTAGTTCAATCACTCTCGTTTGAGGATCAGACAGCTCTTCACTTACCAATTAGCTTTGAAGAAGTGACTAAAGCTATGATATTTGTGAAACCTTTCAAATTCGTCGGACTTGACGGTCTTCACCCAATTTTCTTTCAAAAATGTTGGGATCTAGTTGGCGATTCAATCTTCAAAATTGTTAAAGAAATCTTCTCATCCGAGAAAGTGCTCGAATCCATCAATGATTGCTTCATCTGTCTTATCCCTAAGGTGCAAAGCCCTGAGACTATTAATCAATTTCTACCCTTAGGTCTCTGCAATACTGTTTACAAGATCATTACTAAAGTCTTGGTCAACAAGTTTAGACCAATGCTATTGAAAATGATTCATCCTCTTCCATCAAGCTTTGTTGCAGGAAGAAGAGCACATGATAATGTCATAATTACGCAAGAAATCAGTCATTCCTTCAAGAGAACGAAAGGAAAAAAAAGTCCTTTTTTTCACAAAGATCGACCTGGAAAAAACCTATGACAGACTTAAGTGGAGCTTTATTCGTGAAGTTCTCACCTTTTTCCAATTTCCACAGTTGGATTAAGCTAATCATGTCATGCGTCTCATCTTCTTCGATGACTATCTTTATTAATGGAGAACAAAGAGATAAAAACACCCCATCCAGAGGAATTTGTCAAGGCGATCCACTTTCGCCCTATCTTTTTATCCTTTGCATGGTATATCTCTCCATTAAAATTCGAGAGGCTTGCAAAGATAAATGCTGGAAACCTATTTAGATCAGACATAGAGGACCAAAACTCTCTCATCTCAGTTTGCTGACAATTTGATTCTTCTTAGAATGGCCACAATTAAAATGGGTAATGCCATGTCAAATGTGTTAAAAGAGTTCTGCTTTAAATTGGGACAGAAAATTAACACCAGCAACTCGATTCTTTTCTGTTCAAACAAAATGGAAGACATTGATAAGGAAAGGATAAGCTCCATTCTTGGCATTCCTATTGCGGATGACCTTGGAAATTATCTGGGTTTTCCTATTTCAAAGAAACGAAATAAATCTAATTATCGTTTCATTGTTGATAAGATCAAATAGAAATTGGTAGGCTGGAAATCTAAAACTCTTTCATTGGCGGGAAGAATTGTTTTTGTCAAATTTGTGTTCAACGCTATCCCAAATTACTATACGCAAGAAGCTTATCTTCCAAGAAATACCTGTGAAGAGATAACCAAGATCTCTCATAATTTTCTTTGGGGTTCCCCTGATGAAAAAAGAAAGATGCAGGTTGTTAACTGGGATCTGTCACACTTCTAGTAAAAGAAAGAAGGCCTTGGAATTAAAGACATGCATAGCCTCAACAAAGCTAACATGGCAAAAATCAACTGGAAGTTTCTTATTTAACCTGAGAATGTTTAGACCAAAGTCTGAAAAGGCCGCATACTCTAGGGACAATCTTTTTATCAAGAAAGCTTGTTCTCCACTTTGGAGTGGCATGCGGAAGTCTACGGATATCCTTGAAAACGGGGTTCGATGGATTGCTAAGTTCGGTACTCAAACTTTGTTTTGGAGTGACAATTAGATGGGAGCAGAGCCACTCAAAACTATCATTTTTAGGCCATGGAAACTTGAGGATGAAAAGGTCAAGGTTATAGATATCATATCTAATCAAGGAGACTGGGTTTTTGATTCTTTGAGCTCACTTCTCTTTTATTCTATGGAGCAAAAAATAAAAGCCATTCTTCTTCAACTTAATGATTCTAGTCAGGATTCCATTTCGTGGAAATATTTTACTTCAGGCTTATTTAGTTTTGGCTCTGCCTATGCACTTAAAAAAACTTGTTAGGCAACAAAAGGCCTTGGTTGGACCAAAATCTGGAGTTGTCCATCCACACCAAAAATAAAGACTTTTCTCTTGCAATGCTTACATCAAAAAATTGCCATAAGAAAAGAACGTGCTTGTAGAGGACTGAATATTCTTCCCACCTACCCACGATGCGGTGTAGAAAAGGAAACTATTCTGCACTCTCTTTGTGATTGCAATCTTTTGGCTGCAACTCAATCACGACTATCCTTTCCTTGCTGAAGTTTCTCCAACAGATTCCTTTGTTGCAACCAATGTTCAAATGCTATTAAAAATCAATACTTCCTTTATTAAATATTCTAAGTACCCAATAACAATATTAATTTTCTAATACAATGGCTTTTTCGGTCTACTTTTTACCTGAACTGAAATTACCATTAGCCTTTAAACACTTCCTTTTTAATTTCTAACTTCACAATTTCCTTAATTATTATTTTCTGAACCATATTGAATTATTTAAACAAGGTTTGAACCATTAAAACCTAGTACCCTTCATTAGATCGAAACTTCACTTGGTCCTATAGGTACTTTCCTTCGGTTTTAACAGTTTCAGTATTATTCTTACATGTTCCTTATCACCACATCTCAAAATTAATTTGGTTGTAACACTTTAACACCAAAACCCTAAGGTGGCTGAAAACCCTTCCTAGTCTTCTGTTAGAATTTTCTCAAAACTAGCCTTATAACTTAGTTCCGAAGTAGTAGTAGACTAACATATCTTCTTCTTTTAAAAAAACCAACACACTTCCACCATAAAACCCATTTGGCTGAACTCAAAAAATTATCTTTGGATCAATTTTACACCATTTTAACACTAGAATTTGGCTTAGAAAAATCAGAAATAGCACATATATTAAATTTAAGAAGAACAAAAAATTCTAGCTCATAGTTACCTTGTACAGCCGAACTTCTAGAATAGATTTCCCTTATCAAACGTGGTCCGTTTGGGCTGAAATTTGGATATGTTTTAGAGGGCAACCTAAGCTACAATCAGTCCTTCTTGGCTGGACTAAAAAGAGGCAATTTTCCTGGTTTTTTTTGCCTCACACGGTGGCTCCTTCACTAACGCCTAAAACAAAGTTATTTTGACGGGCAAAATTCCTAGCAAGCTTTTCACCAGCCAAATGAACTTTATTTAAGCTGAAATTTGGATATGTTATAAAGGAAAGATAGGGCTATAATTGATCCTTCTCGAACCAAGGGGACTGAGGTCGTTTGGCTAGTTTTTCGAGCTCCCAATCTTTCCTTCTCACTAATGCTTCAGGCAGAACAAAATGGGGTTTGGTGATTTTTAGTAGAGGCTAGTTGTTTGGGGTTTATTAAACAATTCATAACGTGTTTTTACTGTTCAATTAATATAAAATCAGATTTAATTGGCTATTTACTTTAATACCCTTGCTACCACTTGAATTTACTAAGTTAATTTTGTTTTAACTACATTTTCTCTTCATGAAAAATTCATTTTTCATTCTTTTTTCAAACAAAGCCTTGAGTAACTTTTCCATACCCATAATTATTTAAAAATATCTTGCAATATTTTATAATTATTTAATTTAATATTTATCTTTAAAATTTTTAATAATTTTCCATTGATTTCCTAGTGTTTCTCCATACACCATTTCTATGCAACACCACTTCAATTAAATTGACCAAATATTATAATAAATTACAATATTTATTTTCATTGACTTTTCATCTTGAAAAGTCAATTTCCTAGTGTCCTTTAGGGTTGTACGGCACTTGGGAATTTTTTAAATAAATTTGGCTTCAATCGAAAGCCATTCGGTGTTCGCTTCGTTTTCAGCTATTTCTTAAGTTTTCGATTCATGGGATCAATTTGGAGTCAGACTTTACTCAGAGAGGTGCAGACTGTATTCAATCAACAATCATAAGTTAAACCACGTTTGACTATATTTCAGTATCAAATCTCCGGCTAAGGACGAAATCGTCATTTTTCAATTTGTTGGACCCAATTCTTATGTACCTTAAATCATATTCCAATTGAAACAAAATTTATACCATAGGTATACTGAACTCCAAAAATCAATAATTAGCCCTTTTGGGCATTTCGAGTCTCCACAGATCCCATAGATCTTGCGTCTAATTTCTCTAGCATGCTCTCTATTTGAAATCTTAGCAATTAACCTTCGCCTTTCCATTTCTATAGCCTCTAACTTATGGAGTCCATTAGGAAAATGTGGTCCTTACATCTGAGGCCTATATAAAGAGCACTAGGCTCTTCACAAATTAATCCCTTTTTCCCCTTCTCTTCTTTTTGTAATATTTCCTAGGATTTTTTTTTTATAAAATTTATATTTTTTCTTCTTTTTATTTTTCTTTGCCGAGTTTTCCTTTTTTTTCCTTATAAAATTGTTTCATTTGATTTTACTCTTCTTTTCTTTTACCGATTTTCATCTTCTTTCTTATAGATTTCTTTTCTTTTCTTTTCTACAAATTTCGATTTCTTTATATTGAAAAGCACAAAACCGATTTCCTTATTTTAACTTTATAAAATTATTTTCTTAATTTTTCTTTCTTTGTCGATTTCTTTAGTTAGTTTTATAAAATTTATTTTCTTTTTCTTAATTATCAATTTCTTTTAGTCTTTTAAAGGGATTTGCGTTAACTTTAGTTTCCTTTATGTTTAATATTGTGTTCTTGTTAGCTAAATCATAATCTTGATTTGCTTTCTTGTTTGTTAATTATAAAGATTGATTTAATTCTTGTTTTGATTACATGATTATTGATTTCTTGATAGTTATAACCATGTTTTATGATTTCTTGAAGATGTCTAGTTAGTAGTTTTTTAATGCAGTTATGAGATAGACTAATAATTCTTGGAAATCATGTTGTGATTTTATTAACTTATGATATCACTATTATTAAAAATCTAAAATTCTCTGAGCATGATTTTATAATTATTGATTTGATTATACAGGATGCATACTATTTAGTTAGATTAAACAATCTACTCCTAAATTAAATACTTAAGTCCGTAATTGTTTTTGGCTTTACTCACAAGAGGGTTAGGGGAAATGAGGTTTAAGTTGAATAAATTTACATTGTATTTTTTTAGTGCTTAAGTCAACCCATAGCTTTCTAGTTTGTAATGCTGCTATGAATTTTATCTAGAGATCGTATCCTATGTAATTTAAATAGTTAAAGATTAACTGGAAATTGCATTTTTGATTAACAACACAGTAAGGATTGATGGTGTAACTCATCGTGCTTGTTATGCTACTGTTGATTATTTAATTAACAATAATATTTGGATATCAATGATCAATATGAAAATCCAAGAATGTTAGATACCTTGTAACTGAAGCTTTTACATATTTAACTATTATATATTCTGTTTTGTTTAGTAATTACAGTTAATTTAGAAACCTTAAAAGCCCCAATTTCCTTGTTCTTTCCTCAAGAATTAGATATTAATTTTAATAGGTAATTTAATCAATTAAAGTCTTTGTAGGATCAACCCTTGCTTCACTATTTACATAGTAGGGTTAGGATATTTATTTTTGGTAAACTACGACAATACCACGCATAGGTTCTAACCTGTAATGAACAAAAAAAAAAAAGATAATAAAAGAAAGACAGTATAAAATTCTTTTTCGTTAACGACCAATTCTTGGTCTAGAGTTGTAATCCTTTTTTAGGAAAGTTTAGGTTTAGGATTTGATTTTTTTTTCTCTTTGTACCTTCTTATAAATAATATGTATTGTTTTTAGAGTTGCATAGAAGGACAATCGTAGATTCAAACAAAGTTTTCTAAAAATAAAAAGATCAATGTATTTGAAAACAAATGCTTTCAATTTATCAATCAACTATACATGCTGAATTAAAACTAAATTGTTGTACAAAAAAAATATTAAAACTAAATTGAACAAATGAAAATACAACTTGAAAAACACATGTCAAAACTCAAATTTATAGTTCAAAAAAGACATCACGAGTATAGTAAGGCAGTGCTCACAAAACATCAAAGAGAAAAATAAGATATATATATATATATATATATATATATATATATCAAATCATTAACGTAGCTAGTCCCAAGTCCATATAAAGGAGGAAGGTAGCAGTAGATTTGGACAACCAACCATCAAAACTAGTCCAATTTCATGAAATGAACCAACATCGAAATGTTGTTAGGACGTCTACTATTCAGTGACGCCTTGCATTGGAGCTCAGGTGTAGTGAAAAGTATGCAAGGGTTGCTAGGTCATCGGCCTGGAAGCGAAGTGCCACATTGACGCCAAGATGTAGTGCAAAATAGGAATAGATTCCAACACCACAATGGACCAGGGTGGGTAAAGAAGTTAGTCCGTAACCATAAGCTTATGTTAGGATCTTGGAATATAGGTACACTTAATGGTATGATAACTAAGACTTGTAAGGTTATGAGTCAGAGGAGGGTTAATATTTTATGTCTTTAAGAGACCAAATGAGTTAGAGAGAAGGCTAAGGAGATAGCACATTGGGAATATAAGTATTAGTACACAAGGAAAGATAGAGATCAAAATGGTGTGGGTATCTGTAAAACCTGATTCTACTACACTATACAAGATATTTGTAATTATTTGATTATTAAAATAAAGTTTATTTGGTGAAATTAAGTGAATTGGGTATGTGGGCCCTACCTTGAATTTTTCTGTTTTATTGAGGATATAAATGAAATATAGTGTTCAGAAGGTGAAATAAATATTAAATAAATATTTGGAGGCATAAAAATAAGTTTTGGATTATCTGGGATTATTTTAAGAATTTTGGAAAACAAATTGGAAAATGACGGTTATGTCCCAAGGGCATTTTCGTAAATTTCACCCATAATAAAATGAGTTGGGACAAAGTAAAAATATCATGATAAACTACATAAAAAAGGGAATATCATGGTGTTAAAAGATTTGATGAAAAAGTTGGTTTGATCGAAAAATTTCGCTGACGGTTAAAAAGAGGTAAAATCGTAATTTCACATTATCGATGAACCGTGCGTTGATGAAACCACCATGATTCATCAAAATATGCCCAATAAGAATTTTTGGAGTTCAATTTCATAGTTAGAAAAATTTATAGAAGCTTGAGGACATTTTGTCCAAAATCATTATAATCGAGGGTAAAATGGAATTTTATGGTAGTGACAAGTGGCCACTTCCTATTGGTATGAAGAAGACAAATTTTCAGCAGAAATTTGACGCTGCCGGCCACTATTCATTTTCTCCCTCAAACACTCCCATGACACCATTGACAAGGAAGAAAGAAAAGAAAAAGAAAAACAAGAAAAATCCTAGGAAAACATCAATATTTTGCTATAGCTATTTCAAGTAAAATTACTCTACTTCATTTTCTCTCTTCATTGGTACCCATATTTCATCATAAGAAGCAAAGCACAAGGAGAAAAGAGGGCTAGGAGGTTTCGGCCAAGGTATGGTTTTGCCAAATCTTGTGGTTTTAATTGATTTCAAAAATGGATTCTAGTTAATCTTAAGGTATAGTTTTCATGTATGCCATTAGATTTATGTTTTATTGGCTAAATAAAATGCTTCCATTTTTATGGGTTTCGGTCATCTTGAGAACCTAGGGAATCCATGCATTTTGTTACATAAAAATGGTAGGAAATGAAAGCTTAATATGGATAAATAAAGATAGGAACATTAAATCATGGAAAATAGAAGAAAATCAAGAGATGCCATTAAAGGAAGTGTTCGGCCATGGCTAATTGGGCATGAAATTATGTTGAATTTTATGGTTTAATGGTAGAAAATTAATGTGAAAATCAAAAGAGGAAGGTTGGTGAAATCGGAACTGAAAAAGGTGCTAAAACGGGAAAGTTTAGTTTTAGTACCAGTGTAATTTAAACTGGTTGTATATATACTGTATAATCAGTGGCCGCATTTTATGGAAGTTAGTGGCTTAAAATTTAGAGAAAAATTATTAATAATTTTTGATAAAAATTATTTTGCAGCTGAGAATTAAAGATTTCGTTTGGCGTAATTAGGAAGCTCGGTTTCGTAAGACAAATAAAGGAGAAGTGTGTGAGTTGTAGAGATATAATGAATGCATGTTTTGTTGAGATGAATTTTATGAAAATGTTGGAAGCATGATTTGGTTTGAAACATGCATGAATTGTGGTTGAAAAGCTAGTTTATATACTGTAATTTCGGTGCAGGAGGTTAGAAATCCGTAGATGTTATGCTGCCAAAAAATTTACTAAAAATATTGTAAAATATTATAAATATTTTAGATGCTTGAACTTGAGTCAAATGACATATTTGGAAACCATTTATATAAATTTTCTATAAAATGGAAATTATGAGAGAAATATGAAAATTAAATATTCATGTTTTAAAATTTTGCATAAGTGAGAAATTAATTATGATTTAAATGATTTTAAATATTCAAAATGAATATTTATATATTTTCTCACTTTATACACGAATATTTACCGATTGATTTACTGTATTTGGAAATGGGAAAATAAATACTTTTTTGGAAATAATTATTTAAATAAATGATTTAATTTATGTCCTTAAAGGTATTTTATGAGAAAATAAATTGATTTTGAGACTTTAGGCCCCGAGTTTCATGCTTACTGTTATACTGTTATTGTTCACGTGGCTGATAGACCTGCCAAGTCATCAGCAGTCCCGGAGTCACCTGCGAGTGTACTCGAGGACGTCCCTTAAACTATGGCCATAGATCTAGACTGTTACTGTACTGTGTCCCTTAATGGACGATACTATGTCCCTAGTGGACGATTATAGCATGATACCATGTAGGGTGATGCCTAGTCTCAACTTACTGTTTACTGATACTGCACTGTGAATCACTAATTTATGTTTCACTGAAAATATGAACTACTGCTTATTATTATTGAACTGTGATTCACTGTTTAGTGCTTTATTGAACTGGAAAAAGTTCTGATTACTGTTTACTGAAAGGAATCATGAGAACTTACTATTTACTGAAATGAAATTATTGAATACTGTTTACTGTACTGTGATTTTACTGAATTACTAAATTGAAAGTACTGTTTACTGTTTATTGAAAGAAATGAGCACCATTGTCTGCTGGAGAAAAGAATTATGGAAATTATTTCTAAAATAGAAATAATTATTATATTGTTAAATCTATTATTTGGATATTTGGAAACTACCGTACTGGATATGATTACTACGGTTTTTACGGTTTTACATCTATTGTTATTGTATTGCGGGATTTAAGTGTTTATAAATTTAAAATGTTCCAAAATGAACATTTTATTATTCCTAAACTGAAAAAGGTTCACTAAAAACCTTTTTTCATTTACTGAAATTAATTATTGAACTGTTTATCCAGTGATTTGGATTTTATATAAGCTACTGAATTGAAAAGATATTTATTGTTTCTACAGTTTTAAAGTGACTGTTCACTGTACTGTTGTTTCACTGTACTATCATGTGTTTTGAAAATGATTATTGAAAAGAAATGTTAAATGATTTATACCATTAATTACTTATGAGAAATGGAAGTTAATTTGTTTTAAAATAAAACAAATTATTTAATTAGTCCCTATAGTCGCTCTGGGTTTTCGGGACAAGACAGGTATTTCAAAATACCTTCCATGCTCCATTTGGATTTTTCAGCCGACTATAGTATCCTTCCTTACAGTGCCTAGTACACCGTTAGGAAAATAAGTGTTTTTGCTGCATGTAGATTTCATTATATCAAGCAGAATACGACTCCTTTACTGAGCACGTGGTTCGCTCACTCCTTTATTTTTCAACATTTCAGATTAATTTCAAGGATGATTTGCGAGCTTCCTCAGATAATAGAGCTATGAATTCGCACACAGGTGCAAAGTGCATCATATTTTAAAGGTACGGTCACATTTCTTTTATATTCAGACATATGTATACAGTACTACTTTATTGTAAAATAGAAACAGGGGATGTAAAGTGTACGGAATATTGTAAAAATTTTATATTCTGAATTAATTAAATAAATAAATGTTTATCATTTAATACTGTATTGTGCAAGTGTTCAAAACATCACAGACAGCCCAACTATAAAATTGTGTGTAAAATATGTTATTTATTGTACTGTGGATTGTTACAGTATCATCATAGATAAAGAGTACCATAGGAATGTTCTATAGGTTGGGAGACAACATGATATGATTAGTTTGGTTAAAGTAGTTTTAGGAGGAGAGGTTTTAAATGTCATTAGCACATATGCACCCTATATAAGACTTGATGAGGCTAGTAAACGACTATTTTGGTAGGATTTAGATAAGATAGTACAAGATGTGCCTTTAGGAGAAAACCTTTTTATTAATGGTGGTACTAGTAGAGTGGGTTTTGAGAGCGTAGAGAGAAGGCTATAAAGATAACACCTTTGGGATATAAACTTTGGTACACAAGGAAAGATAGAGATCGAAATGGTGTAGATATCATCATAGATAACGAGTACAGCAGGAATGTTGTACAGGTTAGGAAATAAGGGGATATTATTAGTTTGGTTAAACTAGTTTTAGGAGGAGAAGTTTTGAATGTCATTAGCGCGTATGCACCCCATATAAAACTTGATGAAGCTAGTAAACGATTGTTTTGGGAGGATTTAGATAAGGTAGTATAAGATGTGCCTTTAGGAAAAAAACCTTTTCATTGATAGCAACCTTAATTGCTATGTAGGTACTAGTAGAGTAGGTTTTGAGAGCGTATATGGGGGTTTTAGTTATGGCGAAGAAACGAGGGTAAGGATGATATCCTAGATTTTACTTGTGGATACTTGTGGTCTACACCAAAAAAATATAATATAAATATATATTACAAATCTATTTTATATTTACAATTATATATATAAAACATATACTATTTATATATTTTATATAAATATAATTTATACTTCCTCTATTTATATTTAAAACACACATAAATATAATTTATATTATAAATATATAACCCTCAAATCATATATTTTTTTCCTATTTTATTATTTATTAATAAATATATTTATATATACTTTAATTCAAAATAACATTTATTATTTATATATTTTTATTTGTACATATATATAATTAAACACACACATATATATATACACATTTTTATTTCTTTAAATTTTTAATTTTTTTTTGAATACTCACATTAAATTTCTAATTATTAAATCTCTAATTTATCAATGGACCAACTACTATGATTCACAAAATATTCCAGTCCCCAAATAATTTATTTATTTATTTTAACTTGTCTATTAACATCAAAAATTGAATTTACATATCCCTAATTCTAAAATAAAAGAATTTGCGGTTATCACAAAAATAATCAAAATAAATTCAAACTAATAAAATTAATCTAAACTTACGTAGAATGCAAAATTAATAATATTAAAACTACATATCAAAATTAATTTAATTAAACTAAATAATCATTAAGCTAGAAATGATAAACTAATAAAATTAATAAGCTACATTCCTAATAAAGAAAACTAATATATTATAAGTTAACAAATTAATTTTTTTCTAAACTTATCAAACAACAAAGCACTTAAAGAAAATAAAACATTAAACTTCAAAATTGTAAATCAGCCTATGCTGTCCCAATCCTCCACATGTCTCGCCACTTCCTTTGAATGCCAGCTATCACAGCCATGCACAGCAGTAGCGTCAACGACGCACCAGGACCAGCAGACACGCCCAATTGTTACAGCAGCCACGCCCAATTGTTACAGCAGCCACGTACAACAGTTGCTTCCCTCAGCAAACACGCACTGCTTCAACTCAATAGCTTGCACTGCTTCAGTTCGAAACAATCTCAGCGACACAAACAATAGCATAAAAAGAGAAAGAAATAGACTACACGCAGCTATGAGTAGCCATGCCGAATAGGAAACAAAGCAACAAGAAATCGACAGTAGAAAATAGCAAAGAAAATTACTAATTGAACCTATTAGAAGAGAGTCGAAAAAACAGAGGAAGAAAGCTTAAGAAATTAAACTAGAACTTGAAATTTAACCTATAGCCTAAAAGAAACTAAAGCAACAATTAACAGAACCATAGAACAAAGAAACAAAGTACGATAAGAAACCAATAAAAAAATGTAGTTCTACTGAATATAAATACGACTGAAACTCTAATTTCTTATTGAAATTTAAATTACAACTACTCTGAAATGAAAAAAAAATCGAAAGAAACAAAAAACTTGAGAACAACAAAATGGGAAAATGAAAGGAATGCAGCGATTTTGGGAGGAACGCAACTACTGTCACCAGCCATTTCAACCCACATCAGACCGAAACTAAGGCAGCAAAATAAGGTTTATAATTGTTCCTAACTAAAGAAAATGTACGAAGAAAATGCAGAACAACGATTGAGAAAACGCAGCAAATTGGGAAGACTTGAGCTGCTATCACCAGCCGGTCTTCCACACTTCTCCCATTCGGCAGCTTCTCCCTTTTATTTCCTGGGGCTCTTCAAATGTTTAGGCTATTACATATCTCTTGGGTTGGGCTTCTCCTTGCCATGTCCTTGTACATCTCTAACAAGCTAAAAAAATGGCCCAAACTTATGGGTTGGATTTGGAGCGTTCAAGGCTTATGAATTTTTAAGATTTAAAGTGAGCTTAAGTTGTGTTTAAGTTTTATGTGAGAATAAGATAGGTGTAAGTGCATTATAGTGGGGTAAGGCTTAAAGGTTTTCTAAAAGGGTGTAGAAAATTGGTTTAGGTAAGGTTTATGGTAAAATAATTTAGAGGTAAGGTGGTAGGAATTGGGTTTAGGGTTTAGATAAGTTTAGGGATTTTAGGGGTAAGGTTAAGGTTAGGGTTTAAACACTAAATCCAACCATTTTTCCTTAATTTTTCTCGCCATTTTCTTGATTTCCTCATTATTCTTGAAATTCCTACACATGAAGACAATTTAAATAAATTAGGAGAAAATTTCATTAAAATTTCAAAATTTAAGCAAAATTGATGCAATAAAATACTCTAAAAAGTGTATATTTTAGAGACTTATCAGTCTCACATAATAAATAGACTTACCTCGTGCACTTTTCGCTTTAAGCTCTTACATTTCACATGCGTAATTTACGTCTTGAATTTTTTGCTTTAAGCCTGTGCACTTTCTCATCTTTCATGTACATGGCTTACGTCACGCATTTCTTGCTTCAAGCCTATGCACCTTTGTCTTCTTGCATGATTTACTTCGCACACTTTTCGCTTTAAGTCCATGTGTAGCATACTTCACACACTTTTCACTTCAAGCCATTTTCTTCGAATGCGTGGTTTACATTGCGCATTTTTCACTGCAAGTCCTTGCACTTTTGTCTTAACGCATGACTTACTTTGTGCACTTTTTGCTTCAAGTCCATGCGTAGCCTACTTTGCCCATTTTTTGTTTTAAGCTTTTTTCTTCGAGTGTGTGGCTTACCTCGCGCATTTTTCGCTTCAAGCCTAAGCACTTTGGTCTTCACATATGACTTACTTCGCACACTTTTCGCTTCAAGTCTATGCGTAGCCTACTTCGTGCTTTTTTCTCTTCAGGCCTTTTTCTTCGAGTGCATGGCTTATCTCGTGCTTTTTTCGCTTCAAGTCCATGCATAGCCTACTTCACATGTTTTTCACTTCAGGTCTTTTTCTTCAAGTGTGTGTCATACCTCGTGTATTTTTCTCTTCAAGCCTAAGCACTTTGGTCTTCACGCATGACTTACTTTACACACTTTTCGCTTTAAGTCAATGCATAGCTTATATCGCGCATTTTTCATTTCAGGCTAAACAAAGTTCTTTGTGTTCTTATTGTAAAGTACGTAAACATGATAATAGAAATAAATGATGAGAATCATGAACATCCGTTATTAATTTATTGCATAATAATGATAATAAGCAACAATGGAATACAAAAAATAAAAGGTTCAAAATAACAGACTTGTCGTCAATAAAAACTTTAAAAAATTAAAATTCCAACTCTTCCTTAATTTTCTTTACATTTAAGGGTCAGCAATGGTAAGGGTTTCCTTCTTTTGAATCCCTTTGCTAGTGGTGGATGAGATATAGCATGTCCTTCCTCTCTTCTCTAGTCTCCTTTGACTTGGCTTAATCCATTAGGCGTAGAGAACTTCATCACCAAGTATCATGGAGATATCACAGCCCTCATATCATTCAACAATGGTAATCCAAGAATCACGTTGTAGGCTATGAAGCTCAATTTCACTATCATGAACACCTATCAGGTCACATCTTTAGGACTTTTTCTGAAGTTGAAAGGCTATTGTACGAACCTGGCTACGTTCACATTCTCTCTTGCAAAACCATACAATAGTGTCTTGACATGTTTTAACCTATCTTCACTAATGTTCATCTTCTCAAAGCAACTCCAATAGATAAGGTTCACCGAGCTTCCATTATCCACCAGAATTCGACTAACAGGGTGCTTGGCCACTATTGTAGATATTACCATTGGGTCGTCATAGGGAATAATCACATCTCTCTTGTCAAAAGGGGTGAATACAATCGGCTCCTCGTCCTTCTTTTCCTCCATCACTGAATTGATCTGGTATGCTTGGTGGCGTAAGCCTTCCGTGATGAAGCTAAACTCCGACCCATCTAATCTCCTTCTGAGATACATTAATGGCTAGTCCCTTAGGTTCATTGTCTTCTTGTGGGCCCTTTTGCTCATTTCTTGCTTAATCATTTCTCCTTCTATCCACTCTTCTGTTTCTTCTTTCATTTTCATATTGCCTACTCTACGGTAAATTATCCCTCCGAGTACGTGGAAAATAGCGAGCTCCCCCATTTCTCCAAAGGTATCTATCTATCTTCTCATCTCGAGACAATTTTTCCAACTGATTCATCAAGTCTCGACACTTCTTAGTCAAGTGCCCACTTGCAGAGTGAAAATCACAATATGCACCCGTGTCTTTTTCCATATTTGCCATTGTTTTTTTAGCGAACTACAACAATCCAATCCTCTCTATAGCTGTAAGAATAGAAGCTCTAGGCTCATTAAGTCGAGTGTAGTTATCATATCTTAGCTTTAGAGCTTTGTTGGACTTGTTTGTGCCTTTGTCAACAAATTCTCTCTCTGTTTCCTTCCTCCTTTGAGATCGTGAGTCTATATCATTTTTAACACTTCTTTCTGTGTAATATATTTATAAGCTCTAGAGAACAGCTTCAAGATTATTATTGGTTTATCTAGAGAAATTGATTCTTGTAACTTCTTAGATTTGATCCCTTGCAACATATCTACCATTGCAGCACTAGCTTGCGAGTCATGAATCTCCAAAGTGGCATCATTAAATCTATCCATATAACTCTTTAAAGATTCCTTATTTCCTTGCTTCCAAGTCAGCAGGTACGTTGCTTCCTTATTCCTTTGACCGTTAATCATGAATGCCTTCAAAAACTCTCTACGCAACTGATCAAATGAAAAAATAAATCCCTCCTTCAAACTGCTGAACCATTTCAAGGCATGACCTGTTGGGTGATCGAGAATGCTCTATGGATAATTTCATCCTCCTAGCTATGGAAAAGCATTATCAACTCACAATTCTACATGTGATCATACTTGTCAGCCTTTCCTGCATATATTGTCATTTAAGGCATCTTGAATTTGGGCAATGGCCTCTCCATGATTGAGGCACTAAATGATACCTGTCTCCTTTGGTTATCCTCAACTGACACTAGCTTTTTCTCCTTTATAATCCTTTCAACAATCTTCCTCACATCATGTATTTCCTTGGCAGTGAAAATAAACTAGCTCCTTATCTTAAATAAATCTGCTTGATCTATAACTTTTTTCCTCTTATCGCAGGCAGAGGATGCTGATCTCCTTCTCCCTCTAATTCACCTGTCTTCCGTTCTTTCCATATCAGGATTCCAGGTCGAGTCAGTTTTCGAGTTGAATATCTTGACAGTATTTTGACATGCTGCTTCATTAAGGTTTACCATCCCAACACCTCCCATATCGTTAAATTGATGCTCCCTAGATTGTGGCCCTGAGTCTGTCCTTACTGTTTGCCACACTCTGGTCTACCACACACTGATCTACCACATGTCACCCTACCGCACACTGGTTTGCTGTGCTTTGGTCTAGTGCACTCCTGTCTCCCCCAAATTGGTCTGGCACTAAAGGTTTACCTCATTAGTTTGTTGCGGCTGACTTCTTCTAGTGAGATTCTGAACGGCTAGTGGTAGACTCATTTAGGAAAGTACTTCTTTGAAAAAATCTACCAAGACCTTCAACGCATGAGTAGTCTCTTCATTTCTCTGTCTTAGAGCTTCAAACTTTGCCATTAAGACTGTATTCACAGGTTCGGCTTCTAGCACTTGAGTTTCTTGATGCGTTTGATGATCAGGAGAGTTAACCGAACCTTCCTCCTCATTCACATCCCTTGCTGCTGATTGTGTTCTCACCATCTTTTATAAAAGGCTTTTTGTAGAGATTCTCACAGACGGGATCAATTGCTGTTGCTTGTTTATAACAATAAATTTGTATGTCATAGGAATCTTGATCTCTGTATCCACATGTCTGCCAAAAAACTTTGCAGAAAAAGAAAAAAATCAGAGAGACATAGGGATTTGGCCTTGCTCGTGCTTTCCAATGCTTAAGTCAAAAGCTAAGCAGTCTCTGTCAGAAAAACAATCATTAATTAATTGAAATAAAGAGCCATATGACCTGCTATTTATAGATGTGGACTGGTCTGCAATTAACCTCTTGTCCTTTGTCCAAGTATATTTAAATATTTATTCTAGACTCATTAAGTTAAATAAGGCCCAGGTGCACCCCACAAAATTGGCTCGACAATAAGCTCTTATAAATAAGCTGACCCAGACAGTCTTCTTATGCACGTGATAGTGGTCTCCTACCACATTGACGAGAGAGTGGGTCTCCCGTCATGTAGTGAGAGAGTGTCCTTTCCACGTGGCAAGACTCTCTCATCAATGTGCGAAAGAGTGTGTGGTACACTCTCCCGCACATGTGCAAAAGAGTGAGAATCACACTCCAGCATGGTGTGCAGGAGAGTGCTAATTAATACTCTCCTGCACATTGTGCAAAGGAGTGTTAATGAAATTTTTTTTTTTAATAATAGTTTCTTTATACTTTTTATTTAATTTTTTATTTTAAATAATAATATATATGTATGTATATTTTATAATGATAATATTATCATTATGATTATTATTACTATTACTATTACTATTTTTTATCTTATTTTATTTTATTTTATTTTATTTTATTTTATTATTGACACACATCAGTATTTTTTGTTTTCACTTATAACAAGATTATAGATTGTTATGTATATAAGAACTCCTACGTTTTGGTTTCCAAAGCTAAGTGCTTATATGCTCCATTGATTAGGTTGCCTAGACAATGGAACTTATAAAGGCTAAGGATAAAGAAATAGCCAGAGAACATGGTCCACTGAAAGTTGGTACCATTGCAACTGTATTTGTTAAGGAACCTAATCGTTACAGATATTGAAAGGGGACTTACTCAACTTTTGTGCCAAGTAATATCTAGTGATGCTCCACATTAACTTGATAGAAAAGAAATTTAATTCTTTGTTAAGAATTAAAATTAGCTCACGTTTATATTGTTCAATTTTTTGTTGTATTTATTTTTTAAATTTTACCGCCTAAAGGTTTTGGCGACAATCATTTGTTTTCATCTGACTTGGCTATATAAATGATATTGTAGCTACTTTACAGAGTAATTGAGGAATAATAGAAAAGCCTCTTTTGCTTCTCCATTTCCTGCTCATTTCTTTTCTTCTTCTTCCTCTTCTTCTTTTCTCCTTTCTCCTTTCTCCTTCGATCTTCAACATGGTATCAGAGTAGTACGATTTGTGATTCTTTCGTCTTCATTTGGCCCTGCCATGGCTCGAGGGAACTCTTCTGCTAATGCTGCCAATGGTAGCAATCGAATTGTTCTTGGATCTACTGCAATTGAAGATTCCAGCAGTCCATATTTTCTTTATAATAGAGATCATCCTGGTCTCATTTTAGTTTCTCATCCTCTTATTGGTTCCAACTATAACACGTGGAGTCAAGCTATGCTTATGGCTCTCACAGCTAAGAATAAATTTTGCTTTATTGATGGATCTGTTGTACAACCAGAGGTTGATGATCTGTTGCATGGTGCTTGGTTGAGATGCAACAGTATGGTGATCTCTTGGTTGCTTAATTCCACGGTTTGAGAAATTGCAGATAGTTTACTCTACTATTCTATAGCTTATGAAATTTGGCGAGATCTCAAAGACAGATTTCTTCAGAGCAATGCTCCTCGTATCTTTCAGATCAAAACCAGTCTCATTGCTCTTCATCAAGGTTCCATGGATGTTAGCACTTACTTCACTTGTCTCAAGATTTTGTGAGATGAATTGAAAGAATATCAACCTATTCCAGTTTGTCATTGCGGAAGGATGCAACTTTAGTCAGAGTTTCAGCAACGAGAATGTGTCATGCAATTTCTGATAGGATTAAATGAATCATTTGCTCAAATTCGAGCTCAGATTCTTATGATGGATCCACTTCCTTACATCACCAAAGTATTTTTACTGGTTGTCCAGGAAGAAAGGCAAAGGCTAATCAGTCAATCTCCTTTACCTCTCTCCGATTCCTCTTCATCTATTGTAGCCGTATCTTATAGCAACCAGAACTTCAAATACAAACGTGATCGACCTGTAATTGTAATGTTCTTGGTCACATTGTGGATAAATGTTACAAGCTTGTTGGTTATCCACTTGGATATAGAATCAAAGGCAGAAACACAGCATCTAAAGCTCAAATCCATCAAGCTAGCTCTGTGGTACCTAATGATACAGAGCATGTTCTTGTAGGTTTAAGCTCTAATAAGTGCAAGCAACTTATTGCTCTCCTTAGCTCTCAACTGAACACTAATTCCCAGTTTATTCTAGAACAGAAGCAGCCTGAGCCTATAGTTTCTTGTTTCAGTGGTATGCTTTTCTCTTCTCTCCTTGATTTAACTTCATCTCCTTCACACACTTCTTGGATCATAGACACTGGAGCCACACACCATATATCTTGTTCATTAACTTCTTTTCAATCATATCATTCTATTCATAATTCTCATGTCACACTGCCTAATGGCCATACTATTTCTATTACTCACATTAGTTCAGTCCAACTTTCACCTGGTCTTATTCTTAATGATGTTTTGTATGTGCCTCAATTTAAATTTAACTTGATTTCAGTCAGTGCTTTAACTCACAAACATCATTGTTTAGTCACTTTTTCTTTTCCATCATGTGTGATTCAGGATCGTACAATGGGCCAGATGATTGGGATGGGTAACAGATTGGGGAACCTTTATGTCTTGAACCTCAGACCAACTACTCTTTCCAATTTGCCTATTTCCTCCAATGTAATAATGCTTCATTTACAGATAGAGAACTTTGGCACTTTTGATTAGGCCACCCATCTTTTGTAAAAGTTCAAACATTAAAAGATGATTTGAATGTTTCTTCTCATACCAATAATGATTGTCATTGTGATATTTGCCCATTAGCCAAACAGAAATGATTACCTTTTAAGTCTGCGCAATCTTTTTCGAAACATCCTTTCATTTAGTCCACATTGATGTTTGGGGTCTTTTTACCCCTCTTTCAGTTGAAGGATATCGATACTTTCTTACCATTGTGGATGATTCTACACGTTATACTTGGGTTTATATGCTCAAAACCAAATCTGATGTACTTGTTTTCTTCACAGAGTTCTGTGCATATGTTAAGAATCAATTTGGAACCACCATTAAATCAGTCCGATCAGATAATGCACCTGAACTAGCCTTTCATAATCTGTTTAAATCTCAAGGTATCATATCCTATCACTCTTGTGTTGATACTCCACAATAGAATTCAATTGTGGAACGTAAACATCAACACATTCTCAATGTGGCTCGTTCCCTTCTCTTTCAATCCCACCTTCCCTTGGCCTATTGGAGTGATTGTATTCTGACCTCCATTTACCTTATCAATCGACTTCCTTCACCCCTCTTAAAACAACAGGGTCCTTTTGAATTGTTGTGGAACAAAAAACCCTTGTACATGCACCTGAAAGTGTTTGGATGTTTATGTTATGCATCTACCTTAGCTAGAACTAGATCCAAGTTCTCACCTAGAGTAGCTCCAGCCATTTTTCTGGGGTACCCTCCTGGAATTAAAGGATACAAATTGCTAGATATAGAGTCTAACACCACCTATATTTCTAGAGATGTTATTTTTCATGAACATATTTTTCCTTTCAAAAACTCTTCCACCTTTAAATCAATTTCCAATTCTGACCCGTTTTCTGATAGAGTCTTACCAGTTCCTATTCTTACTCCTACTTCCACTCCGAGTCATCATCATCACCACCTCAAATTTCTCCACAATCTATTCCCTCTCAATCTTCCAAAGCCCGTAGATCTCCTGCTTATCTCACTAATTATCAATGTTACACTGCATCTTTTCCCAAAAGCTCCAGTAAGTATCCTTTATCTTCTTTTCTTGCATATACAAAGGTTTCCTCTTCTCACAAAGCCTTTATTCATGCTATTTCATAATACACTGAACCAAGTTCTTATGCCCAAGCTGCTTCATTCCCCGAATGGAGGGAAGCCATGAATGTTGAATTGAAAGCTTTGGAGGACAATAGTACGTGGACCATTTTGCCTTTACCTGCAGGAAAACACCCAGTTGGATGTCGATGGGTATATAAAATAAAGCTAAAAGCTGATGGAAGTTTGGAGAGGTATAAAGCTCGGTTAGTAGCCAAAGGATACACACAGCAGGAAAGTGTGGATTTCCTTGATGCTTTCTCACCAGTGGCCAAGTTAGTGACCGTTAAGGTGCTTCTTGGCTTGGCGTCCATTTATGGTTGGAGTCTGACGCAATTAGGTGTGAATAACGCCTTCTTACATGGTGATTTAGTTAAGGATGTATACATGTCTCTGCCACCTGGTTACCATCGATAGGGGGAGATTTTACTAGCTAATGCAGTGTGTAAGCTTCATAAGTCAATATATGGCTTGAAGCAGGCATCTCGACAATGGTTCTCCAAGTTTTTTTCAGCTTTGCTTGCTATTGGAGTTAAACAATCTATGGTTGATAGCTCCCTCTTTATTAAGATTCAAGGTGATTCAATTCTTGCCCTGTTAGTCTACGTTGATGATATAATAATAGCAAGCAATAATTCAGAGCAAGTTGACAGTTTGACAAGTTACTTAAACAACTACTTTAAGCTCAAAAATCTTGGAAGTTTAAAATACTTTCTTGGCCTTGAAGTGGAAAGATCTGCAAAGGGGATTTTCTCTCACAAAGGCATTATGCCTTGCAATTGCTATCAGACATTGGATATCTTGGGTGTAAACCTCAAAAAACCCCAATGGATCCTAGTGTTAAATTGACACGTGATCAAGGAGAGTTACTTGCCGATCCTACTCAATTTAGGAAGTTGATTGGAAGACTTTTATATCTTTCCATTACCAGACCTGACATTTCCTATTCTGTGAATTATTTGAGTCAGTTTCTTGCCAACCCAAGGAAACCTCATTTGCAAGCAGTATATAGAATCTTGCAATATATCAAGGGCACTATGGGGCAAGGTCTGTTGTTCAAATCATCATCTAAACCAGAATTAAAGGGGTTTGCAGATTCGGACTGGGCAGCTTGTCCAGATAGCAGACGATCAATTAGTGGTTTCTGTATTTTCATTGGAGATTCGTTGGTGTCCTGGAAGTCCAAGAAACAACAGACAGTGTCAAGGTCATCAGTTGAAGCAGAGTATAGGTCGATGGCAAATGCAACGTGAGTTTATTTGGCTACTGAATCTTTTCAAAGAGCTGTACATTGAACATCCCAAACCAGTTGTTTTGTACTGTGATAATCAAGCTGCTTTGCATATTGCTGCAAATCCTATCTTCCATGAATGAACAAAGCACATAGAACTAGATTGCCATTTGGTTCGAGATAAGATACAACCTGGTATGCTCAAGACGTTGTATGTATCATCACAGCATCAGGTTACAGATTTGCTTACCAAATCTCTTTATCCTGGACAATTTCAAACATTACTCAGCAAGATGGGCATTATCAACATATATGCTCCATCTTGAGGGGGAGTGTTAAGAATTAAAATTAGCTCACATTTATATTGTTCTATTTTCTGTTGCATTTATTTTTTAAATTTTACCGCCTAAATGTTTTGGCGGCAATCATTTGTTTTCATCTGACTTGGCTATATAAACGATACTATAGCTACTTTACAGAGTAATTGAGGAATAATAAAAAAGCTTCTTCTGCTTCTCCATCCTGCTCATTTCTTTTCTTCTTCTTCCTCTTCTTCTTTTCTCCTTTCTCCTTTCTCCTTCGATCTTCAACATTCTTCAATTTGAGATGTCATATGCATACTTTTGGTTGGTTGTTTTATTATGTTTTCTCTTCTTTTGTCAGTTATGTGTTTTAGTGTATATTTTGATGTATATGAAAAAAAATCAGTACCTTTTCTGTTCGTGAAATACAACTTGCGGTTGATCTTTGAATTACATTAATCCGTTGCGGAAGACGGACATGCACTTAGTTATGATTAATTTAAGAGAATAAATAGCAAATAATTAAAAATGTAATCACTTTTATTATACTTGGATTTTTTTAAACAATATTTTTTTAAGTTTATGATATTTCTTTTAATAGTGATATCTCTTTCTGAACATTTCATATTTGTGTTCAAATCAAAATATGTAAATAAAATTTTGACATTATTTGGAATAATATATAATATAATGAAAATAAGGAAAAATGTAAAATAAATAATTTTTAGAATTTAGCATAGAGTTATCAAACACTATATTAATAAGCAGCATATAATTTTCAATAAAAATATCAAACAGTGTTTATAAATCAAATTCAAAATACTAAATATTCAGTATTTAATTTTTTAGCACTAATTTTTCAATTTATGAAATAACATTCAAATTAAAATTTTATTTTTATTTTTCACTCAAATAAAATTTAAGTGTATAATTAATCTCTATAACCTTAAAATTTAAATTACTTTTAAATTAAAAATTATTTTTTTGTTTCACTAAAATAAAATTTGAGAGTATAATTAATATCTCTATAACCTTTATTAATGTCTCCATAACCTTAAAATTAAAATTGTGTAAGGAAATCAGATGAATTAATTTTTTAAAGTTTTCGAACTAATTCATAATTTCATTTTTATCCACAAGATAAGTTTTTTTTTTGTTATTTAAACATATTTGAAAAGTGAAAATAAAAAAAGATAAAAAAAATAGTTACAAGGACGGAGGATTAGAAGGAAGAATTGTACATGGAAAGTAGTAACCAAATCGAACCAAACCAAACCCTCTTAAAAAGAAAAAAAGAAAAAAACCCAACCAAACCCCTATATAAAGCCGCCAATCTCCCAACTCATAGAATAGAAAATTCATCAGCACCTCTCATTATCTCAAGCCAGCCACACATACAATTATAGGTTGGTTTCTTTTTTAATTTAACCTTTTCTGTTTCTCTTGAGAAGTCTTTGATAGTTTAATTACGGTTTTTTTCCTACGTTAATTTTTTTTCTTTTTTTTTTAAGGAATATTATTCTGATGAATGGTGATTTTGTTTTTAAATTATAGAATTCCAACATTATGGGATTATTTTTAAATCAGGTGCTTCAGGATGATAGGCTTAGTCAATTAAGATTTTAAAAGCAATTTTATATTGAGGTGCCTTAGGTTTTAGAGATATCAGCCTTTTTTTTTTTGGTTCTAGATATCAGCTTCTCAAGGATTCAGATTCCGTTTTTTTTCCTTAATTTAGACGGAACCTTAATTAAGTTTAAACTATGTTTTTAAGTGTTCATCCGTATATACAAAGAAATATAATTATCCACTACATTATTACTAGAATTTTTTTGATTTCATAGATGAGATTAAGTTGATTACACATATCCTTTAAAAATATTAATAAAATAAGAAATAAATCAAATATGAAGTGTCATTACCTGACTTTTAGAGTCAAAAAACTCAATTTTACTGTATATTGAATATTAATCCTACAAAGAATATATAACAATTATGATATATGTAATATATGATATAAGAATTTTTTAAAATTTTTATTATATCTTTCTGAGGGGATTTTTTGTTCTACTAATTACCAAATTTGAAGAAATCTGCAATGGCCTCTAAGAGGATCACCAAGGAATTGAAAGACCTGCAGAAGGATCCTCCTGCTTCGTGCAATGCAGGTTTGTTCAAGTTTGAAAATCGAATATTAATATATAAGTAGTATACTTGCTTTACGCTTGTTGTTGTATATAATTATAGGTCCTGCTGGAGATGGCATCTTCCATTGGCAAGCAACGATTATGGGTCCAGCAGACAGCCCTTATGCCGGTGGGGTGTTTTTGGTGTCAATTCACTTCCCTCCTGATTATCCATTCAAGCCACCAAAGGTAACAAAGCAACATGACTGAGAATATAAGTATGTTTTGCAATTGAGTCTTGACAGAGTGTTTGCACAGAACAGGTATCCTTCAAAACAAGAGTTTATCACCCCAACATCAACAGCAACGGTAGTATTTGTCTTGACATTTTGAAAGAACAATGGAGCCCCGCTCTTACAGTTTCAAAGGTAGTTTCATTGTTACCCTTTGGGTCTTTCCATTCAATTAAGCCAAGTCGAAACGATCTAGTATGGCTCATCTCGAAAACTTGAGGCTTGAAGTCGGGCTCAAGCTCGATTGAGCCTGATTTTTGAAGTTCGAGTTCGACTCGACAAAATATTTGAGCCGGTCGAGCTCAACTTGATCAGCTTCATTTATCAATTTTTAACTATATATTATAAGGCTAAAATAGTAAATTAATAATAAAATATTCAAAATATATATTGCAAAAAAAAAACTTGATAAGGCTTGCGAGGCACTCAAACCAAGTATTAAAAAGCTCGAATTCGGCTCGACTCGTTAGTTATGTAGCTTGAGTTCGAACTCGAAAATAAATGAGTCAAACTTAAGTAATCATCGAGTTGAGCTGGAATAGCTCAATAGTAGCTTGACCCATTTACACTCCTAATCAATACAGATATAATGCTTATATTATATGCCAAGACATTGTTATGATATCGCCATGAACAAAAATTTTGCAGGTCTTATTGTCAATATGCTCATTGCTGACGGATCCAAACCCTGATGATCCTTTGGTACCGGAAATTGCACATACATACAAGACTGATAGAGCCAAGTACGAGTCTAATGCTCGCGCATGGACCCAGAAATACGCCATGGGTTAGGAGTAAGACATTGGAGAAGATCCTGCTTTTGCCTATAATTCATAGTTGCTATGTGCCAACTATTTTAAGTCTACCTCATTTTATTAGAAATGAGACATTAAGTTGTATTGTTCCGTTTCTTTTTACTAGGTGATTAAATTCATTTCTATAATCTGTTGTTTAAGATATGCCTATGACGAAACCTTTTCATTATGACAAATTCAAGTGGATTCTATGGATTTGGCTCTCAGCAAACACACCCAATTGTAACCTTTGCTACCTGCTTAACTTTAGACACAAAATGAACCCACTTTACTACCTCTTATAAACGTTTCTGCTGAATGTAAACTATAGTATTATCAGCTGATAGGCCTTTTCAGTAGGCACAGAGACACAACATTGTTTCCAGCTCCAACGTCACAGAGAAAAGGAGACTTCCCGTCGCCTTACCTGCCACTAAATTTATATCCCCATTCACCAGCTCCATACATCTGTAATGGCTGTCATCTTACTGCTGTGTCATAACATCCCAAGTCTTAGACCGGTCATGTTGCGTTTATCTCATTGTGCTCTTCGCAGTCCTTTTTTAAAAAAAAAAAAAAATTGCACAACTTAGTATAAAAGGTTAAATACTCTTATTTTATTATTTTAAAGTAATTTATGACCTCATACTTATTATATACCTGAAAAAAATTATTCATAATTTTTTTAGATTATAATAAAGTATTCATATATAAAAAGTTATTTATGAATAATTGAAAAATAATAAATATTGAAAGTTGTAATAAATAATTATCTATTAAGAATCCATATATTAATTATTTAATATTAATTATTTTTCATTTAAATAATTAAAAAAATTTTCTCAAATTTTTGTCAAATCTTTTGACATCTAAATTAAGAATAATTATTCAATACACAGCCGGTGGAGTTTTTTTACTCTACAAACAATGTTAGGATCATGACATACGTTTTATAAAAATATTTAAAAAATAAATAAAATAGGACATGTGTTATGATCCTAATACCGTTTGTGAAGTAAAAAAACTCCATCAATGATATACGGAATAATTATTCCTAAATTAATTATTTTTTTTTCTTATCTACATAACTTAAACAATAGCTTTATTATCCCCACCCCGCTTAGGCAACTCTTCAAGACACTTAGGCTTACTTCTTACTCAACTCTCACCACCGGTCACCCCAAGTCCATTCTTTTTCTCTTCCTTTTTCTCCCCTACTCCCTCACTCCATGGAGTCCATGACAGTTGATACTCATTCTTCAAGCCTTTGCGCACCTCAATCTCACCTCACAGAGCCTTAGTGGTCAACCTTCTCCCCTAACCCTGATATGATCGAAGGCATTCTTTTGCAGCTTCTATCTAGTTAATCAAACTTGTAAACGTTACAACAAAAGGCTTTTCTATTTCTTTTTATATCTGAATTTTGAAGAAAAACAAAATAGTGGCAATAGTGTAGAGGTGTCAAATGGGCTGTGCTAGGTCGGCACGACCCATTTAAATATTAGCCCATGTGTTAATGGATTCATGCTGGCACAACACTATTTTTTAATGGGCCGTGCTGGCACAGTCCATGAAATTTAAGGACGTGGCCCAGCACAACACATGACCCATAGCACTAATGGGTCGTGTTGGGCCAAGCCTAACATTATTTTTTGTGCCTTATCGTGCCAAGCACGACCCATTAATAAATTTTTACATTTTTATTATTTTAAAGTTTCTATTTATTAATTTAAATAAAATGCAAGATAAATAAAAAAAATAAAAAGACACATAATTCACTTTGACAAAGTGCCTATATCCACAAGAAAACATAATAAAGATATTGAAATTTACAATTCTAAATGGCAAAATGCCTATCTCCATGAGAAAACATAATAAAATTTACTTAATAAAGATATTGAAATTTACAATCCTAAAAAAAGGAGCAACACGATAAAAAAGGCTCCACTTTGTGAGGTCTGGGGAGGGTCATTGTACACAACCAAAAGACTTCCACTTTATGATCTTCAAGTTACAAAGGAATAATATTTACAATTGTACTAATGTTCTCCTTTGAAATTTACAATCCTAATGTTTAAAAACATAGATACACACACACAAATACAAGACTATAAAACATAAAATATTATTATTTTGTTTTTTATTCTCTTCACCTAATTATTTACTTATACAATATGGTTTATCTAGTGCTCCAACTTCTACATTGAACCAATTTTTGAATAAAATAATCTTTAATAATTTATTTTTTGATGAGTTTTTATTAGAAGTGTATTTAATAAAAACTTATATACAAAGTATGTGACATATATCATACATTTTTATATTCAAAATGAAAATATTATAAATTTATATATCAATAATTGAAATACTTCATAATTAGATTTGCTAAATATAATTTTATTTATATAAATGGGTCAATATGGCACGGCACATGGGCTTGCGTGCCGTGCTAACCCTCGTGCTACGTGCTAGCACTGGCCCTTCATGGGCCATGCTGTACCAATCCATGTGCCTAAAAACCTCTAGCCCAGCATGGCACACAAATGTATATCGTGTTTCGACCAGCTCGCCCATTTAAGTATGGGTCCTGTCAAGCACAATCCACACCATACTGAATCGTGTCGTGCCATGGGCCGCCCAGCCCGTTTGACACCTCGACAATAGTGGCCTGCTATTACTGCTATTCTCCGTTAAAATCATTTTGCAACGGAGATAGCGGCTACTATCATCAGGATCTAAAATCATGCTAGATACTTTCTAAATAGCAGTGGCAAAAAGGGTCGCTATTGTTAAATAGCGGCCGCTATTATGCTATGGCATCGCTATCTAGAACCCTATCTTAGACCTAATCAATAGATTTAAAATTGAAGTTTCTATCAAACTTTTTCTAAGTGTGATTGGTCATCTACTCTAACTACTGATAAACATTGGTTTACATCTTAGTTTTAAGTCGGTAAGTTCATTTGTGCATGGAAAGAAATTAGCACTCGCACAATGCCTCCATTGTGCCTATTTAAATATCAGTACCACATAGTCTAAAGTTATCATATTTCTCTTTCTTTTTTTATTAAGTTTCAACATTTAAATGTTGGAAAACTTCTCTAAGTCATAATTTCCAACATTTTGGTAGAATTCTTAGAAAATTTTCCTCATCTTAAGAATATTCAAGCAATCATATTGGCTCACGTGAAGAGGTTTCATGTCTTATAATAATCCTTAATTTCTATTTTTTAAAAATTTCATTATTCATTTTATTTTTATTTGAATTTATTTGAATTGAATTTATTTGAAAATAAAAACTGTTTACTTTTTATTAAATAAACCTTCCAACATTCATGTCAAGTCTAAAAGAACATTTATCATCTAAGAATTTCTTAGATGTTACATTTTCGTACCCACTCAAAGAATTCCTTCAATGAAATAATCTTTGTTTATTTTTTATTTAAATTATAAATAGATTTAATTTATGAGAGATTGAATTTCTTTCTAAGTAAGTTTGTTACATTTTCATCTTCTTCGTATTTTCATTTCCCTAAATGACTATTGCTAACTATAAAATTTATAATTGTAATATACAAAAAAAAACACCTGACATATACTAATCTAATATATATATATATATATATATATATATATATATATATATATATATATATATATAAAATATTACAAGGTACATAACAAATATAGTAATATGTTTACATAGATGCTTACTTGGACATTCTCTTTGAATGACAAGTAAGCAACAAGTAAGCATCCATTAATATTTGTGTAAATAAAAATAAACCATAAATGCTTCCCCACCTTTCCACTTTCCTAAAATTTTTCTAATTCCTGTCATTTCTCAATCTTTTTAATAAAATTATCTTAAAGTAATTTTAAATACTATCTAATCCAAAAAATTTAAAATATATATTTTTAATATTATCTTTTTGAAAAATTAAATAAAATATTAATTGATATTTAACTATATTATCAATAAATAATTTTAATTTATTTAAAAATATTTTATTAATTAAACTGAAAAGTATAAAAGTAAGCTATCAATATCATGTATATTACTTAAATATTTAAAATTATTATTTTTCTAAGTAAACAAAATTCATGCATAAAACATATAAAGTTACAAATATATATTTTAACACACATATTTAATAGATAAAATTAATTATATAAATATCTTATAATCATTCTTTTATATATAAATATGCATTCTTTTTTATAATGCATATTTATAATAATAATAATAATAATAATAATAATAATAATAATAATAATAATAATAATAATAATAATAATAATAATAATAAAACTCTATCTCAAAATTTTGCTCTAATGCTTGAAATTTTTAAAATATACTTTTAATTTTTATTTTAACATTTTTTTATTTGCTTAATAATATTATTTATAATCTTTTCATTTTTTATTTTTCCCAATATTTGTTTATCTTATGTTTTGAATTTTATAAATTTTTAATTAAATATTTAATTCTTTTATGATTGGATATCTTTATTATATTATATGCATTTTACATAATATTATTGTCTAATATACTATCAGTCGAGTTTTTAAGCACCACAAATGGTGCTAAGATAATGATATATACTTTTTATGAATATTAAAAAAATAAATAAATAAATAAAGGTATGTGTCATCATTTTAATATCATTTGTGGAATTTAAAAAATTTTACTGATAATATATTGAATAATAATAATTTATATATACTTTAAATATAAAATTAAATAATATTACTCTATATATTTAAAAATTAAATAATTAAAATTAATTTCTGCATCTCGCGAATAAAAGCTAGTTACTAATAATAAATTAAACAAATTAATTAATTTAAGAAAATTAAGTGAACAAAATAAATCGGCAAACAAACCAGTATATCAAATACAAATTTAGCCCAAAAAATACAAACTAAGATGGACTTGGGTCTCGGTTGAACTAGGGCCCAAATTAGTGCCAAGTGGGTCAAGGCTTCCACTAAATCAGGTCACACAAATGGGTCAAACAGGTCTGTCTTCTTTCTCTCTCTTGTTTTTTTTTTTTCCTTCACAGAATCATCACTACTCTTTCTTCCCATTCTCCTCATTCCCTATAAAAACCCACCAACCTCGTTTTCTTCTACTGCCAATGCCAGTGTCACGTACCGGGGCTTTAGCCCAGCAACCGTGCGGCCAACCTGCCTACCCCTTGCTGGGCGCTTGGCATGACACCAGTCAACGTTGTCCTTGAATATGGTCACCTAGCTATCCTTTTGCTTTGTAACTCAAACTCGTTTGAGATCTACACGAATCCGAACCAATACTCCAGAAAGAACCCAACCGAAAATCCTGACCATTCTATTTTTTTATATGTTCTTTGGATTTTTTTTTTGGTTTATTGAGTTGCTTCCTTTTTAAAGAGGATAATATTGACTAGGTCTTAGGTGTTTTCGTTGTTAACTCTTTTTGTTATTTTTTTCAATGCCTTTTTCGGGTCTTAGTGGTTCCTTTTTGGGTGATTTTCTGATGATGGTTTTACGGATTTTCTTTTGGGTTTAAATGACTTCTTCTTGTTTAAGAGTTTGAAAGATGGTGGCTAGGAGGTCTTCTAGTTTTGTTTTGTTTTTTTTTTTTTGGTTACTTTTTGTCTTGTTTTGTTTTGTATTTTCTGATGTAGGATTTTGGGGAGTAGTACCAGTTGTGGTTAAGGGTAGTGGTGTCTCGTGTGGTGGTGATAGACGGATAATGGTGGTCGATTTAGGAGCATTTTTTGGGGCAGTGCGTGCGGGTTGAATTTGTTTGTTTTGTGTTCAGATGAGTAGCTGAAAATGTTTATAGGCTTTACTAAATGGTCTTAGTTTTTTTTTGGTGTAAATTAAAGATATCTTTATCTTGGATTAATTTTGTTTGAATCTTAATCATAGTCAAGGTTTTTTATTTTTTTTCAAAAATATAATTAGTGATTATCGAATTCGAAAATTTTTTTTTACAAATTCAATTTATGTTATTAACTGAACCACAATCTTTGATCTCAGTTGGTCCTATAGAATGTGTTTAAGTTTGTGTTAAGGTTTTTATTTCACTCTTGAATCTTGTGTAAGAATGGGGAAGTCACGATGGTGCTATTGGCAAAGACTATGAGTTGCGTGCTGGTACTTAACTATGAGTAAAATTCAAGCAAGATTAGTCTCTTCAGAGAGACAGAGAATTCTGGGAGAGAGAATTTTTTTAAATGTCTTCTCAATCTAATCAACATCAACACAAACAAGATCAATCAAATCACCTTTCATCTACATTGTCGGATACAAATAACAATCACCAATCAGCAACGTCACCATCACCACCTCTACCACCACATCAGCCACCTCAGCATCCTTACAGCCAATCGCCGGCAACGATTATACGCCGGCGATGGTTACCCTCCACTAATGATGTATCCCAATGCTCCATACCCTGGCGGTGGCTACCCTCCTCCTCCCCTTCCTCATGGTTATAACCAATATCCTTATGCACATCACCAGCCAGCCCCTTATTACAATCAGGTTTATGCATCGCCACAATACGATCGATGTTGCAGCCATGATTCTTTTAATTTTCTTTTCATGCATCTCAAGCATAATCACCTAGGCAAGTCGAGACTTTACTTCCATAAAATCGTGGGTGCTGTGTTTCGCGACGAAGAAGATTCACTGGGTTCTTCTTGGCTCAACCCCCTTTTCATGGAGACTAAGACCAACACCACATTGCGTGCTATGATTTCCGCAAATGGTTAAGCCCAGCACGCGGTGCCGATTTGGGTAGCCAAAGAAATGGGAAAAGATCGAGGCACTGAGTCCGTGACATTCGCTTTGAGATTTCGTGTGTGGGCAACATTTAAAAGTGAGTCGTGGTGGACGAGGAGTTTGGTGATGAGAGTATTATGTGAAGATTTGAACGTTAATTTCCTCGGTGCTTCAGTGAACGGAGCTTTGGCTCCTGGAAAACGTGACGATTGTGAGGTTTACGCCTGACCAAATTAAATCTGTTCATTTTCTTTTATATACATAGCTTTCATGCTTAATTGGTTGAATTTTTTATGAGATTTGAAAGAAAAAATCAAAAAAAAATTGAAAGAAAGGGCTAATTATAGTGTTGGCCGTTGGGTAGAATTTGGTTTTGATTTGGAAATTCAGGATTTTGTTTATGTATAATTATTTTATATATCATCGATGAAGTTTTTGTAACTTTACAAATAAAATTAAGATGATTTCATATATCTTTTGAATATATTAAAAAAATAAAAAATAAATAAAATAAAATATGTAAAATTATCTTAATCCCATTTGTAAAATCAAAAATTTTCATTGATAATATATAAGATATTAATAATTTTTTGGGGCACTGCGTACGGGTTGAATTTGTTTGTTTTGTGTTCAGATGAGTCGCTGAAAATGTTTATAGGCTTTACTAAATGGTTTTAGTTTTTTTTTTTTGGTGTAAATTAAAAATATCTTCATCCGAGACTAATCTTGCTTGAATCTTAATCATAGTTAAGGTTTTTCATCTTTTTTCAAAAATATGTTTAGTGATGATCGAATTCAAAAACTCTTTTTACAAATTCAATTTATATTGTCAACTGAACCATAACTTTTGATCTTAGTTGGTATGACAGAATGTGTTTAAGTTTGTGTTAAAGGTTTTTATTTCACTCTTGAATCTTGTGTAAGAATGGGGAAGTCACGATGGTGCTATTGGCAAGACTATGAGTTGCGTGCTGGTAGTTGTTGATTGAAGTTTTGGTTGAAGTCGGCCGTGGCGCTATTGAAGCTTGGGGTGTTTCGGACTTTTGAAGGTCATGGATTTGGGAGTGGTTATGGTCAAATGCTGTTGGTTTTCTCTATGGTACTATAGGAGATTGGACATTTAGTGGAACTTATTTAACGGCCTTTCAGTTAAAACCGTCAGCAAAATCTTATCTAATATAAATATATATTATAAAACAGAAAAATGCACACATATATAATTTTGCTAACATAGATGTTGATACGTAATGCATATTTGCGCGTTATATGTAATAGTTATCATATGTAACAGTTATTTATTTTAACTCTCCTTAATATCTATATAATAATTATCATACGTAAGCAATACTCTTATTCTCTCCCTTAACTATAGCAGTTATTTCTTCTCTCTTTGCACTAATGATAAGTTTTTCAAATAAATTTAAATATTTATCTAATTTTTATCAGTTTCTAATTTAACTTTCCTTAGTATTTGTGTAAACAATTACCATACGTAAATAGTATTCTTCTCTCCCTCTCTTTCAACTATACCGGTTATTTTCCTTTCTTTTTTCTAATTGAAGTCGGTTAGTTTTTAAAATAAATTTAAAATATTTATACAAATTTTATCGGTATCTATTTTTACTTTTACCATAATATTCATTTTCTTTTATTCAAATCTTTTCTCTCTTTGATTGTCTGGGCATCGCCTTCAAGTTTGCAGAAACAAGTTACCTCTCCAAAATATAAATATTAATTATTCATTAATTTTGAGACTTTTTTATTTTGTGGAGTAGTTGTTAATAACATGTTGTTGATATCACAGAGGTATAGAATACATTTGCAATGCTACCATAACCATGTTTATGTTTTTGACAACTGTATGAAAGAGTGAAAGGAGAGAATACGAAGAAGATGGTGGAATTGAAAAATGAATATGCAAGTTGTTAAAGATTTGGAAACACAGAGAATAAGGATATTTTAATTATAGCATTATTATTTCTTCACATCTTTTATAGCATTATTATTTTTTCAGATTTCTTATAGTATTATTATTTAAGCAACTTAAGTTGGACTTTTTTCTTTGTCTTTGTTAATGGTAAAAGAGGTAATAGGAAAAAGGAAAAGAAAAAAATAATTTTTTTCAAATTTTATAATGAATAAAATTTGAATGATATTTTTAGTGATTCTTTTTATTATATTATTTAAATAAAAGAAGTCATATAAAACTTGATTCCTTTTATTTGTTTTTTTTTTTTTGAAAAGTCAAAGTTAAGGAAGTTATGTAAAACTCCAACTTTTGAAACCCATAAATCACTAAAACTCCTTTTGTTTTTTGTTTTACAACTAAAATTACTCATCCAATTTAAACTTTTTAGTTTAGGTCATTTTTTAAAATTTTTTTAAATAAAATCTATTCTTTAAATATTTATTTTGTATTAGTTTTCCTATCAATATTAATTTTCAATATTTAATATGACATTACATACTATGTTATGATTTAATGATTTAATTTTAAAATTTTAAATTAAATCATTTTTAATAAATTATTTCAATGAATAAATTAAGTTTTGGTTATAAGTAAATAAAAATTGTGTGTCATAAATTTTACATAACACATGAAAGACTAAATATCAAAAGTAAAAAAATTTTAACAAAGAGTATTAACTTACAAATTGAATGACATTAATAAAATATATATTTGTATTTAAATAAATAAAATTATTCTGTGCATCGTATGAGACACAAACTAATTTTTAATATAGTAATGGCATTTATCAAACAAAAACTGTTAAATTTTATATATAGCGGCGTTTATTGGTAGAAATGCTGCTAAATTAAACAAAATAACATCGTATGGCACTTATTTAGCGGCCTTTTAGTTAAAAGCGCCATCAAATCCTTATTTTTAATATAGTAGTGGCATTTATCCAACAAAAGTCATTAAATTTTATACATAGCGGCGTTTATTGGTGTCACAGCCCATGATCACATTTTTTCATATTTTTCTATACATCTTATATAGTTGGGCTATTTGTGATGCTTTTCTTTTCACTTTAATTCATTGAAAATACAATATCCGTAATTTCATAAATTAACAAAATTACATAATTACAAATTTTATTTATAAACAATACTTACATCCCTTTATTAATACAATGTTGTAGTACTGTAAATAAAAAATCTGAACATATAAAATCAAATCATTGTACCTTCGAAATAAATCGAGCGGTCATATATCATCCAGATGTGCAGCCGAGATCTTCGAATGCAAGATCTTGTAGTCACTGAAAATCTAAAATGTTAAAATTAAGGGGTGAGCAAACCATGGCTTAGTAAAGGAGTTATATGTAATTCTTGATATCTAGATTTAGCGAAGGAATTAGCTACGGAAAAATTCCGTCGTAAAATATTCATAATTCTTTTTTTTATTTTTCATCATATATCTGTACGAAAATTAGTGACGAAATTTTTCTGCAGCTAATTCCATCGCTAATTGTCTTTAGCGATGAAATTAGCTACGAAAAAATTCCGTCGCTAATTTTTGTCAGTTATATGATGAAAAATAAAAAAAAAAATTATGAATATTATGCGACGGAATTTTTCAATAGCTAATTCCGTCGCTAAAGACAATTAGTGCTGGAAAAATTCCGTCACTAATTTTCGTCCAGTTATGTGATGAAAAATAAAAAAAATTATGAATATTTTGCGACAAAATTTTTCTGTAGCTAAAGACAATTAGCGATGGAATTAGCTATGGAAAAATTCCGTTGCTAATTTTCGTCCAGTTATATGATGAAAAATAAAAAAAAGAATTATGGATATTTTGCGATGGAATGTTTCTGTAGCTAATTCCGTCGCTAATTGTCTTTAGCGACGGAATTAACTACGAAAAAATGTCGTCGCTAATACCTAATTTTTGGTGGTATTGTACAGTACCTCCCGCCATAATTAGCGACGACAAATGTTCCGTCGCTAATTACCGACAGAATTCTGTCGCTAATTCCGTCGGTAATCTAAACATAATTTCCGTTGGTAATCCATCGCTAATATCATTTTTCAGGGACAGAAAAATTCCGTAGCTAAATTTTCGTCGCTGAAAGTCTATTTTCTTGTAGGGTATGTGATATGTAGTCCTGGTCGACACCTAATCAGTGATCCACCGAGGACGATGATAGACTATGGCCATAGATCTGATATATTTATTTCTTTACCCTTCTGGGTTTATAGCATGATACGATATGGGTGATTGCCTCAGTCTCCACTATGATATGTGATATGTTAAAAGTGAAATGTTTTATATGATATGTGATATGTTAAAAAGTGAAATGTTTTATATGATATGTGACATGTTACAAAGGAAATGTCTTATACAATATGTGGAAAAATAAAAATGATTTACTGTACTTTTCTACAGTGTTTATTACTATACTGAGTACTGTACTACATAATCATTTTTATAATATATGTGACATGAACATGTGATATGCTTTCGAAAAGGAAAAAGGAGATTATAAATCTAATATTCGTATTTTGATTTTAAATTGAATATTAGATTTAAGTATGTTTTCAAAGAGAAAAGAGGAGAGTAAAAATCTAATATTCTTATTTAATTTTAAATTGAATATTAGATTTAAATGAATGTATATGTTATAAGGAATTGGTTTTAATAGCTTATTTGGCATTTTAAAGCTCTATACTAATTATGAATTGTACAGTAAAATATGAAAGAAGATCAAATGAGAATGATAATAATTTAAACTAATATTTTTCTAAAAGACTAGATAAATATTAGTTATTTATTTAAATGCTTTAATTTATAAAAGCATTAAAAAGGGAAATGATACGAAATGCAAAGGAAGAGAATTTAAATTTAAAATGAAATTAATTACTCTCTACAGTTGCTTTTAGGTTCCGGGACAAGACAAGTATTTCAAAATACCTTCTGAACTCCATCCGGATCCCTAGCCGACTGTAGTATCCTTCCTATTTGGTCCCTAAGCACCTATAGGAAAAATGAAAATTTTATAGCATATAGATATCTAGATATCAAGAGTTACATATAACTCCTTTACTGAGCCGTGGTTTGCTCGAACCTCGAAAAGTGTGTTAGATCTAGTTAGCGACGAAATTTTTCCGTCGCTAATTCCTCAAAATTCTCAACTTCCCTCCTTTTTTTCTCTTTCCCGCCCGTGTTTGCCATTTTTAGCTCCCTTCTTCATTTTTTCTAGTCGCCCCTCCCCCACCGGTCTCCACGCTGCTGCTTGCTGCTTCAAAAAAAAAAAGCAAAAGTGTGTTGTTGTTGCCCCCCCCCCCCCCCCCCCCCCCCCCCCCCCCCCCCCCCCCCCCCCCCCCCCCCCCCCCCCCCGCAAAAAAAAAAAACAGCCAGTCGCACCCTCCCCCTACCGGTTTTCCACCGCTACCGCTCGCCCCCCAACCGCTGGTCGCTCCTCACAGTGGTATTCTATATTTATTTCTTATTTTTACATTTGAAATTATATATTTATTTGTTTAAATTGTTAGTTTGTTTTATTTTTATATGTATTCTCTTTTTATATATTGTTAGTTTGTTATTTATTTGTTTATATATTATTATTTCTTTGTATATATATATTTACTTATATGTATATATTTTTGATTTGTTGTGTGTATATATTTATTTATTTGTATATAGTTATTTGTGTATGTCAAAGTTAGTTGTCTATATATATTTATTTTTTTGCATATATTTGTATTTATTTATTTGTGTATATATATACTTTGTTGTTGTTTATTTGTTTAATTAGTTATTAATGATTTTAATGTTATTGATACACACACACACACACACATACATATTTAATAGTATATATTTATTCGTATATATAAGAATATTATTATGAAATTTGTATTTAAATGTTTATATTTATTTTTGTTAGCTTTTAAATATATAAATTTATTTATGTAAATTTAATTTGGTTATAATATTTTTAATTATGAAAATTTATTGTTGTTTTAGTGTATCTAATTATATGATATTAATAGATTGATTGAATTAGTATTATTAATTTTTTTTGTTCAGAAAGTATTATTAATTTTTTTCAATGTGAGATATACACATTGTTATATATATAAATTTTTTTTCTTTGCATAAATGTATATATTGTTGTATTAATAGTTTTAATATATTTAGTTATTTGTATATATTTTTAATTTGTTGTGTGTATATATTTATTTATTTGTATATATTTATTTGTGTATGTCAAAGTTAGTTATCTATATATATATTTATTTATTTTTTGCATATATTTGTATTTATTTATTTGTGTATATATATACTTTGTTGTTGTTTATTTGTTTAATTAGTTACTAATGCTTTTAATGTTGTTGATATATATATATATATATATATATATATATATATATATATATATCTATATATATATATTATTTTTTAATACATATATTATTTTTTTCCTGTATTGTAGGTATAATGAATCCATCAAAAAAATCATCTGTTAAGAAGTCTCGACCCGGTGGATCTTCTACAACGGGTTGGAAGTCCTTTTTCATGCTTATTCCACGATCTCAGACCCCACCAATGGATGGTTGAGATGACTCATGCATGAAAGAGTAGCAAAGGAGGCCCTTCAAATCTCGATGATAGACACTCACTGAACTTCGGAGATGGGCCTTCTTCATGAATCTCTGTTTTAATGTAAGAAATATTAAGTACTTTATTCTTTTTATGTTTTAAGAATTTCATGGTTGTTGAGATATGTTATGGATTTTATGAATTTTAACCATGTTTTATGATTATGTATGAATTTAGGATTTTAAGCATAAATTTAGATATATTTCAGAAAACTTTTGGAAAGAATTTTGAAATTTAACATTGTGGTAGCAAAATGCACAAATAAAAGATGAGGATGAAAAAAATATATCATTAGTGACGGAATTCAAGGAAATTAGCGACGGAAATAATAGCATTAACGACGGATTTTTCTGTTGCTAATACCAATTCAAGGAAATTAGCGACGGAAATAATAGCATTAGTGACGGAATTTTCTGTTGCTAATACCATTAGCGACAGAAAATTTTTATTATTAGCAACGGAATATTCCGTCGCTGATAACATTCAGCGACAGAATAATTTAATAATATAAAAAATAAATTTATTATTAGTGACGGAATATTCCATCAGTAAAAGCTTTTAGTGATGGAATTTTTTAATAAAAAGTTAAAAATAAAAATAAAATTAGTGATGGAGTTAGCGACGAAAAATTTCGTCGCTAATACTTTTATTGACGAATTATTAATGACAGCATTTTCATTTTAGCGACGGAAAATTTTTGTCGTTGATAAGTATAAATTCCGTCACTAATTAGCGACGACGTATACTTTCAATGACGGAATGAGCATCAGCGACATTGATTTTTCCAACGAAAATTTTTCGTTGCTGATCCGTCGCTAAGCCATCGCTAAAACGCTTCAGTGACGGAATCAGACTTTTAGCGATGAAAAATTCCATCGCTAAAGGTCCCTTTTTTTTAGTGATATCACATATTAGCATGATAAAGGGGCCAACTAGTCTCAAAACAATGTTTTTCGTCATAAATTTACCTTTATGGAATTTATAGAAATAAATAATTTCATAATTAAAACCATAAAGGTTATATAATAAATCAAGTGAATATTTAAGAAAATATTTATAACATATTTATCCTTTTTTTCATCTTTCATTTCATATTACATATAATTCATATATCGGGAGAATTTTCGGTGATATCATTATCACCAATTCCAATAACATGAATATTTTTAAATAAAATTTGTTATATTCATATTTTATGAAAAATCATAATTTTCCTCATTTTCTGTGGTTGGAAATTATTTCTTCATATTAGAAAATCATTTATAATGATTTTTCTTAATTTTCTAAAATTTTCGGTAGTATAACGACGGCCTATTGACTAGCCTCCCTGCACAAACAGACAGATTTATATTTTCACAGCCAGCCAATTTCCACAATTTTCAACCACATCAATTCACCAATTTTCATAAAATGATGCATATTAAATTCATACAACCTAGATATCCTTACAGGCTACATATGCATCCCTTACTTGTTCCGGGTTAGCGACTGCCTCACTATGTCTTGCCCGTAGTCCACTTCTCCTGATTTCCATCAATCTCCAATCTCCGAGTATGATTTTCTACAATTTCAATTTCATACTCAATTTAGAATTTTATAAAATTATTCAATAAGTAATAATAATAAAATTCTAATAAGTTTTTCCTACCCATTTTCTTTTCTTCTTCTTTTTCCTTCTTTTTCTTCTTTTTTTTTTCTTTTCTTTTTCCTTTCCTTTTTCTTTTTCTTTTTCTGGTCTGAACCGGTTCAGACCTTTCCCCGCCGATTCAGCCTTCATCAATCGGTTCAGCCACCGTCGGCCGGTTCACCGCCGGTTCAACGTCTCCACAGCTGGCCGAGGTTGTGTTGAAGCCATTTCTAGTCTCCTTTTCCTCCCAATAGGCGGCGACGGCGGCGGATCTGGAAGTGGGTTTTGGTCCCTTTCACCTCCTCTTTTCTCCTTCCCCTTCACCTCCGGCCGTTCCTTTCACCTTGGTCTCCCTTCGCTGGCGACGCAGGTGGCGGTGGCGGTGCCCGAATCGGTCGGCACCACCATTTTCCTTTTTTTTTCCTTTCTTTTTCGATTCGATTCTTCTCTTTTCTTTTCTTGTTGTCGCCGGCAGCTTTCCTTCTCCACTCGTCAGCCGGCAACGTCCCTCACCCCCTCTCTCTTCTCTCCTCTCGCCGACGGTGGGAGCTACTGCTGCCATCAGCTTCCTTTCATTTCTCCTCTGTTTGTAACAGAGGAGAAATAAAACGGGGGTCGGTTATTCGATTCCCGTTTTTCTGTTTTCTCTTTTTTTTTTAATTTATTTTATTTATATATATATATATATATTTATATTTATAAATATATATATATATATATATATATAAATACAAAATATCATTATTTTTTATATGCATATATATAAATATAAATATACTATATTAATGTATATAGATATATATTTTGTATATAATTTTATATACATATCTATACACTTTAATTTAAAATAATATATATTTCATATATATATTTATATATAAATGTATAATAATATATATGTATTTATTTAAAAATATATTTATATATATATGGATATATAAATATATTTGAATATACCCACTTTATTCCTTATAATTTGGATCTCTTAATATCCAAACTAATTTCCTCAACTTCATTACTTCATCAATTTCGGGAATTCCAATAGTATTCTCATCTCGTAAATAAATTTATTTATTTATTTTCGTTTATCTATTTACATTAAAATTAAATTCTCGGGTAATTAATACCAAAAATAAAAAAATTTTCGGTTATCACATTTGGTAGAAACACGGCTATGTTAAACAAAATAACGACGTTTTTAAATTAATTGACACTAAATTTAAGCAGATAGCAGCTTTTTTTATAAAAAAGCCATTATTCTACAATATTAAATATAAATAAAAATAAAAAAGTATTTTAATGTTTTTTGAAATATATAAATAATATAGTGACGTTTTTAAAGGAAAATTCCGCTACACTACAAAATTAAATATATAAAATTTAAAAAAGTAAATAAAAAATTATAAATATTTAATAAATTTGGTGTCCATTTCCCACTGTTGTCCTTCAATAGTCCAGGGACCACCCTACAATAAATTCACGTAATCTTCTCTCCTTTCAAACTTGAAAAAAAAAATCAAAATCAAGATCAATAATTTTATATCTTCCAGATAAGTGCCACAGTTGCCTAATTCTATCATATTAAGTTTGGTAACCTAATGACTTCTCAAGCAACTTCACAATAATCGAGTATGCCATGGCTTCCTGGTACCCTTTTTTTCATCAAGGGAAAGGGGAACCCTACGGGCAAGATCGTCGAAACCAATTTCACCATCAGAAATAGCATCATCAAATTGCATATCATCCTTACCATCGCTTGACCCCAATCATGCCACCTAGTTGAAGTTGAGTCACTGCCGCTTGTTAGCATATCGCTGTGCGAAGATTTAACTCCATCATTAGATGATATCTCCTTTTGTGAAAGGCCATTACCCTTCTCATTAGCTTCCAAGACTATGGCCTCTTCATCATTTGTCGTTCGACCATGTTTACCTTTATGCGCTTCAGTCACTATCAGTATTACTTGAGTTTGCATGTTGACATGCAGAAGGAACCTCAAGAGAACTCATAGTGAGAATAGAGCGTTGTTTCGGCTGCAGGAGTTAAATTCATTACAATGAATTTCAATAGATTCAAGGGGACATTCGAGATATCTTTTGTACAAGTACTCTTGGAGAAAATATATATCTGATCTGGATTGATATTTGAATATAGCCTTAAATCCAAGTTACTTCTTAAAATAATCTAGCAGACAAAAACTCTTAACAATCATGTGTCAAATAAAAAAAAAGTAAATTCATATAAATAACATCATAATATATAATACAAATATGATTAATAATTGGCGTAGTATATACTACTTAAATCGTGATTTTCCTTCATTAAATTTATAACAAGCTCTTCTGACCATCCATGACATCATTAAAAATACACAATTTCATTAATTAAATTAATGTAGTTCTATTTTTTATTCATATTATTGGATCTCTTGTTACTTGCTTCTCTAAAAAATCTCATGCTCTAAGTTATTATGTTTAATTATTGTTGAAACAACATTATATTGTTTTTTTATCTACAAAATATTCAAGTTGATGTTTGAACTGAAATAAGGCTTTTCGATGGCTTCCCATTGGTGGTTAAGTGTAAGGGAGAATGTTTACTTTACTTTTCCACATTATATGTCCATGTCCAAAATGATAATTGTTATGAAATTTTGATATTTGATTAATTAATATTGTTGTTAGCAAAGTTGTTTGATGACATATTCTTTTGAGAGAAATATTTCTTCAACTAATATTATTATTAGCAGAGTTGTTTAATGACATATGGTTTATGAAATTTAATCCTTGCTGATTATTTTGAATTCTTTTTTAATTTTTGCTTGTTATAATTTGTGTAATGAAATTAAATAGGTGAATAATAGATTAATATTTTCATATTAAATTATTTGTTAAGCTAATATATATATATATATAAATATATATATATATATATATTATATTTTAGAATAAATAGAAACCACATAAGTAAGTCCTATAAGTGCTTATGTGAACATTTTCTTTTCGTGACACATGTAAGAATGTAAACGGGTCGGGTACCCGCTAGATTTGAGATACCCGAATCCGAACCCGAACCCGATTAACTTTAATAATACCCTAACCCGATTATTTTTATTTATGCTATCCGAACCCTAACCCTATAAAATATAAATACCCGTTTACCTACCCGAACCCGTTTAACTACCCGTTTATTAAGTCAAAGTTTGATTTTTAAATTTAAAATTAAAATTAATTTTAGAATAACTTAATTAAAACATTATATTAATAAATTTAATTTAACTCATAAAAATAAATTAAAGTTAAAAATCATAATTATAATATATAATGATTTAATTTAATTAAATAAAACATTAATAATAAATAATTGATATATAAAAAATATAAGTATTGTATTAATTAATTATTATTTATAATCGGGTTCGGGTAGCGGGTACCCTAAGGTAATTACCCGAACCCTACCCTAACCCGTGACGGGTAGTAATTTCACTACCCGAACCCTACCCGAACCCGATTATACACTACCCTAATCCTACTTAAACGAGTCGGGTAGTATCGGGTACCCGTTTATAGGGTACCCATTGCCATCCCTAGGTCACACGTGAGATTAAAATACACTTAAGATTTATATTGAAACTAAAATCAAATCAGTTTTTTTTTTTTAATTTTTGTATAACCACTCATTATCTACACCTAAAAAATAAGTAGTACAAAGATTGGAAAGCTCACCGAAAAACGAACAATATTTAATTCAATTTTTAAATAGTTCTATATCTCATTCAAATACTAACAATATCTATTCAAAATTTTATTCAAGTTTTATCTAAACAACATATCCATTCATTTTCTTCTATGTTTTCTTTTCTCTCATAGTCAATCTACCGTTTCAAAAATTCAGTTTTTAAACAGTTTTTTTTATCTATTTCAATTACTATCACTATCTAATTTAATTTTTAAATAGTTTCTTATCTCATTTAAATACCAACACTATTTATTCAAAATTTATCATTCTGATTCGTTGTTTTAGCAGTGCCAACTTTTTTCCAATCTTCCTTTCCAAATTCTATTCACATTGTAAAAAAACTTGCCAATTAAACCTAACCATCTATGGAATCCCTTTCTTCTTCAATTGTATAGTAAGCTGCCATTTTTTTTTTTAATTTTATATGTGGATGGTACTTTTTAATGTTTTCTTTCTTCACTGAAATTTCTTTTTTATTTGTATGTAAACAAATAGTCATGAAGGTGCTAAACAAAACGATAACAAACTTAACTTAACAGTTCGTGGTTTTTTTTTTTCAATTTTTTTAGTTTTATATTTTTAAAATTTTATATGTGAATGGGATAAATTTATTGATTTTTTTATCTTTTCAAATTTATTTTTCAGACCTTGTCATCTATCATTGTGGAATCACTTTCAATTAATTCTCAATCTTCTTCTTCAACTGTACAATAAGCCTTTTTCTTTTCAATTTTTTTAGTTTTTTAATTTTATATGCGATGGGACCTTGTTTTTTTAATTTTTTTCTCTCTCTTGGATTGATTTTTTATTTGTTTGTGAACAATTGTACAATTATTGGTTTTTCAATTTTTTTTTGTTTTATGTTTTTTAAATTTTATATGTGGATGGGATAAATTTATTTATTTATTTAAGAGCCCCATTTTTCCAATAACCAATATAAGTTAATCATTATGGAAATCGAAAAGTGAAAGTTAATTGCTAAAATTTCTAAAATAATAGAAGTGTTGAAGAAAATTGGATGCGGGGCTAATGGGAATTGTTAAGACCTGGAATAACCCTGAAAGAGTAAGTTATTGATACTTGGGGATTGATTTACCCATGGTATGAAACTCGTCTTGATTGGAGTTTAATTTGAAGTATCAAAGAGAACTATCGTAAATGATGTGCTTTGTAAGGATTGGGAAAAAATTGTGATGCGAGTCCTACTAGGATTTCTCCAGTCCGGATTGGGATGAAACTCTAGATTACTGATATTTGGAGTGAAATAATGAGATGGTGAGAATTTACATCTCAAAATTCCTCTCGTTTGTGCATGTTTTGAGAAACATGCAACAAATTCCAAAATGATGATTTTGTCCTTAGGCCGAAAAAGCATTGGTGAATATTGGTCAACATAATTTTGACGTTTGACCCATAGACTATCATAGATGAATCCTCATGTGAAGATGTCTCACACAGTTCCAACCTGTAGACTGAATCACACGAAAAGGCCAAGAATAACGTAAATGAACAATTATGGCTATTTTGGTAATTTCACCAATTTGACGAGTTAAACCCCAATAAAAGTCAATGTTTTGACTGAATTATGTCAAATATATATATATATATATATATATATATATATGTATTTGGCATTGAAATAAAAACAATTTGAAGTTAAATTGAATATTTAAATGACTTAAAATAGTTGGGACATAAAGAGAATTAATGAAATTGTGTGAGGGCAAAATGGTAAATTGGTCAATAAGATATTATAAAAAGCCAAAAGATCTTATCTACTTCATGTGTTAACCGGCCATGTGAGGGAGGAGAGAGAAAGTCTAAGCTTTTCATGGTTTTTAGAGAGAGAAAGCTTGTAAAACCCTACTGTAATCATTCCAAACCGAAAAATGACATAAAGGAAAGTTGTTCAGCTCAATGAGCTCTACAACATACTATGGTATGGTGTGTTGGACTGACCATTTGGAAGGTGAAAAACAAGCTCAAAGTTTCAGCTAAGAGAACGTAAGAGAGAGAAAATTCAGTTTTGATCCAATCGAATATATGTAATAGTTTTGATTCTGTAGAGCATGAATATGAAATCTAATTTAAAAAATTGTGTTTAAATTGATCTCTACAACTCTGAAACAAATTGGTATCTAGGCTTACTCATTGGAAATTAAAGTTAAGGAAACTGCTATTGTGTAATTGTAATTATTTGGTAAGAGATATGTATAAAAGAACGTAGGGATATTGTGTTTGCATTGAATTATGGCTGAATTGTGGTATATTGGAGTGTCTTTGATTGTATAGGAGGTTTTGAAAATGGGTTTTTAACTCCTAGGTAGCATTCTGTCTATGTGATAACCGCGAATTTTTGAAATTACTATTAATTATCCAAAAATTTAATTTGGATAGATGAAAATCCAAATTAAATAAGAAAGGAAAATGGGTATATATATTTTGGATATAAAGAAATCCGAAAATTTGGAAATAAAAATGTGTATATTTATATGATTTGATTATATAAATATAATTTTATATTTATATGATTCAAAGACATCCTCATGGTTGTCTCATTGCAGATATTAGAGATATCTTAAATAAGGACTGGACTGTTAAGTTTTGCCATGTTTATAGGGAGGGTAACTTCTGCGCAGACAAGCTTGCTAAGCTAGCTTGTGACTTGAAGGTTGATTTCCAGAAATTGGATGACTCGCCTCAGTTTCTTCATGGTCTGATTACTGCTGATTCTTGGGGTGTATCATATCCCAGGGGCATAATGATGTAATTTATTTATAGATTTTCCCATGTAACCAAAAAAAAAATATATATAATTTTATATGTTTTTTATAAATACATATGTATATATATGAAATATAGTATATATTATAAAATGATATGTATACTATTTTATATTAAATAAATACATATGTCTATTATTATACATTTTTGTGTATAAATAAATACATATATGATATATATATATATATATATATATAGAGTATTTGAATTTAAATGTATAGATATATATATGGTTTATATGAAATATATATTAATATATATCTAATATGGTAATTATATAAATATAATTATATATATTATATAAAAAAATAGAAAACAGAAACGGAATCGGGAGAAACTCCCTGACCCCGTTTCATTCTCCTCTGTTACAAACAAAGGAGAGGAACCCTGCAGAAGCCGACCCTCGTCGGCGAGAAGGAAAGGAAGAGAGGAAGAGGACGTCACCGGCAGGTCGAGGAGAGGAAGAGAAGGCGATCAGTGACGGGAAAGGAGAAGGAACGAAGCGGAACTGAGAGGAAAAAGAGAAAGGAAAGGAAAGAGAGAAACGGCGGTGCCGGCCGATCTGGGCACCGCCACACCCACCTCGATGTCTGTGAGGGTAAGAGGAGAGGAAAGGTGATCGGCGGTGAGGAGGAAAACGGAAAAGGAAGGAGGAAAGAAGGGAGGATGAGACCGAACCTTCAGCTGCCAGATCTGCTGCCGTCACCGACGATGGGGAAGAACGGAGGCTAGATCCAGCTTCGCCGCCACCTTGGCCAGCTGTGGGAGGCCTGAACCGATGGGGAATCGACCACCGGGTGAAGATCGACCATATGGGGCTGAACTGGTTTGGACCTGTTCAAACCAAAAAAGGGAAAAAAGAAAAGAAAAAGGAAAAAGAAAAAGAAAAAGAAAAAGAAAAAGAAAAGAAAAAGGAAGAAAGAGAAGGAAGAAAAAGAAAAGGAAAAAGAAGAAGAAGAAGAAGAAGAAGAAGAAGAAGAAGAAGAAGAAGAAAAATGGTAGGAAAAATAATAATAATAATATTATTATTTATTGAATAATTACGATTATTCATAAATTCATTTTATACGAGTCTAAAATGTGGAAATTTGACTTGTAGAATCATACTCGGTGATCGAGATGATTAAATCAGGAAAGGTGGAATACGGGCACGATGGTAGCAAGCAAGTCGCCGACCCGGAATAGGTAAGGGATGCGTGTGTGAATTTGTAGGGATATCCGAATGCATGGTTTACATGCTATGAATTTTATAAGATTTATTGGATATTGAATTGCCTTGAAATGTTACGAAATTGTGGTTTCTGGCTGTTGAGACTGTGTTTGAAAGTGCAGGGAGGCTAGGACTCTGGCAGTCATTATGCTGTTGAAATTTACTAAAGATATTTCCAAAAATATTATTAAATCTTTTAGTGCATTATTGGTATTTTTCCTAGCCTCAAAAGTGATAAATTAATTATTTTTCATAAACGGTGAATTTACCGAAAAGTATTTATTAAATATTCATGATACTGATTTCGGTAAAGATTAAACTACTGAAAATTCATTCCACGTGTTTTATAGGGAAATGTGTGATTGGTGAAGTGAAATGGTGAATAGTGAATATTTTATAAATAATTTTCAGTATAATATTCACTAATTATTATGATTTTCCTTTATGGATTAAATAAAATTTATCACGTGTAATGATTTCCATAAAAGCTTTATTACTATATAACTATTGTTTTGAGACTAAAATGTCTCTGCACGTGTTTTATAGTGAAAAATGTGTTGGTGGAATTATTGTTAATTTTGGAAAATAAATATTTTTATTTTTCCATTAAGTATGAAAATATTGGAATTGATTTCCAATAACTTTGAATTTCAAGTTTTGGAAAGAAAGTATGGAAACATGTGTGTATGTATTCTAGGTGAAAAAGAACAGTTATGAAATTTTATTACTACTGAGTGATTATCTTATAAACTGTTTTTCACCGTACGAAATATTATGATTTATACCTTTATGGATTTTTTGGAAAACATAATTGATCTTGCTAAATTCCATAAAGGTAATGAGATTTCTTATATACTGTTTTGAGACTGATAGGCCCTGTATCATGCTCACGTGTCATGTGTTTCATGTGTTACTCATGTGTGAAGCTGTTGACACTGATCCTGTCTTCAGCGTCCTGGTTGACACCTGATCAGTGTACAACCGAGGACACCTATAGACTATGGCCATAGATCTCATGTGTTTATTATACTGTCCCTACAAGGATCTCACGTGTGCCTTATTATTCCCTACGGGACTTATAACATGATATCATTTGGGTGTTGTCTGGTCTCCATTATGATTTCACGTGTTATTATCGATTTTAGTGATATTTTCAGAAAACTATGATGATTTTCTAAAGTGTTTCATTTCTAAACTATTATTATAATTGAATAGTTATTTTACTGTTACATGTGTATAAGTGATGATTTCAGTGGTAGAAACCTTGAGATTTTCAAGTATTAAATTAGTGGTTTAATAAAGTGTTTTACTCAAGTGGATGATATATTTATATGTAGTAAATTGAATTAAGTTTTATATATAAAAAAAATAAATTTCTACTCCCTATAGTCGCTCTGGGTTTTCGGGACAAGACAGGTATTTCAAAATACCTTTCTTACTCTACCTGGATTTCCCGACCGACTATAGTATCATTTCCTTATAGTGTGCCTAGCATACCGATAGTAAACTAAAAGGTTTTACTATGTATAGTCTTCGTGATACAAAATTTGCGTACAATTCTCTTACTGAGCTGTGGTTTGCTCACTCCCTTACTTTTAAACATTTCAGATTTTCAGTGACTGTGAGATCTGACATCTGAGGATTTTGGACTGCGCATTTGAGGACAATGTGACAGCTATACTGAAATATGAGGTACAATCATTTATTTTCTGTATTTAGACTTGTCTACAGTACTACTTTATTGTGAATTAAAATAGGGGATGTAAACAACATTATAATTTTAATATAAAATAGTTTAAATGAAAATGAAAAGTAAAGTATCACAGACAACCCAACCGTATAAGGTATGTAGAAAAAAATGTGGTCACGGGCTGTGACAATCTAAGAACAGCGGACTGCCCAAGGGAGTAGTTGACTGCGCCCAAAAACATGATTATGATGTTTTTAAGGTAACGGACTTAGACCAATTGACTGCCTTAAAGACCGGTCGACTGCCCTTAACTAAAATTGATCAAAACCTGTCGACTGCCATGACAACCAGTCAACTGCCTTTTACCCAAAATCATATTGTCTGAAAAACAATCAACTACCATGACGACCAATCAACTACTTTTTACCCAAAATCATATTGTCTGAAAAACAATCGACTACCATGATGACCAATCAATTACATTTTATTGGAAGCATTTTGTCAAAAAACTAGTCAACTACCTAGGTAACTAGTTGACTATCCCTTTTACAATCAGTTTTAAATATTGAGAATTTTATTTTGAAATAATAAAGAAATGCATGGTAGCTGACTGCCCCAAAAGAGTAGTCAACTGCCCTAAGCCAGAATGGTTTTGGCTTAAGAAAGTGTTAGATAAAGTAATGATTTAAATAAGTCAACGTATTCAAAAGGGTTGTAATGTCTATCAATCGTTTTGGAATTGTTGGATTTTGATAGTGAATGATGATTTTAGAATGAGACTTTAGATCGAAATAATTGGTATTTATTTAAAGGTATACATTTTGAATGTGTTGAGTTATATTACATGATTGAAAGTTTATGAAAATACTGAAAGATTTTAAACTATAGTGTTTGAAAATGGAGTGTATCGAAATGATTGAATAGATTTTAAGGTTTGACGAATTGAAATGGTTAGCTATTATTGAATCAAAGGAAATGTTTTAGGATTTGTTAATGAATGCAAAAGGTTAATGATTTGACGTTATTGGTTATACTCACTACAAGAAAAATGATTTTCAGCGACGGAAATTTAGCGACGGAATTTTTCCGTCGCTGATAATTAGTATTAGCGACGGATTAGCGACGGATTAGCGACGGAATTTATAATGAATTTAGCGACGGAATTAGCGACAGAAATTTGTCGGTAATTAGCGACGGAATGTTTTCCGTCGCTAATTCTGTCGCTAATTATGGCGGGATATACTGTTTAATTGCGCCAAATTATTAGCGACGGAATTAGCGACGGAATTATCCGTCGCTAAACCCAAAACATAGGTGGAATTTAGCGACGGAATTTTTCCGTAGCTAATGGGCTTTAGCTACGGAATTAGCGACGGAAAAATTCCGTCGCTAAGTTCCCATTAATTTTTCCACCGAAAATCATGTGGGAATTTAGCGACGGAATTTTTCCGTCGCTAATTCCGTAGCTAAAGCCCATTAGCTACGGAATTAGCGACGGAAAAATTCCGTCGCTAAATTCCCATTAATTTTTCCACCGAAAAAACATGGGTGAACTTAGCGACGGAATTTTTCCGTCGCTAATTCCGTAGCTAATGGGCTTTAGCTACGGAATTAGCGACGGAATTTTTCCGTCGCTAAATTCCCATTAATTTTTCCACCGAAAATCATGTGGGAACTTAGCGACGGAATTTTTCCGTCGCCAATTCCGTAGCTAAAGCCCATTAGCTACGGAATTAGCGACGGAAAAATTCCGTCGCTAAGTTCACCCATGTTTTTTCGGTGGAAAAATTAATGGGAATTTAGCGACGGAATTTTTCCGTCGCTAATTCCGTAGCTAATTTAGCTACGGAATTAGCGACGGAAAAATTCCGTCACTAAATTCCCATTAATTTTTCCACCGAAAAAACATGGGTGAACTTAGCGACGGAATTTTTCCGTCGCTAATTCCGTAGCTAATGGGCTTTAGCTACGGAATTAGCGACGGAAAAATTCCGTCGCTAAGTTCCCATTAATTTTTCCACCGAAAATCATGTGGGAATTTAGCGACGGAATTTTTCCGTCGCTAATTCCGTAGCTAAATCCCATTAGCTACGGAATTAGCGACGGAAAAATTCCGTCGCTATGTTCCATGTACATTTCAGACCGAAGAATCATGTGGGAATTTAGCGACGGAATTTTTCCGTCGCTAATTCCGTAGCTAAAGCCCATTAGCTACGGAATTAGCGACGGAAAAATTCCGTCGCTAAATTCCCATTAATTTTTCCACCGAAAAAACATGGGTGAACTTAGCGACGAAATTTTTCCGTCGCTAATTCCGTAGCTAATGGGCTTTAGCTACGGAATTAGCGACGGAAAAATTCCGTCGCTAAATTCCCATTAATTTTTCCACCGAAAATCATGTGGGAACTTAGCGACGGAATTTTTCCGTCGCTAATTCCGTAGCTAAAGCCCATTAGCTACGGAATTAGCGACGGAAAAATTCCGTCGCTAAGTTCACCCATGTTTTTTCGGTGGAAAAATTAATGGGAATTTAGCGACGGAATTTTTCCGTCGCTAATTCCGTAGCTAATGGGCTTTAGCTACGGAATTAGCGACGGAAAAATTCCGTCGCTAATTTCTTCATATATTTTTCACGGTGTAAGTGGAAAAATATGAAGAGAAATTAGCGACGGAATTTTTCCGTCGCTAATTTCTCCTCATATTTTTCCACTTACACCGTGAAAAATATATGAAGAAATTAGCGACGGATTTTTTCCGTCGCTAATTCCGTCGCTAAATGGCATTAGCGACGGAAAAATTCCGTCGCTGATGCCTTAAATCAAAAAAAATAAATAAATAAATTTCTTTCATTAAGCATCAGCGACGGATTTTTTCCGTCGCTAATTCCGTCGCCAAAAAGCAACAGCGACGGAATTAGCTACGGAAAAAATCCGTCGCTGATGCCTTAAATTCGAAAAAAAATAAAAAATTGTTTTTGAATTTTTCCCGCCTAAGCTTCAGCGGGAAATATTTTGACATAGCATTAGCGACGGAATTTCCGTCGCTAATCCGTCGGTAATTCCGTCGGTAATTCCTCTATATGCGCGCCAAAGACTCTATATATTCTCATATTCTCTGTTTTCTCTCACCTTCACTCCTCTCTATCTTCTTTTTTGTTCATCTTCTCGTTTTTTTCTTTGTTTTTCTTCTTTATCCCTCTTTCCTTTTACTTTTTTCCTTTTTTTTTGTAAATTTACTATATTTTTCTTTTATATTTATGTTGTTAATTTTTTTATATGATAAACTTTAATACTTATATTTTTGTTTTTTGTTTTTTATTTACAGATGATGCTGATGATACGATGAGGTGCTAGTGGTAGTGGTGATACTGATGTTGAAGATAATGTATTTTTGTTTTTTTTAGTTAATTTATTTTAAGATAATGTTTATGGATTTAAGTATAAATATTAGGTTTATTTTAAATGTTTCTCTTTCACTCTCTCTCTCTCTCTCTCTCTCTCTCTCTCTCTCTCTCATATATATAAATATAACTATAAATAATTAATTTTAGAACTTTTTTTTTGACAAAATTCATAGAAATTAGCAACAAAATCTGTTAAATAAGTGAAAAAATTCATCAAATTAGCGACGGAATTCATAACATTAGCGACGGAATTTCCGTCACTGATGCTCTTTAGTGACAGAATATTTATTGAATTAACAAAAATAACAAACTATCAGCGACGGAATTAGCGACGGAAATTCCGTCACTGATGCCTTTTAGCGACGGATTTTTTTATAAAATAAAATAATAATAAAACTATCAGCGACGGAAATTTCCGTCACTGATGCCTTTTAGCGACGGATTTTCATGTAAATTAAAAAACGAAATTATGTTTTTGGTGACGGAATTTTCCGTCACTAATGACATAAAATCCGTCGCTGATGTAAAAAAATTCCGTCGCTAATTAGCGACGGAATTACCGACGGAAATGAAGTTTTAGCGACGGAGTGAGCATCAGCGACATCGATTTTTCCAACAGAAAAATTTCCATCGGTAATCCGTAGGTAATCCGTCGCTGAAGACCATCAGCGACGGAATTTAACTATCAGCGACGGAATTTTCCGTCGCTAATTCCGTCGCTGAAAGTTCATTTTTTTGTAGTGACTAAAGTATTAGAATTGAAACTACAAAATTGAAAATGAAAGAAGTATTGTATAGGCATGCTTTTAGTCATGCATAATTGCATTATTCACATGCATAATCATTATTTTGATGTTTTTCAATCGTTATGCATGATGATTTTAGAATGCATAGTTAATGTTTAATGGTTTTAAAAGAATGTATAGTTTTGAATGTTTTAAAGTTAGGATGGAATGGAATGAAATGTTATGGCTTTATAGTAATGAAATGTTTTGAAGCTTGAATGAATTGTTTTAGTTTTATAGAAATGAAATGCTTTGAAGTTTGAATGAAATGTATTGGCTTTATACTAAATGAAATGTTTAATGAAAGATGAGTTATTGTAAATGTTTTAACATGGTATGCTATGGTTTGAGAACTATATTTTGGGAGCCACCTCCAGAGTCCTACGGGACCTATATGCTACACAGGTTCCTCTGAGACAGTGTAAGTACCTCTAGGATTCCAATGAACCTAAGTGCTACACAGTGTATCTCACCGTTAGAATCTATGGAATGTAAAATGAAAGTTGGTTCCCTAAACATTTATACTGCAAATGTATTATTGTATAAAGTTTGAAAATGTGAAGTATTGTTTTATTATTTGCATGAGAATCAAGTAAATGTTTTGAGATTGTGACCTCCCATAGTTACCTTCAGGAAATTATGCAAATGTAATGTAATGTTTGCTATTAGACCTTGAGCAAGTCTACAGCCACCTTTGTATCTCCTGCTCCGTGGTGCTGTAGGGTGTAATGTTTGCTATTGACCCTGAGCAAGTCTTCAGTAGTCTACAGGATGTCACTAGCTCCATGACACTGGATGGACACTACTATAACTATGGCCATATGTCTTAATGTTATTCCTATTCGGGAACCTAATGTTGCATGATTCTATTGGAATGTTCACTATCTCTACCGAATGTTTTATTAAAATGAAATGATATGATATGTCTCCACCCAATGTTTTATGGAAATGAAATGGAATGAAATGAAATGTCTCCACCGAATGTTTTATTGAAATGAAATGAAATATTTCTACCGAATGTTTTATTGATATGAACTAAAATGAAATGAAATGTTTTTATCGAATTTTATTTATTGAATTGAAATGCTTTACTGCAAAGAAATGTATTTGTGATATAGTTTTATTGAATCTTAGTTAACAAAATGAAATGTTTTAATGCAAAGGAATGTACCCAGGTTATGGTTTTATTGTTTAAAAGAAAAGATTTTTTGAAATGTTATTGATATAACGTTATTGTTTATTAATGCATAATGATTTAATGATATGAGTATCGATTTGAATGTAAATTGTCTAATGAATGATATCATCGTGATTTTTATCGACTGAAATTGAAACTATTTATGAGATTTTATTGTTTTAACAGTTACTGATTTGAAAGTCAGAATTATGAATTTGAAATGAAATGTTTATCATTTGCATTGTCATGATTTTGAAATTCCATTGTTTCAAAAAATGCATAAATGCAATGTCTGTAAGTTCACTTGGGACACCTATAGTTGAACTTAGGAACCGGGACAAGTAAAGTGCTTCAAAGCATCTTTTTTTACTCAACTTGGTATCCCTAACCGATTACAGTAATTCCTTCTTTCTGAGTCCCATGTTATGGTTATCGATAGTAAATGTAAATGTAAGAAATATAGATAGGATGCATGCATCTTAGTTGCATAGTATCTGTCATAATGTTTCCTAGGGTTAGGACGCTAGACATTAAACAAATGGAGTCGCCACCAATCTTTTTTTAACCTAGGTGTGATTGGCCACCAAAATGACTCTAAATACTGGTCTACATTTTAAGTTTTGAGTTCGGGAGTTCATTTACGTGTAGGGAAGGTTATAGCACCCTTACAACGCCCAAAATTGGTACCATTTTAATCTTGTGTTATTTTAACTTAGTCTTAGTTATGTGGCCTTTATATTTTATTGTTTAAATATTGAAAATTCTTTTAAGAATCCTCCATCATTCTGGATAAACTCTTAAAAAATCTTCTCACCTCAAGAGTATTCAAGGGGTACCATTCGACTCCCCTGAAAAGGCTCCGTCGTCTGAAGTAATTTAAAATTTTATTACTCCCCACTTTATTTTATTTAATTGTTTTATTTCTTTTATTTATTCATTTTTTAAATATTATTTATTATTATATTTAGGATTTTGGTATTTAATATTAAGAATATCTCCTAAATTTTCCATCATTCTGAATAAACTTAGGAGAACCCTCTCACCTAGGAATTCCTTAAGTGTTACTCATTCGCAATCGCCTCGAGGATTCCATCATTGGAATTATTATTTTATTATTTATTAACTTTATTTATTATTTATTATTTTATCTTTATTAGAATATAAATTTTATTATTTGTTATGTTTTTATCTTTATTTATTATTTGTTTATTTTGAAAATGTCTTCTAAATCTTCCATCATTCTAGATAAACTTAGAAGGATCTTCTCACCTAAGAATTCTTCGAGTGTTACTCATTCGTAATCACCTCAAAGATTCCATCATCGGAATGAATTCAATTTTATTAAATAATTTTCATTATTTATTGGAAGATTTATTCTAATTTTTATTTATTTATTTTTATCCTTTATTTTAATTCTTATTTTAAATCTTATTTGTCATTATTCTTGTATTTTATACCCATTTATGACTACTCTTATTAAACACCATTTTTATTTTCTTAAAAATATTAAAAACGTGTACTAACTAACTAACAAAGAGAACCATATTCATAAAATATAAACAATTCCAAAGCATACCCATTTTGTCAGTAGATGATGCCAAGTATATTTGCTTTTAACTTTGACTTCACGTAGGCCTCCAAATAACAACTGAATACAAGCTTCCCAAGCAAACTTTGTGTGGGTCAAAGCCGAACGTTTGAAACTGCTTTTGGTAGCTGCTGCCCAATTCGAGACCACCACCAATCGTCAATATTGTGCTGCACTTGTATAACCTTCGCCGAGGATGCGTCGTCTACTACAACCCAGTGCTGTCTCGCCTCTGTTTCGTCCGGAAGAAAGCCACTAGTCTGATTTTGCCGTCGATGCTGCTGCTACTTTTTATGAATTTTTTTCTTCCCTGCTTGCTGTTTTTTCTTGATGTAGACTGCTTTTTTATGAATTTTTCTCTGAGGATTCTTCTTCCAGTTATAGGGTTTAACCCCTTTTTATAGTCATAAACTTATTAGAGTCCTAATACAACTCAATCTATTCTATTAATTATCTCTTATTTTTAATATTTTATCTATTTAATTCTTATGTTAATTCTAATCTAACTTTATCAAATTTAACATTAATCTAAATAATTATCCTAAAAAATCTAATTATCCTATCCTAAAATATTTTAATTTACAATTATCTAATAAATCCTAACCTATACAATTATCCTAATCTATTAAATAATTCTAATTTAAATAATCATGATAATGTTAATCCTAATTTTTAGATGTTAATTCAAAATGTTAGTTTAAAATTTACAAATTATTATTTTTTTACATAAATACAACCCGGACAAAATGAGGTGTCTACAGTATCTATTCCTTCCGAGATCAGGACTAATGTTATTAATGGTAAACTGTCATCATAAGAACATGTATAAGATACCTGCATATAGCTAACATGGTATCTGCTCTTTTATATATATATATATATATATTTCTTATTGGGCTTAAAGCTCATCCGCCTTATCCACCTTGTAAATAATTTGCAATAGTAGCAACCTTGTTAAAGGAAAAATACTGATCGAATTCCTTTGAGGCTTCCGTATTGTACTTTCGAGGTATATTTGCATAGTTAGTTATGTGCTCAAACTTTATTGTACCGTAGTTTAGTGTGTCAAAAGGGATGTAAACTATAGGAGTTTAAATGTCAATGATAGTCATTTAATATAGAAATGAATGCATATTGAGGTTAGTAGTTTGACATATGATATTTGAGTTTATATATGATGTACTGATAGTGTATAGTTTCTATACACTGTCAATGCATTAGAGGTTGACACCTCATGAATAGGCCCTTATGGGCAAATTTAAAAAATTTATTTATATTTGCATATAAGGGTCTATTGATGAAGTGTCAACATCTAGTGCATTGACAGTGTATAGAAACTATACACTGTCAGTGCATCATATATAAATCCATGATATTTATGTACTTTGGGGTTGTTTATTTAAGTATAATTATAAAGTAATCTTACTTGACTCGATGTAAATGAAATGAGAATATAAAAGAAGTAAACATGTATTGTAAATGATTGTTCCGGGACAATCAAAATAATTGGATATTGATCTAGCTAAGTAAGTTTTAGCTTAATATTGAATTGATGACACTGATCACAGCCCAACAAAATGAATGGAAAAGAAAAAGTTAGCCCTAATTTTGGGTGAAAAGGACACGACAATTTATTTATTTATTTGTGCTTTCATATTAGCCACAAAAGAAAGGTTTAAAATTACTAGAAATGTTAAGAAAAAATGTATTTAAGAGGATGAACTGTTGAACCTTTTTACTAAATCCATCAAGCCTTATGAGGTGTTTTTTTTTATTTTTAATATTTTTTGTACTTTTTCTAATTTATTAAATTCTTTTTAACTGTAACAAAATTTAATCTTTGAATTGAATAGATTTAATCAATACGTCAAAGTTAATTATGGATTCAACTTTTTTTTTTATTATGATATGTCACATTGGAATACAAATTTGATGTTCAATCTTTCTTTTTATGTTTTCCCTCTCTTCTGTTGAAATTTTTTATTTCTATGTAAATAAAGAGTCATGAAAGCGAAAAATACTTCTTTTGGATGTAGAGATACAGAGATTCCCAACAGCATTAATTTCAAAAGCTAAGATGAAACTATATATATATATATATATATATATATATATATATATATATATATATCCCTTATTTAGTTTTAATAAGTTTAATAAATTATTTAAAATGTAATCACTTAAAATTTATATATTTTAATAATTTATATAAAATCTAATAACTTCAAAGAGAATAATTAAAATATTATCTAACTTTAAATTAATTAAAATATTATATAGTATCTATTTCATTTAAAAAAATTAATTATCTAATATATTTAAAACAACTAAAATAATTAAGCATAATTTGTAATTCATTTCTCTAAACTTTGCAAATTCTAAAAAAATGACATAGATTTATTAAAGAGAATCCAAATTTCATTATAGTTAAGAATAAAATTATATCTCTTATCTAATTTTAGAGATTTTAATAAATTATCTAAAATCTTTTCATTTAAAAATTATCTATTTTAATAAATTTTAATAATTTAACTAAAATTTAATCACTTCAAATAAAATAATTAAAATATAATCTAAATTAAAAGTATTTAAAATATTATTGATTTCTAGTCTATTTAAAAAATAAAATTAATTATTTAATATATTTAAATAATTAAAATAATTAAAATAATTAAGCATAAATTAAAAAAAAAGTGTGTGAATAGTACGAATTTTATATACACATATATATATATTTAAATAAAATTAATCCATGCATCGTACGGAATTTGTAAACTAGTTATTTATATATAACAAAAAAATCACAATTTTAAATTAAAATACTGAGTCTAATTAATAAATGAAAGAACACGATTTTTCTCTATCCATAATATAATATGATAGATTATACCACGATTATAACCATAATCTAATATCATATATTATTATCATAATTATAATCGTAATCTAATATCATAGATTTTACCACGATCATATGGACCATGTACAAAAAACCATAATCTATATTACATAGAAAAAATTATGTTAGAATAGACTACGGTTAAATAAACTTTAATATTTTGTCTTAAACTACTATTCTTAAAAGTAATCTATGAATTTTTTTCTAGTAATAAGGATTCAACAACAATTTCACGGATGAACAATATTATAGAAGATTAGAGAGCAACATCTTCAACGGAGAGTAGTATATATTTTATTAATCACATACATTTAGATAGTGAGTGGTAATAGGTACACGGTGAGCTAGCATAACTTAATGGTATCTTTGATAAAGTTTGGGACTTTATGTGGGACACTAAATGAAAGTAACGTGAATGGTAATACGACTGAACATGATCAAGAACTGTTGACTTGCTAGTTGATTGTTTGACTTCAAGTTCCGATTATCAAGTTCAATGTTTCAGAGTCTCAATTTATGGAAATGAACAGTGATTATTTCCTGTTGAACGCATGATTCTAGAAATCAATGAATTTGACCGATAGAAGGAACCAAAATCATGTGATTAGAACGAACTCGGCAGGGAAAGGCAGATGTCTTCCATCTTTGTCAAGCCTTATCTGTCACAACTCTCTTTCTTTTGTCTTTTTATATATGTATAGTTGATGGATTGACTTACACTACCGCAAAACAATTTTGTTTTATATCATTTCATATTTTTTTATACGATTTCAATTTTTTTAATTCAGCTGTTGAATATTATATTCTATTTAAGTAAATTATGTGTACAAAATTTCAAGTTAATTGAAAATATTTAACTATTAATTTGATAATACCAAAATTTCAATTGTTAATACATTGAAAATATGTTATTTTCGATCGAAATGATAGGGATATCAAATCGACTCAAAATTTTATATGCATAATGGATATGAGTAAGTTGTTCAATCTAACGGTTCGTTTGTAAAAATATTAATCCTTCACGAAGATATAAAAATGGTGTAAAACAAAATTGTTTTATACCAATGTAAGTTGATCCATCTTCATTTTATACGTGTGTATGTGTGTGTAGGTTTATTTAGATAAGAGGACCTTTTAGTCTAGTCCATTTAGACTTGAGCCATAATGAATTTGGGTCGGGTTTAAATAGGTTGGTCAGTTTAGCTTTTTAGTTTTAACATTATATTTAAAATTTATATTTATTTTAATTATTTATATTTTTAAGTTAAGTTTTAATTACCGTTACAAGCATGGCTTGTGATATATTGAGCATTTTAATAACTACAATACTATTGGAAAGCTCTATTTGTATCGATTCTTTTTAAACAAATATCAAAATTCTTTAAATCACGACAACATGGGAAGTCTCATTTGCACTCAAAATTGAATTTTTAGTTTTGAAGAGAATGTTATTAATTTGTTGACAATTTTTTTGGTGTAACCATAGATATCCTCATCTGCTTTATGCTCTGAGACTAAATCAGTTTGGGCTAGGAATGGTAAACGGCAAAAGTCCTCATAACAGTAGAGACTATTTTATAATCTTTTCATAAGTTTAATTGTTTTGAGTTCTTATATTATTCTTAATTTATATTTCTAAATGACGAAGTTGGAAATAAATTGAATGTTGTTAAGGAATGATAATTTGATGATATTGGCGGACATGCAATCTACTATCTTTGTTATTATATTTTTTGTTTCTATTATTGTTTTTTTTTGGTTACAATGTTTCTATTATTGTTGAGACTTCTTGTAATGTTTTTTAGTTTTTAGGTTTGTTAAGCCAATTTGTATTATGGTTGTTAAACAATAAGATGTTGAAGTTATGGATTTGATATGAATTTGATGCTATTGTTTGAAGTTTATTTTAAAATTTTATTTATTTATTTACTAAAAAAAACCATATGCTAATATAAATAATATATATTTATATTAGCCTGGGCCAAACCATTTTAACAGTACTACACAGCAGCAGCTAAAGAATCAAACAGCTGTATTTACATTTGCACCATATCGAACAAAGCAAACAAATGCTAAAGCAGAAAAAGCTTCCAAAAAAGCAACTAGTCTTTTTGCTTAAAATATTTTCCGGTTCACCCAACCCAATGCCTGTGATTCTCGGTAATCTTTACACGTGATTCTTCAAAGATAATGTTAAAAGGCATATAAATCTAACTCTTCTCTCTGCATTTCATCGATAACCTTATCATTTAGACATTCACCATAGCCAGGCCAGCCACAGAAAAAATGAAGCTGTTTTTGGTTCTTGTAGTTGCCGTCATCCTCTTACAGGTACATTGCACCGATATGATGGGATAAAATTTTTCTACTGAAACTTGCTCACTGAATATATATTTTTTTCTGCCAGGCTTTGGTGCAAGCTTCTGCATTTAGCAATCATGCAAATTCTGTGGCCAATGTGAGTGCTTCTTTCATTAACTGTTTTAACTTTCTTCATGAATCTTGGGCAAAACTTAATCTCACCAAGAAAAAGAAAATCTTGCAGAATGTTTTTTATGAAATGGCCATTTTTTGTATAATCTAATTTGACTGAGCTCATTTAGCTTGACTTTAGGTGGATGAAGGAAGTGACATTGTAGCTCTTAACAAAATGCATCACAAGAAAATCAGTAAGTATTATTATTATTATTATACTTTTCCATGTATCTAAGCTTATTTATTTCTCTGGCCAAGAACTTGGAAGTATTTGCAATTAAGGAAGGCCCTGGCTGTCTCTGATTAAGGTGCTGAAATAAGAAATTCATTTCAAAAGTACTAACTAAAACACTACTTTGTGTTTGATAAAATTAAGATTGCAAATACGCATGCTCGAGGAGATGCAGGAAAGCTTCGAGAAAGAATGTTTGCCACAGAGCATGCAGGACTTGCTGCAACAGATGCCACTGCGTTCCACCAGGTACTTATGACCACAACGATGCCTGCCCCTGCTATGCAAAACTCAAAACCCATGGAAATAAGCCCAAGTGCCCCTGAATTCTAATCGCATATATTTTCATATTTGGCTCGGGTTATGCGATAAGACATTTCAAATTTGGATTATTGTGTCTCTAGTGATAAGGGATTATATTCCCAGCTCCGTTCTGTATTTTGAATTGCTTGATGATCATCATTCCAGTGATCACATCTTGCAATATTTCAGGAATCTGCTCTATTATTCTATTTACGAATATTTATGAAGCTGATGAAAGTTGCCAATTCTGAGGTTGCTTCGTTCGTCAGGTCTCTCATTCGCCCTACTTTTTGGCTTGGGGTTACAGTTAGACCACTCTAAATTAACCAAACTTAATATATAACTATTTTTTCACTTTGATAAAGACAAAAAGGGCAGAAAATAAATAAACAAAGCTTAAACATGCATTTAGATTTCGAGGACATTAAAATACAAGTTTTAAAGTGTGTTAATTATATGGAAATCCTTGTTTCAAGGGCATTTGTATCGATTGCCATGGGTCTTGATTTGGGCATAGCAAGGGCAGACATCCCTGTTAGCAGTAGGGCCTGGAGGCACGCACCCATCATTGCATCTTTGGCAGCAACTGTTGCATGTTTTATTGCACATCTTCGGCTTCCATGACTTGCTGCACCTCAATGCGCACTTGCTCTCGCAATCTGCAATACAATATTTGCTTCTTCAGACACTTGCCCTTATTCAATACTTAATTCAGAAATTCTCTTACCTTGTCTTTCTGCTTCAACCATGAGCATCCCAAACTGAAAATTGTCAAAAAAAAAAAAAAGTAATGAGACTTAAAATATGACTTCAAATCAATGAATGTATTTTCGGGTACTTACCTCAGATACCAGAAGACAAAGAACAGCAAGTAGAAACGTTGTCTTGGTGCTGGCCATCACGACAATAATAAAAGGTTTTTTTCTTTTTTATTTCCTTGAAAGATCCTAGCTAAGGGGCATTTTATACAAATTTTTGGCACCATGTTTGCGTTTGATATGTTGAGCGATATTTTGGAGGAAATGACCAAGAAATAATGATTAGAACGTACAAGGCGGGTCTGCCAAATAATGAAAGGAACTGCGGCAATACAAGGCGGGTCTGCCAAATAATGAAAGGAACTGCGGCAAATTTTGCTAATAAATGAACTAAATATTCAACGTTTATTAGTAAAAAAACTCTCGAAGGATATCCTTGCAAGCAAGGAGTACACTATTGTTAGAGTATGTCTTACAATCAATTAGATTTAGATTAAGTAATTTTAAAAAGCTCAAAAGATCCAATTTAGTTGGGTTAAGGCTAAGATTTTTTTAGGGTTTTGTTAAGAGGCACTATAAAAATAACATTAAGTCTAAAAGTTAGACAGAAAATTTTTAATAGCCACTCTATCTCTTGGAGTTAGCACTCTCAGAAAACAATTCCCTTCCTCTTGCCTTTGCTTCCGATCACACCTTGTCTTAGGCAAAGGTCTTGTTTTCATTCTACTCGTGTGGATACCGTTAGAGAGCTTCTCTCAGCTAGAAGTCTTAAGTTAACGATAAATCAAGGGCTGTTCGTGGGTTGCCATATTCAAAAATTGAACATTCCTACATGAGTCACACTAAAAAGGTTCGATTCTATCTTGAAAACAATCTTATTGCACGATTCTGGTGATTTTGGTTTTGTTGTTTTTCTAATCCGCTACATATTTTCGTGTATGACATGATAAACCGAGACAACGAAACCTTACAGTGGTATCTGAGCCAGTGTGCAAATGGCTTTCGAGATAGCGAATTCGATTCCCGGTGATACTGTTTTATTGTAAGTTGTTACAAATTTGATTTTAATTTTCAAAATTCATTTGAGCAACCTAAAATAATTGTAAGATAATTATAGATTTAAATAAACACTGTAGGGATTTGTTAAATCAAAAGTTACATGTTAGAATTCTTTTCAAACTTGTAATTAAAATGTTGTCAAAATTGTTTGGCATAAACCCTGCACGCTTTTATATAATATAATTGATATTAGAGCAGTTGTCAAAATGGTTTTGACAAAAACCCTGTAAGCAACTGTCACAGCCTGTGGCCACATTTTTTTCACGTTATTCTACACAACTTATCCGGTTGGGCTGTCTGTGATACTTTACTTTTCATATTCATTTAACTATTAAATATAAAATTAGTAATAACAATTACATCCCCTATCTTAATTCTCAAGAAATTAGTACTGAAAGTAAGTCTAAATACAGAAAATAAATGATCATACCTCATATTATAAATCAAGCTGTCGCAATGTCTCCAAATATACAGCTCGAAATCCTCAGATGTCAGATCTCACAGTCACCGAAAATCTGAAATATTAAAATTGGGGAGTGAGCAAACCACGGCTCAGTAAGAGAGTTATATGCAACACTTGATATTCAGCTACCTATATGTTGAAAATAATTTTTCACTTTCTTTAAATCTTTCTAGAGGCTCTAGGCTCACATGTAGGAAGGATACTACAGTCGGCTAGGGATCCGGATGGAGTAAGGCAAGTATTTTGAGATACTTGTCTTGTCCCGGAACCTAGAAGCAACTGTAGAGAGTAATCGTTTTCTTTTGATATTCAAATCCCAGTAAAACATTGAATATTCATGTGATAAAACATTTAAGTAAATAAATAAGGAATTAATGTTCCTTTCACAATTACTCATTTCCACACTTGTAAAACACCGTATAATATTTAGTTCAACACGTAATATATCAAAAGCTCAATAGCTGTAAATAATTTAGTACCAGCAAAAAGTTCAGTGAAAAGTACAATCATCAGTACAGTATCATGGAGACTAGGCAACACCCTAAATATATCATGCTATAATATCATCCCAAATAGGGGAAACACATGAGATCTATGGCCATAGTCTATGGGGTCCACAGTGTGCACTGATCAGGTGTCCAATGGGACACTGATAACAGGATCAGTATCTATCAACACTAACACGTGACACGTGAGCATGATATGGGGTCTAATAGTCTCAAAACAGTAAACACGTGATATAAACCCTATTTATGAAATCAATTTCACTGAATATAGGTTCAATTAATCCATAAATATTCATAAGGAAAATATTTTCATCTTATGAATAACAATTTATAAAATATTCATACTGGGGTAATCACTCCCGAAAATGTTCTAAATATTATAGAATAGTATAAATCACATTTTCCATACGGTGAAAACAGTTTATAAAATAATCACTGTAAAATATAAAAGGTCATAACTGTCCTTTTTCACCGTAAAACATATACGCACGCTTTTCCGTGCTTTCTATCGAAAACATGATTTTCAAAGTTATCAGGATTCAAATCAATTATTTTTATGATTTATGAAAAATTAAAATATTTATTTTCCAAATCAACACTCCCGTCCCGTGTTTTCTCTGTAAACACATGCGAAGACCTTCTAGTCTCAAAATACTGTTTTCTACCTTTAATTACCTTTATGAAATTTTCTATAAACACTTATTTTCACAATTGAACCCATAAAGGTTATTTATAAAATCAAGTGAATATTTGAAAAAATATTATTAAAATATTCACTTTGGTCCTTTTCATTTTTCACCTCGTTTCACGTGAAATATCACATATCGAGGGATTTTCGGTGATTTCATTTTCACCATTCTCGAAAACATGAATATTTTAAAATTAAATATCAGTATATTCATGTTTTATGAAAACTAATCGATTTTTCGATTTTCGTGATTGGAAATCGTTTCTCATGATATAAAATCGTTTATTATGATTTTAGGTAATTTTCTAAGATTTTTTGGCAGTATAACAGCTGCTAATTGGCTAGCCTCCTGCATGGAAAATACAGTTTATATTTTCAACTGGTAAATCGTCACAATTTTCCAACCAATCATCATCAATAGCATTTATAAAAATTTAAATGCATATTTAAAACATGTGTGCCGAATATCCCTACAGGCTGCACATGTCTCCCTTACTTGTCTCGGGTCGGCGACTGCCTCTCAAAGGTCACGTCCATGTTCACCTCTCCTGATTCCATCGTCTCGGTAATTGAGGATGTTTTTCTGGAAATAAAATTCTAAAATTTAGAATTTTTTCATAATTTATTAAAAATCACTCGAAATAAATTTTTCAGAATTCTTACCGAATTTTCGTAATTTTCGATTTTCTCAGGATTTCCCGTAATTTCCGAAATTTCCAAATTCCGAAAATTTCTCTTTTTTCTCTTTTCTTTTCTTTCTTTCTTTTCTTTCTTTTTCTCTTCTTTTCTTTTTCCTTTTTCTTTTCTTTTTCTTTTTCATTTTCCTTTTTCTCCTTTTTCCTTTCCTAGTCGGACTGGTTCAGACCGGTCAGATCCCCTCATTGCCGGTTCTTCTCCGGCGGCCGGTTCTCCGGCAGTTCAGTGGCCCCTCAGCTGGCCTGCACCACGGCGAACTTGGATCTGGCCTCCGTTCATCCCAAATCGGCGGCACGGCGGCGGATCTACTCGGTTTTGGTTCGACCTCTTCCACCTCTTCGCCCTTCCTCCTCCGCTGTTCTCCACCTCTCCGGTGGCCTCCTACCTCTTCCTCTTCCATCGTCAGTGCTTCGGTCGCAGTGGCTGTGGCCAAATCGGCCGACAATGCCACTTTCCCCTTCCTTTTTCCTTTTCGACTTCTGCCGTCTTTTCTCCTTCTCCGTTTCTATTTTTTTCCTTTTCTGTCGCCAGTCGCCTTCTCTTCCAGTCCTCGGCTCGCCGACGACTTCGCTCCTCTCCTCTCTCCTTCACCGACGTTGGTTGGCCTCCGGCTGGGAAGGGGTTGGGGTTGTCCCGATTCCTTCCTGTTTTGTTTTCCTTTTTCTATTTTGTTTTCTATTTAATTTATTAATATATAATACATTATAAACTATATATTATATATTATACATATAATATCTACCATATATTATACATATAATATTATTATATTATATATAGTATTGTACTATATATATAAAAAGACATATATATTATGTATTATAAAATATATATCTAGTATATATATATATGAATATTTATATACTTTAAAATTAAATAACCTTTACATATATATTTATATATATATGTTATAATACAAAATATATTGTATTTACAATATATATTTTCAAACTTTAATGTAAATTAATATTTACATTTTTCAAATATGTATATACTTATATATACATACAATGTTATATTTAATACATATGTACTATTTAAATTTATACAATAGTATATGTATCTATATATACCTCTGTATATTAATATATACTATATAGTATTTTAATACATATGTATTTATATAAAAATACATTTATATAATTTATAATTATATAAATATATTTCTCTTCCATTTCTCATTTTCTTATTTAATTTGGATTTTCATTTATCCAAATTAAATTTCCTCATCTTTTCATTATTTTTCATAATTTCTAATCTTATACTTATTTCTAATTTAATTTTCCTTCACACCATTTTCTTAATTTATCACTTCTTCAATTCACGGAATATTCACTAATATTCCTATCTCATAATTATATTTATTTATTTCCACTTATCTATTTTCTTTAATATTAATTTTCACTATTAAACAGTAGAAATTTTGCGGTTATCACAGCAACCTTGCAGTTGCCACCCTTGTAAAAAAAATTTAATACTTGTTTTATTTTATTTAAAATATATTTTAATTAAAATAAATTAGGATAAAAGTTATCCTAATAAGAGTTTTAAATTAAATATATTTTAAAGAAAGATATTTTTAAAATAAAATTGGATAAAAGTTATCTAATGAGTTTTGAAATTTTAATAAGACTAAAATTTCAAAAACGTTACCTTGATAAAATTTTATTTTACAATATTTTATATCTTAAATTGGATAAGAGTTATCCAATGGTTTTTGAGATTTTAATGAGATTAAATTTCGAAAGAAATTATCTTCATAAATTTTGTTTTAAAATAAAATATTTTCTATCTTAAATTGGATAAGAGTTATCAATGGTTTTTGAGATTTTAATGAGATTAAATTTTCAAAAGGAATTATCTTGATAAATTTTGTTTTAAAATAAAATATTTTCTATCTTAAATTGGATAAGAGTTATCCAACGGTTTTGAGATTTTAACGAGATTAAAATTTTAAAAGGAATTATCTCGATAAAATTTTTATTTTCAATATTCCCTCTATTAAATTGGATAAGAGTTATCCAGAGATTTTAATGAGATTAAAATTTCAATTAAGCCCAAATTGAATTTTGAGAATTAAAATTAAATTAAAACAGCCCTTGATACCCATAATTAATTAAAATTTGATTAATTAAAATTAGAATTTAATTAGGAAGCATACAAATTAATATGTGATATTGCTATGTATGCTTGATGCTTGATTCATATGTGATATGGATGGTTGCATGGTGCATGTTATGGGCTTAGGTTTACATGGGTTGTAATTTATTTAAATAAATTTAAATTAGGCCTGCGAACCTTGATTTATTTATAATTTATTCATGTAATAGTTATATAGATAAATTAGGATTATCTTGTAAACTGTACAATATTTGGAGCCTGATTCGGAGCCAAGGTGAACCGAGGTGACGCTTGAAGGGAAACCGAGGAGAAGGCATTTAGAAAAACAATGTATCCCTAAGTTCTTTTGTAATAGAAAGGCCATAACCATGTCACGTTTAATTTTATGCTTTTACTTATATATGTTGGTATATATGTTAGAAAAGCATGCTAGGTGAGACGGTAAAATTAAAAATCCCTCAAAATAAATATTAAGTCAAAGATAACAAATAAATATGCCTTCCAATACGATGCATGTGAAAGAGACTTTGTTCGGTATTGTGCTACTTTGGCTCAGTCAAGGCCATACCTACCTTAGGAATTCACATTGCATGAGATAATAATTATCTCCAAGTGTATTGGGTCAGCCTTAACTAAATCAAATTAGGGCATTGGCTCAATCAAACCTAATAAGATTTAGAGGCATAGGTTGGGCTTTAACTTATATGATGAGTTAGAATAAGAGTTGTTCACCCAACTATCCAGGAGTTGCATGAGATGCAATTGACAAGAGTTGTCTATCTAAATAATCTCATTGGACGCATTAGCTCAGCTAAAGTCATAATGGGACCAAATATGGATCTTGGCCCACTAGGAAGTCTAGGCAAAAGGTTTCCCGAGTTAATAGTGAGGGCTATTAGCTTGAGGAAAATAGTGGGAGCAATTCATTTATTAAAAGACTATAATTACTTGCATATTTTATGATTGTAGAATTATCATGACAAACAACAATTTATCCCTTCGTTCTTTCCTTGAGAAGTAACAAGTTGGTTGGGACAAACTTCTTAGACTAGTACAAAAATTTGAGGATAGTCTTCACTTAAGAAAAGAAGTTGTATGTTCTAGAGCATGCGATCCCTGCTCAACCCCGACAGAATGCTTCCACTACTGATAAGCAAGCTTATCAAAAGCATTTGGATGATGCCACTGACGTGCAGTGCCTAATGTTAGCTTCCATGAGTTTTGAACTCTAGAAGCAAAATGAGAATATGAAACCGTTTGATATGATCGAACATCTCAAGGAAATGTTTCAAGAGCAAGCATGGCACGAATGTTATCAGGTGTCTAAGGAACTCTTCCAGAACAAGATGGCTGGGGGAGCTCCAGTGCACACTCATGTACTTAATATGATTAGGTACATTGAGAGGCTGGTAGCATTGGGCTTCACCATGCATAAAGAGTTGTCAGTTGATCTCGTCCTCCAATCCTTACCAGATAGCTATAGTTCATTTATGTTGCACTACAACATGAACAGTATGGATAAGACAATGGCAGAATCACTCAACATGTTGAGAACTGCTGAGCAGGACTTGAAGAAGTCAAGGCCTACTTATGTAATGGTGATTGACAAGACCAAATCCAAAGGCAAAGGCAAGCCTAAGGGTAAGCCCAAACCCAAGGGTAATAAGAAGGAAAAGGCTAAGAAGCTCAAGCCATTTGGTGGAGTTGCTAAGATAGGAAAGTGCTTCCATTGCAGTAAGACTGGTTATTGGAAGTGAAACTGCACTGTGTACCTTGAGGAACTGAAGAAAAAGAAAGGAAGTGAGACTTCCACCTCAGGTATATATGTGATTAAAATAAATCTGTCTACTTCTTCATCTTGGGTATTGGATACTGGATGTGGTTGTCACATTTGCATGAATGTGCACAGACTAACAAGGATTAGAAAACTTGCCAAGGGCGAAATGGTCCTACGAGTTCGAAATGGAGCAACGGTTGTTGCATTAGCTGTAGGAACATTTAATTTATCGTTGCCTTCGGGCCTAATTCTAGAACTAGATAATTCTTATTATGTTCCAGCAATTGCCAAGAATATTATTTCTGTTTCTTGTTTGGACAAGAAAGATTTTCCTTTTAAAATAATGAACAATAGTTGTTCAATTTACTTTAATGATATTTTCTATGGCAATGCTTCCATTATGAATGGATTGTATGTTCTAGATTTAGATAATCACATATATAGTGTTGATTCTAAGAGGTCAAAGGGTAATGAGATTAACCCTACATTCCTCTGGCATTGTAGACTTGGTCACATAAACAAGAAATGCATATCTAGGCTCCACAAAGATGGACACTTAGATTCATTTGATTTTGAATCATATGATGTATGTGAATCTTGTTTGCTTGGTAAAATGACCAAGGCCACTTTTACAAGAACAAGTGAAAGGGCTAGTGGTTTATTAGAGCTCATGCATACAGATGTATGTGGCCCATTAACCACACAGGCTAGAGGAGGGTTCCAATACTTCATCACACTTACAGATGACTGCAGTAGATATGGCTATGTGTATTTAATGAGACACAAGTCAGGATCCTTTGAAAAGTTCAAAGAATTCAAGAATGAAGTACAAAACCAGTTAGGCAAGAATATCAAGACACTCTAATCAGATCGCGGTAGAGAGTATTTAAGCTTAGAATTTACAAATCATCTAATGGAGTGTGGAATATTCCACAACTCACTCCACCTGGTGCACCTAAATGGAATGGTGTATTTGAGAGAGGAATCGAACCTTGTTAGACATGGTTCGATCCATGATGAGTCTATCTGACCTTTCTATCTCCTTTTGGGGTTATGCTTTAGAGATAGCAGCATTCACACTAAATCGTGTTCCTACTAAAGTTGTTGAAAAGACACCACATGAGATGTGGACTGGAAAAAAGCATAATCTGTCTTTTCTAAAGATTTGGGGTTGTAAGTCTTATGTCAAAAGACAAGTCTAAGACAAATTAGGACCCAAATTTGATAAATGCTTATTTGTGGGGTTCCTAAAGAGACAAAATGATACTATTTCTATAATCCCATAGAGCACAAAGTGTTTGTGACTCGATACGATGTCTTTCTAGAAAAGGACTTCCTTTTTAGAAGAACTAATGGGAAGAAAATAGAGCTTGAAGAGGTTCAAGAACCACAAAATGTCACTGAACCTTTAGTGGAACAGGAGCAAGTCCCACAAAATGTTGTGGAACAGGAAGTAGCTCCAGAAACACAAGGCCTGCGTAGGTTTAATATGATACGTTGAGAGCCCGAGAAGCTTAGCCTTCTCACCACTCAGCACGACGACGTACTGCTCATGGATAATAATGAGCCTACCACTTATGAAGAAGCAATTACAGGCCCAGATTCTGAGAAATGGCTTGAAGCCATAAAATCCAAAATGGACTCCATGCATACAAACCAAGTATAGACTTTGGTTGATCCACCTGAAGGGGTAAAACCCATTGGGTGTAAGTGGGTCTTCAAAAAGAAGACTGACATAAATGGTAACATGCATACCTATAAAGGTTGATTGGTGGCCAAAGGTTTCAAACAAAGGCATGGTATAGACTATGATGAAACCATTTCACCAGTTGTAATGCTCAAGTACATTCAGATTTTGCTTGCTATCGCTGCATACCATGATTATGAGATAAGGCAGATGGATGTTAAAACCGCGTTCCTCAATGGAAACTTGTCAGAGATGTGTATATGACACAACCTGACGGTTTTATCACTCCTAAAAATGCCAACAATGTATGCAAGCTTCAGAAATCCATTTATGGATTGAACCAAGCTTCTCGGAGCTGGAACATTCGTTTTGATGAGACAATCAAAGAGTTTGGCTTCATCAAGAACGAAGATAAACCTTGTGTTTACAAAAAGGTTAATGGGAGTGATGTCATATTCCTAGTACTATATGTGGATGACATCCTACTCATAGGAAATGACATTCCTGCCCTACAATCTGTCAAAACTTGGCTAGGGAATTGCTTCTCCATGAAAGACTTAGGAGAAGCAGCCTATATCCTTGGAATAAAGATCTATAGAGATAGATCGAATAGGCTGCTTGGTTTAAGTCAAAGTACGTATATTGACAAAATGTTGAAAAGGTTCAGCATGGAAAAATCCAAGAAAGGATTCTTACCTATGTCACATGGCATTTATCTCTCAAAGGACATGTGTCTTAAAACACAAGATGAGAGAGATAAAATGGCTAGGATTCCATATGTTTCAGCTATTAGATCTATCATGTATGCTATATTATGTACGAGGCTTGATGTCTCACATGCTTTAAGCATGGCGAGCAGGTATCAAGTTGACCCAGGTGAGCGTCACTAGGAAGCATTTAAGAACATCCTTAAGTACTTGAGAAGGACTAAAGATGTCTTCTTAGTCTATGGAGGAGAGAATGAGCTCATTGTAAATGGTTACATTGATGCTAGTTTCCAATCAGATAAGGATGACTTTAAGTCACAATCTGGTTATGTGTTTTGCCTAAACGGTGGTGCTGTAAGTTGGAAGAGTTCAAAAAATGAGACAGTGGCCGATTCTACAATAGAGGCTGAGTATATAGCGGCATTAGATGCAACTAAGGAAGTTATTTGGATCAAGAAGTTCATCATAGAACTTGGATGATCTCTAGCATTGCTAATCCAGTGGTACTCCATTGTGACAATAATGGAGCCACTGCATAAGTTAAGAAATCTCAGTCTCACCAGTGGTCTGAACAAATACTCAGGCCCTTCCATGATCAATTGGCTATAGTACAAGTGGGAGAATGTTAGTGTATGCACTATGAGCCAATCAAATTTTGGACTTGTATTACACTTATGACATTGTGATTGTTCATGTTATTTAATAAAACATGGCAGTTATTTATCATTGTTGACTATATTTAATTTGATCAAGTCATAATCAAATGATAAAGTCCCTAGAATAATGGATTCGTATAAAAGGAATCAAAGTAGTGACTTTGATAATGAGATCCTTACGATACAAAGAATATTATTCTTAAATATCCTTAGTTGTAGTATCACTAAGAAGGGACGCCAATGATACAGTAAGACTAACATGTGTTAGATTCCTTTGGGTGACTGATCTCATAAGTCATGGATATAGTGATATCCAGATCAACACATGGGTGATCAATGTGAATGAATACACTGGATTGACCCATCTTGAAAACTCTATGTGGATCGTTACATTAAGTGTCATTAGATGTTCTCAAATGGCAATGGTATATGTGATCCTTAGACTTGAGATCATTATGGTATCCTATGTGTGGATTGGTGTACTTTGATGCTGGTAAACGTAGCTCAATGAGGGTTACAAGTACGACAGTAATTGGGTACATCATGAATCATATGAGGGTTGTGAGTGATCAAGATAGGATTTGTCCCTCTTAGTAACAAGAGTCTATATCTCAAGGCCTCTCAATAGAGATTAATGATTGAAAAATCTGTGGCCACAGTATTAATGAGATTTAAGATGAGATCTTAAATTCATTTGATTAAATCATTTATCTTATGATTGAGAAACAATGTAGTTGAACTTTAACAGAGATGACACGCTCCATACTCTATGTTCAACTAAGATATTAGGTGACGAAAGGATTGAATTATACGGTAATTGCTCATTGAAAGGTTGTCGTCAACTCAACGACATTTTCATTACTTGGGTAGCCATGATGCATTGCTAGATGCCAATCTTGGCTTGTGATTTATGAATGAGATTTTGAATCACTGCCAACGTAATGGAAACCTAATTGGTCACACACAATAAGAGTATGACCAAAACAAGGTAATTGGAGTTGGATCCATGTGATGAATTCTAGTACAAGTAGGATTCCTAGTGAGACTAAAATCCTGTTCCGACTAGAATTCGGGATTTAATTAATGGTAATTTTAGCCCGAGATTACTAAAGGGTATTTTGGTCTTTTCAATTATAATGAGATTATAATTATGAATTATTAATTTAATAATTCATGGGTAGACCAAATTATAATCCAAATGCATAACCAATTGGTTGTAGTACAAGTGGGAGATTGTTAGAGATGCCCTACAATCAATTGGATTTGGATTAAGTAATTTTAAAAGGCCCAAAAGACCTAATTTAGTTGGACTAAGGCTAAGGCCTTTTTAGGGTTTTGTTTAGAGGCACTGTAAAAACAACATTAAGTCTAAGAGTTAAACAAACTATTTTTGATAGCCACTCTGCCTCTTGGAGCTAGCACTCTTAGAAAACAATTCCCTTCCTCCTCCCTTTGCTTCCGATCACACCTTGTCTCAGGCAAACGTCTTGTTTTCATCCTACTTGTGTGGATACCGCTAGAGGGCTTCTCTCAGCTAGGAGTCTTGAGTTAACAATAAATCGAGGCTGTTCATGGGTTGCCATATTCAAAAGTTGAACATTCCTACACGAGTCACACCAAAAAGGTTAGATTCTATCCCGAAAACAATCTTTTGCATGATCCTGGTGATTTTGGTTTTGTTGTTTTTCTAATCCACTACTTATTTTCGTGTATGACATGATTGAAGGAAACCTAAACAAACACGCAGCGGAATTTAAATCATTCGGCCTCCACCAGGATCGATTCAGAGAGTTGCCTGATTAGGGTTTTGAGATTTTACCTAACGTTTTCTCTGATTTTTTGTCGTTGGTTGAGTCACAAGCAACAACTTTTCGTTCCTGCCTCTATGGTATCCAGACGAATGGATCTCACGACTCTTGAACGTCTCACGATCAGAAGCCTTAAAGAGCGTTCTTGATTCTTTATAATCGAATTGCTAGCTTCGATTAAAAGAATACCTTTTCTGTTTTTTTTTTAATTGTGCGGCTATGTTTTAGAAAAAACATCCTTTTATAGGCAGTAAATTTTACCCTAAAATTTACTGCCAAACAGAACTCTAATCCTACTTAGAATAGGATTAACTATATCATTAATCCAATTTAGAATAGGATTAGATATATCCTTAATCCAATTCAGAATAGGATTAATTAAGCTCCTCATTGATCCGTTCTAAGTGTGCGACCCAATAGGTTCTCAAAACAATGGCAATGACAAAATTGTCACAGGCAATGAGCGGTATCTAGCAACACATCATTGCTACCCATGTAACGAGAATGTCAATGACTCGACATAACCTTACGCGTGATAGATGTTACCGTGTAGTCTAATCCCTTTATCCTTTGATTCTTGATCAGACACAAGTCATGGAATGTGTCACACTTGTATAGTCTAATCAGCGTTTCTTGATTCCTTAGTAGACTAATTAAACAAATAAAATCAATATCTCATACTGACTTATTCGAGCACGGCCATGCATTTCTTAGTCTCACTCTATCAAAGGGCCCAAGACATCACTCTTGTTATATAAGAGGGATAAATCCTATCTTGATCACTCAACATCCCTCTACATAGATCAAGGCATACCCAATTACTACCTTTATAGTCCATCCTGTTACGAATGACATCTAGCAGCATTAAAGTATGCAATTCTCTATGTTGGGATCTCTGATGATCTCAAGTCAAAGGATCACATACACCATCATCACTATGAGAATCGCTTGTGACACTCATATAACAATCCATGTAGCGTTCTCATGGAGGGTCGATCCAGTACATAGTTCTCTAACATGTACCTATGTGATGACTTGATATCCTATATCCATGACAATGATCATCAGTCAACCACATACTAGTCTTATCGTACATTGTTATCCTTGTTCACAATAATACTTGACTAGGGATATTTTAAGAATAGTGTGTTATTACTATTCTAAGGACATTATCATATAAGATTACATTACGCAGTTATAAGACAAATATAATAATGAGCTATAATAAATAAAATGTCATGATACATAAAAAAATGCTAAAGTCAATCATCTAATGAATGGTTCTAAGGGCATAATCCAACAATCTCCCACTTGCACTAAGACCATTCACTCATGTATCTAATACCTAGTGACCTAGTGTGACGATCATGTCTCTGCTGCGTCAAAGGCTTCGTCAGTGGGTCGGCGATGTTATCGTCAGTTGGTACTTTGCATATCCTCACATCTCCTCTCTCAATGATATCTCGAATGAGATGGAAGCGCCGTAGTATATGTTTGGATCGTTGGTGAGATCTAGGCTCCTTAGCTTGTGCGATGGCTCCATTGTTGTCACAATAGAGCTCAATCGGATCTATAATGCTAGGAACAACTTCAAGCTCAGTAATGAACTTCCTGATCCAAACAGCCTCCTTGGCAACTTCAGAGGCAGCTATATACTCAGCCTCTGTTGTAGAATCGGTCACTGTCTCCTGCTTTGAACTCTTCCAGCTCACAGCACCACCATTAAGGCAAAACACATAACCAGACTGCAATCTATAGTCATCTTTATCAGTTTGGAAGCTAGCATCAGTGTAACCTGTTACAATGAGCTCTTCCTCACCTCTATATATCAAGAATGTATCCTTAGTCTTTCTCAAGTACTTAAGAATATTCTTGACAGTGATCCAGTGACGTTCACCAGGATCAACTTGATATCTAGTCATCATGCTCAAGGCATACGAGACATCGGGACGTGTGCATAACATGGCATACATAATGGATCCAATAGCAGATGCATATGGAACTTTACTCATACGTTCTCTCTCTTCTTGTGTTGTAGGACACTGTTCTTTTGAGAGAGTAATGCCATGTGTCATAGGCAAGAATCCTTTCTTGGAATCCTGCATGCTAAACCTCTTTAGCACTTTATCTATGTATGCACTTTGACTTAGGCCAATTAATTTCCTTGATCTATCTCTATAGATCCTTATACCCAGTACATAGGTAGCTTCGCCCAAGTCCTTCATTGAAAAGCAATTCCCTAACCAAGTCTTTACAGACTGAGGGGTAGGGATGTCATTCTGTGAAGACTGCAAATTGTACTAATTTTTGTAAATAAATAAGAGGCATCAAATGAGTATAGTATTGAAATTTAGTTGTACTTCTAATTTCCTTTAGTAATGGAGACAAATATTTTACTTAGGAGCAATTATCAATGAATGGTGAGTGCTAGCATAAATTAGAATTATATAATTAAGTTCAAGACATGCGTTAATTCAATGAAGGAAGTAAATTTAAATTGAGGACATTATTGATATATGTATATATATGAAATAGATGAATATACGATTTAAGAAAAATATATGTATATACATGTAAACTAGAATGGGAAATGTGATTTAATAATATAAGATATAATACTAATAAAATGAAATAAAATATAGCAAGATGTATGAAATATATAGATGTATATATATACATGAAATGATGAAAATATATTAATATTTATAGATATATTAAAAGTACATGTATATATATATATTGAATAGGATATATATATATATATAAATATGAAACCGTGACCTGCTCAGGTCTGAACAAAAAGAAAAAGGCAGAAGCTTTGCTTTTGCCAAACGCCAAAACAGAAAAGGAAACCCGGTTTAAAAAGAGAAGGAAAAGAAGGAAAGAAAGGAGAGAAGAGAAAGGGAGATCTCGACCGGGAAAGGAAAAGAAGAAAAGGGAGAAGAGAAGAGGAAAGGAAAGGAGAAGGGCTCAGCGAGAAAGGCAAGAGAAAAGGAGAAAACAAAAGGAAAAGAAGAAAGCTACAGTAAGGGTTTCGAACGAGGAAGAAAAGGGAAAGAGAGAAACCAAGGAAAAACGAAAGGAAAGAGAGTGGTGTGGTTCAGTTGGGGCTGAAAGTGCCGAGAGGAAACAGAAGAAGAAGACCCAAAACTGCAGCTACTTGCGTGGGAAAAAGAAAAGGGGTTCGAAGAACCTATTGGATGCATGAAGGAGAGCTGATCTGTGGCTGCATTTGGATCGGTTGGGAGGCTGTGGAAGAGGTCATTTGGTGGCTCACGAACCAGCTGCAACTTGGGATTGATTTGGCTGTAAAGGAGGCAAGAAACATGAGCCAACCGAACTGACCAAGGACATTTTCTGCTACTCAAAACAGAACAGCTCCTAAGGCAGTAACAAGGTAAAAAAAAAAAACTGATTTGAGTGTTGTTTGAATGATAGAACTATATCAGGAAAATGTTCTGCATTGCTCAGCTGTTTGTGGGGGGTTTAAACTGAACTTGTTGGTGTCTAAATAGAGGTTAACTAATGGCTGGAAATTGGGATTTGTAGCAAGGCTGTATGAGAACTCGTTGAGGGTTTGAAGGGAGGAAGAACCAAGCTGGATCGAAAGCTATTAGAGCTGTCTAGCTCGACTGAAGTAAGTGAAGACAAGGCAGCCTCGGGTTGTGCAGGACAGCAGTAACCTAGGTTCAAGGAGGCTCGGTTAACCTATTTTAGAGGTAAAAGTTAGATTTTCATAAATGTAACTTCGTTTATGCAAGGATATATGATTTTTGAATAATACCTACATGCGTATAGATACAAAACCATGGACAAAACAGAGATGTATACATGCGTGTGAACGTGTATATATATGTATATGTATATGTATATATATGTACATACTCTAGGGGCTTGGTGATAAAAAGAAAATATAACCATGTAGTTATATATGTCTATGTGTTTAAATAGATATATATCTATATATATATACACACACATATATATATATATATATACATATACATATACATCTACGCATAGATGTTATTAGCATGACAATGAAGATTTAATTCTGAACCTCGGTGTAGGATTTGATTCGGAAATATCAAGAGGAGGGAACTACACGAAGATTGACTAGGGAAATTCTTTTGAAGGTAAACAATAAGCATCGATTTAAGGATTGATAGGAATTAAGCTTGACTATAACAGTGAAACTTGAATAATAATGCGTTGTTTTAAGTTGTTCGTTTTAAGTATGGTATTAGGCATGTATAAATAGATGATTGAGACAACATTGAAATGGTTGTAGTGACCTTAATTGGAGCGGAAGAGTAGATATTATCGGAGACTCGAAGAGGATATTGGCTAAGGACATTACGTAAATGGGTTAAGTAAGCTTTACTAGTACCATCTCGTAGGAACAATTAAATCCCTTTATCGATTGAGTTAGTTTATGAATTAAGGGACGAAACAACGTTGACCGAGCTACTAAGGTAAGATGTAAAGGACTTAATGTATAAATTGGAAAAGAATGCTCCTTTGGCTGGAATTTTAAATATCATTTTCTATGTTGTATGTTGTAGCCGGTCAAGCCACTTATCAAATAACATGAAAAAAGTTAGTTTTGAGACCTTAATACGAAATTATTGTTGTGCTAGAGGTACATGTATGCATGGTGCATAATAGACTACACGTAGTAGCAATGCATTGTGCACAAAGAGACTGTTACGAATGCGTACATGCATTTACATATAATATGTTTTAATGCAAGTTATCTTATGCATGAATTCTTTCTATGTATAACGACTTGTATGCTATTTAACTCAGAAGACTTTTCTGGTTTGAGCCAACTTTGAAATAAAACCCAAATATTGTATAGTTAAAGCTCGAAATGTTTCTTGTCAGTATTTTGAAATTTATGAAGGTGAAGAGTTACACGAAAGAACTGTTTTCCGATATGTTTTGAGTGCGGGCAAATCCATTGACCTTCGGGTCACTTGAGCCTATTGAGCCTTCCTCTAGGTTCTATTACCCATCTATTGAGCTTTGTGCTCTAGACAATCAGTATCAGTATCTGCGCCTTACGAGCCTCGAGCTCTAGGCATTATCAGGCTTGTCTGAGAATTTAACAGGCAAGTTCCAGCTCTCGACTAATCAGCGAGACTGGAGCATAGTCTATGGCCATAGGTATTGTGTTGCTTGCGACACCTACTCCATCACTAGCTAGGATGGACATCAGTATCAGTTATCAGGGATTGATGCCTAAACTCTATCAGTATTGTTTTCCAGTACTTTAAGGCTTTATGCCTAATTTGATAAATTATCAGTTTTCTATAAAGTCAACGATTTGAAGAAAATACATCAGAATTCTATTTTGATATCTGCATGAGTTTCAGTAATTTAAGGCCTCGTGCCTACAGTGATTCGACTATCAGTTTTAGTAATCTTTCTCTGCTTTGAAGTAAGTGCATTCGAAATCTGTTTGTGATCATATCATTTTCAGTATTTGAATGTTTCATGTTGTTACTCTAGTATATAGAATACTATGTCATCCATATATATATTATGTCATCTGCTACCATGCAATTATGTACATATAGACAGACATGAGCCTAGTATCTGTTTACTTAAGCTACTTACTGAGCTGTGGTTTTTGCTCACCCCTTATTAATAACATCGCAGATCATACAAGCTAGGCTCCTACTTGGAGTTGGAGCAAGGCCTCGAGGACGACCTTAAGTAGCGATACTAGCTTGAGTCCTTCGAGTGCTGCTTTTGTTGCTCTTGAGGTATAAAAAGGGATTATTTTGTTATTCATGTATGACATTCAAATGCACAGTACATGCTTATAGAAATTTTTGGGATGTAACTTAGGATCATTCTAGATTATTGTAGCCATCTATGATTATCGAGTGCGATCCGAGAAGTGAATTATAAAGACTATAAGTTATGAAATGCCATGCATATGTCATTGATGATCCGAGAAGTAAAATTGGTCAATTATGAGTTGTAAACTGCCATACATGTACTTGCGATGATTTTGGAAGTATGTGTAGTATATAATGAAATAAACTGGAAATTGTGGATTGAAAAATGTAGCTGGATATAGTTGAGTTTTATTGCAGGTTATTAAGCTGGGGAAAGTCGATTTTATATAAGGGGGAGTTTTCGACGTTTTTCTTTTATGAGTTTAATATTAAACGAAATTATTAAGTAAAATGGTTTAAGAAATGGTAAATTATATGATGAATGTAAATCAAGTGAAGATGTGAATTTAGTAGAGAGAAGACACTGACACCGAACACAAACCCCAAAGTGAAAGGAAAAAGTTAGTTCGTAAAATTGATAAATGGGAAATAAAGTCTGAGTGTTAAGTATACGTCACGGCCTTCGGGTCGTGACACATTCCCAATGAGTAGTATGTCATCTACATACAACACCAGGAAGACAATAGTGCTCCCACTAACCTTCTTGTAGACACAAGGTTCATCTTCATTCTTGATGAAACCAAACTCTTTGATTGCATCATCAAAACGAAGATTCCAACTTCGAGAAGCTTGCTTTAGTCCATAAATAGAACGTTGCAGCTTACAAACCTTTCCAGCATTTTTTTGATCAACAAAACCCTCAGGTTGTGTCATGTACACATCCTCAAGTAGCTTTCCATTAAGAAAAGCGGTCTTGACGTCCATTTTCCAGATTTCATAATCATGGTATGCAGCTATCGCAAGCAAGATCCTAATGGATTTGATCATCGCGACTGGTGAAAAAGTTTCATCATAGTTAATACCATGAATTTGTTTAAAACCTTTAGCAACCAATCGCCCTTTATAGGTATGAACATTTCCTTCCATGTCGGTTTTCTTCTTAAAAACCCATTTACACCCTATAGGTTTTACCCTTTTGGGTAAGTCAACCAAGGTCCAAACTTGGTTGGCATACATGGATTCCATCTCAGATCTCATGGCTTCAAGCCATTTCTCAGAGTCTGGCCCTGTAATAGCCTCTTGATAGGTAGTAGGCTCATCTTGGTCCATGAGCAATACATCGCCGTTCTGAGTCATTAGAAATCCATATCTCTGTGGCTCACGATGTGTTCTAACTGATCTACGCAAGGCTTGTGTCTCTTGAGCAGGCGGTTGCTCCACAACAGCTTGTGGTTCTGGTTCCACAACAACTTGTGGTGCTTGCTCAGGCTCCATCTCAACATCGAGTGCGCTATCTTGTAGCTAGTGAATTTCTTCAAGTTCTACTTTTCTCCCACTAGTTCTTCTAGAAATGAATTCTCTTTCTAGAAAGACACCTGTTCGAGCTACAAACACTTTGCGCTCAGTGGGATTGTAAAAATAATATCCTTTAGTTAGTTTAGGATATCCCACAAAATAGCACTTATCAGATTTAGGTGCAAGTTTGTTAGAGATTTGACGTCTTACATAAGCCTCACAACCCCAAATCTTCATAAAAGACATACTGGGACGTTTACCAGTCCATATTTCATATGGTGTCTTTGGAACTGATTTAGATGGAACACGGTTCAGTGTAAAAGCAGCTGTTTCTAATGCATGTCCCCAAAAGGATTCTGGAAGATCTGTATGACTCATCATTGATCGAACCATATCTAATAAAGTTCGGTTTCTCCTTTCAGATACACCATTCCATTGTGGTGTACTTGGAGGAGTGAGTTGTGAGACAATCCCACACTCTTTAAGATAGTCATAAAATTCTTGGCTTAAGTATTCACCACCTCGATCTGATCGAAGTGCCTTAATGCTCTTGCCAAGTTGGTTTTGTACTTCATTCTTGAATTCTTTGAACTTTTCAAAAGATTCTGACTTGTGTCTCATAAGATACACATAGCCATATCTACTGAAATCATCAGTAAATGTAATAAAGTACATAAACCCACCTCTGGCCTGTGTGTTTAAAGGTCCACATACATCTGTATGTACTAAGCCCAATAAATCACTTGCCCTTTCACTATGTCCTTTGAAAGGGGCTTTAGTCATCTTACCCATCAAACAAGATTCACATGTCTCATACGATTCAAAATCAAATGAGTCCAAAATTCCATCTTTATGGAGTTTGGAAATGCGATTCTCATTTATGTGTCCCAAGCGACAATGGCAGAGATATGTTGGATTTTGATCATTAGATTTAATCCTTTTAGCATTTATGTTATAAATAGGCATATCAAGATTTAGAATGTAAAATTAGTTGTGCACTACCATAAAAGATATCATTTAAATAAATAGCGCAACAGTTGTCCTTTATTATAAATGAAAAACCCTTCTTGTCCAAACAAGAAATAGAAATAATGTTTTTAGTGATGGAAGGCACATAATAACAATCATCTAATTCTAAAACAAGCCCTGTGGGCAATGTCAAAATATAAGTTCCTATAGCTAATGCAGCAACCCTTGCTCCATTTCCCACTCGTAGGTCGACCTCGCCCTTAGTCAACGATCTACTCCTTTTGAGTTCCTGCACATTTACACAAATGTGAGAACCACATCCAGTATCTAATACCCATGATGAAGAAGTAGATAGATTAACTTCTATAACATAAATACCTGAAGTGGAAGTCTCACTTCCTCTCTTCTTCTTTAGCTCTTCCAGGTATTTGTTGCAGTTACTCTTCCAATGTCCGGTCTCACCGCAATGGAAGCATTTCCCTTCTTTGGCAACCCCACCTTTAGGCTTCAGTGCAGTATCATTGGGCTTGAACTTGCCATTGGCTTTATTACTTTTTTTCTTGCCCTTTGCATTAGCCCTGCCCTTAGCTTTCTTAACTATTAAGACATCTTTGGGCTTGGCCTTTTTCATGTTGGATTCAGCTGTTTTCAACATGCTAAGTAACTGTGGCAGAGTCTTGTCAATTTCATTCATGTTGTAATTAACAACAAACTGACTGTAGCTGTCTGGTAACGATTGCATAATCACATCAGTGGCCAACTATTAGCCCAAAGGAAATCCCAATCTTTCAAGGTTTTCAATGTACCCAATCATCTTGAGCACATGAGTACCAACGGGAGTCCCCTCTGCCATCCTACACTAAAACAATGCCTTAGAGACATTGTACCTTTCTTGCCTAGCTTCCTCTTGATAGAGTTGCTTGAGATGCTCGATCATATCGAACGCATCCATTTCCTCATGTTGCTTTTGAAGCTCAGGATTCATGGAGGCAAGCATAAGGCAACTAATATCCAATGCATCATCTTGATGCTTCTTATAAGCATCTCTTTCTGCCCTTGGAGCATTAGAGGGTGGTTCCTCAGGTAAGGGAATCTCAAGGACATACAACTTCTTTTCTTGCTTGAGGACTATCCTCAGGTCCCTGTGCCAATCCAGGAAGTTTGTCCCATTCAACTTGTCCTTCTCAAGGACAGATCGCAGTGAAAGTGTGTTATTTGTGTTTGATGCCATGGTAATCTACAACAAAATATGCAAAATATAAGTATCATGAATGCATTCATTTAATTAAATATTTATTAAATGATGCTCCCACTATTTTTTATCGAATCAACAACCCTCACTATTAATTCGGAAAAATTATCACATAATTTCTCTAGTGGGCCAAGATCCATATTTCACCTTATCTAGAGTTAGCTTTGGCTAATCGCCCAAGATTTGGCTATTTAGGTAGGCAACACTTACCAATTACATCTCATGTAACTCTTGGATAGTTGGGTGAACAACACTTGTTCTAATTCATCTCATGAATGGAAGCCCAACTTTATGCCTCTAAATTCCCAATCCTATTGAGGAAATCTAGTTAAGTCAACCCAATTTATAGCCTTTGGATATCACTATTATCCCATCGCGTCTTACTAAGATAGATATGATATTTTGCTTTGGCAAACATAACAAAATCGATTCTAGTCTTGATGAGTGCTATTCATTGGTAGGCATCTATTATTGACTTAATTTAATTTGAGGGATTTTCTTAGTTTATTGAATAAGGTCTCACCAATTTTACTTTTCTAAAATTATCATATGATTTTCATATCATAAAAGTACAAAATAAACCATGCATCTCATGCAATTAAGCAATAAAATAAACGTGACATAGTTATAGCCCAAACTAAATGGATTTCCCAAGCCAATGAGAAACCCTAAGGGTTAACCTAAGGGTAATAGCATCTTCTCCAAGTGCCTCTTTGGTCATCCTTTGCATGGTTGTCAGCTCCATTAGTGTTGATCACCATCAACTCATACTTAGCTAAATTCTAACCCTATACTACGTTACAATTACATAGTTTAAGAGAAACCTTGAGTTACATTCGAGGGGAGTAAGATGAGAAAAGAATGTACAACTAGAATTTCAAGAACAAGGCACGACACGCAGGTCGTATTTATTAAAATTTACAACCACCAAAATACAATCATATTGGGCTAAGGCTATAACTATGCACCATGCTCAAACAACAACCACTGTGTTATACAAACAAGTGTAATGCAATTTCAACTTTTAGTTTTATTAATGAGGCACATTTGAAAAGAATTATGACCCTGACTGCGGGGTTCCCAGGGGCGGAAGTGTCATTGACATTGCCAACGCCCTTTATCCGGAAGTGTCGTAATCTTATCAAGATGTTCCAGCCAGTATCTCATACTGACTATAATTTTAGTCGCAGCAGAACTCTTATCTAAAAGTGTTTCAATCTTATCAGGATCTTTATACACTTTCGACATTATTCTGTTTCTTCCATAACGTTTATGCAGAACAGAAACCGCCATTAATAATTCGCATCACAGATTATATCTCACATATAAGTTGAATCGAAATTGATATATATCATATATATAATTTCAACAATTCGATTTCTAGCCTCTGAATATATCATATACATTCTAATCCGTATTAATCTCATTAAAACGATTGCATGTAATCATAAATAGAAAGTAACTAGAGATCATACTATTATAAAAACAAATCAGGGACTCCGAATCTGGCTCTGATACCAGGGAAGGAAACCGAAACAAACACGCAGCGAAATTTAAATCATTCGACCTCCACCAGGATTGATTCGGAGAGTTGCCTGATTAGGGTTTCGAGATTTTACCTAACGTTTTCTCTGATTTTCTGTCGTTGGTCGAGTCACAAGTAACAACTTTTCGTTCCTGCCTCTATGGTATCCACACGAACGGATCTCACGACTCTTGAACGTCTCACGATCAGAATCCTTAAAGAGCGTTTTTGATTCTTTATAATCGAATTGCTAGCTTCGATTAAAAGAATACCTTTTTCTGTTTTTTTTTTAATTGTGCGGCTATGTTTTAGAAAAAACATCCTTTTATACGCAGTAAATTTTACCCTAAAATTTACTGCCAAACAGAACTCTAATCCTACTTAGAATAGGATTAACTATATCCTTAATCTAATTCAGAATAGGATTAGATATATCATTAATCCAATTCAGAATAGGATTAATTAAGCTCCTCATTGATCCGTTCTAAGTGTGCGACCCAATAGGTTCTCAAAACAATGGCAACGACAAAATTGTCACAGGCAATGAGCGGTATCTAGCAACACATCATTGCTACCCATGTAACGAGAATGTCAATGACTCGACATAACCTTACTCGTGATAGATGTTACCGTGTAGTCTAATCCCTTTATCCTTTGATGTCTTGATTAGACACAAGTCATGGAATGTGTCAGACTTGTATAGTCTAATCAACGTTTCTTGATTCCTGAATAGACTAATTAAACAAATAAAATCAATATCTCATATTGACTTATTCGAGCACGGCCATGCATTTCTTAGTCTCACTCTATCAAAGGGCCCAAGACATCACTCTTGTTATATAAGAGGGATAAATCCTATCTTGATCACTCAACATCCCTCTACATAGATCAAGGCATACCCAATTACTACCTTTATAGTCCATCCTGTTACGAATGACATCTAGCAGCATTAAATTATGCAATTCTCTATGTTGGGATCTCTGATGATCTCAAGTCAAAGGATCACATACACCATCATCACTATGAGAATCGCTTATGACACTTGTAGACATCAATTTTGTCCGGGATTATGAATCTCGAGTCACTCGACGTGTATTCTAAAAATCGAAAATGAATTAAACCCATGTTTGAATAATTGATTTTATTTTGTTTTATTTTTATTTTATATTTTTATTTTTTTTATATTTTTTATATTTATTTTTTTATATTTTTATATTTTTTTATTTTTTTATTTTTATCTTTTTTCTTTTCTTTTCTTTTTCATTATTATTCATTTTATTATTATTCCTCTTTATATTTTTATTTCTCTTTTTATTCTTATCTTTATTTGTTATTTTATTTTATTTTATTTATTTATTTTATTTGATATGAATTTTAGTATTTTATTTTTCTTTTATTATTTATTCATTTATTTATTTTGATAAAAAAATGCAGAAAAAAATTAAAAAAAAGAAACAAAACAAAAAAAAAACAAAACCAAAACCCTACGAAACCCTAAACCCAAAACCTCACCGAGACCCAAAACCCCTAACCCCAAACTGGTTTGAAACCTTAACCCTGATCGAAACCCTAAACAGAGACTCCACCCAAACCCTAATCTGAAACCTAACCCCAAACAGAGCCCCAAACCAAGACTTTAAACCTAACCCTAAATCCAACTTTAGCCGCCAAAAACACAAAAGGAAAGATTTTTTCCTCAAAGATCTGCAAGGAAATCAAGAAAAAAAAGGAATTTAAAATCAGACATTAAAGATATAATCACAATCGGATCTCTAAACTTCCAAAATATTCAGATCTGAATTTTTATAAAAGGAACGACAGCTACAGATCTGGAGGAAAAAAAAAGAGAGGAAAAAACACAACAGCAAACGGAGACGAACAGACCACAGCAATCACAACCAACAGAAACCATAGAGACAGAGACACACGACGACCCACACAACCGCAACAACAAGCACAACCAAAAACAACCACAACCCACACAGAAAACAGAACCAAGAAATATAACAGAGGCAATCTGTTTAGGGTTCGGTGGTATAGGTTTTTTTTAGTCTGGGGATCTAGATCTGTGGACTTGCACATTGATTTTGTGACTGGGGTCTCTAGATCTGGTTTCAGGGAGGGGAGGGAAAGATTTCTGGAGGTTTTTTTTAGGCCTAGATCTGGTTATTTACGGTGGTGCAGGCGGAGGAAGGCGCCGGAATCTGGAAAGGATGAGTTTTCCGGCAACCGGTAGAAGTTTTCGGCCGTCGAAAATCGCCTAGGTTCAGAGGCTTTTTGTTTTTTTGCTCTGGAAAGCGGAAAACTGTCCGAAAAAATCGAAAAGAAAGCTTAAATTGCCGGATCGAAACGACGCCGTTTTGGCGTAACTCTGACCCGCGTGACCCGCGCTCCGACCCGCTTCTGACCCGACCCGATCGCAAGGTATCCTTTTTATTTTTCGGATGATTTTCCTTTTTCTCGTTTCCTTTTTATTATTATTTTTATTTGTTTTATTTATTTATTTACTTATTTATTTTATTTATTTATTGATTTTCTTGTTTTCTTTTGATTTTTTTTTTTGTATATTCGGTAATTAATACAATAATTTAATTAACAAAATTATGAAATAAAAATAATTTAAGTAATTAATTAGATGAGTAAATAGACTAATTTGACATATGAATAGTACAATTTAACAAAGAATTGATAAGATTTAGTTAATATAGTTTGTATATAAATGGATATGTATTTTTTTTTATTGACTGGATTATATGAGTTTCAATTTAATTAACATGATTTAATTTAATTAGCATGATTTGATTGGTATGATTTGTTTTTTTTATTATTTTATTGTCTATTATCTATTATTTCATTTTATTTTATCTTATTTTTTACTTACTTTTCTTATTATTTTTATTTTTATTTTTGTATTTATTTTACTTTAAAGATTTCAAATAAAATTTATGTGATGTGCTTGATTTAAGGCGGGATTAAATTGTTGTTAAGATTTATTTAGGTAGTTTAGAATTGCAATACTTAGAAGTATATAGTAATAAACATTTTAAATATAATAAATATGAGTTATTCCGACGATGGAACTCTAGAGGCATTACGCTTAAGTAGTACTTTAGAGATCTTGAGGTAAAAAATCTTATCCAAGGCCTCACCAGCTTAATGGAGGGTCTAGATAAGATTTTTGATAACAAATAATTCATATTCATTTTAAAGGAAAATATATATATAAATAAATTTATTATAAAATAACAGTAAAAATAATTAGTTATAAAATTAGAAAATATATTAATGATTAATAATAATATAATAAAAATAGTAATGGCAAATAAAGAGGGAAATAAATGAAATAACCAAAGTTAGATATTAAAATAATAAAAAATGAATATGATTACTCCGATGATGAAATATCAAGGGAATTACGCTCAAGTAATTTTCTTGAAATGTCTAGGTAAGGAAGTTCTATTCGAGGCCTCACCAGCTCAATGGAAGGTCTAAATAGGGTCTTCAATAAAAAGTAATTTATATTCATTTTTTAAATTTAAAACACGAATGATTAGTAAATTTGTTATTGAATTGGAATAAGAATAAGTTATAAAAATTAGAAACGATAATTAATAGTCCACGATAATAGAAATAATAATGAGTAACAAAATAAGAAATAAAATGAATAAAAATTAGATATGAAAATTATAATGTAAGTGAATATGAACCACTCCAATGATGAAATATCGAGAGAATTACGCATAAGTGATTTTCTTGAAATTTTCTAGGTGAGAAGATTATTTTCAAGGTCTCACCAGCTAAATGGATGGCCTAGAGATAGTTTTCAATAATAAGTGATTTTTATTCATCTTTTAAAATTATAAAATAGGTGATTTTTATCTAAAAATATTATTAAATTAAAATTAAAAACTAAAGTAATTAATTAAGAAGATAAAAATTTTAATAATTCGTGTTCGCTATAATAATAAAATAACAATAATAAATAGTAATAAAATCTAATGAAATAATAAAATAAGGCAATAAAAAATAGGAGTTATTGAGAATGAATATTGATTATTCCTATGATGAGATTCCAAGTAGATTTACGCTTAAGTAATGATTTGGAAATCTTTAGGTAAGAAAATTTTTTTAAGTCTCACCAGCTTAATGGAAGATCTAAAAGGAATTTTTGATAAAAATAATTCATATTCATTTTCGCCTAAAAATAAAATTAAGAATTAATAAATAATAGGATGGTAAGAATAAATTGGGTAGAAGGAGTCAAAGTTTGAAATTTCTCATAAAATATTAAAATGAATCCGACGACGGAGCCTCTTCAAGCAAGTCGCATAGTACTACTTGAATACTCTTGAGGTGAGAAAGATTTTTGAGTTGTCCCACCAGCTTAATGGAGGACACTTAGAAATATTTTTCAATATTAATTATATCAAGATTAAAGATCAACATAAGCAAATTTAGCAAATGACTTAAAACTAAGTGGTACCATTTTAGGATGCGCGTTGTGGGGTGCTAATCCTTCCCTACACGTAACCGTACTCCCGAACCCTAGTATCTTTAAACGTAGACCAAGCCTTATCCTTAGTTTGAATAGGTGACCAATCACACCTAGGTAGAATGGTTGGTGGCGACTCCTTAGTTTTTGTGTCTAGCTATTAGGTTTTCTCCAAAACTTAATACGTTATGACAGCTTGGCGACTCCACTGGGGACCTCAGAGAGTCAGACCAATACTTAGTTTTAGGTTATCTCAGAATTTGCTTAAAAGATCTTAATAGAAAGCGAACGTTAAATAAGACTTTATTCCTTCATACACACACATCACTTTGCATTAGCATACATAAGCCCTCGACCCGGGCTCGATCCTTTTTAGGAGGGAGTAAAGTATCTACGCTCTCGTGAGGTAATACCTCCGCAATGGCTAGCAAAATACTCCCACTCAAATTGAACCTTTCCATTTGTAACCTGTGATGGGTGAGGATTGGGTGCCTTACTAGTCCTATGTGGACAATAGTGAGGAACAATTTGAGAACCTTTAGAATTCTGACTTATCCAAACCATGCATATAATGAAGCCTAGGAGGCCAGCCTAGGATAAAACCAAGTCAAACCCTAATATAGATAAAACCTTACACTATAGGACATATGAGGGAATAAACCATAAAATACTCTTTTTATTTTCTTTCCTATCTTCTCATTTCATTTTTTTTCTTTTTTTTTCTTCTCATTTTTTTTGTTTTTCTCATAACAATCGGTGATAAGATTGAAGTCCATTACATCCATGGAGAAAGCACCTCAAGCCAAACCTCTTTGCAAGTCATCTATTGAAGTGAAAGTTATATCTGAAGAAGCCCAACAAAAGAATGGTGATTGTTTACCATCGGGTTTCATCTCGGACCTCCCAAAGAAGACTCGCCCTGACCTCAAGCAAAATGATCTCACCGAATTAGTGGACATTTGGAGATCTTGGGATAATGCAAGAAGAGAGACATTTGAGGAAAAGTATGGAGGTATAGCACGACTCTTGACAGTATCAGTGGACCTTAATTTAATCCGAGCCATGTTGCATTTTTGGGATCCGTCGTATAGGTGTTTTGTCTTCAACGAGGTAGACATGGTTCCCACCATAGAAGAGTACTGGGTATTATTGCATTTTGACCCTAAAGAATCATATAAGGTGTACTGGAGAAGGAAGAAGTTGAGTTATCGCAAAAAGCTAGCCGTTATGACATGTACTGATGTGCAAGAGGTTGACCGTCAAATAAAGAATAAGGGAGAATGCACTTATATACCTTGGGAGTTTTTGAAAAGTTGCATCAGTAAGCATCGAGAAGATGAGTATGGTATGAAATTGATGGCTTTAGCAATCTATGGAATGGTGATTTTTCCAAAATCCTTGCTATATGTTGAAATTACATTGGTAGACTTTGTGGATCAAATTGAGCATGAAGTGGCGGTAGTTCCTGCTATTTTAGCCGAGACTATTAGGTCACTGAATTACTGTCGACAAACTGGAGGGGGACGCTTTACAGGATGTTTGCCTTTGTTGTACATTTGGATGAAGAGTCACTTCAAATGCGAAGAGCCGAAGTTTCGATCGGTCTTATTCAAGAAGAATATTCCTATTAAGGAATTTTGTGAGAGTAAATGGCTTGGGTCGAGGACAAAAAGGGAATGGGTGTCACTTTTACATGGACTCACTTGCAAAGATGTAGTTTGGGTGGCACCTTGGATGACGAGACAACCCATGCTATATAGTTGTGGAGGACATCCATGGATGATCTTATTGGGTGTATGGGGAACGGTCACTTATGCTCCTCTCATGGTGCGAAGGCAATTAGGGTACGAACAGTTCATCCCAATGACACATGGTCTTAATCAGCATGAATATGCTTATCATGAAGAAGGGTCTATGAAGAAAATCGAAGATGTCAAAGCTTGGAAGACTACCCTTAGAGTAGACCTCGGGATATTTATTGATAAAGTTGCTCCGGAGTACTCAGTCTGGCATGCTAGGCGAGCCAAAGATATCAAGGTTTCTCCCGAAGATGAAGAGATCCATGAAGAGCCTATACCTCGAGACCCTATGATAGATCTGGAGATTGCCAAGAGGAAATTAGAGGAAGAAAAAAGGGACTTAGAAAGAGAAATTAAGAAACTCAAATGTGAAACAGAGGAGAAGCTGGGGAGAAGGGAACAAGCATATACAAGGGTCCATCAAGAGAAGTATAAGTTGATAGATGAAATCAGATACTTGAAGAAGCAGCTCTCAAGGTCTGAAAACAAACGTTTGCGGGAAGAGAATGAACAACTCAAAGCTGAGATACAAAAGAAGGGGACCGAATGTGAAGAACTTGAAGGCAAGGTCACAAGCGAGCAGATGAGTTCGCAAGGTGCCCTCAATCGATCCCAAGAATACTTGCAGATCCTACAAAAGGTTGTTAATGAGTTGAATGACCTAAAGGAGAAATATGCTACCTTGAGGAGAGCTCGTGATTCACATCTTCTGGTTTCCATGATTGAACAGATTAATGTCATGGCTCACAGAGCAAGAGACATGGAAGACAGAATAAGGGATTTGAAGCTCGGAGTCAGCCCACTTACCGAGCATGGGGAGAATCTGCTACTACTACTGGATGAGATCCAAGGTCACTACAGTTTGTTGAAGGGGCTTAGGTGGACACCTTAGATGTTCTTTATGGATGTAATGGGTCTTTAACTTTGTTCAGCAATTGTTATGAGACAGGTTTTTATAAGTTTTTGTTGGCTCTTATAAGCAATACCGAGAGGGGGGGTGAATCGGTTTTTAACTAACTATAAGCTCGTTTTGCGATTCTTCTAAATTCTCTAGCTTATATTAATAATTTCTAAGTTCTCTAGGCTAGGCAAGCATGCAATCCAAGTTCAATGCAATAAACACAATATAATTGCAAGTAATTAAAGAGAGTAAGGAAAGAGAGATTTACACAATCGATTTATAGAGGTTCGGCAACCTTGCCTACGTCCTCTACCTTGAGACGCTCCCAAGGATTTTCTCCAAATCCACTATCTTGAATTTGTGATTACAATCCCTCTTTTCAAGGCTCAAGAGTAACCTCCCTCTTTTTTTAGGCTCAAGAGAAACCTCTCTCTTTTTCTTAGGCTAAAGAGTAACCTCCCTCTTTTTCAAGGCTTAAGAGAAACCTCCCCTTTTACAAGGAATGGTGGGTTACAAATAATGTAATCAAGAGAAGCCTCTAAGTAGGCAAATGATTACAGAAATTAAGCACAATGAAAAGCCTATACAAAGTTTGTGCTAAGCAATACAAGAAATAGATGAATGATAGAAGATGAAGACTCTTTATCTCTTGAATTGATGTTGAGGCTTTGAGGAAGATGAATAAGATGGTGAAAGATGTTGCTTGGTTGTTCCTCCTCCTTCCTTTAGCTTCTAAGCCTCTATTTATAGTCCCTTGGATGGTTTGTGGACGTTGGTTGGAGCCAAAACAGAAACTAGCCGTTATGTCTCACAGAAACTAGCCGTTGGGGGCTTTCTGGTCAAAGGGATCGATCCTGCTACAGTGGGGATCGATCTCTTTTGTCCAGAATCTTGATTCTGGGCTTCAGGGACCTTGGGAAGACTTTCTGCCAAAAAGGGATCGATCCTGCTACAGTGGGGATTGATCCTTTTCTAGGACCATTCACTATAATTCTCCACACTTCATAATCGTTTGATTGTACAAATAACATCATTCTAGTTTTCCAATATGAATAGTTCTCACCATTAAAGAGTGGAGGTCTAACTAATGATTGTCCCTCTTCTCCTAGGGGTGTGCCTATATTCAAATGAGCCATTTAAGATCGTTTTGCTCGATAGAGGTTAGTCTAATTCAATCTCGAGCCCAAGCTCTGATACCAATTGTTGGCTCTTATAGGCAATACCGAGAGGGGGGGTGAATCGGTTTTTAACTAACTATAAGCTCGTTTTGCGATTCTTATAAATTCTCTAGCTTATATTAATAATTTCTAAGTTCTCTAGGCTAGGCAAGCATGCAATCCAAGTTCAATGCAATAAACACAATATAATTGGAAGTAATTAAAGAGAGTAAGGAAAGAGAGATTTACACAATCGATTTATAGAGGTTCGGCAACCTTGCCTACGTCCTCTACCTTGAGACGCTCCCAAGGATTTTCTCCAAATCCACTATCTTGAATTTGTGATTACAATCCCTCTTTTCAAGGCTCAAGAGTAACCTCCCTCTTTTTTTAGGCTCAAGAGAAACTTCTCTTTTTTTCTTAGGCTAAAGAGTAACCTCCCTCTTTTTCAAGGCTTAAGAGAAACCTCCCCTTTTACAAGGAATGGTGGGTTACAAATAATGTAATCAAGAGAAGCCTCTAAGTAGGCAAATGATTACAGAAATTAAGCACAATGAAAAGCCTATACAAAGTTTGTGCTAAGCAATACAAGAAATAGATGAATGATAGAAGATGAAGACTCTTTATCTCTTGAATTGATGTTGAGGCTTTGAGGAAGATGAATAAGATGGTGAAAGATGTTGCTTGGTTGTTCCTCCTCCTTCCTTTAGCTTCTAAGCCTCTATTTATAGTCCCTTGGATGGTTTGTGGACGTTGGTTGGAGCCAAAACAGAAACTAGCCGTTGGGGGCTTTTTGGTCAAAGGGATCGATCCTGCTACAGTGGGGATCGATCCCTTTTGTCCAGAATCTTGATTCTGGGCTTCAGGGACCTTGGGAAGACTTTCTGCCAAAAAGGGATCGATCCTGCTACAGTGGGGATCGATCCTTTTCTTCCAGAGGGCATTTTTCCTGCACTTTTGGGTTAGAAATGATATGACCTTTGATCCTAATTCAACCCAAAACATTTATAAGCTTTAAGGGAGTTTTTCTTGACTTTCTCAGATAAAAACATGGTCTAAACATTCATCAAGTGATTTTCTAAAATATTCAAACCATTTATAAAGAATTAAGACCAATAGGGATGTATCATTAAATCATGGTCTTAATGTTTGATATGATCACTTGAAAATGGATTGAGAAAATCATGTGTGATAAGGCAAATTTACAATATGAATTAAACCATTAAAGCTTACTTAAGTTTTTGTCATTTCAAAATACATATAGCAATTTAAAGCTAACAATCTCCCCCTTTTTGATATGACAAAACTTAATGTAAATTTGCTTTGAAAATTCTTTGAAAAAATACTGCCCCTCAAATAAAGCAGGATTTTATAAAGCTCCCCCTTAATATAAGCATGGGTTTTGAAAATGAATTTTCCCTCATTATCTCTCCCCCTTTTTGTCATAGCAAAAAGAAGGAAAAATAATAAAATATGCTCCCCCTAAAATTATGGCTATAAAAAAATATGCTCCATCCAACAAGAAACATGTTAGTACATGGGACTCATAGCATAAATAAATAAATCAATATTCACAAAGAGTATGAAATATTCATGCAATGAATATGACTTATGATCTTATACCAATTGTTTATAAATGATTTTGATACCAATTGTTGATAAGTAATTTTGCAAGAAGGTTCCAATTTGTAAGAAGTTAAGCAAGTTATATATAAATATCTACTAAGGTCTATGACTTGCTCATTTCAATCCTATTAAGCACCTAAGTATATCAATTGTTCTTTCTAAAGTCCAACTAAGGTGCATGGTAATACATCATGATTATGAGCTAAAATTATATAACATATCATATGCATGTGCTCATAAATCATTCTCAAGAAATATTGTGTCTAGAATTAAATCATATAGCAATTAACTTCAAATTCTAGCACACAAGAGTTTCATGCAAAAATATCCTAAGAGAATTCTTCTCTATTTGTCATTTCAATCTAAGGAGCATGAGAAGAGTTGTCAATTTAAAGCTCATACCAATTGGCAATTTAGATTTGGCTTACCACTTATTGAAAATATGGTTCCCAATGATACTATTTGTTATTTCAATCTAAATACCAATTGTTACTAATGGTTGACTTAGGCATTTTGTATAAATCCAATATCTATGTGTAGTGTGTTCATGTCAAGAAAATAATCATTCTAAATATGCAAGAACACAACACACATCATCAAATATGCATATGGATCAATTAATCATTAGCACACTATCATAAAGTATTAATCCATATTCATATTCACAAATTTATACTATATGGAAGATTCATAAAATCAAAGTATTCAAGCAAACACATTTGTCTTCCATGGTTTCAAGCACAAAAATCCTATGCTCATTTTCCAATTCAAGTTCTTAACCAATTATGAGCAAGGAAAGATTCAAAATTACCATTTTAATCAATTATGAGCCATATCCCTAGTTGTTATCATCATTTAAAGTTCTAGAGGGTATGTGCTATTTTAACTAAAATGGTTTCACTTAAGTGAATCAATATAATCAAGCTAAAATATATTTTATCATCAAAATCCATAAGCTATGAGTGAGGTTAAGCACATAATATCATGAAATCAACTATTCTCATCTCATAAGCATGATTATTGATTCAACGTAAGTAAACATGCATGTTCAACATCAAAACAATCAAGATACAACGCATGTATATCAATAGTTGGTGTTGTCATTAAAGCCCAAGTTCTTTACTAATTTGGCCATTATGAATTAAGTTCATGGATGATAAAGTTTCATGCATTTGAACATTTAGGATCCATTTATCATCACAAATTATAGGCCAAGGAAAATTATGACCTTATACCAATTGTTGAATTTACATTTGAAATCAATCCTTAAGGTCAAGTTTTAATTATTCTTCCACTAGATGTATAATTATCATGAAACCTAGTGTGGAATAGATAAGTCAAGCTAAGAGACATAATCCTATAAGCATGCTTGACTAAGATGAACAAAAAGAATGAGAAATATTCATTATGTACAAGTTCATCAAATTCTCAAATATTTACACAAATCATTGAAATAAATCTCAAAATTATGTTTAACCATTCATTGAAAATATATTTCAAGATTATTTCAAGATTTATGCAATTCATGAATGTTTTCAACAATAAAAATGATTTTGCACTTGTGAGTTCAATGAAAAATGATATTGATTGTTGAAAGTGATACCATTTGTTGGAAATGACATTAATTGGTGAAGTTGAGGCATGATATCAATGAAGAATGAGTTTTCATATATTACAGATCATAAAAAAGAAGTTAAAACAATGGATTTTAAGTTGAAAAGAGAGAAAATATCAAAACAATGAAGAGTTCTTCTCAATTTCGGTTGAACACATGCAGGAGTGCCTTTTCTGGCCTGGGGGGATCGATCCTGCTACAGTGGGGATCAATCCCTCATATGTTTCCTGCAATTCTGCAGTTGTTTTGACAGAAAATTCAACCTTTAAGGTACCAAAACTTCGTTTTTGAGTGTTTTAAGTCCAAGTAAAGGTTTAAACATTTGTAAAACATGATTTTGGACTTGTATGAATGAAAAACATGAATCAAAAACCATTTTACAAAAGATTTTGCAATTTTTGAAGAATTTACACAATAAAATGCATTTTTGGGCTCAAAGGAGGTCATTTTGAGATTTAAGCATATTTTGACCAAACCAATGCATTGAATTACATAAATATGTCAAAACAAACTTGTTCACATAGATTTTGAGCATATATAACATTAAAACATACATCTTGTGAACAACATGCCATGATTGTCAACATACAAGTTCTTCATTAATGCACATGACATAGCATTTTGCATATATGACATATTTGGCAATTTGAGGCAAGTAAATACATTATCAACACATAGAAAACTTGCTCAAACTGCAGAAATTCAAAAATCATTTCAAAATCATAAATCATGCCTTTCATTCATCCATCAAGAATTGTCCATCAAACACTCAACAATCATTTATCATGCCTTTTGCTCAATCATTCTACTTATAATGCATCAAGAATCATCAACCAAGTGCCTCAGTAAAACATATAAATAATTTTAGCAAAAATGAGTTTTGAAGAGATAGGATATAAGCTTACAAAACTCCTTTGCTTGAGTATGCTTTGCCTTGATGTGTTGGATCCACCTTGTGCCATTCTTTGAAGAATTGTTGTGACCTTGCCAAGGATGGATCCTCAAGCTCTTCCTTTTTCTCATTGGCACAAGCAATCTCCATAGAGGTGTGTAGAGCATTTGATCTTCATTGCTTCTTTGTATTCCCATGCTCTAACACTTCTACAACAAACAAATTCAAGCATGCTTTGGTACCCAAATTTTCTTAGGTCCATGAGAGTTAGTGTTCACAATTTTAGATCCCTTCGGGATCCATTTCAAACACAATTCATCATTGTTTATAGCATGCTTTGGTACCCACAATTTTCCTAACAACTCTCCTCTAAATGTAGTTTTTCTATATGTGCATGCTTGTGAGGTGTGGCCTATCTTATTACATAGTGAGCATGTGAGAGATATATCATGCATAGTATTTTTGCTCACTAAGAAATTCTTAAGATGAGTTTCTTTATGTATTTCATTATATCCTAGCCCATCCTTGTCAAAGAAAGCTCTTTGGGTCTCTAACATATGATCTAGCTTTTGTTGACCCATATAAAACCTAGTAAATGAGTTATGCAAATTTTTATTCTTTTCATTCAACTCATTTATTTCTAAGTTAGCCTCTTCTAATTTCTTTTCAAATTCTAGCTTAGTATTAGTCAAGGCTTCATTTTCTATTTTTAATTTAGCAATGATTTTCTTATATTTGGAGTTCATGCATTGAAATTCATTTGCTAAATCATCAAAGGCATTTTGGAGTTCACTAAAGGTATAATCATTATCTTCACTAGAACTACAACTACCTTCATCATCACTAATGGCCATAAAGCATGAGTAGGCTACCTCTTCATCTACATTTTCCTCATCGGAGCTATCACTATCGCTCCATGCAGCCACAAATGCTTTCTTCTTAGGTTTCGTATCCTTTTCTCTCCTACTTGACTCCCCTCTTTGATGTCTCCTATTATTTTCTTTTTCTTTCATTCTCATAAACCTATTAAATCTTTTGGCAAACATTGCCATTTCTTTTTCTTCCTCATTTCCACTCTCATCACTATCATCTTCAATGACCTCATGAGTGGAAGACTTAAGAGCTACCCCTACTTTCTTTGAAGGCACTTCATTTCTTTTCAATTTCATCTCATATGTAAGTAGGGAGCCTATAAGCTCATCTAGAGACAAGGTATTTGGATCCTTAGACTCTTCTATTGCGGTTACCTTTGCCTCCCATGATTGTGGCAAGCTATTCAAAATTTTTTTTACCATTTCTACATTGGAATAGGTCTTGCCTAGAGCCTTAAGTCCATTAATTATATCATTAAACCTAGTGAACATTTCGCTAATGGACTCATTTTCATTCATCCTAAATAGCTCATAATCATGTGTGAGCATTCCTACTTTGGTCTCTTTCACTTGATTGGTCCCTTCATGTGTGATGGCTAGTTTGTCCCATATTTGTTTAGCATTCTCACACAAGGAGACTCTATTATATTCATTGGGACCTAAAGCACAAAAGAGAGTGTGCATAGCCTTGGCATTCAATTGTGCCACTCTCATGTCATTTGTGTCCCACTCATCCTCACTCTTAGGGACATCTTTTCCATCTATTTTCTTCATGGGAATTCTAGGACCATTCACTATAATTCTCCACACTTCATAATCGTTTGATTGTACAAATAACATCATTCTAGTTTTCCAATATGAATAGTTCTCACCATTACAGAGTGGAGGTCTAACTAATGATTGTCCCTCTTCTCCTAGGGGTGTGCCTATATTCAAATGAGCCATTTAAGATCGTTTTGCTCGATAGAGGTTAGTCTAATTCAATCTCGAGCCCAAGCTCTGATACCAATTGTTGGCTCTTATAGGCAATACCGAGAGGGGGGGTGAATCGGTTTTTAACTAACTATAAGCTCGTTTTGCGATTCTTATAAATTCTCTAGCTTATATTAATAATTTCTAAGTTCTCTAGGCTAGGCAAGCATGCAATCCAAGTTCAATGCAATAAACACAATATAATTGCAAGTAATTAAAGAGAGTAAGGAAAGAGAGATTTACACACGATTTATAGAGGTTCGGCAACCTTGCCTACGTCCTCTACCTTGAGACGCTCCCAAGGATTTTCTCCAAATCCACTATCTTGAATTTGTGATTACAATCCCTCTTTTCAAGGCTCAAGAGTAACCTCCCTCTTTTTTTAGGCTCAAGAGAAACTTCTCTTTTTTTCTTAGGCTAAAGAGTAACCTCCCTCTTTTTCAAGGCTTAAGAGAAACCTCCCCTTTTACAAGGAATGGTGGGTTACAAATAATGTAATCAAGAGAAGCCTCTAAGTAGGCAAATGATTACAGAAATTAAGCACAATGAAAAGCCTATACAAAGTTTGTGCTAAGCAATACAAGAAATAGATGAATGATAGAAGATGAAGACTCTTTATCTCTTGAATTGATGTTGAGGCTTTGAGGAAGATGAATAAGATGGTGAAAGATGTTGCTTGGTTGTTCCTCCTCCTTCCTTTAGCTTCTAAGCCTCTATTTATAGTCCCTTGGATGGTTTGTGGACGTTGGTTGGAGCCAAAACAGAAACTAGCCGTTATGTCTCACAGAAACTAGCCGTTGGGGGCTTTTTGGTCAAAGGGATCGATCCTGCTACAGTGGGGATCGATCCCTTTTGTCCAGAATCTTGATTCTGGGCTTCAGGGACCTTGGGAAGACTTTCTGCCAAAAAGGGATCGATCCTGCTACAGTGGGGATCGATCCTTTTCTTCCAGAGGGCATTTTTCCTGCACTTTTGGGTTAGAAATGATATGACCTTTGATCCTAATTCAACCCAAAACATTTATAAGCTTTAAGGGAGTTTTTCTTGACTTTCTCAGATAAAAACATGGTCTAAACATTCATCAAGTGATTTTCTAAAATATTCAAACCATTTATAAAGAATTAAGACCAATAGGGATGTATCATTAAATCATGGTCTTAATGTTTGATATGATCACTTGAAAATGGATTGAGAAAATCATGTGTGATAAGGCAAATTTACAATATGAATTAAACCATTAAAGCTTACTTAAGTTTTTGTCATTTCAAAATACATATAGCAATTTAAAGCTAACAGTTTTTATTATGAGACAATTTTTGTTATGCAATAAATTTCTCACGAAAATTTTTCTTACTTTTGCTTTTCCTTCATAAGCATTTGATAAAAATAGTTTTATCTAATTGTGATAACAAAGGTACAAAAATAGCCCTTCCAAATCATCCATACCGAACTCGTGCAACAACTAAAGCAATGGAAAATGAGCAATTAGCACGGATTGACAGGATGGAAAGAGTGCAACAAGAGATTGTCAAAGCTCAAGAGGAAACTCGAGAGCAGATGACCAAGATGATGGAGTTGATGATGAATATGGCTAAGGGGAAAGGAGTTTTGCAAGACCTAACAGCGGAGGAATATCCTAGTGATGACCCACCATACCCTCTAGGGTTCACCCATCAAGCCCAAATGCCTCCAAAGGTTTATGCTCAGGCAACACCCTCAATGGGAGGACAAGGCCATGCTATAGGCCAAAATCAACCTGGTATAGGGTCTAGTCCTGTCGACCCTATTTTCGTCCCAAACTTGGACGATCCTGTTGAACAAGAGAAGTTGAAGAGAGAAGCAGTTGACAATCTAGCTATAGGGATACAACAGAAATGTGACATGTTGGAGGAAAGGTTGAAAGCCATCGAAGGAAACGACTCCTTTGGGAATGTTGATGCAAAAGAGTTGAGCCTAGTTCCCGATTTGGTGTTGCCCGCAAAGTTCAAGGTTCCGGACTTCGAGAAATATGATGGAACTAAATGCCCGACAACCCATGTTACGATGTTTTGCAAAAAGATGGCAGGATATGCTCGTAATGAAAAGTTGCTCATTCACTGTTTTCAAGATAGCCTTACAGGATCTGCTGCAAGGTGGTATGTTCAGTTGGATAGGAGTCGTATACATTCGTGGAAAGACCTTGCTAGGGCATTTCTAGCCCAATATCGTCACGTAAGTGATATGGCTCCTGATCGCCTCTCTCTCCAAAGCATGGAGAAGAAAACAAACGAGAATTTTAGAGAATACGCTCAGAGGTGGAGAGATGCAACTGCTGAAGTTCAACCTCCATTGACAGAAAAGGAGTTAACGATGTTATTTTTAAACACTCTCAAAGCTCCTTATTATGAGAGGATGATAGGAAATGTCAGTAAGAACTTTTCTGACATGGTGCTTTCAGGAGAGGCAATAGAAAATGCTATTAAAAATGGCAAGATTGAAGGTGTAGAGGCCAGGAAATGAGGGTTTCCTAAGAAAAAAGAGGGAGATGTCCAGGCTATCTCTGCAGGAGGTTTTATTCACCAACGGACATCCAACCAATACCAATCTTATCCTCATGCTATCAATTATGTTTCACCCTACCCATATCAACTAAACCCACCAACAAATACTTAGCCCATTTTTCGCTCGCCAACCCTGAGACCAACCCAACCCTTTACTCAACCTACAAACCTAATGAACAACCCTGGAAGGCCACGCTTCAATCAAGAAAGACCCCCTATCACCCCAATCCCCATAACCTATGCGGAGTTATATCCTAAACTGGTGCAAAACCGTCTTATTGCCCCCGTATACCTTGAACCCCTAAAACCCCCGTATCCCAAATGGTATGATCCAAACGCAAAGTGTGCTTACCACAATGACAATGTGGGTCACTCTATAGAAAATTGCTTGGGACTGAAGTATAAAGTGCAGGGCTTGATGAAGGCTGGGCAGTTGAGTTTTGAGGAGCCGAAAGCAGAACAAGTTGTGAATGGGAATCCTTTACCAGACCATGGTGGAGCAGCAGTGAACATGTTAAGCAATGAAAAGAAGGATTACATTAAAAGAGCTGTTGCAGAAATAAAGACTCCGTTAAGTCAAGTCTTTGATGTATTAGTGAAGGCAGACATGTTGCAACCAGAAACCTTGATTTTGGAAACCTATATAGATTCGTATGATCCCAATCTGGTTTGTCCATACCACAATGGTGCAGTAGGTCATTCAATTCAGTCCTGTGAAGCTTTTCGTTATAGATTGCAGGAGTTAATGGACTCATATCAAATTGAATTTTGGGAAGGAAGAGGAAAAGGGAATGAGATTAGTGTGATTGATGACGACCTAAAGTCAAAGCCTCTGAAAATCCACCTTGAGGAAAAATCAAGCCAAGCTAGTGGGATCACAATCAAAGCTCCTATTCCGTTTCCATACAAAGACAACAAGGCGGTACCTTGGAGATATGGCTATGATATAGTAATGAATGGAGAAAGAGAGCATATGTCCCCTAAAAGTCTCGAAACAGCGAATATCACTGGAGTTGGGGGAATGACACGAAGTGGGCGTTGCTATAGTCCTGAAATGTTAGCTAAAGCTAGAAAAGAGAAGGCAGGAATTGTGGAAGGGGATAGGGCTAACCCGATAGAGGTTCAAGAGACAAGATGTCAAGAGTCTATTACGAAAGAAGATGCCGATGAGTTTTTGAGCTTGATTAAGCATAGTGAATACAATATTGTCGAGCAGTTGAACAAAACACCGGCAAAGGTTTCACTCCTATCACTTCTCCTGAATTCTGAGTCTCACAGAAATGCTTTATTAAAGGTGTTGAATCAATCATATGTACCTCCTGATATATCCATGGACAAAATGGACAATTTAGTCGGTAATTTGGTGGCTTCAAATTATATATCTTTCAGTGATGATGAGATTCCTGCGGAAGGGAGGGGAAGCACCAAGGCTCTTCACATCACAGTCAGGTGTAAGAGCCACACAATTGGCAGGGTTCTCATTGATAATGGATCGGCTCTCAATGTGATGCCTATGTGCACTTTGCTAAGGTTACCAGTGGATTCATCGTATATGCGGAAAAGCAACATGTTTGTCAAGGCATTTGATGGAGTCCGTCGAGAAGTGTTGGGCGATATAGAGATACCTGTGGAGATTGGTCCATGTATTTTCAATATACAATTCCAAGTCATGGATATTACGCCTTCATATACTCTTTTGCTAGGAAGGCCTTGGATACACACGACAGGAGCTGTCCCTTCCACTCTCCATCAAAAGGTGAAGTTTTTCGTGGGGAATCAACAAATCTCAGTTTCGGGAGAGTAAGACATCTTTGTCACTCAATCTCCAAGCACTCCGTATGTTGAGACAACAGAGAATGCATGGGAATGTTCATATCGAGCTTTTGAGTTTGTTAATGCAACCTACATAGGAGAAGGTTTGAAATTATATGCTCCTCACCTGTCAGCAGCTACAGAGATGGTGGTGAAGCAAACCATGGGCAAAGGTTGGTATCCAGGAGTCGGATTGGGAAGAAACCACCAAGGGATTAGAAAGGCCATCATAATTTTGGAAAGCAAGGACAGGTTCGGGTTAGGATACAAGCCAACTTGGAAAGATAAAGCAAAGAAGATGGAAGAAAAGAAAGAGAGGCGAATAGCACAGTTGAAAGGGGACGAATTTGAAACTGAGAAATTGGTCATTCCTTACCTTTATGACACCTTCTATTGTGGTGGATATCAGACTGGTGATGAAGGAGGGAAATTGGCGATGCAGCTTGAGGGGGATCTCTCTGATTTGTCCATTCACATGGTAGATGAGAAGATATCAGAGGAGAATGTAGCTGGACGGTTTGTGCATGTGACCCCTCCAGGAGCTGAGTTGAAGAATTGGACGATTTTGGAGTTCCCAGAGATTTCCTTTGAAAAGTAATAATGCAATTGTCTTTTTCTTTTATGTTTTGAATATGTTTTGAATAATTCAAGTTGGATTTTTAGTGCTTCAGCCCAAAAGCACCCAAATAAATTTTTATGTATGGGCCAACTTTGTTATTTTCCATTTCAATAAATGATTAGCATTATGCATTCCTATTTTCCCAATCTTTTTTCTCTAAGCATGCCAACACTGAAAATACCTATAATTTCCCATTTCATCTATTTTCAGGTATCAAAACAATAAACAAGATGATAATAATGTCAATAATTCAGAAATTGATTTTGAAAACCCTGCTCAATTTGGTGAATCTGATGATGAAGATGTCTTTGCGGACTACCCTTTACCCCGTGACTTGTTGAGATCGATGGAAGAAGATAGGAAACCAATTGAACCTCATCAGGAAGTTGTTGAAATAATTAATTTGGGAGATGAAAAAGATAAGAAAGAGGTCAAAATCGGAACATCGCTAGCATCAGATGAAAGAAAGGGTCTTAAGGAGTTACTTCGTGAATATGTAGATGTGTTTGCTTGGTCTTACCAAGATATGCCTGGCCTTGATACTGATATTGTCGAGCATAGATTACCTTTGAAACCAGAGTGCAAACCGGTACAACAAAAGTTAAGACGCATGAAGCGGGAAATGTTGTTGAAGATCAAAGAGGAAGTTAAAAAGCAATTTGATGCAGGTTTTCTTGAAGTGGCCAAATACCCGGAGTGGGTAGCTAATATTGTCGCTGTGCCTAAGAAGGATGGAAAGGTGCGGATGTGCGTGGATTATCGGGATTTGAACAGAGCTAGCCCTAAAGACAATTTTCCACTTCCTCACATTGACACCCTTGTGGACAATACAGCGAGACATTCCATATTTTCATTTATGGATGGCTTTTCCGGCTATAATCAAATCAAGATGGCTAGAGAAGATATGGAAAAGACTACTTTCGTGACAATGTGGGGAACATTTTGCTATAGAGTCATGCCATTCGGATTGAAGAATGCTGGAGCTACATATCAAAGGGCTATGGTTAGTCTTTTCCACGACATGATGCATAAAGAGATTGAGGTGTACGTGGATGATATGATTGCAAAGTCTCGTGAAGGAGAAGACCATGTGGCTAATCTTAAGAAGCTCTTTGAAAGGTTGAGGAAGTACCAGTTGAAGTTAAACCCAGCCAAGTGCACATTTGGGGCAAGATCTGGAAAATTATTGGGATTTGTAGTTAGCGAAAGGGGGATAGAAGTTGATCCGGACAAAGTGCGTGCCATTCAGAACTTGTCCCCTCCTCGCACCACCAAAGAAGTAAGAGGTTTCTTAGGGAGGCTAAACTACATATCCAGGTTTATATCTCAACTTACTTCAAAATGTGATCCCATTTTCAAGCTTTTTCGTAAACATGACTCTGGGGAATGGAATGAAGAATGTCAAAAGGCTTTCGATAAAGTCAAGGAGTACTTATCAAACCCGCCTGTGTTAGTACCTCCTATTCCTGATAGACCTTTGATTTTGTACTTGACAGTTTGCGAAGGTTCAATGGGATGTGTATTGGGGCAACGAGATGAGAATGGCAAGAAAGAACAAGCCATCTATTACCTAAGTAAGAAATTCATTGACTACGAAGTGAAGTATTCTCAATTGGAAAAGATGTGTTGCGCTTTAGCTTGGACAGCCCAAAGACTCAGACAGTACATGTTATATCACACGACTTGGTTGGTGGCCAAACTTGATCCTTTGAAGTACATTTTCGAGAAACCATCTTTGTCTGGTAGAATAGCAAGGTGGCAAGTCATGCTTTCTGAGTATGATATTATATATGTGACTCAAAAGGCCATTAAAGGGAGTGTAATCGTTGATTTCTTAGCAGACCGGGTTGCCAATGACTATGTGCCTATGAAACTCGATTTACCAGATGAGGATTTGATGGCTGTATTTCAGGTAGAAGAAGTGAGGCTAGCTAAGAAATCATGGAGAATGTTCTTTGATGGAGCATCCAATGCTTTTGGGAGAGGAGTAGGAGTGGTCCTGATATCCCCAGAAGGAGATCATCACCCGATTACTGCAAGATTGGACTTCAATTGTACCAACAACGTAGCTGAGTATGAAGCATGTGTCATAGGTTTGCAAGCCGCCATTGAAAAGAAGATTGATGTGCTCGAAGTGTATGGAGATTCGGCTCTAGTCATCCACCAGTTGCGAGGAGAATGGGAAACTAGGGATTCGAAGTTGGTCCAGTACCAAAAATACATAGCCGGTTTAATTGATCAGTTCAAAAGTATTCAGTTTGAGCATCTACCTCGAGAGGAGAATCAAATGGCAGACGCTCTAGCCACTTTAGCTGCAATGTTCAAGTTGGACAGTAATGCTGAAATTCAACCCATCAGGATGAATCTGAAGAATTCACCAGCGCATTGTGCAAGTTTAGAAGAAGAAGTTGATGGAAAGCCTTGGTACCATGACATCTTACAGTACATTAAAAACCAACAGTACCCAAAACATGCTTCGGAGAATGACAAAAGAATCATTAGGAGAATGGCTATGGGATTCTTTTTAGACGGGGAAGTCTTATACAAAAGAAGTCGAGACCAGGTGCTTTTGAGGTGTGTGAATATTGCAGAAGCTAAACAGATATTAGAGGAGGTACATGAAGGATCTTGTGGGGCACATGCTAATGGTCATATGATGGCAAGACAAATAGTGAGAGCGGGTTATTATTGGTCAACCATGGAAAAAGACTGTATTAACTACGCTAGAAAATGCCACAAATGTCAGATTTATGCTGACAAGATTCATGCTCCATCGGAGGCTCTGCATGTATTAGCCCCTTCTTGGCCTTTCTCTATGTGGGGGATGGATGTGATAGGACCCATTACACCAAAAGCTTCAAATGGACATCGGTTTATTTTTGTGATGATTGATTATTTTACCAAGTGGGTAGAAGCAGCATCTTTTGCTAGTGTGACACGAACGGCAGTATGCAAATTCATAAAGAAAGATATCATATGCCGATATGGACTTCCAGAAAGAATTATTTCAGATAATGCTCGTAATTTGAATAACACAATGATGGAAGAAGTTTGTGCACAGTTCAAAATCAAGCATCACAATTCGGCGCCGTATCGACCACAAATGAATGGGGCAGTAGAGGCCGCGAACAAAAATGTCAAGAGAATAGTGGGAAAAATGACAGAAACTTATAAGGATTGGCATGAAAAGTTACCTTTTGCCTTGTACGCGTATAGAACGTCAATGCGCACGTCTACGGGGGCAACCCCATTCTCATTAGTGTACGAGATGGAGGCAGTGCTACCAATTGAAGTAGAAATTCCATCATTAAGGGTCTTAATGGAAACACAATTAGAAGAGGCAGAGTGGGTACGGGAACGCTATGAGCAATTGAATCTTATTGACGAGAAAAGGCTTGTAGCTTTATGCCATGGCCAGTTGTACCAAAGGAGAATGATGAAAGCACATGATAAGAAAGTCCGACCTAGGAAATTCCGAGAAGGGGATCTGGTTTTGAAGAAGATCCTCCCAAATCAACAAGATAGGAGGGGAAAATGGGCGCCAAATTGGGAAGGACCATATGTAGTAAAGAGATCTTTCTCTGGTGGGGCATTAATATTGGCAAATATGGACGGTGAGGACCTGCCAAACCCCATCAATTCCGATGCTGTGAAGAGGTATTATGCCTAAAAAAAAGAAGAAAAAAAAAGAGAAAAAACAAGAAAAAGAGAAATAAAAAAGGAGGATTTAAATCGAAAACCCGAAAAGGGCGGTTTAAATCAATGGGGGAGACACTTATGTTGAAAACCTGAAAAGGCAGCTTAAGTGTAGGGGAAAGATTAGCATCGGAAATTTTGTGATATCAAAGGAAAAGGATTAGTCCGAAGGGCTCTGCAATATTAGACAAACTGATAGAGTAGGCTTTTCGAAAGAGAAATTTGAATTAATTCAATCAGAATTGTCAGAATGTTGATTGTTGAGATATTTGATTGTTTTGTCAATGCAATTATTCCTTGTAATATTCCTCTGTTCAGATATGCTTGATGTTTATAATAAAATAACCTCTCTTCCAAACTTATCTCGTATCTACTACCATTTACCTTCTTACCTCGATTGGGAAAATCGATATTTGCATTATGTTAGTCATATTGTTAGGATGGAAATTAATAGATGATTGGCAAATATTTTTTTAAAAAAAATGAGGGAAAAAGATAATTGCATTGCTTTAAAAAGAGAAAGAAGAGGGACAGAAATATAATGGAATATCAGAAGATTGGTAAACTAAGTCGAATACACCAGCTGCTTAAAAAACAAAAAAGGGGAAGAATGAAGATTGAAGGTGATGATATGAGAAAGTCGCTAACTGGTTTAAAGACAAGATTGGTCCAAAAAAAAAAAGAAAAAAAGAAAAGGGGTTTTGAGCCTTTGTTGTCACAGTTATAATGAAATTATTTTTAGCATGCATCCCATTCATTTCAAAAAGAAAGACATTTTTAAAGAAGGAGAAATTTTAAAGTTTCAGGGCCTTCCTAGTCGAAGGAGCATTTAAGAGAGGAGAAAATTTAAAGTTTCAGGGCCTTCTTAGTCGAAGGAGCATTTAAGAGAGGAGAGAATTTAAAGTTTCAGGGCCTTCCTAGTCGAAGGAGCATTTAAGAGAGGAGAGAATTTAAAGTTTCAGGGCCTTCCTAGTCGAAGGAGCATTTTGGAGATGAGAAATTAAAAGTTTCAGAGCCTTCCTAGTCGAAGGAGCATTTTTGAGATGAGAAAATTTAAAGTTTCAGGGCCTTCCTAGTCGAAGGAGCATTTTGGAGATGAGAAAATTTAAAGTTTCAGGGCCTTCCTAGTCAAAGGAGCATTTAAGAGATTAGAAAATTAGAAAGTTTAAAGTGTCAGGGCCTTCCTAGTCGAAGGAGCATTTTGGAGATAAAAAAAAATTTAAAAAAAAAAAAAGTCTCAGGGCCTTCTTAGTTGAAGGAACACTTTAGGTAAAAGATTAAAAAAAAAAAGAGGGGTTTTAGGGTTTTCTTAACCAAAAGAGCACGTCGAGGATAAGAAAATTTGAAAATTTAAGGATCTCGCCATTTGGAGGAGCGTTTTTCACGAAAAGGACAAAATCGGTGTCTAAAGTCTTTGCTTCATTCCTGATGCTCAGCAATGTGCAAAGAGGGGCAGCTGTAGACATCAATTTTGTCCGGGATTATGAATCTCGAGTCACTCGACGTGTATTCTAAAAATCGAAAATGAATTAAACCCATGTTTGAATAATTGATTTTATTTTGTTTTATTTTTATTTTATATTTATATTTTTTTATTTTTTATTTTTTATTTTTTATTTTTTATTTTTATTTTTTTATTTTTTTATTTTTATCTTTTTTCTTTTCTTTTCTTTTTCATTATTATTCATTTTATTATTATTCCTCTTTCTATTTTTATTTCTCTTTTTATTCTTATCTTTATTTGTTATTTTATTTTATTTTATTTATTTATTTTATTTGATATGAATTTTAGTATTTTATTTTTCTTTTATTATTTATTCATTTATTTATTTTGATAAAAAAATGCAGAAAAAAATTTAAAAAAAAGAAACAAAACAAAAAAAAACAAAACCAAAACCCCACGAAACCCTAAACCCAAAACCTCACTGAGACCCAAAACCCCTAACCCCAAATTGGTTTGAAACCCTAACCCTGATCGAAACCCTAAACAGAGACTCCACCCAAACCCTAATCTGAAACCTAACCCCAAACAGAGCCCTAAACCAAGACTTTAAACCTAACCCTAAATCCAACTTTAGCCGCCAGAAACACAAAAGGAAAGATTTTTTCCTCAAAGATCTGCAAGGAAATCAAGAAAAAAAAGGAATTAAAAATCAGACATTAAAGATATAATCACAATCGGATCTCCAAACTTCCAAAATATTCAGATCTGAATTTTTATAAAAGGAACGACAGCTACAGATCTGGAGGAAAAAAAAAGAGAGGAAAAAACACAACAGCAAACGGAGACGAACAGACCACAGCAATCACAACTAACAGAAACCATAGAGACAGAGACACACGACGACCCACACAACTGCAACAACAAGCACAACCAAAAACAACCACAACCCACACAGAAAACAGAACCAAGAAATATAACAGAGGCAATCTGTTTAGGGTTCGGTGGTATAGGTTTTTTTTAGTCTGGGGATCTATATCTGTGGACTTGCACATTGATTTTGTGACTGGGGTCTCTAGATCTGGTTTCAGGGAGGGGAGGGAAAGATTTTTGGAGGTTTTTTTTAGGCCTAGATCTGGTTATTTACGGTGGTGCAGGCGGAGGAAGGCGCCGGAATCTGGAAAGGATGAGTTTTCCGGCAACCGGTAGAAGTTTTCGGCCGTCGAAAATCGCCTAGGTTCAGAGGCTTTTTGTTTTTTTGCTCTGGAAAGCGGAAAACTGTCCGAAAAAATCGGAAAGAAAGCTTAAATTGCCGGATCGAAACGACGCCGTTTTGGCGTAACTCTGACCCGCGTGTGACCCGCTAGACCCGCGCTCCGACCCGCTTCTGACCCGACCCGATCGCAAGGTATCCTTTTTATTTTTCGGATGATTTTCCTTTTTTCCGTTTCCTTTTTATAATTTTTTTTTGTTTTATTTATTTATTTACTTATTTATTTTATTTATTTATTGATTTTCTTGTTTTCTTTTGATTTTTTTTTGTATATTCGGTAATTAATACAATAATTTAATTAACAAAATTATGAAATAAAAATAATTTAAGTAATTAATTAGATGAGTAAATAGACTAATTTGACATATGAATAGTACAATTTAACAAAGAATTGATAAGATTTAGTTAATATAGTTTGTATATAAATGGATATGAATTTTTTTTTTATTGACTGGATTATATGAGTTTCAATTTAATTAACATGATTTAATTTAATTAGCATGATTTGATTGGTATGATTTGTTTTTTTTTATTATTTTATTGTCTATTATCTATTATTTCATTTTATTTTATCTTATTTTTTACTTACTTTTCTTATTATTTTTATTTTTATTTTTGTATTTATTTTACTTTAAAGATTTCAAATAAAATTTATGTGATGTGCTTGATTTAAGGCGGGATTAAATTGTTGTTAAGATTTATTTAGGTAGTTTAGAATTGCAATACTTAGAAGTATATAGTAATAAACATTTTAAATATAATAAATATGAGTTATTCCGACGATGGAACTCTAGAGGCATTACGCTTAAGTAGTACTTTAGAGATCTTGAGGTTAAAAATCTTATCCAAGGCCTCACCAGCTTAATGGAGGGTCTAGATAAGATTTTTGATAACAAATAATTCATATTCATTTTAAAGGAAAATAAATATATATAAAAATAAATTTATTATAAAATAACAGTAAAAATAATTAGTTATAAAATTAGAAAATATATTAATGATTAATAATAATATAATAAAAATAGTAATGACAAATAAAGAGGGAAATAAATGAAATAACCAAAGTTAGATATTAAAATAATAAAAAATGAATATGATTACTCCGATGATGAAATATCAAGGGAATTACGCTCAAGTAATTTTCTTGAAATGTCTAGGTAAGGAAGTTCTATTCGAGGCCTCACCAGCTCAATGGAAGGTCTAAATAGGGTCTTCAATAAAAAGTAATTTATATTCATTTTTTAAATTTAAAATACGAATGATTAGTAAATTTGTTATTGAATTGGAATAAGAATAAGTTATAAAAATTAGAAACGATAATTAATAGTCCACGATAATAGAAATAATAATGAGTAACAAAATAAGAAATAAAATGAATAAAAATTAGATATGAAAATTATAATGTAAGTGAATATGAACCACTCCAATGATGAAATATCGAGAGAATTACGCATAAGTGATTTTCTTGAAATTTTCTAGGTGAGAAGATTATTTTCAAGGTCTCACCAGCTAAATGGATGGCCTAGAGATAGTTTTCAATAATAAGTGATTTTTATTCATCTTTTAAAATTATAAAATAGGTGATTTTTATCTAAAAATATTATTAAATTAAAATTAAAAACTAAAGTAATTAATTAAGAAGATAAAAATTTTAATAATTCGTGTTCGCTATAATAATAAAATAACAATAATAAATAGTAATAAAATCTAATGAAATAATAAAATAAAGCAATAAAAAATAGGAGTTATTGAGAATGAATATTTTCCTATGATGAGATTCCAAGTAGATTTACGCTTAAGTAATGATTTGGAAATCTTTAGGTAAGAAAATTTCTTTTAAGTCTCACCAGCTTAATGGAATATCTAAAAGGAATTTTTGATAAAAATAATTCATATTCATTTTCGCCTAAAAATAAAATTAAGAATTAATAAATAATAGGATGGTAAGAATAAATTGGGTAGAAGGAGTCAAAGTTTGAAATTTCTCATAAAATATTAAAATGAATCCGACGACGGAGCCTCTTCAAGCAAGTCGCATAGTACTACTTGAATACTCTTGAGGTGAGAAAGATTTTTGAGTTGTCCCACCAGCTTAATGGAGGACACTTAGAAATATTTTTCAATATTAATTATATCAAGATTAAAGATCAACATAAGCAAATTTAGCAAATGACTTAAAACTAAGTGGTACCATTTTAGGATGGGCGTTGTGGGGTGCTAATCCTTCCCTACACGTAACCGTACTCCCGAACCCTACTATCTTTAAACGTAGACCAAGCCTTATCCTTAGTTTGAATAGGTGACCAATCACACCTAGGTAGAATGGTTGGTGGCAACTCCTTAGTTTTTGTGTCTAGCTATTAGGTTTTCTCCAAAACTTAATACGTTATGACAACACTCATATAACAATCCATGTAGCGTTCTCATGGAGGGTCGATCCAGTACATAGTTCTCTAACATGTACCTATGTGATGACTTGATATCCTATATCCATGACAATGGTCATCAGTCAACCACATACTAGTCTTATCATACATTGTTATCCTTGTTCACAATAATACTTGACTAGGGATATTTTAAGAATAGTGTGTTATTACTATTCTAAGGACATTATCATATAAGATTACATTACGCAGTTATAAGACAAATATAATAATGAGCTATAATAAATAAAATGTCATGATACATAAAAAAATACCAAATTCAATCATCTAATGAATGGTTCTAAGGGCATAATCCAACAATGATAAGCCGAGACAATGAAACCTTACAAATGTCAATCCAACTGTCTCATCATTTCAGCTCCAGCTTGACTGAAATTTTAGTGTTTGTCCCTTTCACCAAATGTACCAAAATATTATCTCTTAAAACTTCAAGGTTGACTACATGCATTGTTTTTTTTTTTATCTAAAATAATTTTTAATTTCTCTATTCCTAAGTTGGTTAATTTGGTATATATGCATATAAATAACTGAGGACTTCTTCCATGTTCTAATTTCCTTTTTAAGGGTGGAATCTTGTACTACATTTAATTGTTGAACTTCCACTATTATTATTATTATTATTATTATTATTATTATTATTATTATTATTACTACTACTACTACTACTACTACTACTACTACTACTACTACTACTACTACTACTACTACTCGGTACTATCTAATAATCTAAGTTGATTAACTTAAGTTAGTAATAGATATATATTTTGCCAAGAAAGAAGTAACAATAATCATCACCATCATCATCATCATTAGAGCTTTTATCCTAATACTAGAGTGGGCTATATGAACCAATATATGACCTCACGCTAAGTCGTCAGCATGCATTCTCCTCCTCCAATTAGTCCTATCTAAAGTAATGTGTTTTTCCAACTCCCGTTCTGCCATATCTTTTTGGATTACTTCTTTACAAGTCTTCTTCAATCTTCCCCTAGTCTTGACCCTTTTTAATCATTTATAGTCTCCACTCTTCTAACGAGCCCATCCATAGGGCTATGTCGTATGTGTCCAAACCAACGTAAACGACTTTTACTCATCTTGTCTTCGGTACGTGCCATGCCAACCTTTTTGTAAATGTCCTCATTTCTCATTTTATCTTTTCTCGTATATCCTCACATCCATTACAGTATTCACTTTTCTGCTAGACTCATCTTCTGTGATACAGTCTTTTAGTTGCGTAACATTCACTACCATAAAGCAATGTTAGTTTAACAACTGTCCTGTAAAACATGCCTTTTAACGATATAGGAATTCTTTTGTCATACAACACACCTATAGTGCTTCTCCGCTTACCCCAACTAGTCTGTATCCTATGGCTCACATCACCATTGATCTCTCCATCCCTTTGTACAATCTACCCCAAATACCTAAAATGATCTCGCTTAGGGATAGCAACCTCATCAACATCACTATGTTTCTATTATCCTTTTTGTTTGAACTGAATTTACATTTATGTATTTAGTCTTTACTTTGCTTAGCTTGAATTTTCTTGATTCCAATGTTTGTCTCCACAGCTCTAACTTTGCATTAACCATCACCTCAGTCTCAAAACTTAAGACAATATCATCTGCAAACATCATACACCAATGTACATTATTTTTGATGGATTTTGTCAGCTCGTCCATTACTGTAGCGAACAGAAATGGGTTAATGTTGACCCTTGATATAGTCATACTGTTATAGGAAATTCACTTGTTTGCCTTCCACATGTCCTCACATGGGTTTTTTCTTCTTTATACGTGTCCTTAATTATTTCAATATATTTAACAGGGACTCTTTTCTTCATTAAAGACCACCATAACACCTCCTAGGCACTTTATCGTATGCTTTCTCCAAATTTATAAAGACCATATGAACATCTTTACGTTGTACTTGAAACACTCCACAAGTTGTCCACGTAAGTGTATTGCTTCCATAGTTGACTAGCCAAGCATAAAACCAAATTGATTCTCCAATATCTCTACAGTCTTCCTTAATTTTTGTTCTATCACTCTTTCCCATAATTTCATCGTGTGACTCATTAGTTTTATGCCTTGATAGTTAGAACAACTCTGAGTATCCCCCTTGTTCTTATAGAGAGGTACTAACACACTCTTTCTCTATTCCTTAAGCATCTTGTTAGGGTGCCAAATCTTATTTAAAAGATTTATCAACCACCTAACTTCTACCTCTCTAAGGCATTTCTAAACTTCAATAGGATGTTATCGAGTTGAACAACACAGCCTTCCCTGTCTTCATTTTCTTTGGTGCCTCATTACCTCCATCTCTTTGATTCTATGCATAAAACATCGGTTCCAATTCTTGAAAGGCACTGAGATATTGTCTAAAATTTGGTTTTTTCCATTGTTAAATAGTTTTTGAAATAATCATGCCAAGTTTCTTTAATATAATTATCCTTAATTAGAGTCTTTTGTTACTCATCCAAGATATATTTTATGACTCTTAGGCCTCGACTCTTCCTCTCTCTTGCTTGCACAATCTATATATCTCTTTCTTTCCCTCCTCTGTGTCCAACTTCTTATAAATCCCTCTCACCACCTTCGCCTTAGCTTTTTCCACTACCTTCTTTGCTTCCTTCTTAGCTAACTTGTATTTTGTGAAGCTCTTTTCGGTGTTGTTCGTCTTTAAAGTCCTTGAGCAATATTGCTTAGTCTTTATAACTTCCTTAACTGATTCAATCCACCATGGTGCATCATTTCCAGCTGATGCTCTTCCATTTGAGAGAGAAATAATAATGATGGTAAAATTTGAAGGTACATAAGGCAATATAACTGTTGAAATTGTGCCAAGACCTCCTATGAGTCCTTTTCGCTTAATAGCTCTCTACCAATATCTTCAACAACACCGTCACCTATAGGTATGGCAACATTTACAGAATATTTTCGCATCCATCGCAAATGCATGGCTTGTTATGGGTTAGTTTAATTGTATTACAAAATTGCATGAGCAATTTAGTTTTTATTCCCTAAACTTATGCCCGATGCATAAATTTAAAGAATGTGTGGTGGTAGCATGTAACCTACATGATTTAAATTATATAGGGACTAACTATACGTGGAATAACATAAATGATGGTTATAATCATATTACGAAAAAATTAGATAGAGCTATAGCCAACTTTGCATGGTATCAACAATTTCTCGACTCCACCCTTCATAATCTTACATCACTATGCTTGGGTCATGCACCTATACTTTTGGATCTCTTACTCCAATCTATACCTATCCATAAAAGGTTCAAATATGAGGCACATTGGTTTCATTATGATGATTATAAATCACTAGTTAAAAATACTTGGTTAGAAACTAGAAAATAGTAATGCACAATTCTTTGTAATGAAAATTAACTATGAAAAGCTTATGACAAACAAGAATGGAAATTCATTCGGGAATGCTTATACCAATGTAACTTTCCAAATCATGGGGTACAACTAATTACTGAATGTATTCTATCAACCTCTCTTAGAATTTTTTTGAATGGATCCCTCCTTCCCACCATTGCACCATTTTTGTTCATCCTCTGTCTGTCATGTTAATTAAATCTCTTATGCATCAGCAAGATATCAAAAAGTTCAATGGTTTAAAGGCATTAAGAAAATGGACCATCAACCCCAAAATTATGTTTCGCAGATGATTACTATGTTTTTTTTTTAAGCAAATAACAAATCTGATAACACATTAGTTGATGAACTCTCTAAGTATAGTCTGGCCTCAAGACAAACAATCAACACTTGAAAATGTTGGTCAAATATGTAGAAATTTCAGTTATTACAAGTCGAGATGAAGATTCATCAACTCAAATGATTTAGGGGACAATATCTCAGTCATCCTGACTCACATTGACTCTTAAAGTCCTTGGCCAATGCAATATGGAAGACTAAATGCATAGAGATGCAATTGATAAACTATGTTTTCTACTCAACTAGGTTTAATTGCAATGGCTAGTGTGACACAAGATTGCAATTAAATTGAAAGGGGTCCTAGCTCAGTAAGAGATTCAAGAATTGAACTCTTAAAATAGTAGAGGAAAGCTATTATTTCTACAAAATAGTGTGAACAATCATTTTAAAGTTTAAACATTATTTCTAATGAGTGACATATGGACAATACATATGCTCTATATTGTCCATATGACTGGATATAAATATTTTGATGATAAGCAATCTGTCTCTTAGTAGTATACAAGATACTAACAATATTATAGATTAAATTTCATTAATTGTATTCATAAAATAAAACTTGTCCTAAAGCAAAAAAAGGACTATGTCTTAGATCAACCTATCACTAGTAAGTCTAATAATGAATCTAGGATAAGAGAGGCCTCTAGGTTCATTTGGATGACCTAACGAGAGCAACATAGTTGAATGTTGGACACTTTCTTGAATTGCACCGTTTTCTTAATTTTCTTTTTTTTTCTCAAAATTACTACACATTAATAAAAATCGAATAAATAGGAAGAAAATTAAATTAAAATTCCAAAAATTAATAAAAAATCATGCAATAATGTTGTTGACTCTATAGGCTATACCGAGAGGGGGGTGAATCGGTTCTTAGCTAATCTTATGCTCGTTTTTCGATTTTTCTAAATTCTCTAGCCTATTTGAATGTTTTCTAAGTTTTCTAAGCTAGGCAAGCATGCAATCCAAATTCAATACAATAATCACAAATATAATTGCAAAAAAGTAAAGAGAGTAAGGATAGAGAAATGTGCACAAGTGATTTATAGAGGTTCAGCAACCTTGCCTACGTCCTCTACCTTGAGACGCTCCCAAGGATTTCCCCAAATTCACTATCCTTGAATTTGTATTACATTCCCTCTTTTTCTAGGCTAAAGAGAAACCTCTCTCTTTTTCAAGGCTCAAGAGAAACCTCCCTATTTTTCTAAGGCTAAAGAGAAACCTCCCCTTTACAAGGAATGATTTGGTTTTACAAATTGTATAATCAAAGAAGGCCTCTAGATAGGCAAATGATTACAGAGATTAAGCACAAGTAAAAGCCTATATAAGAATTGTGTTATGCAATACAAGGAATGCGTGAATGATAGAAGATGAAGACTTTGTAGCTCTTGAAATATTGTTGAGGCTTGAGGATTTGAGGAAAATGAGTATTGGAGTTGCTGAGTAGTTCCTCTTAGTTCCTTCAGCTTCTAAGCCTCTCTTTGTAGTCCCTTATATGGTTTGTGGACGTTGGGTGGAGCCAAAACTCGAATATGATCGTTGTTTCACAAAAACTAGCCGTTACAGCCTTTTCTCGGGTAAAGGGATCAATCCTTTTCCATAGGGGATCGATCCCAAGCTTCCAGATTGTTTATTCTGGGTTTGAGGACCATTCTGCCATGAAGGGATCGATCCCTTCCCTTAGGGGATCGATATCATGCCTCCAGAAAGCTTTTCCTGCACCATTTTGGGTTAGAAATGATATAGCCTTTGATCCTAATTCAACCCAAAATATTTTGGCCTTTTTGTGGGAGTTTTTTTTTTCTTGACTTTCTCTGATGAAAACATGGTCCAAACATTCATTAAGTAATTTTCTAAAATATTCAAAACATTTTATAAAGTATTAAGACCAATAAGAATGTGTAATTAAATCATGGTCTTAAACTTTGATATGAGCACTTACAATGTATTGAGAAAATCATGTGTGGCAAAGCAAATTTACAATATGAATCAAACATTTAAGATTACTTAAGTTTTTGTCATTTCAAAATATATATATCAATTTAAAGCTAACAAACGTACTCTAAAATATGATATTTTAGACACTTATCAGTTACACTTTGATTTCACCTCTATGGGATGGGTGCTAAAAGCCTAAAAAAATTGATTTTAAGTGCGCAATGAAGCACATGAAGAAGGATGAGAAGTTAAGATGAAGATCAAAATGTGTTATGTAGTTAATATTAATAGCTTTTGGATAAAAAGAAAATGCTCATAAAGTAGACACTGCACCATGCTTTATTCATTTATGAGATATTTCTAATGGAAGGACTGAATTACATTGAGATATTGTACATTGAATAGGTTAGTCAAACCATTTTGACTTTTCCAACTTTTGGATGGCTATGATGTATTACTAGAGACCTATTTCAATTTATGAATTTAAATAAAAATTTAATTTCACTACTAACATGTTGAAAACCTAAAGGTTCACACACATAAGAGTTGTGGATAGATTAAATTGAGTTGATCGTGTTTGAAAATTTTGGAATTTTTCATGAGACTTATTATTGGAATTATAATTGGACTAAATTAAATGTGTTTAATTAAGTAGACTTAATTAAAATTGTTCTAATTAAGTCATTGAGCCAAATTATAATTAATAAAGAACTACTAAACTAAATTAAAAGGTTTAAATAAGATGAGAAGTTAAGATGAAGATCAAAATGTGTTATGTAGTTAATATTAATAGCTTTTGGATAAAAAGAAAATGCTCATAAAGTAGACACTGCACCATGCTTTATTCATTTATGAGATATTTCTAACGGAAGGACTGAATTACATTGAGATATTGTACATTGAATAGGTTAGTCAAACCATTTTGACTTTTCCAACTTTTGGATGGCTATGATGTATTACTAGAGACCTATTTCAATTTATGAATTTAAATAAAAATTTAATTTCACTACTAACATGTTGAAAACCTAAAGGTTCACACACATAAGAGTTGTGGATAGATTAAATTGAGTTGATCGTGTTTGAAAATTTTGGAATTTTTCATGAGACTTATTATTGGAATTATAATTGGACTAAATTAAATGTGTTTAATTAAGTAGACTTAATTAAAATTGTTCTAATTAAGTCATTGAGCCAAATTATAATTAATAAAGAACTACTGAACTAAATTAAAAGGTTTAAATAAGTCATAATCCTTTACATTAATTAAACTTGAATAACTGCCTCAAAATTAAATTGTTTAATCAAGAGAAATGCCCAATTATAATTAACAATAAGTCCAAGGGCAAAAAGGTAATTGTACCAACTAATGGAACACAATTGACCTAGCCTTTATAGAAATTATTATAGCCGGCCACCCTATATAGTTATGAACAATTACTATGCAAAATCCTAAAACTTCTACCTCTATAAAAGTTGTGGAAACACTAGGTTTTTTCCCTAAAGGGAGTAATAACCTAAGTGATTTACACCTTGCGGATTTCAATAAGCATAAAGGTATATTGCCTAAGGATTATATAAAGTCTTGCAATTCCTTGAGTGTGAATTGCGACTAGCTACAGGGGCTTTTCCTTAAGGATTATGGCAAGATTAGATTACCCCGTATGGTTTTCCTTCAAGTAACTGTGATATTCCTGGAGAGCCAATTTGTCCATAAAATGTCTCTTACACTTGAGACATTTAAGTTTGACTTGAAGCAAACCCTAATAGTTTGTCTTGAGAAATTGACAAGCGTAAAGAGTTGTACCTATGTGTGTCAATTTCCTTAAGTGTTATAGGTTTGTCCTGAGAAATCAGCATTTAAGTTTGTCCTAAGAAATCAACAAGGACGATAATGGTCATAATTCAACTACACCTTTAGTGCTCGTGCGGATATCGTTAGAGGCTAGACAACTAGATAGCTTTGGTTTTCAATAACCTAGCCTTAGTGTATAAGAACAAAAAGAGATCAAAATCTTAAGACTACAATATCTCTAGACAAGGCAAAAGGTTTTAACTCCATTCTGTGCTTGAAACACTAAAAAATCAGTTTCTTGAATGCTTATATCAAATGTGATCTTGTGGTTGTTTTAGTTTTTCTATATTTAAGCTCCGCATGTATTTTGCTGCATAACTTTGATTATGCCCTTGAGCATGAGCCGAAACCAATAAACATAACATGCCCAATCATTTTTACTTGTGTTTGCTAGCATCCATAGAGATAATGTGGTTTTTTAGGTTGGTTTTACTTTGTTTGAAAACAGAAGTTATGTGATTCTACGTTATATTAGGGATTGCATGCAATATAGGGCTTTTGTAGATGGTTTCTCAAGGATAAAAATTTTTAACATTTCATGAAATACTACTCATTGTTTTGTGAAACTTAATGTAGATGCTATGATTCTATCGAATCTGGGGCAGTCAGTTGTGGGCAAGGGCGGAGTCCATGGGGGCGAGTGGGGGCTCAAGCCCCCACTGACCCCCAACATATATATATGTATGTATATATATATATATATATATATATATTATTAAATTTTATTCAAAATTCTTTTTTTAGTGAAACGTTTAATAGATAAAGTTTAAGTTTATTTATACTAGCATTGAGTTTTCAAAGTTGAAAAGAATTAACAATTTTATTATAAAAATGGTTGAGATTGAAAAAGAGAAAATGCATTCGTTATTTTATTTGTTGTAAACGCTAACATTGATTTTATTAGTTATTATAACAAAATATAATATATTTTTAACAACATGTTGAAAACTTGTTTGTATAACGAAATGAGAGATTAATGATTTAATGGTAGATTAGTTGTGTATCTTAAAAAATATATGTTCCAAAGTATTGGTGACAAAATTTTTGTACAAGATTATTGTACATAATTTTGAAAATATGAAATCGAACAAAAAAATGATTAATTTTTTTTTACAATTATGACTAGATACAAAAATTTTAACTTTTTAATTAATACTATTATCAATATTGTTGTTATTTATTTTTTATAATTTAATATATTTGAGTGAAGCCCTCAGTAAATAAATTTTCTGGCTCCGCCACTGGTTGTGGGAGGCTTGTTCAAATATGATCAAGGAAACTAGCTTTAGGGTTTTGCAAGGAAGTTAACTAAGGCTTCGGTACTAAGAGCGGAAGTTTTTTTTATTTATTTTGGTTTCTTAATGGCTAGGGAATTAGTATACAAAAGAGTTTTAGTGGAATCTGATTCTTTTTGGTTGTGTAGAAAATATTGCATCCACTTTTAGGATTGTGATCCTCTTTTATGAGTGCTACAGGAATGCCAGAATCTGTTAAACCATGATTGAAATTGTTCTTTACAACATGTTTACAAGAAGCCATGTTTCACCCGATTATTTATTAATCTAAATGAATTAAATATGATTTTTAAAATGATTTGAAATCGTACTTGATTTAATTTTTTTATACTTATTATTTATTCTTTCATTCTTTTTATTAAAAATAAATTTTTCTTAAAAGAAGCTAAAAGTTTTAGGAAAAAAAAACCTTTATAAAATTAGTATTTTTTTTGTAACTTTTTAAATAATAAATGGATATTTTAATTTTTATATCATCGTCATCATCATCAAAGCCTTTATCCCAAGAGATTGGGGTAGGCTATATGAACCAATATTTGAACTCACGTTAGATCGTCCATATATATTCTCCTCCTCCACATATTCCTATCCAAGGCAATGTGTTCATCCAACTCTAATACCTCCATAGCTTTCCAAATTACTTTCTCCCAAATCTTTTTTGAACTTCCTCTAGTCTTAACCCTTCTCTCAACATCCATAGTCTCTATTCTCCTAACTGGAGCATCTATAGGTCTACGTCATATATGTCCAAACCAATGTAAATGACTTTCACACATCTTGTCTTCATAGGTTCCACTCTAACCATCTTACAGATATCTTCATTTTGCATTTTATCATTTCTTACATATTCACACATCTACCGTAACATTTGCATTTCTACTACATTCATCTTTTGTGTATGCAATCTCTTAGTCACCCAACATTCACTACCATATAATAATGTCAGTCTAACAACTGTCCTATAAAACTTGCCTTTCAACCATATAGGAATTCCTTTATCGCACAACACACCTGTAACACTTCTCCACTTACTCCATTCAGCTTAGATCCTATGGGTCACATCACCATTAATTTCTCTATCCATCTATACTATCGACCTCAGATATGAAAAATGGTCCCGCTTAGGTATTACCACCCCATCTAATGTCACTACATTATGCTCTTCCACTTGGTTTGAATTACATTTACACTCCATGTATTCAATCTTCACTCTACTTAGTTTGAATTCTCTAGATTTTAACGTCTGTCTCTATAATTCCATCTTTGCATTGATCTTCACTCTAATTTCAGCACATAAGACAATATTATCTACAAACATCATACACTAAGACAACTTATCTTGGATGGATTTTATCAGTTCGTCCATAACTTTTGTAAACAAGTATGGACTTAACGCTAACTCTTGGTGTAATCCCACTATAGTAGGAAACTCACTTGTTTGCCATCCACATGTCCTCACATGTGTCCTTGTATCTCCATACATGTCTTTAATTAGTTCAATATATTTCAAAGGAACTCATTTCTTCATTAAAGACCATCATCATACCTCTCTAGGCTCTTTATCATATGCTTTTTCCAAATCTATAAAGACCATATGGAGATCTTTACCTAGTACTCAAGAGCACTCCATAAGTTGTCTAAACAAATGTATTACCTCCATAGTTGATCGAATAGGCATAAAACCAAATTGATTCTCCAATATCTTTACATTCTTTCTTAATCTCCATTCTATCACTCTCTCTTATAGTTTTATCGTGTGACTCATTAGTTTTATGCCTCGGTAGTTGGTGCAACTTTGAATATCTGCATTGTTCTTATAAAGAGGTATCAAGACACCCTTCCTCCATTCCTCAAGGATTTTGTTAGTGCACCAAATCTTATTAAAAAGATTTGTCAACCACCTAACTCCTACATCTCCAAAGCATTTCCAATCTTCAATTGGAATGTCATTAGGGCTAACAGCTTTTCCAATCTTCATCCTCTTTAATGTCTTTTTTACCTCCATCTCTCTGATTCTATGCATAAAGCACCGATTCAAATCCTCAAGAGGCATGAGATATTATCCAAATTTTGATTTTGACCGTCATTAAATAATTTGTCAAAATAATCATGCCATCTATCTTTAATGTCATTGTCCTTAGCAAGAGTTTTTTAATGCTTATCCTTAATACATTTCATGACTCCTAAGTCGCAATTCCTCCTTTCTCTTGCTCATGCCAATCTGTATATCTTTTTCTCTCCCTCTTTTGTGTTCAATTTATTGTAAATCTCTTTCACAATCTTTGCCTTAGCTTCTACCACTTCCTTCTTTGCCTCATTTCTAGCTAACTTATATTCCTTAAAACTCTCATTTTGTGTTCTTCTTCTTCAAAGCCTTGTAATAGTCTCACTTAGTCTTTATAGTGTCTTTTACTGTTGCAATCTACCGTATTACATCCTTTCCAGTCGGCACTCTTCCGTTTGATACTCTTAGTCTCTCCTTGCCCACCTCCAGAATGCATTTTGCCATCTTGTTCCATAGTACATTTGGGTTCTCTTTTATTGTCCAATCTTTTTTTTTAATCCAACTATCTCTACATATTGTATGACAATCTTCTTTTAACTTCCACTATCGAATCCTTTCAATTCCTTTTTGTTGGTTCTTTCTATCGTTTATGTATCCTCATATCTAGGACCAGGAGTCTATGTTGCATGGTAACACTCTCAACTAGGATAAGCTTACAGTCTAGACATCTATGCCTATTCCTACTCTTAGTTAAAAAGAAATCTATCTGACTTGCTTTCAATCTACTTCTGAAGGTTATAAGATAAGAATCTCTCTTCCTAAACAGTATGTTTATTAGGGTTAAGTCATATGAGAAAGCAAAATCTATGATAGCATCCCCACCATCGTTTCTTACATCATAGCTAAAACTCTCATTTGTGCTCTCAAAGCCCTCTCTACTTGTACCTACAGGCTTATTAAGGTCGTCACCAATAAAAAAGTTTTCTCCTAAAGGCACTTCTTATACTACCTTATCTAAATCCTTCTAAAACTATCGTTTACTAACTTAACTCCCATGTATGCTCTCAAAGCCCTCTCTACTTGTACCTACAGGTCTATTAAGGTCGTCACCAATAAAAAAGTTTTCTCCTAAAGGCACTTCTTATACTACCTTATCTAAATCCTCCTAAAACTGTCGTTTACTAAACTCAACAAGTCCTATCTATTAGAGTATGCCCTACCAATCAATTTGATTTGGATTAAGAAATTTTAAAAGGCCCAAAAGACCCAATCTAGTTAGACTAAGGCTAAGGCCTTTTTAGGGTTTTGCTATGAAGCACTATATAAATAACATTAAGTCTAAAAGTTAGACAATACGCTTTTTAATAGCTACTCTGTCTCTTAGAGCTAGCACTCACAAAACAATCATTTTCCTCATTCCTTTGCCTAGGCAGAGGTCCCGTTTTGCATCTTACTCATGTGGATATCGTTAGAGGGCTTCTCTCAGCTAGGAGTCTCGAGTTTACAATAAATTGAGGGTTGTTCGATGGCTGGAAAATTCAAAAGTTGAACTTCCTTACACTAGCGACACCAAAAAGGTTAGATCATATCCTGAAAGCAATCTTGTTGAATGATCCTGGTGTTTTTGGTGTTGTTGTTTTTAATCTGGTGCTTCTTTTCATGCATGACATGATAAACTGAGACAACGAAACCTTATAGTGGTATCCAAGGCAGTCTGCAAAATGACTTTCGGGATAGAGAATTCAATTCACAGTGATGTTGTTTTAATTGTGAGTTGTTACATATTTGATTTTAATTTTTAAAATTTGTTTGGGCAACCTAAAATAATTGTAAGACAATTATAGATTTAAAGAAACTATACAAACTTTTATCTAATATAAGTGATATTATAATAATTTTCAAAATTGTTTTGACAGAATTCTTGCAGGCTTTTATCTAATATAATGGATATTAATATAATTGTAAAAATTTTTTATAGAAACCCTGCAGTTGCCACCCTTGCCAAAAAAAAGAAATAATTATTTCATTTAAAATATATTTTAATTAAAATAAATTATGATAAAGGTTATCTTGATAAGAATTTTAAATTAGATATATTTTAAAGAAAGATATTTTTATATTAAATTGGATAAGAGTTATCCAATGGTTTTTGAGATTTTAATGAGATTAAAATTTCAAAAGGAATAATCTTGATAAATTTTTTTCTCTTAAAAAAAATATTTTCTATATTAAATTGGATAAGAATTATCAAATAGTTTTGAGACTTAAATGAGATTAAAATTTCAAAAGGAGTTATCTTTATAAATTTTTTTAAAATAAAATATTTTCTATATTAAAATGGATAAGAGTTATTCAACATTTTTGAAATTTTAACGAGATTAAAATTTTAAAAGGAGTTATCTTAATAAATTTTTTTATTTTAAAATATTCTCTATATTAAATTGGATAATAGTTATCCAATGGTTTTGAGATTTTAATGAGATTAAATTTCAATTAAGTTCAAATTGAATTTTAAGAATTCAAATTAAATTAAAATAGCTCTTGATACCCATAATTATTAAAAAAAATTTGATTAAGTAAAATTAGATTTTAATTAGGAAGCATGCCAATTAATATGTGATATTGCTATGTATGCTTGATGCTTGATTTGCATGTAATATGGATGGCTGCATGGCGTATGGTTATGGGCGTAGGTTTACATGGGTTGTAATTTATTTAAATAAATTTATATTGGGTCTATGGGCTTTGATTTTATTTGTAATTTATTTATGTAATAGTTATGTAAATAAATTAGGATTATCTTGTAAAATGTACAACATTCAAAGCCAAGATGATCTGGAACCAAGATGAACCAAAGTGATGCTTAAAGGAAGCCGAGGAGAAGGCATTTAGAAAACAATGTATCCTTAGGTTCTTTTGTAATAGAAAAGATATAACCATGTCACGTTTAATTTTATAGTTTTAGTTATATATGTTGATATATATGTTAGAAAGCATGCTAGGTGAGACGGTAAAATTAAAAATCTCTCAAATAAATATTAAGTTAATATAACAAATAAAGATGCCTTCCAATACGGTGCATGTGAAAGAGACTTTATTCGGTATTATGCTACTTTGGCTCAGTCAAAGCCATACCTACCTTAGGAATTCACGTTGAATGAGATAATAGTTATCTCCATGTGTATTGGGTTAGACTTAACTAAATCAAATTAGTGCATTTGCTCAGTTAAACCTAATAAGATTTAGATGCATAGGTGGGGGTTTAACTAATATGATAAGTTAAAATAAGAGTTATTAACCCAATTACCCAAGAGTTGCATGAGATGCAATTATGTAACGTTCCATTGTATACAGTAAATATCAATAATCACATATGCAGTCAATTGATTGGGTTGTCTGTGATGTCTTTATAACACTCACTTATCATAGTAATCCATTTGAAAATAAAGACTATTTATAACTGATATTAATACTTACATCAAATTATACAAAAGTAGTATTGTACATATACGTCTGAACATATAAAAGAAAATAAAATATTCCTCCACGATCAGATAATTGATGCCTGAGGGTACCGAAACACAACCTATCTGTGGAATGGAATATTACTGCAGATAATCTGTGAGGTGGAAAAGAGTGGGATGAGCTAAATGCCCAGTAAGAAATTCATATGCAAAAACTGATACAAAAAATCTATATGCATAAAATCATTTAATTTCTAACAGTACACTAAAGGACATTTATAGGAAGGATACTATAGTTGGCTAGGTAACTGGATAAAGTTTGGGAGGTACTTTAAAGTACCTGTTATGTCCCAGTCCCTAGTTACGACTATAGGGAGTAAACAGTTGGAGATGATATGAATAAACAATATAAATCATTTTAAAATCATCATGCAATATTTCAGCATATAAACGGTATATAAACAGTTTAACTGTGTCACTTCAGTAAACAGTTCAATATAGAAATCCAGTAAACAGTGCAGTAAACACTTTAGAAATTTCAATACAGTCGATATATAAACAATTCAGTTCAGTATTAGTAGGAAATTCAGTCCAATAAAATAGTACAGTACAATGGAGACCAGGCAACACTCAATAAGTATCATGCCATAATAGTATCCCAAGAAGGGAGAAACAGTAACAGTAAGATATATGGCTATAGTCACAGTGGGGTCCACAATGTACACTTGCCAAGTGACAATTGCGGAAGCTAAAGACTAGGCAAGTTTATCGACAACAATACAGTAATAGTAATAGTAACAGTCAGCATGATATGAGGCCTAATAGTCTCAAAATAGTTTATAAGCAGTATAAATACCATTAAAGAAATCAATTCTAGTAATAAAATCTTTAGTCAATCCATAAATGCATATATTGGAAAATATAAATAGTTCAATAATAAAAATTCATAAAATATTCACAGTTCAATATTCTTTTATAAAAATGTTTTATTTATCTGTAGACAAGTTAGAAGAACATGCCAGTACTCTCATGTAAGTAAAATTCAATAACATGAATTTTTAAATATTGTTTCTTGGTATAATGTGAAAATATGAAATTTCAATAAATGAGACAAGATTGGTGTAATTTCTTTTTATTTCTAATAATTTAGGATATTCAAAAATAATTCCTTAAATTCTTAGAAATTTTGACAGTACAATGGCTATTCTAACCTAACCTTCCTACAGTAAAACACAGTTTATAAAACCAGTCTGAGTCCACATTTTCAACAATTTCAAAGCAATTGACTTCAAAACAATTTCATAAAATTATTTTCAACCACAATATGAATTCACAGTATCCCTACGTCTTCCATACTCATCCCTTACCTGTCAAATTCTACCGAACAACTGATGGCACCACATGACAATTCTCACTCCCGGGCTGTAAAAATATTATACCAACACCATTATGTTCCTACACTTTAATTATAATTAATTATTATTTATTAAAATCTACTGCATTATCTACAGTAGTTGCTAAACCAGTCTCATTTACACCGATGCTAAAATGCAACTATGCCTAAATCAACTCTGTTTTCAATTCTAATCACATCGGTAGTCTTCTTTTAATTTATACAGTATCATGAGACCTAAAATACATCAAATTGAGCACCCTTCCCATGGCTGAATGCTAAATGGTGGCATATTCATGGTTTCTCAACAATTTAATCCTTAATTCATGCTTAACCATTATTCTTCGTCCATTTAGCACCATTTTTATGCAACAAAACACCATGTATCATAAACATCTCATCATGGCCGAAACCTTAAGGGAGTGATTAAGTGAGTTTTAATTCAATTTAAGGCCAAAATCATGCTTAACTACCTTAGTTTCATCATTTTCTAACATTAAAACATAAAGAAAATACAAGCTTAAATGTACCTTAGTGTGGCCAAATACAAGGGAGACTCTAACTCCTTGATTTAGTCCACTTTACCACAAGATATGGGTATGGGCTTGTAGAGCATAAAATTCCGTACAAGATTGTAGAAGAAATCTTTTCGGTTTAAGGTGGTTCAGTGGGTGTTTAGGAAGCTTTTCTTTCTTGCTTTAAGTTTGGTTATGGAGGAATGGTGTGGGCTTGAAGATCATGGTGGCTGGCCATGTAGAAGAATGTGGAAAATTCTTTTTAAATTATCTTGATTGTTAAATGACCAAAATGCCCTCGCTTATATTGATTTTGGACAATTTTGCCTTTAAACTTTCGTAATATTTTTAGCTATTCAATTTAATTCCAAAATATTTTATTTCATTACTAAATATTATTATTGAACATATTTTTAATGAATGGATGGACTATTATTAAGGTTTGACTGACCGTAAGGGTGAAAATATGAAAATACCACTACCAAGTTAATCGTGTAAATTTATTATTTTACCTCCAATTCAGCCTATCTATTAACATGGCCAAGAACTTATTTACATGTAGATTATCAAACTTCAGTTAATTTTTCAAAAGTCAATTTAGTTTGTCTGTTATTTATGAAAGTTCAACCAACCTATGTCCTTAATCATCATTTTCTAATTTGTTGGCACAATTCCCAAAAAAATAACTTAAATAAAGGATTTTGGGTTCTAGATTCTTACCATAGGCTTGTTCGGCTCTCTTTACTGTGTGTACCAAGTCTCCTATCCATTCGGGCACTATAGGGTCGGTGGAACCTATCACACAGTTTCCTTTTATACCTGCAAAATATACAAGAATTGAATAGAGGTGAGAAGTCTAACATGTGTAACAGTATTAGAATATGTGGTTCTCACAAATTGAAAAGACTTATTTATCTTAATAATCTCATTGGATGCATTAGCTTAGCTAAAGTCATAATGAGACAAATATGCATCCTAGCCCACCAAGAAGTCTAGGCGAAAAGGCTTCCCGAGTTGATAGTGAGGGCTTGAGGAAAATAGTGAGCAATTCATTTAATTAAGAGACCATAATTAAATGATTTTAATCACAATGTTACTTACTTGCATATTTATCTTTTATAATTGTAGAATTATCATGGCAAACAATAATTTATCCCTATGTTCTATCCCTAAGAAGGATTACAAGTTGGTTAGGGCAAACTTCTTGGACTGGTATAGAAATTTGAAGATAGTTCTTAATCAGGAAAAGAAGTTATATGTTAAAGACCATGCGATTCCTGCTCAACCCCGATAGAATGCTTCCATTACTGATAAGCAAGCTTATCAAAAGTATTTGGATGATGCCATTGACGTACAATGCCTAATGTTAGCTTCCATGAGTTTTGAACTCCAAAAGCAACATGGGAATATGAAACCATTTGATATGATCGATCATCTCAAGAAAATGTTCCAAGAGCAAGCACAGCATGAACGTTATAAGGTGTCTAAGGCGTTCTTCCAGAGCAAAATAGATGAGGCAGCTTTGGTACACACTTATTTACTTAATATGATTACGTATATTGAGAGGCTGGAAGCATTGGTCTTCACCATGCATAAAGAGCTGTTGTTGATCTCATCCTCCAATCTCTACCGGACAGCTACAGTTCATTTGTGTTGCACTACAACCTGAACGGTATGGACAAGACATGGCCGAATTGCTCAACATGTTAAGAACTGCTGAGTAGGACTTGAAGAAGTCAAGGCGTACTTCTGTTAAGGTGATTGACAAGACCAAATCCAAAGGCAAAGGCAAGCCTAATAGTAAGCCCAAGCTTGAGGGTAACAAGAAGGAAAAGGCTAAAAAGCTCAACCCATTTGGTGGAGTTGCTAAGATAGGAAAAAGCTTCCATTACGGTAAGACTAGTCATTGGAAGAGAAACTGCACTGTGTACCTTGACGAGCTAGAAAGGAAGTGAGACTTCCATCTTAGGTATATATGTGATAGAGATAAATTTGTTTACTGCTTCATCTTCTGTATTAGATACTGGGTATGGTTCTAACATTTGCATAAATGTGCAGAGCCTAACAAGGAGTAAAAAACTTGCCAAGGGCGAGATGGTCCTACGAGTTAAAAGTGGAGCAGTGGTTTCTATATTAGCTGTAGGAACATTTAATTTATCGTTGCTTTCAGGCCTAATTTTAGAACTTGATAATTGTTATTATGTTCTAGCCATTGCCAAGAATATTGTTTCTATTTCTTGTTTAGACAAGAAAGATTTTTCTTTTAAAATAATGAACAACAGTTGTTCAATTTACTTTAATGATATTTTCTATGGCAATGCTTCCATTATGAATGGCTTGTATGTTCTAGTCTTAAATAATCACATATACAATGTTGATTCCAAGAGGTCAAAGGGTAATAAGATTAACCCTACATTCCTTGGCATTGTAGACTTGGTCACATAAACGAAAAACGCATATTTAGGCTCTATAAAGATGGACACTTAGATTCATTTAATTTTGAATCATATGATACATGCAAATCTTGTTTGCTTGCTAAAATGACCAAGGCCCCTTTTACAGGAACAAGTGAAAGGGCTAGTGGTTTACTAGAGCTCATACATACAGATATATGTGGCCCATTAACCACACTGTCTAGAGGAGGGTTCCAATACTTGATCACATTTACTTATGACTACAGTAGATATGGCTATGTGCGTCTAATGAGACACAATTCAAAATCCTTTGAAAAGTTCAAGGAATTCAAGAATGAAGTACAAAACCAACTAGGCAAGAATATCAAGACACTCCGATCAGATCGAAGTGGAGAGTATTTGAGCCTAAAATTTATAGATCATCTAAAGGAGTGTGGAATAATTCCACAACTCACTCCACCTGATACACTTGAATGGAACAGTGTATCTGAGAGGAGGAATCGAACCTTGTTAAGCATGGTTCGATCCATGATGAGTCTAATTGACCTCCCTATCTCTTTTTGGGGTTATGCTTTAAAGACAGCATCATTCACACTAAATCGTGTTCCTACTAAAGCGGTTATGTCAAGACTCCGCCCGTTTCCCTGGCCGTCGGCGAGCATCCCCTAGGCACCCTCGCCCCAGGTTTATCTTGACATGCGAAGTAGGCGGTCGCCCACATTCTCTTACGTATTGTCCGCTTTGGTGGTCGCCCATCTCACAGCTTTGTCTCAAGGGGCCTGAAGAACTCAGGACATAATCCCTTGAGCGCGTTTTCACTGAGATTGTCGTCAACTCACTGGCATTTTTATTACTTAGGTAACCATGATGCATTGCTAGACGCTAATCTTGGCTTGTGATTTATGAATGAGATTCTGAATCACTAACAATGTAATAGATACTAAAAGGGTCACACACAATAAGAGTATCACCAAAACAAGGTAAATGGAGTTGGATCCATCTGATGAATCTTAGTACAAGTAGATTCCTAGTAAGACTAGAATCTTATTCTAATTAGAATTCGAGATTTAATTAATGGTAATTTTAGCTCGAGATGACTAAAAGGTATTTTAGTCTTTTCAATTATAATGAGATTATAATTATGAATTATTAATTTAATAATTCATAGGTAGTCCAAATTATTAGTCCAAATACATGACTAATTGGTTGTAATACAAGTGGGAGATTGTTAGAGTATGCCCTACCAATCAATTGGATTTAGATTAAAAAATTTTAAAAAGCCTAAAAGACCCAACCTAGTTAGACTAAGGTCGAACCCTTTTTAAGGTTTTGTTAAGAGGCATTGTCGTAACATGTCAAAACCTAAATCTTAACCCGCTAGACTTAAAATCAGAGAGTCACCACCAACCATTCTGACCTAAGGTGTGATTGGTCACATTTTTTGTCTAAAGATAAGGCTCAGTCTACGTACAAAGAATCTAGGGTTCGGGAGTACGGTTACGTGTGGGGAAGGATTAGCACCCCCACAACGCTCATCCTAAAATGGTACCAACTATTCTAGGTCATTCTAAATTTACTTTAATTTGAGTTAATTTCGATATGCTTAATATATTGGAAATTTAATTAAATCCTTCCATCAATCTGGTTCAGACAATAAGTAAATCTCCTCACCTCAAGAGTATTCAAGTAGTAACAATTGACTTGCTTGAAGAGGTTTCGTCATCAGATTATTTAAATTCATTATGAAAACCCTAATATTGACTCTATACCTCATTCTTACTAATTTTCTATTATTTTTTATCTTTATTTCAATTGTATTTATTTAATTCAAATTATTTCCATATCCTATTTCTATTTTCATTTTAATTATCTTTATTAATATTTTTTATATTTATTTATTTTTTAAAAATGAACACATATTATTTGTATATTGAAGATTTACTCTAAACCCTCCATCAATCTGGTTCAATTTAGAGCAAACTCCTTACCTAGAAATTTCCAAGGAGTACCATTTGACTTTCTTGGAATTTCATCAACGGATAATTTGTATTCATCTTCATAATTTAATTACTCCTATCTAATTTTTGTATTTTATTTATTTATTTATTTATCTTATATTCATCATGCTAATTTGCAATTTATTTTTCATATATCCTAGACTAAATTAACTAATTACATCCCAAAACCTATGAACTATATCTAATGCAACATACAAATTCATATTAGCAAATAGATTAATTATTCAATATATATTAATCAAAAAAATAAAAATTAAAAAAATCAAATTAATTAAATCAATCAAAATCAATCCGATCATACAAAGCAAGCAAATAAATCCTCATAAATTAGTTCATATTAAATTAAGTCATGTCATATTAATTATATTATTTACATTATTAAATAATGTTAATCAAATTAATCAATTCTAATACAAGGTATCTATTTACAAATTAAATCCAATTTTTAAATCATGTTAATTTAAATCTTGATTTATTTAATTGCGTATTACCAATTAACTTTATTCTAATTTATCAATTAACTATTATATAATTAATAAAACAAAGATAAGTTTTTTTTTCTTACCTTGACCTCTTCCTTTTATTATTTCCTTCTCCTCTTTATTCCAACGTGGCCCCTTTATCTTGTATAATAGTCCTTGTTTTAATGCCATAACAAGCAGCAAACAGTGACAAATGGTGAGGAGCAGAATTTCGGTTATGCAGTGATGATGGCTGAACGATGCAGAGGCGGTGATGGTTTAGAAACAAAGCGGCAACAGGAGACGTCTAGCAAAGGTACAAAAAATTGTAGCTAGGCGAGGAAACAACGGTACAACGCAGCTAGCAGCGGCGATGGTTAAGCAGAGCAGGGTGTAGCTGTGTAACAGGGCACTAAGGAAGTGGCTGTTGCGGCAACTCAAACTTGATGCTGATGCAAGGCAGCGAAGATAAAGATGAGCAGCGATGAAGATAATGCAGGTGAATGGTGCGGTGGATGGCAAGGAGTTGAGGTGAAGTGTGAAGATGATGATGGTGTGTGCTAGATAGCGATGGCGATAAAGCTAGATGATGATGATGGTCTCGGCTTGGAGTGACGAAAGCCGGAGGAAAGTGATGAGGGTGCTTAGTATTAGCTGCAGCTCCGGTGGCTGGTGATTAAGAGCAGAAATCAAAGGCTAAGGTCCTTTATATATTTCTCAAATTATGGGTTCAACCCCTTTTATTATCACAAATTTGTTAGTGTCCTAATTCAACTATACATATTCTATTAATTATATCTTATTTTCATATTTTATCTATTTAATTCTTATGTTAATCCTAATCTAACTCTATCAAATTTAATACTAATCTAATAATAACTCCCCTATTAATAAATTCTAATAATTATCCTAAAAAAAGTTAATAATCTAATTATCTAATCCTAAATTTTAATTTTATTTTTATTTTCTTATCTCTTTTTTTATTCCTAAATCCTATTTTAATTCTAATTTCCTAGTTAATGTTAATTCTAAATCTAAAAAAATTTTAATTTAATTTTAGCCTAATTCTAATAATCCTAATATTAAATAATTATCCTAATCTAAATTGTTAAATTAAATTCAATGTCACTTGACTTCATTAATTATTTTACAAGTTAAGAACTTGGACAAAATAGGATGTCTACAAGCATTATATAAACAACATTAAGTTTACAAGTTAGACAGTACATTCCTTGATAGCCGCTCTGTCTCTTGGAGTTAGCACTCACAAAACAATCATTTTCTTCCGCCCTTTCCCTAGGCAAAGGTCCCATTTTGCGTCCTACTCGTGAATATCGTTAGAGGGCTTCTCTCAGCTAGAAGTCTCAAGTTAACGATAAACTGAGGATTGTTCGTGGGCTGCCAAATTCAAAAGTTGAACTTCCCTGCATGAGCGACACCAAAAAGGTTAGATTCTATCTTGAAAGCAATATTGTTGCATGATCCTGGTGTTTTTGGTTTTGTTGTTTTTAATAAACTATTTTTTTTTTGTACGAAATGATATAACGAGGCAACAAAACCTTACATTATCTAGAGTGCATATGCGCTAGTGACATTTAACACCTCTTCTCCTAGAACTAGCTTAACCAAATAATCCTATCCCCTTATCTCCTAATCTGTATAACATTCTTATGGTACTCTTTATCTATGATGATAGCTACACCATTTCAATCTCTATCTATCCCTGTGTACCAAAGCTTATATTGCCAAGGTGCTATCTCCCTAGCCTTTTCCTCAACCCATTTGGTCTCTTGAGGACACAAGATGTTACCCTTCTCCCAGTCATAACCTCACAAATCTTAGCTAACTTACCGCTAAACATACCTATATTGCATGATCCTAACCTAAGTTTATGATTATGGACTAACTTCTTTACCTACTATTGTCCATTATAGTTTGGGAACATTTGCCTATTTAACACCCATCTAGGCATCTACGTGGCACGTTGCTTTCAGGCGATGGCTTAGCAACCTTTGCCCACTTTTCACTACACCCGGGCTTTAATGTAGCATGTTGCTGAGTAAGAGACGGCCCAACAATGTTTTGATATTGGTTTATTTCATGAGATTGGAGTAGTTTTTATAGCTAGTTGTACAAACCTACAGCCACTCTTCTCCTTTATCCGAGCTTAGGAATGGCTGCATTAACTCACACAAGTAGGGATGTAAATGGGTACCCTATAAACGGGTACCCGGTACTACCCGACTCGATTAAGTAGGGTTAGGGTAATTAATAATCGGGTTCGGGTAGTAATTTTACTACCCGTCACGGGTTCAGGTGGGTTCGGGTAGTGATCTTAGGGTACCCTACTACCCAAACTCGATTACAAATAATAAATTTTAAATATTATTATATATCTTTTTATTTATAAAATATTTATTATTAATATAATACTTAATTAAATTAATTCATTAAGTATTTTAATTATGATTTTTAAATTAATTTATTTTTATTAGTTAATTAAATGTATTAATTTAATTTTTCTTAAAATTAATTTTAAATTTAAAATTAAAAAGTTAAATTTTGACTTAATAAGCAGGTATTTAGCGGGTTCGAGTAATTAAACGAGTAGTTTTTATATTAAATGGGTAGGGTTCGGGTAGTAAAAATCAAAATAATTGGGTATTTAATCGAGTTCGGATATTTTAAAGTATAATCGAGTTCGGGTACCTCAAATTTTGCAGCTACCCGCTCTGTTTACATCCCTACACACAAGTGGAGTTATAATATTTATATAATAATTTTCAATTTCTAAATATAATTTTTAATTTTATTTATAATATTTTTAATTATTTTTAGTAATTAAACTTAACCTTACCTAACATCAAAACTTAATGAATCAAATCCTATTATGGTAACTATGCTTAAAGTCTTTCCCAAACATTTGAATATAGTTCGAATCTTAAAGTCGTAGCTGTTGGAAGGACTTTACAATTTATCAGTTTCAACCTAAATAATATTAATCTCAAATCGTAAAACTAATGAGAATATTTGTTGTTAAAAAAAAAAAACCTATGCTTAGAGGTCAAAGCATAGTAATTTGAGATTCAATGTTTCAATTCCCTTCTCAAACACGAAGGGCAGCAAATCAAGTGGCAAACTGAACATTAGTGAATCCGTAGAAAGAGCTAAATTTTGCAACATATTTTTTTGGCCATTTTATTTTGTTTATATTATATTAATTAAGGATTTTATTTAATATATTATCAATGAAATTTCTAAAGTTTACAAATGAGATTAAAAAGAGGATAACACATATAGGAATACTAAAAAAATATAAAATATATGATATATATATATCATTATCTTAATCTCAATTATGGATCTAAAAACTCTAATAACAATATATTAAATAATAATTCATTAATTAAATATCTTTTTGTGAAGATACAAAATATGAAAAGGACTGTATTCTTAATCAAATTATAATTTATATAAAAATTAAATCATAAATTAATTATGAAACGTGCAATGTATAACTCCATAAATCCAAAATTAAAATAAAATCAACCGACATGAGCAGTGGATAAGTAAATAAACATCAATCATAATGTGAAATTGCAGACAAAAATGATGCCATTCATATTCAAACAAAATAATAATAATAATAATAATAATAATTTTCTATTATTAATATTTTTGAGTTAATAAGGAAAAAAAAACTGCAAAATCCAACACTGAGTTATTATTACATTACATGTGGCAAACAGAAGTGCTATTGTTTTTTGCCTCTTCTCTGTTGTTTCAAATCCAAAAGTAAAGAGAGCTAGAGAAGGTTTAAGGGCACTTGAATTTGCCATGGGTCTTGATCTGTGAGTAGCAATAGCAAGAATCGCGGCTGGCTTTGGGGCCATCAGGAACGCAATGATCAGGGCATCTATGGCAACAGGCAACGCACGTTTTATTGCACATCTTTGGCTTCCATGAGTTGCTGCATCTTTTCGCACACTTGTTCGGGCATTCATCTGGGACTGCAATGCATACATTTCATAAGCAAAACAAGAAAAAGAAAGAAAATGAGTAATAAAAATGAGAAAAGTTTGTTACCCTGTGGGCCTGGGGCTGAGGTTAGGGGCGTTTGGACTTGAGCCATCAGCATTCCCACCTGCTGAAATATAGTAATAGTTAGCTGAGGTAAAATTAATCTCTTCGCTTTGAAGACATTGCAATGGCATACCTCAGATAGTAGGATAAAGCAAAGCAGTGCAAGTAGGAGTGGTGTTGTCTTGCTGCTGCCCATTTCCAACCTTTTCACACCCAAAACACAGTTTTTCTTTTGCTCTCCTGTTTTTCTTCTTTACAACACGGCTTCCTCGCACACCCTAAACCCACTTTTATAGTGAAGACAGTAGGTGATAGACTATGGGCCGCAGGGTTCCTGAGAAACTTCCTTTTCACCGCGCTTTTCCCAATGTTCTTTTTTCATCATATCAAGATACAACTCATTGTTTATTAAAAAAAATTATACGAACCAAAAAGTGGTTACAACTCATTGTTTATTAAAAAAAATTATACGAACCAAAAAGTGGTTAAAAAAATAAAAGTGAATGTTTTTCACAAAAATTTAAATATGATTCAAATATTAAAATTATTATTTTTGAGAGATTTTATTATTTATTATTTTTAATTCAAATATCATTAATTTTAGATCATAAAATAAATAAAGATATTTATAATTATATAAAAAAATTTATATGAAATTATTAGTCTAAATCGATATATAATTTTTTATTCAAATAATATCACGTAATTGTATTACAAAAAATATAAATAATTTTTTACAAAAATATACATTCAATTTAAATAATATCACGTTATTATAAAATATAAATTATTTATTATCAAAATTATTAATGAATATATTAAAATATGTATTCACCATTTTAATTATCATGTCATGTGTAACAAATAGTTAAATTTTACTAATAATATAATTAGGTGACATAATTAAATATAAAAATATATACTGCTGTAAAATAATTATTTTATATAATTTTTTTCCTTAATTAAGTGGAGATGAGCATAAAAAGACCCATCAGTGTAATATCCTATTATGGTTTTATTTTATTTTATTCTTTTGGTGACACTATCATGGTTTTATTAAATCATATAGTCTTATTACTTTCTTTTTGGTTACAATATTGTCTTGTTACTTAATATCATCATTAAATTAAAATTAACCAACGCTACCAAAAATTTTGGGATTAAACAAAAGATTAAAGAAGGTTTCAGTACTAATAATAATAATAATAATAACAAAAAAGAAAAAAAGGTTTCGGCTATTCGGAGGCATAACCACCAGCGACTGGTATTTTATAGGCATTAGTCACCGCCATGGATTTCTCTTTATAAAAAACCAAATCATACATTTCGTTTTCCAAAAAATTTACAAATGTATTTTTTTATGATTTAATTGTTTGTAGTAGTATTTATATTTTGCTACTTTTTTTTTCTTTTTGTTAAAAAAAAATAAAATCGATTGATACCTTGCCATTAATGTTTTACGCACTGAGCGATTCAAATACGGCAAAAATGGAATTGTAACCTGCATCAAATATAATGTATTCTAGTACCAAAACATCAATGACACCTTCAAAGAAAAAAAAAATCTTTTTTAAGCTAAATATAAAGTATCCATCTACCAGAAGACCACTTCCAATTGGAGGGTCTATTGGGCCATTCGGGATTGAAACATAATACTAAAATTTCTTACTAATATATTTAAATATATATATATATATATTGGTATTTAAAATTTTAGGGATTGAAAATTGATCATTCAAACTAAAAATCTAATACACGTTAGTAATGTGAGTAATGTTTTGCTTTTAAAAAAATCTAACACTCAATGAACACGGTCGTTCGAGTTACTTAATTTATTGAGCAAGTCAAATTCAAGTATCACCATGTTTAACTCCAACGGCTTGTAAGTTTAATATTGATATTTCTATCTTAATGTATATTTTTATTAGTTTTAATTGAAAAATGATGAAATTATCCTTTAGTGCTGTTTTAATAGTATATTGCCTTTTTTTTTTGTTTGTTAGAGTTGGATTATATAACAGATAATGTATATGTATATGTATAAAATAAGATTTACATTCTTGATTTATCTTATAATTGACAATATATCTTAATTAAGGATAGAATTTATTTTTTAAATATATTAATTTTGCAATGACAAAATATGAAAAGCACGATGAAGCGCGGGTATAACAAATATAGTCGGAAACATGGATTGGAGGCTTGTGCTTGTTTATTTCATGTCAGTGGTGAGGCAAAGCGCGTAGTAGATATGGGAAAAGACAAAGGAGATTGGCTTAGGCTCTGTGTGGATGTCACCGCCAGTCCAATTGATTATAATAAGGTAAAAAAATTTTGCAAAAAATAAAAAAAAATTATGTAAAATTAAATTTTTACCTATTTTTAAAATATTTTATTATAAAATTTATATTCATAATAATAATTTTTTTAATCTCATCTAAATTAATCACATCACTCATTTAAATTAATCCTTAGTTAAGTGAGATTTCCTTTTTATTTTTCTCTTAAATTCGTTAGATGTGTATTCTAGAAAAGGCAATCTGGTACAGCCAGCTAGCCAACTTGCCTGCCTAGTGCCTTTAAAGTTGAACTAGGTATTATTGCAATATTATTTATTTGTTTATCAATTTGCTGAATTAAAATCCTACGCGCAAACGAGAGACAGCTGTGTCTTGGAACTTTAATACTTAAACCATCCAATTCCAGTCCTGTCCTGCGTAGGTGTTAAGCACTGATCTGTCACATGCTTTTTTTTTTATTTTTAAAACTTTTCGAAATTCGAAAATTATTTTAAATTTTGATTAATTCGAAATCAATTTTTTTTTAGATAATTAAATCAAATTACAATTAAACTTAATAAGAGAGAACTTTTTTAATATTATTTTTTTCGTTTATAAAATTCAAAATCTAAATTTTACTTAAAGAATATTAAATTCTTTTTACTCGATTTAACAAACATTGATTTCTGTATCTGTCTGTCACATGCTTTGCCATTACCATTACCCACCTCGTCTGTAATAGGGCTCGAGCATTCGTTAGTTGGAGTCTCTTCCATCCAGCGCGGATCTTGCTGACTTCCATTTATAGTTTTTAATTTAAAATAAATAAAGATTTCAACTCAATGAATAACATGTTTTTTTTTTTGGATAAATGAATAACATGTTTTAAACTTTCTTCTTCAAAGCTCTACGTATGAATTCAATAAGACTGAAGCCAAGTACAAACAGATAATGCAGATGAACACATATAAACATTATGTTATTACATAGCAACCGCCAAAATGTAGCTTACATTTACATTCAAATACCACATGGGGCTTAAAATTTGAAACCACTGTATGCACCCCTTGTAATAAAAAAATTTATATTTTAAGACAGCTAGAACCTAACCCAGCATCGAGTACACTGTGCCATACAATCTCCCCTACAATCCACGTTGTAACCTAATACTTTCGGATTCCGTAGAAGAAGATTTTTAAGAGATTTACCTTTTATTCCCCATTCCTTTTCCAGTATCCGCACATTTGTTCTTAACTCATCTTCAAGATTGCATCCAACAACTTCAGGAAATTTCTTGAGCAACTTGTAGAGATCATCATCCGATAGACTTAGACTCCTTAGATAATCTAATATTTCATTAACGATTTCAAACCTTGGTACTTCCTTTCTGCGTTCTTCACCCCAATACGGTGAATGGACATAGCCAAATGCCTTTCCAAGTATCTTGTCTTCCTCCTCTGTACTCAAATTAAATGCAGATAAAGCTTGCCTGCATGCTTCCCATGTCTTTCTCTCTACATTACTCAGTGCTGAATTTTCAATTTGGGCAGATGAATGTATTGCCCATTTCTTAGGAGAATAATGGGTGCCAAATCGCCGTTTTTCTTTCTGCGGGAGGCCACTGGAGAAGGTTACAATGAATGGTACATTATTTGGGGCAGATGTTGCAAGATCAGGCTGCAAGAGAAATTGAGGAAATAAATGTGCGTACTTATATGTTGGTTCGTGTGAAGTGCATGCACGGACCTTTTAGGAATGCATAGGTGCATAGAAGGGAGATTGTTCCATGACCTAAATGTTTAACAAGCTCATACCTAGATAACCAACAGTTGGTCTGTAGAGTATGAATCCAAAGATCAAAATGTTGATGTACATGGAATGTTCAGAATAACATCTTAACAAATTATGGCTGCAAGCACATGTAAATAATTCAAGCTACGTATGTTCAGAAATATTTTTCTCTAAATGTTGACAATCTGTTAGGCTAAACGTACACTAATTTTTCTTTTGCAACTCACATGTAACAAAACTTCAAACTGCGTATCACCGCATCAAAATTTTAGTCGCTCAAATCTCCTTGAAAGCCCCGATGTGGAAATTAGGAAATCTACTCCAAAGTCCAGATATAAGTTTGAATCCTTCATGAAGATACTGGCTTGCAAAAATATAGAAATTTGACTTCTGGAGTTTCTGAAATCATCTGCAATTTCTCATTATAATCCCCCCTATGCCTCTTTTAAACGCGTGTATATTCCCAGAAGGCAGAGAAACTCTGGCTGGAGAAGAAGTCTTGTCCATAATTGTCAATAATTTGATGTTAGGTCAAGAAATAATTTAAGCCTATCACAAGAATAGACTTTCTCTTAGATGCACTCTTCTGTCCGGTTATTCCTAAGAGATTAAAGAGGGGTAAAGTAAGCCTACAACTAGGTTGCCAATAGCTTTTTACTATGTTCAAGTTCAAATAAGAAGCCATATTCTTCCCACGTCCCAACACTATGCAGAAGATCTACATTTTTTTTTTCTGCTTTCTCATGTCATTATCTTCCGGTTCACACCTTCCTTATCTTATGAAAATGATCAGAATCAACTATTCAACTATCATTTTTTTAACAACCATTCAAAACTATTCTAACCATCCATTACCTTACCAAAGACCAAGCCACTTACACTAAGCAATTAGAGAACAAGACCTCTTGTATGGACCATTTTCCAAGAGACTGAGTCATAAACTTTGCGAAATGGAAAAGTGCTTCCAAAAGGGTTGTGCATGTGCCAGCGAGTGCACGACCACGTGTATTTCTTGGTTGGGTGGAGTGATTCACAAACCATAAATATCTTTGCCACTAAATGGGCAAAGAGGGTAGACAAGGTCATCACTTTGTGATTGCCATCGAGGTGCTTTTAGAACTTCTTAATAGAGTTGATGCTAGTACACTTTTTGGTTATCATCCCAAAGGCAGAGTTAGCCTCACTTGGGTGTTTAGCAAACAACTTGATGGTTTTCATTGATGAAAATAATATTCTCTTCTCGCCATTTAAGCAATCATGAATGATACCTGTCTGCCACCAGGATTGCAGCTAAATAACTCCAAGAGCAAAGCCTTACATACAAGACTTACTCTGGATACCTAAAATCAGAAAATGAAAGGGACAGATACTTGGAGTAGACAAGAACGTATGGCATAGGCTGATTGAGTTTCAATAATATGGTGATTTCTGTTGGCCCCAATTAGAGTGCACAAAGATTAGAAAAAGGTCTTATTTTAAGATAGAATTATACTATTAAATTCAAATTTTGACTGTATATCCCCCTCCATATCAAGCTGGATTCAAAAGGATAAATAGTCAATTTTTTGCTAATTTGTCCCTCTAGGTTCGTTACTACTTGCACAGAGTTGAATTCTCTTGCAGTATTTCCCTGTTTTCCTCAGTTAAATAAAGAAGGTATGGATCAAGATCAGAAACAGAAAATGTTTAAGTGTTCACAGCAGAAGTATCCTCTTTACTTGCCAGACATTAAAACAGAAACCAATCCATTTCTCTACAAAGTTCAAAAAGAACAGACTCGTATCCTTCCAGCTTAAATTGTGATCTTGTTGCGGATAACCTAGGCCAATCTGTAATTAGAGCAGACGACCATTTAGCTATAATTTGTTCTTGGAAGCCCGATATCTTTCCTCTTAATTTTTACTTTTTTTTTTTTTGTTCTTCTCTTCATTCTATCTTGCTTCACATTTCACATGTGCTCTGCAATGGTGCCAAACCATGAAGCATGAACACAGTATGCACCCCTGCATACCAATGTCAGTCATGTGTTCGACATTGGACACACCTCCAACACAGTGGTATACATTTCTGACACAAGGGGACACAAAAAAATAAAATTAAAAAGAAAATCAGACATGGTCAAGACAAATCTGGACACAAGACGGAGTTTTCAATTTTTTTCCTTTTTTTTTAAAATCTGGAATCAACAATCGGTGAGTTAATTTATTGTTTTTATTATGTGCTATTTACATGTATGCTATTCACTTCTGGTTAAGAAACACACCTAATACCATAAGCCCAACAGGTCATAAGTTTTATAATGTACCAACTGCCTAGAGGACCAAAAAAACTCATCCATGAAACTTGTAAGTGTCTGATATTTATCTAGAATGAGATATGAGACGATACTTACAATACAAAGAAAAGAAGTTGCAGAAGCAAATGTCAACAGAGAAGAAGCCAATGATTTCCCTGGCATCCCTGCACTATCAGAGAAATGAGATGCTTAAGAAGCAGTAATCGACAGAGTCTGCTTGGAATCCAATTATGCATCAGACTGCTCAGTTCAAAAAACCCAGCAAACTGAGACCAACAAGATCTCCATTTAACTTGAAATGCCTCGTCACTTTTCAAAAGTTGTCTAAAATCATTCTAGAAAAACTGAATACAAAGTCCATATGAATGCAGATGCACCAGAAAAAATTTAGAACTCCAAACTGCTAGGTAAGCCATGGAAGGTGTTTTTTTAATACACTTTAAAGTACCTTAAGCAACAGAAATTTTCCATTTCAATCTTTAACACATTTAATCGAAGAGAAGACTAGAGTGCCAAGCCAAACTGCTCAAACAGTCATCTTCAGCATAAGAAGCTCCATGATCAAAAAAACATTCAAAAAACCAACTAGTATTTAAGAGACAGTGGTAAAAATAACAACCCAACAAGAAATACCAGCAACAACAAATACCATCATGAAAAGCATATTAATCCAATAACTAGAGTAGCTTTGCTCAAAATATAGGCTTCATCAACGAGCCCAAATGCACATTGTGCAAACCTACTTCCAAATAAATCACTCGGAGGGTTGTTTACCAAAATATGTAACAATAATAGGGCATAAAATGCCTAGGCTTTGAATCCCTTTCCTTTAGTTAATCAACTTCTTGAACATGGAATGTGAAATGCAGCAAAGCCAAGCATATTCTAATTCCAAAGCAGTAACACTTCCACCATAAAAAAAATTAGAAAAGTAAACTGGTTCATAGCTTAAGTATCTGAAAACTATAAGTTTGATAGGCAATTATTTCATTCAACTCAAATGAAGGCAAAAAGTTATCCAATAACAAAAGTATAATAAATTCAAAAAAACCCATTTTTACTAGTCACAAGAAAATTGCAAATTTTAGTTGTTAGAGATGAGAATAGAAAAATTACCTGAACAAGAGAGTCTTGTGTTGTACCCGTGAGCCAGACAACAGTTAGAGCTGTTGTAAGGTGAAAAAATGATGATTGGTCTGAACTCAGAAGGGAAGGCTAATAAATATTCGCACCAAAGATTCTGCGAGCCCAACTTGCCCTGTCTGCCCTTTGATTATTGCCAGCCAGTTTAACTCTCTTTTTCGTTAGCGTTCTCATCTTTTACAGCTTGTTTGTGTGATGACCATTTGAAGATATCTTGGGTTGGGCTTGGTATAATTGTTTCACCGGTGATAGCTGAGGCCTATCCATCTTCAAATTTGTGGTCAGGCTTGTCTTTTCAAACAGCATCTATGGTCAGGAGTGCCTTTTCAGACGGCAGCTTTTTTATTTTTAAAACGATTTAAAATTATATTCAAATTGAAAATAGTAAACAATACAATTTTTTTAACAGTAAAATATTTACTGGAAATAAGCAAATAAAGGAATGTTTGTTCTTAGGGGAATTGTTATATTAAGATTAAAGGTGATGTTAGATGTATAAGATGAGTATATGATAAGATAATATAAAATTATGAATAGAATAATATTATATTATATCATTCTATCCAATATTTAGTGTATAATGATTAAGAATAAGATAAAATGATTTTTTATATCTTTCACTATATTTGCTATATATAAAATTAAAAGTAGTATAAAATAATTTTTTTAGTACTCTTTTTTTTAAAGTAACATAATTTAAATTTATAATTTTTTTTATAAATATAAATAAAAAATAAAAAATTTAAATATTATTTAAAATGTTAAAATTAATAGTCCAATTTATTAGTTGATTTTTTAATACCAAATTACTTCTAAAAAATATTATTACATCTTCAAAAAAATTTATTTTGTTAAAAAATTATTTTTTATAAAAAAAATTTCTGTATTTTTTCACTTTGTTATTTTTTCTTTCCTTTTTGTTTTTATTTCTTTTATATGATTTAAATGTAAAATAAATTTTTTGATTGTAAATTAAATGTATTTATTTTTAGAACATTAAGTTTTTTCTAGGAAATAAGTTTATTTTTAATTACATTAATTTTTTCAAAAGAGAATTTTGAAATATTTTTCTTTATTTTTATGGTTTCTTTAGCTTCTTTTTTTTTTGTCAATTAGAAGGAAATATAGAAAACAAAGAAGAAAAGAAAAAATATGAGTTAAATTTAATAATTCAAATTTTATAAATTAAAAAATATATATAATTTCTTATAATTTTATGGTCAATAGTTATTTTTCATTTTCTTAAGGTAAAAAGAAAAAAATTAAGGAAGGAAAATAAAAATTTAAACACAAGAAAAATCTAGTTAAAAAATAAATTTGATGTTTAAGAATTTATTTTCTAAAAAATAATTTAAAATTTTTATTTATTTCCAAAAAATAATTTTTAAAAAATGTGTTGAAGAAAATATTATTTTATCAAATTAGAGTTTTTCTTGAATAAAAAAAAGAAAAAAAAAGATAGAGAAAGAAGTGAAAAAAATGAAAAACAAAGAAAAAATTTGGATTAATAAATTAATTAAACAAATATTCTTATTATTTTATTAAATGTTTAAGTTAATTTGATGAAATAAATAAAATATGAGTATTTATTTCTAATTCTATATGATTAGAAATAATCTTCACCTTTTAGAGAGAATTGAGTCATCTTATACTAGAAGGATGACTAATCCTCTTTGTAATCCAATCTTCCTATTAATGTATGCACCAAACATAAAAATAGGATGATTATCATCCTATCCTATCCATCATCATACGCACTAAACATGACCAAAAAATATTGATCTTATTATAAGGTCTTGATATCATTAGATATTGAATATTTCATAAAAATTTAATCAGGGAAATGGCTAGTTGGGTTTCAAGCACATCTAGGTGTGTAACATCTCGATTACCAAATATTCGAACTAAATTTTTCAATTTCATTTAATTGGTTGAGTTGTGCTTAATGTCTCGATTCATTGTAAAGCTAAATTTATATTAGCTAAATCAATATCCATTAATTCTGTTGGTCCCATTTCAAATATTTCTAAATATACGCGTAGTCTCATATAAACCAAATTCCTTAATGAATTCAAACATATAGAAATAACTTATACTTCCCTACATGCATCCATATATATTGTAAATATATTTTCAAATTCTTTTAGTTACATCTCCGTTTATCTACATTAGTACCATACCAATAAGTCTGAATACAAAAGAAATTATTGTATATCGTATACCTTCAAAAATGGTACCAAAATGCCTCGAAGGAAATAGATCAAAACCCCTCACGCTGCGGTATCTATTGCAGGTAATTTGGAAGGGAAAGTAAAGAGGTGAGCTGACGCCCAATAAGGAGTACATATAAAGATACAGATATTGTGAACTACGTGCAAGTATCTTAATCAAATATTAATTACTAAAATCTCGAAGGATAATTCTTAATAAAAAATCAGAAGGAATTTTCTCTATAGCTCATTAAGGTTTTAGGGCTGAGTCAGGAAGGATGCTTTAAAGCATCTCACTTGACCTTTTTTCCTAACACCTAAGCTATAAAGAAGTCTAAGAAATCTATCAGAGAAGGAATTCATGCGTTCCGAAATCAGAGTCAAACCAATTTAATGCAATAGAAATTCACTTTGCAAAACCATATCAGATATCATAAATCAATCAAAATCAGAACATATATCATAGTTTAAATTAAAATCATAAATATTCGTATCTAACCATTTCAGATTTCAAAATCCAGATATCAGAAGTTCAGAAAACATACAAAATACATATAAATAACAGTAAATGGAGACATGGCAACAACTTAATAAATATCATGCAGTCCAGATATCTTGTAAGGGAAAATAATAATAATCAGATAGACATATGGCCGTAGTTGTAACGTCCCGATTTACCAAAATTCAGTCTAACTTTTTCCTTTTTCTTACTATTGGTTGGGCTATGCGTAGTGTAATAGATTTGAAGTTAAACTAAAATTTACATTAGCTAAATCAATATCCATTAACTTAATTGGGCCTAGTTCTAATACTAATGCATGCAATCTCATATATAGCCATATCAATTGATAAGTCTCAGTACATGCATCCAAAAGACTATAATTAAAATTTCCTATTTCTTTTTAGTTACATCCCTGTGTATTAACATGAGTATTGTACAATTCATCTGAATACAAAATGAGCAACTATACAAATCTATACCTTCAAGGGAAGTACCAAAAGCCTTGAAGGAATCCAAATCAGAAACGCCTCAACCAGCTGACACTACTGCAAATAATCTGAAAGGGAAAAGAGGGGTTGAGCTTATAAAGCCCAGTAACAAATACATATAAAGATACAGATACCGTAAACTATATACAACTATCTAAAAATGATTAACAAGTACTAAAACATAAGGGATATTTCTAAAACAGAGAATCAAAAGTATTTCCTCTACAGCTCGTTGGGGTTTAGGGCTGAGTTAGGAAGGATGCTTTAAAGTACTTCACTTGTCCCTTTTTCCTAACACCTAAGCCATAGATATTGTAAATCAATCAAATTTAGAAATTAAATCGTAACTCAAATCAAATCATATAAATCCGTATTCAATCATTTTCAAATTTCAGAGTTCAATCATATAAATCCGTATCAACTTATTTTCAGATTTCAGAGTTCAGATATTAGATGTTCAGAAATCATTCAGAAATCAGAAAATAACAAAAAGTAGAGACATGTCAATAACTTGGTATACATCAAGCAGCAAAGATATCCCATAAGGATAATAAATAGATAGACATATGGGTATAGTCCAAGTGGTTTACAGTGAACATTGATTAGGTGTCATCTGTGACCGCTGAGGACTAGATTAGATCACACAACAAAATAAGCGTGCAGAATACATATCAGATATAGATACTGTAAGCCCCGAAGGTCACACTATAGCCAGATACTACTGGATCCAAAATATACAGTAGTCCAGATACTGCAAGATGATGGTTAGCCAGTGTCTCAAAACATAAGGTTTCATAGTTCAGAGTTCAAATCAATAAGTCAATCATACAGATGTTCATAGGAGTTCATAAAGCAGATTATCGTATCAAATCATGATTATATTCCAAATATTCAAAACTTAGTAATTTCCAAAATATATATAGAAAATAGGTTTCAATGCCATGATTTGTAATAAATTCATAAAGCAAAAATTTAAAATAGAAAAGTCACAAATCTTTAAAATCATGCAATTAAATAAGCTTCCAACAAAACCGAATTCCTTAGAAAATCCATGCTATTGAAGAGTTTAATAAATCCAAATTTGAAAACAGCATTTTCAAAACTTACAGAGGTTCCAAAATCAATTGAAATACAAGGTATTCCAAAAATCCGAAAAATTTCGTAACTTTTCATGAATATTTCTAAAACACTAAATTTTGGTAATTTCCATAAAATAAAATTTAAATTAAAAATTCATGAATATGCCAAAATCATGTAATTTAATATTTTCAAAACTGAATTCCTTAGGAAAGTTCTATTCTTAAAACGGTTCTTAGATTTCTAGCTTAAATCGCAGTAACTAATATTTTTACGAAAATTCAATAGAAAAATGGTATAATTTTTCTATAACCTCTTGCAAAGCAAACACAGTTTATAAAATTCAATGGAGCTGATTTAAAATCATTCCAGTATCTCCTATGTTCCTTATATATATCCCTTACCTAATAGTCGCAACACAACTTATCTGGATCAGTCTAAGAAATCAGAATTCAGTAGCGAGTTTGACGCCAACCAAACTCCAACTCACTCTCAGACTACAGAAAATCATTAAAACAATTTAATTCCCAAAATTACCTTCATATAATATTTATGAGTCCTAGAGATATCTCAAAATTCCAATACAGATGAAATTTGGTCTATTTCCTATCTAGCTCTAAAACTACGACTACTATCAAATCATCTCATTATTGATTTAAATATTCTCAATTCCACATTTCCAATTATGATATTATTAATCTGCACAAAAATTTCAATATATATCAATTAACACCAAACAACATTTAGGTACATTACTTACCTTCGAATCCAAAAATATATAAAAATCCCAAGCCTTCCACTTTTGAAGATCTCCTACAATCCAATACCATAATCACACTTAATTTACTCATTTACCTCCTATAAAGTTTAAATCAATAATCCTTACCTTGAAAATCCTCAAAATCAAGCCTTTCTCAAGCTCTATTTAAATCTCCACTTCTTTAAGACCTCTATTAAATTCCTACAAAATATTTTAATTCATCGTTACCTTGACAAATATATATTTATAAATTTATACATACACACACATACACACACATATATATAATTTGAACAATATTACTTACCGATTGACCCGAGCCAAGGGACTAATTTATTTATTTATTTATTTATTTTTCTTTCTAACTTCCCTTTCCTTTCTTTTCTTTCTTCCTTTACATTCTTTTTCCTTTATTCTTTCTCGGCCAGCACCACAACTAGCCACCTGAACCTTCTTGGGCGTCACTCACTTCAACCTCCCTTTTCACAGCCTATTAAAACATCCAAAATCCCTGCCCAAACAGCCTTGTTTTCACGTGACACTACCCTTGTTTCCCAACCTTCAATTCAACATTTCAGCCCTTGGGAAAAATACTTACGACAGCTCCAAACCAGTCCCGATTTAGCCAAGGATTAGCCCTTCAAGTGCTCTATTTTTGCCACTTCTTCAGCCTTCAGGGAGCTCTTGGTTTAGCTCATCAAACCACCTCAAATACCACAGCTTTCAACCTAGGTTTCTCTCACCAATAGTAGCTGTGTAGGGAGTTTCTTCTACTCCTTATTCATCCTTAAGAACTAACAGTAGCAGCTGCCATCTTCTTCCTTGGTGGCTCTCGGTCCAACCTTCTTCATTCTTCGTTCTCTCCATTCATCCTTGCTCCTATGAACCGAAAATGGAGGCCCACTGCTGTCCCCTGTTTAGCCTTCATATTCTGGTCACGGTGAGAGAAGTTGAGCTCTTGTTGTTGCTTTTTTTTTTGGCCCATAATGAGGCTTCAACCCAACAGCTGAAACCGCTACCTTGATCCAACCAAGCGTGCGACACCAACAGCTCCTTGTTGCTGCTACTTTGCCACGAGAAAACTACTGATCAGCCGAGAGCTCCTTGCTCTGCCCTTGAATCGTGCCTAAGAACCTCTGAAATGGCCCTATTTTTCCTTGTCTCCTCTCTCGTTTGTAGCCTCTTCAACTCACCATAACACTAAGCCTCAAACCACCTAAACTTAGCCTTAAAATAGCACTAGCTGAAGCCCTGATCAAACCAAACTACACCCTCAAATCAACTCCAAAGCTACTTGGTGAACTGCCTCAAATTTCCTTTCATTTCTTTATACTTTTCTCTCACCTTCTAGGTGTCTTTCACATTCTTGGCTGAAGCTTTAGTCACTCTCTCGGTTTAACCATTTCCCTTGCCTTTCTTGCTTCATTGTGCTACACTTTTCTTCCTTGGTCTTGGCTAAGTAATGGAAAGTGAGATAAGAGTAAGATGGCAATTATGCGGGTGAGAAGGTGGAGTGCTGATGTGTTTTTGCCTTTGGTAGAAATGTTTGGGAGGGGGTCGATTTTTAGATCTCTCTCCTTTCATTTTTCTTTGTTTTCAAAAACCAAGGCAGCATAGGTTTGCCTTCAACAGATGTATTGCAGGGGTTGGGAGGTTCGGTGGGATTTTTCCCATCAAATCCTCTACTTCAAATATTTTATATATATATATATATCATTCATTTTTTTTATTTAGATTATATATATTTATATACCTATATATATATTTCTTTATACCTTATATATGTTTATTCCTATATACTTTTATCTATATATATGTATATATTTGTTTAACTATTAGTATTATTATTACTATTTATTTTTTTATCCATATAATCACATGTATATCATATTTAATTTGTTTATTTATTTACAAACTCGCTACGAAAACTCCGCCTGTGTGAGTTAACGCAACCGGTCCCAAGCCCGGGTAAAGGAGGATGGTGGTGGTAGGTTTGGACAACCAGCCTTAAAAACTAGTCCAATCTCATGAAATGAACCAATATCAAAACAACGTTGGGGCGTCCCCTACACAGCGACGCGCTGCATCGGAGCCCGGGTGTAGTGAAAAGTGGGCAAGGGTTGCTAGGTCGTCACCCAGAAGTGACGCGCCACATCGATGCCTGGATGTGGTGTTAAATAGGCAAAGGTTCCCACACCACAATGGACGGGGGTGGGTAAAGAAGTTAGTCCATAACCATAAGCTTAGGTTAGGATCTTGGAATATAGGTACGCTTAGTGGTAAGTTAGGTGAGATTTGTGAGGTTATGAGTAGGAGGAGGGTTAACATCTTATGTCTCCAAGAGACCAAATGGGTTGGGGAAAAGGCTAGAGAGATAGCACCTTGGCAATATAAGCTTTGGTACACAGGGAAAGATAGAGACCGAAATAGAGTAGGTATCATTATAGATAAAGAGTACGATAAGGATGTTGTACAAATTAAGAGACAAGGGGATAGGATTATTTTGGTTAAACTAGTTTTAGGAGAAGAGGTGTTGAATGTCATTAGCGTGTATGCACCCCAGATAGGACTTGATGAGGTTAGTAAACGACAGTTCTGGGAGGATTTAGATAAGGTAGTACAAGAAGTACCCATAGGAGAAAACCTTTTTATTGGCGGTGATCTTAATGGACATGTAGGTACAAGTAGAGAGGGTTTTAAGAGAGTACATGGGGGTTTTAGTTATGGTGTAAGAAATGAGGGAGGAGATGCTATCTTAAATTTTGCTTTATCTTATGACCTAATCCTAGCAAATACATTGTTTAAGAAGAGAGATTCTCATCTTATAACCTTTAGAAGTGGACCAAGAGCAAGTCAGATAGATTTCTTTTTAACTAGGAGTAGGGATAGACATAGATGTTTGGATTGTAAGGTTATCCCAGGTGAGAGTGTTACCGCGCAACATAGACTCTTAGTTCTAGATATGAAGATAGATAGACGACATTGAAGGAACCAACAAAAAGGAATTGAACGGATTCGATGGTGGAAGCTAAAAGAAGATTGTCATACAACATGTAGAGATAGTTGGATTCAAAAAGAGGCTTGGACAACAGAAGAGAACCCAAATGTAATGTGGAATAAGATGGCAAAATGCATTCGGGAGGTAGGCAAAGAGACATTAGGAGTATCAAACGGAAAAGTGCCGACTGGAAAGGACGCAACATGGTGGACTGCAGTAGTAAAAGATGCTATAAAGACTAAGCGAGAGCGTTACAAGGCTTTAAAGAAGAACAATACAGAAGAGAGTTTTTCGGAATATAAGATAGCAAGAAAGGAGGCAAAGAAGGCTGTGGCAGAAGCTAAGACGAGGGTTGCGAAAGAGATTTACGACAAGTTGAACACAAAGGAGGGAGAGAAAAGGATATACAGATTGGCGCGAGCAAGAGAAAGGAAGAGTCGCGACCTAGGAGTCGTGAAATGTATTAAGGATGAGCATCAAAGAACTCTCGTTAAAGATAATGACATTAAGGACAGGTGGCGAGATTATTTTAACAAATTATTTAATGATGGACAAAATAAAGTTTTGGATAATATTTCGGTGCCTCTTAAGGATTTAAATCGGTGCTTTATGCGTAGAATCCAAGAGACAGAGGTAAAAGATGCACTAAAGATGATGAAGAATGGAAAAGCTGTTGGACCTGATGACATCCCAATTGAAGTTTGGAAATGCCTTGGAGATGTAGGAGTTAGGTGGTTGACAAATCTATTTAATAAGATTTGGCACACTAACCAAATGCCAGAGGAATGGAGGAAGAGTGTCTTAGTACCTTTATATAAGAACAAGGGAGATATTCAAAGTTGCACCAACTACCGAGGCATAAAATTGATGAGTCACACGATGAAACTATGGGAGAGAGTGATAGAACGGAGATTAAGAAAGAATGTAGAGATATCGGAGAATCAATTTGGTTTTATGTCGGGTCGATCAACTATGGAGGCAATATATTTGCTTAGACAACTTATGGAGCGCTTTCGAGTAATGGGTAAAGATCTTCATATGGTCTTTATAGATTTGGAGAAAGCATATGATAAAGTGCCTAAGGAGGTACTCTGGTGGTCCTTAATGAAGAAAAGAGTTCCTTTGAAATATATTAAACTAATTAAGGACATGTATAGAGGCGCAAGGACACATGTGAGGACAGGTGGGGGCAAACAAGTGAGTTTCCTATCACGGTGGGATTACACCAAGGGTCAGCGTTGAGTCCATTCTTGTTTGCGGTAGTTATGGACGAACTGACAAAATCCATCCAGGATAAGGTGCCCTGGTGTATGATGTTTGCAGATGATATTGTCCTATGTGCGGAAACTAGAGCGAAGATCAATACAAAGTTGGAAGTATGGAGACAAACGTTGGAATCAAAAGGATTTAAACTAAGCAGAGTGAAGACTGAATACATGGAGTGTAAATTCAATTCTAACCGACTGGAAGAGCATGATGTAGTGAAGTTAGATGGGGTGGCAATACCTAAGTGGGATTATTTTCGATACTTGGGATCAATAATACAGATGGATGGAGAGATTGATGGTGATGTGACCTATAGGATCCAGGCTGGATGGAGTAAGTGGAGAAGTGCTACAGGTGTGTTGTGCGATAAAGGAATTCCTACATGGTTGAAGGGCAAGTTTTATAGGATAGTTGTTAGACCAACATTGTTATATGGTAGTGAATGTTGGGCGACTAAGAGGCTACATACACAAAAGATGAGTGTAACAGAAATGAGAATGTTACGGTGGATATACAAGAAAGGATAGAATGAGAAATGATGATATTCGTAAGATGATTGGAGTGGTACCTATTGAAGACAAAATGTGTGAAAATCGTTTACGTTGGTTTGGACATGTAAGACGTAGACCTGTAGATGCTCCAGTTAGGAGAATAGAGGCTATGGATGTTGAGAGAAGGGTTAAGACTAGAGGAAGACCGAAAAAGACTTGGAAGGAAGTAGTTTGGAAAGACATGGAGGTTTTAGAATTAGATGAGCAAATGGGCTTGAATAGGAATCTATGGAGGCAGAGAATACATATGGACGATCTAACGTGATTTTAGATATTGGTTCATATAGCCTACCCCAATCTATTGGGATAAAGGCTCTGATGATGATGATGATTTACAAACTCGATACGAAAAATTTGCAGTCTTTACAATAGTCCAAAATGGTCCTCAATGAGCACTGATCAAGTGTTGACTGAGACCGTTGTGGACTGGATCAAGGTCGCACAGTAGTTCAGATGCTACAGGATTACTCACAGTCCAGATATCAGAATCAGATGTCAGATACTACAAGATTACAGTCAGCCAGTGTCTCAAATATAAGGTTTCATAATTTCAAGTTCAAAATAATATTTCAAAATCATATTGATGTTTAGATACAATCACAATACAAAGTTATAAATCAATTAGAAATATCATTGCAATTATTTAAAATCAATCATTTCTAAGATTAGAAACCGATCTCAAAATGCCATTTGATTTCATATACTCTCAATACTAAAATTAAAGTAGAAACTTCATAAGTTTTCAAAATCATGAAATTTATAATGAAGTATTTTCCTTAGAAATTCCCTGTTTTTGATGTGTGCTTAAATTCCTATTCAAATCGCACTAACTACTATTTTAACGAAAATTTGACAGCATAGCAGTATGAATTTTCTAAAACCTCCTGCAAAGCAAACACAATTTATATACTCAAGGCAGTTGATTTTAAAATCATTTTAGCATTGCCTATGTTCCTTATATATATTCCTTACCAATTAATCACAACGCAATTTATCTAAACCAGTCCAGTAGTCAAAATATTGCAAATTGGCATATTTCCTTCTTAGCACCCATTTAGTCCTGGACTGCAGAAAATCATTAAAATAGTTTAAATTCCAAAAATTCTTTCACAGAATATTTATAGGTCTTAGATATCTTCCATATTTCTTAATACAACAACAATTCGGTCTACTCTTATTGGATGCCAAAACTGCAACTATCGTCAAAACACCTTTGTTTTCAAATCTCTAGGACGAAATTTGTATCAAATTGAGCATGATTCCCTACACCCCTTCACTTGGTCGAAACTACCTTCACACACTACACTTGTTTTATTAATTTAACACTGCATTTATGCATTTCTCAACTTCTACATCATTCCTATACCACTTTTGAATGAAGCCATTTAATAATCATGCCAAAACCTTAATGGCCGAAACCCTAAGGAAGAGATTCTAATGGTTTTACTTTAATTTGAGCTTATACACATAAAACAATCACAAATTACCATTAAATCACAAAACCATGAGCTTTCACTTGCTTCTTCACTATGGCTGAAAACTTGAGCTCCATTTTCACCAAGTAAATTGCCTCTTCTAAGGTTGATTCCAAGATATGTAACAAAGCTCTTGAACAGGAAAATTTTGCTTAAGGAAGGTTTTGGATTTGAGATGGTTTTAGTAAGGTTTCTTAAGGTTTCACTCACTTAAACTTGAAAAAAAAAGAAATGGAAATGGTGGTGTGAGTGGCCGGCCAAAGTAGAAGAAAATGAGAAAATATCTTCATATTTTAGTAATTATGTCATAAGGTAGTGGTGTGCACTATTCTTTGATAGTGAATTTCATAAACTTCATTAATATATATATTTACATGGTTAATATTAAAAGTTATATTATTTAATCAATTTACTATTTTCCTCGTCATTTCCATCAAATTTTATATAAAAGTTACTTAAACTTTGACTTCAATAAGAGGTGGCCGGCCATGCTTGGTAAATTTACCAAAATGCCCTTTATAACTTCATTAATTCCATTTGTGTCATAACCATTACAATATCATTTAAACTATTTAATTAAATTACCATATATTTTTGTTTTACTACAAAATATACTTATTTAATATAATATAGCTCAAATTTTAACTTTTAATAGGGTTTGATAGATCAAAATAGTGAAATTACAAAAATATCTCTAAATAATGTTTCTAAGCATTTTCGTGTGATTCACTTTACAGGTTGGAACTGAGTGATACATCTTCACATGAGGATTCCACTATAGTATTTTGCGGGTCTAAAATCAAACCATGTTGATCTATATTAAAAAAATAAAATTTACGACCTAGGTTGGAAATGTGATTCAGTTTATAAGTTTGAACTGAGTGAGACATCTTCACATGAAGGTTCCACTATAGTATTTTGTGGGTCTAAAATCAAACCATGTTGACCTATATTAAAAAAATCACGTTTTCGACCTAGGGACACAACCACCATTTTTGAATTTGTTTGCATGTTTCCCAAGACATGTACAAACAAAAGAATTTTGAAATACAAATCTTTACCATCTTAGTATTTCACTCCAATTATCGATATTATGAAGTCGGATGTCCATTCAGACAATAGAGTTCTTAGTAGGGGCCCATAATATACTTTCCACCTGTAAGACAAAATACCAGAGAATCATACACTATTATTAAATTCAATCGTTCTAACTTCTAAATCAGTTTATATAAAAGAAAAGAATTTGGGAATCTCACATCCTCCCCACCTTAGGAAATTTGGCCCTCCAAATTTACATCGGGCTAACTCCGATCAAATAGTTCTAGATACTTCTCCCTCACAAGACTCTCCAGCTCCCATGTTGATTCCTCAGTGGTATGGTACTGCTAGAGAACCTTTACTAACGAAATAGTTTTAGACCATAGAATTTTCTCTTTCCTATCCAAGATTCGTACTAGCTTCTCAACATAGCTCATATCCTCTCTAATCTCTAGAAGCTCATACTAAATCACATGTGATAGATCAAGATGGTACTTGCATGGCATCGACACATGAAAGACATTATGTACTCTGGCTAACTCTAGAGGTAAAGCTAACCAATATGCTACATCTCTAACGCGGTCCAAGATCTCAAAGGGCTCTATGAACCGAGGATTCAGTTTCCCTTTCTTGCCAAATCTCATAATACCTTTACAAGAGGAAATTTTCAAGAGTACAAAATCTCCCATAAAGAATTCAAAATGTCTACGTCGACTATCAACATAACTCTTCTATCCACTTTGAGCTATCCTAAGTCTCTTACAAATCAAATGGATATCCTCATAAGCCTATTCCACCATATCAGGAGCAAGTATATTGTGGTCACCCATTTCTTCCCAACCGATCGGAGAATGGCACCTTCTACCATATAGAGCTTCTTATGGTGCCATCCCAATGCTCGAATGATAACTATTATTAAAAGCAAATTCAACTAAAGGAAGATGATAGTCCTAAGAGCCCTTAAAATCCAAAGCACACGCTCTCAAATATCTTTTGAATAGTACGCTTAGACTGTCCATCTATCTGTGGATGGAAAGCGGTGCTGAAATTCAATTGAGATCCCATAGCATCTTGAAAATGTTCTAAAAAATGGGAAGTAAACTGAGAATCTCGGTTAGAAGTGATGCTCATTGGAACTCCATGAAGCCGTATAATCTCCTTAACATACATGTCTACCAGAGTATTAAGAGTATCAATAGTTTTAATGACCAGGAAGTGGGCTGACTTAGTCAATTTATCAACGATAACCTAGATTGCATCATGGTTCCTTCTAGTTCTCGGTAATCCCATGATAAGTCCATAGTAATATGCTCCCATTTCCATGTAGGTATAAATAGAGGCTGTAGCAAACCTGTTGGTCTCTGATGCCCTACCTTAACCTATTGACAAGTGAGACACTTGGCAACAAATTTAGTAACATCTCTTTTCATCCCTGACCACCAGTACACTTTACGCAGATTATGATACATTTTAGTATTGCCAAGATGTAAAGTGTACCTTGTAGTGTGAGCCTCTGACAGAATAAGATCCTTGAGATCTCTATCATCCGGGACACAAATTTGTCCTCTAAATCTCAAAATATCATTAAATCCAACTCCAAAATCAGTCTACTCACCAATCTAAACTTGACTAGCCATATCCACATAATATGTATCCTCCCTCTGAGCACATCTAATACGTTCCATCAGATCTGGCTCAATCTGCATACTAGCCATCATACCATATGACTTAGAAGGAGTAATATTCAAGCTCGGACTTGCAAACTGCTCTAACAAATCAAACTCTCGGACCATCATATAAGAAATCAATCCCAAGTGCTTCCTACTAAGAGATCAGCAACTACATTAGCTTTACCTGAGTGATAAAGTATCTCACAATCGTAATCTTTCAGAAGCTCCATCCATCTTCGTTGCCTTATATTCAGTTTCTTTTGTGATAACAAATACTTCAGACTTTTATGATCTGTGAGCACCCAAAATCTTCCCCCATAAAGATAGTGCCGCTAGATTTTCAAAGCAAATACCACTGTAGCCAACTCTAAATCATGAGTAGGGTAGTTCTTCTTGTGATCCTTAAGCTGTCGAGAACCATAAGCCACTGCTTTACCATTTTGCATGAGCATATAACCCAAACCCTGAGCGAAGGCATCACTATATACTGAGAAACCCTTTGAATTGCTAGGAAGAGTAAGGATTGGTGCTGTAGTTAGTTTACGCTTCAACTCCTGGAAGCTACGCTCACAAGCGTCATTTCACTCAAACTTTACATCTTTGCGCATGAGATGCGTTATAGGAGCGGCTAGTCTAGGCAATCCTTCAACAAACCTTTGATAATACCCAACTAGACCATGGAAACTTCAGATCTTAGTGACTGATTTTGGCCTATCCCATTGCATAATAGCTTCTATCTTGGATGGATCAATAGAGACATCGTCCTTAGTCACTATGTGACCCAAAATAGAAATTTGATCTAACCAGAAGTCACCCTTACTCAACTTCGCATATAATTTATGGTCCTTGAGGGTTTGGTGTACAATCCTCAAATACTGGTCATGTTCTTCCCATGATGTAGAATAGACAAAGATATTGTCTATGAAGACAATGACGAACTTGTCCAGGTAAGGCTTAAATACTTCATTCATCAAATTCATAAAAACTGTGGGTGCATTGGTAAGCCCGAATGGCATCACCAAGAACTCATATTGTCTATACTAGGTTCTAAAAGTTGTTTTAGGGATATTATCGCTTCTAATTTTCAACTAATGATACCTCGATCTAAGGTCAATCTTAGAAAAGACTTGAGCACCCCTAAGCTGATCAAACAAATTCTTGATCTTGGGAAGTAGGTACTTATTCTTGATAGTAGCCTTATTCAACCATCGGTAGTTAATGCCCAATCGAAGGCTACCATCCTTCTTCCTAACAAATAACACAGGTGCACCCTAAGAAGAGACACTTGGTCAAATAAAACCCTTATCCAAAAGTTCCTAAAGCCGCTTCTTCAATTCCTCCAACTCAACTAAAGCCATTCTATATGGTGGCTTGGAAATAGGTTATGTACCAGCAACCAAATCTATGGCAAACTCCAGCTATAGGGAAGTCTTGGCAATTCATCTGGAAACACCTTAGGAAAGTCCCTTATTATAGGGATCTCATGTAACTCTAGATAACTTTTTTCTATATCCTTAACATAGGTAAGAAATCCTTTAAAATTAAACATACACTATAAGTTATCATTTAAACATCCACTTGATAGAACAGTACACTTCTGTTACTTAGAAACAAAATTTACAACATATTGTTTAGGGAAGAAAAGGTTATAGTCTTAAAGTAGCAGTCTAAATTAACTCGATTGGCAGATAGCCAATCCATACCCAAAATCACATCAAAGTCATACATATTCAATAAAACAAGATTTGTTACCGTTTCCTTCTCTTTTAACCTTAGCTTACAGTTTCTATATACTATATCAGTCATGTGGGACTCTCCTAAAGGAGTACTAATCTGTAACAGATGTCTTAAAGGTTTAGGCTCTATAAGCATTTTCATAGAAAAAATGAAAAAGATACAAACAAATGTGTAAAACCTAGATCAAATAATGCAAGTGCCACAATATCAAATATAAAGATCTTACCCTTAATAACATCTGATGAGGTATCAACAGTCTCCTAGTCTAATGTATAAATTTGCCCTAAACCACTGCCTTCTTGCCTGTCTCTATAGCAGTGGCTCGTCTATAAGGCTAGACAAGATGCTCAGCTTCTTTTTGTATTGGTTGATGCTGTGGACAGTCTTTCATCATATGTCCCTTTTGTCTGCACCGAAAACAAGTGCATGTAGCCTGATAATAGGGCTTACCAATGTGTATCTTGCCACAAGTACCACATGGGGTAGTTGCGGTACCTTTTTGAGTCTCAGTACTATTATTACAATAGTAGATCTAACTAATCCATCCCCAAAAGTCTTATCTCCTTTTAACTTCTTACCAGAAGACTCATCTCTTTTAGGCCTCTTATTAGATCACCTAGATGCAGGAGATCTATCATTAGAAATCCTCTTGCCTTTATGCTTACCCTTGCCCTTAGAGCTAACCCATACTTTGCCTGATGAAACTCATAGTCTTGCTCACATAATTGGGCTCTCCGAATAGCCTCATCATAAGTAGAAATATCAAATAGGGCTAATCTTGCTCTGATGGATGGTCGAAGCCCCACCATAAATCTCTCAATGAGATGTTTCTCACTGCACATCGTCTACTGATCATATCTATTAAAGGCTGTAAAACAGGACTCATACTGGTCCACAGTTAGGCTCCTATGAGTCAAATCAAAAACTCAGCCTGTATCCTCTTCTAGGCCGTGTGGGGAATATATTGCTTGTTAAAGGCTTCTAGAAATATACCCCAAGTAACAGTAGGATGCCTAGCCCTCAGAATAATCTTGGTGGACTTCCAGCAGTACTCAGCCTCATCAACTAAAAGGAATGTTGCCATACCCACCTTCTCGGTCTTAAAACATGTCATATACCTAAATAACTTCTCGATGGCATTCACCCAGTTCTCTGCCATCATCGGATCCTTTTCTCCCTTAAATTGGGAGGATCAAACTTCTTAAATTGGCGAAGCAAATTGATATCACAGTCAACTACTAGGCCTACCTGAGGCTGTACTTGAGCTTGTGGAACTGGTTGAGCTTGGGGCAATGGGGTAAGAGGTGGTAGAGGCACTAAAAGAGGTACTAACGGTGGTAGTGGTGGCGGTGCTGGTGCTAGTGTTGGAACTTTCGGACCGTGATTGGCGTTCTGATTGATATTCACCATGAACTGAGTAAATATGGTTGTCATGGCCTCAAGATTCCTCTTTGGCTGAGAGATACAAAAGCTAGGACACTTTGGTTAAAGAGGAAAAGGTAGCTCTAGGGTCGGCTCTGCTTGCCGCCTACTGATATTCCTTCTACTGCCTCTTATATTCAGAATTACCTTACAGAACAAACATATTCAGTACCATTTTAAACAAATATGTATAGTATATATTCAAACATATACAACACTTCGAGGAAGTAAACAATTTCCTGATCTACTGACACTAATGCACATCAAACTAACCTTGCTCTAATACTAACTACCGTAATGTCCCAATTACTAAAAATTCAAACTAAAATTTTCCTTTTTATACAATTGGTTAGGATGTGCTTAATGTCACAGATTCATTGTAAAGCTAAATTTTTCCTTTTCATTCAATTAATTCACTTGGTTCCAGTTCATATATTTCTAAATATACGCGCAATCTCATATAAACCAAATTACTTAATGAGATTCATAGATATAGAATTAACTTATACTTCCCTACATGCATCCATATAGACTGTAAATATATTTTCAAATTCTTTTAGTTAAATCCTCGCTTATCTACATTGGTATTGTACCAATAAGTCTGAATATGAAAGAAATAACTGTACATAGTATACCTTCAAGGGTGGTACCAAAATGCCTCAAAGGAAATATATTAAAACCCCTCACACTGCGGTATCTACTGCAGGTAATGTGGAAGGGAAAGTAAAGAGGGGTGAGCTTACACCCAGTAAGGAGTACATAGAAAGATACAAATATTGTGAACTATGTGCAAGTATCTTAATCAAATATTAATTACTAAAATCTCAAGGGATAATTTTCAACAAAAAATTGAAAGGAATTTTCTCTACAGCTCGTTAGGGTTTTAGGGTGGGTCAAGAAGGATGCCTTAAAGCACCTCACTTGACCCTTTTTCCTAACACCTAAGCTATAGAGAAGTTTAGGAAATCTATTAGAAAAGGAATTCATGAGTTCCAAAATCAGAGTCAAACCAATTTAATGCAACATAAATTCACTTTACAAAACCATATCAGACAAATATCATAAATCAGTCAAAATCAGAACATATATCATAATTCAAAGCAAAATCATATTCATATCAAACCAATTCAGATTTCAAAATCCAGATATCAAAAGTTCAGAAAACATACAAAATACAGATAAATAATAGTAAATGGAGACATGGCAATAACTTAGTAAACATCATGCAGTCCAGATATCCTATAAAGGAAAATAATAATCAGATAGACATATGGCCATACTCCAAAGTGGTCATTAGTAAGCACTGATTAGGTGTTGATTGGGACTAGACTAGATCAAGGTCACACAGCAATTCAGATAGTGCAGGATTACCCGCGGTCTAGAGATTAGAATTTAAATGTCAGATACTGCAAGATTATAGTTAGCCAATGTCTCAAAACATTAGGTTTCATAATTCCATGTTCAAAATAATATTTCAAAATCATATTCATGTTCAAATACAATCACAATACAAAGTTATAAATGAATTAGAAATCTCTTTGCAATTATTTAAAATCAATAATTTCTAAGATTTAGACACTGACTCAAAATGCCATTTAATTTCATATACTCTCAATACTAAAATTAAAGTTGAAAATTCGTAAGTCTTCAAAATCATGAAATTTATAATGAAGTTCAAATTCTAATTCTCCTTAGAAAATCCCTATTTTTGATGCATGCTTACATTCCAATTCAAATTGCACTCACTACTATTTTAAAGAAAATTCGACAACATAATAGTATGAATCTTCTAAAACCTCTTGCAAAGAAAACATAGTTTATTTACCAAAGACAGTTGAGTTTAAAATCATTTTAGTATCGCCTACGTTCCTTATATATATTCCTTACCAATCAATCACAGCGCAATTTATCCAAACCAGTCTAGTAGTCAAAATACAGCATATCAACGTATTTCCTTCTCAGCACCCACTTAGTCCCGGATTGCAAAAAAATCATTAAAACAATTTAAATTCCAAAACTTCCTTCATAGAATATTTACAGGTCTTAGATATCTTCCTTCGGTCTATCTCCTACCGGATGCCAAAACTGCAACTGTTGTCAAAACACCTTTGTTTTAGAATCCGACTTCACCAACAGTCTTATATTAATTTATACATTATTCTAAGACCAAACTTGTATCAAATTGAGCATGATTCCCTACTCCCCTCCACTTGGCTGAAACTACCTTCACACACTAATTGTTGTGTTAATTTAATACTACATTCATGCATTTCTCAACTTCTACATCATTCTATACCACTTTTGAATGAAGCCATTGAATAATCATGCATAAACCCTAATGGTTGAAACCTTAAGGAAGAGATTCTAATGGCTTTATTTAATTTGAGCTTATACACATAGTAATATAATGTGAAACAATCACAAATTACCATTAAATTACAAAACCATAAGCTTTCCCTTACCTCTTCACTATGGCTGAAACTTTGAGCCCTTTTTTCACCAAGTAAATGGTCTCTCCTAAGGTTGATTCCAATATATGTAATAGAACTCTTGAAGAGGAACAATTTTGTTTAAAGAAGGTTTTGGATTTGAGATGGTTTTAGTAAGGTTTCTTAAGGTTTCTCTCATTCAAACTTAAGCTTGAAAAAATAAAAAGAGAAATGGAAATGGTGGTGTGAGTGGCCGACCAAAGTAAAAGAAGATAAGAAAACATCTTCATATTTTAATATTTATGTTATAAGGTAGTGGTGTGCACTATTCTTTAATAATGAATTTCATAAACTTTATTAATACATATATTTACATGGTTAATACTAAAAGTTATATTATTTAATCAATTTACTTTTTTCCTCATCATTTCCATCATATTTTATATAAAAGTTAGTCAAACTTTGACTTCAATAAGAGGTGGCCAACCATGCTTGGTAAATTTACCAAAATGCCTTTTATAACTTTATTAATTCCATTTATGTCCTAACCATTACGATATAGCTTATTTAATATAATATAGCTCAATTTTTGACTTCTAATAGGGTTTGACCAATCAAAATAGCAAAATTATCAAAATACCCCTAAATAGTGTTTTTAAGCATTTTCGTGTGATTTAGTTTATAGGTTGGAATTGAGTGAGATATCTTCACAAGAGGGTTCCACTATAATATTCCATGGGTTTAAAGTCAAACCATGTTGACTTGTATCAAAAAAACATGTTTTCAACCTAAGGACACAACCATCATTTTTGAATTTGTTTGCACATTTCATAAGAGATGTATAAATGAAAGAATTTGAGATACAAATCCTTACCATCTTAGCATTTCACTCTAATTATTGATATTATGAAGTCTGGTGTCCATTCAAACAATAGAGTTCCTGGTAAGGCCCACAATATACTTTCCTTCTATAAGACAAAACATATGGGAATCATACACTATCATTAAATTTAATTATTCATGGGAATCATACACTATCATTAAATTTAATTATTCTAACTTCTAAATCAATTTATATGAAAAAAGAATTGTTGGGAATCGATTACAAGGTGTGTGCTCCAACTCAATTGCAAAACTACAAGATGTTCGGTTTGGTTTATTGCTAGCGTGGCAAATGAGGTTTCCATGTGTTATTTGTGAGATAGATGCTGCAACAGTGTTAAAGATGACATAGTTTGTAGATGTAAATACTCATCCATTCATAAGCATAATTGATGACATACGGGCACTTGTCAACAGGAACTGGATTTGCAACACACTCTTCATGAAGGAAATTTTGCTGCGGATATTTTAGCAAAAGGGGTGTGTCAGTTGGAGGTGGAGTATGAATGGATATAGGAACTGCCTACTGAGTTATATTGGATACTCCAGGCTGATGCTGCTAGTGTTTTATTTCCTACAAGGTTTAGGCTTTGTTAGTTGTCTTTAATTTCCCTTATAATAAAAAAAATTTAATTAATAATAAAATTTAAAAAAATATGTAAATAAAGGTATAATAAATCAATAGAACATCATCATCGCCAGAGCCTTTATCCTAATAGATGAGGATAGGCTACATGAACTAATATCTGAACTCACTTTAAATTGTCGATATGAATTCTCCTCCTCCACACATTTTTATTTAAGGCAATGTGTTCATCCAACTCCAATGCCTCAATATTTGTTTGAATTACTTCCTTTCAAGTCTTTTTCGATCTTCCTCTAGCCTTGACCCTTGTCTTATCATTCATACCCTCTACTCTTCCAATTGGAGCATCACAGGTGTATGTCATATATGTGTCCAAACCAATGTAAATGACTTTCACACATTTTGTCTTTGATAGGTACCACTCCGACCTTCTTACGAGTGTCTTCATTTCTCATTCTATCACTAATTTCTTGTATATCCATACATCCACATTAACCTTTATATTTATGCTACACTCATCTTATGTGTATGCAGTCTCTTAGTCGCCCAACATTCACTATCATATAACAATATTGGTCTAACAACTATCCTGTAAATCTTGGCTTTCAACCATATAGGAATTTCTTTGTCCCACAATGCACTTGTAACACTTCTCCACTTACTCCATCCAGCCTAGATCCTATAGGTCACATCATCATCAATCTCTCCATCCATCTATACTATCAACCCCAAATATAAAAAATGGTCTCGCTTAGGTATCGTTACCCCATCTAACGTCACGGCATTGTTATCTTCCTCTTTGCTTGAACTAAATTTACATTTCATGTATTCAGTCTTCACTCTATTTAATTTAAACCCAATTGATTCTAGCATCTATCTCCATAGTTCTAACTTTGCGTTGATCTCTACTCTAGTGTCAACACACAAGATAATATCATCTATTAACATCATACACTAAGGCACATTTCTTATTACTGTCGCAAACAAGAATGGACTTAACCCAGACCCTTAATGTAATCCTTCTGTGATAGGAAATTCACTTGTTTTCTTTACACATGTCCTCACATGTCTAGGAGAGCTGGAAACCAAAGGAAGGAACTAATACCACTGCCATTACACCCATGCTACCACTATTATCGTTCATAGCTGAACTACTCTCTTGTTTAAGTCACCACCTTGATGTCTCACTTTCTTACCCCTCTTTAAATCTGCAAACATATAGCTGAGCCATGATTCTCCCTTGTAACAATATTCTTGAACCAAACACAGCCCCGGTTCCCTCTAGCTACTGCCCCTGTTTCTAGTTAAATTGCTTGTACCAATGAACCACCAAGCACCACTACCCCGAACCAAACTACATCAGTTGCATCATTAGTCATCAAACTATCAACACTAGTTCCTATTGTTGCTAGCACCATACCACTCATTACTGTGTGTTACCACTGTAGCAAACATCTCTTTCACTACACCGATCACCAAATCACTTAGCACTCTAAGGTCGTTGCTGCACTTGCTATCCACACTTCACCCTCTTGCATCCCTATTCTGTCCTAGTCATCACCTTCACCATAACTCATCATCATTGCTGCCTTTTTGTTACCTGCCTTACACAACTTGTTTGGCCCCGATTGCTTCATCTCTAATCATCGTATAGCTCTCTATATTGTGCCATATCAGCACTTGCTACAAAGAGCAAGTTCTATCCACCCCATCTACTGCGTACAGCATTGCACCCTCTCCACCATCATCCCTTACACCATTCACTTCATCCCACCGCTATTGCATGGTCGACCATTGCTATGCTCTATTGCCTGAAGTCTACTGCTACGACTGATTTCACTGAAGATTCCTATATTTTTGGTTCCCTTGCCACTGCCATAAACTCCATTACTTCATTTATATCAAGAAGGCTATGGGTTTTAGTTCTCTTAAGAGAGAAAGTAGAGATGTAAAGAAGTTGAAGAAGAAATAAAAAATAAACTAAAGAGAATTAGACCCAACTTCTGTGCCCATCTCTCTTGACCTAAATTAATGGTATGTGGCTTTCATTCATTTTTTATTTGTTATTTTGATTTTTACTATTTGTTTTGTTTCGTTATGTTTAGATAGTATATTTGATATTTTAATTTAGTTAATGTAATAAACTTAGATCATTTTAAGTAAATTAATGCAGAGGTTTACAATTAGGATATGGATTAATTAGTTGATATAATTAATTAGGTTTGATTAATATTACTTTGATATGTCTATGTTTTTAACTTATGTGTTATTATTTGTCACTTACTTTAGGGTTAAAGTTTATGATCATTAAAAAGAAAAGTAAAATTATGAATTAAAAATTAAATCAAGATTCTATAAAAATAAAATAAAATAAAACAAAATAAATTGAATGAAATAGAATTATATAAATAAATATAAGTTATTCCAATGATGAGATTCCTAGTAGGGTTACGCTTAAGTAATGCTTTGAAAATCTCCTGGTGAGAGAATTTTCTTCATGGTCTGACCAACTTAATCGAAGAACAAAAGGAAATTTCAAGAAATAAATAATTCATATTATTTTCTAATAAGTAAATAATAATAAAATAATAAAAATAAAATAATAATAATAATAATAATAATAATAATAATAATAATAATAATAATAATAATAATAATAATAATAATAATAATAATAATAGTAATGAAAGATAACAAAATAATAAAATAAGATGATAATAGTTATTGGGGATGAGTATTAATTATTCCAATAATAAGATTCCAATGAGAGTTACGCTTGACTAATGTTTCAAAAATCTTTAGGTAAGAAAATTTCTTTCAAAGTCTAGCCAGCTTAATGAATGATTTAAAAGGAATTTTTGATAAAAATAGTTTATATTCATTACTACAAATAAAAATAGTTTATATTCATTATCTACAAATAAAAATAAATAATAAATAAAGATAGAGGTCAATAAGATAATAAAAAAAATAATAATAAAGAAATAAAATGGGATAACAAGAATGAATTAGGTAGAGGAATTAAAGTTAGGAATTTTCATAAGATACTTAAATAAATTCGACGACGAAGCCTCTTCAAGCAAGTCGCATAGTGCTACTTGATACTTATGAGGTGAGAAAGATTTTTTGAAGTTGTCCTTCCTACTTAATGGAGGATACTTAAAAATATTTTTCAATATTAATAAGATCAAAACTAAAGATTAAACTAAGTAAATTTAAAAGATAACCTAAGACCAAGTGACACCATTTTAGAATGGGCGTGGTGGTTGTGCTAATCCTTCCCTACACGTAACCATACTCTTGAACTCTAGATTCTTTGAACATAGACCAAGCCTTATCTCTAGTTAGAATAGATGAACAATCACACCATAGATTTGAATGATTGGTGGAAACTCATTGATTTTAAGTCTAACAGGTTAAGATTTAGGTCTTAGCACGTTACGACAGATTGGAAATAATAGATTGGCGATTTTACTAGGGACTTTAGAGAATCAGGCCAATACTTGGTTTTAGGTTATCTTAGAATTTGCTTAGTATATCTTAATAGAAAGGAGACCATTAAATGAATATTTTTCCTTCATACACACACATTACTTCCATTACATGCATAAGCCCTCGACCCAGGCTTCGTCTTTTTTAGGAGAGAGTGAAGTACCTACGGACTCTTGAGGTAACACCTTAGCAATTGGCTACGAAATACTGTCACTGAAATTGAACCTTTCCTTTTATAGCTTGCCGTGGGTGAGGATTGGATGCCTTACTAGTCTTATGTGAACAATAGTGAGGAGGAATATGGAGACTCTTAGAACTTTGACTTATCCAAGTCTTGCATGTAAGGAAGCTTAAGAGGCCTAATTTTGGATAGAGCCATGCCAACTCATTGTGTAGAAATAGCCCAAGATAGGACACATGAAGGAATAACTTTTACCTCCTCTTTTTTTTGTCTAAACCCTCTGGTATTCAAAGGCTACTTTGGGCCCTAACTAATCAAAGTCGAGCTACTGTCAGACCCTGAACAGGGGGAGCTCTCCTTGCACTGTTTTCACAATGAATAACTTTTACCTCCTATTTTATAAATTGTTTTTACAAAAAAAATCATAAAAATGTAGTTTTTTTTCTCTCCATTTTTTTCCAAAAAAAAAAAAGAAAAACCCAAAAAAATGTGAGTTTGTTTATATTATTAAGGCATGCATCTTTGTGTTTGATTTTGCATTACATAACATGTCATTCACATTAGTTTGAATCTATCTTATCATGAGAATGTACATACTTTTGATTGTTAGGAGAGATTTCTAGACCTAAGTGTATCCCATGTAGTTAATTCATATGTGCATTCATTTTTGTGCAAAACATATCACGACATTAAAAATAATTTTAACTTAATTATGGCACTGAAGGTATCAAAATTTCATTCACTAGACGATCCGCTTTCCATAGATATCATACAAGGTATCAAGCTTACATGATGGAAAAAGGTCAGAATAGTAGGATCGAGAAGTTAGAAAAAGGATAATAAAGATATGAAGGGGCAATTGAGCGAAATTATTCAGTTGCTAAAAGCCATAATTAAAGGAAAAGAGAAGATGGTTAATTAAGATTAGTCTGTCTAAGAAACTCAACAAAGCATACAAGACAACTTTGTCTTCATCCCTAAAGAAAATATCGTCAAAGCCCCAATACCTCTATAGGTGCAAGGAGGAAATTCTCAAGGAAATTCATCAACACAAGTTCAAAACCCAATCGAAGTACCAAATTTAAATGACGCTAAAAAGTTGGAAAAGCTAAGACAGAGGGAGGATGATAATGATACTAAAGCTCAACTAAGCTTAATAGAGGAAAGGCTAAGTGTCGTAGAAGGAATTAATTATTTTGGGCCAATGTATGCTAAAAGGTTATGTTTGGTACCTAGCATGGTGCTACCGCCAAAGTTCAAGGTACTCAAATTTGAGAAGTTTAATGGTACTTCATGCCCAAAAGGGCATCTTACCATGTACTATAGGAAGATGGCAACATATGCATGGGATGGCATGCTACTAATCCATGTCTTTCAAGGTAGCTTAACTAGGTCGATAGCTAAATAGTATATCCAATTGGAAAGGAGCCATGTTACTACTTGGTTTAAGTTGGCAAGAGCTTTTATAACTTAATATAAACATGTATCTAACATGGCTCTTGACTGCTTATCTTTCCAAAGCATGGAAAAGAAGAAAGATGAGACTTTTAAAGAATATGCTTGACGATGGAGAGACGTAGTGTCATGCTCCAATTCCTGAGAATTAGAACTGACTTTTCCCTTTTCACTCAGTCAGTTGGACTATGCTCAATCTCCTTATTCATACAGTAAGATAAAATTTACTTAGTTAAAACAATGTCTAACTACTCGGATTGTTCCTAGTACAGTCAGAATTAAAAACAATGTTCGGGCACTCTATTGAAAAGGATATTATAATCGGTTAAGAGTACCAAGTTGAGTATAGAAGGATACTTTAAAGCACTTTACTTGTCCCAGTTCCTAAATCCAACTATAAGGAATTTATGAGAACGTTACAGAAAAGGAATTCATGCGCATCAAATTAATGTCAAAAACCTTTCAATTCATCAGTGTATATGGTGAACAATCATTATCAAATCATTTAAAATTTAAAATCGGTAGAAAATGATGATATATATATATATGTGTGTGTGTGTGTACACATTCAGTAAGCACTCAATAAACAGTTCAATAAAACAGTCAGTAATTTAGTAAGTAAAACATGCAATGACTCATTCAGTAAATAGTTCAATAAAATGTTCGGTAAATCATTCAGTAAACGGTTTAGTAAATAATACAGTAGTCATTTCAGCAAACTAATTAATAAATGATTCAGAAAATGGTTTAGTAATTAGTTCAATAATTAGATCCTTAAATGATTCAGTAAATAGTATGGTAATCAATTCAGTAAACAATTCAGGCAATCGGAAAACATTTAAATAAATAATTCAGTAAAATAGTTCAGTATGAAATCAGTAAATGATTTAGTAAGAAATTCAGTAAAACAATTCAGTAGAAAATCGATAAATTGTGTAGACATCCTATTTTGTCCGGGGTTTTAACTTGTAAAAATAATTAATTGATTTAGGTGATATAGAATTTTAGATAATAGAATTAGGCTAGGATTAAATCAGGATTTTTATAGATTAGAATTAACACTAAAATTAGGATTTAGGAAGAATTAATAAATAAAATAAGAAAAACAAAAAAATGAAATAAGAAATAAAAATAAAATTAAGTTTAGGATAGGATAATTAGATTATTAGATTTTTAGGATAATCATTTAAATTAGGCTATTATTAATTAATTAGGAGAGTTTTTATTAGATTAAAATTAGAGTAATTAGAGTTAGATTAGAATTAATATAGGAATTAAATAGATAAAATATGAAAAATAGTAGATAATTAATAGAATAGGTTTAGTTATATTAGGACTCTAACAAGTTTGTGACTATAAAAAGGGGTTAAACTCCATAACTTGGGGAGAGAACTCTTGCACTCAACCTCGACAAGAATACTTCTGCTTATCACCATCAGACCTAACTGAATCACCATCTCCTTTACTGCATTCCTCCTACGCTGTCCCTGTTCTCCCCACCATCGCCCGACCACCTTCGCAAGAAGCCTCTGCTGCTTCCGATATTGCTTGCTACACTCCTGCAACCAGACCCCTGCTCTGCTAGACCTAGTTTGCTGCTGCTGTTTGACATCGTTGCTGTTTCCTGCTATGCATTCTCTTTGTTGGTTTAGCCTGTTACTGTTGCTGCTTGTGGACCGAACTAAAGCACACGAATTGCTACTTGAAGCCAAGATGGAGACCTACTGATAACGTGAAGAAGAGCTGTTGCCGACTTGCTACCGTTGCTGTTGTTAGAACCAGTAGACATGCTATTGCTGCTGATCGAGAGAAGCAAGGCCGAGCCTCTTTTGCAGCCTCAACTTTGGCTGTTACGTGAGAAAAAACGAGCTGGAAAAACAAGGAAAAAAAAGAAGAAAAGAAAAGGAAGCAGTCGGCCGTTTATTTAATAGGTATTTATTATTTTTATTTTGTCCTATGTTGTTCTTGCATTATTACCAAATGAGAATAATTTAATTAGATATTTTAGTTAGTTTAATTTAAGTAGTTAGGCTTAATTAAGTAATTTAATTTCTAAGAAATTATTCATGAAAGTTAAATTATTAGAATTAAAAGATAGAATTAAAATAACAAATTTGAATAATTCAGTTGAAAAATTAACTTGAATAATTAATAAATAATAAAAATTATAAATAATGGTAAAATATCAAGTTGAGATAAAATAATGATAAAGCTTAGTAAATAAAAATATTAAGTAATTATTAAAGAAAAATATGAATTATACCGATGATGAAGTTCCAAGAAAGTCAATCGAGACTCCTTGGAGATTTCTAGGTGAAAGATTTTTTCTTAAGTTGAACCAAATTAATGGAATATTTTTGAAAGATTTTTTAAACTAATTCATGTTATTTTTTATAAATAAAAATAAAAGTAAAATAGGTTCGATGAATTAGATAGAAATAAATAAAGATAAGTAAATAAGCACAAGTAATAAATAAAATTAGATAAATAAATGAATAAACAGAATAGCTTATAATAAGAATAATAAAAAATAGAATAAACAAAGTAGTAAATATGAGTTATGTCGATAATGAAATTTCAAGAAAGTCAATTGAGACTCCTGGGAAATTTCTAGGTGAGAAGGTTCCTTTTTGGTTGAGCCAAATTGATGCGACGCTTAAAAGTGAATTTTCAATAAAATATAATTCATATTTATTTCTTAAAAATAAGATAAATAAGAATTTAAAAATAATTAAAGTAAATTAGAAAATCTAGGAAATTTAAGAAATGAATATGAAGTCAAAATTAGAGACAAAATTAGGAAAAATAAGATTGATCATAATATACTTAATTTATCCAACGATGGAATTCAAAAAAGTCAATTGAGACTCCTTGAAAATCTTGAGATGAAGGGATTTCTAAGGTAGGAGCCAAATCGATGGAAAAATCTTAGAAATTTTCCCAGTATATAGGTATATTGAAGTTGATATAAACACAAGGCAAATTATAAAGATAGCCTAAGGCTAGTTGGTACCGGTTTAGGATGGGCGTTGTGAGGGTGCTAATCCTTCCCCACACGTAACCGTACTCCCGAGTCTAAGAATCTTTGAATGTAGACCAAGCCTTATCTTTAATCAAGAATAGGTGACCAATCACACCTAGGTTAGAATGGTTGGTGGCAACTCAATAAATTTAAGTCTAGCAGGTTAGGTTCTAAGACTTGACACGTTTCGATAGGTTGGTGACTCCACTGGGGACTTTAGAGAGTCAAGCCAAGGAAGGGTTTTAGGTTACTTTGGATTTGCCTGAGGAATGTTAATTTTCATAAAATAATTGTTTGTTCCTTCAACACACACTTCACATGCATGTGCATGCATTGGCCCTCTACCCGAGCTCTCTCCTTTTAAGAGGAAGTAGGGTAACTACGCTCTCGTGAGGTAACACCTTCCCAATGACTAGCGAAATACTACCACTCAAATTGAACCTTCCATTTGGAACCTGTCATAGGTGAGGATTAGGTGCCTTACTAGTCTTATATGGACGGCAGTGAGGAACAATTTAGGAACCCTTAGAACCTTGAATTATCCAAACCCAGCATGTAAAGAAACATAAGACTTAGCCTTAGGGTGGAACCATGCTAGATTGAAGTGTAGATATAGACCCAAGATAGGACACATGAAAGAACAATTTTTTTTACTCTCCTTTTTCACACATTTGTTTTTACAATAAAAAAATTTCTAAAAAAAAAGTGAGTTTTTCTTTCTATTTTTTTTCAAAAAAAAAAGAGGTCAATTTGCTTATACCATTAAGTCATGCATAATTGTGTTGCATAACATATCATGGACATAAGTTCGCACCTATCTTATCATGTGAATGAACATACTTTTGATTGTTAAGAGAGATTGCTAGACCTAAGTGCATTCAATGTACATTCATTTTTGTGAATAAACATATCACCACATGAAATATAATTTCAACTTAATTATGGCACTCAAGGTATCAAAATTGCATCCACTAGACGATCCACCCTCCATAGATATCATACAAGGGATCAAGCGCGCATAATGAAAGAGGATCAAAATAGTAGGATAGAAAAGTTGGAAAGGGAAAATGTAGAGGTAAGGGGGCAATTGAGCGAAATTACTCAGTTGCTAAAAGCCATGATTAAAGAAAAGGAGAAGATGGGTAATCAAGATGAGCCTATCCAAGAGACTCAACAAAGCATGCAAGACAACCCTATCTTCATCCCCAAAGGAAGTACTATCAAAGCCCCAATACCTTTACAGGTGCAAGGAGGAAATCTTCAAGGAAATTGATCAACATAAGCTCAAAACCCAGTCAAAGTACCAAATTTAGATGACCCTAAAAAGTTGGAAAAGCTAAGACATAGGGAGATAGATAGTGATACTAAAGCTCAACTGAGCTTGATAGAAGAAAGGCTACGCGCTGTAGAAGGAGTTGACTATTTTGGACAGGTTGATGCTGAAAGGTTGTGCTTAGTTCTCGGTGTGGTACCCAAATTTGAAAAGTTTAATGGAACTTCGTGCCCAAAAGTCCATGTTACCATGTACTGTAGAAAGATGGCAATATGTGTATTGGATGACAAGCTACGAATTCGTGTTTTTCAAGATAGCTTGATTGGGTTAGCCGTTAAATGGTATAACCAACTAGAAAAGTGTGATAACCGCAAATTTACTATTTTTGGAAATTAATATTTAAGAAATAGATAAGTTGAAATAAATAAATAAAATTTTGATAACAGAATATTGATGAAAAATTCCGAAAAGTGAGGAAGTGATGAATAAGGAAATTCGGGTGAAGGAAATTAAATGAAAATAAAAATAAAGTCGGAGTTATGGAAAATAAGGAAAGGAGGAATTTAATTTGGACAAATGGAAATCCAAATTAAATAAGAAAAGAAAGGGAGAAAATAATTGGATATTAAGAAAATCCAAAAAATTAAATAAAATAAGAATGAGTATAAAAATATATTTATATAATTAGATTATATAAATATATTTACACATGTTTTTATATAAATACATTAGTATGTATATGAATTTTAGTATATATTATAAAATGAAATATATACTATTTTGTCTTAAATAAATACATGTGTATATTATAAAATATATTTATATAATTATAAATATAAATGTGTATATATATATATATATGAAATATATATATATATATATATACACACACTTTAGTATTTTAAATAAAAGTATATAAATATATATATATATATATATATATGAGAAATATATATATTGTTTTAATTTAAAGTGATGTGTGTATAATATATATGGTATATATATTTATATGTAAAAAAAAGGAAATAAAACAAAACAGAAACGGGAAATTGAATCCCGTTTCTGTCGAAAATGAGAGGAAGAGGCCGCCCCCGTCAACGGCCGCCGGAGAAGGAAAAGAGAAGAGGGAAGAGAAGCGTCGTCGCCGGTAAAGGAAGAGGAAGCCGACTCCAATGCCGGCGAAGCGAAACGGAGAAGGAACCAGCGTGAAAAGGAAACAGAAGCGACGAACGGGGAAGAGAAAAGAAAAATGGGAACCGGCGGTACCGGAGGAATTGGTTGCTGCCACTACCACCGAAGCTTCGTCGGAGGAAGAGGAAGACGTGGGAAGCCACCGTTGGGGCGGAGAACGGCGGAGGAAGGCCAGCGAAGAGTGAAAGAAACCGAGGGAAAATCGACTTGATCCGCCGCTGTGACGTCCTCGTCACTAACCAAATAACAATTAACTTTTACTTCAATTAACAAATAAATCGACTAGTTTATCCGATGTCAACCTACTTTACTGTTATGCTTTAGGCATCTTTATCAGAGTATAATATCTAATTTCACATGCATAAAATTTTCATTTATAAACATGTGTCATGTACATCAGGATCTCGATTATTCAGACAACCTAATTTCCCCACATATACAAAACTGTAGTATCGTACTGTACATTTGCCGAAGTAACGGCCGACTAAGTATACCTTCACGGGATAAGTAGGAAGCGTGCCCGAAGGTATCTCAAAGTCCCAAAAGAGGCTCCTCTATCCGGAGCGGAATTACTTCAAGTAATCTGTATGAAAAATAGTTGTAAAGGAGTGAGTTTACGCTCAGTAAGAAACTTATGTAAAAGAGCGTACTATATCACTATATGCAGTTTTCCTGCTTGGCTCTATAATGTCATGTAAAATCATTATAAAGCATAGTGCTTATATTTATTTCGCAAATATCAAATACAAGTAAATCATGCTTTCAAATATTTCCACGGATCTCAAATCACGTGAAATCAAGTAGGCAATTACAAATATTTTCAAATAGATGGGAGACAATTTATATCCAACAGATTCATGCACCAAGTAATTCTCATCATGGATACAACAAATATATCCCGTAAAGGATAATCCAGAGAGATAATGGATACAGCAAATATATCCCGTAAAGGATAATCCAGAGAGATAATGGATACAGCAAATATATCTCGTAAGGGATAATCCAATAGATAAATCTCATAAGGATACCGCAAATATATCCCGTTAGGGATAATCCTGAGAGATATCAAATAAATGGCGTACCCACGTATGGGCCAGGGATCCTCCCCAAAGCCGAATCAAATAAGAGACTCATGGCCATTGTCTATAGCCCACAGTTTCACTAGTCAGGTGCCGTACTGCGGGTCTGAGGGCTGGACTAGAGCTCCTCAGTCAAATACAAGTAACAAATAATGTGCATGCTCTTTTGAGAGATTTATAGTCTCCAAAACCTTGTTCATATAGGTTTTAAACAAGTATGAATATCCTTTCTTAAAACAGGTTCTCAAAACCTTTGTTTCAAATAGGCAGTCGACTGGTCATATATGGCAGTCGGCTGCTACCTCATGTTTTGCCATATATGGCAGTCGGCTGCTACCTCATGTGAATTTCTTTCCCTTTTTGAAATTCAATTATTATATTTTTCAAAATATAAATAGGGCAGTTGACTGGTCCCAAATAGCAGTCGACTGGTTTTGAAACAGAATGTTTCCCGAGAAAAGGCAGTCGACTCGCTCCCATGGCAGTCGGCTGGTTTTGAAACAGAATGTTCCTGGACAAATAGCAGTCGACTGGCCCCCTTGGCAGTCGGCTGGTTTTGAAACAGAATGCTTCTGGAAAAATGGCAGTCGACTGGCTCCCCCTGGCAGTCGACTGGTTTGAAACAGAATGGTTTCTGGAAAATAGCAGTCGACTGGCTCCCTTGGCAGTCGACTGGTTTGAATCGGTTTTCGAAAAACGGCGTTTTAGATGTCTCTAGGCAGTCGGCTGCTACTTAAGGCAGTCGGCTGCTCCTAGCCTAATTGGTACTATTAGACAAGTCCGAAAATGTCATTTTTTTCCTGCACTTAAAGCAACTGTTGTTTCTTTCCCAAAACAGTTAAAATACTTGAAAACATGCGGACATAGTCACCCTACGTCCGTTACATAAATTCCTTACCTCGATTAGCAATTAATCCGCAAGTTAGTTGCACCAACACTTGTCCTTTTTTCTTTACTCTTCAAGCTGTAAACATCATAGCAAATTAAAGCTCAACAACCTTCTATATCAACTTCATAAAATCCCAAACCATCAAAATTATCAACTAAAACCTTCTAACTTGCTTACCTTTGCAATTTACCAAATCTTTGGATTTTGAGATCTACTTAACCACTTGGATTCACTCTCTCATATTAAAGGCATAGGTTAAGCTATTAACAAGGATCGTTTTTCTTTAGAGGAGCTTAACGAATCGATGACCTGAAATGGTGGTTTGTCAAGGTGAGAAGCTTGGACACTTAGAGGAAAAATGGAAGCAACGAGAGGGAGAGGAAGATGGGCTGTGTCGTGGGGTGCAAGAGGTGATGATGATGAGTCATGTTATCTCATTTAATGCCCATTAATGCATCCCAATCCCCTCATCATCCTATCTCAGCCATTGACCATCCATTGACTCTTTGACCTTTGATTGTTTGACCATCAATTGCCTTAATTCCCTTTATGTCCCATGCATCATATATAATTTCAGAAATTCCCATTTATTCCATTAATCCATGTTGGAAAACTGTACAAGTATGGGAAAATTACAGAAAATTGGGGATTTCACATTCTCCCCACCTTAGAGAATTTGGTCCTCCAAATTCAAGTAAGGTTGTGTCTTAAACAATTCCGGATATCTCTCTCTCATCAAGTTCTCTAGTTCCCAAGTAGCTTCTTCTGTAGTATGGTGTTGCCAGAGAACTTTAACCAATGGAATCGTTTTTGATCTTAACACCTTATCTTTCCTATCCAAAATCCGAATCGGTTTCTCCACATAACTCATGTCTTCTTGAATCTCCAAGGGTTCATATTCAATGACATGAGATGGATCCGGATTATACTTCCGAAGCATTGATACATGAAATACATTGTGTACTCCCGATAACTCCGGAGGTAGTGCCAACCTATAGGCCACATCTCCAACACGATCTAGGATCTCAAATGGTCCGATATAACGAGGACTTAACTTACCTCGTCGGCCAAATCTCATAATCCCTTTGGATGGAGAGACTTTCAAAAACACATAATCTCCAACCAAAAACTCAAGTGGCCTCCGTCGAACATCTGCATAGCTCTTTTGTCGATTCTGAGCTGTCTTAAGTCTTTGACAAATCAGTTTAACATTCTCAGAAGCTTGTTCGACTAAATCTGGAGCCAACAACTTGCGCTCGCCCACTTCTTCCCACCCAATCGGTGATCGACACCGTCTACCATATAAAGCCTCATATGGTGCCATCCCGATGCTTGTATGATAGCTATTATTATAAGCAAACTCAGCCAATGGCAGATGGTCGTCCCATGAGCCTTTAAAATCCAAAGCACATGCTCTCAACATATCCTCGAGCGTCTGAATAGTGCGCTAGGACTGCCCATCAGTCTGCGGATGAAAAGCTGTGCTAAAATTCAGCTGAGATCCCATGGCTTCCTGAAAATGTTCCCAAAAGTGAGAAGTAAACCTGGAATCTCTATCCGATGTGATGCTCACTGGAACACCGTGTAGTCTGACGACTTCTCTCACGTATAAGTCTGCCAAAGCGCTAAGTGTATCTGTAGACTTCATAGGTAGGAAGTGAGCTGACTTCGTCAATCTATCTACTATCACCCAAATACCATCATGATTTCTCTTGGTCTTGGGCAATCCCATAATGAAATCCATCGTAATGTGTTCCCATTTCCACATAGGTATAGGTAGAGGATGTAACAATCCTGCCGGTCTCTGGTGCTCTACTTTAACTTGCTGGCACGTCGGACATTTTGCTACAAACTCAGCTATGTCTCTCTTCATGCCAGTCCACCAATACACCTTGCGAAGATTGTGATACATCTTCGTGCTTCCCGGGTGTAATGTGTACCTAGTGGAATGTGCTTCTGTTAGGATCAACTTCCTCAATTCATTATCCTTAGGAACACATATATGGTTATTAAACCTCAACATCTCATCCTTACCCATATGGAATTCTGAGGTCATACCCGATTGAATCTCATCCATAGCCTCAATACACTGAGTATCCTCTCTTTGAGCAACCCGGATTCTATCCATCAACTCTGGCTCAACTCTTAAACTAGCTATCATTCTAAATTGCTCAAGAGGTGTAACACTTAAACTAAGGCTTGCAAACTGTTCAAGTAATTCATATTCTCTTATCATCATATAAGCCACTATACTTGCATGTTTACGGCTCAGAGCATCCGCTACCACATTAGCTTTCCCTGGGTGGTACATGATCTCACAATCATAGTCCTTTAGAAGCTCTAGCCATCTTCTTTGCCTCATATTCAACTCCTTCTGGGAGAACAAATATTTCAGACTTTTGTGATCTGTAAAAATCTGAAATCTCTCACCATACAAGTAATGCCTCCATATCTTCAGGGCAAACACTACTGCAGCTAACTCCAAATCATGAGTCGGGTAGTTCTTCTCATGGTCCTTCAATTGTCTGGAACCATAGGCTACTACCTTATCATGCTGCATTAATACGCATCCCAAACATTGCCCTGAGGCATCACTATACACTGCAAATCCACCTGAACCACTAGGAATGGTGAGGATAGGTGCAGTCGTCAGCCTATGCTTCAACTCTTGGAAACTTTGCTCACAAGCTTCATTCCATTCATACTTCACCTCTTTGCGCGTCAATCTTGTCAATGGAGCAGCTAGCTTCGAGAAACCCTCTACAAATCTTCTATAGTAGCCAGCTAAACCCAAGAAACTCCTAATCTCCGTTACTGTCTTCGGTATTTCCCATTGGACCACCGCTTCAATCTTTGATGGATCAACTGAAACTCCATCTTTACTGATCACATGACCTAAAAAGGAGATATTATCAAGCCAAAACTCACATTTACTTAGCTTGGCATACAGTCCTCGATCTCTGAGGGTCTCCAAAACAATCCTCAAATGCTGCTCATGTTCTTCCCATGACCTCGAGTACACCAAGATGTCATCGATGAAAACAATGACAAACTGATCCAAGTATTGCTTAAACACATCATTCATTAAGTTCATGAAAGCTGCGGGTGCATTTGTCAGTCCAAACGGCATCACCAAGAACTCGTAGTGACCATACCGTGTTCTGAATGCAGTCTTAGGGATATCTTCATCTCTGATCTTCAACTGATGATATCCCGATCTCAAGTCTATCTTGGAAAAGACTTGTGCACCCTTGAGCTGATCCAAGAGGTCGTCTATCCTGGGAAGAGGATACTTATTCTTGATGGTCACCTTATTCAACCATCGGTAGTCAATGCACAATCGCATACTACCATCTTTCTTCCGAACAAATAGCACAGGAGCACCCAAAGGGGATACGCTGGGTCGTATGAATCCCTTGTCTAGTAACTCCTGAAGTTGCTTCTTCAGTTCTTCCAATTCTACCAACGCCATCCGATAGGGAGATCTCGAAATGGGCTCCGTCCCCGGCACCAAATCGATAGTGAACTCCACCTCCCTATCCGGAGGAAGTCCTGGAAGATCATCCGGAAATACCTCGGAAAATTCCTTAACTACTGGAATTTCATGAAGTGTGGGACGTTTCTGATCTACGTCTACCACGTGTGCTACAAACCCTTCACATCAAAAATATGTTCTATCAATTACATCTCAATTAAACCAAACAAATAATTATGCTTTTGCATTACATATTTGCAAAATTTACAACATAGCTAACGGGAGAGGAGAAAATCACACTCTTAGCATGACAATCTATCATCACGTGATTTTCAGCTAACCAATCCATTCCTAATATAACATCAAATCCAGACATATTTAATAAGATTAGGTCAGCTATTGACTCTCTTTCTCCTACCCGTAGCTTACAATTACGATACACTATGTCCGTCATTTGAGATTCCCTAAATGGAGTAATTATTTGTAGCAATCTTCCTAACTGCTCAGGCTCAACATTTAATCTCCTAGTAGCCATAGGGGAAATAAAAGAGTGCGTAGAGCCTGGATCAAATAAAGCAAGGACATATGTATCATTTAAGTAAATCTTACCCTGAATCATCTTCGATGAAGCATCAGCGGACTCCTTGTCAATAGCAAATACCCGTCCCTGAGTCACGGGTGCCTTTCCTTTCTCTGCCGCTGTGGCCTTACGCTGGGGTTGTGTGGTCTTAGATTGTGGTTGAGGGGTCTTTTCTGACTCTTCAGGTGCCCTCTGATTTATCTTGGGACAATCTCTGATTCTATGTCCCTGTTCACCACACCAATAACACGCCCCACTCGCCAACCGACAAGGCTGTGCTCCATGGAATTTCCCGCATTGCACACACCTCGGCATTATACTCCTCGGTGAGCTAGCGGTACTACCAACCGGATGTTGGAATCTTTCATCACCTATTTTGATCCCGGTGGATCTAGGAGTTCCTACATCATAATCACCATAACTCCTATTTAACATAATTCCATGTAATTATTCAATTAAGACACTTTATTTTCGTATAATGGACTTGCTTACCTGTCGAGGCTTTATCATAAGGCCTATTCCTCCTAGATGGATATCTATCCCTCGAGGCCTTCTCATCTGACTTCCGTTTCATAGGTTCTTTACCCTTATTCCTTGCTCGGAAGTCTGCCTGATGAAACTCATAGTCCTGCTTACATAGTTGAGCCTTACGGACTGCCTCGCCATAGGTAGTGATGTCCAACGGGTATAGCTTAGACCTAATGGAAGGTCTCAATCCCTCCATGAATCTGTAAGTCTTGTGATCCTCTCTTCTCAGTACTTCAGGATCAAACCTGCTCAGTGTAATGAACTTCGACTCATACTGGCTAACCGTCATACTTCCTTGAGTCAAGTTCAAGAACTCTACTTGTAATCTCCTCTGAGCAGTACGTGGGACATATTGTTCATTAAAAGCTTCTACAAATCTATCCCACGTCACCTCTGGATACTTAGCTTCTAATACTGTCTGAGTAGCCTGCCACCATGGCTCAGCCTCATCCACTAGCAAATAGGCGGCTAATCCCACCTTCTCTTTCTCCGTACAAGCCATGTATCCGAATGACTTAGTAACCGCTTTCATCCAGTTTTCTGCGGCTACTGGATCACTGTCCCCTTTGAACTTTGGCGGATCCAGCTTCTTAAACTCCTTTATTAATGCCACACTGCAGTAAGCCGTAGGATCTCGCCTCTCATTAACTGGGACTGGTGGGGGTTGTACCACCGGAGTAGGAGGTACTGTAGGGGTAACTGTCGGTGCACTAGCGGCCACGTCCGGAAATTTAGCCATAAACTGGGTGAACATGGCGGACATGTTTTCCATATGTTTCTCCATTTTAGCTAGCCTCGTATTCGGGCTATGCGGTGGAGATGGAGGAGAAGACTGTGTTTGGGGCGGTTCATCACGACCCCGTCCTCGTCCTCGTCTAGTACCCCTCCTTCGAGTACTCATTCTGTTAAGATCATGAACAATTAACATCATTTAGTATAACCTTAAGCCGTTATACTCCTCAAAATCAAATAAGCTAGTACAGTACATTGGGGAATTTCTCTAATTCTAACTAATTGACATCGATAAACTTCAGTCGAATCTGCTCTGATACCAATCTGTGACGTCCTCGTCACTAACCAAATAACAATTAACTTTTACTTCAATTAACAAATAAATCGACTAGTTTATCCGATGTCAACCTACTTTACTGTTATGCTTTAGGCATCTTTATCAGAGTATAATATCTAATTTCACATGCATAAAATTTTCATTTATAAACATGTGTCATGTACATCAGGATCTCGATTATTCAGACAACCTAATTTCCCCACATATACAAAACTGTAGTATCGTACTGTACATTTGCCGAAGTAACGGCCGACTAAGTATACCTTCACGGGATAAGTAGGAAGCGTGCCCAAAGGTATCTCAAAGTCCCAAAAGAGGCTCCTCTATCCGGAGCAGAATTACTTCAAGTAATCTGTATGAAAAATAGTTGTAAAGGAGTGAGTTTACGCTCAGTAAGAAACTTATGTAAAAGAGCGTACTATATCACTATATGCAGTTTTCCTGCTTGGCTCTATAATGTCATGTAAAATCATTATAAAGCATAGTGCTTATATTTATTTCGCAAATATCAAATACAAGTAAATCATGCTTTCAAATATTTCCACGGATCTCAAATCACGTGAAATCAAGTAGGCAATTACAAATATTTTCAAATAGATGGGAGACAATTTATATCCAACAGATTCATGCACCAAGTAATTATCATCATGGATACAGCAAATATATCCCGTAAAAGATAATCCAGAGAGATAATGGATACAGCAAATATATCCCGTAAAGGATAATCCAGAGAGATAATGGATACAGCAAATATATCCCGTAAAGGATAATCCAGAGAGATAATGGATACAGCAAATATATCTCGTAAGGGATAATCCAATAGATAAATCTCATAAGGATACCGCAAATATATCCCGTTAGGGATAATCCTGAGAGATATCAAATAAATGGCGTACCCACGTATGGGCCAGGGATCCTCCCCAAAGCCGAATCAAATAAGAGACTCATGGCCATTGTCTATAGCCCACAGTTTCACTAGTCAGGTGCCGTACTGCGGGTCTGAGGGCTGGACTAGAGCTCCTCAGTCAAATACAAGTAACAAATAATGTGCATGCTCTTTTGAGAGATTTATAGTCTCCAAAACCTTGTTCATATAGGTTTTAAACAAGTATGAATATCCTTTCTTAAAACAGGTTCTCAAAACCTTTGTTTCAAATAGGCAGTCGACTGGTCATATATGGCAGTCGGCTGCTACCTCATGTTTTGCCTTATTGAATTTCTTTCCCTTTTTGAAATTCAATTATTATATTTTTCAAAATATAAATAGGGCAGTCGACTGGTCCCAAATAGCAGTCGACTGGTTTTGAAACAGAATGTTTCCCGAGAAAAGGCAGTCGACTGGCTCCCATGGCAGTCGGCTGGTTTTGAAACAGAATGTTCCTGGACAAATAGCAGTCGACTGGCCCCCTTGGCAGTCGGCTGGTTTTGAAACAGAATGCTTCTGGAAAAATGGCAGTCGACTGGCTCCCCCTGGCAGTCGACTGGTTTGAAACAGAATGGTTTCTGGAAAATAGCAGTCGACTGGCTCCCTTGGCAGTCGACTGGTTTGAATCGGTTTTCGAAAAACGGCGTTTTAGATGTCTCTAGGCAGTCGGCTGCTACTTAAGGCAGTCGGCTGCTCCTAGCCTAATTGGTACTATTAGACAAGTCCGAAAATGTCATTTTTTTCCTGCACTTAAAGCAACTGTTGTTTCTTTCCCAAAACAGTTAAAATACTTGAAAACATGCGGACATAGTCACCCTACGTCCGTTGCATAAATTCCTTACCTCGATTAGCAATTAATCCGCAAGTTAGTTGCACCAACACTTGTCCTTTTTTCTTTACTCTTCAAGCTGTAAACATCATAGCAAATTAAAGCTCAACAACCTTCTATATCAACTTCATAAAATCCCAAACCATCAAAATTATCAACTAAAACCTTCTAACTTGCTTACCTTTGCAATTTACCAAATCTTTGGATTTTGAGATCTACTTAACCACTTGGATTCACTCTCTCATATTAAAGGCATAGGTTAAGCTATTAACAAGGATCGTTTTTCTTTAGAGGAGCTTAACGAATCGATGACCTAAAATGGTGGTTTGTCAAGGTGAGAAGCTTGGACACTTAGAGGAAAAATGGAAGCAACGAGAGGGAGAGGAAGATGGGCTGTGTCGTGGGGTGCAAGAGGTGATGATGATGAGTCATGTTATCTCATTTAATGCCCATTAATGCATCCCAATCCCCTCATCATCCTATCTCAGCCATTGACCATCCATTGACTCTTTGACCTTTGATTGTTTGACCATCAATTGCCTTAATTCCCTTTATGTCCCATGCATCATATATAATTTCAGAAATTCCCATTTATTCCATTAATCCATGTTGGAAAACTGTACAAGTATGGGAAAATTACAGAAAATTGGTGATTTCACAGCCGCCGTGTCGCCGATTCAGAGCAAATGGAGGGCACCGGTAGCTTCGCCGTGCCGTCGGCCAACTGAGGAGCCAGTGAACCGCCGGAGAACCGGCCGTCGGCGAGGAACCGGTAAGGAGGGACACTGACCGGTCCAACGGGAAAATGGAAAAAAAAAAAAAAGAAAAGAAAAAGGAAAAAGAAAAAGAAAAAGAAAGAGAAAGAAAAGAAAAGAGAAAAAGGAAGAAAGAAAAGAGGAAAAGAAGAAAGAGAGAGAGGAAAAGGAAAATTTTCGGGAATTCGAAAAATTCTCGGGAACTCAAGAATCTCGGGAATCGGTAAGAAATTCGAGAAATTATTAATGATAATTATTTAAATAAATTATTTATTTAAATAATTTGAGAAAATTCTAAAATTTAGAATTTAAATTTCCAGAAATTATTCCCAGCGATCGAGACGATGGATCGGGAGAAATGGAGTACGGGCGCGATCGATAAGAGAAAGTCGCCAACCCGGAAAAGGTAAGGGATGCATGTGTAGCACTGTAGGGATATTCAGTCTGCATGTTTTAATTAAGAAATATTTTATGGAAATATTTTATGAAATTATTATGATAAATGATTAGTTGGAATTTGGAATGAAGTACTGGCTGGAAATTATAAACTGTATTTTCCGTGCAGGAGGCTAGCCAATCGGTAGCCGTTATACTGCTGAAAAAATTATCAAAAAATTCTCGAAAAATTACTGAAAATCATAATAAATGATTTTATGTCACAAGAAATGATTTTCAAACACGAAAATCGAGAAAAGGAATATTTTCATAAAAACATGAATAAAATGAAAGTGGTTTTACATTTATTCATGTTTTTGAAAATGGTGATAATGAAATCACCGAAAATCCTCTTCGAGAATGGTGATAATGAAATCACCGAAAATTCTCTTGATATGTAAATTTCACGTAATACGAGATGGAAAATGAAAGGAAATAAGTGAATATTTTTATATATATTTCTTAAATATTCACTAAATGGTTTTATAACCTTTATGGTTTTGAATGATGAAATTATATATTTTTATAAATTCCATAAAGGTTTTCTGATGATGAAAAATATGGTTTTTGAGACTAGTTGGCATCCTATCATGCTGATATGTGATATGTGATATGTGACATGTGACATGTAATATGTGATATGTGATATGTAGTCCCGGCCGACACCTGATCAATGATCCGCCGAGGACAATTATAGACTATGGCCATAGATCTGACATGATTATTCATATCCTTCGAGGTCTATAGCATGATACGAGTAACGACCCAGTGGACGGGCTTGGCGTGTGTGCCTAAGTCTCCACATATGATATGTTTTAAATGAAAATGTTTTACATGATATGTGATATGTAAAATGTAAATGATTTACAGCATTCTACAAAATGCGTATTTCAGTACTGATTTTAGTACTACGAGATGATTTTCATGTGATATGTAATATGAACATGTGATACGTTTTCAAAAGGAAAAAGAGTTTATAAGTCTAATATTCTTACTATGATTTTAAATTGAATATTAGACTATATGTGACATGAATATGTGATATGTTTTCAAAAGGAAAAAGGAGGGAAATAAATCTAATATTCTTATTTTAATTTTTAAATTGAATACTAGATTTAAATGATATATATGTTATACGAAAAAGATTTAATAGCTGATTTTGCTATTTAAAGTACTGTACTAATTATGGTTGTACAGTAAAACATGAAATGAGTTTTAAATGAGAATGATGAGAATTTAACTAATATTCTTTTCAAAGAAAATATGAATATTAGTTATTTTACTTAAATGCTTTATTTCATAAAAGCATTATTTTGAAAAAGAATATGAAAAGATTACAAAATAAAAAGGAAAGGATTTGAATTTCAAAACAAGAAAGAATATTACTCTCTACAGTTGCTTCTAGGTTCCGGGACAAGATAGGTATTTCAAAATACCTACCTTACTCCATCCGGATTCCTAGCCGACTGTAGTATCCTTCCTAAACGTGAGCTTAGAGCCCCATAGGAAAAATGAAAAAGTTCTTCAGCATATAGGAAGCTGAATATCAAGTATGCATATAATTCCCTTACTGAGTCATGGTTTGCTCACCCCTTAATTTTAACATTTCAGGTTTTCGAAGACCAAGAGTCTAGCAGTAAAAGGATTTTCGACTGCGCATTTGGGAACGATGCGACAGGTCGATTTAATTAATAAGGTATGATCATTTATTTTCTGTATTTAGACTTATTTACGGTACTACTTCCTTGTGAATTAAGATAGGGGATGTAATTCATATTATCATTTAATATGAAATTGTTTATATGTAAAAGTAAAAGTAAAGTATCGCAGACAGCCCAATCATATAAGATGTATAGAATAAGGTGAAAAATAGGGTCACGAGCTGTGACAAAAAGAGCCGAGTTACCTCTTGGTCTGAGTTGGCCAAAGCTTTCATAGCTCAATATAGACATGTTTTCGATGTAGCTTTTGATTGCTTATCTCTCTAATGTATGGAAAAGGAGAAAGATGAGAGCTTCAAAGAATATGCCTAACGATGGAGAGACGTGGCATCACAAGTTCAACCTCTCTTGACTGAAAAGGAAATTACCATATTCTTTTTGAATACTTTGAAGGCTCCCTACTATGAGCATATGCTTAGCAGTGTGACCAAGAATTTTGCAGACATGGTGTTAACGGGCGAAGCTATTGAAAATGCCTTCAAGAGTGGTAAGATTGAAGCATCTATAAATGATAGCAAGAGGAATAGGTTTTCAAAGAAGAAGGAAGAAGATGCACAAGCTGTCTCCAATAACTCACGTCGCTCTTATACCCCTTATTCACCTTCAGTGAATTATGCTTATTCTCAACCCCACCCACAAACTCATCATCAAAATGCTTACCAACCCATTTCCCATTTACGAGCCCCTACTTTTCACCTAATGACCAAAAGAATACTCAAGCTGGCTGAAATGTCACCATAGACCCTATACTGATGACATACACAGAGTTGTTCCCACAGGTGGTAAGGGGTCACCTTATTGCCCCTATTTATGTAGAGCCCTTGAAGCCTCCCTACCTAAAGTGGTAAGATCTTAATGCAAAGTGTGCTTATCATAATGACAATGTTGGTCACTCTATTGAGAATTGTATGGGCTTGAAGAGGAAAGTCCAAGCATTTTTCAATGTTGGAATTTTGAGTTTTAGGGTAAAAAAATGACCCAAATGTGAATGATAATCCTCTACTAGATCACACAAGGGGTAGTGGTTAATGCTATGGAAGAAAGTGGATGATATTGATTGATTCACCTAATTTGAAGATAATGGTTGTTTCTTTGTTTCTAATTTCATTCATCTTAGGACATTTCAGTTTCTTAGGTAATATAGGAGTGCCTAAGCTCAAAAGGCATTAAGAATTCTTTTATATATTGGGCCAGCTTTCATTTATTTTTATTTCAATAAAGGATTAGTACAATTCATTTTTCTCAATTCCTCATTCCAATCTTGCTATTCTATGTAAAACACGAATACCCATATTCTTTGCATGGTTCCAAGCTTGAAAGTATCCAGATAATGAACATCATAATAATGATGGCAATGAATATAAAATTCAATTTTGAAAGAACTACTTTGTTTGGTTGGATGGATTTCCACTTTGCCAATATTGTCTAAACAAGAAAAGAATAAAAAGAAAATTTGTCTAAAATCTTTACTTATTAGATGTTACAAGAAAAGATGAATCTCTTGCGTGAAATTTTTAAGAAGTCCTTATTCAATAGATTATCTTCAATGTGAGTATTTGTACTTGAGACGAGAAATGGCCTTCTTTCACTACTCTTCAAGTATGAGTAAAATTATCCATTGATTACCCCTTTTGAGCCTATTTTATTCTTTCTGATATAACCCACCAAGGATCACCCTCCACACTAGGGGGCAATGAAATGGGAAAATAAAGGAACAATGGGGCAAATTAAAATATTTGAGGGCAAAGTAAAGAAAACAATAAAAACCTTTTTTGTACGAAAAAGATTAAAAAGAAAAAAAAGAAAGAAGGCTTGAAATCAAGAAATGGAAACCCTAGTCATGTTTGGAAAAAAAAGAAGGCAAGAAAGAAAGAAAAAGAAGAAGAAAAGAAATAGGACAAAATTCAAAATGCCTAAATGATTTGAATGATGGGAAATGATCCTTGGTATGATGAACCTTGAAACACATTTTGGGCCTATTTTATCATTTCTTTCATAAACCCTCACCTGAGCCTACGTCATGTGCCTTAAAAGTCCATTTTGATCAAATATGAGTACTCCCATTGAAGAATCATGTGTTGAATAAAGGCATACTTACACAATGAGATGATGATCTTTGGATGGAATTAGAAGAAGCAGATCTAGATAAACAAAAAGATCTAGTCTAGATGGAATTAATGGGACTCCAAAAATTGTTTTGAATCCATGTGAGCATTAAATTGGGTGAAGAAATATCTATTGTTGGGGCATGAATTGGAATCAAGAACATATAAAAGAAATTTTAAGAAGAAGAAAAAAAGAAAGAAAAAAAGAAAAAAAAGAAGAAAAGAAACAAAGGAAAAAAATGAAAGGAGGATTCAGATCGAAAACCCAAAAAGGGCAGTTTGGATCAAAGGAGTGCGTCTAAGTTGAAAACATTAAAAGGTGTCTTAGATACCAGAAAAACTGGATGTCAACGATACTGGGGCAAGAGGATATTTGGATAAACTTAACACGATCAAATTAATGGACCTTTGAAGGGAATTTTGTATTCATTGATCAGAATTGATTGAATTGTTGTTATTTGGATACTATTACCTAAAACTTAATCCTAAAAATTCTTGGTTTTCATTCAAGCCTACTTTCCTTTTAAGCCTGGCAATTTCTTGTTAAATCTTTCCAAATGTTGAATACTACCACTCTCTTCTTTTCACCTATCATTTCTTTGCTATATCCTTACCTTGAGAGATCGAGAAATTGTGTTGCATTGATCTTGAAATTGGAATGATAATGAATGTTTGCTTGGCAAAATATGTGAAAGACTCCTATATTATTTAGGAAAATGAAAGAAAAGGAAACTTATGGATGAATAGAAAATGGAGATCAAGAAAAAACCAGTGAATAAGAAAGAATGAATGATGAGGTCTCAGTAAATATTTTAATGAGCAAACGAATGATCAGATAGAGAGGAAAGTAAAAAAGAAGAAACAAAGGATAAGATAAGATAAAGAGGGCACGAAGACAAGAGCTTCATTAGGAAAGAAAAATGGAAGAAGGAAAATGAGAAAAGAAATAGGAAATATAAGGACAAGATGACAGATGAAAAGAGAAAAATGCATGAGATAGATTGATAAGGAATAACATTGTTGATGCCACAATTGAGGTTGAAATATTTTTCGAAGAAAACATTGCATGGATAGACTAGATTATGTGAATGATATTGCATGAATAGAATAGTTTGCATGAAAAACATTGTATGGATAGACTAGAACACATGAATGACAATGCATGAATGAAATTGCATGAATAAGATAAATTGCATGAATAAGATAAATTGCAAAAAATCTCAACAAAAAATTAGACATGAAAAGAAGTTTTGGAGGGGTTTCCCAAAATTTCAAAATTTGACAAGAATTGGAGTTTTAAAGGGATTTCCTAAAACTTCAAAATTAGACAAGAAAGGAAGTTTTGAAGGGGTTTCCCAAAATTTCAATATTAAAAAAAATGATAAATGATTTTAAAGTTTGACTGTCATTCTGTTTAGATGGAGCTTTTTAAAAAAAATTAAAAAAAAACAGAGCCAGGCAAAATAGGTGTGTATGTCTTTGTGCAATTACTATTTCACAGCAAATGTACAAAGAGGGGCAGCTGTAGACACCCTATTTTGTTCGGGGTCTTAATTTGTAAAAATAATTAATTGATTTAGGTGATATAGTATTTTAGATAATAGAATTAGGCTAGGATTAAATTAGGATTTTTATATATTAGAATTAGCACTAAAATTAGGATTTAGGAAGAATTAATAAATAAAATAAGAAAAACCAAAAAAATGAAATAAGAAATAAAAAGAAAATTAATTTTAGGATAGGATAATTAGATTATTAGATTTTTAGGATAATCATTTAAATTAGGCTATATTAATTAATTAGGAGAGTTATTATTAGATTAAAATTAGAGTAATTAGAGTTAGATTAGAATTAATATAAGAATTAAGTAAATAAAATATGAAAAATAGCAGATAATTAATAGAATAGGTTTGGTTGTATTATGACTCTAACAAGTTTGTGATTATAAAAAAGGGTTAAACTCCAAAATTTGGGGAGAGAACTCTTGCTCTTAGCCTCGATAAGAAAACTTCTGTTTATCACCATCAGACCCAACCGAATCACCATCTCCTTTACCACATTCCTCCTACGCTGCCCCTGTTCTCGTCACCACCGCCAGGCCACCATCATGAATCACTGACTGGCAAGAAGCCTTTGTTGCTTCCAATATTGCTTGCTACACTCCCGCAACCAGACCCTTACTCTGCTAGACCTAGTTCGCAGCTGCTATTTGACATCGTTGCCGTTTCTTGCTGTGCATTCTCTTCGTTAGTACTACCTGTTACTACTGCTATTTGTGAACTGAACTAAAGCATGTGAATTGCTGCTTGAAGCCAAGATGGAGACTTGCCGATAACGTGAATGTTGACTCTATAAGCTATACCGAAAGGGGGGGTGAATCAGTTTTTCACTAACCTTAAGTTCGTTTTTCGGTTTCTCTAAATTCTCTAGCCTATATTGATATTTTCTAAGTTCTCTAGGCTACTAAATTATGCAATATAAATTCAAAACAATGAACACAAATATAATTGCAAATAAGTAAAGAGAGTAAGGATAGAGAAATGTACACAAGTGATTTAAAGAGGTTCGGCAACCTTGCCTACGTCTTCTACCTTGAGACGTTCCCAAGGATTTTCCCGAAATTCACTATCTTTGAATTTGTATTACACTCCCTCTTTTTATAGGCTAAAGAGAAACCTCTCTCTTTTTCTAGGCTCAAGAGAAACCTCCCTCTTTTTCTTAGGCTCAAGAGAAGCCTCCCTATTTTTCTTAGGCTCAAGAGAAGCCTCCCTATTTTTCTTAGGCTAAAGAGAAACCTCTCCTTTTACAAGGAATGTTTGTGTTTACAAGAGATGTAATCAAAGAAGACCTCTAGATAGGTAAGTGATCACAAAAATTAAGCACAAGAAAAAGCCTATACAAGATTTGTGCTAAGCTATATAAGAAATATGTGAATGATGGAAGATGAAGACTTTGTAGCTCTTGATTTGTTGTTGAGGCTTAAGGATTTTAGGAAAATGAGTATTGGAGTTGCTGAATAGTTCCTCTTGGTTCCTTTAGTTTTTAAGCCTCTATTTATAGTCCCTTGGATGGTTTGTGGACATTAGGTGGAGCCAAAACTCGAATATGACCGTTGTCTCACAGAAACTAGCAGTTACAGCCTTTTCTCGGGTAAAGGGATCGATCCCTTTCCATAGGGGATCGATCCCTTCAATCCAAAATGCTTATTCTGGGCTGAGGGACTTTTTTTGCCTCCAAACTGCTTACTGCCACTAGGGGATCGATCCCGTGCTTCCAGAGGGTGATTTTCCTGCACGTTTGGGTTAGAAATGATATGGCCTTTGATCCTAATTCAACTCAAAACATTTTGGTATTTTTGTGGGAGTTTTTCTTGACTTTCTCTGATGAAAACATGGTCCAAAAATTCATCAAGTAATTTTCTAAAATATTCAAAACATTTTATAAAGTATTAAGACCAATAAGAATATGTAATTAAATCATGGTCTTAATGTTTGATATGAACACTTAAAATGGATGGAGAAAATCATGTGTGATAAGGCAAATTTACAATATGAATTAAAACATTAAAGCTTACTTAAGCTTTTGTCATTTCAAAATATATATATCAATTTAAAGCTAACAGTGAAGAAGAGCTGTTGCTGACTTGCTACCATTGCTGTTGTTGGAACCAATAGACATGCTATTGCCGCTGATCGAGAGAAGCAAGGCCGAGCTTCTTTTGCAGCCTCAACTTTGGCTGTTACGTGGGAAAAAGTGAGCTAGAAAAACAAGGAAAGAAAAGGAAGCAGTCAGCCATTTATTTAATAGGTATTTAATATTATTATTTTGTCCTATGTCGTTCTTGCATTCAGGGGTGTAATCGAGCCGATACAGTGAGGTGCACAAGCTCGTGCTCGACTAAAAAATTTGGTACTCAATACTCGGCTCGAGCTCGGTCGAGCCTTATTTTTTGAGCTCGAGCTCAACTCAAGACTAAAAACGAACTACTCGAGCTTGCTCAATTAAGTTCGATTGTTCAAACTCGATTCTCATGCTCGACTGTTCGAGCTTGAACTTAAGCCTGAATTTATTTTATATACATAAAAATATAATCACTTGAAATTAATAAAATTTAATAATTTTTAATAATAATAACAATACAACATCAACAATAATGAAAACCTTAAATAAAAAAAAAAGTGACTTAAGACCACACAATTCACGTACAGCATTAATAGTTTGGAAAAGTAAAAAGTGTTACATAATTTTAAAATTATGAAATAAACAATAAAAAAAGTAATAACATCACATTCTTTACTAGCTCCGGCAGCTGATCCATTATGAAATCCATTACTAGCTCCAAGCTTCCAACAACAAATATCTTGCTTTTTTATTACATCTTTTACCTACGAATGCAAAAGAAAAAAGGTAATATTCATTCTAATAAAGGATACACTTATTCATCATATTTGATCATTCAAATAAGCCTACATAACAAAGCAAAATAAAAAAGGATGCCAAACTACAGCAGCATGCAACACACTCTTGTTTAAAAAGGAATTATCATCGACATAAACACAAGTAAAAATCTAAGTAACCATAAGTGTGTCTTTTGTGATACCGCAGCAAACTAGCACAAGTCCTGTCCCATATTCCTATATACAACAACAAACAAATATTTATACATGTTAATTACCACCACCATGCTTGAGCATGATTCTTGCCCCTATAAGATTAGGTTTGATGGCAGTATTTAATATCAAATCTCAATGCATGACTATATTATATGTTTGTTTTAAATATTTTAGTTGAGATTTTATTTCATTTTTAGTTGAAGATATCTAGCTGCTTGTCTTAGCCATAGGATCATCTCATCAAATATATCTTGAATACTTGTATTTTTTAACATGATGTGCATTACATGAATATAACTTGCTGTGATGATTCATTGTTCATTATTCATGATGTGCGTTACACAAATCAAAACATGCCAAAAAGTCTAAAATAAAGCAATTGAAAACATTATATGAAAACAAAATAATCCATCAATCCAAGGAGGATCATATCATCAATTCATATAAGTTCATAACATCTTAACAAAACACAAAGAATCAGAGATGATAAAAATCCAAGCAACAAAAGAAGAAAGAAATAAGTTTACAAAACAGGAAAAAATAAAACAAATTGAACCAAATAAAAGTTATAAATATTGAATAGAAAATAAGTACAAGACTATCTTTGACTTCTTGTTTTAATTTTCTATTTACTATATAACAGTGATTCCAATTTCAACCCTTGCGTTTGACACCAAATTATGCGAAGAGATCAATTTACGCAGGAAAACAGAACATGTGCAGAATACAACAACCCTAATGCTATAAAAAGATCAGTCTACTGCTTATTGTCATCACCCATGTGAAAGAATATCCTTGTTCTCATACCTATGACAATCAATGGACTCAATTCAATCAACAACCAAACAACTCAGTAAACTCGAGTTCTATTACTTTTCATAAATCTCAATATTAAACCGATGATTTTGACCAAATCAGCAAATCAACAGATTAGCAAATGATAATACATCAAAACAATAACTCTATATCCTCCCACTTTAGCCAAATAATCTGCCTAACAACACACTAGTAGATCTTACCAGCTCCGAAGAGGAGCCAGATCTGAGGGTTGTAGTCTTGTCGGCATCAGATCTGAGGGTTGGGGTCTTGTCGGCGTCAAATCTAAGGGCTAGGGTCTCATCGGTGTCAGATCTGAGGGCTGAGGTCTTGTCAGCATCAGATTTGAGAGTTGGGGTTTCGTCAGCTTCAGATCTGAGGGCTACGAGTCTCGTCGACACCGGATCTGAGGAAGATGCTCCTTGACATCGATTCATGGGCATCGGATCTGGTGTGGATGGAACTCGTTCAGTGAGGGGAGGCTTGTAAGGACCCGAGTGGCACTTTATTCCCCACTGGGATTCAAGAGGTGGCCCCTTCGGTGACCTTACCATTTGTAAGATGGCGATCGCCAATCACTCATTTCACTTAACGTATTGTCCGCTTTGGCTGTCGCCAACCTCACGGCTTTATCCCAAGGGGTATGAAGAACTCAGGATTAATTCCCTTGGGCATGTTTTCACTGAGTTTCGATCCTAGGACCCATAGGTACCTGTCACGTACACACATGTTACTATTAAGACAAGTTGTCCAAATGGTATAATGAGTGTAAGAGACAGGTACCTATGGGTCCTGGGATCGAACCTCAGTGAAAACTCGCTCAGGGCATTAATCCTGAGTTCTTCAGGACCCTTGGGATAAAGTAGTGAGGTGGGCGATCACCAAAGTGGACAATACGTTAAGTGAAGTGAGTGATTGGTGAACGCCATCTCACAAACGATAAGGTCACCGAGGGGGCCACCTCTTGAATCCTAGTGGGGAACAAAGTGCCACTCGAGTCCTTACATAATAAAAACGCGCGTTTTATTGTAAGGACCCACCAAGTAGCACTTTGTTTCCCACTGGGATTCAAAAGGTAGCTCCTTTGGCGACCCGAGTGGCACTTTGTTCCCCACTGGGATTCAAGAGGTGGCCCCCTCGTAGTCCTTACCGTTCATGAATGCTTGTCGAGTAGCACTTTGTTCCTTATAGGGATTCAAGTGGTGGCTCCCTCGGCGACCTTACGCTGTGAGGTGGGCGGTCACCCAACATTCACTTCACTTAACGTATTGTCCACTTTGGGTGATCGCCACCCTCACGGCTTTGTCCCAAGGTCCTGAAGAACTCAGGATTAATTCCCTTGAGCGCGTTTTCACTTGAGGTTCAATCCCAGGACCCATAGGTACCTTTCACTTACACTCATTATACCATTTGGACGCGCATTTTTATGTAAGGACTCACCAAGTAGCACTTTGTTCCCCACAAGGATTCAAGAGGTGGCTCCCTTGGCAACCTTACCGTTAGTGAGATGGCGATCGCTAATCACTCACTTCACTTAACGTATTGTCCGCTTTGGCGGTCGCCCACCTCACGGCTTTATCCCAAGGGGACTGAAGAACTCAAGATAATTCCCTCGGGTGCGTTTTCACTGAGGTTCGATCCCAGGACCCATAGGTACTTGTCACAGTATTCCTACGTCTTATATATATCCTTTACCAATACAGTGTTATTACTACTCAAACAGTCCACTTTGCAGCACCAAGCTAGCAGGCAAGCATATATTTGCCTCTTTACTCAACTTCACTCAAACTACTTCGGTGCCACAAAAAATAGTTTAAACACAGTTAATTGCCCGCATTCCTTTTGCGGAAAATGCAGTACTTTTAAAGACCTTTCATATTTCCTAGTACAATAGCAAAACTGGTTTACTTCTTACCAGTGTCTATAGCTACAACTACAGTCAAAATATTTTCTTTTCCAACTCTGGTTTCATCAGTAGTCTCATTATCGTTTAAACACTATTCTAAGTCTGATTTTGTATCAAATTGCACATCCTAAATATATCTAATGACATTCTATAATATCACGATTCAATTAGTACTTGTACAATATAAGTTTAATTTCTACTTATAAATATCACACCATGACTACAATATAAATCATCACATTATCATTCTTAATCCTTTACATCAACATCATCACCCATTCATGACTTATAAGTTTATTTAATCATATCTTCAAAACTTTAAAATTTCAATCTTTAAACCTTATATCAATTAAATTAACACAGTACAAATTTTCAACTATCTTATATAAATATCTTACCTAGCATGCAAGCTTGCAATTTAATCTTACTCAAGCTCGGTCAAGCTCAAATCACCCCTTGTATAATCTCTTTCTTTTTTTCTTTCTTTCCTGTTCTCTCCCTTTTCTTTTTTTTTTCTTTTTGGTTGAACTAATTTAGACTGGTTCAGCCCTTGTTCTCTTTGAATTAGCTCTCATCGGTAGTAGCCAAGGCATCGACGGCATGTCTATGGTAGGGAGAGCGAGGTGGCTGCAGAAGCAGTAGTGGTGCCGGCGTCTCTCTCCTTTTCCTTTCCACTTCTGATCAGCCCTGACAACTCCTTATCTTCCCTCTCTTTTATCCTTCTCTTTTCTGTTCTTTCCTTCCCCATTTCATCCAGCTAATACCGGTAGAATCAGCATCGACAACAGTGGTAGATGGTGGCACCGACTTTTCTTCTTTTCTTTTTTTTTTCTTTTCTTCTTTCTCTTCCCTTTCTTTTCCCTTCTCTCTTTCCATTGCCTACTCTTTCTTCTTCTCAAGGTGTCACCGACATCACCAAGATCGGTGTCGATCTAGCCTCTCCTCTCTAATTTTTTTTTCTTTTTTTTTATTTGAAGTCTGCCTTCACAGGGTAGACTTCCCAAAATCGCGGCAATTTTCCAAAGGAAGCTTATTAAACAGATTAGTACACAATCATTAAATAGTTTAGTAATCAGTACTACAACAATTCATATATCAGTTCAATAAACAGTTCGACAAACAATTCTATAGGTTTAGTAAACAATCCAGTAAAACAATACTGTGACAATTTAATAAACAGTTTAGTAAAAAATAAATAGTAAATAGTTCATTCAAATAGTTCAGTAAATAGTTCAATAAACAGTGCTGTTCTTTAATGGAGACTTGGCATTATCCCAATAGGATCATGTCATTTTAGTATCCCAAGAACGGATTAAACAGTAGTAGCAAGACATATGACCATAGTCACAATGATGTCCATCCAGTGTCACGAAGCCAGTGTCAATCTTGAAGGCTGCTAAAGACTTGTTCATGGTCAATAGCTAACAGTGCACCCCCACAGTACCACTGAGTAGGTGATACAGAGCTGGCTGTAGACTTCTTCAAGGCCTAACAGCAAATAGTATAGTACAGTAAGGTATGATACAGGTGCCAATAGTCTCAAAATGTTTACTCGGTTCCCATGAAAACAATAAAATCATACTTTAAGTTTTCAAAATATAATACAGTAGTATAAACTTAAGGTTTATTGTAAAGTCTGGAAGTGCCTAGATTGGCCAAGGATTTGCCACCCCAAAGTCAAAATATAAACTTTTGGGAACCAAGTTTCATTTTAAAATCATACAGTTCAAAAATCAAAACATTTCATTCAATACGTTCTGTTAAATTCAAATATTCAAATCATTAATTTAGTCAGAAAATAGACACTTTCAGTAAAGCCGTATAAGTTAATTCAAAACTTTCAAAGCATTTACTTCAGTTTGACACTCAAAATATTAAATTTAGTCAGCCAGTCAAAACCTTCAGTAATTCAGAGTTAGTAAATATAAAAAGTTACAAGATATTCGCTTCAGTTAGATATTCAAAACATTCGATAATGTGTTAATAAATCAATTGGAAAACACTTCATGTGTAATAATTGTTAGATCATATCTTCAGTCAGTCCATAAGTTTTTAAAATCAATGACAGAGTTTCTTATCTACAGTTTAGGGTTTTAAGGTCGTTTTATGAAATTTCGGCAACATAACAGTACTATTTATCCTAACCCTCTTGCACTTAAAAACACAGATCCAAAGCCACAATTTCATCTTTCAATCCCAATTCATTCACAATATCAGTCACTTAGTTTCAGTAAATCAATTTATATCACTCAATCCAGTCAATCAACCTCAAAACAGTTTCATTGTTCAATTTTGCAAGGAAATACCAATGCAGCACAATATCCCTACGTCTTTTATATATATATATATATATATATATATATATATATATCCCTTACGAATATAGTGTTACTGTCGCTCGTATAGTCCAATTGGCAAAACTAAGCTACTAGGCAAGCATATATATGCCTCCTTACTTAACTTTACTTAAACTACTTCGGGGTTGCAGAAAACAGTTTAAACACAGTTAATTACCCGTATTCATTTTACAAAAAATGTAATACTTTTAAAGGCCTTTCATATTTCTCAATACAATAGCAAAACCGGTCTACTTTTTACCGGTGTCTATAGCTGCAACTATAGTCAAAATATTTCCTTTTCTAACTCTAGCTTCATCAGTAGTCTCATTATTGTCTAAACATTGTTCTAGGTCCCATTTTGTATCAAATTGCACATCCTAAATATTTCTAATGACATTCTGCAATATCACAATTCAATTAGTAATTGTACAATATAAGTCTAATTTTTTACCTATAAATATCACACCACGACTACAATATAAACCATCACATTATAAATCTCAATCCTTTACATCAACATCATAAACCATTCATGACTTATAAGTTTATTTAATCACATCTTAAACTTTAAAATTTCAATTATTAAACCTCATATCAATTAAATTAACACAGTATAAATTTTTGCCTGTCTTATATAAATATCTTACCTAGCATCCAAGCTTGCTGTTTAATCTCTATCAAGATCGATCATGCTCAAATCACTACTTGCATTATCTCTTTCTTTTTTTCTTTCTTTTCTAATCTCTCCCTTTTCTTTTCTTTTTTTTTCTTTTTCTTTTTCTTCTTTTTTTTTTCTTTTTGGTTGAATCGATTTAGCCCCTATTCTCCTTGAATCAACTCTTATCGACAACAGCTAGGGCGTTAATGGCATGTCCAAGATAGGGAGAGCAAGGTGGCCATAGAAGTAGTGGCAAGGCTAGCGTCTCTTCCCTTTCCTTTCTAGTTCCGATTAGCCCTGACAACTCCTTGTCTTCCTTCCCTTTTTTCCCTTCTCTTTTTTGTTTTTTCCTTCCCCATTTCATTCAGCCAATACCAGCAGAATCGGCACCGACAATAGTGGCAGATGGTGGTGCCGACTCTTTTTCTTTTCTTTTTTTTTCTTTTCTTCTTTCTCTTCCCTTCTTTCTTTCCATTGTCGACTTTTTCTTCTTCTCAAGGTGTCGCGGCATCACCTAGATCGACGTCGATCTGGCCTCTACCCTCCAATTTTTCTTCTTCTTCTTTTTTTTTTATTGAAGTCTACCTTCACAAAGGCAAACTTCTTAAAATCACAACAATCTTCCAAAGGAAGCTTGCCGTGAATATTATTATTATTATTTATTTATATTAAACATATTTACTTATTTATTTTTCTTATTAAATATATAATATACCTATATATATTTTACATATAAATATAATATATATATATATATATAAAATCACATAATATCTAAATTTATATATTTTATTTTCTATATATATATATCTTTATTATGTATACATATATATATATATATCTGTATTTGTATTTATATATAATTATATATAAAATTTATTTCAACATATATATTTATTCTATATATATTTTAAATTTTAAATTTCTTAATACCCATAATTATTTCTCAAATTTTAAATCTCTAATACATCATTTAATCATGTCCATAGTTCGAAATATTCCAATCCCATAAATAAATTTATTTATTTACTCTAACTTGTCTATTTACATATGAAATTAAATATCCATAGTTCATAATTCCAAAACTAGGAAAATTCTCAATTGTCACACATAGCTTCACAAGTTCAACCTCCTTTGTCTGAGAAGGAAGTTACCATGTTCTTCTTAAATGCCCTTTAGGCTCCCTATTATGAAAGAATGATAGGTAATGCTACTAAGAATTTTACAGATATGTATTTTCTGGGGAAATGATAGAGTGTGAGACCTGATTATATTATACTGTACACCATATTTTGTAAATCCTTGATAGTGGAAATAAATTAATTAGTGAATTTAATAAATATTGAATGTGGATTTCCACTTTGGATATTTGGATTTATTGGATTTATTATTTATAATATGGTGTATAAGAGGTGAAATAAATATTAAAGGATGAATTGAAGGTATGGAATAAATAAAGAAGACAAATCTGAAAATTTGGAATTTAAATGCAATTTCATTAGCATAAAATACAAAAGAAATGATTTTTTAGAAAAAGAAATTGATTAATTGGACAAGTGATAAATGATGATTGGTTGGGATATATAAAAGAGAGGGAAGATAAGTAAAAAATGTGCAGAAAATTTTGGACTGCACGTTACTCCTTCTACTGCCGTTGTGCTGCTTGGCTGATTCCATCTAAAGGAAACTTAGCTGAAATTTTATATTATAAAATGCCATATAATTGATACTTAAAGGAAGAGAATTTAAGATTTAACATGTGATAAATTTCTATCGGTTGGAGCCTTCCAAAAAGAAGGAAAAAGAGTCAAAAACGTGTAGCAGAAATTGGTCTTCACCGCCACACTTTTTTGCTGCTGTTTGCTACCCGTTTTAATGCATTATAAGACATGAAATGATGAAAGAAATGGGTAGGTAGCTAGGTGGTGAATTATTATTGGATACCATGATAAATAGAAAATTAAAGAGAGCAAAAGCTTCAGCAAAATTTCGTTCTTGCCGACTTCCCCTGCTGCTCCACGAGTATTCTGTTTTGGCTGCACTTTGTATTTTGTTTTGCATCCGTTTCATTCAAGAATATTCAGCAAAATTACATCCTCTTGCTATTTAATCACTTAACCCTCTCCATATACCTTCCATCCACCTTAAACCATCTAAGAGCCAAGAAAGGGAAGGCTGACCTGAAAGGAAACAATACCAACTTTGAGAAGTTTGGTTCGGTTAAGGTATGAAGACACCATTTTTATTGTTTTAATTAAATCCAAAGTTATGTTCTAGCTTAGTGTAAGGTGTAGAGAAAGTTTATGAAGTTGGTTTTACATGATATTGGCTAGATCAAAATTTGCCATGGAAGTGGATGTTCGGTTGGCATGAGTATGAATAACATCTTGTGTTTTCATGCAAGAAAATAATAGGAAATAATTAAGTGAGTAAAGAATTTACAAGTTAGAAACAATAAATTATGGAAAAAGGTTGAAAGTCAAGAAAATGGCCAAATGGGGGTTTCGGCCATGACATTTTTAGGCACGAATTAATGTTGAAATTTATAGTTTGATGTTAGAAAATGACTATAGAAATTGAAAGAGAAAGATCAGTGAAAGCGGAACTGAAAAAGAAGCTAAAACGAAAAAGATTAGTTTTAGCACCAGTATAATTTATATTAGTTATACATGTGTTGTACTATTAATGGCTGCATTTTATGAAAGTTAGTGGTTCAAAATTAAGAGGAAAATTATTGTGATAAAATTACTTTGCAGCCGGGAATTACGAAATTATGTAGGTGCAACCGGGAAGCTCGGTTTCGTTAGACAGGTAAGGGGGAAGTGTGTGAGTTGTATGGATACATTGAATTGCATGATTTATCAAGTTTAAGTTTATGAAATTATGAAAAGATTGATCTGCTATGAAAATCATGCAAACTGGGGTTGAAAGTTAGTTTATATACTGTAATTTCCGTACAGGAGGCTAGAAATTTAAAGCCTTTATGCTGTTGAAAAATTATCAAAATTATTCTAAATACCATGAGAAATTTTAGATACATAAATGCAATATATCATGAATTTTGGAAATCATTTCCATAAATTTTCCATAAAGTGTAAATTGTTGAAAAAATGCTAAATTAAACATTCATGTTATGGATTTTTATTTAAAGTGAGAATGAAATATATTCCTTTTACTTTTAATGATTCAAAAAGAATATTTATGAGATTTCTCACGGAATACATGAATATTTATCGACTATTTTTCCTGTATTTAGAAATGAGAAATAAATACATTTTTGGAAATAATTATTTAAATAAATTATTGAATTCATTAGATTTCCTTAAAGGTATTTTTATGGGAAAATAAATGACTTTATACCTTTATGGGATTAATTAAGGATTTTAATTTTTTTTTATAAATTCCATAAAGGTGCTGAGATGGTGAATAAAATGTTTGAGATGATTTTGGGAAAAATGTGAAAATGATGGAAATTCATGAAAAGAGGAAATATATGAAATTGTGAGCCTTATGGATGAGCATGAAAAATTTCAAATTTTTTGAATAAGATCCATAAAAGCTATGATACAATTTTATACTGTTTTGAGACTTAGGCCCTGATTTCATGCTTACTGATTTCTGTTACTGTCACGTGGCTGATTAACTCCCCAAGTCATCAGCGGTCCCGGGGTCACCTAGCAAGTGTACCCGAGGACCCTCCTGTTTGGTGGAAAAGAATATTATGAAAAAATTATTTCCAATATAGAAATAACTACTGAACTGTTTATCCAACAATTTTGGATATTTACAAACTATTGTACTGAAAGTGACTGATTATTGTTTCTACAGTTTTATATCTACTGGTCACTATACTGCTTTACTACTGAACTGTCTCGTGTTTTGAACTGTTACCGAACTGATGAAAATTAAATGGTTTATTCCATTTATATTTATGGAAAAATAAATATTTTCCAGCATATAGATTTCATTATATCAACCAACATACGACTCCTTTACTGAGCACGTGGTTCGCTCACCCCTTTAATTTCCAACTTCCCAGATTTACTGTAAGGATTATTTGAGATCTTCCTCAAATAATAGAGCTGTAAGTAAGTACACTGGGGCAAAGTGCGCTGAATTTTAAAGGTACCGTCACTTCTCTTATATATTCAGACACATGTATACAGTACTACTTTATTGTAAAATAGGAACAGGGGATGTAAAGTGTAAGGAATATGGTAAAAATTTCATATTCCGAATTTATTAAATAAATAAATGTTTATTATTTATTACTGTTATTGCTCAAGTGTTAAAGGCATCACAGATAGCCCAACTATAAATTATGTATAAAATATGGTATTTACTGTACTGTGGACTGTTACATAGAGAGAGCAATAAAAAGTGGCAAGATAAAAGGAGATGATGCATCAATGAATGAGAAAGGAAAGGCAAAAGTAAAGACCATCGAGGGGCAACCATTTGGGAACTTTATGCCATATCTTATCCAATGTACTAACCTTACCATCTAGATATAAACAACGTTTCCCAAAATCCTTACCATTTCTAACTAGTTCCACTAGCAAATCTTCATCCTCCAATGCCTATTACTATTTCTACATCTCAGATGTTGCACAATCACAAACAACCAAGAAACAATCAAGAAAGAGTGCAAATTCTGATTTTAATTTTGAATCTTTTGCCTTTCCTAATAGAGAGACAATACCTCACTCCTGTGCCTTTGAAAATAGTTCCAAATCCAACAGCAAAGATTTATGATTCAAATGGTAAATGTGATCATCATATAGGGGCAATTGGACATCCAACAGAAAAGTGTAGGCAATTAAGGAAGAAGCTTAAAGAGTTTATCAAAAATGGTAATTGGATTTAGCAACTTATGGAAGAATGGAAGTATGCTACAGCTTGAGTTCTCGTTATGGATTTGATGTGTTTACGAGGCAAAGAGATTGTTTTTTATTGAATTTGCATAATTATTTTCTTTTATTGAAAGAATTGAAATGATCTTGAAAACATTGGTGATTACTTCTAAGAATGGAAATTTTTGGCTATTTCTTCATGCTTTATTCGATGTAAGTTTGAATTCCTTAATGAAACACAAGTTTAAGCGTTATAAACCGAATCTTTGCATACCCTGGTAGGATTTTGAAATCAATTATCTTTATTTGAGCTAATAAAATGATTGGTTTAATTATAAATCTCTTATGAAAATTTTAAGAACTGAATTCATGAGGCACTTTAATGAGTTTGAAATGTGGCAATTTTATATGTGTCGAGACTAAGCTAGAACCTTAAACACATCCTTATATAAGAGTCCTTTCACATAAATGAAAATTTTCCTATCTTTTCCATTGCCTATATCTTGAGGCAAGCTGATTGAAAAAACCAAGCTATTTGATAACCTTGATATCTTTTTGTAGACCATTCTTGATTCAGTTCTTCTCTTTATTTGAATAAAGTTGATATGTGTCACGTTTCAAATTCTAAGAATCGAAACTAACTTTTTTTTTTATAATTTGTTGGGCTGTCTATAGTGTACCACCTCATTTTCATTATCAATTGACATTGCATATTCTATATTCACCTACCAGTACTTTAAACTATTAACCATATCGTTAAATTCAGATATATATATATATATATGAATAACCCTAAAATTTCATTTTATGATATGAAATGTATCAACTTATATCTTTTATAATTTACATCTAACTTCTGTCAATTAACACAATAAATTTACATTTAGTACACTACAATTTGGTTTACATTCCCTGTATGATAATATATCCAAAGTAGTACTGTACATATAAGTCTGAACATATAAAGATAAACAATATACCTCTACGGTATCTGGAGAACCACCTAAGGAAAACTGTATCACAATGCCCTCCCGTATAGAATTGAAGCTATTGCAAATAATCTAGAAGGGAAATAAGGTGGCGTAAGCTTATGCCCAGTAAGAAATATATATAAAAGAGCTTATGCCCTCCCGTATAGTTATGCTGTCTGCGATACTTTACTTTTCTTTTACATATAAACAATTTCATATAAAATTATAATATGAATTACATCCCCTATCTTAATTCATAAGGAAGTAGTACTGTAGATAAGTCTAAATACAGAAAATAAATGATTGTACCTCATTTTTCAGTCGAGCTATCACATTGTCCCCAAATGCGCAGCTGAGATGCTCGTATGTCAGATCTCTTAGTCCTAGAAAATCTGAAATGTTAATATTAAGGGGTGAGCAAACCGCGGCTCAGTAAGAGAGTTATATGCAACACTTGATATTCAGCTATCTATATGCTGAAAAACTTTTTCGTTTTCCTATAAGGGCTCTAGGCTCACATGTAGGAAGAATACTACAGTCGGCTAGGGATCTGGATGGAGTAAGGCAGGTATTTTGAAATACCTGTCTTGTCCCGGAACCTAGAAGTAACTGTAGAGAGTAATAAATTTCTTTTGAAATTTAAATCCTTTTTCCTCTCATTTCGTATCCTTTTCATCTTATGCTTTTATGAATTTAAAGCATTTAAAATAACTAACTAATATTTATCTATTATTTTAGATAAATATTAATTTAAAACTATCATCATTCTCTTTTAAATTCCTTTCGTATTTTACTGTACAATTTATAATTAGTACAGTGCTTTAAATAGCAAAATAAGCTATTAAATTCTTTTTGTATAACATATACATCATTTAAATCTAATATTCAATTTAAAAATTAAAATAAGAATATTAGATTTATTTTCCTCCTCTTTCCTTTTTAAAAACAAATCACATATTCATGTCACATATAGTCTAATATTCAATTTAAAATCATAGTAAGAATATTAGACATATAAACTCTTTTTCCTTTTGAAAACATATTACATGTTCATATCACATGTCATATGAAAATCATCTTGCAGTACTAAAATCAGAACTGTAATAAGCATTATGTAAAATGCTGTAAATCACTTTCATTTAACTTATCACATATCATGTAAAACATTTACATTCACGTATCACATATCATATAAAACATTTTCATATATGGAGACTGAGGCAATCATCACTCATATCATGCTATAGACCTCGAAGAGTATAAAATAATCATGTCAGATCTATGGCCATAGTCTATAATTGTCCTCGACGGATCACTGATCAGGTGTCGGCCAGGACTACATATCACTTATCACATATCACTTATCACATATCACATGTCACATATCACATATCAGCATGCTAAGGTTGCCAACTAGTCTCAAAACAGTGTTTTTATCATCAATAAACCTTTATGGAATTTATAAAAATATATAATTTCATAATTTAAAACCATAACGGTTATAAAACCATTTAGTGAATATTTAAGAAATATTTATAAAAATATTCAATTTATTACTTTTCATTTTCCATCTCGTATTACGTGTAATTTACATATCAAAAGAATTTTCGGTGATTTCATTATCACCATTCTCGAAAACATGAATATTTTAAAATCACTTTCATTTTATTCATGTTTTTATGGAAAATATTCATTTTCTCAATTTTCGTGGTTGACATTCATTTCTCGTATAATAAAATCATTTCTTATGATTTTCTGTAGTTTTTTAGAAATTTTCGGCAGCATAACGGTTGGCGATTTACTAGCCTTCTTGCGTTGAAAATACAGTTTATATTTTAGCCAGTAAATCACCACAATTTTCCAACCAAGCATTTTCCATGGTATTTTATAAATTTATGCATAATTAAAATGTGCATACCGAATATCCTTACAGGCTGCAGATGCCTCCCTTACCTTTTCCGGGTCGACGATTTCCTCTTAAAGGTCGCGCCCGTAATCCATCTCTTTCGATTCCATCATCTTGTTCGCCGAGAATGATTTCTGGAATTAAATTCTAAAATTTAGAATTTTTTCATAATTTTTAAATAAATTAATAATTATAAATTTCTCGTAAATTCCTACCGAGAATTTTCGAAAATTTTCTCTTTCCTTCTTCTTCCTTTTCTTCTCTTTTCTTTTTCTTTTCTTTTTCTTTTCTTTCTTCTTTTTCTTTTCTTTTTCTTTTCTTTTTTCCTTTTCTTTTCCTTTTTCCTGGTCTGAACTGGTTCAGACCAGTCCAGCCTTCCCTAACCATAGGTTCTCCTCCGATGACCGGTTCTCCAGCAGTTCGACGTCTCCACAGCTGGCCGAGGTGACGGCGAAGCTGCTGGTGGTCTCCGTTCAGCCCAGCTCGACGGCACGGCGGCGGATCTGGCGACGTGGGTCTTGGCTTCTTCCTCCTTCCTCTGTCGTCGTTGTCCTCGCCGATGGCCTCCTTATTCTTCCCCTTACCTCCACCGAGGTTGGGGTGGCGGTGCCTAGATTGGCAGGCACCGCCGTTTTCTTCTTTCTTTTTCCTCTCTTTTTCTGCTTCTGTTTCGCTCGTTTCTTCTCTTCTTTCCGTCGTCGGCTTCTTTCCTTCCTCTTGCCAGCGGCGTCTTCCCCTTCCCTTCTCTTTCTCGCCGACGGTGGCAGCTGTTGCTGTCGTCGGCCCTGTTGAAATGGAACGGGGTCGGGTTCTCCCGATCCCGTTTCCTCTTTTTTTTTGTATTATAATTATATTTATATAATATATATATATATCAATATAATTATAACAATATATATATTCTATACACAATATACATATATATACTCTTTAATTAGAATTAACATATATATATATACATATATATATTTCATATATATTTTTATTTATATACAAAATTGTATAAAAATATACACGTGTATTTATTTAATAAAAAATATATTTATATATTTAAATATGTAAATATATGAATATACCCATTTTACTCCGTATAATTTGGATCTCTTAATATCCAAATTAATTTCCTCAAATTCATCACTTCATCAATTTCGAGAATTTCAATAATATTCCCATTTTCGTAATTAAATTTATTTATTTATTTCCCCTTATCTATTTGCATTAAGATTAAATTTTCGGGTATTTAATACCAAAAATAGGAAAATTTGCTGTTATCACACCTCACATGTCTTGGTCCCTAGTTTTGACTATAGGGAGTTTATTAGAAATTGCTCAATAAGCAGTTCAGTAATAAAGTTTCCAATGAAAAATTTCATGAACAATTCAATGATCAATTAACAAATAGTTCATTAAATAGTATTGTAATTAGTTCAATAAAATAGTTTAGTAAATCATTCAATAAATAGTACAGTAAGCAATTTTAGTAAACGATATGGTAAAACAGTTCAATAAAACATATTTAGTAAACACTCGATAAGTAGTATAGTAATACAATTCAATAAATAGTATAGTACAGACAATGCAATACCCAATAGAATCATGCAGTTTCAGTATCCTAAAAGGGGAGTAACAGTAAGACATATGGCTAGAGTCACAGTAATGTCCTGAGTATGCATTGATCAGGTGACATTTGGGACGACTGATGACGTGATCAAGATCAATCAGCAAATAGTACAATACACTCACTTAGTCAGTACAAGTACTATAGGGCAAACACTCTCAAAACAATTCATAAAACAGCCGAAAGTGTTTCATAAATATCAATTCAATAAAACTTATCTTCAGTCAGTCCAAAAATCCTCGAAATCAGTAACAATAGCACTTGAAGTATAAAAATTTAATAAATATTCTTAGTTTAGCAAGCATTCCAAATATTTTACTTACATATAAAAATAATACTAACACTCGTGGTTATCTTGCAAAATGTGAAAATCATTAAAAATCCATTCGGAAACCGAGTTACAAATATATGTACACCTATAGTCCTATATAGAACCTTAACCTAATCACTCTATTTCATTTCCTCTTGCATTAACCGACTCTTGTAGTGGTTTTTGAGTTTTAAGTTCGATTTATGAATTTTCAGCAGCATAACAGTCCTATATCTCCTAACTGGAAGGACTCGAGTGGCACTTTGCTCTCGCAGGAATCAAGAGGTGGCCCCCTCGGTGACCTTACAGTCTGTCAAGGCCTCGCCCGTTTATCTGTCGTCGGCAAGCATCCCCTGGGCGACCCTCGCCCCAGGTTTTGCCTTGACTTCGAGAGGTTGGCGGTCGCCCACACACACTAACGCATTGTCCGCTTTGACGGTCACCCACCTCATGGCTTTATCCCAAGGGGCTTGAAGAACTCAGGAACTAATCCCTTGGGCGGGTTTTCTGAGGCTGGAACCCAGTACCTGAGCCTTACACTGGTATTATGAGTGTAAGGCTCGGGTACTTAAGGGTACCAAGGTTCCAACCTCAGAAAACGCGCCCGAGGGATTAGTTCCTGAGTTCTTCAGGCCCCTTGGGATAAAGCCGTGAGATAGGTGACCGCCAAAGTGGACAATAGGTTAGTGAGTGTGAGCGACCGCCAACCTCACGAAGTCAAGGAAAAACCTGGGGCGAGGGTCGCCCAGGGGATGCTCGCCGACAGTAGATAAACGAGCGAGGCCTTGACAGATTGTAAGGTCGCCGAGGGGACCACCTTTTGATTCTTGCGGGAGCAAAGTGCCACTCGGGTCCTTACACTAACCCTCCTATGGTAAAATACAATTTAATAACAACAACGACAATTTCTCAATTTCAATCCAATTACAATGTTCCACCTCATATGATTCCACTTCAATAATTTTTAATATAGCACAGTATCCCTACACCTTTTACACATATTCTTTACCACTCAAATTATGCAGTGCTACTTGATAACGCCAGTTTACAATCTTCACTTCCAAGTTGCAAAACACCACACAAACATAGTTAATTCCACACATTTCAATTATTAAAAGTATATAACTCCTTGAGGTTCACTACATTGCCTATTACGGCTGTAATTCCAGTCTACTTCATATGGATACCTACACTGCAACTATCGTCAAAACACCTCTTTTTTCGGTTTTGACTTCATCAATAGTCTTGTATTAATTTATACAATATTCTAATACCCACTTTACATTAAATTGGACATGGTTTCCCTATCCCCTTCACTTGGCCAAATTTACCTTACATGCCTACGCACTTCATTTCAACAATTTAAGGCTATATACATGTTGTACACACTCTTTACATTAATTCTACACTACTTTTGCATTGAACAACACCATATTAATGCATGGTTCATGTTGGTAAAAATCCTAAGAGAGTGATTTTAATGGTTTTGCTTCAATTTAAGCTTAATCATACACTTAAACGTTATGAACACATAACATGTAGCCATTAAAACACAAAAATTTAAGCTTTCTCTCACCTTTTCCTCTTGGCCGAAACTTTAAAGAGCCCAAACACTATGGAAATGGCTTGAACACAAGTTGATTTAAAGATTTGTTGTAGAGCAAAGAGAGGTGAGCAAGTTTACTTGAGACAGTTTTCGGTTTTGAGGTAATTTAAGTGATGTTTCAATGGCTTTTCTCTCTCTTCATTAAGCTTTAGTGTGAGATGATAATGGTGGTGAAGAGTGGTCAACCTCATGAGGAAGAACGCTAGGAAAATCCTTTTCAAAATTATTTTTTGGCAAATTACCAAAATACCCTTATAGATTTCAATAATACCAAACATGTCCTAACTATTGAATTTCTATTTAAATACTTAGTTCAACTTCCAAAATATCTTATTCAATCATAAAATATATTTTATTTAACATGTTTTAATCATTGACTATGCTTTAGATAGGGCATGACTGGTCAAAAGGGCAAAATTACCAAAATCACCCTAATTGTCCAATTGAGTAGTTTTTAGCACTTTCATGTGATTTAGTCTACAGGTTGAAATGGCATGAGACTTCTTCACATGAGAATTCATCTATGACTGTCAGTTGGTCATAAATCAAAGATTAGCCGTTATTTATGAAAGTTTTCCCAACCTATGGACTTAATTATCCTTTTAAAATTATTGTACATTTTCCAAAACATACATAAATAGATAAATTTTGAGATGCAAATTCTTACCATCTCAGTATTTTACTTCAAATATCGATACTGTCAAGTTCCATCTCAATCAGGACAGTAGAAGTCCCAGTAGGGCTTATAGTCCAAATCTCCTTTATACCTACGAAGCATAAGACACTTGAACCATTACGAGATATGTTATTTTTCTAGCTTCATTAACAATAAATAAAGATATTAGAAAGTGTGAATCTCACAATATCATCATAAAAGGCCTTCATCTAGTTGAGTTGATACATTCCAAGCAAAGGTCATGAAAGAAAAAGAAGAAAAAGAAAAGGAAAAAAAAGAAGAAAGAAAATTGATTGCAATTTCATGCAAATGAGATATTCGAATGATTTCAAAATACAAAGAAAAATTTATCCCAAGAATTGCTTTTTGATAGAAGTATCTTGATTTGAAATGACAAATGACCATCTTTTATATCATCTTCACAAAAAAAAAAAAAGAAATTATCCACTTGCTACCCTATTTGAGCTTAATCATTTCTTTTAAATGAATCCTAGCCAAGGATCACCCTCTACACTAGGGGGCATGTACTAAAAATGATTGTTTCAGAAGCATGATTGTAGACACCTAATTTTTTCTGAACAATTTTTCTAAATTAAAAAAAATAAAAAAATAAAAAGAAGAATCCCATGATCATGAGATCAATAAAGGGCCTTTGATTTATTTTCCTTTAAAAATATATATATATAAAAAAGGGTGCCACGGTTAACCTTGAGGGAGAAAAAAACCCTAGAAAAGATCCAGAGGGAGAAAAAAAACCTAAAAACCTTGGAGGAAAAAACCCTAAAAAATTTGCTACTGCTCTTAGCCACTCAGGACAGCCACTGTTCATGATCTTCTTCAACTTTGCTGCCCACGCCATCATCATTTTCCTTTCTTGCTCCATTGCCACACACCTGCCCGTTGCATTGTTGCCGTGAAAACCCCTTGAGCAGATGCTGCGCCACTTACCTGCGGCGTTGTCCATCTGTTGCCGTTGTGGAATTGCTGTTGAAATTGTTCGGTTCAAAAGCATAAACAGAACGTGAACAAAACCATATACAAAAGAGGCTTCGGGATTAGGTTTTGCTACTTCGTTACTTTTTGAAAGAAAAGGAAAAGGAGATAGTTGGAAGTCGACGACACTGTGGAGCCATAGGTGGGGCCGAAATCGAAAAGAAAAAACCTGGGAAAGGAGGAATAACAAGAGAAAAGGAATCTTTGAATATGCTGCTATGCCATGAGTGGAGTTGAGAACAAGCTGTAAAGTGAAGCAAGCTAAGGTTACGTCAGCAGAAAAGCCGGGCAACACATCTTCATCACCGTTATCTTCATTGCTCCCGATTGCCACTGCTTGGTTGCACCGCTACCTGCCATTCTTCATCGCGTGTCTGCATCACTGCAACCCCTGCATCAGCCCACCTCTGCCACATTACCATCGCGTGCTACCTGCAGTTGCTAAGAAAGTAGGATCGAAGCCCACCAGCTGCTGCTCCTTCCCTTCTCTGTCCAAGGTCACCTACACCATCCTATCGTCCCTGCCTTACCCAAGCTAGTGTTGCTTGCTCTGTTCACGTGGGTTGCTAAGCTTGGTTGAAATACAAATCCAAGGTTACGTCAGCAGGGAAGGTAAGTGGAATTTGCATGCTATTTCCTTATTGTTTTATGCATTATTTTATTATTCTTGTGAGACTATTTGATTAATTCTCTAATGCTTTAGGTAATATTAAAATTAATTAGTTAACTAATTGACTTAAATAATTTGTAATAATAAATAATTCTTTTAATTCTTACGTATAGGTATTTGTAAAATGGAATAAAATATAATTTTTGCTGTGTTTATATTTATAAAAATAAAAATAATAAAAAGGAATTATTAAAATAACGTAGCTAATCATAGTTCACCTACATGAATTTAGATATAGGTTTAAATAAGCTTATCTAATAGTATGAGAGTAATTTAAATTTTTTTTATTCCGACGACGGAATTCTAAAGGGACTGCGCTTGAGTAGTACTTTTAGATGTCTTGAGGTAAGGAGGTTTTTTTTAAGTCTTGCCAACTTGATGGAAGATTTAAAAGACATTTCCAAGATTTAATAAATTAAATTATAAAAATAAAAATTAAATTAGATTAAAAAATAGTGAATTAAAATTAAGTTTATTATAATAAAGAATAAAGATCAAATTAATAAATTAAAATTAAAATTAGAAAAGAATTAAAATAAATAGAAATTGAATTAAATTAAATATTTTAATAAATGTGAATTATTCAAAGGACGGAATTTAAAGGAAATTGTGCTGAAGTAGTTTCTTTAAAAATTCCTAAGGTGAGAAAGTTTCTTTAAGGTCTTACCAGGTTGATGGAAGGTCTTTAAGAAAATTTTCAATATCAAATAATTCATGTTTATTTAAAGATATAAAAATATATGAAATAATAATTTATATAAGAAAATAATAACAATAGAATAAAATAGGATAAAATAATAAATAGAAATTGGATAGGAGTCAAAATAGGGTTTGCATAAAAAATCTAAACAATCCGACGACGGAGCCTCTTCAAGAAAGGCGATTGGTTCTACTTGAATACTCTTGAGCTGAGAAAAACTTTTAGGTTATCCAACCAGCTTCATGGAGGAGACTTAAAAGATTTTTCAATATTTAATTATATCGAAATTAAAGTAAAAGGCAAAATTAGGATAACCTTAGATTATTTGGTACCTTTTTAGGATAGGCGTTGTGAGGGTGCTAATCTTTCCTCACACGTAACCGTACTCCCGAACTTAGAACTTTTAACGTAGACCAAGCCTTATCTTTAGTTTGAATAGGTGACCAATCACACCTAGATTAGAATGGTAGGTGGTGACTCCGTAGTTTTGTGTCTAGCTATTAGGTTTTCCGAAACTTAATACGTTATGACAGTTTGGCGACTCCACTGGGGATATTAGAGAGTCAGGCCATTAGGTAGTTTAAGGTTATCAAGATTTTGACTAAAACTTTAAATTTCATAAAATATTTAATGCACACACTTCACATTCATGTGCATGCATTAGCCCTCGACCCGGGCTTATCCTTCATAGGAGGGAGTACAGCATCTTTGCCTTCGTGAGGTGATAACCTCCACACAGGCCAGTGAAATACCCCCACTCAAATTGAACCTTTCTATTTTTAACCTGTAATGGGCGAGGATTGGGTGCCTTACTAGTTTTGGGTGGACGCCAGTAAGGAACAATTTAGGAACCTTTAGCCCTTTTATCTAAAGCCATGCATATAGTGAAATTAAGAAGACCAACTGTAAGATAGAGCCATATCAACCCATGCTATAGAAAATACCCATTACTTAGGACACATGTTTGATCAACTTTATACATGAGACATTAAGAGGGTATCATGAGTTCACCAAAACATTTACATGCATCACTCATCTATTATTGTTACATGGCAACCTTTTACCATACCATTCCATTCATACACATGTAGCATCATCTCATTTTGTTCATCTTCAATCACTGTTTTTGAACAAAACATTTTTAAACTTTTTTAAGCATAACCACACAAAAAATGATGAACTCATAATTGTGGTAATAGAGGTTCAAGGATAGCCCGACCAAAAGTCCATTCACATCGCACCCATTATCAAGCTAGGATTATGGAAGACGTACAAAACATTCGCATTGAGAAGATGGAAAAAGCTCAAGAGGATATAAGGGGGCAATTGGCCCAAATCACTGAGTTGTTGAAAAACTTGAGTAAGGGAAAGGGAGTAATAGAATAAGTTGTAGTTCAAAAAGAGATTTGTCTTATGGAGGCATGAAGGGGTCGGGTTCTAGCCATGCGATTTTGAGGATTTATAAATTCTAGTTTTTGCTTTCTTTTATTTCTTTAAGTAATGCAAGACCGTTTTTGAAAATGCTAAGCATAAGATAAAGTTTTATGTATGGGCTAACTTTTATTTATTTCCCTTTCAATAAAGCGACTAATGTTATGCACTATCAATTTCTCATTCTATTTATTTGCCATTTCTCACATGCTCACCATATCTTTCATTCACAAGTATCCAAATAATGAACATGATGATAATGATGTCAATAACTCTGGGGTTCAATTTTGAAAGAACTACTACTGTTGATGAATTAATAGTATGCTAAATGTTGCGAAAGCAAGAAAATGAAGGAAAGGTTGTTCACCATCTGCACTTGGTAGACGGTACGAGAAAGGCGAATCTTTTACAAAAGCTTCTAACAAGTTTGTCATTGTTCAATAAATGATTTTTAATGAGAGTATTTACATTTCAAATGATAAATGGCCTTCTTTCACTATCCTTCAAGCATGAGTAAAATTATCCTTTGATTACCCCTTTTGATCTTATTATACTTTTGTAATATAACCCACCAAGGATCACCCTCCACACTGGGGGCAAGGAAGATGAAATAAAGAATTTTGGGAGCAAAAATTAAAGTGTTTATGATGAATCGAGGGACAAAGAAAACAGAAATAGCCCAGTTTTGTGAAAAAAAAAAAGAAAAGAAAAAGGGTTTGAATTCAAAAAGCAAACCCCAAAAAAAAAAGCAAGAAAAGAAATGGGTGAGTAAGAAAGGGGCAAAATGCCTGAATGTTTTACTTGATAAAAAAGTGATCCTTTGGTTTATAAACCCTAAAATACATTTTGGGCCACTATATCATTTTCTTTCATAAGCCCTCACATGAGCCTACATTACGTGCCTTTAAAAGCCCATTTTGATCAAATGTAAATGCTTAAATTGAAGAATCATGCATTGAATGAAGACATACTTGTACAATGAGATAACGATCTTTTAAAGGTTCAATGGAGATAAAAGAAGTAGATCAAGTTGAATGAAGAAGTCCATGAGCTTTAGAAGATATCTTGGATCAAAATCGAGAATGCCTATTAGGGGGCATTAATTTGGATTGAGCACTAAAGGTTGAAGTTTGTCAAAGCCAATGAAGTTGAAAATGAAGAAAATAAAAAAATATGAAAAAAATATGAAAAAAAAAGAAAAAAAAAGACAAAAAAAGAAAAAAAGAAGAAAAAAAATAAGAAAAAAGAAAAAGGAGGATTCAAATTGAAAACTCGAGAAGGGCAGTTTGAATCAAATGAGGGGGCACCTAAGTTGAAAACCTGAAAGCGCGGCTTAGGAAGAAGGTCAGCATCAAGTTTTGATACGAGGGAAAGATTGGCAGACACTACATGAAAGAACATATCAACATAAGAGTAGGCTTTTGGAAAAGAATTTTAGATTGACTTGATTGAAATTATCAGAATGTTCATTAAATGGATACTGAAAACCTTATTCCAAACAGACTGTCCCATTGATTTTTCTTGATTTCATGTTCATTTTCTAAGAATGAATATTTATATCTCTCTTGATCATTTTAAATTTATACCACCCATATAAAAAATTGAGAATATGCATAAGTGCATTACATTGGTGGTCGAGTTGGAAGGAAAATAAATAAATGTTAGTAACCTTTTTTGAGTAAATTTTTGAAAAAATATTCTTTTGAGAAATCTTGCATTACTAAAAGTGAGAAAGAAACAAAAATAACAAATGACGAAAACCTAAATTTGAAGGCATGATGGCAAGTCTTTAAGCATAATGGGACCAAGATTCATTAGAAGGTGGGATGAGAAGTGGAGATAGAAGATTTAAATAAGAAGAATCCAGCGGATATGTCAAACTTGAGGAAAATGAGATGAGCTTGAGAATCTTGTTACTACAATTGAGATTGCATTTTCATACATTCATGGAATGATTCAGGGGGCATGACATTGACATGTGCATAACATTCATAGCATCCATGGTATTCATGACATTCATTAAATTCATGACATGCATGACATTTCATTAGTGCATTTTGACATTGAATTATTTGTTAAGAATTAGGATAAGAAGTTCTGAATGATTAAAATTTTGAGGAAAAAAGAAAATATAAGAGATGGTAATTTGAAAAAATGAAGAGGTATGAGAAGATGATGAGAAAAATACTTTTTTTGAAAAACCTCAGATGAGAGCAAAGTCCAGTTTAGTTGGCACCTTAAAGGAGGATGAAGTCCAATATTATTAGTATCAAAATGAAAGTTAAGCCGAGCCAAACCCATGTTAACTGGCATTCTGAAATGAAAGCTTTATTTTTCAAAAAGTTTCACTGCCTCTGTTGAGAGGAGCTTTATTTTTCAAAAAGTCTCATTGCCTCTGTTGAGAGGAGCTCTTTATTTTTCGCAAAGTCTCATTGCCTCTGTTGAGAGGAGCTCTTGTTTTCAAAGTCTCAATGCCTCTGTTGAGAGGAGCTCTTTATTTTCCAAAGTCTCAATGCCTCTGTTGAGAGCAGCTCTTTTTTTCAAAGTTCCAATGCCTCTGGTGAGAGGAGCACAAAGTTATTTTTCAAAGTTCCAATGCCTCTGGTGAGAGGAGCACAAGGTTATTTTTCAAAAGTCTCAATGCCTTTGGTGAGAGGAGCACGAGTTTATTTTTCAAAGTTCCAATGCTTCTGGTGAGAGGAGCACAAGATTATTTTTCAAAAGTCTCAATGCCTCTGGTCAGAGGAGCACGAGTTTATTTTTAAAAGTTCCAATGTCTCTGGTGAGAGGAGCACAAGATTATTTTTCAAAGTGCCAATGCCTTTGGTGAGAGGAGCACAAGGTTATTTTTCAAAGTTCCAATGCCTCTGGTGAGAGGAGCACAAAGTTATTTTTCAAAGTTCCAATGCCTCTGGTGAGAGGAGCATAAGGTTATTTTTCAAAAGTCTCAATGCCTCTGGCGAGAGTAGCACAAGATTATTTTTCAAAGTTCCAATGCCTCCGGTGAGAGGAGCACAAGGTTATTTTTCAAAGTTCCAATGCCTCTGATGAGAGGAGCACAAAGTTATTTTTCAAATGTCTCGATGCCTCTGGTAAGAGGAGCACAAGTTTATTTTTCAAAGTTCCAATGCCTCTGGTGAGAGGAGCACAAGGTTATTTTTCAAAAGTCTCAATGCCTCTGGTGAGAGGAGCACGAGTTTATTTTTCAAAGTTCCAATGCCTCTGGGGAGAGGAGCACAAGATTATTTTTCTAAAGTATCAATGCCTCTGGTCAGAGGAGCACAAGTTTATTTTTCAAAGTTCCAATGCCTCTGGTGAGAGGAGCACAAGATTATTTTTCGAAGTGCCAATGCCTTTGGTGAGAGGAGCACAAGGTTATTTTTCAAAGTTCCAATGCCTCTGGTGAGAGGAGCACAAAGTTATTTTTCAAAGTTCCAATGCCTCTGGTGAGATGAGCACAAGGTCATTTTTCAAAAGTCTCAATGCCTCTGGCGAGAGGAGCACAAGATTATTTTTCAAAGTTCCAATGCCTCTGGTGAGAGGAGCACAAGGTTATTTTTCAAAGTTCCAATGCCTCTAGTGAGAGGAGCACAAAGTTATTTTTCAAAAGTCTCGATGCCTCTGGTAAGAGGAGCACAAGTTTATTTTTCAAAGTTCCAATGCCTCTGGTGAGAGGAGCACAAGGTTATTTTTCAAAAGTTTTAATGCCTCTGGCGAGAGGAGCAAAAGGTTATTTTTCAAAAGTCTCAATGCCTCTGGTAAGAGGAGCACAAGATTATTTTTCAAAGTTTTCAATGCCTCTGGTGAGAGGAGCATAAGGTCATTTTTCAAAGTCTTATAGCCTCTGGTGAGAGGAACTAAATGTTTCTTAAAAATTGTAAATATTTTGCAAAAAAAAATCCGAACAAAATAGTTGTCTAATCGTCTTTGCACAATTCCTGATTTTCAGAAAATGTGCAAAGAAAGGCAACTGTAGACACCTAATTTTGTCCGAACAATTTCTCTAAATTAAAAAAAATCAAAAAATAAAAAGAAGAATCCCATGATCATGGGATCAATACAGGGCCTTTGATTTATTTTCCTTTAAAAAAATATATATGATGATAAAAAATATATATATAAAAGTGGGTGCCACGGTTAACCTTGGGGGAGAAAAAACCTTAGAAAAGATCCAGAAGGGGAAAAAAAACCCTAAAAACCTTGGAGGAAAAAAACCTAAAAAGTTTGCTACTGCTCTTAGCCACTCAGGACAGCCACTGTTCATGATCTTCTTCAACTTTGCCGCCCACGCCATCATCATTTTCCTTTCTTGCTCTATTGCCACACACCTGCCCGTTGCATTGTTGCCGTGAAAACCCCTTGAGCAGATGCTGCGCCACTTATCTGCGGCGTTGTCCATCTGTTGCCGTTGTGGAATTGCTGTTGAAATTGTTCTGTTCAAAAGCATAAACAGAACGTGAACAAAACCAAATACAAAAGAGGCTTCGGGATTAGGTTTTGCTACTTCGTTACTTTTTGAAAGAAAAGGAAAAAGAGATAGTTGGACGTCGACGACACTGTGGAGCAATAGGTGGGGCCGAAATCGAAAAGAAAAAACCTGGGAAAGGAGGAATAACAAGAGAAAAGGAATCGTTGAATATGCCGCTATGCCATGAGTGGAGTTGAAAACATGCTGTAAAGTGAAGCAAGCCGAGGTTACGTCAGCAGGAAAGCCGGGCAACACATCCTCATCACCGTTATCTTCATTGCTTCCGATTGCCACTGCTTGGTTGCACCGCTACCTGCTACATCACTGCAACCCCTACATCAGCCCACCTCTACTGCATTACCATCGCGTGCTATCTGCAGTTGCTAAGAAAGTAGGATCGAAGCCCACCAGCTGCTGCTCCTTCCCTTCTCTGTCCAAGGTCACCTGCACCATCCTATCGTCCCTGCCTTACCCAAGCTAGTGTTGCTTGCTCTGTTCACGTGGGTTGCTAAGCTTGGTTGAAATACAAAGCCAAGGTTACGTCAGCAAGGAAGGTAAGTGAAATTTGCATGCTATTTCCTTATTGTTTTATGCATTATTTTATTATTCTTGTGAGACTATTTGATTAATTCTCTAATGCTTTAGGTAATATTAAAATTAATTAGTTAACTAATCGACTTAAATAATTCGTAATAATAAATAATTCTTTTAATTCTTACGTATAGGTATTTGTAAAATGGAATAAAATATAATTTTTGCTGTGTTTATATTTATAAAAATAAAAATAATAAAAAGGAATTATTAAAATAACGTAGCTAATCATAGTTCACCTACATGAATTTAGATATAGGTTTAAATAAGCTTATCTAATAGTATGAGAGTAATTTAAATTTTTTTTATTCCGACGACGGAATTCTAAAGGGACTGCGCTTGAGTAGTACTTTTAGATGTCTTGAGGTGAGGAGGTTTCTTTTAAGTCTTGCCAACTTGATGGAAGATTTAAAAGACATTTCCAAGATTTAATAAATTAAATTATAAAAATAAAAATTAAATTAGATTAAAAAATAGTGAATTAAAATTAAGTTTATTATAATAAAGAATAAAGATCAAATTAATAAATTAGAATTAAAATTAGAAAAGAATTAAAATAAATAGAAATTGAATTAAATTAAATATTTTAATAAATGTGAATTATTCAAAGGACGGAATTTAAAGGAAATTGTGTTGGAGTAGTTTCTTTAAAAATTCCTAAGGTGAGAAAGTTTCTTTAAGGTCTTACCAGGTTGATGGAAGGTCTTTAAGAAAATTTTCAATATCAAATAATTCATGTTTATTTAAAGATATAAAAATATATGAAATAATAATTTATATAAGAAAATAATAACAATAGAATAAAATAGGATAAAATAATAAATAGAAATTGGATAGGAGTCAAAATAGGGTTTGCATAAAATATCTAAACAATCCGACGACGGAGCCTCTTCAAGAAAGGCGATTGGTTCTACTTGAATACTCTTGAGGTGAGAAAAACTTTTAGGTTATCCAACCAGCTTCATGGAGGAGACTTAAAAGTTTTTTCAATATTTAATTATATCGAAATTAGAGTAAAAGGCAAAATTAGGATAACCTTAGATTATTTGGTACCTTTTTAGGATGGGCGTTGTGAGGGTGCTAATCTTTCCTCACACGTAACCGTACTCCCGAACTTAGAACTTTTAACGTAGACCAAGCCTTATCTTTAGTTTGAATAGGTGATCAATCACACCTAGATTAGAATGGTTGGTGGCGACTCCGTAGTTTTGTGTCTAGCTATTAGGTTTTCCGAAACTTAATACGTTATGACAGTTTGGCGACTCCACTGGGGATATTAGAGAGTCAGGCCATTAGGTAGTTTAAGGTTATCAAGATTTTGCCTAAAACTTTAAATTTCATAAAATATTTAATGCACACACTTCACATTCATGTGCATGCATTAGCCCTCGACCCGGGCTTATCCTTCATAGGAGGGAGTACAGCATGTTTGCTTTCGTGAGGTGATAACCTCCGCACAGGCCAGTGAAATACTCCCACTCAAATTGAACCTTTCCGTTTTTAACCTGTAATGGGCGAGGATTGGGTGCCTTACTAGTTTTGGGTGGACGCCAGTAAGGAACAATTTAGGAACCTTTAGCCCTTTTATCTAAAGCCATGCATATAGTGAAATTAAGAAGACCAACTGTAAGATAGAGCCATATCAACCCATGCTATAGAAAATACCCATTACTTAGGACACATGTTTGATCAAGTTTATACATGAGACATTAAGAGGGTATCATGAGTTCACCAAAACATTTACATGCATCACTCATCTATTATTGTTACATGGCAACCTTTTACCATACCATTCCATTCATACACATGTAGCATCATCTCATTTTGTTCATCTTCAATCATTGTTTTTGAACAAAACATTTTTAAACTTTTTTAAGCATCACCACACAAAAAATGATGAACTCATAATTGTGGTAATAGAGGTTCAAGGATAGCCCGACCAAAAGTCAATTCACATCACACTCATTATCAAGCTAGGATTATGGAAGACGTACAAAACATTCGCATGGAGAAGATGGAAAAAGCTCAAAAGGATATAAGGGGGCAATTGGCCCAAATCACTGAGTTGTTGAAAAACTTGAGTAAGAGAAAGGGAGTAATAGAATAAGTTGTAGTTCAAAAAGAGATTTGTCTTATGGGGGCATGAAAGGGTCGGGTTCTAGCCCTGCGATTTTGAGGATTTATAAATTCTAGTTTTTGCTTTCTTTTATTTCTTTAAGTAATGCAAGACAGTTTTTGAAAACGCTAAGCATAAGATAAAGTTTTATGTATGGGCTAACTTTTATTTATTTCCTTTCAATAAAGCGACTAATGTGATGCACTATCAATTTCTCATTCTATTTATTTCCCATTTCTCACATGCTCACCATATCTTTCATTCATAAGTATCCAAATAATGAACATGATGATAATGATGTCAATAACTCTGGGGTTCAATTTTGAAAAACTACTACTGTTGATGAATTAATAGTATGCTAAATGTTGTGAAAGCAAGAAAATGAAGGAAAGGTTGTTCACCATCTGCACTTGGTAGACGGTACGAGAAAGGCGAATCTTTTACAAAAGCTTCTAACAAGTTTGTCATTGTTCAATAAATGATTTTTAATGAGAGTATTTACATTTCAAATGATAAATGGCCTTCTTTCACTATCCTTCAAGCATGAGTAAAATTATCCTTTGATTACCCCTTTTGATCCTATTATACTTTTGTAATATAACCCACCAAGGATCACCCTCCACACTGGGGGCAAGGAAGATGAAATAAAGAATTTTGGGGGCAAAAATTAAAGTGTTTATGATGAATTGAGGGACAAAAAAAAAAGAAATAGCCCAGTTTTGTGAAAAAAAAAAGAAAAGAAAAAGGGTTTGAATTCAAAAAGCAAACCCAAAAAAAAAAGCAAGAAAAGAAATGGGTGAGTTAGAAAGGGGCAAAATGCCTGAATGTTTTACTTGATAAAAAAGTGATCCTTTGGTTTATAAACCCTAAAATACATTTTGGGCCTACTATATCATTTTCTTTCATAAGCCCTCACCTGAGCCTACATTACGTGCCTTTAAAAGCCCATTTTGATCAAATGTAAATGCTTAAATTGAAGAATCATGCATTCAATGATGACATACTTGTACAATGAGATAACGATCTTTTAAAGGTTCAATAGAGATAAAAGAAGTAGATCAAGTTGAATGAAGAAGTCCATGAGCTTTAGAAGATATCTTGGATCAAAATCGAGAATGCTTATTAGGGGCCATTAATTCGGATTGAGCTCTAAAGGTTGAAGTTTGTCAAAGCCAAGGAAGTTGAAAATAAAGAAAATAAAAAAATATGAAAAAAAATGAAAAAAAAAGAAAAAAAAAGACAAAAAAAGAAAAAAAAAGTAGAAAAAAAAAGAAGAAAAAAAATAAGAAAAAAGAAAAAGGAGGATTCAAATTGAAAACTCGAAAAGGGCAGTTTGAATCAAATGAGGGGGCACCTAAGTTGAAAACCTAAAAGGGCGGCTTAGGAAGAAGGTCAGCATCAAAAAGTTTTGATATGACGGCAAGATTGGCAGACACTACATGAAAGAACATATCAACATAAGAATAGGCTTTTGGAAAAGAATTTTAGATTGACTTGATTTAAATTGTCAGAATGTTCATTAAATGGATACTGAAAACCTTATTCCAAACAGACTGTCCCATTGATTTTTCTTGATTTCATGTTCATTTTCTAAGAATGAATATTTATATCTCTCTTGATCATTTTAAATTTATACCACCCATATAAAAAATTGAGAATATGCATAAGTGCATTACATTGGTGGTCGAGTTGGAAGGAAAATAAATAAATGTTAGTAACCTTTTTTGGGTAAATTTTCGACAAAATATTTTTTTGAGAAATCTTGCATTACTAAAAGTGAGAAAGAAACAAAAATAACAAATGACGAAAACCTAAATTTGAAGGCATGATGGCAAGTTTTTAAGCATAATGCGACCAAGATTCATTAGAAGGTGGGATGAGAAGTGGAGATAGAAGATTTAAATAAGAAGAATCCAGCAGATATGTTAAACTTTAGGAAAATGAGATAAGCTTGAGAATCATGTTACTACAATTGAGATTGCATTTTCATACATTCATGGAATGATTCAGGGGGCATGACATTGACATGTGCATAACATTCATAGCATCCATGGTATTCATGACATTCATTAAATTCATGACATGCATGACATTTCATTAGTGCATTTTGACATTGAATTATTTGTTAAGAATTAGGATAAGAAGTTCTGAATGATTAAAATTTTGAGGAAAAAAGAAAATATAAGAGATGGTAATTTGAAAAAATGAAGAGGTATGAGAAGATGATGAGAAAAATACTTTTTTTGAAAAACCTCAAATGAGAGCAAAGTCCAGTTTCGGTGGCACCTTAAAGGAGGATGAAGTCCAATATTGTTAGTATCAAAATGAAAGTTAAGCCGAGCCAAACCCATGTTAACTGGCATTCTGAAATGAAAGCTTTATTTTTCAAAAAGTTTCACTGCCTCTGTTAAGAGGAGCTTTATTTTTCAAAAAGTCTCATTGCCTCTGTTGAGAGGAGCCCTTTATTTTTCGCAAAGTCTCATTGCCTCTGTTGCGAGGAGCTCTTGCTTTCGAAGTCTCAATGCCTCTGTTGAGAGGAGCTCTTTATTTTCCAAAGTCTCAATGCCTCTGTTAAGAGGAGCTCTTTGTTTCAAAGTTCCAATGCCTCTGGTGAGAGGAGCACAAAGTTATTTTTCAAAAGTCTTAATGCCTCTAGTGAGAGGAGCACGAGTTTATTTTTCAAAGTTCCAATGCCTCTGGTGAAAGGAGCACAAGATTATTTTTCAAACTTCTCAATTCCTCTGGTCAGAGGAGCACAAGTTTATTTTTCAGAGTTCCAATGCCTCTGGTGAGAGGAGCACAAGATTATTTTTCAAAGTGCCAATGCCTTTGGTGAGAGGAGCACAAGGTTATTTTTCAAAGTTCCAATGCCTCTGTTGAGAGGAGCACAAAGTTATTTTTCAAAGTTCCAATGCCTCTTGTGAGAGGAGCGTAAGGTTATTTTTCAAAAGTCTCAATGCCTCTGGCGAGAGGAGCGCAAGATTATTTTTCAAAGTTCCAATGCCTCTGGTGAAAGGAGCACAAGGTTATTTTTCAAAGTTCCAATGCCTCTGGTGAGAGGAGCACAAAGTTATTTTTCAAAAGTCTCGATGCCTCTGGTAAGAGGAGCACAAGTTTATTTTTCAAAAGTCTCAATGCCTCTGGTGAGAGGAGCAAAAGGTTATTTTTCAAAAGTCTCAATGCCTCTGGTGAGAGGAGCAAAAGGTTATTTTTCAAAAGTCTCAATGCCTCTGGTAAGAGGAGCACAAGATTATTTTTCAAAGTTTTCAATGCCTCTGATGAGAGGAGCATAAGGTCATTTTTCAAAGTCTTATAGCCTCTGGTGAGAGGAACTAAATGTTTCTTAACAATTGTAAATATTTTGCAAAAAAAAATCCGGACAAAATAGTTGTCTAATTGTCTTTGCACAATTCCTGATTTTCAGAAAATGTGCAAAGAGAGGCAACTGTATACACCTAATTTTGTCTGAACAATTTCTCTGAATTAAAAAAAAATCGAAAAAATAAAAAGAAGAATCCCATGATCATGGGATCAATAAAGGGCCTTTGATTTATTTTCCTTTAAAAAAATATATATGATGATAAAATATATATATATATAAAAGAGGGTGCCACGGTTAACCTTGGGGGAGAAAAAACCCTAGAAAAGATCCAGAGGGAGAAAAAAAACCCTAAAAACCTTGGAGGAAAAAAGCCTAAAAAATTTGCTACTGCTCTTAGCCACTCAGGACAGCCACTGTTCATGTTCTTCTTCAACTTTGCCGCCCACGCCATCATCATTTTCCTTTCTTGCTCCATTGCCACACACCTGCCCGTTGCATTGTTGCCGTGAAAACCCCTTAAGCGGATGCTGTGCCACTTACCTGCGGCGTAGTCCATCTGTTGCTGTTGTTGAATTGCTATTGAAATTGTTCTGTTCAAAAGCATAAACAGAACGTGAACGAAACCAAATACAAAAGAGGCTTCGGGATTAGGTTTTGCTACTTCGTTACTTTTTGAAAGAAAAGGAAAAGGAGATAGTTGGAAGTTGACGACACTGTGGAGCCATAGGTGGGGCCGAAATCGAAAAGAAAAAACCTGGGAAAGGAGGAATAACAAGAGAAAAGGAATCGTTGAATATGCTGTTATGCCATGAGTGGAGTTGAAAACATGCTGTAAAGTGAAGCAAGCCGAGGTTACGTCAGTAGGAAAGCCGGGCAACACATCCTCATCACCGTTATCTTCATTGCTTCCGATTGCCACTGCTTGGTTGCACCGCTACCTGCCATTCTTCATCGCGTGTCTGCAGCACTGCAACCCCTGCATCAGCCCACCTCTGCTGCATTACCATCGCGTGCTACCTGCAGTTGCTAAGAAAGTAGGATCGAAGCCCACCAGCTGCTGCTCCTTCCCTTCTCTGTCCAAGGTCACCTGCACCATCCTATCGTCCCTGCCTTACCCAAGCTAGTGTTGCTTGCTCTGTTCACGTGGGCTGCTAAGCTTGGTTGAAATACAAAGCCAAGGTTACGTCAGCAAGGAAGGTAAGTGAAATTTGCATGCTATTTCCTTATTGTTTTATGCATTATTTTATTATTCTTGTGAGACTATTTGATTAATTCTCTAATGCTTTAGGTAATATTAAAATTAATTAGTTAACTAATCGACTTAAATAATTCGTAATAATAAATAATTCTTTTAATTCTTACGTATAGGTATTTGTAAAATGGAATAAAATATAATTTTTGCTGTGTTTATATTTATAAAAATAAAAATAATAAAAAGGAATTATTAAAATAACGTAGCTAATCATAGTTCACCTACATGAATTTAGATATAGGTTTAAATAAGCTTATCTAATAGTATGAGAGTAATTTAAATTTTTTTTATTCCGACGACGGAATTCTAAAGGGACTGCGCTTGAGTAGTACTTTTAGATGTCTTGAGGTGAGGAGGTTTCTTTTAAGTCTTGCCAACTTGATGGAAGATTTAAAAGACATTTCCAAGATTTAATAAATTAAATTATAAAAATAAAAATTAAATTAGATTAAAAAATAGTGAATTAAAATTAAGTTTATTATAATAAAGAATAAAGATCAAATTAATAAATTAGAATTAAAATTAGAAAAGAATTAAAATAAATAGAAATTGAATTAAATTAAATATTTTAATAAATGTGAATTATTCAAAGGACGGAATTTAAAGGAAATTGTGCTGGTGTAGTTTCTTTAAAAATTCCTAAGGTGAGAAAGTTTCTTTAAGGTCTTACCAGCTTGATGGAAGGTCTTTAAGAAAATTTTCAATATCAAATAATTCATGTTTATTTAAAGATATAAAAATATATGAAATAATAATTTATATAAGAAAATAATAACAATAGAATAAAATAGGATAAAATAATAAATAGAAATTGGATAGGAGTCAAAATAGGGTTTGCATAAAATATCTAAACAATCCGACGACGGAGCCTCTTCAAGAAAGGCGATTGGTCCTACTTGAATACTCTTGAGCTGAGAAAAACTTTTAGGTTATCCAACCAGCTTGATGGAGGAGACTTAAAAGATTTTTCAATATTTAATTATATCGAAATTAAAGTAAAAGGCAAAATTAGGATAACCTTAGATTATTTGGTACCATTTTAGGATGGGCGTTGTGAGGGTGCTAATCTTTCCTCACACGTAACCGTACTCCCGAACTTAGAACTTTTAACGTAGACTAATCCTTATCTTTAGTTTGAATAGGTGACCAATCACACCTAGATTAGAATGGTTGGTGGCGACTCCGTAGTTTTATGTCTAGCTATTAGGTTTTCCGAAACTTAATACGTTATGACAGTTTGGCGACTCCACTGGGGATATTAGAGAGTTAGGCCATTAGGTAGTTTAAGGTTATCAAGATTTTGCCTAAAACTTTAAATTTCATTAAATATTTAATGCACACACTTCACATTCATGTGCATGCATTAGCCCTCGACCTGGGCTTATCCTTCATAGGAGGGAGTACAGCATATTTGCCTTCGTGAGGTGATAACCTCCACACAGGCCAGTGAAATACTCCCACTCAAATCGAACCTTTCCGTTTGTAACCTGTAATGGGCGAGGATTGGGTGCCTTACTAGTTTTGGGTGGACACCAGTAAGGAACAATTTGGGAACCTTTAGCCCTTTTATCTAAAGCCATGCATATAGTGAAATTAAGAAGACCAACTGTAAGATAGAGCCATATCAACCCATGCTATAGAAAATACCCATTACTTAGGACACATGTTTGATCAAGTTTATACATGAGACATTAAGAGGGTATCATGAGTTCATCAAAACATTTACATGCATCACTCATCTATTATTGTTGCATGGCAACCTTTTACCGTACCATTCCATTCATACACATGTAGCATCATCTCATTTTGTTCATCTTCAATCATTGTTTTTGAACAAAACATTTTTAAACTTTTTTAAGCATCACCACACAAAAAATGATGAACTTATAATTGTGGTAATAGAGGTTCAAGGATAGCCCGACCAAAAGTCCATTCACATCACACTCATTATCAAGCTAGGATTATGGAAGACGTACAAAACATTCGCATGGAGAAGATGGAAAAAGCTCAAGAGGATATAAGGGGGCAATTGGCCCAAATCACTGAGTTGTTGAAAAACTTGAGTAAGAGAAAGGGAGTAATAGAATAAGTTGTAGTTCAAAAAGAGATTTGTCTTATGGGGGCATGAAGGGGTCGGGTTCTAGCAATGTGATTTTGAGGGTTTATAAATTCTAGTTTTTGCTTTCTTTTATTTCTTTAAGTAATGCAAGACAGTTTTTGAAAACGCTAAGCATAAGATAAAGTTTTATGTATGGGCTAACTTTTATTTATTTCCTTTCAATAAAGCGACTAATGTGATGCACTATCAATTTCTCATTCTATTTATTTCCCATTTCTCACATGCTCACCATATCTTTCATTCATAAGTATCCAAATAATGAACATGATGATAATGATGTCAATAACTCTGGGGTTCAATTTTGAAAGAACTACTACTGTTGATGAATTAATAGTATGCTAAACGTTGTGAAAGCAAGAAAATGAAGGAAAGGTTGTTCACCATCTGCACTTGGTAGACGGTACGAGAAAGGCGAATCTTTTACAAAAGCTTCTAACAAGTTTGTCATTGTTCAATAAATGATTTTTAATAAGAGTATTTACATTTCAAATGATAAATGGCCTTCTTTCACTATCCTTCAAGCATGAGTAAAATTATCCTTTGATTACCCCTTTTGCTCCTATTATACTTTTGTAATATAACCCACCAAGGATCACCCTCCACACTGGGGGCAAGGAAGATGAAATAAAGAATTTTGGGGGCAAAAATGAAAGTGTTTATGATGAATCGAGGGACAAAAAAAAACAGAAATAGCCCAGTTTTGTGAAAAAAAAAAGAAAAGAAAAAGGGTTTGAATTCAAAAAGCAAACCCAAAAAAAAAGCAAGAAAAGAAATGGGTGAGTTAGAAAGGGCAAAATGCCTGAATGTTTTACTTGATAAAAAAGTGATCCTTTGGTTTATAAACCCTAAAATACATTTTGGGCCTACTATATCATTTTCTTTCATAAGCCCTCACCTGAGCCTACATTACGTGCCTTTAAAAGCTCATTTTGATCAAATGTAAATGCTTAAATTGAAGAATCATGCATTGAATGAAAACATACTTGTACAATGAGATAACGATCTTTTAAAGGTTCAATGGAGATAAAAGAAGTAGATCAAGTTGAATGAAGAAGTCCATCAGCTTTAGAAGATATCTTGGATCAAAATCGAGAATGCCTATTAGGGGGCATTAATTTGGATTGAGCACTGAAGGTTGAAGTTTGTCAAAGCCAATGAAGTTGAAAATGAAGAAAATAAAAAAATATGAAAAAAATAAAAAAAAAGACAAAAAAAGACAAAAAAAGAAAAAAATAAGAAAAAAAATAAGAAAAAAGAAAAAAGAGGATTTAAATTGAAAACTCGAAAAGGGCAGTTTGAATCAAATGAGGGGGCACCTAAGTTGAAAACCTGAAAGGGCGGCTTAGGAAGAAGGTCAGCATCAAAAAGTTTTGATGCGAGGGCAAGATTGGCAGACACTACATGAAAGAACATATCAACATAAGAGTAGGCTTTTGGAAAAGAATTTTAGATTGACTTGATTTAAATTGTCAGAATGTTCATTAAATGGATACTGAAAACCTTATTCCAAACAGACTGTCCCATTGATTTTTCTTGATTTCATGTTCATTTTCTAAGAATGAATATTTATATCTCTCTTGATCATTTTAAATTTATACCACCCATATAAAAAATTGAGAATATGCATAAGTGCATTACATTGGTGGTCGAGTTGGAAGGAAAATAAATAAATGTTGGTAACCTTTTTTGGGTAAATTTTTGAAAAAATATTCTTTTGAGAAATCTTGCATTACTAAAAGAGAGAAAGAAACAAAAATAACAAATGACGAAAACCTAAATTTGAAGGCATGATGGCAAGTCTTTAAGCATAATGGGACCAAGATTCATTAGAAGGTGGGATGAGAAGTGGAGATCGAAGATTTAAATAAGAAGAATCCAGCAGATATGTCAAACTTTAGGAAAATGAGATGAGCTTGAGAATCTTGTTACTACAATTGAGATTGCATTTTCATACATTCATGGAATGATTCAGGGGGCATGACATTGACATGTGCATAACATTCATAGCATCCATGGTATTCATGACATTCATTAAATTCATGACATGCATGACATTTCATTAGTGCATTTTGACATTGAATTATTTGTTAAGAATTAGGATAAGAAGTTCTGAATGATTAAAATTTTGAGGAAAAAGAAAATATAAGAGATGGTAATTTGAAAAAATGAAGAAGTATGAGAAGATGATGAGAAAAATACTTTTTTTGAAAAACCTCAGATGAGAGCAAAGTCCAGTTTAGCTGGCACCTTAAAGGAGGATGAAGTCTAATATTGTTAGTATCAAAATGAAAGTTAAGCCTAGTCAAACCCATGTTAACTGGCATTCTGAAATGAAAGCTTTATTTTTCAAAAGGTTGCACTGCCTCTGTTGAGAGGAGCTTTATTTTTCAAAAAGTCTCATTGCCTCTGTTGAGAGGAGCTCTTTATTTTTCGCAAAGTCTCATTGCCTCTGTTGAGAGGAGCTCTTGTTTTCAAAGTCTCAATGCCTCTGTTGAGAGGAGCTCTTTATTTTCCAAAGTCTCAATGCCTCTGTTGAGAGGAGCTCTTTGTTTCAAAGTTCCAATGCCTCTGGTGAGAGGAGCACAAAGTTATTTTTCAAAGTTCCAATGCCTCTGGTGAGAGGTGCACAAGGTTATTTTTCAAAAGTCTCAATGCCTCTGGTGAGAGGAGCACGAGTTTATTTTTCAAAGTTCCAATGCCTCTAGTGAGAGGAGCACAGGATTATTTTTCAAAAGTCTCAATGCCTCTAGTCAGAGGAGCACAAGTTTATTTTTCAAAGTTCCAATGCCTCTGGTGAGAGGAGCACAAGATTATTTTTCAAAGTTCCAATGCCTTTGGTGAGAGGAGCACAAGGTTATTTTTCAAAGTTCCAATGCCTCTGGTGAGAGGAGCACAAAGTTTTTTTTCAAAGTTCCAATGCCTCTGGTGAGAGGAGCACAAGGTTATTTTTCAAAAGTCTCAATGCCTCTGGTGAGAGGAGCACAAGTTTATTTTTTAAAGTTCCAATGCCTCTGGTGAAAGGAGCACAAGATTATTTTTCAAAGTTCCAATGCCTCTGGTAAGAGGAGCACAAGGTTATTTTTCAAAGTTCTAATGCCTCTGGTGAGAGGAGCACAAAGTTATTTTTCAAAAGTCTCGATGCCTCTGGTAAGAGGAGCACAAGTTTATTTTTCAAAGTTCTAATGCCTCTGGTGAGAGGAGCACAAGGTTATTTTTCAAAAGTCTCGATGCCTCTGGTAAGAGGAGCACAAGTTTATTTTTCAAAGTTCTAATGCCTCTGGTGAGAGGAGCACAAGGTTATTTTTCAAAAGTCTCAATGCCTCTTGTGAGAGGAGCAAAAGGTTATTTTTCAAAAGTCTCAATGCCTCTGGTAAGAGGAGCACAAGATTATTTTTCAAAGTTTCAATGCCTCTGGTGAGAGGAGCATAAGGTCATTTTTCAAAGTCTTATATAGCCTCTGGTGAGAGGAACTAAATGTTTCTTAAAAATTGTAAATATTTTGCAAAAAAAAAATCCGGACAAAATAGTTGTCTAATTGTCTTTGCACAATTCCTGATTTTCAGAAAATGTGCAAAGAGAGGCAACTGTAGACACCTAATTTTGTCCGAACAATTTCTCTAAATTAAAAAAAATCAAAAAAATAAAAAGAAGAATCCCATGATCATGGGATCAATAAAGGGCCTTTGATTTATTTTCCTTTAAAAAAATATATATGATGATAAAAAATATATATATAAAAGAGGGTGCCACGGTTAACCTTGGGGGAGAAAAAAACCCTAGAAAAGATCCAGAGGGAGAAAAAAAACCCGAAAAACCTTGGAGGAAAAAATCCTAAAAAATTTGCTACTGCTCTTAGCCACTCAGGATAGCCACTGTTCATGATCTTCTTCAACTTTGCCGCCCACGCCATCATCATTTTCCTTTCTTGCTCCATTGCCACACACCTGCCCGTTGCATTGTTGCCGTGAAAACCCCTTGAGCGGATGCTGTGCCACTTACCTGCGACGTTGTCCATCTGTTGCCGTTGTGGAATTGCTGTTGAAATTGTTCTGTTCAAAAGCATAAACAAAACGTGAACAAAACCAAATACAAAAGAGGCTTCGGGATTAGGTTTTGCTACTTCGTTACTTTTTGAAAGAAAAGGAAAAGGAGATAGTTGGAAGTCGACGACACTGTGGAGCCATAGGTGGGGCCAAAATCGAAAAGAAAAAACCTGGGAAAGGAGGAATAACAAGAGAAAAGGAATCGTGGAATATGCTGCTATGCCATGAGTGGAGTTGAAAACATGCTGTAAAGTGAAGCAAGCTAAGGTTATGTCAGCAGGAAAGCCGGGCAACACATCTTCATCACCGTTATCTTCATTGCTCCCGATTGCCACTGCTTGGTTGCACCGCTACCTGCCATTCTTCAATGCGTGTCTACATCACTGCAACCCCTGCATCAGCCCACCTCTGCTGCATTACCATCGCGTGCTACCTGCAGTTGCTAAGAAAGTAGGATCGAAGCCCACCAGCTGCTGCTCCTTCCCTTCTCTATCCAAGGTCACCTGCACCATCCTATCGTCCCTGCCTTACCCAAGCTAGTGTTGCTTGCTTTGTTCCCGTGGGTTGCTAAGCTCGGTTGAAATTAGAGGTGGCAAGCGGGCGAGTTCTGGCGGGTTTCGGTCCAGGTTTTTTCGGTTACGGGTTTTTTCGGTTACGGGTTTTTTCGGTTGCGGGCTTTCTCGGTTGCGGATTTTTTCGGTCTCGGGTTTTCTCGGTTGGGGGTTTTTTCGGTCTCGGATTTTTTCTGTTGCGGGTTTTCTCGGTGTCGGGTTTTTTCGGTTGAGGGTTTTCTCAGTTTCGGTCCAGTTTCGAGTTCGGTCCGGTTTTAATCGGGCGGGCTTAGTCAAATTATTTTAAAATTTTATAAATTATAAATATTTTATAATTTTGAATGTAATAATTAATTTAATTTTATATAGTTAAATAAAAATATAATAGAAATGCTAAATTAAAGTTAAAATTTAATAAATGGGAATTGTATTATATATATATATTGAGAAATTTGGTTGGGATGATTTTGAAAACATTGGGAATGGACTAATGAAGAATATAGTTATCTACAATAATAAAAGAGAATATATCATCTATAATTATTACATTATAATTAATTAAGCAAAATTTAAAGTCACGTGAGATCTATCAAAATCATACATAAAGTTCGCACTTGTAAATGATGGACCAGTACATAATTTTTAATTATAATTGATTAATTATCGTAAAAAGAATTACAAGTAAAATACTCGAAGACGTAAAAGACATTGAAAAAGTTTTAAATCTTGCATTGCATTTGCAGGAAATGAAAGCACTTCTGCTATTGTAAACTTTTACTTTGGAATTATCTGGATTTCTGTACTAATTAATTTTTTTGTTCACAAACTCGAACTACTAAAAATCATCTTTGAATTGCCAACAACCTCTTGGCCTAGTGGTTAAAGATGAGTTGTGGCATATTGTAAGTCTTAGGTTTGAATCCAATACCCCCATCCTCAGTTATTTAATATTTCCCTTTTAATAAAAAAATCATCTTTGAGTTTCAATTATAATTAAAACGATTAAAATAGACATTACATTATATTAGACTTAATAATTTGTGTATATATATATTTTGTATTCGTATTGCATCAAATATATTTGTATCATATAAAATATAAAAATTATTGTATTAAAATTTATATTGATATACCAAATACAATTTTTTTTCTAATTTTTATCAAAATTTGATCCAATGTCACGTTCATTTTTTTTAATTATCATATCTGCATTGCATGACAGTATATTGAGATAAAGATATTTCAAAGTTTGCTTTTGAAGTTTTTTCATGTGATTCTCAAGGGAGGGAAAAGGCATATTCCCAAAGAATTTGAAATTTTTTGGTAATGTGGGAAAAACTTGTTTGGAGGGAATTGAAAAATGAAAATCAAACAGATCTCATTTCACACGAAACTCTCATAAATAAAATATTATTATTCATTATTTTTAATTTCTTTTATTGTTTTGACTAAATTTATATAAATATAAATTTTTACATTTTAATGTTTTTATTACTTGATAATTATTTTTTTTAATTTCTTGTGATATTTACATTTGTTATAAAATATATAATTATATATATTAATAATTATATAAAAATTTATTTTTTAAATGAGCCAAATATATATAGTAAAACTAAAAGAAAGTGAAAATCCAAAAGAATTAGCTATACAAATAAATAACTAACAAATTATAAATAAATCACACTAAACAATTAAACATTTATATATAGCTTTATACTTTTAACAATAACTTATTGAGTCATTGTGTTTTTTTTTGGGTCAATATTGGGTCATTGGAATTTAGATACTCTTAATTCAATAAATTTATTTATTTTTACTCTGTTTAATTAGCTTTTTTAATAATTATATTATATTTTTAATAAAATTTTAAATTCTTAAGAATCTTTTTTACATTTATTTTGTCTTTTAAATACCAACATAATTAGTAATTAAGTTAAATTTAACCGCATAACTAGTTAACTAATTCTTCAATTATAATGTTGAATAAAATTATAGTCTACATTAAAAAAATAATTAATATTATGAATAATTGGTCAATTAATTATCTCAATTTTATATTTATTTTGTTTTTAGTTTGTACATAAATCATAATATAATATTATTTTTATTAAATATAATCATACACAAACACATTAATTAATCAAATATCTCATTAAAAATTTAGAACGTTAGATTAAACAAGTTATATACACCAATTGACATATATTATAAATAATAACATTTGATATAATGTACCAAAAAAAAACATTTGATATAATGATGTAAATGGGTAATATATAATTAGGTACCCGACACTACCCGACTTTATAATCGAATAATTATAGGGTTCGGATAGTGTTCTTATTACCCATATCGGATTCGGATGGTACCCTTAGGGTACGCTATACCCGATTAACTTTTGATCAAGTAGTATCTGGTACCTGAACTTGTTCATCAATTATATGAAAGTAATCAAAATTATATGCTTATACAAAGATTTCAACCATGGCCTCTTATATTTATTATTATATGTTTAACCACGTAAGCTAGATTGGGAATTTGTTATATTTGTTGTAAATTTTATTTTTATTTTAACACAACTTGCAATTTAAAATTTAAAGAAACATTGTTGGCCAAAAAAATAGTTTACTGAATAATAATAATAATAATAATTTATTCTTAAGATAATAAGATTTTAAAATTTTAGACATAAAGTACTAAAATTAAATTAATAGAAATTTCATAATATGTTAAGATACAATTCTAAGATATTGATAATTTAACATGTATAACATTTTATTATAATGTAAATCTTAATATATATATATATATATAGTATATTATGTTTATTATTTTATTTGTAACTCATTATAATAAATTTAAAAAAAAAACACTTTTTTGACTAAAAAAGTAGTTGAGAAGGTCAATATCTATTTAATCATCCAATATTATGATTATTAATTGATCAAGTTAAACTAAATTACATGAATACATCATAAGAGATTAAATGTTTGAAATTAAAAACAAGAGTACATTCTAAAAGTATGATAAGAAATTGGAATGAAAAATGTCTGAAATTAAAACTATAATATGCCATGAGAGATTGTTTAATTTATTCTATATTACATGGTAAGAGATTATTATAATGTAACATACAAATCATTATGATAAGATAAACATATTAATAATCTATTTTATATAATTAAGATCTTGTATAGTTGATTATATATCACATGATAAGATATTATTTTTAAAGTTATAATAACATACAAATCATTATGATAAGGGGTTGTTTATTAACTATATTATGTATTTTATTTGCTATCAAAAAAACTATTCCAAATTGAGTACTAATTTTTTTTCATATTCACATTAACATAATAATATTAAATTAACATAATAATATTAGATATACATCAATTGATTGAATATCTAATTAAAATGTTAAATAATAGATATTACTAAATTAATTAATATAATGCTAGTTATTTAAATATAATTAATAATAATATTAACAAAGTATAAAATATAAATTTTATTAAAATTACCACTTACATAGTAATACAACTTTAATATATTATTAAATTACACTTTAATTTACTATTATAATTATTATTTTTATCTACACTTTAATTTTACATTTAATAGATAATAAATAAATTATTTTTAATAAATACTTAATTCTATCAAAATAATACTTACACACTAAGAGATTACATAATTTATTCTTAAAAGATTATTACAATATAATATACAAATCATTATTAGAAGATACCAAATTAGTTTATTCATGTATAAGATTATTATAATATAATAAATAATTAATTATCACTAGCTTGATTTTTTAATGTCTTTTGTTTTAAGGCTAAAAATAAAATTACCACTATAATTTTCTCTTTTAATGATACCAAGTATAAAAAAATTGTACTTGTATTGTTTAATTTAATTACTTAACTTTTTCTAATCTTAAAAACTTGAATTTTAATTTTAAGATTAGGTTTTTTTTAATCTAAATTTAATATCTTTCTATACTTGAAACTTTAAGAAAATAGAGTTTAAATTTAGTTTTATTAAAAATATTTTTAATGTGTTGCACAAAATATCAAACTCAAAGTTTCAAACAAATATTGAAATTATATAATTTTTATATATTTGATTTATTGTTGTATTAAAATTAAAATTATATTATAAATAAAGATAATAAAATGTTAAAATGATTTTTATAATAAAATCAAATGTCAAATTAATAATATATTTATTATTATAAATGCAATAAGGATAATATTAAAGATTATTTGATATTATATATTATATCATATATTATTGTGTTTTAAATTAATTTAATTTAATTAAAAAGATTCAATATTTATTATGCTGGTAATATATAATTGATAAAATTGTATAATAAATAATAAATGTTTTCAAAATTTTAAACTTTTTAATTAAAAAAGTGTATCAATTATTTATTTATTTTTAAATAATAATTATATAATTATAATTCGGGTTTTCTCAGGTTATAAATTCGGTTTTTTTCGATTTTCGGTTCGGGTCGGTCTCGGTTTCGGATTGTATCGGGCTCGAGTTATGTAGGGTTCGGGTTGTGTCGGGTTCGAGTTTTTTCGGTTTCGAGCTTTTTCGGTTTCGAGTTTTTTCGGTTACGGGCTTTTTCGGTTACGGGCCTTTGACTTTTTTGGTCAATTCGGGTTGGTCCCGATTCGGTCTCGGGCGGATTCAGGCGGGTTTTCGGGCTCGAGCCAATTTTTGCCACCTCTAGTTGAAATACAAAGCCAAGGTTACGTCAGGGAAGGTAAGTGAAATTTGCATGCTATTTCCTTATTGTTTTATGCATTATTTTATTATTCTTGTGAGACTATTTGATTAATTCTCTAATGCTTTAGGTAATATTAAAATTAATTAGTTAACTAATTGACTTAAATAATTTGTAATAATAAATAATTCTTTTAATTCTTACGTATAGGTATTTGTAAAATGGAATAAAATATAATTTTTGCTGTGTTTATATTTATAAAAATAAAAATAATAAAAAGTAATTATTAAAATAACGTAGCTAATCATAGTTCACCTACATGAATTTAGATATAGGTTTAAATAAGCTTATCTAATAGTATGAGAGTAATTTAAATTTTTTTTATTCCGACGACGGAATTCTAAAGGGACTGCGCTTGAGTAGTACTTTTAGATGTCTTGAGGTGAGGAGGTTTCTTTTAAGTCTTGCGAGCTTGATGGAAGATTTAAAAGACATTTCCAAGATTTAATAAATTAAATTATAAAAATAAAAATTAAATTAGATTAAAAATAGTGAATTAAAATTAAGTTTATTATAATAAAGAATAAAGATCAAATTAATAAATTAGAATTAAAATTAGAAAAGAATTAAAATAAATAGAAATTGAATTAAATTAAATATTTTAATAAATGTGAATTATTCCAAGGATGGAATTTAAAGGAAATTGTGTTGGAGTAGTTTCTTTAAAAATTCCTAAGGTGAGAAAGTTTCTTTAAGGTCTTACCAGCTTGATGGAAGGTCTTTAAGAAAATTTTCAATATCAAATAATTCATGTTTATTTAAAGATATAAAAATTTATGAAATAATAATTTATATAAGAAAATAATAACAATAGAATAAAATAGGATAAAATAATAAATAGAAATTGGATAGGAGTCAAAATAGGGTTTGCATAAAATATCTAAACAATCCGACGACGGAGCCTCTTCAAGAAAGGCGATTGGTCCTACTTGAATACTCTTGAGGTAAGAAAAACTTTTAGGTTATCCAACCAGCTTGATGGAGGAGACATAAAAGATTTTTCAATATTTAATTATATCGAAATTAAAGTAAAAGGCAAAATTAGGATAACCTTAGATTATTTGGTACCATATTAGGATGGGCGTTGTGAGGGTGCTAATCTTTCCTCACACGTAACCGTACTCTCGAACTTAGAACTTTTAACGTAGACCAAGCCTTATCTTTAGTTTGAATAGGTGACCAATCACACCTAGATTAGAATGGTTGGTGGCGACTCCATAGTTTTGTGTCTAGCTATTAGGTTTTCCGAAACTTAATATGTTATGACAATGATTGACTGGGGCACAATGATGGAATGCCTTATGTTAATGGGCAAATGTAAAAAAAAAAAGTGAAAGAAAATGAAAAGAAAAAAGAAGAAATGAAAATTGAAAGAATGAAAGAAAAAAAAAAGGGAAAAGGAGGAAAAATGAAATAAGAAAAAAGTGGAAGATAAAGAAAACATGCTTCAAGAAAGTATATTGGAAGGCATCTTGGAATAGGTTGGAAGGCATTCTGGAAGTTTGGGATTGATCCTTTATGGAAAAGGATCGATCCCTTTGCACGAAATCTGAGCCCAATGGCTAGTTTTTGAGGGTTTCAATGGGAAGATTAGCATTAAATGTTTCACCAACCGTTCCAATCAGTTGGTGGACTATAAATGAGGCATTTATGAAGATTGGAGGTAGAACAAGCACTCAGAAATTCTCCAAGCTTCAAGAGACAAAATCAAATTTGAAAATTCATTTCCTTGTAACTCTATTTGTGTGAATTCTCATTGTACATCACCCATTCAGTCAAACTTCTGATATTCAAGGGGTGTGATAGCCTTGTAAGAATTGTTATTGTAAGAGTGTGGGTAGTATTACAAGGGGAGAGGCTTCGAAGATTATTTCTATGTCTTCAAGAGAAATTGTAAGAGGTCTCACCACACCTTGAAGTGGTCTGTAAGAATTCCAAAGGAAGAGTGGAATCAATACCTTGACAAGAGGATCAAAGAGAGAGGACGTAGGCAAGAGATTGACCGAACCTTTATAAATCTGTGTTTGCTTCTCTTTCCCTTACTTATTTACTGTATTTATTTTATTGTAGCCTTATTTGTTTTATTTGTGCATTAAGTGTTAGAAAAACAAAATTTAGTAGAAAAATCGATTTATCCCCCTCTCGGTAAAGCCAACAATATACAATTTTTACGTAATTTTAACCTATGTCACCTTCTTGTCTTATATACATATCATTTTCGTGTCGTGTAATCATGTCGTGTCTAAGATTGCCAAGTCTAGTTATTTTCTATTTTCAAGCTAGAAACAGTATTCAAATTCCTAGATATTGGTATTAGAATTATTAAAATTATTTTTTAAATGGGAAGAAAGATAGTTATGTTAATGCCATATGTACATATCTCTATAACTGGAAAGTACATAAGCTTTTAAACGTTTGCATCGAATGGTAATTGAGTTCTTATATAAAGGTATTCGAATCCCTTGTATTATTTTTGGTTCTTTTCATAATGCTTCGTAAATCTAGGTATTCGAATTCCTAGATAAAGGTATTCAAATCATCAATAATATTTTTTTTAATTGTAGATAACGTACAAATGTTCATATCTGATGTACACATGTTTATCACTCATGTATATATATTTTTGTCCTTTATACAAATGGTATTCAATTGCCTATTCCAGGGTATTCAGATTCTATATACTACTTTCTGTTCTTTACATAAGACTTTGTCCTGTTCATGCATGTGAATTCCTAGACAGAAAAATTCAAATTCCTTTAATTAATTTCTAAATTGAAAGAAATGTAAAAATGTTCATATAAGATGTGCTTATCTTAATCATAAAATGTAAATATCTATTTATAGCTTTTTACAAAATGTTATTCGCTTGCCTCGTTAAGAGTATTTGAATTTTTCTCACTTCTCTTATCAAGTCTTTGTCTGAATAGATATTCGAATTTCTTGCGTTAGTTTCTTAAATTGAAGAAGCGTAAATGTACTAATCTAGGATGTGCATATTGCAATAAAAAAATGTACATGTTCTTTATAGATTTGTTTCTATAAGTAATCAATTACCTCTTTCGCTATATCTGAATGCTTAGAAATTTTGAATCATTCATCCAAGCGAGCTCCTTCATATATTTCTAGGTTTTTGACTTCTTTTTTCATACTTTGATACACATAATAATTGGAAAAAAAAAGAGGAAATGAAAAATAAATGAAACGATGTTGGATGTATACGCCAAACAATGAGAAGTGTTGAAGTGGAAAGAGAAAAGAAGGAAGGATATAGGTCTTCTCTAAACATTTCATTAATGGTTAAATGGTTATTTCTTTTTTCTTCCCACTAATTTTAAAAGTTCCTATTTTTTTCGATGATTAAAATACATGTTAAGATCAATAATTAAATATTACTGTTTCATGATATGTTTTTGATTTTCTTTTTAGATTTGAGGGTTTCTATTCACACCCTAATTACTGAAAAATCCTAAACCCTAAAATCCTCTTTTTAAAATTTATACTCACAATTTAAAAAATTTAATATTTTTTCAATATTGTCCTTCTTGCCAAAAAATTTCACTCTTTTTTAGCAAAATATTTTAGCTCACAAGAAAATGCAGCCAAACAACACTTGAACATTGCCAAGTAGCGAAAACGCAGCCAGGCAACAAGTGCTGCTTGGCAGCACAATTAAATGGGCTCTAAGAAATCCATTTTAAGGAGTCTTATTGTGCTTTCAAAAGTGAATTTTTGAAAGTTTCATTATATTCCAAGAAATCCACTTTTAGAAGGTTAATTGTGTTCCTGAAAGTTCACTTTCAAGAATACAAAAATTAAAAAGTAAAAAATATTATTAATGATAATTATGTAATTTTTTATAAGGATATTTTGGTATTTAAAAAATCTTTAAAATAAGGTGTATGAGTTTTTTTTTTAAAGCTCTCTTTAAAATTTTTTGGTACACCTATTCTTTTTAAAATTTAAAGAAAAAAAATGCATTCCCTGTTACGCAACTCAAATCCTTTTTTTGGCTTTACTTGTATAAACAAAAAATTAAAAAAAGATATAAGTATTTTTTATTTTTTCTCTCTCTAGAAGGCAGTTAGCCAAGTAGAGAGAGACCGAGGAAGCAGGTTACAATGCGAGAATGGCTCAATTCAGGCAACAGTACCACTACGGTAATGGAACGACGTCGGATCACGTGGCCATTGGAGTTCAAGGAGGCGGAGGAAGTGCCGGGACTAAGGTGGCTCGATGGCGCCGATCGGCACGCGCCGAGAAGAGCTGCCGAATCTCCATCGGTTCTCTCATTTTTGTTCTCTTTCTCGTACTTATTGTAACTGTTCTCGTATACAATTACATCTCTGCTCATAATGATGATTATAGTAAAGGTTCGTTTTAGATTTTCTTATTATAATTTTAGAAATTTCTTCTTCTTTTCAGTAATTTGTTGTTTGTTTGCTTAAGAAAAATGCGAGTAAGTGAAATTTGAGATTTCAGCTACTACTGCTTATCTGCACATGCTTACAGATTAATTACTTGTTTATAGATCAATGCCAGTTGTTTATAGTCACTATTCGTTAGTATTCAGAGAAATGTAGAGAAAAGAGAGAATAGAGCTCATTGTTATCTTTTCGTAGTTTCCAGTTGATAAATAAGATTATTTTCATTAAATATTAGTTTAGATTCGAAAATGTAAAGAAAAATGATTTTTTTTTTGTGGCGAAAGTAAATTAAGAGTTTTGGATGTTGTGGAACTTGCATTGGTTAGATTCTGCAATTTTATCATGTTATTCTTTCGTGGTACAACTTGGTCATGTCATTGCATGAATACGAATTTGATTTGTTTCAGTTAAATGGGTGGAATGAGTGATTTGATTAATTATAAGTTTCCAAGTTTGAAAGACTATATGATCTATTGCTAGGGGGAATTTATTAACTAGATGCATGTTGTTGCAGAATTAATTAGTTATCATATTGAGGATGATGATTTGAAGGTTGATTCTGATTTCCTCAGAAATGTGACACGAATGAAAAACTTTAAAATCCTTAATTTTGGGAATGGTTCTGTAGCACATGGTCGTGATTCACGATTTTGGGATAGGGATGATGGGAGAAGGGATGATGATTACAATGAGGATGTGGTGGAGCACAATATTAGGGCTTCCAGTAATGAATCTCTTGATGGTGGCTATGTTCCCCTGAAAGTAAAGAATGAGAAGAAAGATTCCCTTGAATCTGATAGGGATCTGGATCATAGAGGTGTTGGGTTGTATAATGAAGCAGGGCGCAATGAATTAATAATGTATGAAGCAGAATATGAGGCATCTCTAAAGAATGGGAGCAAATCACAAAAAGAAATTGGTAATGGCCATCAGCTCTCTGACAGTAAGCACATTGAAATGCGTGATGAGGTTGATGATGCTGATAACAACTATAATGATGCAATGGATTTTAGTGACATTCGAAAGGAAGATTATGATGATTTTAGACATGACAAGGAGTATATTTTAGATGAAGCAAAATCTCATGATGAAAATGCTAAAGAATCCACTACTTTCTCTGATGCTGAAATCAACAATCAGCATGTTGCCAAAAAGGTTAATGAAAAGAACTCTTTATCTAGGGAGGCCTATCAAGATTTTGATGATGTTGATGCTAATACTCGTCATGCCGGTCCCCTTGGTCATAAAATTGGGAAAAGCACACAAGCAGATTCAAAAAGAAAACCAAGACGCCGTAAATTTTCAGGTAATTCTACTGTTTTATTAGGCGTATGTCTGATTTCATTATGCATATGTGGACATAGATAACTTGTCTGTCTGTGCACATTATATTCAGCTTGATTTCAAGATAACAAACAGTGCTTGGATGTTCAGGCTCTGGTATTCTGATTCAAAACTCATATTGTGTTTTTTTCTTTTTTCTTTTACCTTCCCTTATAGGTTAGAAGTAGTAAGTATATGGAGAATCTTGATTACTAGGAGCCATTTGCTGGGCTTGTATGGAAATCCTGTTTTGCTTGTGTGGAATTTCAGAATATTTTATTTCTGAATCTTACTTGAATAATACAACTTCCAAGGATTATATACAGCTACTGTTGAGCAGTAAAATAGGAAACTAAATCAGTCTAAATCTAATCCCCATAATTGAAGAATTGTCTATCCTTAATTCGAGGGATATAGATATTTACACATTTAATATAGTTGACTTTTCCACACTCCCCCTCAAGCTGGCTTGAAGATATCTTCCGTGGCAAGCTTGCTCACTAGATTTTCAAACTGCTTCCTGTGCAATCCCTTTGTAAGAACATCAGCAACTTGGTCACTTGTTGGTATATATGGCATGCAAATTATTCCATTGTCAAGCTTCTCTTTGATAAAATGCTTATCTACTTCTACATGCTTCGTTCTATCATGGAGCACTGGATTGTGAGAAATAGAGATTGCAGCTTTATTATCACAATAGAGCTTTATCGGTGAGGGATTAGAAACCTTCAAGTCTTCAAGTAGTCTTTTAATCCACATTACCTCACAAATCCCATGGGCTATTGAACGAAACTCAGCCTCGGCACTACTTCTGGCTACTACATTCTGTTTCTTGCTTCTCCAAGTGACAAGGTTTCCTCCCACAAATGTACAATAGCCTGAAGTTGACCTCCTATCTGTAATACTTCTTGCCCAGTCTGCGTCGGTATAGGCTTCTACTTGTAGGTGTCCATGGTTTTTGAAGAGCAATCCCTTTCCAGGCGTTCCCTTTAGGTACCTTAGGATTCTGTAGGCAGCTTCAAAGTGTTCTGAGCTGGGTGAATGCATAAACTGACTTACCACACTTACTGCAAAAGCTATATCAGGTCGTGTATGTGCTAAATAGATGAGTCTACCCACAATCTTTGGTATTTCTCTCTATCCACCACATCTTTGGTTTCAGCAGGCTGAAGTTTCAAGTTGGGCTCTATTGGGGTTTTAGCTATCTTGCAACCAAGCATTCCTGTCTCACTAAGCAAGTCTAGGACATACTTACGTTGGCTTTGTAACAAAGATACCCTCCTTTGATCTTGCAAATTCCATGCCAAGGAAGTACTTTAAGGCTCCCAAATCCTTTATCTCAAAGTCATGTGCAAGCCTTCTCTTAAGTTCTCCAATTTCTGCACTATCATCACCAGTTATTATTATATCATCCACATACACAATTAAAATAGCTAGTTTACCATTTCTAGAGTGCTTGAAGAACATTGTGTGGTCAGCTTGACTCTGAATATAACCATAGCTCTTCACTACATTTCCAAACCTTTCAAACCATGCTCTTGGTGATTGTTTAAGACCATACAAGGATTTTTTCAAGTTGCTGTAGAGACCAATTGAAATTAACTGCTAAAGAGAGAAGTACCCGGATTGAGTTTATTTTCGCAACTGGAGCGAAGGTCTCTTGGTAGTCAATGCCATAAGTTTGAGTGAACCCCTTGGCAACAAGTCTTGCCTTGTACCTCTCTATGCTCCCATCTGCCTTACACTTCACAGTGAAGACCCATTTACATCCTACAGTCGTCTTGCCTCTTGGTAGCTCCACAATCTCCCAAGTCCCATTCTTTTCAAGAGCGTCCATCTCTTCCTTCACCGCTAACTTCCAATCCGGATCACCTAGGGCATCCTGAATAGATCTTGGTACATGCAAGTTAGAAATATTTGAAAGGAATGCTTTGTGGTTATTGGACAACTTTTGATACGACAAATATTTTGCAATAGGGTGATTGTACATGATCTTACTCCTTTTCTGTTAGCAATTGGGACATCTAGATCAGAAAAATCAATATTTGGAGACTCAAGGGAAGAAACTAAAGGAGCAATTTTAGGATTAACCTGAGTTTGAGGAGGAGGACCATCCCTCAGAGATTCCGACTGAACAGGTGCTAGAGAAATAATTGGATCAGTAATATTTTTATGAGATTTTCTCCTGGTATAAACCTGAAGCTCAATATTTGGATTATGTGAATCCGTTTGAAGTAATTCTCCCCCTGTTTCAGATTCTTCAATACTTGGCACCTGTTGACTAAGAGAGTCCTTGTTTTCATTATTTTTAACGTCCATTTCCTTAAATTGTTTAATAGACTGAATTGGTGACTCAATGAGGCTTGGTAGTGGTGTAGAGAATTTCCAAAAATTATCTTCTTCTTTATTCTCCCCCTGAAGAAGATTTTTGCTGAAATAGGGTTGATTTTCTAGAAAAGTGACATCCATAGTTATGTGAATTTTCTTTGTCAAAGGATTAAAACACTTATATCCTTTTTATTTGGAGCATAGCCAATGAAAACACATTTTTCAGCTTTAGGATCCAATTTGGATCGAAAAATTTGGGGAATATAAACAAAGCAAGTGCATCCAAAAATTTTTAAAGGTAACTCAGAGTATAAACGAAATGTTGGGAAGTATTTTTTGAGAGTATTCAAAGGTGTTTCAAAATGTAAGACACGAGTTGGCATCCTATTGATTAAGTAAGATGCAGTCAACACAGCATCTCCCCAGAGGTATTTTGGAATGTTCATAGAAAACATGATAGCTCTAGCTACCTCAAGTAAATGCCTATTTTTCCTTTCAGCTATTCCATTTTGCTGGGGTGTGTCTCGACATGTAGATTGGTGTAAAATACCTTTTTCTTTTAAAAAATTTCCCAAACATTCATTAAAGTACTCAGTTCCATTATCTGTTCGAAGGATGCAAATTTTTGTTTTGAATTGGGTTTCAATCATGCAATAAAAATCTTTGAAAAGTTTTTCTACATCAGATTTTGCTTAGTAAGTAAACCCAACACAATCTAGTGTGATCATCAATAAAAGTTACGAACCACCTTTTTCCAGACAAGGTGGTAACCTTTGAAGGTCCCCAAACATCAGTATGAAACAAGTAAAATGGTTTTGATGGACTATAAGGTTTTGAAATATATTTAACTCGATGATCTTTAGATAAAAGACAACTTTCACATTGAAAAATAGAGCAATCCACTCCTTTAAACAAATTAGGAAATAAATGTTTTAAATAAGGGAAACTAGGATGTCCTAACCTAAGATGCCATTGCATTATTTTATCAGAAACAGAATTTGAACTGGTACTACTAAGCCCTTGAGCTTTTTTATTACCTAAGAAATCCTCACTGAAATAGTAGAGCCCATTTATTTCTCTAGCACTGCCAATCATCTTCCCTGAGATTTGATCCTGAAATTGACAAAGAGAGTAAAAAAAGATAACACGACAGTTGGAATCCTTTGAAAGTTTACTGACAGATAAAAGATTACAAGCAAGTTTAGGAACATGAAGTACAGATTTAAGATCAATACTTTCATAAAGTTTAATAGAACCCTTGCCTGCAATAGGTGAAAAACTACCATCTGCTATTCTTATTTTTTCATTACCAGAACAGGGAGTGTATGAACTGAATAGATTCGACAGGTTAGTCATATGATCAGATGCTCCTGAATCAATGATCCATGGAGCAGAATTAAAGACACTGGATAGGGCTAATGGATTTCTACCTGAATGAGCCAATGAACTATTAGATGTACCAGATGTCGGATTGGACTTTAGTAGTTTCAGGAGTTGATCGAACTGCTCTTTGCTGAAGGAACCCATATTTGCTTCATTGGTAGAGGGTTGTGACTGTTTCTGCTTCGGCTTCCAATTTGTTGGTTTTCCATGGATATGCCAACAAGTTTCTCGAGTATGGCGTGGTTTGTTGCAATGGTCACACCATGGTCACACCACACTCGAGGCTTGTCATCAATCTTACGCAAATCAGGGACATTTTGTCCACCAACATTAGCTTCTGCAGTGACCAATGCTGAGTTCTTGATCAAACTACTGGTACGAGGAGTAGAATTTACAACTGAAGTAGAACCTGACATGGTGGTAAAAAACAGCAGTGGCTCTTGGAAAAATATGGTGATTTAGGGTTTGGCAAGAAAGAAAAGTTCTTGATGAGAAAGTGGCTATGAAGGCCTAAGGTAAAAAAATCAGCAATGAAGGCTGAAGAAGAAACTGTAGAAAAATCAGCAATGAAGGCTGAAAAAGTGACTGATTTCCAAGAAAAAACCTAAAGCTCTTGATACCATGTGGAATTTCAGAATATTTTATTTCTGAATCTTACTTGAATAATACAACTTCCAAGGATTATATACAGCTACAGTTAAGCAGTAAAATAGGAAACTAAATCAGTCTAAATCTAATCCCCATAATTGAAGAATTGTCTATCCTTAATTCTAGGGATATAGATATTTACACATTTAATATAGTTGACTTTTCCACAGCTTGAAAGGAATTAGAAAGAAAGAATGAATATAACATCAAGAACTAAAACAGAAGGTCTTGATGGCTTTATGCCGAACAAATTCCAGAGCTTTAAATTCTTGATAATGTGTCGCATATCTAAAGAGCAGCAAACTTGTCAGAGTTGTGGTTCAGCACGGTTTCAGAACTGTTAATTCTAAATGGTACAACAAAATCTTTTCCTTAGAAAGCACCCATGGCAAATTTTCAAAAGGAAGCTACTTGAAACTTAATTGCAAAGCAGTCTAGAAGAATGTTAAAGCCCCAGTTTTCTCTACCCCAGTTTTCTCTACTAACATGCATATTAAGTATTTGATCTTAAAGCAGAACTTTAAAGTTGCAGTGACATAGCATACTAGCTGGTTAAAATTATGTGCCTACTTAAAAGTTTTACCTAACGTTGGCATCCTATATAAGTTTGCTTGTGATGAATTACACAGAATGCATGAATAAATTATATTGAGGGCTATGAGAGAGAGAGATGGGACATTAAATACATAACCGTGTAATGCCAAACAAATTCTTAGAGCTATAAGTTTGCAATAATGTGCCACCTATCTGAAGAACGGGAAACCTTGGGTAAGTTGTGCCAGGTAAAATTTCGGAAGTCTTAATTCTCCATGGTATAGAAATATCAAATCTTTGCCTCAGAAAACTCCAAATAAAAAAAGGGACCACTCTTCAAAAGGCAGTTTAACTTTCTAACTCAATATTCATCGCTAGAGTACCATGGATGGTATATGTAAAGTAAAGCATGGAATTTAATGTTGCAGTGATACGGAACAATAGCCACTCTTTAATTTTTTAGAAGTAAAGAAAAAATAGTGCAAGAATCTACTTAGAAGTTTTACCCAATGTAGGCATCCTTTTTTTGTGCTTTTCTTTTAATATTTCCTTATACCCTCATGTACCATAACAGAATCTATTTAAGACTTTATTCAGGGATTTCAGTCAATGATGTGCCTCTAATGAGCTTTGATTGTGCTCTGCTTTTTATTTGATGCTTGAACTTTGGGCTAACACCAAACAATTCAAAGGGAACCTACCTTGCGGTTGAGTGTACTCTCCTGATTTAATTAAGGAATATAATGCCTTTAATAACCTATATTTCCATAAATAACATGAATTAAAAATGTTAAAAATATCCATTATAGCTTCATTGAATTTACTTTAGCTTAATTTGATGCTCTTTTGCCAATATTCATCCTGTTGAAATACTCTCATTTGGAAAATATTGCTTCCATATTAAGTCTCTTTTCTTATTAATAAGAAGTACAAACTGCAAAGCTAGTGCTGTTAGTTCCTTCTAGTTAAACCCCCCTTTTTCAGAGTAGTATCTCTCTCCCTAGCTGTCCTAAAGGAGATGGATTGAATCAAGAGATGGATAATCATATAGGATTTTACTGTAACAAAAAATTTGCTTGACTGAGCGTGCAGAAAGTGGCTGGATGAGAGTTCCATGCAGTTAAATTAATTGATCAATTCCTGTACGCCATCAAAGGTGCTCTTTCTTTAAAAATAAAGGGTTCTCATGAAATTTCTAGATCTAGGTGTTCTCGTTGTTTCATTATCTGTAAAATATTGTGTATTCTTTATATTTACTTCTTCTTGACTAACATTTTACTTTTAAATATTAGGCTCTTGTGAGATGAAGTTATTAAATTCAACGCACTTAGTAGAGCCTTTAGAAAGTCGAAAGTTTGCACGATTTTCCTTACAGTATACACAAATGGAGGAGAAGCCTGAAGGAGAAGAACAATGGATACCTAGATTTGGTGGGCATCAGAGTTTACAAGAACGCAAGGAATCTTTTTTGGCACAGGACCAAAAGATAAATTGTGGGTTTGTTAGAGGTCCACAAGGATATCCAAGTACTGGCTTTGATCTGGCAGAAGATGATGTGAATTATATCAGCAAGTGCCACATTGCTGTCATCTCTTGCATTTTTGGAAATTCAGATCGCTTGAGGAAACCTGCTGGCAAAATGGTATGGAAATAATCTTTCTCTGAGAATAAAGCATAGTCTTATTGTCCTTTTGTGATTGATTTTGAATTTTAGAAAGGTAGGCATGTCTGTTTTAGACGTAAATGTGCATTTCTATCTGCTGTTCATTTTACGCATCTTTTAAAGCAGTTTATTTTGTATCTTAGTTTAGACATTGGACTTAAGTGGTTTTTGTTGAATGCATTTGGTTGCAGTGCTGTGTGATAACCTGGCATGAATTTTAGCTTTAGCATTATTTGTTTAGAACCTTATGTTACCTATTGAGAACTTGATCATTCACATATGTGTATCTAGCTGTGTTTGGGTTTTAACTAGGGCTTGAATTAGGGTTGAACTTTTGATGGAAGGCTTAGGAAATTTAAGGCTAATTATGCTACTTGAACAGTTGCATGAAAAGAAGAGTTTCTTAGTGGTCACACAAAAGAAGGTTGACTCATACAACCAAAAAGCAAAACTTTGTTCGAAAATTTGATAATTATTTGTTCTCTACTCGAAAAGAGAGTAGAAGGCCTATTTATTGGTGAAAATTTCTGACAGAAAGGCTCTCTCTTATTCAGTAACATAACGTAATACATATAGGGAGTGGCTGCAGTATGCCTGCCACAATACTAGGACTAAATAAGGAAAGGAAATAAAGGAGAGATCTGGTGACATAATACCAGATTCTCTTTATTACAGAATACCAAAAATAAACTACCAAAATCCCTATAATTCCTAACTAACTTTAGGCAAGAATTCCACACTCCCCCTCAAGCTAGGTTGTAAATGTTGTACATACACAGCTTGTAACTTAGTTCTTCAAAGTTAGTTCTTGGAAGAGCCTTAGTGAGAATGTCTGCAGTTTGGGACCTTGTAGGGGTGTAGACAAGCTGCACAATTGAGTTCTCGATCTTCTCTGAGATGAAGTGTCTATCTATCTCAATGTGTTTTGTTCGGTCATGATGCACAGGGTTCTTTGCAATGCTTATGGCTGCTTGATTGTCACAGAATATCTTGATAGGCGTCTCACTAGCAACTCCTAGCTCACTAAGTAATTTCCGTATCCACATTCCTTCACAAATACCAAGAGCTAGTGCTCTAAATTCTGCTTCTGCACTGCTTCTTGAGACTACAGGTTGTTTCTTGCTTCACCAAGTCACAAGATTTCCTCATACATAGGAACAATACCCAGATGTGGATCGTCTGTCTGAAACATCTCCTGCCCAGTCAACATCTGAGAAGACTTCAATCTCCCTTTTGTCATTCTTTTTGTATAATAGTCCTTTTCCTAGTGTCATCTTAAGATACCTCAAAATTCTATTCACTGCTTCCATATGCTCTTCTGTTGGGTTGTTCATAAACTGACTTACAACACTAACAGAGAAACCAATGTCGGGTCGAGTGTGTGAGAGGTAGATGAGACGTCCCACAAGTCTTTGATATCTCTCTTTATCGACTGGAGCACGGTTTTGTTCAGTCCCAATCTTCTTAGTTGAATCCATTGGAGTGTCTGCAGGCTTACATCCCAACATATCTGTCTCCTTTAGTAAATCCAGAACATACTTACGTTGAGAGACAAATATACCTTTCTTAGATCGTGCCACCTCCATTCCAAGAAAATACTTGAGATAGCCGAGGTCTTTGATTTCAAATTTCTGGGCTAAGAGTTTTTTCATTCTCAATAGTTCTTCCTCATAGTCACCCATTAGGATGATGTCATCAACATACACTATTAGTATTGCAACTTTCCTTTTTGAGGAGGACTTTACGAACAATGTGTGATCTGCCTGACACTGTGTGTATCCGTATCTCACCATTGACTTTGCAAACCTACCAAACCATGCACGAGGAGATTGCTTTAGCCCATACAGAGATTTCCTAAGCTTACACACCTTGTTGTGGTTAGAAGCAGTTTCCAATCCTGGTGGTATCTCCATATACACTTCTTCTTCCAGATCACCATTTAAGAATGCATTTTTGACATCCAGTTGATGCAATGGCCAATCTTTGTTAGCTGCAAGAGAGAGTAAAACTCTAATAGTGTTGAGTTTGGCCACTGGGGCAAATGTTTCTTGGTAATCTATGCCATAAGACTGAGCAAAGCCCTTAGCAACAAGACAAGCTTTTAATCTCTCAATATTTCCATCAGCTTTATGTTTAATAGTGAAAATCCACTTATAGCCAACTGGTTTCTTTCCAAGAGGAAGATTTGAGATAATCCATGTACCATTTTTCTCCAAGGCTCTAATTTCTTCATTACCTGCCTTTCTCCACTTTGGATTCTCAAGAGCCTCCTAAATCGAATGAGGTACCTGCACATTGTCAAGGGTAGAAACAAATGTCTGGTAGGATGGTGACAACCTTTCATATGAAACAAATTTGCAAATGGTGGTGCATGATTTGACACTCTTTCTTAGTGCACTCGGCATATTCAAATCATCACTGATAGGTACAATATTTTTAGGACTAGAAGTTTCCTTACCTGAGTGAATTTGAGCAGAATCTAGATTAGGTTCAGAATCTTGGTCCAGTGTGAGGTATTGAGTGCTCTATCTTTCTCTCGGGCCTTGTCCTCCTAGCATAGACATGAAACTCTTTACTTGCAATTTGTGGAGACTTGGACTGATTTTGGATAGGGGTTTGAAGTGTATTTATAGGAGGATGACTCTCAGTTTGATCAAGGTCTTGAGTTTGGCTTGTAGGAGAATGACTCTCAATTTGATCAAGGATTGGGTTTTTAATGGCAACTGGCTGTGAGGTAGGTGGTTGATATGATGGTGAGGGATCCTCGGGCTGAAGCTGAGATTCACTCCCATAGAGAGTATCCCAAAGCTGTTATTCACTCATTTTCTCCCCCTGAATTGCAGGTTTGGGATAATAGGATTGATGCTCGAAGAATGTTACATCCATTGAGTTGTATACTTTCTTGGTGATAGGAGAGTAACACTTATAGCCTTTTTCGTTTGAGGAAAACCCAAGGAAGACACATTTGATGGATTTAGGATCCAATTTGCTACGGTGCTGCTGATGAATATGAACAAATGCTGTGCACCCGAAAATTTTAGGATCTAATGTAGAGATTATTATGGTGTGTGGACAAGTCTGAAGGAGAACTTGGCAAGGAGTTTGGAATTTGAGGGTCCTAGATGGCATTCTATTGATGAGATATGCAGCTGTAAGGATTGCCTCTCCCCAGAAGTGTTTTGGGATGTGTGTGGAGAACATAAGAGATCAGGCTACTTCTGGCAAATTTCTGTTTTTTCTTTTTGCAACTCCATTTTGTTGGGGTGTGTCAATGCAGGAACTTTAGTGGACTATGCCCTGACTCAAGAGGTAATTACCAAGGACAAACTTGAAGTATTCTTTGGCATTGTCAGTTTTTAAAACTTGGATCTTGGTTTGAAATTGAGTTTGTATCATGGAGTTGAAATTTTGAAAAATTTGACTGACCTCAGATTTTTCTTTCATCAGGAAAATCCAAGTCAATCTAGTGTGATCATCAACAAATGACACAAACCATCGTGTTCCTGTTATATTTATTACTCTTGAGGGTCCCCACACATCACTGTGAATCATGGCAAATGGTTGAGATGGTTTATATGAAAAACTTGGATAGTTGCTACGGGTATGTTTAGATAATTGGTAGATCTCACAACTGAAAAACTTAGAACTTTTATTGATAAACAAACAAGGAAATAGTTTTTCAAGATATATGAAATTTGGATGACCAAGGCGAAAATGCCATAACATAACTTCACTATCTTTATTGACACAAGAATTTGAAACTAACTCACTCTTAAAGGACACACAACTTGCATTTTGAGCTTGTCTTCTTAGAGGAGTATGGTCTTTGAGAAGATAGAGTCTAGAACACATCTCAACACTACCAATCTTCCTCCCCGAGTCCAAATCCTGAAATTCACACAAGTTCGGAAAAAATTTAGTCACACAATTGAGATCACGAGTCAATTTACTGATTGAGAGTAAATTACAGTCCAAATTAGGAACATGAAGAACAGAGTTTAGAATTAGGTCCTTCATAATTTTGATTGAGCTAGTTCCCTCAACTTTGGATATAGATCCATCAACTATTCGGACTGTGTAATTTTCTTTACACCGGCTATACTCATGAAATAGGTTTGCATCTCCCGTCATGTGATCTGACGCGCCTGAGTCAATAATCCATGGACTTGAGTGTTGTTTATTGACTATAAGGGCTTTTGAAAAATTACCTTTTTGTGCTAACATGCTGGTTCCGGAACCAGAGGTACTTTTTTGAGTCATGGTGTTCTGGCTGAATAGTTTCTGCAAAACCTCAAGTTGTTCTTTAGTGAAAGGACTTGCCTCTAAAGCAGGAGGATTGTCATTTGTGGTAGCAGCAATGTTGGCACGGCTTCCTCGGTCACTTGCTGGTCTTGAAGGCTTCCAATCAGTCGGTTTGCCATGGATTTTCCAGCAATTTTCTCTGAGGTGTCCTGGTTTACGACAATGGTCACACCAAAGCCTTCCTTTTCTCTGTCGATTGCCACTGTTGGAGTTGGATTGGGTTCCTTGAATAAAAAGGGCAGATCCTTCTAGTGTTGGGACAAAGCTGTGGGATCCCATCATCACCTTCTTCCTACTTTCCTCACGACAAACTTCTGAAAATGCCTCTCTAATACTTGGAAGAGGCTTGGTTCCCATCACTCTTCCTCTAACTTCATCCAAGTCTTTGTTGAGGCCAAGAAGAAATTTGAATGTCCGTTTCTGCTCCACAATTTTTTTGTATAAGGCTGTATCTTCAGAGCACTTCCAAGCATGAACTTCAAACATGTCAAGATGTTGCCAATGACGAGTGAGAGTGTTGAAGTACTGAGTGACTGTTAGATCTCCCTGACGTAGATCATGCAAAATTGCTTCTATCTCTAATTGTTCTGCAGTGTTTTCAAAGCTGGAGTATGTCTCTCTTGCAGCGTCCCAGATTTCCTTTGCAGTCCCATATAGGAGAAAATTTTCTCCAATGTCGTTGTTCATTGAATTAATCAGCCACTACATTACCATGTGATTCTCAATCTTCCAAACCTTGAATTTGGGATCATTCTTCTCTGGAACAGTGACTTCGCCTGTGAGATAATCATCCTTGCCTTTCCACAGATGAACATCATCACCGATTGAGACCATTGAAGGTAATTATGCCCGTTGAGTTTGTGACTTGTTATGAGAATGGAAGTGTTTTCAGTTCCTCCATGATTGCTTGCTGCTGGTGTAGATTCTGGATTGGAGGTCACTTCGGATGTTGAGCTTTGTCTATTAGTAGGCATGCCGTATTTTGTCATGGGAAAATTAGGTTTTCAGAGGTTGGCTCTTGATACCATGAAAATTTCTGACAGAAAGGCTCTCTCTTATTCAGTAACATAACGTAATACATATAGGGAGTGGCTGCAGTATGCCTGCCACAATACCAGGACTAAATAAGGAAAGGAAATAAAGGAGAGATCTGGTGACATAATACCAGATTCTCTTTATTATAGAATACCAAAAATAAACTAACAAAATCCCTTTAATTCCTAACTAACTTTAGGCAAGAATTCCACAATTGGCAAACAAGCAAGCCTTACCCTAATAGGATACAAACTATATTAAAACTCTAATATCCTAATCCTATTAATAAAATTAAAACACACAATACCTTTCCAACCTAGGACAAAACAATTAAAAGACTAAAATTAAAATCCTAAATCATAGAAAATTTGAATTTCCACTAAACCTTGAAATTACAAAAATACCCCTGATTTTAAAACATAAATAACTTAAACTAAAATAATTTCTGTTGCTTCCATTTTCCACCATTTCTCTTTGACTAGGAAAAACTCGACCCCAATGAGTTTAAAGCATGATAATTTGAATGAAGCTTCTTGTGAACTCCTCTTGGATACTTTTCTAATTTTGTCTACACCTTAACCATGTTACCTTCATTGAAATCAGCAAGCCTCCTTCTCAAGTTAGCGTGCCTTTGGTAATTTTTGTTGCTCTTAGCTTCAAACTGCTCTATAGTTAAAATATGAAGATATTTCTTCTCACCCTCCATAACTTTGCTGGACCTTGGAACCCTTTTCTCCTCATACTTCTTGATATTCTCTGAACTTAGGCTATAGAACAATATTCTTGCTTTGATGACAGAAACCATAGGTGTTTGCCTTACCAATGCGATTTACATCTCGATCAAATTGCCAATGATGACCAAGAAGAATGCGAGTAACTTGCATAGGAATAACATCGCAAAGTGTAGTCAACATCTTCACTGTAACTAAAAGATATAAGCTATTGTTGTGTTACTGAAATTGTGGTTTTGTCAATCCAACCCACTTTACAGGGGTGAGGGTGTGGTTTAGTTGGAAGCTTGAGATGCTCAACAGTGGAGCTAAAAACTAAATTCATGGTACTCCCATCATCAATGATAAGTTTTTTAGCTTGGCCACTACGACGAACAAGGGTTTTGAATATTGAGGTGTGTTGCCAATTCTCCTTTTCTACTCTGGGGATTGTTAGGATACATTGAACTGTTGCCAAGAGAGATTTATCTACCCCATCAAAGTCAAGATCACCAATCTCATAAGCAACATCAACAGAGTTATCATCTTGCCGAATTTCTTCATCCTCTTGTTTCACTCCTATATGCAGATTTTTTTGGGTAATCACGCCCAATATATATAGTCTTCCCACATTTGAAACAATTTTACTCTTTCTTAGAATTATTGGAATTGGCAAAAAGTCTTGTTTCATGAGGGTAAGGGATAGATTGTACAGGGACAAGTGTTTTCTTTGGATTTGCACCAGAGTTCATCCAACTTCTGTTTCCTCATTTGGAAAACTCATTTTCTTGCTAGCGGGATGGCTTAAATACTCTTTTGCATCAAGGGTTGCCTAGAAGGCTTGCTCCACTGAGCTAATAGGCTGCTTGAGGATCTCCCTTTTCATATCAACCCTCAACCCAACCTGAAATCGTGATGCTACTTGTGTAGCATCTTCCACAAATTGACTCCTTGATCTTTTATTCATCAATTTTGTTAATGTATTCAATAACTGGCATGCTATCTTGTTGTAAGCTATACACTTGTTTTTTTTTCTTGCTTACATAAGCTATACATTTGTTGGTGCATCTTCTCAAAATGATTAATCGGTAGGTACTTTTCTTGGATCTTGGCCTTCATCTCTTCCCAAATGTGAATAGGGGTTGTCGTAATCATGTTATTTCACTCTCCTTACCATACCACTAGATTTTTGCTAATCCTATTAGCTTCATCTTGGCGAATTGGACCCTCCTTGCATCCAATATATCATACCAATTGAAATAGCCTTCAAGGGACTTCACCAATCAAGAAACAAAATCGAATCTACTTTACCTTCGAAGTCCGTCACTCCAAACTTTCACCTTCCTACTGATATTTCCAACAGAATCAACTGGCTCGACACATTCTCTTCCAACTGCAGCTAGTTGAACAATAGGTTGGATGTGAACGCCATGAGGGGCCTGAATTAAACATTTTCCATCCATGCCATAGAAGTTGCTGTGCTTCAACAATCAATAAGGCGCTCAGTTATATTCCCCGTAGCATTCTTGTTATGCTCATGGTTCTACTGGAGTTCCTCATATCTCTAGTTAATTTAGCATTAGTCACCATCGTAGTTTGCAAATTTGAATAGATCGATTACAAATATAGATCTACTCAGGAGCTTCTCCACAAATCAGATTGCCTTTTTTTCTTTCCCACAGACGGCGCTAGTTGATGTAGGAGAGATTTTGGAATGCCTTTAAATTAGGGTTTTAGGGTAAACTTTAGTCTAACAATAAGGTGTAGAATATTGGGCTTTAATTAGGGTTTGGATTAGGGTTGAAGTTTTGATGGAGGACTTAAGAATTTGGGGCTAATTATGCTGCTATGAACAGTTACATAAAAAGGAAAAAAATCTAGGAGTCTCACTTGGGATTTTTAGCAGTCACACCTAAGAAGGTTGACTCACACAAAGAGCAAAACTCTGCTGAAAAATTTGATAATTATTTATTCTTCGCTTTAAAAGAGAGTACAAGGCCTACTTATAGGTAAACAAGCAAGCTTAACCTTAATAGTATACAAACTCTCTATTAAAACTCTAATATCCTTATCTTATTAATAAATTAAAACACACAATATGAAGATTTCAAAGAGAATTGCTCTTTTTCTCCTATTCAACTTGAAAGATACAATGTAATTGATGTAAATTGAGAAATAAAAGAATTTTCTGCTGTATCTGATTAACAAAAATATGTACAGTGTGGCTATATATATAATAACCCTAGCAATAGAAAAAGAAACTAACTAGGCTATCATATCCCATGATTTGTGGAATATTCTTAACCAAATCAGCTTAATTCTAGGGATACTAACTGTTGCAAAATCTCCTAAAAATCTGGTTGTGCATTAATCACGTTTTCCCACACTCCCCCTCAAGCTGGTGAATAGATGTTTTCCATTCCCAGCTTGGATACAATACTCTGAAACACTGAGCTACTTAACCCTTTAGTAAGCACATCTGCAAGTTGGCCATGTGTAGACATGTAAGGGGTACAAATCAACCCGCTCTCCAGTTTCTCCTTGATGAAGTGTCTGTCAATTTCGATGTGCTTCGTTTGATCATGTTGTACTGGGTTGTGAGCTATGCTAATCGCAGACTTATTATCACAATAAAATCTCATTGGGCCATCCCACTTGATTTTCAAGTCTTCCAAGATGATCTTCAACCAAAGTAGTTCACACACACCTTGAGCCATTGCTCGGAATTCTGCCTCTGCACTAGACCATGCTACCACATGTTGTTTCTTGCTCCTCCACATCATGAGGTTACCACCAAGAAAAGTGCAATATCCTGTGGTTGAACTCCTGTCGACTATTGACCTAGCATAATCAGCATCTGTGTAAGCCTCAAGCACCAAACCTCCATTTCTTTTAAACATAATACCCTTTCCTGGTGTCCCTTTGAGATACTGCAACACTCGGTGAGCTGCTTGCAGATGAACTTCCTTTGGGCTATGCATGAATTGACTATTCACACTTACTGCGTATGCTACGTCCGATCGTGTATGAGATAGATAGATGAGTTTTCCTACCAAACGCTGATACATTTTCTTATCTATTTCAGCGGCTTCCTCTGCCATTCCAAGTTTAAGATTTGGGTCTGTTGAGATGAAAAGATTATTTTTTCATATTTTCATAGAAAGGAGTACAAGATATGTATATATACAGAATTGTAAAACCTAAATTAGGTAGGTTATTAACTAAACCTAGATATTTTAGCCTATAATTAAGCTATATACAATCTGTTAATTATGGTAATATACAGCTGTAATATTACGCTAATATACAGCTGTAACACTCCCCCTCAAGCTGGAGCATAGATGTTAATCATGCCCAGCTTGTTATAAATATAATCAACTCGAGGTCCATTGAGTGCCTTTGTAAAAATATTGTGGAATTTCAGAATATTTTATTTCTGAATCTTACTTGAATAATACAACTTCTAAGGATTATATATACAGCTACTGTTAAGCAGTAAAATAGGAAACTAAATCAGTCTAAATCTAATCCCCATAATTGAGGAATTGTCTAACCTTAATTCTAGGGATATAGATATTTACACATTTAATATAGTTGACTTTTCCACACTCCCCCTCAAGCTGGCTTGAAGATATCTTCCATGGCAAGCTTGCTCACTGATTTTCAAACTGCTTCTGTGCAATCCCTTTGTAAGAACATCAGCAACTTGGTCACTTGTTGGTATATATGGCATGCAAATTATTCCATTGTCAAGCTTCTCTTTGATAAAATGCTTATCTACTTCTACATGCTTCGATCTATCATGGAGCACTGGATTGTGAGAAATAGAGATTGCAGCTTTATTATCACATAGAGCTTTATCGGTGAGGGATTAGAAACCTTCAAGTCTTTCAAGTAGTCTTTTAATCCACATTACCTCACAAATCCCATGGGCTATTGACGAAACTCAGGCTCGGCACTACTTCTGGCTACTACATTCTGTTTCTTGCTTCTCCAAGTGACAAGGTTTCCTCCCACAATGTGTAATAGCCTGAAGTTGACCTCCTATCTGTAATGCTTCCTGCCCAGTCTGCGTCGGTATAGGCTTCTACTTGTAGGTGTCCATGGTTTTTGAAGAGCAATCCCTTTCCAGGCGTTCCCTTTAGGTACCTTAGGATTCTGTAGGCAGCTTCAAAGTGTTCTGAGCTGGGTGAATGCATAAACTGACTTACCACACTTACTGCAAAAGCTATATCAGGTCGTGTATGTGCTAAATAGATGAGTCTACCACAAGTCTTTGGTATTTCTCTCTATCCACTACATCTTTGGTTTCACAGAGACTGAAGTTTCAAGTTGGGCTCTATTGGGGTTTCAGCTATCTTGCAACCAAGCATTCCTGTCTCACTAAGCAAGTCTAGGACATTACTTACGTTGGCTAACAAAGATACCCTCCTTTGATCTTTGCAAATTCCATGCCAAGGAAGTACTTTAAGGTTCCCAAATCCTTTATCTCAAAGTCATGTGCAAGCCTTCTCTTAAGTTCTCCAATTTCGGCACTATCATCACCAGTTATTATTATATCATCCACATACACAATTAAAAATAGCTAGTTTACCATTTCTAGAGTGCTTGAAGAACATTGTGTGGTCAGCTTGACTCTGAATATAACCATAGCTCTTCACTACATTTCCAAACTTTCAAACCATGCTCTTGGTGATTGTTTAAGACCATACAGGATTTTTTCAAGTTGCTGTAGAGACCAATTGAAATTAATGCTAAAGAGAGAAGTACCCGGATTGAGTTTATTTTCGCAACTGGAGCGAAGGTCTCTTGGTAGTCAATGCCATAAGTTTGAGTGAACCCCTTGGCAACAAGTCTTGCCTTGTACCTCTCTATGCTCCCATCTGCCTTACACTTCACAGTGAAGACCCATTTAGATCCTACAGTCGTCTTGCCTCTTGGTAGCTCCACAATCTCCCAAGTCCCATTCTTTTCAAGAGCGTCCATCTCTTCCTTCACCGCTAACTTCCAATCCGGATCACCTAGGGCATCCTGAATAGATCTTGGTACATGCAAGTTAGAAATATTTGAAAGGAATGCTTTGTGGTTATTGGACAACTTTTGATACGACAAATATTTTGCAATAGGGTGATTGGTACATGATCTTACTCCTTTTCTGTTAGCAATTGGGACATCTAGATCAGAAAAATCAATATTTGGAGACTCAAGGGAAGAAACTAAAGGAGCAATTTTAGGATTAACCTGAGTTTGAGGAGGAGGACCATCCCTCAGAGATTCCGGCTGAACAGCTGCTAGAGAAATAATTGGATCAGTAATATTTTTATGAGATTTTCTCCTGGTATAAACCTGAAGCTCAATATTTGGATTATGTGAATCCGTTTGAAGTAATTCTCCCCCTGTTTCAGATTCTTCAATACTTGGCACCTGTTGATTAAGAGAGTCTTTGTTTTCATTATTTTTAACGTCCATTTCCTTAAATTGTTTAATAGACTGAATTGGTGACTCAATGAGGCTTGGTAGTGGTGTAGAGAATTTCCAAAAATTATCATCTTCTTCTTTATTTTCCCCCTGAAGAAGATTTTTGCTGAAATAGGGTTGATTTTCTAGAAAAGTGACATCCATAGTTATGTGAATTTTCTTTGTCAAAGGATTAAAACACTTATACCCTTTTTTATTTGGAGCATAGCCAATGAAAACACATTTTTCAGCTTTAGGATCCAATTTGGATCGAAAAATTTGGGGAATATAAACAAAGCAAGTGCATCCAAAAATTTTTAAAGGTAACTCAGAGTATAAACGAAATGTTGGGAAGTATTTTTTGAGAGTATTCAAAGGTGTTTTAAAATGTAAGACACGAGTTGGCATCCTCTTGATTAAGTAAGATGCAGTCAACACAGCATCTCCCCAGAGGTATTTTGGAATGTTCATAGAAAACATGATAGCTCTAGGTACCTCAAGTAAATGCCTATTTTTCCTTTCAGCTATTCCATTTTGCTGGGGTGTGTCTCGACACGTAGATTGGTGTAAAATACCTTTTTCTTTTAAAAAATTTCCCAAACATTCATTAAAGTACTCAGTTCCATTATCTGTTCGAAGGATGCAAATTTTTGTTTTGAATTGGGTTTCAATCATGCAATAAAAATCTTTGAAAAGTTTTTCTACATCAGATTTTTTGCTTAGTAAGTAAACCCAACACAATCTAGTGTGATCATCGATAAAAGTTACGAACCACCTTTTTCCAGACAAGGTGGTAACCTTTGAAGGTCCCCAAACATCAGTATGAAACAAGTAAAATGGTTTTGATGGACTATAAGGTTTTGAAATATATTTAACTCGATGATCTTTAGATAAAAGACAACTTTCACATTGAAAATTAGAGCAATCCACTCCTTTAAACAAATTAGGAAATAAATGTTTTAAATAAGGGAAACTAGGATGTCCTAACCTAAGATGCCATTGCATTATTTTATCAAAAACAGAATTTGAACTAGTACTACTAAGCCCTTGAGCTTTTTTATTACCTAGGAAATCCTCACTGAAATAGTAGAGCCCATTTATTTCTCTAGCACTGCCAATCATCTTCCCTGAGTTTTGGTCCTGAAATTGACAAAGAGAGTCAAAAAAGATAACACGACAGTTGGAATCCTTTGAAAGTTTACTGACAGATAAAAGATTACAAGCAAGTTTAGGAACATGAAGTACAGATTTAAGATCAATACTTTCAGAAAGTTTAATAGAACCCTTGCCTGCAATAGGTGAAAAACTACCATCTGCTATTCTTATTTTTTCATTACCAGAACAGGGAGTGTATGAACTAAATAGATTCGACAGGTTAGTCATATGATCAGATGCTCCTGAATCAATGATCCATGGAGCAGAATTAAAGACACTGGATAGGGCTAATGGATTTCTACCTGAATGAGCCAATGAACTATTAGATGTACCAGATGTCGGATTGGACTTTAGTAGTTTCAGTAGTTGTTCGAACTGCTCTTTGTTGGAGGAGCCCATATTTGCTTCATTGGCAGAGGGTTGTGACAGCTTCTGCTTCGGCTTCCAATTTGTTGGTTTTCCATAGATATGCCAACAAGTTTCTCGAGTATGGCGTGGTTTGTTGCAATGGTCACACCACACTCGAGGCTTGTCATCAATCTTACGCAAATCAGGGACATTTTGTCCACCAACATTAGCTTCTACAGTGACCAATGCAGAGTTCTTGATCAAACTACTGGTACGAGGAGTAGAATTTACAACTGAAGTAGAACCTGACATGGTGGTAAAAAACAGCAGCGGCTCTTGGAAAAATATGGTGATTTAGGGTTTGGCAAGAAAGAAAAGTTCTTGATGAGAAAGTGGCTATGAGGGCCTAAGGTAAAAAAAATCAGCAATGAAGGCTGAAGAAGAAACTGTAGAAAAATCAGCAATGAAGGCTGAAAAAGTGACTGATTTCCAAGAAAAAACCTAAAGCTCTTGATACCATGTGGAATTTCAGAATATTTTATTTTTGAATCTTACTTGAATAATACAACTTCTAAGGATTATATATACAGCTACTGTTAAGCAGTAAAATAGGAAACTAAATCAGTCTAAATCTAATCCCCATAATTGAGGAATTGTCTAACCTTAATTCTAGGGATATAGATATTTACACATTTAATATAGTTGACTTTTCCACAAATATCCTCTAGCTGTTCTCTAGTGTTCACGTGTTCTGTAGAGATCAACTTTTGCTGTATTTTTTCACAGATAAAGTGTGTCAATCTCAATGTGTTTAGCTCTTTCATGGAACACAGGGTTGTAAGCAATATGAAGAGCAGCTTGATTATCACACCATAATTTTGCTGGTTTTAAAACTTCAAGACCAACTTCAGTTAAAAGCTGACATATCCACAATATCTCACATGTAGATTGAGCCATGGCTTTGTACTCTACTTCTGCACTAGATCTGGAAACAACATTCTGTTTCTTACTCTTCCAAGAGATTAAATTTCCACCAACAAACACACAATAAAACATGGTAGATCTCCGATCAATTTTGGAACCTGCCCAATCTACATCAGAAAAACATTCCATATGATTATGTCCATGCTTTTTTATAATATTCCTCATCCTGGGGCTCCCTTTAAATAGCATAGAATTTGTTCTAAAGCTGTCCAATGATGAACTGTTGGAGAAGACATGAACTGGCTGACAATGCTAACTGAATAAGCGATATCAGGACGAGTTACTGTAAGATAATTCAGTTTTCCAACCAATTGCCTACATCTTTCAGGACCCTCAAATAATTCTCCATCTTTTGTAAGCTGCAAATTAGGAAGCATTGGAGCACTACATGGCTTAGCTCCCAATTTTCCAGTTTCAGTCAATAAGTCAAACGCATATTTCCTCTGAGACAAAAGAATACCTTTCTTGCTCCTTGTCACCTCAACTCCCAAGAAATATTTTAATGCTCCCAAGTCTTTCGTTTGAAACTGACTGTGAAGAAAATGCTTCAGTTTTGAGATTCCCATAGCATCACTTCCTATGATAACAATTTCATCCACATATGCTACCAGAAGAATAATACCAGATGCAGATTTTTTTATAAAAAACCGAATGATCAAGTTTACTCTTCATCATGCCAAACTTTTCAGTTGCTTGACTAAATTTTCCAAACCATGCACGTGGACTCTATTTGAGACCATATAGTGATTTACGAAGATGACAAACTTTTCCATTCTCCCCCTGAGCAACAAACCCAGGTGGTTGCTCCATATAGACTTCCTCCTAAAGATCACCATGCAGAAATGCATTTTTAATGTCTAACTGATGCAAAGGCCAATCATGAGTAGCTGCCATAGAGATAAGTAACCGAACAGATGTCAATTTAGCAACAGGAGCAAAGGTGTCAAAATAATCTTCCCCATATGTCTGAGCAAAGCCTTTGGCCACCAAACGAGCTTTAAGGCGGGCAACTGACCCATCAGGATTGAATTTAACTGCAAACACCCATTTACACCCAATAGCTTTCTTTCCAGCGGGTAATCAACCAAATTCCAAGTACCGTTAGAATCTAAAGCATTCATCTCTTCTATCATAGTTGCATGCCAACCAGGATGAGACAAGGCTTCCATAACAAATTTTGGAACACAAACAGAATCAATCGAGGCAACAAAAGAATAAGATGAGGGAGACAAATTGTCATAAGAAACAAAAGTTGAAATAGGATAAGTACATTGACGTTTACCTTTACGAAAGGCAATGGGTAAATCAAGATCATCTGTAGCTGGATTTGATGTCGAAGAATTAACTGGTGCTGGACATGGATCAGAAGGAACTCGACGACAAGTATAGGTATGAATAACAGGGGGTGGTGGATTTTGTGGTAGAGTTGTAATTGGTTGGTACGTGACATGATAAAGTAATAAATCATCATCCTCCCCCTTATTGAAAGAATTAGAAGAAGAAGAAAAGAATGGGTCATGTTCAAAGAAAGTGACATCGGCTGACACCAAGTACTTATTAAGACTAGGACTATAACACTGATACCCTTTTTGTACACGAGAATACCCCAGAAAAACACACTTCACAGATTCGAGCTCTAATTTGGTTACTTGAGGACAAACATCACGAATAAAACAAGTACTCCCAAAGATGCGAGGTGCAATTGGAAATAATGATTTACTAGGAAAAAGAACTTTATACGGTATTGCACCATTAAGAACAGAGGAAGGCATGCGGTTGATTAAGAAACAAGCCGTGGAAACAGCATCAGTCCAAAAGGGTTTAGGAACATGCATTTGAAATAAGAGTGCTCGGGCAGTTTCTAAGAGATGTCTATTCTTTCTTTCAGCTACACCATTTTGAGATGGTGTATCAACACAAGATGACTCATGAAGCATACCACTTTGAATTATATAACTCTAAAAAGTATCTGAAAAATATTCTTTAGCATTATCACTCCTCAAAATCCTCACGGACATATTAAATTGAGTTTTAATTTCAGCACAGAAAGCAGTAAAATGAGATAATAATTCAGAATGATTCTTCATAAAATAAATCCAAGTCATGCGGGAGAAATCATCAACAATAGTAACAAAGTATCTGACACCAGTTTTAGAAACAATTGGACTTGGACCCCAAACATCTGAGTGAACTAACTCAAAAGGAGAACTAGCTCGTGTATTGACATGTGGAACAAAAAGTAGATGATGATGTTTAGCAAATTGACAAGACTCACAAGCTAAAGAAGACAGACTGAAATTGAGGACACAATTTCTTCAGTAGAGACAAGAAAGGATGACCCAACCGACAATGTGCTTCAAACGGTGTCAAGATACCGGAATAAGCAATAGACTTTGGCACCTGAATATCCAAAATGTAAAGTCCTCCTTATTCATGTCCTTTACCAATAATCTTCTTCGTCACCAGATCCTGAAACAGACAATAACCAGAAAAAAATGAGACAGAGCAATTTAGAGTACAAGTAATTTTACTCATAGATACTAGGTTAAAAGCGAATTTTGGTAGACTCAAAACTGAAGACAAAATAATGGAGTCAGACTAACAGTGCCATAACCAAGAACAGATGAAGTAGACCCATCAGCTAAAGTGACAGTAGTAGGTGAGACATGGGATTGAAAAGTGGAAAATAGACTAGGATTACCTATCATGTGATCTGTGGCACCAGAATCGACTACCCATTGTGTGGAAGAAGACATAAGACATGTATTCGATTTACCTATTTCAGCAAGAGCAGTGATAGACTGAGATGAATTCTTTAAAGACTCTTGGTACTGGGTGAACTTAACTAATTCATCCAAAGAGATCGAAACCATTTTATCAGAGGATGAGCTAGGTGAAGTAGTAGCAGAGGCAATATGAGCGAAGTTAAGACTTCTGATTCTTGTTCTGCAATTATCGGCACGTACGCTTAGTATGACTAGGTTCGTGACAATAATAACAGGTAACTCCCCCTGCAACCTGACTTTGATTACCCTCTTTGTTATTACTCCGCTGAGAGAACCTCCCAGTATCTAAAGTACTACGACTGACAAGTGCATTAGGAGTCTGAACAGTAACAAAACCAGTAGTATCTGTACGAAGTACTCTAGTAAAGGCCTCATGCAAAGTGGAAATTTTAGCACTTGATAATATTTGAGATTTAGCAACTTCAAACTGAGAGTTAAGACCAGCCAAAAAACTCATTACCGCCATTTGTTCTCACTGAGATTGCTGGACTTTAATATCAGTACTGAAAGGTAGCAAAGTGTTCAACTCTTCATAAGTTTTCTTAAAATGCATAAAGTATGCCTGAAGCGTATGATCTTGTTGCTCGGCATGATAGAAACTTTTACAAACCTCGTACATACGTGAAAGATTCCCTTTTCCAGAAAACAAAAATTCTAAGTAGTCCATTAGTTCTTTGACATACTCGCAATGGTTGATTAGACTAATTACCTTTGTATCTATAGAATTTCTAATCTGCAAAAACAAACGAGCATCATCTTGGAGCCACTCCTTGCGAGTCGCATCATTAGGTGGATCAGCAGTGAGATGGTCATCCTTTGACAGACTCCGCAAATAAATTCTAACTGTCTTACACCAGTCTAAATAATTAGAACCTGTCAATTTATGGTCGGTGATTTTGGGTAGCAGAGGAATCACATCATTTACAATCAAATTCTTTTGATCATCAGCCATGGGACTCGCAAGAAAAGAAAAATCTTCACAAAACAAACAGCAACAGGGCCAAGAAACAAAGGAAAATCGGATCCCACAAAAGCTAATAGGAAGGTGGTGGTTACATTGGGCACTCACAAGGGTGACCCAAAATAAAATAAAATCTGCTCACTTTGGGCAGAAAAAAAAATTTGCACACTGCTTACAATGCTCTGATACCATGTTGAGATGAAAAAATTATTTTTTTATATTTTCAAACAAAGGAGTACAAGATATGTATATATACAGAATTGTAAAACCTAAATTAGGTAGGTTATTAACTAAACCTAGATATTTCAGCCTATAATTAAGCTATATACAATCTGTTAATTATGGTAATATACAATTGTAATATTACGCTAATATACAGCTGTAAAATGGTTTGTTGGAGTACTTGTTGGTTTGCACGCTGTCCTGCCCGTTTCTTTAAGGAGATCTGTAACATACTTCTGTTGGGAGATAAAAATGCCTTGCTTAGAGTGAGCCACCTCAATCCCAAGAAAATATTTTAGCCTTCCTAATGCTTTGATCTCAAAATCCTTAGCCAAACACTGACTTAAAAGCTGTCTCTCCTTATCATCATTCCTTGTCACTATTATGTCATCAACATACACTAAGAGTGCTGTGACTCCCTTGAAGGTGAGTGTTTAATGAACAGTGTATGATCCCCTTGGCTTTGACTATATCCCATGGCAATCATAACTCTTGCAAATCTGCCAAACCATGTCTGTGGTGATTGCTTAAGTCCATATAAGGCTTTCTTCAATTTACACACAATATGAGCATCCAAATTATTCCTATAACCTGATGGGACCTTAATATAAATTTCTTCTTCTAGTTCTCCGTGTAAAAATGCATTCTTGACATCAAACTGCTGTAACTCCCAACCATAATTAGCTGCTAATGACAACATGATTCTAACAGTATTCATTTTCGCAACTGGAGCAAAAGTCTCTAGGTAGTCAATTCCATAGGTTTGAGTATAGCCCTTGGCTACCAACCTTGCCTTATACCTCTCTATTGACCCATCTGCTCTATATTTCACTGTATAGACCCATTTACACCCCACGGGTTTCTTTCTTGCTGGTAACTTCACCAACTCCCACGTTTTGTTCTTCTCCAATGCCTCCATTTCTACATTCATGGCTTGTTTCCGTTTCTCATTGGACAAAGCCTCAGATAAGGCGGTAGGGATGGCAATGGTGTTCAGGCTAACCAGGAAGGCTCTATGTGATGGTGAAAAATGTTTGAAGGACAGGAAGTGTGCAAGAGGATATAAAGGTCGTTTTGTGCACTCTCTAGTTCCTTTCCTAACAGCAATGGGAAGGTCTAGGTCATCATCGCCTACATGAGATTCAGTATCAACTTGTAATGAAGAATTAGAAATTGTTACCTCATTCTCAGGATTTGGGTTGGATTCTTGGAGTTGCACTGATTCAGGGACAGCCGTCTTCTTCCTTGAGTACACCTTGCCAAATCTCACATTCTCAATGGTAGAGTTGGGATTTTCTGAAATTTCAGGCCCAAGTTCAGACATAGGATTTGGCACAGGTTCTGAAATTTCGGGCACAGGTTTAGACAGGATTTCGCATGGGTTCAGACACAAGATATGACATAGACTCAGATACTGGCATAGACATTGGAAGTGATGATAGATCAAGCAAGAAATCCCCGTCCTTATCTTCAAGTATGGAATTCTCCCCCTGAAGATAAGGTGTGCTGAAGTAAGGCGCTTGTTCATTGAAAGAAACGTCGACTGAGACATAAAACTTCTTTAAAGGAGGGTGATAACACTTGTACGCTTTTTGAGCTGAGGAATAACCCACAAATACGCATTTTAATGCCCTTGGGTCTAGCTTCTCTCTATTTTGACTATGAACATGGACAAATGACATGCACCCAAATATCCTAGGGACAAGATTATTTGTAGTGTGTATCTTTGGATAGAATGTTGAGAGTGTTTCCATTGAACTCTTGAATCCTAAGACTCTGGAAGGCAAACGATTTATAAGATGAGTGGTTGTAAGAACTGCTTCCCCCCAAAAGGATTTAGGCACGTTTTTCTGGAATAAGAGAGCTCGAGTTGACTGAAGGAGATGATCATTTTTCCTTTTTGCAACTCCATTTTGTTGTGGTGTATTGACACAGGATGACTCATGTACTATCCATTCCTTATGAAAATAAGGAGTTAAGACTTTATTGAAATAGTCCCTGGCATTATCTGACCTAAACCTTTTGATTTTGACTCCAAATTGGTTCTTAATCATAGAACAAAAATTTGGGACGACAGTACTAACCTCAAATTTATGTTTAAGCAAGAAAATCCAAGTAACACGAGTACAATCGTCAATGAATGACACAAACCATTTTGCCCCAAAAACATTAGGAATAGTAGGACCCCAAATATCACTGTGAATGAGATAAAAAGGAAGAGAGCTTATGTTATTACTTATTGGAAGAGGTACATGTTTGTGTTTAGCAAGTTCGCACGCTTCATAATGAAAGCTCTCAACATCTAGATCCTGAAATAAAGATGGAAACAGAATTTTAATGACTCTAAATGATGGATGTCGAAGTCGGCAGTGGTGAAGCCAAACTTTTTCTTTATTGGATGAATAAAGTTCTGAAACAAAAAAAAGGTAATTGGCTCTTGGTAATATTTGATTGGCTTAGTGCTTCAAGGTAGTAGAGCCCATCCCGTTCTCTAGCATATCCAATCGTCTTCCTCGAATCCTTGTCCTGAAATACACGATGATTATGATGAAAAATCACATTACAACATAAATCTTGAGTAAGCTTTTGGATAGAGACAAGGTTTGTGGATAATCTAGGGACATGAAGAACATTTTTTAAGGTCAATGATGGGCTTATTTTAACATCTCCTACACCTGCTACAGTAGTCAAAGAACCATCAGCTGTGGGTATTTTCCTATTGCTTGGACATGGGGAGTATGTGTAAAAGACATTCGGTGAGTGGGTCATATGGTCGGTAGCTCCTGAATCAATGATCCAAGAGTTGGCAAAGGTTGTATCCGAGACATTTAATCCAATAGAGGATGGAAACTTACTTGAATACACCAATGAACAAGTACCTAAAGGTTTGTCAAGGTTACTAATTAAAGATCTCGGCCTCTTGACCTCTTCTTGGTTGAGATTGCTTGACTCCTTTGGTGCTGCAGTGATTGTTTCTGCAACTTCTGACATCTTTCACAAATCAAAACTTGTTGAAAAACTGGCGAGAATCAGGGATAAATCAGCAATGAAGGCCAAGCAACAAAGAGAAACCACCAATGATGAAGAACAGAGGAAAAATCCAGCTATGAAGGCTGGTAAAAAAGAACACGTGAAATACTTTGTTTTTTCTTTAGAAAACAGAGCAAAAAAAAAACAGAGATGAAGGTTGGCACAAGAGAACCAGAATCGAGCCTAAAGAGATGAACGGAAACAAATTTTGATGATGAAGGCTGTATGAGAAAATGGCTATGAAGGCCTAAGGCAAAAAAATCAGCAATGAAGGCTGAAGAAGAAACTGCAGAAAATATCAACAATGAAGGTTGAAAAAGAAGCTGCAGAAAAATCAGCAATGAAGGCTGAAAAAGTGACTGATTTCCAAGAAAAAACCTAAAGCTTTTGATACCATGACGTAAATTGAGAAATAAAAGAATTTTCTGCTGTATCTCATTAAGAAAAATATGTACAGAGTGGCTATATATATATAATAACCCTAGCAATAGAAAAGGAAAGTAACTGGGCTATCATATCCCATGATTTATGGAATATTCTTAACCAAATCAGCCTAATTCTAGGGATACAAACTGTTGCAAAATCTCCTAAAAATCTAGCTGTACATTAATCACGATTTCCCACAGTAATACGTATAGGGGTTAGCTGCAATATGCATGCCACTATACTAGCACCGAAAATCAAGCCAATGGAGGGAAATGCTCTACTAAAAAAGGAAAAAAAAAGGAGAGATCTGGTTACATAATACCAGATTCTTTTTATTACAATATACCAAAAATATACTAACAACATCCCTATAATTCCTAACTAACATTAGGAGAGAATTCCAGACTCCCCCTCAAGCTAGGTTGTGAATGTTGTACATACACAGCTTGTGACTCAGTTCTTCAAAGTTATTTCTTGGGAGAGCTTTAGTGAGAATGTCTGCTGTTTGGGACCCTGTAGGCGTGTAGACAAGTTGCACAATTGAATTCTCGATCTTCTTTGAGATGAAGTGTCGATCTATCTAGATGTGTTTTGTTCGGTCATGATGCACAGGGTTCTTTGCAATGCTTATGGCTGCTTGATTGTCACAGAACATCTTGATGGGGTTCCCACTAGTAACTCCCAGCTCACTAAGTAATCTCTATATTCATATTCCTTCAAAATTACCCTAAGCTAGTGCTCTAAATTCTACATTTGCACTACTTCTTAAGACTATGGGCTGTTTCTTGTTTCGCCAAGTCACGAGATTTCCCCATACAAATGAACAATACCTAGATGTGGATCACTTGTCTTAACACATCTCCTACCCAATCAGCATCTGAGAAGACTTCAATCTCCCTATTGTCACTCTTTTGGTATAATAGTCCTCTTCCTGGTGTCATCTTAAGATTCCTCAAAATTCTATTCATAGCTTCCATATGTTCTTTTGTTGGGTTCATAAACTGACTCATAACACTAACAGAGAAACCAATGTCAGGTTGAGTGTGAGAAAGTTAGATGAGACATCCCACAAGTCTCTAATATCTCCCCTTGTTGACTGGTACACTGTTCTGTTTAGTCCCAATTTTTTTGGTTGAATCCATTGGAGTGTCTGCAGAACATACTTATATTGGGAGACAAATGTACCTTTCTTAGATTGTACCACCTCCATGCCAATAAAATACCTGAGATAGCTAAGGTCTTTGATTTCAAATGCCTTGGCTAAGAGTTTTTTCAATCTCAATAGTTCTTCCTCATAGTCACTTGTTAGGATGATTCCTCAACGTACATTATCAGTACCGCAATTTTCCTTCCTGAGGAGGACTTCATGAAGAGTGTCTGATCTGCCTGACAGTGTTTCTGTGCCTCAAAATTGACTTTGCAAACCTGTCAAACCATGCATGAAGAGATTGCTTTAGTCTGTACATAGATTTCCTAAGCTTGCACACCTTCTTGTTGTTGGATGTAGTTTCTAGTCCTAGTAGTATTTCCATTTACACTTCTTCCTCTTCTAGATCACCATTTCAGAACGCATTTTTGACATCCAGTTGATGCAATGGCCAATCTCTGTTAGCTACAAGAGAGTAAAACTCTGACAATGTTGAGGTTGGCCACTAGAGCAAATGCTTCTTAGTAATCTATGCCATAAGACTGAGTGAAGCCCTTAGCAACAAGACGGGCTTTTAATCTCTCAATACTCCCTTTCAACTTTATGTTTTATAGTGAAAATCCATTTACAGCCAATTGGCTTCTTTCCAAGAGGAAGATTTGGGATTATCCATGTACCATTTTTCTCCAAAGCTCTAATTTTTTCATTAACCGCCTTTCTTCATTCTAGATTCTTAAGAGCCTCCTAAATTGATTGAGTTACCTGTACACTATCAAGGATAGAAATAAATGCTAGGTAGGATGGTGACAACCTTTCATATGAAACCAATTTGCAAATAGGATGATTGGTGCATTATTTGACACTCTTTCTCAGTGCAATCAGCATATTCAAATCGTCATTGATAGGTACAGTATTTTTGGACTAGAAGTTCCCTTACCCAAGTGAATTTGAGCAGGATCTGGACTAGGTTCAGAATCTTGGTCCAGTGTGAGAGGTATTGAGTGCTCTGTCTGCCTCTCAGGCCTTGCCATCCTAGCATAGACACGAAACTCTTTCCTTGCAATTTGTGGAGACTTGGACTGGTTACAGATAAGGGTTTGACATGTGTTTACAGGGGGGTGACTCTCGGTTTGATCAAGGATTTGAATTGGGCTTGCAGGAGGATGACTCTCGAGTTGTCCATGGATTGGGTTTTTAATGGCATATGTGCCCGGGCCAAAGGTGAGATTCATTACTATAGAGAGTATCCCAAAGCTGATATTCACTCATGTTCTCCCCCTGATTGCAGGTTTAGGATAATAGGATTGATGCTCAAAGAATGTTACATCCATTGAGTCGTATACCCTCTTGGTGATGAGAGAGTAACACTTATAACCCTTTTGGTTTGAGGATTACCTGAGGAAGACACATTTGATGGATTTAGGATCCAGTTTTCTGTGATGCTGCTGATGAATGTGAACAAATGCCGTTCACCCGAATATTGTAGCATCCAATGTAGAGATTATTTTGGTGTTTGGAAAAATCTGAAGGAGAACTTGACAAGGAGTTTGGAATTTGAGGATTCTAAAGTGCATTTTATTGATGAGATAGGCGGATCCAAGGACTGCCTCTCCCCAAAAGTGTCTTAGGATGTGTGTGGAGAACATGAGAGACTGGGCTACTTCTAGCAAGTGTTTGTTTTTTCTTTTTGCAACTCCATTTTGTTGGTGTGAATCAATGCAAGAACTTAAGTGGACTCTGCCCTGACTCAAGAGGTGAATACCAAGGATAGACTTGAAATATTCTTTGGCATTGTTAGTTTTAAGACTTGATCTTGGTTTGGAAATGGGTTTGTGTCGTTGAGTTGAGATTTTGAAAAATTTAACCAACTTCTGATTTCTTTCATTGGGATTATCCAGGTCAATCTAGTGTGATTGTCAACAAATGATAAAAGCCATCTGTTCCTTATATATTTTTACTCTTGAGGGGCCCCACACATCACCGTCAATCATGGCAAATGGGTGAGATGGTTTATACGAAAGATTAGGATAGCTGCCGCAGGTATATTTAGATAATTGGAAGATCTCACAACTAAAAAACTTTGGACTTTTATTAGTAAATAAAGAAGGAAATAGTTTTTCAGGATATATGACCAAGGTGAAAATGCCATAACATAATCTATCTTTATTGAAATGAATTTGAAATTAATTGACTCTTAAAGGACACGTAATTTGCTTTTGGAGCTTGTCTTCTTAAAGGAGTATGGTCTTTGAGAAGATAGAGTCCAGAACACATCTTAGCATTGCTAATCTTCCTTTCCGAATCCAAATCTTGAAATTCACACAAGTTAGGAAAGAATTTAGTCACACAATTGAGATCATGAGTCAGATTACTAATTGAGAGTAAATTACAATCCAAATTAGGAACATGGAGAACAGAGTATAGAATTAGGTCCTTCATAATTCTGATTGCGCCGGTTCCCTCAACTCTAGATATAGATCCATCAGCTATTCGGATTGTGTAATTTTCTTTAGACAGACTATACTTGTGAAATAGGTTTGCATCTCCTGTCATATGATCTAATGCTTCTGAGTTAATGATCTACAGACTTGAGTGTTGTTTATCGACTATAAGGGCTTTTGAAAAATTACTTTTTTGTGCTAACATGCCAGCTCCGGAAATAGAGGTACTTGTCTAAGTTATGGAGTTCTGGCTGAATAGTTTCTGCTGAACCTCAAGTTGTTCTCTGGTGAAAGGACCTGCCTCTAAAGAGGGAGAATTGTCATCTGTGGTAGCAGTAATGTTGGCACGGCTTTCTCGGTCATTTGCTAGTTGTGAAGGCTTCCAATCAGTCAGTTTTCCATGGATTTTTAGCAATTTTCTCTGAGATGTCCTGGTTTATGGCAATGGTCATAGCAGGGCCTTTCCTTTCTCTGTTGATTGTCGTTGTTGGTGTTGGATTGGGTTTCTCAAGCAGTAAGAGCAAATCCTTCTAGAGTTGGGAGTTGGGACAGAGCTTTAGGATCCCATCATCACCTTCTTCCTGCTTTCCTCACGATGACTTCTGAAAATGCCTCCCTAGTACTGGGAAGAGGCTTGGTTCCCATCACTCTTCCTCTGACTCCATCCAAATTTTTGTTGAGGTCGGGAAGAATTTTGAATGTTTGTTTCTGCTCCACAATTTTCTTGTATAAGGCTGTATCTTCAGAGCACTTCCAGGCATGAACTTCGAACATGTCAAGGTGTTGCCAATGGCAGGTGAGAGTGTTGAAGTACTGAGTGACCATGAAATCTCCTTGGCGTAGATTGTGCTCAATTGCTTCAATCTCAAACAGTGTTGCGGTGTTTTCAGAGCTGGATTACGTCTCTTTTGCAATGTCCCAGGTTTCCTTCACAGTCCCACACAGGAGAAAATTTCTCCAATGTCGTTCTCTGAATTAATCAGCCACAACATTACCATGTGATTCTTAGTCTTCCAAACCTTGAATTTGGGATCATTCTTCACTGGAATAGTGACTTATCTTGTGAGGTAATCATCCTTAGCTTTCCTGCAGATGGGCATCATCTCTAATTAAGACCATTGAAGGTAATTATGCCCATTGAGTTTGTGACTCGTGATGAGAATAGTAGTTTCAGTTCCTCCATGACTAAATAAGGAAATCCTTTACTAAATAAGGAAAAGAAAAATAAAGGAGAGATCTGGTAGCATAATACTAGATTCTCTTTATTACAGTAAATCAAAAATATACTAACAAAATCCCTATAATTCATAACCAACTTCAGACGAGAATTCCACACAATACTTTTCCAGCCTGAACTCTAAAACAATTAAGATACTAAAATTAAAATCCTAAATCATAGAAAATTTGTATTCCCAGTGAACTTTGAAATTACAAAATACCCGATTTTTAAACATAAATAACTTGGACAAATAATTTCCGTTGGTCTCATTTTCTATCAGACACGAAAGTGACATGAGCTAGAATTTGGTAAAAATTGTATTTGAATATGGCAAAAGCTAAAAGAAAAAGTTTTATATGTGGTGTATCGACACAAATTTGGGTACAAAATTTTTGTATTTTACATGACACGAACACGATTTTACATGAGTGTACACGAATTATATACACGAATTGTCAGGTCTACTCTGCCATACTCCATAACCAAAAAGCTGCCCCTTTTGAGTTGGGTAGGAGTAAGGAATTGCACTTCTATCGGTCACCATTTAAGTTTGTTAGACTACTCTGCATAGTTTCATTCATACATACTTTTCAAATGTATATTCCTTAAGGGTCAATCACGCACATGTTTTGTGTTTCTCGTATATGTCTTTGAATTACTTGAGAAAATTGTGAGTTGAATGATAGTGGAGATTCAATCATTGTTTTCTCCTGATTTTAGGTTACTCGATTGTCAAGGAAAAATGCCTGCTTTGTTATGTTTGTGGATGAAGTCACGATGCAAACACTTTATTCGGAAGGTCAATCGCCAGATGGTGGTTTTATTGGTTTATGGAAGATAGTGGTTGTAAAGAATCTTCCCTATGCTGATATGCGCAGAGTGGGCAAAATACCAAAGTTGTTACCACATCGATTATTTCCTTCTGCAAGGTTTGAACTGGACATTTGGAAATTTCTTTTTTTTATACTGCATCCACGAATTTTATTTATATGATTGATATTTTTTTAGTTTAGGAATTTCTTGTTCTATTTGACAAAAGGTGCAGGTTTTTGGTGAAATATTATTAGGTTAAAATAGTCCAACCCTGACTAGCAGTTCTCTTAGCTTTTATTCAACATTTTGTGACTTTGTTTCCATGAATGAAGCTGTTTTTTAAGATTAACTCACTCTAACCAAGCATATATCTTCAGCCAATTTTATGTTTTATTTTTGGCTCATCTTTAGCCAATTTTATTATCATTTACTAGGATAGATATCTTTTATTTCTGGCTCCAAGCTAGCAAGTTGTTTATTATGATTTTCTGTTTTCTGGATGCTATTATATAAACAGGCTTGGCGTTTGATTCTTAACACTTTTGGTCTCAGATACTCAATCTGGTTGGATAGCAAACTACGCCTACAGCGTGACCCCTTACAACTCTTGGAGTACTTCTTGTGGCGGAAAGGTCATGAATATGCAATTTCTAATCATTATGACCGACATTGTGTCTGGGAAGAAGTTGTACAAAATAAGAAGCTGAACAAATATAATCATACAGTCATCGATGAGCAATTTCATTTCTATCTGGTTGATGGGCTGAAAAGATTTAACTCTTCAGATCCTAACAAGCTTCTTCCTAGCAGTAAGATATTTTTACGAGGATATACACTAAAGCTTGCATGCTTGAATTCACATGCATGTAGGCATATAAACCTGGGGGTTTTATAGCAGTTTGAGCTTACTACTTTGTATGTAATGTTTGATATGTGTTTGCAGATGTGCCTGAAGGTTCGTTTATTATTAGAGCACACACTCCGATGTCCAATTTGTTCTCATGCCTTTGGTTCAACGAGGTTGAGCGATTTACTCCCCGTGATCAGCTAAGTTTCGCATACACATACCAGAAATTGAGAAGGATGAATCCTGACAAACCATTTTACCTAAACATGTTCAAGGTGAAGAGATGCGAGAAGTTGTTGCAGATTTTAAAATGGAACTACTAGTAATCTAGATTCTCATGTTTTGTTCCCCCTGGTTTCTTCCATTGCAGGACTGTGAACGGAGAGCCATAGCTAAGTTGTTTCGACATAGATCAGAGGAGAAGCGAAATGTTGAGCAACAAGCAATGTTGTAAAATGTCACGTCCTGTTGATATGTGAAAATGTTTTGTACATTTTGTTGGCCCTGGTAAAGAAGGTTGTTTGCAATGAGGGAGGGTAGAGTGGATATGAAGTTTGACGAGGGTGATACATTGAGCATGGCGCCATCTTGCGGCAGTCCCTTCAGTTTTAATTTGCTACGTTCTGTCGAGAAGGAAAGAAAAGAAAATTCTTCAATTTTTTGGGCCAATGCTTCATTATTGCTTTGGTTGGTAGGATACCATTGCACCTAAACCTAAAATTTGTTATATTGTTATTATTATCATTTTTTGAACGTTGGTATGGCAGAAGCCCTTCATTCCTTGGGCCTTCTGCTGCTCTTCTCGTCCTATGATCAATCCATTTTGTTTAAGCAAACGTTAATTAACACATTTCATATTGTTGTTATTATCATTTTGCACAAATACTATAGCATTTTGTATAAAGATACGTGCTTAATAATTAGAGGTTCAAAAAGAAAAACCTTTGATCTTGATGCGTTTATATTAATTTTATATTCTATTTTTATATACGTTGTTTCATTACTTTTAATCTTTGATTTTGGGTTTTGCTCGTTGGCCAAACGACTAAATGCTGGTAAGTGGCAAGAGCAGAGATATTGAACGGCTACCGAGTTAAAGGGATTAATTTGCAAAAGTAGTCAATAGCCATTAACTTATACACACAAATTAAGTTTTTTACTCAATTTAATCACTCACATTATACTCTATTTTAAAAAATATATATCTCCTAATTTGGTTTTTCATTTTCGAAAATCATATTAATATCTTTAGGTAATGTATTGTGCATAGGATCAACAATAAGATAAAATGATTATTATCCCATTCTATATTTGTTGCATGCATAAATGATGATTGAATTGTAAAGTGTTATAAAATTATAGAGAGAACATAAGGAGAGAAAGCAAGAAGAGAGATTTTTTATTCTTCGAGTGTGTTGAATACATGGATGGTGAGCCTTTATTTATAGGCTTCACAAATACATGAATGAAAGATGGATGATTAAAAGAAAAATACAAACTTAAATGAGGGGAAGATGAATGAATAGTTTCTCATTCATGTCCCAATATGGAGACCATGGGGGGATGAATGGAAGTCCATATTTACAACTATTCATAACACTCCCCCTTGGATGTTCATTACTGAAAAATACACCTTGTTAAACCTTACTAGGAAAAACCCTGTGAGACAAAAGCCTAGTGAAGGAAAAAGAGTACATTATTCTTCAAAATACACATAAGATGCTGCCTCATTAAAAACCTTACCAGGAAAAACCAATGGGACAAAACCATGGTTGAGGAAAAAAGAGTACAGCGTGTATTTACTTCCCCTTATGATTATATCACTTGAGATCTCTGAGTCGACGCAATGCAACATTGTGGACAAACTCCTCAAATGTAGTGGTAGGAAGCGCCTTTGTTAATAAATTTTCCAAATTTTCACTTGAACGGATTTGTTGAACATTTATATAATCATTCTTCTTAAGGTCATGAGTGAAAAAGAACTTCGATAAAATATATTTTGTTCTATCACCTTTGATATATCCTTCCTTGAGTTGGGCGATGCATGCTGCATTATCCTCATATAAGACCATCGGTGCCTCTTTTCCTGAAGATAAACCACAAGCTCCTCGTATGTGTTGAATTACAGACCTTAACCATACACATTCGCGACTAGCCTCATAAATTGCCAAAATTTCAGCATGATTAGATGATGTGGCTACTATAGTTTGTTTCATGGAATACCATGAAATGGCAGTGCCACCACATGTGAACACATATCTAGCTTGAGATCGAGCATTATGAGGATCAGATAGGTACCTTGCATCTTCAGAACTAATCAAATTTGTTTTGGGGAGGTTAGGAAAATACAAACCCATATCCTTTGTACCTTTTAGGTAACGAAGTACATATATAACCCTATTCCAATGCCTTCGGGTTGGACAAGAGCTATATCTCGCTAATAACTTGACAGAGAATGATATATCAAGTCATGTATGACTCGCGTGATACATTAGTGCTCCAATTGCACTCAAGTATGGTACTTAAAGACCAAGAATCTCCTCATCATTTTTTTGAGGTCGAAAAAGGTCTTTATTTACATCAAGTGACCTTACAACCATTGGGGTGCTCAACGGATGTGCTTTGTTCATATAAAATCGTTTTAGCACCTTTTCTATATAAGTTGTTTGATGCATAAGAATCCCGTTCTTTAAATGTTCTATCTGTAACCTAAGACAAAATTTTGTCTTTCCAAGATCTTTCATCACAAATTCTCTCTTCAAGTACTCTACTGCCTTCGAAATCTCTTTGGGAGTTCCAATGATATTCAGATCATCAACATATACCGCAATAATAACAAACTCAAATCTAGATCTCTTTATAAAAATGCATGGCCAAACGGGATCATTCTTATATCCCTCTTTTAACAAATATTCACTAAGGCGGTTATACCACATGCGAACAGAGTGTTTTAATCCATATAGAGATCTATTTAATTTGATTGAGTAATGTTCTCGAGAACCGGAATTACATGCTTCTGGTAGTTTAAATCCTTCTAGGAGTTTCATATAAATGTCATTATCAAGTGGGCCATACAAATAAGTTGTAATGACATCCATTAGACACAAGTCAAGTCCCTCTTTTATTGCCAGACTAATTAGAAATCGACAAGTAGTCACATCCACCACAGGAGAATATATCTCTTCATAATCAATACCAAGTCTTTGCAAAAATCCTTATGCGACTAGACGTGCCTTATATCTCACAATTTCACCTTTCTCATTTCGTTTTGGCATAAAGATCCATTTGTACCCCACTAGTCCAAAAACATTTCTCTTTTCAAGAGATTTCAATTTTGCCTCAATTGCGTATTTACATTTTGGCCAATCATGTCTACGCTTGCATTCCTCAATAGACCTTGGTTCAAGATCCTCGTCATCATCCATAACATCTAGTGCTATATTGTATGCAAAAACATCATCAATGTCGATTTCATTTAAGCTCCATATTTTTCTTGACGTGACATAATTTATCAAGATCTCTTCATTTTCACTAATTTCAGGTACTTGGCTTTCTTCTGGAACTGTAATGTTAGTCATGTCTAGGGGCTCTTCTGTAGATTCTTCTAAAGTTACCATTTCCTTGACCTGGCCATCTTGAATCTTTTCTCCTTATCCTTTTTGAGGATTCTTATATTTGGAATCGACTGGTCTACCATGCTTCAGGTGTCATGACCCGAAGGCCGTGATGTACACTTATCACTCCATTTACCAATTACCAAATTTACGAACTAGATTTTTCTTTTCACATTAAAGTTTGCATTCGGTGTCAGTGTCCTCTCTAAACTAACTTCACGCTCTTAACTTGACTTGTATTCATTATTTAATTGTCATTTCTTAAGATTATTCGACTTAATATTCTCATTTCAACATTAAGCTATTAAAAGAAAAACGTCGAAAACTCCCCTTTTTATAAAATCGACTTTCCCCAGCTTAATAACCTGCAATAAACTCAACTATTTCCAGCCACATATCTAAATCCAGAATTCTCAGTTCATTACTATATACAACACATACTTCCAAAGTCAACAAATATATATAAGAGATAGTTTACAACTCAAAATCATCACAATTCACTTCTCGGATCGTACTCGATAATCATAAAAGCCTATAATAATCTAGGACGATCCTAAGTTACATCCCAAAAGCAATTTCATAAGCATGTACTGTGCAAATTTAAAATGTCATACATGGATAACAAAATAATCGTTGTTATACCTCAAGTGCAACAAAAATAGCACTCGGAGGATTCAGACCGATATAGCTACTCAAGATAGTCCCTGAGGCTTCGCACCCCAAACTCCAAGTGGGAGCCTAACTAGTATGATCTGCGATGTTATTAATAAGGGGTGAGCAAATCCACGGCTCAGTAAGTAGCTTAAGTAAATGCATGCTAGACTCATGTCATCCTATATGCACGTGTGGAAAACAATACTGAAGTAATAAGCGAACTCGATATTTAAGCATGATCATAAACCAAACACTTCTTTATGCATTTCTGTTATAGAACGCTTTCAATATGCACTTAGTTAAAACAAAACTTATTATGCAGTTTATCTAAATGAATTCACTATGCATTCGGTTGAACTCAGTATGTTGTGCATTCAAATAAACTATCAATATAGTTCAATAAGTCAATCGGTAATTACTTTGATAAAACAATCAATAAGCATTCGATAAATGATCAATAAGTATTGCAATCATTTTGATCAATATAGATTTTCAAGAATCTATTAGTCATAAATCAAGAAAATCAATAACGATTAGGCATATTGCCTCAGTTCACTAAAAGCAGTATTAGAAATGGAACCATAGTAAGTAGAGTTTAGGCAATGATCCTCAATCAATCAATCAATCAATCGATATCCATCCTAGCTAGCGATGGAATGGTGTCGCAAGCAACACTAAATCTACGGCCATAGAACGATAATCCAGTCTCGCTGATCAGTCGAGAGCTGGAACTTGCCTGCTGGTTTTTATAGACAAGTATCAATCTACCTAGAGCACTAGGCTCGATAGGTACAATACGATAGTCTAGAGCACAAAGCTCAATAGATGGGTAATAAGGCCTAGAGCTAAGCTCGATAGGCTATAAGTGACCCGAAGGTCGTAGGACATGCCTGCACTCAAAAATAGTTTGAAATCAATTTCCTTGTGTAGCATTTGGCTTCCACGGACTCCAAATCATTATTAAATCAGTTTTGAGTTCGAAATACAAAAACTTTTCGATTTCTTTCAAATGTTGGTTCAAACCAAGACTTTGCAAAATATGAATTTGATGCAAGTCATTAAAAACATAAACATTAAGTAATTAAACTCAAAACATGCTATGCATAATTGCATGTATGCATCGGTTCATGTCACTTAACATGCACGCTTGGCTGGCCACAATACGCAAAGCAGAAATTAAGTTTCAATCCAGCTCAAGCATAAACGAGTTTATAGAATTAAACCATTCCTACGAGATGGTGCTAACAAACTTTACTTAACCCACTTACCTAATGTCCTTAGCCAATATTCTCTTTGAGCCTTCGATAAAAATCTACTCCTCCACTCCAGTCGAAGTCACTACAAACATGCCAATACCATCTCAATCATATACTCATATTATGCCTAATACTATTTTCAAACATGCAATTGAAACCACACACCATTATTCAACATTGCTATTATGCCAAAGATTAACTTCGCATTATAAGTCTAAAATATACTTATACTCATCTCTAGAGATATGTGTATAAATAAATCTTGAACCGATGTTTAGTTCTTGCAAAATTTCCTTAACCGATTTCGTACCGATCACTTCGTTCAATATATATATATATATATATATATATATATATATATATATTTATTTATTTAAATGCTTACACCAAGGTTTCATTCCTCAAGTTCCTATTTAATAGCACATGGATGTTGGTAAGTACACAATTTATCCATATTGCATCAGGGTGCAACCATTTTAATTAAACCTATGTCGTTCTTCCTCTTGGAGTTCATAATATAAGTATAATATCTATTTATACATATATGTATATAATTTAATATATACATACATGCAAATATATGATCGTATTTTATTCTTTACCATCATGTTCGTGGAATATATGTATACATATACACATAATTGTATATAGTTCCTTCTTATCCATGCTTATGTATTTACATTCACGTAGATCTTATCCAACCATCTTATAACCAATTCTAGCATTCCATGACATTAACTACATTTATGTAAATCACTTACATATTCTTCCTTTGAACATTTTCAAGACAACCATTTCAAAGCATGATAACATGAAGCTCCACTCATGAAAATTTTCCATGATACAATTAAAAACCAATTTAACCAACATCCATGCATATTACCTACCTTTAAGCCAATTATATGAGAGATTCTCAAATTTTCCTTCTCCAAGGATTTCCTACACCCAACACCATCATCTTAATTAATAAATGAAATTATATTATATACCTTTGCTCAAACAAAGAGGAAAAACTCTTACCCGAAGCACCCTTGTTTGTCAATCATTCTTTTATCAATTTCTACAATGTTCTCAGCCCTTACAACCGTGTTTTCACCTCTGTTTGGACCACCAACTCAGCCCCAAACTCAGCCTTTTGGCACCTCATTTCCAGCCTTGATCATTGTTATGTCTAGCAACCAAGAAAACCTCCAGAAACCTTTGCTTTAGGAGCTCACGATCTAGCTTGTCAAACTATCTCAAGCATCACGGTTTTAGCTCTCAAATACCTTAGCCTCTAGCCTCAAATAGTAGGAATCACAGCTCCTTTAAAGCCTTTTAAATGGTCATTAATTCAGCCTCATTTATTCTCTGTTTCATGCAACAAAATAGCCACCATAATTTGCTCACCATCAGTCTTGCCGAAAGCTTCTGTTGACAGCCCCAATACAGTCCTAAAATTCATGTCCAAAAGCCCATATCAAATGGTTGAACAATGCAGCAAAATTCCACCCTCAATACAGTCCCTTTCCTTTGTTCGATTAGCCTCAACAACCACCATTCACCTCTGTCACACGTTCACTGTTATGGCTTCCTGAAAATCAAGTTTTTCAGCTTCAAACCAGTCACAAAACCTAACCTAACGCCAACCTTAACTAGCATCTAGAACCTACATTGCTTTCCTTTTAGCCTACTGACCTTGTTGATCAATCGAATGTCACTTGTCGTTGAAATTTCTTTCCTTCTTCCTCCTTTCGGTTTGCTGCAGTAAGCTTTTCCTCCCCTCTCTCAATCCACTCCGATCATGGGTGGAGACAGTGTTTCCTTTCTCTTCTTTCTTTCTCTCTTTTTTTCTCTTCCCTTTTCGAACCGAGATCTCTTTCTTTCTCTCCTTTCTTCCTTTTCTCCTTCTCTTTTCAATCGGGTCCCTTACTATTTTCGTTTTGGCAGAAGCTAATTCAATACAAACCTGCTCCTCACGTGGGAGCAGGTGACGTCTTGGATTGGCTTCCTTAGGAAGCCAATCATATTTTTTTTTATATATATTAATATATATTATATATATATATGTTTTCCTATTCAATATTTATATATATATATATATATGTACTTTAAATATATCTATAAATATCAATATATTTTTATCATTTCATATATATATACACATATAGATTTTATACATCTTGTTTTGTTTTATTTCATTTTATTATTATTATTATTATTTCCTGTATTTTTTAATCACATTTCCCATTCTAGTTTATATGCATATACATATACATTTTTATATTGTATATTCATCTATATTCATGTACACACACACACACATATATATATATATATATATATATCTCTTTTATCTCAATTATATATGAGATATATATATTGAATAATATATATATATATATATATACACACACACACACACACATAGCAATAATGTCCTTAAATTAAATTTATTTTCCTTTATTAAATTAACGTATGTTTTGAACTTAATTATATGATTCCAAATTATGCTAACACTCATCATTTATTGGTAATTGCTCATAAGTAAAATATTCGTTTCCATTACTAAAGGAAATCGAAAGTACAAACTAAAATCTAATTCCTTAATTTACTTGATGTCCTTTATTTATTTACAAAAATCAGTACGAAATTTGCAGTCTTCACATCAGGCATGCTTTAGATTCATTGGCAACAAAAGGTTATCCTTATGGGAAATCAATTTTAATTGGAGCATTAGTAGCTAGTATATGTGACTTTGTCACTCTTTTTGGGTTAGTAAATGCGTTTGGCAATTGATTTGCTAAACTTTGTAAATGAATTATCTTTTAAACTTCTAGTTCGCATTGTTTTGTATGAGGATCAAGAGGAGACAATAATAATTCATTCCAACTTATCTCTTTTTCCAGTTGCCTATTTTCTTCCCCTAATGTTGGGAAAACTGATTAATCAAAATGACAATCAGCGAATATAGCTGTAAATAAATCCTCTGTGGATGGTTCTAAATATTCAATTATAGATAGGGATTCGTATCCAGCATATATTCCCAACCTCCTTTGAGGACCCATCTTAGTACGTTGTGGTGGAGGAATTGGAACATATGTAGCACATCCGAAAATTCTTATATGGGTAACATTTGATTCCTGACCAAAAACCGATTGTAAAGTGAAGGAATGATAACTTGTTGGCCTGATTCGAATTAGTGCTGTTGCATGTAAAATAGCATGACCCCAAGCAGAAATTGAGAGTTGTGATCTCATTAGTAACGGTCTTGCAATCAATTGAAGACACTTAATAAATGATTCTACAAGGCCATTTTGTGCATGAACATGTGCTATAGTATGTACAACACTTATCACAATAGACATACAATAATCATTGAAAGTTTGGGAAGCAAATTCACAAGCATTATGAAGACGAATTGTCTTGATGAGATAATTTGGAAAATGTGCTCGTAATATAATTAATTGAGCAAGTAACTTCACAAACACCAAGTTGCGAGTTGATAATAAAGAAACATGTGACCACCTAGTTTATGCATCAATTAAAACCATAAAATATTTAAAAGGTCCACATGATGGATGTATTGGTCCACATATATCACCTTGTATACGTTCCAAAAAAGTAAGGGATTTAATCCCTATCTTAGATGGTGATGGTCGAACAATTAACTTGCCTTGAGAACAAGCAGCACATAGGAAATCATTTGATTGAAGAATCCGTTGGCTCTTCAATGGATGTCCACATGAATTCTCAATTATTCTTCGCATCGATATCGATCCGAGATGGCCTAATCGGTCATGCTAAACAACAAAGTTATTGTCACGACCTGAAGGCTGTGACGTACACTTATCAATCACAGTTATATCGTTTTCCCAAATTTATGAACTAAATTTTTTTTTTCACTTTAAGGTTTGTATTCGGTGTCAATGTCACTTCTAAACTAAATTCACATTTCTTAATTCGATTTAACTTTACATTTACCGTTAATTTATTACCTCTTGGAACAACTCAACTTGATTGATATTTTAATTCAATATTAAATTGGTAAAAGAAAAAGGTCGAAAACTCCCCCTTATATAAAATTGATTTTCCCCAGCTTAATAACCTGCAAAATAATCAACTATTCCCAACAACATCTTTCAATTCCACAACCAACAATCTATAGCACCATATACTACACATATTTCCAAAATCATTAGTTACCTATATTAGCATTTCATAAGTGCATAATTGTCGTACAAAGATCATTTCTCGGATCACACTCGATAATCATATGAGTTTACGATAATCTAGAACGATCCTAAGTTACATCCCAAAATAATTCCATAAGCATGTATTGTGCACTTAAAATGTCATACATGGTAAACAAAATAACCGTTTTTATACCTCAAGCGAGACCAAAAATAGCACTCGGAGGACTCGGACCAGTATTGCTAATTAAAGATCGTCCTCGAGGCCTTGCACCAAAACTCCAAGTGTGGAGTCTAGCTCGTATGATCTGCGATGTTGTTAGAAAGGGGTGAGCAAAACCACGACTCAGTAAGTAGTTTAAGTAAATGCATGTTAGACTCATGTCGATCTACATGCACGTGTAGAAAACAATGCTGGAGTAATAAGTAAGCTTGGTATTTAAGCATGGTATTAAGTCAAACACTTCTTCGTGCACTTCAGTTGTAAAACGCTTTCAATATGCACTTAATTAAAACAAACTTACCATGCAGTTTAGCTAAATCAATTCATTATGCATTCGGTTAAACTCAATATGCTATGCATTTCAAATAAACGATTAATATAATTCGATAAATCAATCAATAACCGCTTTGATAAAACAATCAATGAACGCTTTGATAAAACGATCAATATACACTGCAATAATTTCGATCAATATGGACTTCAATAATTTATGAGTCGTAAATCAAGAAGTCGATAACGGTTAGGCATAATGCCTCAATTCACTGAAAACAGTACTAATAATGAAACAGTAGTAAGTAGAGTTTAGGCAATGATCCTCAATCAATCAATCAGTCGATATCCATCCTAGCTAGCGATGGAATGGTGTCGCAAGCAACACTAAATCTATGGCCATAGAACGATACTCCAGTCTCGCTGATCAGTCGAGAGCTGGAACTTGTCTGCTGGTTTTCCAGACAAGCCTAACAATTTACTAGAGCACTAGGCTCGATAAGTACAGTACAATATAGTAGTCTAGAGCATAAAGCTCGATAGACGGGCAATAAGGCCTAGAGCTAAGCTCGATAGGCTAGACATGAGTCGAAGGTCGTAGGATATGCCTGCACTCAAAAACAGTTCGAAAATAATTTCCTCATGTAGCACTTGGCTTCCACGAATTTCAAAACACTTATTAAACAATTTTTGAGTTTCAAATATGCAAAGGTTTCGCTTTATTTCAAACGGTTAATCCAAACCAAAACTTCAAAATTGAAAACTTGATACAATTTATCAAAATATGGGTATTAAATAGCTCATTTCAAATTATGCAATATGTAAATGCATACATGTATCAATTCGATAAATTTAACGTGCACGTTTCATTAGCCACAACCCACAAGACAAAGAGAGTTTAAATCTAGCCCAAGCATAAACCAACTTTTGTATTTCTTAACGGAAGGATAAACTGGAGTATTTAGCATATTCAAAATCATTCCACGAAATGGTGCTAGCATACTTTACTTAACCCACTTACCTCAAGGCATAGTATCGTTCTTTATTGAGCTTCCAAGTTCGTATTCAAGCTCCTACGCCGCTTCTAGGCACTACACATCAATTCATTGCCATCTTAATAATTCATTCTCATTATACTTAATTATGTACTAAAACATATAACTTGGAATCACAACTGATCCCATTCATTTCTATGTCAAGAATTGATTATTCTTTATCATTTTTCCTCAATAATACTATCTTATATACATATCTTACCTAGGGTATTATCATCAATATATCAATATACCACAATATATTCAAACCATAACTAGCGTTTTAACATCACATCATCGATACTGAGACCACCCCACAATCACTATGGGTCCTCTCAATATCCCACTAATATTTAAATATTGTCTTCGTACTATCTCACCATAGTTCTATAATTATTCCAACAACAATGTGATTATTCAACTCATTTTCAAGGATACACACCATCACATATGCACAGTTTATCATCTCATTCATTTTCCTCGATTCATCACTACACCACACTTGCATTAGTCTATATGTATCAATTAACCCATAATATCAACTCATCATTATCATCATATGATTTTTAGCTAAATTTACCCAACGTAATTCTAATTCAGAATTATGTAAATGTCTTACCTACTCCGAGCTTAGTGCACGTACACCGAGCTTAACCGAACTTCACGTTCGTCACCTTTAGCATCGCGCAATTCCTTAAACCAAGACTCAATGCAAATGCCTCGATTTTTTTTTTGCTTCCTCCCTCTCTTTCTTTTTTCTTTGGTCTGGCCAACAAATCGAGCTTTTCACCAACCTCAAAATTTCCAAGATCGTCTTTAAAATTTTTTGAAGTTCCTACACCAAAAATTCATTCCTTCTTCATTGTCACAATACTGGTATATGTATAAATATATATGCATTATAGACTCCGTGTTTAGAATATTCTTACCCGTAAAATTCTATCCGTTTTCAGCCTTTTTTACACTGTCCCAAATAGAAACTCGAGTGACTTCAACGATACTTAAATTCCCCTATACATTACTCCATTTCCAGCAGCCAAAAAAATAAAAATAAAAATAACTTCAATATAGCCACCAAAGTTCATGGCAAATTCAACTTCCAAATTATTAAGTTCTAGTCGAGAATAGCCTTGAAGAACCAGCTGAAAACCACTCAATTTTTAGCCTTTCTCCCTTGCTTCCATCCTCAAAATAGAAGCCTTTTCTCTGTTGCAAACAGCCACTCAAACTGTCTCAAATAACACTTAATCAGGCCTCTACTTCAGCCCCTGTATGTAGTTCAGTTGGCTGCCAAATGGAGCCTCACGTTGCTCCCTAGTTCTAGCCGAATGAATCCCTTCATGCTCCTTTAATGGCTTTTTCGTTCAAGCCTCCATGACCATCTCGACACAGCATTAATGGCCCCTATTTCATAGCTTGCTGCAGTCTTCTTCCTTAACCCAACTTAGTCTTTATTTGGAGCCTCCATATGTCACGCCTATTGCAGCTCATTTCTTGTTGCTACTGTAGCATTGTTTCAAGCCTGATCTGTTACCATTTAGGCTCTGTTTTACGCACCAAAGGTAGCCTTTAAACTCAGCCTTTCCAACCAACAAAATCATCAGTTAACAGCCCCCCAAGGTCACGGTTCAACCTTCCCCTAATGCCAATCGAAAGCCCTAATCAATGCCCCTGTATACTGCCATTTCAGCCTTTGTTTTCAAATTTTCAACAGCAGACACTTCCTTTATTTTACTCTCGGGTTCATGTTCTCACCAGCTTCACTCTTTCCTTTCACTGCAGTTAACCCCTCTCCCGTTCAAGCCACTACTGCATCTTCTTTCTTCTTCTTTTCTCTCGTTCCACTCCCAATCTTCTCACTTTCTTTCAATTTGGCAACCCCAAATGACAGTAGTTCATCAGTCCCTTGATCTGTGTTGTACCCGAATAAAAGCCTCTCTTTCAGCTTTTTGTTTCAGCCGAATTGCTACTCCTTCACGCCACCGCTTACTGCTAGAAAACAACCTTTCTGCTGTTTTGTGTAAAGGCCAAGAATGGCATTATGGGTTAGTGGAAGTGGGTAGAGAGATTGGCTTGTTTGACACCAATCCTACTTCTTTTCCTTTTTTTTATATTATATATTTTATTTGAGTTTGGTTTTGATTTGGCAGAGGCATGTCCTTTGCCTCTTTCAAACATCAAATCCTGCTCCCTTCACGTGGAAGCAGGTGAAAATAGATAGATTTGCTTCCTTAGGAAGCCAATCGATATATATATATATATATATATATATATATATATATTATATATATATATATATATATATATATATATTTATTATCATATTTTTTTTATACATATCTTTTTCTTGTATATATATATATATATTATACCATACTTAATGAGCTAGCTAAATATATATATATATATATATATATATATGTATATATATATTTTTTTATTTATTTTTTTGTTTAATATTTATAATTATATATATATATATTTCTTTATTGCTTTTTTAATTATCTGGTCACTTGTATATGCTTGTATATATATATATATATATATATATATATATATATATTGTTATTTTTATTATCATATTTTTTTTATACATATCTTTTTCTTGTATATATATATTATACCATACATAATGAGCTAGCTATATATATATGTGTATATATATTTTTTTATTTATTTTCTTTGTTTAATATTTATAATTATATATATTTCTTTATTGCTTTTTTAATTATCTGGTCACTTGTATATGCTTGTACCTAGGTTTTTTTTTTTTATGTATTCATGCATTCCTTAACTTGTATCTTTAATATGCAAGATATCTGTTTATTTTCTCTATTGAATATATATATATATATATATATATATATATATATATATGTCTTTAACTTATTTATATAATTTTTTTTAATTATATATATCTATTAATCATTTATTGCTAAATGCTCCACATTAGAATATCTGTTTTCATTACTAGAAATGATAAGAATTATAGACTACATTTCAATACTTTGCTTATTTAATATCTTTTATTTACTTACTAACTTGGTATAGAAATTTGTAATCTTCACAGTTATTGTGCTCTATAAGCTTTTGGTTAATGAATACATTTGTTTCCATTGTTCTAATTCTCGTGTAGTACAAACTGGAGGAAAAGGCCAGTAATTTTTCTAATACACTTTTATTATCGAGATTATACTCGTAATGTGAAGGTACTTAATGTTTCCTTTACTTGTTGTCTCAATATGATACCCATTTCGATGGATATCATTAAAACTCAGTAAATTTCTTTGAGACCTAGGAAAGTATAATGCTTCATCAATTTCCAAATTTTGTTCCTCCAAGCAAGAATATGTTAGCTCTTTCGAAGCCTTCTATCAATTTTGCACTACTCGATACAATACTAACATTGGCCTCTTGCATTATCAAATAAGAAAAATATTTCTTATTCTTTAATATAAGGTGTGTAGTGGCATTGTCTACGAGATATATATCTCCACCATTTATCGCAAATCGAACCAGGAGAGTGTCTATGTCCATTGAAAATAAGAAATATATAACCCGATCAACAAAATATCCTATAAATAACCAAAACATAATAAAACATCTAAACATGACAAATACTTAATAATTAGAATCCTATTGTCACGACTCAAAGGCCGTGACGGACACTTAACACTTACACTTATTCGACTCACCAAATTTACGAACTAAATTTTTCTTTTCACTTTATGATTTGTATTTGGTGCTATGTAGTCACTAAATGATTTTCACTTATCTTCTTTTTTTAATTCAACTTAACTACCTTATTTTTTTTCATCCAAAGGTGAATAAATAATTCTCTAAACCTGTAATTATCATTTTTGATCGATAAAATATTATTACCTAAAAAAAACATATTGAAAATATCCCCATTATATTTTAAGATTTCCCCAGATAAATAACCTGTAAGACATCATTTATCATAACCCAATCATACCCAATCAATTCAACTATCCACATATTCACATCATAACACAAATCATCAAATAATTATCATGTCAACATTCTTAATATCCACCATTAATTATCACGCACATATCGAATCCAGGATCACACTCAATCATCGTATCACTCTTAAAATAATCTAAAACGATCATCAGTTACATCACATGACATAAAGCAAACTATACTGTGTAATTTTTATAGAAGGTGCATGTAAACAAACAATACCTTACTTGTATACCTCGAATGTGAGACCCGATTTTATTACACTGTACACTATACTTGTGAATTATTGATAGTGAAATTTAATTATTTAGTGGAATTTAAATAAGATGGAATGAATTTCCATCCTCAATTTGGAAATTTTGGATTCGTGAATTTTAGTATAGTGTATAAAGTTGAAACAAATATGAGAAGAAAAAGAATCAGAAAAATTATGCATGGAAGAGTTATTCCATGGCATAAAATATCAACAAAAAATATTAATAAGAGAAAAGAGAATTTTATATTATGTGTGATGTATTTTGGATGTATGGAATATACATAGAAAAAGAGGAACAAACGTAAATCATGTAGCAAAAAGGAGGTAGTTTCCATGCCATTTACATGGCTGCTGCATGTACACGGTTTGCTATTGGTTGTGAGGTAAATTGTGGTGCAAAAATGTGATAAATGATAGAGCTAAAGAGGAGATTATTGATAAGATATAAGGCTGGAATTTTATTGGCTTAAATAGCTATCAAAGGAGACCAAGAGAAGTCAAGAAACATGGAGCCAAGTATGGACGACAAGTGTTTTATTTTCTGCTTCATGCGTGATCTTGAGTTTTGAGCATGAAGTTTATACAATAAAAATTCCAAGTTAAAGATATACAATAATGAGAAGGGAATATGTAAAATAAGGAAAAGAAATGCTTATTGGATGGCATGGATAGAAGTCAATAAGGGAGCAACAAAAGTGGACTTCCATGCCACTTTGCTGCTGATACATATCCCTCCTCAGTCTTTTTAAAGGCTGTTGGACTATAAAAAATGGTAGTTAAAGATAAAACATGCAATGGTATAAATATGCACACAAGTAAGTCAAGGAACGTGTAAAAGAAATGAGTTCCAGCCGTTCCTTGCTCCAGTTTTTTCTTCACCCATTTAATGCTCAATAAGAAAAGAAAATGATGAAAAGGAAAATAAGGTGTGAAGTCTATGGTGTACAAATGCAACATATGATGCTTAGAGGAGAAGAAAATGGAAGTCATCAAAGGTGCAGCAAAAGTGGACTTCCATGCCATTTTGCTGCTGCTACACGTTTTTTCTCTTCAGTCTTTTAAAGGCTAATCAAATTTGCTTGTTAAGGGTGAATTAGATAGAAAAAAAAATATTTAAAAGAAGTTAAAGTAAATGTTACACAAGGAAAGTAATCTCATTGGTTGAAGCTTTGAAAAGAGAAGAGTGAAGAACAAGTATAAACCGAATGGTCAAGCAAAGTCCACACCAACTTTGCTGCTTGGAGATGTTTCTGCCTAGCCTTTCTAAAGGCCGCTGATACATGACTTTTATGAGCAGAAAATATAAAGGAAAAATGAGTTAAAAGATAGTATATAAGAGGTACTAGATAAAGGAATATCATTGGCTGGAAATTATGAAAATGAGGTAAGAATACATAGTCAAAAACGTGGACAGCAACATGAATTTCCAACCTATTCTTTGGCTATGAAAGTATTTGGTTTTAATGAATAAAAGACAATGGATATAAAGTAAAAGAAGCTTAAAAATAATAGCTGAACAATTATCCTTGTGGAAGTGTAAAACAAAGACCAAAGAAAAGATGTAAAATACGTGTGAAAGGAAAATGCTTTTACGCCACCTTGTGCTGCAATTTCTTCATGCATTAAATGAATTTCAATGTAACAAATGATGAAGAAATATAATAAGAGAATAGGTGGAAGGATTTATTGGCTGAAGTAGCCATCAAAGGTAGGCTAAACAAGTCAATAACGTGTAAGAAAAAAATGGTTCCAGCCGATTTCTTTTGCTGCAGTTTTCTTCATGTCTTAAATGCACAATAAGACAAGAAAATCATGAAGAAATGGATTAAGTTTACATGTAACTAAATCTTGATTGGTTGGCATATATTAATAGAGGTAGAAAATATTGCTCCTCACCGTATTCTTGTTAGCTACCATTTTCTTCATCATTTAATGAGATAATAGACAAGGAAAATGATGAGGAAAACGATGGGAAGCTAAGTGGATTTGATAACAAGATAAATAGTGATTCCTTCCGTTTCTTGCATGCTTAATTAGCAAAATTATACCCTTTAGCTAGCTAACCACTTAAGCCTTCCTTATCAATCTTACCTTCATCATTTAAACCATCAAAGAAACCAAGAGAAGAGGCTGACTTGAAACAGAAAGTATGCCATTAGAAAGTTATAAAATTGAGTTAATAAAAATCTGCCAATTTTTGTGAATTTCGGTGGGTTTATGAACTCATGGAGGACATGCATATTTTGGCATGTCAAAGGTAGGAAATAACAACTTGATATGAGACAAGAATGTTAGAGAGGTTAAAATGGAAAATGAAAGCAAAATCAAGAATTGACCAAAAAGGGGGATCTTGGCCATGTTATTTGAGGCATGAATCAATGCTGAATTTTATAGTTTAATAATAGAAAATGAATATAGAAATTTAAAGAAGAAGACCAGTGAAATCGAAACCGAAAAGGGAACTAAATTGAAGAAGTTGAGATTTGGCACAGTATAAATTATACTGGTAACATGAAGTTAGTGGCTACATTTTATGAATTTTAGTGGTTTAAAAATTAGAAGAAAATTATTAATAATTTTTGATAAAATTATTTTGCAGCCGAGAATTACGATTTCGGTAGACGTAATCGGGAAGCTCGGTTTCATAAGACCAGGTAAGGGAGTAGTATGTAAAGTAAAATGCATGTCCTGTGGAGTAAAATGTTATAAAAATATTGAGAAAATGATTTGGTTTGAGACATGCATTAGTTTGATAAACTGTTTTCACAGACCATGATTTGGGCGAGCTATAAAGTTGACCCCTATGTTGTTTTCTGGGCAAGCCAAAGAAAGGCAACCCTTGTTTTAATAAAATCTGGGCGAGCCAAAGATAGGCGACCCCTTTAATATAAGTCTGGGTGAGCCAACAATGGGCGATCCCTTGTTCTTAAAAGAGAAATATTTTGTGGGTGACCCCCCAGTTCAGCTCGGTGTGAAAGCCACAGTGGGCGATGTTAGTTCGCCACATGAGCAAATGAAAACATGCGAGCTCAATCCACTACGATGGGCGAGTTGTAATGGGCGAGCTGATAAGGGGCGAGCCAGTTTAACTTGTGTTTTTCTCACACGAAAAAATGGTGAGATTACTGGCTGTTTTTACTTTGTTTTGTAAACTAAAAATATAATACCTTTTTGGAAAACGATCATTTTGAAGAAATGATGAAATGTGTGAAATATTCCTTAAAGGTTCTTTATGAGATATAAATTGATTTTTGAGACTTTGGCCCCGAGTTTCATGCATTACTATTCACGTGGCTAATTAGTGCCATAGATCTAGCTGTGTCCTAGTGGGGACGCGAATTGGAGTTTTGGCCTAAGGGCACTCTCCGAGAAAGCCGTGAGGGGCGATGGCCTATGGGTTCACCCCAAAGCGGACGACTTGTGTTCCTGGGGGAACTATGATAGCATGATTTATTTGTAGGGTGATGCTTAGTCTCAACTTGTTGATTTCTGTTTACTGAAAGGATTTACTGAATCCTATTTACTGTTTACTACAGTTTATTGTAAACTGTTTAGCCAGTGATTTGAATGTTAAAGACTGTTCACTATATCCACTGTTTTCCTATTGGGTATGCTGTTAGGAAAAATAAACATTTTGTGGTATATAGTTTTGGTTTTATAAAGCAGCATACAACTTCTTTACTGAGCACGTTGTCGCTCACGCCCTTATTTTCACTCCACAGGTTATTGATTTGGATTAAAAGGTTTACCTTCCAGAGTTATCAACTGCTAGAGTCAGCAGATATACGATACCGAAGGTACATTGTATTCTTTTATATGTTCAGTAAACTTGTACAGTACTACTTTGATTAGAAAAAAGGGAATGTAGGTTACCTCAAAAATTATGAGGTATTCATAGTTTTATTTTGGTACTGAAATGAAAGTACCATTTATTTCTTAAAGGGTTAATAGAGTGTTAAGCATCACAGACAGCCCAACCGATAAAAATGTGTGAATAAGAGTAAAATATGTGATTTACAATAGATTCGGGATGTTACATCGAAAAATATCGAAAGCATGCTCAAAGGACGTTAGTATGTACCTATGCTTGGTATGGTCCCTGATGGCCCACACAAAACTCCAAACGTGGACTCTATCTCGTATGATTTGCATGATGTTAGAAATGGGTGAGCAAACCACGGCTCAATAAGTAGTTTAAGTAAATGCATGCTAGGCTCATGTCGATCTATATGCACGTGTATGTATGAACGGAAATAAAGCATAACGTTTACGGGGTATTATGTCCTAATGCCGGATCTATCTAAACTCATTCTTCAAGGTTGAGGATGTACAGGGTATTGGTCGAAAGGATACCCTAGGTATCCCATTTCCTCGAGTCTTAATGCTATATTAGAAAGACATAGTCACTCGTCACACTATTACAATGATAACAAAATGCACGACATTAAAATGAGTAACGTGCTTAGTTCAAACCGGTTCCTTATACACATAGTTTGAAACAGATACACAATGTACTTAGTTTAAAGTAGAATCACTATGCACTTGTACAAAATAGATTTTTGATTACTTTAAGCGTGAGCCTCAAAACATTGAAATCGATACTGATGACAAAACAAATTTCTTAAACACCTAATTCAAAACAGATGAATGCACTGAACGGATAACTGATAAAGTTAGGCCTAAGGCCTATGAATACTAAAACCAACTATTGATAATAAAACAGATTTTCTGCTGCATTTACTCTAAAACTAACAATCATACTAAAACTGAAAAATCATTAAGTTAGAAATAAAGTCTCAAAACATTGAAAACTGATACAAATAGTGAATCAGTTTTCTAATACACCTAGTTTAAACACAACTACTATGCACCTACTTCAAAACATGATTGCTATGCACGTGAATTCAAAACATGGTAACTATGCACAAGTTCGAAACACGGTGAATATGCACATGCGTTTAAAACATGATAACTATACATATGAGTTTGAAACAAGGTAACTATGCTCATGAGTTTCGAAACACGGTGACTATGCACATGGGTTCAAAACAAATAATCTTATGAAAATAGAAACTCAATAGAGTTAGGCAAAATGCTTTGAAATACTGAAAACTGATGCTGAAATCAAAACAGATAAAATTTAGGCATAAAGCCTCAAATCACTAAACTGACATTGTAATCAAAACATATACTAATCAAATTTGGCATAAAGCCTTAAATACTGAACTAAAACTAAATTCCAAAACAATGAACTGAAACTGAATTCCAAAACAGATACTGATAAAAATTGGCATAAAGCCTCAAATACTAAATTGAAACTGAAATTCAAAACAGTTATAGATAAAGTTTGGCATAAAGCCTCAAATGCTAAACTAAAACTGAAATCAAAACATATACTGATAAAGTTTAGGCATAAAGCCTCAAATATTGAACTATAACTGAAATTCGAAACGAATACTGATAAAGTTTAGCATAAAGCCTCAAATCACTGAAAATTGATACTAATAAAGTGTAGGCAAAGATCCCTGATAGTTGATACTGATACTGATGTCTATCTTAGCTAGTGATGGATAAAATGTCACAAGGACACGACCGTGTAGCACGTAGTTCCCTTATATTTCTAGAGATGGCTCCCACGATAATATCTGTGGCCATAGAGTTACTCTAGCCGCGTTGCGTAGTCGGGAACTAGAACTTGTCTGCTAGTTTTTTAGACAAGCTTGATAATGCCTAAAGCACAAGGCTCGTAAGGCGCAGATACTGATACTAAAAGTCTAGAGCACAAAGCTCAATAGACGGGTAAAGGATCCTAGAGCGAAGCTCAATAGGCTCTGAGTGACCTGAAGGTCAATAGATCTGTCCAAAATCAAATAGAAAATAGAAAATTGAGTAATGATCAGAATCCTTTAGTTCAAAAAAATAGATTACTGAGTACTGATTCAAAATCCTTTAGTTCAGCAAACGAATTATTGATCAAAGCTAAATTTAGCAAGATGGAATATGTTGTCAAAAATCAAAGGTATAACATTATGTCAATTGGGCTCATCATTTTCAAAACATTGATCAAAACCATTTTGTTGTTTCCAAATATGCATAAAAGCCCTTTGTTACAAAGTTAGCCTCAAAACTATGCTTTTCAAGTTAAAGCGTAATGTCGAGTATTACAGCGCTTATGCATAAAATAGTTCTAGTCAAACCATGCTATATGTGAATTCACTTATGCATCAATAAAGTGCCTCTACGCAATTTGCATTATTACATAATGAGATTTAATACGGATTATGCAAATGTACACTTAGCCTAAACAGACTAGATAGATAAGTTTCATGCAATAACTAAACTCCTGAACATTTTGTTTCACACAATAGGCAAGCTCGGCCGGCCACAACACACAAATCATAAAACACAATTTCAATCTCGGCCCAAGCATCATTTAGATTCATAGTTTGATCATACCTTGTATCTTACCTTAATCACTTGATTAATAGCATCGCAACGCTTAAATTCGAAAGTTATGTAAATTATTTATAAAAATTAAGCATCTCTTACGAGATGATACTAACGAAGCTTTACTTAATCCACTTACCTCGAGGCTTAGAACTTTTCCTCGTCAAGCTTCCGAATTCGTACTCAAGCCTCAACACCGCTTTTAGTCACTAAAAACCAAATTCATTGCTGTCTCAATAAAATATCTTGATTACATTTAATCACTTAACAAAACATATATCTTAGAGCCACAAATAAATCAAATTCGCTTCTACATCGACAATTAATTCTTCGTTACCACTCCAATGGTGTGTGTTTACATATATATATATGTATATATGTATATATGTATATACACTTATGAATGTACGTCGACCATTCTTATCATATTAATGATATTAATAAATATATAAATATGTTAGCTTTAAATTGACACACATTTTGAAATGACAGAAACAAAATACTTAAGTTTGGATAAACGTTTTTCTCTTCAATGTAAATTTGCTTGAAATGGACTTTATGATTGAAAATATTTTAAACAAAGTTTTAATTGTGATTTCAATTCGAAAGGTCAGTAACTACTTGTGTAAAAGAATTAAAATACTTTGAACTGACTTAAAATCACAAAATCTCATCAATCAATACCAAAATTACTCATCAGTGTGCAGGCTGGATAAAAGGGATCGATCCCCCCTGTAGAGGGATCGATCCCCCCTGTAGAGGGATCGATCCCCTTTTGGCAGAATTGAGTTCAAGGCTGGAAATGGCTCCCGAAAGAGAAGTATGCATTCTGGAAGAAAGGGATCGATCCCCTTTGGCATGGGATCGATCCCTTTTCACGAAAACTGAGCCCAACGACTAGTTTCTAAGGGCTTCAACGGGAAGAATTGCATTAAATGCTTTACCAATCGTTCCAATCAGTTGGTGGGATATAAATAAAGGCATTTATGAAGTTTGGAGGTAGAACAAGCACTTAGAAAATCTTCAAGCTTCAAAAGAGAAAATCAAATCTGGAAATTCTTATTGCGTAACTCCATTTGTGAGATTTCTTGTTGTTCATCACCCATTTACTGAAAGTTCTGTTATTCAAAGGGGTAAGCTATCCTTGTAAGGTCTGCTATCGTAGAGTATGGGTAGTATTACAAAGGGAGAGGCTTAGAAGGTGATTTCTAAGTCCTCAAGAAACATTGTAAGAGGTCTCACCACACCTTGAAGTGGTGTGTAAAGATTCTCAAGGAAGAGCTGAATCAAAACCTTGACAAGAGGATCAAGGAGAGAGGACGTAGGCAAGAGTTTGGCCGAACCTCTATAAATTTGTGTTTGCTTTTCTTTCCCTTACTCTTTTTACTACACTTATTTCATTGTTGTTTCATTAGTTTTAATTGTGCATTAAGAGGTAGAAAAACCAAAAAGAAGTAGAAAAATCGATTCACCCCCCTCTCAGTAAAGCCAACAATTGGTATCAGAGCTTGGGTTCAAGATTGATTTAGATTAACATCTATCGAGTAAAACGATCACTAATGGCTCAAACTAGTGTATCTACACCTTTGGTAGGAGAGGGACACTCTACGGTTAGGCCTCCACTCTTTAATGGTGAAAACTATGCTTATTGAAAGACTAGAATGATGCTATTTATTCAAGCCGATGATTATGAAGTGTGGAGGATTATAGTTAAAGGTCCCCTTGTCCCTATTAAGAAAGTAGATGGGAAGGATGTGCCAAATAAAGAAGATGAGTGGGATACTAATGATGTTAGAATGGCACAACTAAATGCTAAGGCAATGCACACACTATTTTGTGCATTAAGACCAAATGAATATAATCAAGTTTCACAATGTGAGAATGCTAAACAAGTTTGGGATAAACTAGCCATCACACATGAGGGAACCACACAAGTCAAGGAAGCAAAAGTAGGCATGCTCACTCAAGACTATGAATTGTTTAGAATGAAGAATGATGAGTCAATTAGTGACATGTTTACTAGGTTTACTGACATCATAAATGGTCTTAAAGCCTTAGGAAAAACATATTCTAATGTAGAAATGGTGAAAAAGATACTCAATAGCTTACCTAAATCATGGGAAGCTAAAGTCACTGCTATTGAGGAATCCAAGGATCCTCATACACTCTCATTAGATGAACTTATGGGATCTTTACTTGCTTATGAGATGAAAATTAAGAGAAATCAAGATCCCCCAAAGAAAGTTGGAGTAGCTCTAAAATCCACCACAATTGAGGAATCAAAAGACGATCATGATAAAAGTGGTGATGATGAAGATTTAGAAATGGCCATGTTCGCCAAGAGATTCAATAAATTCATGAGGATAAGAGCTAGTGGAAACTCTAGGAGACCCCCTAGAAGAGAGTTCAATAGAGGAGAAACTAGTAGGAAAGAAAAGGACCAAATTATTTGTTATGAATGCAAAAAACCTGGCCATATTAAATTTGATTGTCCTTTTTATAGAAAGCAAAATGAGAAGAAACCAAAGAAGAAGGCTATGGTGACTACTTGGAGTGATAGTGATTGCTCCAATGAAGAGAATGTGGAAGATGAAGTAGCCAACCTTTGTTTTATGGCTTTTGAAGATGAGAAAGTAACATCTAACTCATTAGATACTAATGAATACACTTTTGATGAATTGCAAGATGCATTTGATGAGTTAACAAATGAATTTGAATGCATGAATTTGAAATATAAGAAAATGATCTCTAAGTTGAAAAAGGAAAATGAAATGCTTATGAATGTTAAATTAGAATGTGAAATGAAATTAGAAAATGCAAATCTAGAAATAGAAGAATTAAATAAGAAGAACACTAATTTGCAAAACTCCTTTTCTAGAATTTTCATGGGTCAACAAAAACTTGATCATATGCTAGAGACTCAAAGAGCATTCTTTGATAGAGAAGGGTTAGGCTATAATGCATCAAACAAAGAGACTCATCTAAAAAATTTCATAGTTAAAGATAGAAAATTTGTTTTGTGCACATTATGTAATAAACTAGGATATTCTTCACGAGCATGCACCTCTAGGAAAACCATGATTAGAGGAAAAATGGTTGTCAAGATTTGGGTGCCTAAACATGTTTTAAATTCAGGTGATGAGTCCTTAAAAATGAAATGGATCCCTAAAGGGTAAAAAATTATTAGTACTAACTCTCAAGGACCCAAGAAAATTTGTGTACCTAAGAAGAAAGCTTGATGTGTTTGTATGTAGGAGGAAGAGTATTGCTACAAGGCTAAGTCCAAGGAGCATTGGTACCTTGATAGTGGATGCTCAAGACACATGATGGGTGACAAGAGCCAATTCAAGTTCCTAAAGCATAAAAGTGGTGGAGAAGTCACATTTGGAGACAACTCCAAAGGACAAATTGAAGGAATTGGCTCCATTAGTAACTCTTCCTCAACTATTGAGAATGTTTTGTATGTTAGAGGCTTAAAACATAATTTGCTTAGTATTAGTCAATTGTGTGATAAGGGATTTAAAGTTGTGTTTGATGATTTGTGTTGCAATGTTGATAATGCTAAAACTAATCAAATTGTTTTTATTGGACAAAGACAAGGAAATATTTATATTGTTAATTTGAATGAGCTTAATAGCAAAAATGTATGTTTTATCGCCACTAGAGAAGATGAACCTTGGCTATGGCATAGAAGACTAGGCCATGCTAGCATGCATGTTTTGTCTAAGTTAGTCAAAAGAGACTTAGTGGTAGGTTTGCCTAAACTTCAATTTGAAAATGATAAAGTGTGTGAGGCATGTGTAAGAGGAAAACACAAGAGAATATCATTTAAATCTAAGAAGTGTGTTACAACCTCTAGGACACTTCAACTTCTCCACTTAGATCTCTTTGGACCAACTAGAACCACTAGCTTAGGAGGAAAACACTATGGATTTGTCATAGTTGATGATTACACTAGGTTTACTTGGGTGTTCTTTTTAAGTGTGAAAAATGAAGCCTTAAAGAAATTCATTATCTTTTCAAAACTTGTTCAAAATGAAAACGGCTACTCTATTTCTAGCATTAGGAATGATCATGGAAAAGAATTTGAAAATTTTGGTTTTGATACATATTGTAATGAAAATGGTATTAGTCATAATTTTTCAGCTCCTAGAACTTCTCAACAAAATAGGGTAGTTGAAAGGAGAAATAGAATCTTAGAAGAAATGGCTAGAACCATGCTTTGTGAAAATAATTAACCAAAATATTTTTGGGCTGAAGCTATAAACACTGCATGGTATGTTATAAATAGAGCTATGGTTAGACCTATTTTAAAGAAAACTCCCTATGAGCTTTACAAAGGAAAAAGGCCTAACTTAAGCTATTTTCATCTATTTGGATGCAAATGTTTTGTCTTGAATAATGGAAAAGATAACCTAGGAAAATTTGATGCAAAAAGTGATGAAGGTATTTTTCTTGGTTATTCTTTAAACTCTAAGGCTTATAGAGTTTTCAATAAAAGAACACTTGTAGTAGAAGAGTCAATACATGTAATCTTTGATGAATCAAATATCACTAGTAGAACCAATCTTGATGATGAAGTAGAGATCTTTGATGAACCTATAGTTGATCCATCCCAAGATAAAGATGTTAGAGAACAATTAGAAGATCTTAATATTAACAAAAATGAGGAGTCCATGGAACAAAAAATATTTGAGAAAGAATCTAGGTGTCCTAGAGAACTTGGATATGTGAAGGATAATGATATTGTTGGAGACCCAAACATTGGCGTTAGAACTAGGTCTACCTATAGAAACATATGTCAATATGTAGCCTTTGTGTCACAATTTGAGCCAAAGAATGTGGATGAGGCCTTGAAAGATAAAAATTGGATTATGGCCATGCAAGAAGAATTAAATCAATTTGAGAGAAGCGAAGTGTGGACACTAGTGGAAAGACCTAAAGATTATTCCATCATTGGAACCAAATGGATATTCAAGAATAAGATGGATGAGAATAGCATTATTGTTAGAAACAAGGCTAGGTTAGTGGCTCAAGGTGTGAGAACTCGTTATTTTGTACTGTATATGTACATTTATCAGATAAATTATCAATAAAGGAATTATTGATAATACTTTCCAAAGTTCAAATATAAAAGAAAGATGTCTCTCACATGAAAATCATTTAGTTAGAAGGAAATATAAGTATGGGAAATAGTTGACAAATTATGGGATAAAATCCTCATAGAAAAAAAAAATAGAGACTCAAAATGAAGTTATTTTCAAAATTTAATGGTGAGCCCAAGTGATCAAGAAAGGATCAAATATTTAACTAAATAAGTTAAAATAAATATTCATAATTCATACAAATTCTGATTTTGGAAATCAGAAAATATTATAATGGCATGAAAAGAAAATTAAGACAAGAAAATATGCAAAGTGGACATTTAATAATTATAAGAAAAATTATAAATTAATTGTTAAAGGTTGACCAATAATATTCAGCCAACACACACGCCACTTTCATCTTTTAATCCCAGGTGCATCGTGGGATTCATTTCCAGATTTTTCATCACCGAAAGTCTCCTCTGTTTCATGTCGAGCAGCCTTTCCCCTCCATAGCAGAACTTCCATTATTCCTCAGTAAAGCAACCAAGCTCTTTGAGGAAAATTGAACCTTACCTCACAAGCTTCTAAAACCATCAAAGAATTTAGCTTAAAAACCATAAAACTGAAGTGAAGCACGTGCACAGACTTCTCCTCTGTACAGGTAACACCTAGCAGCAATTAGTTAAGCTGTTTGTTCTTCAATTTTGGCTGTAGTAGTCATGTATTAATTGCTTATAGCTTTTATTTGAACTGAAAACATGTATAAGCTAAACCTAGGGTTCGGTTGTGAGGGTTTATAAAGAGGAAGACGGAGGCTTGATGATGATGATTCACGTGAGATGAAGGTTGAACCTAGGATCGAAAACAGCCAGGAAAAGTAAAGGAATTAAAAACGTTGATAATAAGTTGATAAAATCTGTTGAAGAGAGTTTGAGTTGAGTGATAGGGTAAGGTTTTACGTGAAGGATGGGAAAAGAAAAGTAGTGTTTTCTTATGTTCAACAAAGGTGACCGGATGGGAGAAAATATGGGCTATTGTACAGCCGTATGTGAAAAAAAAAGGGAAAAGTGTGGCTGATTTGAACAGCGGAAATGGGAAGAAAAAAGGTAAGGTGTGGCTGACTTTTGTGTGTGTGAATGCTGCAATTTTGGTAACTTAAAAGTGTACTAGATATAGAGGAGACAAAAAACTGAAGTAACGTGGGCTGAAAAACAGAAAAAGTAATGTAAGCTGTCGGTTTGGACAGCAACATCAGGAAAAAAAGAAATGCTTAGGTTGACTTAGTCTGAATTGGTAAAATAAAGTGACAATTATAGTTGAATATATATATATATATATATATATATATATATATATATATATATAGAGGAATGAATCACCTAAGCCATGTGAGGCCACCCGGCCATAGAAATAGACAAAGGAGATGACGTGAATGGTGTGGAAAATGGGAGAAGTTGACAAAGTGATGGCTGGAAAATATGCAAGAATAATGTATATATATTAACATGGGAAATATAGGTCATAAGCCAAATAGGCTTATGCATGAAAAATGACCATTTGGTCATTAAACTAAGATGAAGACATTGACATTGAGAAGTGGCAAATAATGCTAAAACAAAAAACTGAAAGTAAATGAAATATTCATTACCATGAAGAAAGTATAAGAGATTCTAATATTCTAAGAAATGATAATACAAATAAGAGTTAAATAGGTAAAGGAATATTATACCGGATATTAATTATAGTAAACTGTTATTTTCGCAGTTATAATCCAATGAGATAAGAAGCATAGTGGTGCAAATTAGAGCACATCTCTACAATGCTTCTAAGTCGGAAGTTCAGCGTTCGTGCGGAGCATGAAATAGCGCGATCTTAATACACAGGTAAGAGACGCGTGTGTAGATTTGTAGGGATATCCGAATGCATGATTCTCATGCTATGAATTTTATAAGAATTATGAAATATGGTTTTACCTCGAAATTGCATGAAAATCTGTGGTTTTGGTTGATGAACTAGGTTTGAAAGTGCAGGGAGGCTAGGACTCGGGCAGCCATTATGCTGTCGAAAAATATAAAAATATTCCTAAAAATGTTAGGAAATATTTTGGTACATTATTGATATTTTTCCTAGCCTTGAAAGTGTTAAATTAAATATTTTCATCAAAGGTTAATATATACCGAAAAATATTTATCAAATATTCATGACACCAATTTCGGTGAAGGTGTCTTACTAAAAATTCATCTAACGTATTTTACCGTGAAATGTGTGATTGGTGAAGTGAAATGGTGAATAGTGAATATTTTATAATTAATTTCAATATGATATTCACTATTTTATTTATGATTTTCCTTTATGGGATAAACAAATTTTATCATATGTAAGGATTTCCATAAAGGCTTTAGTACTGTGTATATATTGTTTTGAGACTAAAATGTCTCTACACGTGTTTATGGTGGAAAAATGTATTGGTGGAATTATTGAATTTGGAAAATAAAATATTTTTTTTTCCATAAATCATGAAAATATTGGAATAGTTTTCCAATAACTTTGAAATGCATGTTGTGGAAAGAAAGCATGGAAACACATGTGTATGTGTTCTACGGTGAAAAGAAACAGTTATGAAAGTTTATTCCTACTATATGATTATCTTATAAACTGTTCTCACTGTATGATACTGTGATTTATACCTTTATGGATTTTTTGAAAGATGTTATTGATTTTATTTAATTCCATAAAGGTAACGAGATTTCACATATACTGTTTTGAGACTATTAGGCCTCATATCATACTCAGGTGTTCATGTGTACCTTCTCATGTGTTATGCTGTTGACATTGAGCCGTCTTCAGTGGTCCCGGCGTCACTCGCTCAGTGTACGATCGAGGACACTTATAGACTATGGCCATAGATCCCATGTGTTTATTATACTGTCCCTACAGGGATCTCATGTGTACCATATTATTCCCTACGGGACTTATAGCATGATATCATCAGGGTGTTGCCTGGTTTCCACTATTATTCCACGTGTTATTATTGGTTTTGGTGATAACTATCGAAATATACTATTTATTGTGATGTTTTATCACTGATTTGTGAAATATGTAAACAGTGTATTTTACTGCTACATGTGTTTAAAGTGATTGATTTCAACGGTGGAAATCAAACTGAATTTCAAATGTGATTAATATGATTTACTAAATTGTTTATTTAATCATATGACATTTTATATGCAGTAAACATTTTAATAAATTTTATAACTAAAAGATTTTACTGCATATAGTCTTCGAGGTATCAAGATTTGCATACAAATCTCTTACTGAGCCGTGGTTTGCCCACTCCAATATATTATCTCTCTAGATTATTTTCAGTGATCGATTGAGTATATCATCCGAGGATTAGAGGCTGCACACTGAGCACCCCGAGGCAGCATTTATAGATCCCGAAGGTATATTTATTTTATTTTATATATTCAGACTTTTGATTTACGGTACTACAGTGTTATACTAAATTAGGGGATGTTAGTATTGATTTAAAATACAACTTGTAAATATTTATTTCTGTTAATTATATTAAATTACGGAACTCGTGCTTTCAGTGAATTAAATGTGGAAATTAAGATATCGCCGACAGCTCAACCTGTTCATGTGTGGTGAAAATGTGTAAAAAGTGTAAAATACTGTGTACGTGGGATGTGACACAAGGATATAAGCAAGAAGAAGGAATACACTATGATGAAACATATGCTCCGATAGCTAGATTAGAAGCCATTAGGATGCTACTTGCATTCGCATGCTACAAGGATTTTAAATTATATCAAATGGATGTAAAAAATGCCTTTTTAAATGGTTACATAAATGAAGAGATTTATGTTGAACAACCTCTCGGTTTTGAAAATCCAAAGTTTCCTAACCATGTTTGCAAACTATAAAAAGCTTTATATGGATCAAAACACGCTCCTAGAGCTTGGTATGAAAGACTTTCAAAGTTTTTAATTGAAATAGGTTTTGCAAGAGGCAAAGTAGACACAACCTTGTTTATCCAATCTAAGGGTAGTGACTTATTAGTAGTTCAAATTTATGTGGATGATATCATTTTTGGATCTACAAATGAGTCATTGTGTAAAGATTTCTCAAAATTAATGCAAGGTGAATTTGAGATGAGTATGATGGGAGAACTAACCTTCTTTCTAGGACTTCAAGTTAAACAATGCAAAGAGGGTATTTTCATAAATCAAGCTAAGTACACTAAAGATTTGCTCAAAAGATTTGGAATGGATGAGTCTAAACCTTACTCTACACCAATGAGCACAAATATCAAGCTTGATAAGGATGAAGGAGGAAAGTGTGTAGACACTAAACTATATAGGTCTATGATTAGTTCATTACTATATTTAACTACTAGTGGGCCCGATATAATATTTAGTGTATGCTTGTGTGCTAGATTTCAGTCATCTCCTAGAGAATCACACTTACAAGCAGTAAAAAGAATCCCTAGATACCTTAAAGACACCTCTTCCTTAGGACTTTGGTATCCTAAAGATTCTACACTTGATCTCCATGCTTATTCTGATGTGGATTCTGGTGGATGCAAAGTGGATAGGAAAAGCACATCGGGAACATGTCAATTCTTAGGAAGTAGGCTTATTTCATGGTTCTCTAAGAAACAAAATAGCGTAGCTTAATCTACAACCGAGGCTAAATATATAGCTTCAGGAACTTGCTATGCTCAAGTTTTGTGGATTAAACAACAAATGAGAGACTATGGAATAAAAATGAACCAAGTTCCCATCAAGTGTGACAACACTAGTGCTATAAACCTTTCAAAAAATCCCATCCAACACTCTAGAACCAAGCACATTGAGATTAGACATCATTTTATACGAGATCATGTGCAAAAAGGGGACATAATTCTAGAGTATGTAGATACCTTGCACTAATTAGCGGATATTTTGATAAAACCCTTGGACAAGGCGAGATTTTACATTCTTAGAGGTGAATTAGGTATTATGAATGCTCCTTGAATTGATTTGATTTTGAATGAATGGCTTAAGTTGGTTTGTGATGATTGCAAGAAAGAAATTTGGAGAATCTAATTACCACTTGCAATTCATAACCTTAACTTGCCATGTTACTGTTCATGATCTTAGCTTTTGAGGTTGAATTGTTGAACTTTGTGTGCTTTGATTCTCTTCATTAGCCAAAACCTACTTCTGATGCTTAAGACACTTTCACAGTCATGTTCACTTATTGTTCAAAGCTGTTCTGCATATTTTCAGTATATGTCAGCGATTTTCTCCACTTTTCTGCACTTTTTCTGCACTTTTCAAGTCATATCTCATGCATCCCAAGTGGCAACAACCAGATTTTGATTTCAAAATAGTAAAAATGCATAAGTTCCATTGTTTTCAAATCATTTTTATGCATCACAACTCAGGCACGTGACTAAGGAGACAATTCTTCCAAAATAGGATTGATCTCCAAGTCTGTAAGGCCAAAAATCTGGGTTTCTGCTATGAAGGATCGATCCCTTTCACCATGGGATCGATCCCATAGCATCAAAATTGCTTAGGTGCTTCAACGTGAAGAAATCAGCCTGGGAGGCATTCTGCCTGGAAGGGATCGATCCCTTCCTAGAGGGGATCGATCCCTTCCTAGAGGGGATCGATCCCCTTAGGCCAGATTGCACTTCGTGGGTTCTTTTAAACGTCGCGCCCCTCACTCTTTCCTCACTATTCACCTTCCTCTTCAATCTAAACTCCTTCCCACCATTTCCTCTCCCCAAAATCTTCTAGATCTCACTCATTTCTTCACCAAATCGCTTCATTTCTTCACCAATCTTCCTCATTTCTTCATCTCTTTCATTTCCCCTCTTCATTTCCTAACAAATCTCCATCTTTTCTTTTCTTCTTTCTTCTTCCACACCATAATTACTATTCACCCAACATTTCAATTGTAAGTTTTCCTCACTCTTTTTCATTAAAGTTTCTTGCATTTCGAGTTTATTTCATCATGTCTTGACTACCCATTTGCATCTCTTGCATAGATTTCCTTTGCATCTAGGTTTTCAGTTCATATTGCACTTATCTAATTTCTAGGGTTTATAACTTAGAATCTCTTTAGTTTTTAACATTATTTCATTATCAAATTTGTTACTTGCATCTTGGGTTGTGGCTCTCTGTTGTTTGTTAGACCTTTTCTCTTCCATACACTCATCCATAGTTCACCAAACTTGTGCCCATCACCTGTTCGGTGAAATTCCTCAATGAAATTTCCTATCTTTCTCCTACTCCTATCCTACTCCATATGGCTCCTAAACTTAAACATACTGCTCAAAAATGCAAAACACCTGCTTCTTCCTCCTCCTCCATGCCAGCCACCTTTAATCGATGCTTTCGACATGCCAATGAGAAAAGTAAATTTCTTGTGAACTTTGCAAATATGCCTATTAAGCATTGGCGTCCAATTGATTTCGATTTCCTCATATCAATTAACTTTCCTTGGCCAAATTTAATGAATATCATTGGCTTGAGTTTCTCAAAATCAACACTCCGGTTCCTCAAAACATCATTCGCGCTTTCTTTTCCAATGCGGAACTCATAATGGATCCAAATGATGAATGCACGGTTGTAGGAATTCGATCCTATGTCATAGGCAAAAATATTGAAATCACCACACAATCTCTCTTTCTTGTCTTTAGAGTTCCCAACCACGGTTCTATATTTGAAAATGTTGAAGTCCCCTTAGAGTTTCCCGTTACCAATAATCGTGCAAGTGACCTTCCTGTCTTCGCACGACTCCTACATATCATAATCTCCTAGAATCTCCGATCCCTTGGCACAAAATATTCTCAACTTAGGAAACTTGATCGTTTTTTGCTCCATCATATTCATTCACCCGATGGCGATCAACCACACCTCCTTCACTTTATCCTTCAAGATTGGGCGGTAGCATAAATTCTCCATGATCTTTTTATCTTTCCCACTTTTATCTTTGTCGCATTTTCCATCCTTATGTTCTCACTTCTGGTGGGTATATGTGTTCTTGAAATGACCACCTCGATGATTACCTCAACCACGTCCACGTCCATGACCATGGTCACGACTACTAGCATGACCTTCATCTTTTCCATTATATGTTGCTGCAGTCACTTCAGGGAATGGGGTAGATCTAGTTGGACAGGCCTCATGATTTTTCATCAATAGATCATTATTTTGCTCAGCCACAATGAGGCATGAAATCAGTTCAAAATATTTCTTAAAACCCTTTTCACAATATTACTGCTGCAGGAGCACATTGGATGTGTGAAAGGTAGAGAATGTTTTTTCCTACCATATCTTCATCAATGATCTTTTCTCCACATAACTTTAATGAGAACTGATTCTAAACATGGTTGAGTTATATTAACTTACAGATTTAAAATCTTGTAATCTCAGATGCGTCCAATTATAACGAGCTTTAGGGAGTATCACAATTTTTTGGCGGTCATATCTTTCCTTTAGACTGGTCCAAAGGATAAGTGGCTCGTTAATAGTCAGGTATTCAATTTTAAGTCCCTCATAGAGGTGATGACGAAGAAATATCATCGCTTTGGCTTTATCTTGACTGGATGCTTTGTTCCCTTCTTTGATGCCACCAAGACCATTTGGATCTAGATGAATTTCAGCATCTAACATCCATGATAAATAATTTTTTCCCGTAATGTCAAAAGCCAGAAATTCGAGTTTTGCAAGGTATGAACTATCACAAGTATGTTTAATAAGTTAGGAGAAAATAAATATATTTATATTCTATTATAAATTAACAATCATTCAATTTTTAAAATTCAAAAACTAATTATTTTAGATTTGAAAATTCCAAAATAAAATTATTTTGATCAATTTCAGTTAGTTCTTAGCCAATTCATGCAATTAGAGGCACAAAAACTTAATTCAATTATTCTGGAAAATTACAGAAAGTTGGCACAATCAAGTCTAAGATAGAATATAGAACCAACTTCAACAATACCGACTTATACTAATAAATTTCCAACTTTTTAATTTGGGAGTGAACTTTAATGAAAGCAGAACACAATCATATAAAATTACCAATTTTTGTATACAAAAACTAGGTTAAACACTTAGAAACTTTTGGTTGCGCACTCTGGGCAATTTAGACAATTTATGCACAGTTCAATTCAAAATTCTCGTTAACTATCCAAACGATTCCCCAATTGAACCAAATTAAATCCCCAAGTTATTAACATATCAAAGAATCATAATCTTTAATTAAATTTCAGATTTGAATAGATAGATAAAACACGCACAAGAATAGATAACTACAGAAGTAGTAGATAAAAATAGTTTCATTATCGTAAAAGAAGAGATAGTTAATCGTGGTTGATGAAGATTCTTGGTTGAGGCCTATTTTAGAGTCTTATGCTAATAACGTATTATAAAATTATAGAGAGAACACAAGGGGAGAGAGCAAGAAGAGATACTTTTTATTCTTCAAGTGTGTTGAATACATGGATGGTGAGCCTCTATTTATAGGCTTCAAAAATACATGAATGAAAAATGGAAGATTAAAAAAAAAGACAAACTTAAGTGAGGGGAAGATGAATGAATAGTTCTTCATTCATGTTCCAATATGGAAAGCATGGGGGGATGAATGGACATCCTTATTTACAACTATTCATAACATAAATATGTTACATTCTTTTATTATAAGATGATCCAATCATCTTCAAAAGAAAATGATTATTTCTAATGTCATTTAATTAGGTAATAGATATTTACATTTTATCCTTTAAAATTTACATTTAAAAATTAACTTAAACCTTTATGGGACTTTAAAGCCCCATGTTTGAGTCTCACTAAGTGTGAGATTGAGTTTAGTTTATTTATCATTTGTTTAGTTTGTTGTTATTATTATGAGTTTATATATGATGCACTGACAGTGTATAGCTTCTATATATTGTCAGTTAATCATAGGACAAAACCTCATATGGAGATTCTTAAAAATAAATATTAACAAAGTTTTTTTAAATTTATTTTTAAGGGCCTATTTATTTTTAGACTTTGCTTATCAATGAGGTGTCATTCTACTATTGACTGACAGTGTATAGAAGCTATACACTATCAGTGCATCATATATAATTCTATTATTATTTGTATTTATCAATTCATCAAGTTACCCGTTCATGAAATATAATATGTTGATTGTGATTATAACTTTAAATAAAAATGTACTGTTCAAAAATATATATATATATCTTTAAAAAAAAAACCTTTAATAAGAAGACAATCATCATTTTTTTAATTGATTACTTCAAATTATTTATTCTTTTTTACCTAATTTCTCTCTCTCTCTCTCTGAATAAAGAAACAAATAGTTTAGATAAAATATTATCTTTTAAAACAATCAAATTTTTTTCCAAAAATTATTTTTTTTTGAAAATAATAGATTTTTCAAATAAATTCTTTTGAAAAAAATAACTCTTAAATATAAAAATTATTAAGTATTATATATTTTTAATTTATAAAATTTTAAATTATTAAATTAACTATGTCACAACCTGAATGTCGCGACTTAACACTTAAGTATTATAGATATCCAAAAATATAGGCTAACTTTTTGCTCTTATTTTTTTAACATTTGGTTCGGCAATGTGCAATGTAATGCTAAGTGGTTAAGCAATTTAACAACCTATTCTATTTTAAGCTATTAGCTCAAGGTCCCGGTCTATGTGGCCCACCTGTAAGGTTTGTCAGGATGTGACCTCTCACATCGAGAACATCTGGTCGCAATACCCCTCTGAATGGTAGTGGGGCGCTCGATCGTTGTGGACCTACTCGTCTCTTCCTGGGTACTCCTACCACCAATAACAATCCCCTTTGCTTTCTTTGCAGGTCCCCTGTCAAATCTCTCCTCGAAACGCCGTTTTACTTTCTCTTTACCTTTCCTTTTAGCTTAGGGTCCGAACTCCGCCTGTTGGAACTCAAAATCCTGCTCGGCTAATTGGGCCTAGCAGATCGCCTGATTGTAGGTGGTAATATCCAATACAGCTAATTTACTTCGTATGGATGGTCTCAAACCTACTAGAAATCTCTCAACCTTATGCTTCTCACTCCTAATAGTCTCCGAATCAAAACAGATCAGTGATGTAAATTTGGACTCGTACTGGTCACTGTCATATTCCCTTGATACAAGTGCAGGAACTCCAATTTCAACTTCCTCTGAGCCATGCGAGGAATGTACTGCTTACAGAATGCCTATACAAAAATGTCCCATGTCACTACCGAGTGACTCACTACTAGCACAGTCTCGGTTGATCTCCACTAGTGCTTAGCCTCCTCATTGAATAAAAAAGTGGCTAACCCAACTTTCTCCATATCTATGCACCTCAGATATTTAAATAATTTCTCCACTGAATTAACCCAATACTCAACCACTAGGGGATCTTTATCGCTCTTAAACTTCAGAGGATTCATCTTATTAAACTATCCAAGGAGATTATCTTATTAAACTATCCAAGGAGATTAGCATCGCATCTAATCCCTAGGTCCACTTTGGGCTAGGCGACTACCTGTGGCTGAAGCTGAGGTGGGGGTGGCACAGGCTGTGGTTGTGGTGCCGGAAGAGCAGTAGTTGGAGGCGAAGGAGGAGGCTGTACAAGCTTTGGCGCTGGTGCTCAAATCTGATTTGCAATCAATTCTGCCAACATTTGCTCGATCCTATTAAACTGAGTATTAGGGCTCTCAGACTGTAGAGGTAGAGTTGGCTCCGACACTGGCTCCGGAGAGTGCTTTGGGGAAGGCTGGATACGTCTCGGATGACCCTGTCCCCGTTTGGTACCCCGTCGCCTATCACTCATCTGCACTAGAACAACCACGAAATATTTTTAATCACTCGTTTAGATTACATATTCAGACAAGCACAGTACAAGAAGGGATGTAAATCATTTCTAAACCCAAAAACATTGTCAAACAATAAGCTAACCTCGCTTTGATACCAATTTAATTATCACGTTCTAAATTTAGATTTTTTTTTGTATATTTTCCACTAATTTTACAAGATAACAGTTGGGCTGTCTGCAGTGCCTTCATTTTACTAATATAAAATTCATATACAAAAGGAAATTTATTTATTTACATTATGAAATTTCATCTAATTTACATTCCATAATTGTATTTATATACAACAGTACTGTACAATGTAAGTCGAATACATCAAGAAGTAAATATACCTCAACTGAAAATAGATTCTGCCTAAGAAGTACCTCGCCACAAATCTCTTGAGCGGACGTAAAAGTCTATTGAAAATAATCTGGGATGAGGGAAAAACTTGGATGAGCTAATGCCCAGTAAGAAATATATATAATAATACTGATACTATATAACTACATGAAATTTTCAAAAACATGTATTAAGATTTATAAAACTATGCAAAATAATAAAGTGGGCACAAGTATCAAGAAAGGATATTATAGTCGGCTAAAAAACCGAATAAAGCATGAGAGGTATTTTAAAATACCTGTCGTGTCCTAGTCCCTAGATTTGACTATAGGGAGTTCGAAAATGAAATAAATTTTCAAATATAAAATTCATGAATTCGGATTTAAGAAATAAATATTCCAAAATATTTAGCAAATATATATTTAAAGCATGAACTCACAAAATTCATAATTAATTCACAATTTAAAATCATTAAGATCATCATATTTTATAAAGATAAGGCATCACCCAATAGACTCATGCACAGGACATAGGGCCATAGTCAGAATACAATCTTCGGTGGTACTAATTAGGCACCATCCAGGACACTGATGACGGGATCGAGGTCAATCAACACACTAGTTAGTCATACGATCATACACTCATAATAGCATGTGCCCGCAGGTAGCTATGGGGCCAACAATCTCCAAAAATAATATAAAACATTTTATTCCAGTCTACGGAGATAATTTCTGAAGATTAAATCTCCAATCAGTCCATAAAGAAATAAATTGAGAAAATATTTAGTTTCAAGATAAAAATTTATAAAATATTCATAACTCATTATTGGTTATAAAAATATTCCATTCATCTGTAAACAAGCCATAGCAACAAGTCAATGCTTTCACGTACGTAAAATTCAATAACATGAATTTTTTTAAAAAAATTTCAGTATAATATGAAATTAATAAATCTCAAGGAAATAAATGAAATTTCTTAACAAGTCATTCACCAAAAATATTCAATGATATTATAAGAGTAATTCATGGAATTTATACAATTTCGGTAGCATAACGGCTAGATATATCCTAACCCTCCTGCACGAAAACAACAAAAATCCACAACTACAGTTCACAATTTAAATCCAACAAGTTTCCAAAATAATTTCAAAGGATTCATTTCATATCAAAACATGCATTATAGTATCCCTATGATTATTATATATATCCCTTATCTAACAACTTTTCATCGAGCTACGAATGAGCACCAGTGTCTCCCTCGGTACTTTTAGCTTCAAATTAACATATCGATATTATTATTATTCTATATTTTCATTATAAAAATATTTAATAACATAAAATAGATTATATTGCCTATGCAGCCTTATTTTTTCGGTCTATTTTCTATAGGTAGGAAAATCATAACTTTCTCTATATAATTCCGATTTCGATTCCAGTTGTGCCTAAATTCTCAGAATAATTTGTACAGTATTTTAGGACTAAAATGGGATCAAAATGGCCAAGATTTCTCCTTCCCCTTCACCTTGGCTGAAAGCTTCTTCTTTCTCCCATAAATGATTTCTTCCAAATTTAATCATATTATCATTTCCAAATTAATTCTATTATTTTTCTAAGCTACTTCGACATAATTTACACATTAAATAACACAAAATTCCAGCCCTACTAACCTTGGCTGAATGGTCCTCTTCATGGCTACATATGAATTTTCTTCCATTAATTTAAACTAAGCTTAAATTCAAGCTTTTCTTAATTCTTACTTAATTTCCTACATTAAATATTCATCAAAACATACCATATCTAAGATCCCATGAACTTGGGCGAAACCCCTTCTTGCTCAAATTCAAAATTCCAACATGAATTAAGCTTGGATAAGTAACTAAACATGCTAAACATCAAGTATAGATCACAAAAACAATGAAAATTCCAACTTTTCTCACCTTACTTCACTTGACCAAATTCTTTAAGGGAGTGCACAGCCTTGTTTTTGCTGATTTAGCACTTGATTTGGGCACCAAATAAAAAGCAAGATGAGTAGAGCAACTTTGGAAAAGATGATTTTTGGTTTTGATATCTTTTTTGTGAGATTTTTAAGCTTTCTCACACTAGTTTAAGGTGCAAAAATGGAGGAAAGAGGGGGAGAAGATGGCTAACGAGAATGGATGAAGATGGTGCTGGAAATTTCTGCTTTTATAACATTTAAAGTCAAAATTACCATTTTACTCCTAATTATGAAAATTTTGGACTATTTTGCCCTTTCGGTTTGACTTTGTTGAAAACTATCAGTATAATATCCAAAATATATCTTTTAATCACCAATAACATCTAATTAACATATTCTTGTGGTCGGAGAAGCTTCGTTGAAGTTTGACTGGTTATTTGTGCAAAATTACGAAAATACCCCTGATAGAAAAATCACGTAATTTTCTGTTTCTTCAGATGATTTAATCTATCTATTGCCATGGCTTGGACTATCTCACATGAGGATTATTTTACATTCGACAGTTGGCCAGAAGTCAATTTCGTTTGACTGTTATTTACAAAAATTTCACTAGCTTATGTTTTTAATCGTCATTTTTGAATTTGTTTTAAATACTTCAAAAATAATCTAAATAATGGAGTTTGGGTTAGAATTTCTTACCATCACCTTATCTGACTACAAGTGTCGAATTTTTCAGGTTTCACCTTCATCCGTACACTAGAAGGTAGTGGGGCCCACAATGTTGTTATCCCGTATACATGCGAAATACACAGGAATTGAAATTGATAAGAATTCTTATATACGCTACAGTATTAAAATATGTGGTTCTCACATAGCAGGAAGACATTGGTAGCCTCTCAAAAGCATGAGTGATAGATAAAAGTATAAGGTCATATTTGGTGCATAAGATGATTATTATTTTATCTTACGTTTGCTACACACAAAAAAGGAATGATTGAATTACAAAGAAGATTATCATCTTTTTAATATAGGACAATTCAATCCTCACTAAAAGGAGAGAATTATTTTTAATCCCATATAATTAGGCAATAGATATTTATATTTTATCTTTCAAAATTTACGTTTAAAAATTAACTTAAACATTTAATAAGATAACAATAGTCTTTTTCTAAATAATTAATTTATTCAAATTACTAATTTTTCACTTTTTCCTCTTTTCTTCTTTGTCTTCTTTTTTTTACCTTTTTCTTTCTTTCTTTTTTTTTTCTGAATAAAGAAAAATAAAGTCTAGATAAAATAACAATTTTTAAAACAATTAAAATTTTATAAAAAAGTTTTTTTAAAAATAATCAATGATTTAAAATCATTTATTAAATTTAACTGTTAGACATAAAAATTACTATATGTTTTTATTTAAAAAATTTTGAATTATAAATTTAACTAGTATTTTTCATGCGTTTTGTATTTTCTTTTTTCCTTTTTTTCTTTTTTTTTCCTTTTTATTCTCTTTTCGACAAGAAAAGAAAATGAAAAAAAATATAAGATTTTAAAAATTAGTTTACTTTTACTTAAAACAGTAAACATTTTTTGAACGTTTATTTTCTAAAACAAACATATTTAATTTATAATCATAGGAATTATTTTAAATTTAAATCATAAAAAATAAAAAATAGTTAAAGAATTATTGTCGTAATGGCTTCGGGCTCGACGATTTTCGAAAAAAGCGTTTAAAAACAAAAATGGGAGTCGCCACCAATCTTTTTTATTAGGTGTGATTGGTCACCTGAAAATGTTTATCTTTTCAACAAAATCTCAAAATTAATTAAGTTTTATTAAAAAGATAATCTTTTGGTCTGCGAAACAAAAATTGGGTTCGAGGGTACGGTTACGCGTGGGGAAGGATTAGCACCCCCACGACGCCCGTTAAAAACGGTACCATAATAATCATGTGTTATCCTTTAGTTTTAATGAAATGGTCTTGAATTGATATTTAAAAATAATTCATATTTTTATTACAATCAATTTTGTTCTTTTTAATTTTGAAACATTTAAATATTATTTTTTTATTTGAAATAAGTGAAAATCTTTTGTATTGAAAATTATTCCGAAGTACCCCAATACTCTGGTAGCATTTCGGATAATTTACTCACCTAGAGATTTCTTAAGAATCACTACTTGTGAGTTCTATAGAATCTCATCATCGGAAGATTCACACTCGCTTCAAAAATTATTATGAATGCAAACGATGCAAACAGATAATAAATGATGCAAATGAATTTTTTTGATTTTTTTGTATAAATATTTCCTTATTTATTTGAAATGAAAATTTTTATTATTGAAAAATTGCACTAAGTATCCCAATACTCTGGTAATGCTTAGTGAACTTCTCTCACCTAGGGATCAGTCAAGAAATCACTACTTGTGAGTTTCATGACATCCCATCATCGGACGAATTTAATTTAATTATTAAAGTTCATTATTTATTTTTCTTTGTTTTTTATAAAAAAAATTTATTTATTTTCATTTTTAATAAAAATTTAAATTATTGAAAAATCATACTAAATATCCCAATACTCTGGTAACATTTAGTACGACTCTTCTCACCTAGGGATCAGTCAAGAAATCACTACTTGTGAGTTTCATGACATCCCATCATCGGACATTTTTCCTTTATCCATCAAATTTATTAAATTTCCATTATCGAATAAAATGCACAAAAGTAGAATTAATTATTTAATAACAAATTTAAAATAGGACTATTCATGCTCTAAAAACTTTAAATAAAATAATAAATTAAGAAGATTAAAATTTTACCAATTCCGAGCTAGTTGAGGTGGACCAAAATTTGGATTGGACTGAGTCGATTGAACGCACGAGCTCCGACTAATGGCTTGTCGATTTTTTTCATTTTTCTTCTTTCTATTATCCACTTAAATCTAATGAATTTGAGCCCAAAAAAAAAAAATTATCCTTCATACCCAAACTAACTAATCTACCCATAACTAACCTAAGCCCAAAAAAAACCTAAAGCCCACCCTCTTTTTCTTCTTTTTATTTTTTTCATTCTTTTATCTTCTCCCAACACCTGGGCCCACGTCCCAATCACTTTTTCACCCAAAATTTCCCGTTACTCTCCTTCCATTCTTTTCATCCTCTTACAGTGGGTCCCACGCCCACTTACATTTTATTTCCTTATCTTTTCTTTTCCTTCCTTTCTCATATTTTCCCCTCTTCTGCGTATTCATGGCTAGCAACTTTTAGGCTGCCCAGATCCCGACGCCGTCCACGATACCGGTCGGTGCTGGTACCACCGACCACCACTCCCAAGCGGCGGCTCGCTTCCAAACTTCACTTCCAAGCTCCGTTCGACCTCCTCTTTTCATTTCCAGCCTTAGTTTCTCCAAAAAAATTATCCAAATCTCTTAAATCTAATTCTAAACCCAGAGATTCTAAACTCTAAAACCTTACCTTCCACCACTCCAATGAGTCTGATTTTTTTAATATGTCTCTCACCACCCTCTAACCTACTCCTTTGCAAGATTCCAACCCCAAAAAAAAGTTTAACACCCTCAAACCGAAAATAATAAAAAAATAAAAAATAAAAATAAAACCTTCCCCTTTTGGCTTCTTTTTGGTTTTTCGTAGGTTTTTTTTTTGTTTTTGGTTTGTTTTGGTTTATATGTTTTGGCTGTGCTGTGGTTAGAGCAGTGGGGTTTCTTGTTTTTGAAATGGGTTACTGTTTAGCTAAAGAGGTGGTGGATTTCGGTGGTGGTGGTGAAAAGGGCAGGCATTTGGAAGGCTCCGGTGGCCTTTGGTGGTGGCTGTGAGTGGAGGTAGTGGTGGCGTTTTAGGTGTTCGGTAGAATAGGATTTGTATGGGGGTTCGGTTGTGGTGAAGCTCAAAATGGGTGGAGGATTTTAGAGGTTGAAGATGGCTGTGGTTGTACCGAGGCAAGAGCGGAGAAACCCCCATAAAAAATTGACCAAATCCCCCTGTTGCATGGTCTGATCTCTGTCCTTTTAAGAAGAAAAAATTAATTCTAGTTTATGTTAACACTGAGCAGATCTCGGATATTCAGCTGAAACAATCGCCTCACAGCTAATTTTCAGCTGCGATGGAAGAGCTTGAGTCAACAAATATGGGCTGGCAGCGTGATTTTGGCTGCCAGCCACACCTACAAATGGTGCCGTGCACAACATTAAAGCATTGCATTTTCATTCATTTTTTCATTTTTTTTTTTCATTTTTTTTTAAATTTTTTATTTTTTATTCTTTTTTAATTTTTATTAAAAGAAAAAAAATGATAAAAGATAAAAATAAAGCAAATAATAATAATAATAATAATAATAATAATAATAATAATAATAATAATAATAATAATAATGGGACAAAATTAGGTGTCAACAGCTGCCCCTCTTTGCTCATTGCTGAGGATCAGGAATAGAGCAAAGACAATAGACACACTAATTTTGTCCAGCTTATAACCTAATCTCTTTCCTTTTTCCTTCTTTCATTTCATTTTTCTTTGGAATGTGCTCCTCTTGCAGCAGAGGCGATGAAACTTTAAATTTTTTTTTGTTTTTTTTTGTTTTGAAATGTGCTCCTCTTATAGCAGAGGCAATGAAACTTTAATTAATAGGTTTTTTTTTTTGAAATGTGCTCCTCTTGCAGCAGAGGCAATGAAACTTTAAATTCTTTTTCTGGAAAATGTGCTCCTCTTGCAGCAGAGGCAATGAAACTTAAAATTCTTTTTCTGAAAATGTGCTCCTCTTGCAGCAGAGGCAATGAAACTTTAAATTCTTTTTCTGAAAATGTGCTCCTCTTGCAGCAGAGGCAATGAAACTTTAAATTTTTTTTGTTTTTTGTTTTTTTTTTGTTTTGAAATGTGCTCCTCTTACAGCAGAGGCAATGAAACTTTAATTAATAGGTTTTTTTTTTTGAAATGTGCTCCTCTTGCAGCATAGGCAATGAAACTTTTAGATTCTTTTTCTGGAAAATGTGCTCCTCTTGCAGCAGAGGCAATGAAACTTTAAATTCTTTTTCTGAAAATGTGCTCCTCTTGCAGCAGAGGCATTGAAACTTTAAAAATTTTTTGTTTGTTTTTTTGTTTTTAGAAAGCTCCTCTTACAGCAGAGGCAATGAAACTTTAAATTTTTTCTTGAAAATGTGTTCCTCTTGCAGCAGAGGCGATGAAACTTTAATTTTCCCTTTCTGAAAAATGCTCCTCTTGCAGCAGAGGCATTGAAACTTTAAAAATGAAAGATTTCACATTCAAAGATCTAGGAATTCACATCTAGAAATTTTGTCTCAGGAATTCACATCCGAGTGTTTGTTTCTGGAATTCACATCCGAATATTCAGGTATTCACATCTGAAAAATTTGTTCGGGAATTCACATCCGAACATCTAGGAATTCTCATCTAGATTTGATTCGGAGATTCACATCAGAAATTTTAAATTGGAGATTCGCATCCAAAAATTTGAATTGGAGATTCGCATCCAAAAACTTGACTTGGGGATTCACACTCAAAAATTTGACTTGGGGATTCACACCCAAACGTCCAGGAATTCTCATCTGGATAATTTATATCGGGAATTTCTCGTCCGATTGTTGGTTTCGAGAATTCACATCCGAAGATCTGTTTCGGGGATTCACATCTGAAGATCTATTTCGGGAATTCACATCCGAAGATCTGTTTCGGGGATTCACATCCGAAAGTTTGACTGAGGGATTCACACCCAAAATTTTAATTCGGAGGTTCACATCCGAAATTGGTTTCGGGAATTCACATCCGAACATTCTCATCTAGATAATTTATATCGGGAATTTCTTGTCCGAACATCTCATTTATCTCGTTCTAACGTTGATGTGTTTAATCCTATCTAGAACTTTGTTTGAAGAGCTTCAATTCAAATTTAAACTTTCAGGAATTCTATTTCTTTTTTCTTCTTTTTTTTTATTTTTCTTTTTCTTTCTTTTTTTTTTCTTCTTTCTTTTTTTCTTTTTTCTTTTCTTTTTTTCCCTTTTTTTTTTGAACTTAGACTTAAATCGGGAATTCACTTCCAATAATTTAAGGGTTCTCGTTTAGAAAATTTCTATTTCAGGAATTCACATCCGAGAATCTAAAATATCATTTCGGGAATTCGCATCCGAAAGTCTGACTGGGGGATTCACACCCAAACGTCCAGGAATTTTCATCTGGATAATTTATATCGGGAATTTCTCGTTCGATTGTTGGTTCCAGGAATTCACATCCGAAAAATTTGACTTGGGGATTCACACCCAAAATTTTGACTTGGGGATTCACACCCGAACGTCCAGGAATTCTCATCTGGAAGATTTATATCGGGAATTTCTCGTCCGATTGTTGGCTTCGGGAATTCACATCCGAAAAATTAGTAAATTTCTCACATTTCAACATTTTCTCTTTTTCTAAAAAATTTTATTTCATCTTAATTTCTTATAGAATTCAAAGTTCATCATCTTAAAATCCAAATTTTTGCTTTAAAATTCTTGAAAATCATGTTTCCCAAAATTCCACTCAACTTAAAATTGAAAATTTTCTTACCCAAGGTTAAAAATGTTTCATTTCTTTCCTAGGTGCATGTGATGAATGCAATGCAAAGGTTGTTAAAAAAAATCATGCAAAAATGATGGTAACAAGGTTCACCAGACCATCCCTTCCGTCATCTTACCTTTCATTCTTAAAACTGATTCCACAATCTCCACTGTTTTTCCTTCATTCTTCACTACCTAATCAACTCTAGTATATTCCAATTAGAGACTTCAAGCATTGATATACTTCATTATCATCTCAATTCTCATTTGCCCCATATCTTCCCAAAAATTTGGTAATGTATGAATTTTCATGAATAGTGCTATTCATTTATTTTTCATCATTTCAGTTTCATAACAAATGCAATGTCATCACATTTTCTTGATTTTTTATTGGTATGAAATGGGATAAAATTAAAGAAGGGGTATTTATGATGAAGGGAATAGGAATAGTTTTGTCAAAAAGCAAGGCAACTTGAAGGAAAGAAAAGGCAACAATTTTCAAACAACAAATATTCAATCAATCTTGATAGAAAATTTGGGATTCTTTCTCTAACAAATCTATTTCCTTGATGTCCTTAATCTTTTTGAGTTAATTGTATTGAGATTAACCCCTATTTGACAAAATGTTTCCACCATGAAAATTTAAGGCAGAGATCTCCTCTACTTGCCAACTTGATCCTCCATCCTTATTTGACTCGAACCGCCCTTTTCGGGTTTTCGATTTGAGTCATTATTTTTCTTTTTCTTTTTTTATCATTTTTTCTTCTTTTCTTCTCTTTTTTTTTTGTCATTTTTTTTCACCCTCTTTTTTTATCATTTTTATTCATGCTCAACATCCTCATTATGGTCCACTATCAAGGAATCACAATCTTCACGCAATTTCTTGGCCCAGTGTATGGTCCTTCGACTCAAATATTCACATTTGATCAAAATGGACTTTTAAGGTACGTAATGTAGGCTAAGGTGAGGGGTTATGAAAGAAAGGACATAACAGGCCCAAAATTTGTGTTTTAAAGGGTTATAAACCAAAGGATCATTTTTTAATACATGACTCATTTAGGCACTTTGCCCCATTCTTCATCCATTCTTTTTCATTCTAATTCCATTTTTTATTTTTCACCCTTTTTCATAAATAACTTTAAAATGTAAAGGGGTTTTCTTTTATTTGCCCCTTAAATTCTTTCATAGATTTCAAATGAACAAACTTCTTTCTTTTTCTTCCCCTTTTTTTCATCATTACTTTGCCCTCTCTCTTCCCCTTTTTTTTTATCATTACTTTGCCCTCTCTCTTCCCCTTCTTTTTTTTTTTACTTTACTTTGCCCCCTAATGTGGAGGGTGATCCTTGGTGGGTTTCTTAAAAAACAAAACAAACATAATAGGCTCAAAGGGGTTAGCAATGGATGATTTTCTTATAGTGAAATGTAGGTGAAAGATGGCCATTCTTCCTTTCAAATGTGAAAACTTTTATCAAAGAATCATTTACTGAGCAGACACCAACTCGCGGAACCATCTGTTACAAAATTGCATGTCAACTCCCACCTTCTCTATATACAAATCATATTTTCATTGCAATATTCATGCTAAGATTTTGGACAAGTTTATCAACACGAATAAAGCTTTAGTAGAGTTCCAATCCCAAATTATTATCAACATTGATATCATATTTATTGTTTAAAAATAAAAATAAAAAATGGAGGAAATGTGGTGAGGTATATAGAGGATAAAGCCAAATTTGAATCGAAGAAGAGAGAGAAATGTGACGAAAATGCATATGCTACTTCATTAATATGATAAAAGATAAATGAAAGTCTATACATAAAAAGCCATTAAAGTTGGGCCATAACTTTAACCAAAAACAACTTCACATCATCATGGATGACCCACCAAAAGGATCCCTTTTCTAGTTATACCCTGGCATGGTTGGGCGAGAGATTAACATTCGATCATTCCATCATCTCAAGATTCAATAAACCTTTTCTGATCAAACTTTGCACCTTACGCTTAAAAGCAAGACAGCTTTCTATTGAGTGACCCCAGTTTCCATTATGATAGTCACATCGAGCATCAGGGTTGTACCAATCTGGATATGGAGGCTCCAAAGGTTTTAGCGGGATTGGGGTAACAAGTTGGTTCTCGACAAGATATTGGAATATTTCAGTGTAGGACCAAGGGACTGGATCAATGTCGGTCCTTCTTCGTTTGTTTCAAGATCCTCTTTGGTTATTTTGGGTAGGCATAGGTGTTTGGAGACCCATTTGCCAACTAGACTGCGGGATTGGCTGATGGGTATTCAAGCCTGGAGAGGTATTATTTGTGATGGGGTAGTGGGTTTGGTACATGGGATAAGGATGATATGAAGCAAAGTCTCCCACATGTTGCCCCTCATAATTCATAGCATGAACATCTCCTCCATTCCCCGATGTATCACCTTTTCTTGCATTCATGGCATCGTCTCCTACAAGCTTGCCACTCTTGATTGCATTATCTATTATTTCACCAGAGATCACCATATCCGCAAAATTCTTTGTAGCATTTCCAACCATCATTTCATAAAATGGTGCTGGGAGTGTGTTGACAAACAAGATGGCGATTTCTTTCTCTGTGAGGGGTGGTTGAATTTGGGCAGCTACATCCCTCCACCTTTGAGCATATTCTCTAAAGCTCTCTTCATGTTTCTTCATCATGCCCTGTAAGGATAAGCGATCTGGTGCCAAATCTTCAATGTGCTTGTATTGAGCAATGAATGCCCGAGCCAATTCTTTCCATGAGCGGATATGGGCTCGATCTAGTTGGGTGTACCACCTGGCAGCTGATTCGGTTAGACTGTCTTGAAAAATATGCACCAATAATTCATCATTCTGAGCATAAGCAGCCATTTTCTGACAGTACATCTTGATATGAGTTGCCGGGCATTTGGTCCCATCATACTTTTCAAAATCTGGAACTTTGAACTTTGGTGGGATAACTACACCCGGTACCAAACAGAGCTCGCTCGCCTCCAGAGAACCATATGAATCCATCCCTTCGATAGCTCGTAACCTTTCTTCAAGGAGATCTAACTTTGTTTGAGGCTCTAAATTCTCTTTCATTGTTGGTACACCCATCTTCAATTTCTCCTGTTCTCTAGAATTATCCAAATCATGGACATAGATTGGGTCTGATGGGTTCCTCCTGGGGTTTGGAATGTCGTGCCTCGAAAATGGCATATGCTGTGAAGTATGGACTTGAGTAGTTACTCCTTGTGCTGGTTCTTTTCCTTTACTCATTTTAGTCATCATCTCCATCAGCTGCCAACTGCCCCTTCATCTCTTCTTGCGCCTTTTCTATTTTCTCCATTCGGCTAACTTGTCCTTCTTCCATGACCTATACTCGAGTGAAAGCCCCGAACTGCTTTGTGGCCTTTGATGGTCGAGAGGCTTTGAACCTTATTACCACAATTTTCTAATTAGAAAAACCTTATCTTATTTCTTTCAAAAAAAAATTTGGAACAAACAAATTTTTTCTTCTTTCTTTTCTCGAAAAATGAAAAGTATTGACATATTTACTGAAGTATAACAAGTGTATGATGTGAATTTTATGAAAAATCATGTTATTTGTATATGTATGCAAAGGACATGTATGATAGAAATCTATGAAATGGAACAATTTTTCTTCTTCCTTTTTTTTTTTATTTTTCTCTAAGTTTCTTGATTTACATGTTTGGTGTTTAGGTCTTCACTTTAACCAAATCTTAGGGAGGAATAATTTCAATGAAAATAATCAATCAATAGCACATGCACACGAATTTGATAAAAAGAAAATTGAAAGAATAAACAAATTCAAAATTGTAAAAAAACTTAGTCTAGTTTCTCAAAGACTTTTCTGCAAAGTGTGATGCAACAATGTAAAATGCATTCCAAAATTCAAACTAAAATTTGCCTCTTATTTATCATATTCACTTATTAACTTAAGAGGTCAAGTCCGAAACAAGTAAGAGAAGTTGAAGAGTAATCTTAAACCATATCAAAATTGTTTCAAAAACTCTCTCTCTTCTTTTTGTTTTTTAATTTTTGGTGAGAGGAAACATTATTAACCATGAAATTCTATGTAAAATGTTCAAGACATGACACAATAACAAGACATTGTTGAAAGACATGTTCAAACAAAATGCAATTTATGCAAAATGCAATTACAATGAAGATCAAATTCTATTTTATTTCACCTAACCTTCATGATTCTAAAATGCAAATGACTATCAACATATATATACACAATGATGATGAAATGAATTAAAATGATATATGTCCTTAACATGTTTGAGAAAAACGAATATTTGTATTCACAATACCTAGACACTAATCTTATTATTCCTTAATCCAACATGCAAGAAAGATGGAATTCCTAACTAAACCTCAAACATTCTTCTTCATTTTTCTAGAAATCATTTTTATTTAATCACCAAACAAACATTTTTTATTTTCTATTTTTCTCAAAAAAAAATCACATTCCCTATTCGATTCTTTTTTTTTAAATTGATTTTATTTCATTTTTATTCCCAATCAAATTATTCTTTAAATTCTTTACCAAATAAATTCAAGGACAATTTTTGCTGACATCTTTTTATTCAAGAAAAACTCTTTTTTTTTTGTTTTGCAATGAGATGATCAAGAAAATGAAAGAAAAACTTTTTTTTTAATGTTTTTATATTTTCATTAAAATTCCTATACAACCCAAAAATAAAAAATAAAAATAAAAAAAATATTTTTTTCTTGATTTTTTTCTGGTTAACTTATTCTTTGAAAATTCTATACAGAAAAAAAAATTTATTCATCCCTTTTTCCTCAATATTTATTTTGACTTAGAAAAGAAGAAAACAAAAATTTTCATTTATTCTCTCATTTTATTATGACTCTTTTTCCAAAAAAGATTAATTCATTTCCTACTCAATTCCTTTTACTTTTCTTTTTATGCCTTTATCTCACGAATTTTTTTCAATAATAAAGAATTCTTTTGAATTAAGAAACCTAATTGGATTTCCTCTTCTTATTTTTTTTGTGAAAAGACAAAAATCTTATTTTTCTAAACCATTTTTAACAAATTATTTCGTTTTTTATTATAAAAAGAAAAGTTTATGTGTTTTTATCATTTCATATTTTCTTTTAGAGGAAAAAGGATAAAAGAAATTAAAATCTCATTTTTTATTTTGTAGATAAAAAAAATCTTGTAACCAAAAATACATAAACCTCTTTTCCTTCCTCTTGCTTTGAAGAACGTATTTTTATTAGTTTTTATTTTTATGAACCTATTTACAAAAAAATTTTCTCCTTAAAAATGAAGAATTATTTGCATTTTTTTTTAAAAGAAAGTCGCATTTATTCTATTGTTTTTATCACACATCTTTATTTTTTCAAAAATAAGTGGTTTTTTTTTACAAGATCTTTTATAAAGAAAATATATTTTTTCCATTTTTATTTTACAAAATTCCCTTTTTTAGAAAAAATCAAAGACTTAGATTATATACAATTCAAATCAAAATCGATTGTACCTTTATTATAGAAATGAGAAAAGGGGTCGAATAGTCTTTCCTCGTGTCCTAATTTTGGGATAATTTCTACAAAAATTGGACATGGCTCTACCTAAGGCTGGCCTCTTAGGTTTTTCTATATGATGGGCTGGGGTTTCAAATCTAAAGGTTCCCAAATTATACCTCACTGTCGTCCACATTGAACTAGTAAGATTTAATTTGAGTGGGAGTATTTCGATTGCCATTGCGGAGGTGATTACCTCACGAGAGCAAAGGTACTCTACTCCCTCCTAAGAAGGACTGAACCCGGGTATAGAGCTCATGTTATGCAGATGCAAGTGCAAGTGTGTGCATGAGGGAACACTTCAGACTCAAATTAAATTATTTTTTCTATCCTAAATGCCTCAACAATTTATTAACAACAAATATATACAAATATAATACATAAAATAAAATACATAAAATGCAAATGCAAACAAAAATCATTTTCAAAATCCAAGTGAATTAAGTTTAAATATCAATCAAGACTATTAAATTAAAACTTTGGATAACACATGATAATGAATGGCTTGACCCTCAAAAAATCCCCAATGGAGTCGCCAAGCTGTCGTAACGGCTTCGCGCTAGACGATTTTCGAAAAAAGCGTTTAAAAACAAAAATGGGAGTCGCCACCAATCTTTTTTATTAGGTGTGATTGGTCACCTGAAAATGTTTATCTTTTCAACAAAATCTCAAAATTAATTAAGTTTTATTAAAAAGATAATCTTTTGGTCTGCGAAACAAAAATTGGGTTCGAGGGTACGGTTACGCGTGGGGAAGGATTAGCACCCCTACGACGCCTGTTAAAAACGGTACCATAATAATCATGTGTTATCCTTTAGTTTTAATGAAATGGTCTTGAATTGATATTTAAAAATAATTCATATTTTTATTACAATCAATTTTGTTCTTTTTAATTTTGAAACATTTAAATATTATTTTTTTATTTGAAATAAGTGAAAATCTTTTGTATTGAAAATTATTCCGAAGTACCCCAATACTCTGGTAGCATTTCGGATAATTTACTCACCTAGAGATTTCTTAAGAATCACTACTTGTGAGTTCTATAGAATCTCATCATCGGAAGATTCACACTCGCTTCAAAAATTATTATGAATGCAAACGATGCAAACAGATAATAAATGATGCAAATGAATTTTTTTGATTTTTTTGTATAAATATTTCCTTATTTATTTGAAATGAAAATTTTTATTATTGAAAAATTGCACTAAGTATCCCAATACTCTGGTAATGCTTAGTGAACTTCTCTCACCTAGGGATCAGTCAAGAAATCACTCCTTGTGAGTTTCATGACATCCCATCATCGGACGAATTTAATTTAATTATTAAAGTTCATTATTTATTTTTCTTTGTTTTTTATAAAAAAAAATTTATTTATTTTCATTTTTAATAAAAATTTAAATTATTGAAAAATCATACTAAATATCCCAATACTCTGGTAACATTTAGTACGACTCTTCTCACCTAGGGATCAGTCAAGAAATCACTACTTGTGAGTTTCATGACATCCCATCATCGGACATTTTTCCTTTATCCATCAAATTTATTAAATTTCCATTATCGAATAAAATGCACAAAAGTAGAATTAATTATTTAATAACAAATTTAAAATAGGACTATTCATGCTCTAAAAACTTTAAATAAAATAATAAATTAAGAAGATTAAAATTTTACCAATTCCGAGCTAGTTGAGGTGGACCAAAATTTGGATTGGACTGAGTCGATTGAACGCACGAGCTCCGACTAATGGCTTCTCGATTTTTTTCATTTTTCCTCTTTCTATTATCCACTTAAATCTAATGAATTTGAGCCCAAAAAAAAAAATTATCCTTCATACCCAAACTAACTAATCTACCCATAACTAACCTAAGCCCAAAAAAAACCTAAAGCCCACCCTCTTTTTCTTCTTTTTATTTTTTTCATTCTTTTATCTTCTTCCAACACCTGGGCCCACGTCCCAATCACTTTTTCACCCAAAATTTCCCGTTACTCTCCTTCCATTCTTTTCATCCTCTTACAGTGGGTCCCACGCCCACTTACATTTTATTTCCTTATCTTTTCTTTTCCTTCCTTTCTCATATTTTCCCCTCTTCTGCGTATTCATGGCTAGCAACTTTTAGGCTGCCCAGATCCCGACGCCGTCCACGATACCGGTCGCTGCTGGTACCACCGGCCACCACTCCCAAGCGGCGGCTCGCTTCCAAACTTCACTTCCAAGCTCCGTTCGACCTCCTCTTTTCATTTCTAGCCTTAGTTTCTCCAAAAAAATTATCCAAATCTCTTAAATCTAATTCTAAACCCAGAGATTCTAAACTCTAAAACCTTACCTTCCACCACTCCAATGAGTCTGATTTTTTTAATATGTCTCTCACCACCCTCTAACCTACTCCTTTGCAAGATTCCAACCCCAAAAAAAAGTTTAACACCCTCAAACCGAAAATAATAAAAAAATAAAAAATAAAAATAAAACCTTCCCCTTTTGGCTTCTTTTTGGTTTTTCGTAGGTTTTTTTTTTTGTTTTTGGTTTGTTTTGGTTTATATGTTTTGGCTGTGCTGTGGTTAGAGCAGTGGGGTTTCTTGTTTTTGAAATGGGTTACTGTTTAGCTAAAGAGGTGGTGGATTTCGGTGGTGGTGGTGAAAAGGGCAGGCATTTGGAAGGCTCCGGTGGCCTTTGGTGGTGGCTGTGAGTGGAGGCAGTGGTGGCGTTTTAGGTGTTCGGTAGAATAGGATTTGTATGGGGGTTCGGTTGTGGTGAAGCTCAAAATGGGTGGAGGATTTTAGAGGTTGAAGATGGCTGTGGTTGTACCGAGGCAAGAGCGGAGAAACCCCCAAAAAAAATTGACCAAATCCCCCTGTTGCATGGTCTGATCTCTGTCCTTTTAAGAAGAAAAAATTAATTCTAGTTTATGTTAACACTGAGCAGATCTCGGATATTCAGCTGAAACAATCGCCTCACAGCTAATTTTCAGCTGCGATGGAAGAGCTTGAGTCAACAAACATGGGCTGGCAGCGTGATTTTGGCTGCCAGCCACACCTACAAATGGTGCCGTGCACAACATTAAAGCATTGCATTTTCATTCATTTTTTCATTTTTTTTTCATTTTTTTTTAAATTTTTTATTTTTTATTCTTTTTTAATTTTTATTAAAAGAAAAAAAGGCTGCCAGCCACACCTACAAATGGTGCCGTGCACAACATTAAAGCATTGCATTTTCATTCATTTTTTTCATTTTTTTTTCATTTTTTTTTAAATTTTTTATTTTTTATTCTTTTTTAATTTTTATTAAAAGAAAAAAAATGATAAAAGATAAAAATAAAGCAAATAATAATAATAATAATAATAATAATAATAATAATAATGGGACAAAATTAGGTGTCAACAATTATTTTTTAACAAAATTTGTTTATTGAAACATTTAATTTTTTTTTAAATATTGTTCATTGAAAGAAAAATTTTTTTTTTAAAAAAGAAAGTTTGACTTTTAACTATAAAAATTACAATAATATATATTTTTTGGATAACAAATCTTTGGATTATATTAATAAGAAAAAATTATAAATTTACATTATAATTACTTTAGATAACTATTCTAAATTTTTCATATGGCAAGTTTGATAAAAATATATAAAATTCATACTATCTTACTTTTAATCATTTTACATATCAAACATGAAATAAGATGATATAATATAATCCAATTGTGTTTTAATCTTTGCATTATCTCATTCTCATCCTATGCATCAAACAAAGTCTTTGAGAAACATTGGAGTTTTGGTTTGTAGTTGAGATTAGAAGTTCCTTCACCTTGTAAAGAAAATCAATGACAATTTTGATGAACATTGTTTTAATGCATGAACATTATCCAGAAGAAATTACAGATTTGAAGGAAGACATTGCAGATAGTTGTGATGATAATACAAGTGAAATTGAATAAATATCCTGTGGCTGTTGGATTCAAGAGACGCGGCTCAAGCACTCCATCAAAGCATCTGTCTGTTCAGGCTTCCCAGCAGTCACACGTATATAGCCCTTCAACTCTTTGTTGTTGTAATGACGGACCATTACACCCATTTTTGAAAGCTCATCCTGTATCATCAATGCAATCATCATTATTCTCAATCCAATTGTTAATGATTTCGGCCCAAAAAATACAAACTTTCAAACAAATATAGCAAATGAATTCTCTCAAGCAAGTTCAGCATCGTAAATACCGAATGCTTTAAGTAAAACCAACAGTAATAAAAGGTTTTACATGCACAAATGCTTATGGTGCGCCTGATGGAGAATGGGAGCAACAAAATATTTTATTTTTAGTTTTTTAATTGTTTTAGAATCATAAGTTGAAAAGAAATGTGCGTTTAATTTTATTAGTAGAATTAGGATAATAAAGTTTTAATAGAGAGTTTGTATCCTATTAGGATTAAGTTTGTTTGCTTGCCTATGAATAAGTTTTGTGCTCTCCTTAAAAAAACAGAGAATAACAATATCAGAATTTTCAACAAAGTTTTGCTCCTTGGTTGTGTGACTCAGAGAAACCTTACCGTTTTAGCAGCATAATTAGCCCCAAATCACACCCTAAACCCTAATTCAAACCTAACTCAGATCTGTCTTACATCAATTGGCGTCTTTGTGAGAAATGAAAGAAGGAAACGAGAAAAATAAAAAAATCTGAGGTGAATTAGTCTACTCAATTTTGTGTCTATGATGATGACTAACACTGAATTAAGTAAGGCTATGAGAGAACTCCAACTAGACCATGAGCGTACCCAAGGTGTTGTGGAGAATATGAATGAACGTCTTAATGGTTTACAACAGACTATTGAAACACTAGCAGCTTCTATGGCACGAATGGAAGCACATCTAATTTAGGCCCCACAAGGTGTTCCTGTCCAACCTTTTGCTCAACTACCTGTAGTTTTAGGAGAGCGTGTCGAGCCACGTGATCATGTTGGAGATATCACTAGGAAGGTGAAAGTAGGAGTGGCGGATTTTGAAGGTAAAGTGGATCCAACTTTGTTTCTTAATTGGCTTAACTCCCTTGAAGATTTTTTTAATTGGTATGATGTGTCGGATAAAAGAAGGGTCCGATTTTCCAAGATGAAGCTGATTGGGTTAGCAAAAATCTGATGGTATGGTGTGGACAATGAAATAATAAGGTTAGGATAACCTCAAATTCAAACTTGGGAAGAGATGAAGACTAAGCCCAAAGAAAAGTACTTGCTATTTAATTATCTTGAGAAGATGTGCCGCGTATAGCTTACGACAAGGCAACATTTCTGTTGTTGAATACACGAATAAATTTGATGAGTACAAGATAAGGAGTCAAGTTGTGGAAGATGCTTCAAAAGCGATATAACGATTTCAAGCTAGGTTAAGTTTGATATAAAAAGGGAGATGCTTAGGCAGCCTATTAGCTCAGTAGAACAAGCCTTCCAGGCAGCCCTAAATGCAGAACAATATTTGAGCTATTCTACTAGCAAGAGAATGGGTTTTCAAACTGGGGGAACAGAAGCTAAGATGAACTTTGGTGCAAATCTAGAGAAAGCGACTATCCTTGCTCGTCATGATGGAACAAGACCTTCTACTAATGTCAACAATCCTAAGAAAGAATATGTTTGTTTCAAGTGTGGGGAGACTAGACACTTTGGCCATAATTGCCCAACAAAAAGAAATATGCATATGGGAGTGGAAAAAGAGGATGAAGAAATTCAAAAAGATGATGATAATTCTATTGATTATGGCACTTATGAGGCTAATGATCTTGACTTTGATGCTGTTGATACATCACTCTTGGTTCAACATTTTTTGCATACCCTAGAATGGAAAAAGAGGATTGGCGATGAACCTCAATATTCCAAACATTTGCTCGTTGTGGTGGCCAAGCTAAAAAACTTATCATTGATGGTCGGAGTTCAATGAATGTAGTTTCTACCTCCACTATTCAGCATCTCAAACTAAAAACTACACCACACCCTTACCTCTATAAAGTGGGTTGAATTGACAGAACCACAATTCCGGTAACACAACAATGCCTTGTATCTTTTAGTTGTTGTGATTATGTTGACTCTATACTTAGTGATGTTATTCCTATGCAAGTTACCTACATTCTTCTTGGTCGTCCTTGGCAATATGACCGAGATGTGAGTCACATTGGTAAGGCAAACACCTATAGTTTCTTTCACCAAAACAAGAACATTGTTCTAAAGCCAATAAGTCTAGAGGATTTCAAAAAGTATGAGAAGAAAAGGACTCCAAGGTTTAGTAAAGCTGTGGAGAGTGAGAAGAAACACCTTCATATTTTGACTAAGAGGCAGTTTGGAGTTCAGAGTAACAAAAATTACCCAAGATACGCTAATTCAGGAAGGAGGCTTACTGATTTCAATGAAGGTCACACGGTTATGACGTAGAATAAATCCAAGAGGTATCCAAGAGCAGTTCACAAGAAGCTTCATTCAAATTATCATGCTTTAAACTCGCCAGAGTCAAGTTTTTCCTAGTGGGGGATAACAGAGTTTTAATAGAGTTTGTATCCTATTATAATTAGGTTTGCTTGCTTGCCTATAAATAGGTTTTGTTCTCTCCTTAGAAAAACAGAGAATAACAATAACAGAATTTTCAACAAAGTTTTGCTCCTTGGTTGTGTGACTCAACCCTTCTTAGGTGAGACTCCTAAGAAACCCTAGGTGAGACTCCTAGGCTTTTATTCTTTACTGTTTTAGCAGCACAATTAGCCCCAAATCACACCCTAAACCCTAATTCAAACCTAACTCAAATCTGTCCTACATCAGCATCACCAATGTAGCTTTTGCCGTTGGTATATAGACTTAGTGGTCTTAAAGGTAAAACCAACTTGAAAACTATTAGATAAAAAGAAAGCAAAGCAGTGGTGAATGAGTGTACCTTTAATTTCTTAGCATCCATTCCAGATGTCACCTCACACAGAATGAAATTAGAATAGCTAGGATATGGATTCAGAAATGGTACTTCCTTGAGAAGTTCAAAAAGCCTATCTCGTTCCTGTACCAAAGCCTTTTTCACCATCTGGTAAAACATTTGTAGAGCAGTATTAGGATTCCAGATATCAGAATATCCTCGTTCTAGAAAAATATAATACCACTTTTTATGAAGCCTAAAATAAAGACCAAAATCTATATTGAGAACAAATTCGGCATAGAACCTCTAGATACATTGGGTTCTGCAATGCAGCACATGCAGCAACTTCAGCAGCAACCGAAACATTGTATGGTTGTTTTGCTCTCCACAAATACTCAATTATGCTCAAAGGGAATGAGCCATATCCAACACGCAGCCCAGCTAAACCTGCAATGATTGTTAATTCTCAATATTAAGTTTGAGTTATTTTTCCAATTTCTCAGAGTGGTGGACATGCCCACACATACACACAAAGAGATATAAGTAAATTTAAAAAGCAAGGATTATAAAAATATTTTGTTGAGAATGACTCATTGAAAGATATGTAATTGCAAAAAATACCCTGATAAGCCAGCAAAGCAAATATCCCCTATCAAGATTGATATTACTGAAGATTGAATTAAACATTCTGACTTTTCGTCTCCAAAGAACATTACAACTTTGCTTCCTCACAGAGGATACAAACTGCATCCTTACTTCCAAAAGTATACTTAGTTAACCACAATGCAAAGGACTGGGGTCCATGAAAATTGCCTACAGAAACATATGTGAACTTGATCATCAAAGAAAAGAGATGGCTAAAGCATCAACTTGGAGATTTCCTTTTTACAATTTCTTCCCATTCAGGTGAAGCACTTGTGTATACTACACAAAACAAGTCAACTCAGAAAGAGAGGGGATAAGTTAAAAAGAAAAAAACCCTTTGCAAGACTGACACTCCACTCTAAAAGATATTAATTAAGACCCGTGGACAGAGAACAATTAGCAGATTGAGTGGTTACAAATATCTTACGACAAACTACTGCCAATTTCACGGAAAAATATAGTCCAGCAAAACTGAGATCTCCTGGAGACTAAAATCAACATTTGTTTCTAAATTTTTACCATCTTTGAACTCAAAAATGCATTCTTCTTTTCTATCCAAAGCGACTGAGGGCATGTTATGATGTTGGGAGTTCTATTTAGCAGGTTGCAATGCACTAGCAAGTTGACAATAATGTCAAAACAAGAAAGCAAGAACACGAACTCACACATACAAATGCGCGCCACACGCACACCAACAAGCACTCAGTCCTCGCATCTGAAGTCTACTTAAGTTCTCAATTATTAAAATATATTTATATGAGTTCTAATACGAAGTCATTTCTATTATAATGACAAGTCTTCATATTTGACATTTATGAGTTTTCATAAAACCCTAGAAGAAAGCCCATATAAAGTATCCCCAATAAAGCAAGGTCATATTTTCCGTAAACTTCTGCCCAAGTTAAGTATGCCTATAACCCTTAACCTTCATTAGAATGTCTAAAAGTAGCATTCCTAGCATGACCTGAAAAAGAAAATTCTTATGTCATCATAACAGAAATGTTAAATAGGTTGAGATTATTCTAATACCAAAAGAGATGAGGTAGACGGACAGATGCTGCCTTCCATTTACAAAACAGTAAACAAATATCATAATCTGAGACATATTTTATCATACATTTTTTATAGAGAAAATCAATCAAGAAACAATGAACCCTCTGCATTCAGATTTCAAAACCCTATCAACATCACACCACCAACAGAATTGAAGGCAAACATATAAATTCATGCAAAACTTGACAGTTGGACAAAATAAATCACAAGCATACCAGCTCGTTTGCTAAATGTTCGAAGAACGATTAAATTATCATGCTTCTTCACCCATTGCATTCTAGATTCAATTCCTGAAAACTCAACATAAGCTTCATCCAGCACCACCAATATGGGCATGTCAAGGATCTTCAAGAGAACTTCATCACTTATTATACTGCCAAATTACAGTCAACATAGTTAACTGAGATATCAAAACAAAATTTACAAGGATGAACAAAACACAGCAACATAAGGTTAGAGTCTCCAACATTCCACGTTTAGAATATAGTCCACAAGCTCATCTAATATCCATAATGATTTCAGAACTCCCGCCCAAAAAGCAATAAAATTGTAGTAGCAAGTAACAAGGAAAAGGAAAATCAACCATGTATATTCACAGTAATGAGACAGCATAACTCCAAACAATTTTCCATCACTCTCGTCCAGTAATTTATGGTTTGGGATGGGCCCCCCTTTGTACCTTTTAGAGTATATTTCATCTTGGAAAAAATGACAATCAGACAACATTCTAATAGAATATATATATATATATATATATATATATATATATATATATATATATATATATATATATAAGGAGGAAAAGCCATTGAAAACATATTTACCTTCCATCTGGATTATTAGGAGAAGTTAGGAATATGCATTTTGGCTTTTCACGCTCAACAGCCTCAGCAATGAGTTCTATATTCAAGCTGAAGTCTGGCTTCCTTGGAACTACACAAAATATTAAAATATTTATAGATATTTATGGAAGGCTGACAACTATGAACAGCTTGACAACTTAGGTGCCAAACTGTTAAATGCTAATGGATTAACTAATTATTACCACGAAAATAATCCTTGTCCAAGATGCAATATATATACATATATGTATAAATATATGTATACATATGTGTCTGTGTATAATATTAAGAAATTAGGAGTGAAACTAATAGAAAGCAGATTCTACCTTTGACAACTTGTGCCCCATTAACACCAGCGTCAAATTCGTACATTGTGAAGGTCGGAGGGCAGTCCAAAATTTTGTCACCAGGATCAAGCACACACCTGCAATAAAAGATTAATTGAAAACAGAAAAGGAACTAGATAAAAATTCATAGTGCTTGGAGCTACAAAAGAGTAGAAACCAAGAGCTACATAAGCCAACTAAGTTTCCTAGTTCTAACCGCATGATCAAATCAATAAGTTCATCGCAGCCACAACCCACAAGAATATAATCAGATTCAAGCCCTGAATCTTCAGCAAGGGCAGCACGCAATTGACGAGATTCAGGGTCAGGATAGATATATGGGAACTTCAATGACCCCAAAGCTTCAAGAACCTACAAATAATCTGAAAATTACAATCAGGGGATAATGGATTACTCAATTGCAAGAAAGGTGTGTGCAATTGAGACAGACCAAACACAGAAATCAAAATCAACCCAAATAAATTTTCTTTATCTTTTTCATGTTTACAATGTAGCAACACATAAAGGAAGTCTAGTTGTGTATAACTTGCCTCAGGAGGTGGACCGTATGGATTTTCATTTGCATCTAATTTAATGATATCCTCAGGCTTTCTTCCCAGTTTCGCTGACAAAACCTAAAAAATGAAAACTCTCTGATTAAAAACAAAAGACTAATTCATTAACATGAGATGAAAATGGGTAACCAATGACGGAGGGTCTGGAAAACTTCATGCAAGTTACCAAAGCCACATGAATCAGCAAGAAACAACCATAATGTATTAGTCAAGTAAAGTATTAGTGGGGGAGGGGTGATTCTTCACTGGTTTGGATTCAGCCTGACTCCATAAGACAAAATTGCATTAAGATGAAGTTTCATAATTTTGGTTTGACACATGGCTAGAGATTGATTCATAAATATCTTAATAAGCAGAAACTTTCACCATATTAAAAACAATTTTAAAAAAATCAAACACAGCCAATTAAATCAGCAAAGTGAAAACAACTAAAAATCTTGCATATTATTTGAGTTTATATATAAGTATATATGAGAAGAAATTTATAGTGGTAATCCCATTACTTGCTTTAACCAAGAAACAATTAATAGGACCACCAAGTAAATCACCCAAAACAACTCAAATTCAAAAACACAGTCAAGCATTCAACCAATTCAACAGTCAATGAATCAAATAAATTAGCAAAATGCTATGGGTTTTATTCCAATTACCTCAAAAGGCAAAATGGGTTGGTAAGGAGATAACTTTCTCAAATGGGGTCGAACAAAAGAGTCACCACTCAACTTTTGATTGACATGCTCAACCGGTAGAGTGGAAGAAGATGCAGAAACATTAGCCATGATGACCCTTTTATGATGTACTTCAAAAGAGCACATGGGAGTTTGAGGATTCACGGTTGAATGAATTTTGGTTTTGCATTTGACCAAACAAAGTGAAACAGCGTTGGATATATTGCTGACACCCATGAATATGTCTGCCAAAGGTTTCTTATGTCTGAAACGAGAAAAGGTATGAATAAAACCCTAAAACACTGCATAAAACTGGTACTGACAAAATTTGTCAAAGTTATTATTAAAAAATGTAAACAAATTTGTCAAATTTTAAACGTAGACTCCTAATATTTTTAAAATTTTCTTTATTATTTATTGACATTTTTGTTTTTTTTATTTTTATTTTCACACTTATCAATTTATTTCACTCAAAACAATTTTCGAAAAATAATTCCTGAAAATTGTTTGCATTCTTTGAAAATTAAAGTCATTTTGTTGTTTTCTATTGATTGATTGTTTTTTTAATACTTGTTTCTTTTTCTAAGAGATATTAACATAATTATTAAAATATTAAAAATTATTTATTATTATAATGTTTAGATTATTTATTTTTTAATATTTAAAAATAATTATATTTTAATAATAATATTTTTTTGATGAACATTTTAATAATAATATTTAATGCTAAAACATTATTATATTATTAAACACTTAAAAAACTATTTATTATTTATATTAATGTTCTTAAAATATTAAAAATAATATTACTGTTATTAAAATATTATTTATATTATTATAATAATAAAATATTAATTTATATTCTTAAAAATATTAAAAACATTTATACTATTAAAATAATTAAATTTTGTGACACGTCCTAACATATGAAAACCTAAAATTTGCAAGTAAAATTTTCTTTTCCTTTAGTTCACTTACTAGTTTGTTAGTGACCACGTAAGTTACCTAATTCTATGACTTATTACGATTCTATTTAAGCGACACTATGATCACAAGGTCCCATTTTTATTTTTTATCATTTGATTTACAAGCATCTAGCATAATTACATTCATGACATATATGAATTATTGGAATAGCCTAACATTGAGACATCATTAATCTTCAAGACCCCGATAACAGCTTTATAAGCATTCCAATTTGGCTAATCAGATACAGTTCATCGAGCATACCGAGTCTATAATAGCCACATTTCATTAAGGCATATCAACAATATACATATACTTGCATGCATCTAAGTACAATTCATTGCAACATCCACAAAATAAAACATCAAATATGATAGCATGCCATCATCACATCACTCAGTCTACATCCCAGTCATACCAAAAACATATACATAACCAAGCATATGCACGTATATAGAACGCAACACACTATGCCAAAAGAAACTGTGTCTAACATCCATTGCGGAGCCATATACCTCACCACAACATAGAAAAGCAATCTTGGAGAGATTGTCTAGACTAGAGTGGCAGGGTATCAGAACTGCTAATCAATCTGTAAGCATTACTATAAGTAACAAGCATTTATAAAACATGTTTCTTTAAAACTTTTAGCTATAAAAACATGCTTAACAATTCAATAGAGCGATTAGTGGGCCAGACCGGTCCTGTTTTGGATTGATTTTTACCGGTTTCGAATCAATTTTTATCGGTTCCGACCCACTAATAACAAAAACCGGTCTGAATCGGTATGCGAACCAGTCCGAGCCGGGCCGGTTCGCATTATATCTAGCTACGAACCGACTAGGTTCGTAGGACCGGTTCGCTTCAAAATTGGACTGAACCAGTTTTTTTTTTTAATTTAAATTTTTTTGATTGAATAAATTTAAAATTTATGTTAATTTATTTTAATAAAAATAAATATATATTAATATATTTTTATAATTTAATCTAATAAATTTATTTTTACAATGAATAATGTTAATAGTCTAATTTAACAATAATTTATTATAAAGTTATTATAATTTATTTAATTAATGTAACAATAATGTAAACATAAATTACTATAAAATTATCTAATAAAATTATTGTTATAGTAAAACAAAATTATATTATGAATATAATATTATATTAAAGTTATTATGATAAAGTAATATTTGATTCAAAATATAAATAATGATATTTTGAATATTATTATTATATTAATTTTGCAATATCATTATTTATATTCATTTATTATATTCATTTTGCATTTAAAATGATAAGTAATCGTATCAATATCATTTTGTATTTAAAATAATTTATTATATTTGAAATATCATTTATTTAATATTTATTCATTTATTTAATATGTTTTTAAAATATTCATTCATTTTGTATTTTAAATATTTATTTATTTTAAACATAGATATGTATAACATTAATTAATTTGATATGTAATAATAATAACAATAATAATAATAACAAAGGAGAAAAAGGAGAAAGTAGGAGATCAAAGATTTTTTACGTGGAAAACCCCTTCAAAAGTTAGTAGGGATAAAAATCACGGGATCGTAGTCCATAAAAATATTTACTATGACTAAACTTATTTACAATTTTACATACAATTTACAAAAAAAAAAGATTATTATCTATTTTTCATAATTTATACGGATTGCCTTGGAAATTTTTTCCTCCTCAGAATTATTATCAGCGAATTCATTGGTCATTCCAAGTTTGACATTGCGCGATTCCGCATCAAACCAATCTTTAAGTTATGTTAACATGCACAATGAATCCTATTTAAGAGTGGTTCGATGGTCTCCAATCATTCTTTCACATGTCGAAAATGCGGATTTTGAAGCAATAGAAGAAACTTGCACCATAAAAACATCTCGGACCATGGAAGCTAAAATTGGAAATTGTTTATGGTTTTCTTTCCACCATTGGAGAAGATCAAAGTTTTCATCTACAAAAAAATCCTGACTTAAGAAAATTCTTATCTCATTAAATCTAGAACTTCGTCGAGTTGTTGATGATCCAGATCTGCTGGCTTTTCCTTTTAACTTCATTCTTTTCTTTGCTACTTCCTTAATTGCATTCAAAATTCCTTTTCCTTTTTTATTGCTACTCTCGATTTCTCCGTACGAATCTTCTTCTCCTCGATTAAAGTTGAACTACTCCCTTTTTGCTTCATAAACATTAAACAATTCTAAAAAAGATTGTTAATTAAGGACTTTTGATCTTCAATAGAATCAAGACCAAGAAATTCTTTATAACAATAAAAAAAATCTCTATATTTACCTCACCTTGACTAGGACACCTTGACTAGGATCTAGTAAAGTTGCAATACAATAAATAGGAGGAATTATTTCCTAATATTTTTAAAATTTTTCCTCCATATCATATACAAACGAACTTAAAATTTCATGATCCCTAAATTTTACAAATTTATCAAACATTGTGTAGATAATAGGAACAAAATAAGGTGTAGTTAGATAAAATTGAGTTGAAAATATTTTGGTTGCATCTTTAAAAGTGGATAATAAATCAACATAACATTCAATAAAAGTCCAATTCTCTTCAAAAAGTGCTAAATGCGTGCTACTTGTATAATTGTTATAAAAAGTAATAATAATTTCTTTATAAGGTAAAACAGTAGAAAGCAAACGATGTAGTGAATTCCATCTTGTTTCCGTAGGAAGTGGAAACGCTTTATGTGAAAACTACAAACTTTGTACCATATTAGTGAATAAATTAAAAGACATAGAATTAGCTTGAAAACTATGATATACCTTGTAATTTCCATTATTCCACGTAATGAGAATGAAATTACAAGTTTAGTCAATTTAGTAACAAATGATCCTTAAGATAAATTAGAACTCCTATATAAGTTCAAAAAAAATTATATAAGAACAAATAAGTGCTTGTAATCTACAATATAGAAGTGTATTTGTTTTAAGTAAAAATAAGGACACAAGTATACTAAAAGGAATGTAGTATACTTGAAAATTAAAATAATCAAAAAATAAAAATAAGCAAGGAATACACATAAATATATATATATATATATATATATATATATATATATATATATATATATATAGATACTTTAATATATATGTATACATGTTGAGTGTCAAATATGCACACACACACACACACACACACACACACACACACACACATACTTACACTAAGAATATATTAGACATGAAATCATATATATATATATATATATATATATGTATATATGTGGATATGTGTATATATATACATCAACTATAATTGAGACTTTTAAATATGAATACCTATACTTAGTTTATGTAAAGAAAATAAAAATAAATAAATAAATAAATGTATATTTCATGTAATCAACAAGACAAATATATATATTTATATTAGTTACATAGATGAATATTAACTATGCAACCATGATTATAAAATGCATATATTATAAACAATTAAAAAAATAAAAATAACAAGAATAGAAAATATGAAATAAAATAGAATTTAGAAAAGAAATACAAAATAATAGTTAGTGGAGTTTGATGGGACTCTATCCCACCAAACTCCACCAGCCATTACGGGTAAAAACCAAAGGAAAACCAAAGCTTCTTGAAGAAGCTTGGAAAACCAAAGAAAAAGAAAAGAAAGTGGAAACCGACGGGAACAAGGGCTGGGAAATAGAGCAGTTTTCGGTGAAGAGGAAAAATAAGAGAAGAAAAGGAAAACTCAGTCAAGAAGGAAAGGAAGAAGAGAAAGGTGAAGCAGAGAAAGAAAGGAAGAAGTGGGGCACGAGAATGAAAGTTGAATGGAGAAGAACAAAATGGGTTTTTGAGGAGTGCTCTGTTCGGCTTCATGGGAGAGGTGAGTAAAGAAATACTTTCACTTGATTTTAATTTGTGTTTGTGATAGTATGAACTGAATAAAACTAATTTACAGCCTTGGATTAAATTAAATTCACGTGTAGGAAATTATTGTATGTTGGTTATGAAAAGGAAACAAGGAAAATTTTATGTGATCTTGATATATTTTGAGTAAGAAAATCTGTTTAGAATTTTGTTGGGTCTTGGTTGAAGACTGAATTAGATGATGAATGTGTTGGATATGAAATGGCGTAAACAAGGCTACGATTCGGTCATGGCAGAATTGAAAGAAAGATGATGGGTTTTGATGAATTTAACATGTTTGAAGAAATTCTTAAGTGAGTAGAAAAAATGCATGAAATTAAGGTTAAGTGAAAAGTAGAAAACACCAACATAAAACTACCTATAGTGGCATAAACCAAAAAAGAAAAGAAACAGGAAACAGAAAAGAACAAATAAAATAAAAGGAAGAGCTGCTGGAAAATTTGGGTAAATGAGATATTCTTCTAACCTTACAATGTTTATTTATTAAGTATGAAAATGAGATTATGATAAATTGAACCAAATGGGCACTCTATGGATGAAGGATTAATTGAATTCTGACTTGATGCTCAAATCTGGAATTGATGTCTTGTTCTTGGTTGTAATTAAAATGATCAGTTTAATTGTTCTACTTGGAGAAAAATTTTGGAAAAATTATGATTAATAGCCTTTTAAGTTACAAGAAAGTCGGTTTTGGAATTTCTTGATTTGGATTTCTATAACTTGAGATATGTACAAGTGAGTGCAGGATACTCTGTGCAGAAACGTGAATCATGGGTTTGACTTTGAAAACTTGTAGAAAATAGCCTACAATGAATTAGGTTGCAAGCCTTACATTTCTAGAAAGGTAATTAAGTTAGGATTGTGATGGTTCTGGGTTTGCACCATAGGTTCTTTGGAAACTATGGGAGCTACCTCTAGAATCCTTTGAGAGCTAAGTGCTACACGAGTTCCGATGTGATAGTAGAAATTATGTGTCATAAAGGTCAACCCGAGTAAAGACTCGACCCTTGTACCGTGTGAGCCACCTCTAGAGAACTCAAGGGACCTACGTGCTACATAGGTTCTTCGGAAACTATGGGAGCCACCTCTAGAATCCTTTGAGAGCTAAGTGCTACACGAGTTCCGATAAGATTGTAGAACGTATGTGTCATAAAGGCCAGCCCGAGTAAAGACTCGATCTTTGTACCATGTGAGCCACCTCTAGAATCCTTTGAGAGCTAAGTGCTACACGTGTTTTGATGAAATATGAGGAATCGTAGGTTATTGTGACAATAAATAAATGATTGTGATTCGTGAATGTGAAGAATGTTAGTAGATGGAATAGATCTTATACATAAGACAGAGAATGTGTATGATCATTGAATTATGCTTATATATGCCATACAAACATGTGCTATTTGAATGTTTGTCTTCTTTCACACTTAACCATACTGATAAAAAGAATGATACCTTGTGAATTTAAGAATGCAATGAAAGCATGAATAAGCTTATGAAATCTATGTACATACGAATGGATAACAAACCTTGATATAATGCATACTTGCCATTTTATAGAACTCATGCATGTATGATCGTGTTTTACGATATGAACCTAGTATGTACTTATTTAAGCTACTTACTGAGCCGTGGATTTGCTCACCCCTTAAATTTTACATCTACAGATTATACGGGTTGATATCCAGCTCAGGCTTCATATAGGCTCTCTCGAGAACTGTACCTAGCTGTGGTACTTGTCCACGTTCTCCGAGCCTTACTTTTGTGCTTTTGAGGTATACGATGGTATATCATTTTGATAATTATGCAAACTTTATTTTCACAGTACTAGGAAGAAATACGGGATGTAACTTTGGATCGTCTTAGATTATTTTGTAGATCCATGTGATTATCGAGTACGATCTAGGATTAGATTTATATATTGAAATAAGTATAAACTGCAAAAATGTGAAATTATTACTGGTTTAGATTCTTGAGAAATATGTGATGTATGATGATGTGAGTTTTGGGAATTAAAGTTGGTTGTGTTATGTAAAAATTGAATTGTATTTTAATGCAGGTGATTTTACTGGGGAAAGTGATAAAATACAAGGGGGAGGTTTTCGACCCGTTTCTTTTGGAATAGTGAAAATAAGGTTAAAATGATTAGAATCACTTTGAGAAATGTAACATAGCTTGAGAAATAATAATAGTAAAATGAGATTTGACTTAGATACTACACTAACACCGAATACAAACCGTAAATAGAGAAAAGAAAAATTTGGTTCGTAATTTTTCAAAAGAAATAAAGTAAGGGTTAAGTGGACGTCATTGGCCTTCAGGTCGTGACACTTTAACAAGTATATTATTTGCTATACAAATTTGCTTCCATTCACGTTTATTATTTGGCGTGCAAATCCATTTTGCTAAAATTTTTATTTTATCAATTGGACCTATGCCACTACCAGTACCAGTAGAACTAAAACTACTTTGAACACATCTTGCATGAAAAAATATACCTTGTATAATTGGGTTTAAACTTTTAATTAACGAAGGAATAGTTGCAGTATTACTCGAAGCATTATCAAAAGTAATAGCAAAAACTTTATTATTTTCGAGTCTATATAATTTACAAACTTTAGTAATATATTTACAAATAGTATATAAATTATGTGCTTCTTCTATTACATCTAAGGATAAAATTCGTTTTTGCATGCACCAATCTTCATCTATCCAATGACAAGTTATAACAAGATAACTTTTACCGTTAGTACTAGTCCATATATCACTAGTTAAACTAACCCTAGATGAAACATTACTAAGTTTATCAATTAAAGCTTGTCTATATTCTTTAAACATATCCATACAATCTGTTTTTAATGTATGTCTAGAAATAAATTTATATGCGAGTTGTAAATATTTACAAAGAAATTCTAAATAGCCTACTTTTGCACAAATTGTGAATGGTTGTTCAGTCCTAACTACAAATCTAACTAAACCACGTCTAGCTTGAGCATTATCAAAATTAAATTTTTTTCCACCATCATTTGTATTAATTTGAAATTGTTTGCCTTCAAAAATTTCATTTTCTTTGGCATCAGGATTAATTTTATGTGCAATAGTTAAATGTCTTTTATATATACCTGTACCGCCACCACCTCCATCGGAGTTATAATAGTAAACGCCTTTACACAATTTACAAATGGTACAATATTTATCCGTTGTACCTTCTTTTACTACAATGTCGAAATACTCCCATACCCTGCTTGTTCTTTTTCGGTTAAACTTCAGTCTTGATGATGTAGCAGAAGTGGTGGTAACTGATGATTGTGTTTGAGCACGACCTCCTTCACGACCATGACCAATCGATGGTGCCAAAGGAAGCTCCTCCTCCTCCGGATGAATATCAGGTTTGATTTCATTAAATGATTCGTCACCCAAATTAGGGATTTCAGTAGAACCAAAAGGTCGAGAAATCGAATATGAACGACGAAAGAAATTTGACATTTTTATATTTTTTTGAAAATAAATATATGTTAAAATTTAAAAAAAATAGATGTAGGATATATATAATATATTGGAATTTGTAAGTTGGAACTTGAAAATTAAAAGTAAAATTTGTAAAATTATAAAATAAAAAGAAGAACGAAATTTAGAGAGAAAAATGATGATATTATAAATTCGGAATAAGAGAATTTAAGTGAATTTGAGAGAGTTTGAGAGAATATTGAGAGCGTATGTGAGTGAGTATTAAGAGAATATTGAGTGAGTATGTGAGTGAGTATTAGATTTGAGAGAAAATATGGAAGAAAATGTAAAGAAAAATAAAAGAAAGAATGGGTATTTATAGATGAAAAAAATGAAATTTTAAAAACTTTAAAAAACTAAAAAAAAAATGGAGGGAGGGAGATGACTTGATGGATAGATGGGCAACGGCCCATTAACCAGCAACCTGCACCTGCCACTGCGCAGGGCGTAGTGGCAGGTTTCTTTCACTTTTTTTTTAAAAATTGAACCGGTCTGGTTCAGGAGTCTCGGTCCTTAATGGGCCAAGTCCCAATAATTCGAAATTGGCCCAATCCGATATAATATCGGGCTAGGTTGGTTCGAACCCGATAAAAATCGATTTCGATTATTGGGCCGGATCTACCTAATTCGATTTCAAACCAGGTCGGGCCAACCCGGCCCAATAACCACCTCTACAATTCATACTAAAAAATCACGAGGCATAAAACAATCAGTAAATCATGATACCATTGTGAAGACTACAAATTTTTATACTATGTTAGCAAATAAATAAAAGACATAGAATAAGCTAAGTCTTGAGATGTACTTTGTAATTATTATTATTTCAAGTAATGAGAATGAAGTTCTAAGTTTAGTAAATTTAGCAATAAATGATTAATATCTTTATGTAATTTAGAAATTGTATAAATAAGTTCAAGATATATATATATATATATATATATATTATTCATATGAGGAAAATAAATTAAAAATTTTGCACAATTGTGAAGAAAACTAATAAATTATATGAATGCACTTAAGAAATCTAAGTGCATAGATAATTAAAAGAACAAATATATATATAACGATATATTCATTTAATGAAATAAATAATACAAATGCATTAAAATAAATGTAATATACATGAGTATATGAATAATATATATATACATGGACAACAAATACAAATAAATATATATTTATATATAGAGTATATAAGAGCTACTATTGTATATAAAGGTAGGACAAGAAATATATATATTTCAATTAAGAAAGATTTTATATAAAATATATATAAAAAAAAAGTGAAAAGAGAGGGAAAATCGAATGGCTTCCTTAGGAAGCCATCGGCTCCCCTTACCTGCTCCCACGAATTGAAAAGAAATGGTAGAGGACTCAACCGGTCCTCTACCAAAACCAAAACCAAATATAAAAAAAAAGAGAGAGAGAAAGAAAGAAGGGAGAAGAAAAGAAAGAAGAAGAAGACGAGTGAGAGAGAGAAGAGGATAGAAAGAGTGAATTGTGGAGAGATTGGACGAAAGGGAAAAAAGCCAATATATTGGCTGAAGGATGAAATGAAAGTGAAGCAGGCTAGGCGTCGAAGTGCAAGGAACAAAATTTGGGATTTAAGGCTGAAACGTTATTCTTGGAGGCCATACAGAGACCACGTAACAAGGGTGTATAGTGGCTGATTAAGGCTGCGTGATGGCTGGTGGATCTGGGTACTTGTAATGGCTGTTTGAGCAGTGTTGGGCGGTGTTAAAGGTGGCTGATAGAGGCTTTTATTTGAGCTCAAAACAGAGCTATTTTCGGTGAGGATCTCAATGGCCTTTGAGTGGTTGTAGACAAGGCTATAAAGAGCAACGTTGACAGAGGAAGAAAGCCCTAAGACCTGACCAGAAAACATGGTTGCGTAGGGCAGCTTGGGTAGCCATTTTGGCTGATCTCTAAGTGCATTTCGAGGGGCTGTACTGAGGGTCGAATTTTGCCGCATGGTTCAGGTGTTCGACAGGGGTTTTGGACTAAATTTTGGTGTCTAAAATAAAGGCTTCTTGGTGACTAAAAAAACAAGGCTGGAATTGTAATCTTGTGAGCAGCTTTCGGTTGCTACTTTGGTCATTCTTTAAGTGCCATATTGGGGTTTTTTCAGGCTGGAGTTTTGAGGGCTACCCTATATGGCTAGGTGAGGAAATTGAGCTAATATATATATATATATATATATATCCATATATAATATGTGTGAATGTGAATATAGAAAGGTCATTGTTAAGATGAAGTTGGATGATGTATAGTTATATGCACATAAATATATATACATATATATATATATATATATATATGTATATATATTGTTTGTACGAAAATGAGGAATAAATTTTGGATGAATTTTGGTGTTTGATTTTAAATGAATATTTTGGAGGAGAAAGTGGGGACATGAAACTTCGACTAAGAGAAGATTTCTAAGAATGAAAAATTGTACATTAGTTGAGATTAATGTGTATAGATATATTTATGTATAAATATATATATATATATATATATATATATATATATATATACACACACCTTTATATACAAACGTATAAATTTTAGACTAATGAGTGGTTAGCTCTTGGCATAGAAGTGGGCTTAATTAATAGTGGCTTTAAGATGTATCTCTTGTAGCATGGAATTAAGTATGATATAGGTTTGTGATTTTAATGGTTGCAGTGGCTTGGGCTGAAGTGGAAGATTAAGTGCAGACTTAAAGCTTGTAGGCGATAATTGCTAAGTCTTAAGGTAAGTGGGTTAAGTAAGCTTTACTAGTACCATTTCGTAGGAAACAATTAAGTTTCTTTTATAATTAAGCTAGCTTATGAATTGAGGGACGAAATGTCATCGATCGAGCTACTAAGGTAAGATGCAAAGAAAAGTTTGATTTGTGAATCTAGAAATTGCTTAAGCTGGAATTGAAATACTATTCTCTCTGTTGTGTGTTGTGGCCAGCCAAGTTCGCATGTTGTGTGACACTAGTCTTCGATACTCTTATATGAAACTACTTGGGGTGCAAAACGGGTGGGGCGGGGCGGGTCGGGGTGGTGCAGGTCAAGGCGGGTACGGGCATAAACGGGCCAAAAATTGTTAGACCGGTCTAGCTTCAATGTGGACCGGACCGGCCCATGGGCTTCATCAGTAAAAAAAAAAAATTAAAGCCCAAAAACTAAAACAAAGAACTAAAACCCACACTTTATAGCCCAAAAACTAAAACAAAGAACTAAAGCAAAGAACTAAAGCTCACACTTTATCAATTAAATTGAAGTTTTTCACTTAATTAAACCTAACTTTAATTTGTTGAAGGAGATTTGAGTTGGAAATTAACCAAAAAATCATATAAAAAAATCATATGAATAATGAACTTGTGATTAACATACATAGTTTAATTTAGGTTTTTTTTTGTGCAAGAGTAATAATATATTGGCTCATTGTTGATGATTAAATTAATATACAATAATACAAGTTCAAAATTTGGAATTCTCTACTTAGTATGGAATTGCGGGTTAATCACATAAATGATAAATGCATATACATAATACATGTTAAATTGTTAATGAATCATATTAGCACTAGCATATTTTATATATATATATATATATATATATATATATATATATATATATAACTACAACAAATAATTAAATACCACTACGAAATGCATTTTTTCTAACCATATACACTATGAAATGCCTATATCTTGCCTTTTTCCCCTATGAAATGCATTCTCATTCTAACCATACATATACACTACAATAAATACCACTATTCAAATATTCTAAAGTAGATCATTACCTTCAACTATATAATACAAAAACATTTCCTAAGACGATAAGAAAACAAGGATAAGGGTATAAATACAATTATACAAATAACGTAAATTGAACCAAAAATTAGAAAAAGCTTTAGCTTTGCAGTAGGCCAATAACTGGACAAAAATGGATGTGTACAAAAGATTGCAACTTTACAACTGCAACAATGCAAAATCATTGAATATTTACTTTGTTGTTTGACTCTGTGTCGATTAATGGGGCTGAGGGGGGCATTGGTATTCGATTATGCAATTGAAATGAATTGGCATTTGGCTAGCAGGCTGCAGGTAGGCCGTGCTCGTGGGTGGCAGGGTGGGTGGGACTATGTCGATCGCCAGTCGATTGAGGGGAGGGCTAGTTGGTTGGCATTTGGTTTGGGCAAGGAAATTAGGTTGGGCTTTAGTCTTTAGGCTTTTAATTGGATTTGGGCACCTTTTCTTTTCTTAATTGGTTTTTTTATTTTTATTTTTTTGGGTTGGTCCGCAAACTGGCCCTTATCCACGTGGGCCAGACCACGCAGGTTGCTAGCCCGCCGGGCTCAATCTATTAATAGGCCTAAAATTAAAGGCCCAATCCTTTTAAAGCCCGCGATTTGAATGGGCCGACCCACGAATTGTGGCTCGTTTTGCACCCCTAGAAACTACCAATGTATCTATACAAGCTATGTACATATATGCATGGTCCGTATTAGACTACACTTAGTAGCAATGTAATATGCATAGAGGAGCTTCCATTAATACATACATGCATTCACATAAAACATATTTTAATGCAAGCTATTTTACGCATGAGTTTTTATAATGACTTGCATATTGTTTAGCTTAAAAATTTCTGGTTTGAGTTGACTTTGAAATAAGTCAAAAATCTTGTATATTTAAAGCTCAAAAAAGGTTTTTATCAGTGTTTTGAAAACCATAGGAGTTAAGAGCTACACGAGAAAGCTTTTTTTCGTTATGTTTTTTGAGTGCGAGCAGATCCATTGACCTACGGGTCACTTGAGCCCATTGAGCCTTGCTTTAGGTTCTATTACCCGTCTATTGAGCTTTGTGCTCTAGACCTTCAGTATTAGTATTAGTATCAACATTTGCACCTTACGAGCCTCGAGCTCTAGGCATTATCGGGCTTGTCTGGAAAATCAGCAGACAAGTTCCAGCTCTCGACTGATCAGCGAGACTGGAGTATAATCTATGGCTATAGGTATTGTGTTGCTTGCGACACCTACTCCATCACTAGCTAGGATGGACATTAGTATCAGTTTTCAGGGATTCATGCCTAAACTCTATTAGTGTTCGCTTTTAGTATTTTAAGGCTTCACGCCTAATTTGATCGATTATCAGTTTTCTGTATGACTATCTGTTTGAATTAAACGCATCAGAAACCTATTTTGATATCTGTATCGGTTTTCAGTGCCTTAAGGCTTCGTGCCTATAGTGATTTATTATCAATTTTCAATATTATTCTCTGCTTTGAAGTAAGTGCATCCGAAATCTGTTTGAAGTCAGTAATTGTTTCAATACTTGAAGTTTCACACCAAGTCTTATTGATTTTCGATTTTTGTATGATTATCCGTTTCGAACTAAATGTGTTAGAATTCAACTTTCAACTTTAAGCATACGGAATCTTGTAGTGTTGAATATCTTGATGACATTATGACATCGAGTCAAGTGGTTGTATCTTCAGGTATCGTATTGAGACTCGGGAAAGGGAGAAACTCAAGATATCTTGATGATTAATACTCGCACAATCTTAGTCTTGAGTGAGAATCCATGTAGATACATTACTGTACAGAATGCAACGTCATGCATATATTTCATTTTATTTGCTATCATGCCTTCATGCATATATAGACCGACATGAGCCTAGTATCTGTTTACTTAAACTACTTATTGAGTTGTGGTTTTGCTCACCCCTTTCTAACATCCTTGCAGATCATACGAGCTAGACTCCACACTCGGAGTTTCAGTACGAGCTTCGAAGACGGTATTTATTCGAGATACTTGTCTAATCCTCCAAGCACTGCTTTTGCCATTTTGAGGTATATGGATCTTATGTGGATGTTAGTTATCATGTATGGACATTATATGGTACACAGTACATGGTTAATGAAAACATTCTGGGATGTAACTTAGGATTGCTCTAGATTATTATAGACTGATATGATTATCAAGTGCGATTCCGGAAATGATTAATGTACGACAAATATGAGCTTTGTGGAATGCCATATATTTAACTGATGATTTTTGGAAATATGTGTAGTATATGGTGATATAGACTGTGGATTGTGAAATTGAAATATGTTGTTGGGGATAGTTGTTATTTTGCAGGTTATTTACTGGGGAAAATCGATTATATATAAGGGGAAGTTTTCGATACTTTTCTTTTATCAGTTTAATATTGAATTAAAGTATCAAGTAAGTTGAGTTGCCTTAAGAGATAATACATTAAATGGTGAATGTAAAGTTAAATCGAATTGAGAAATGCGAAATTAGTTTAGAAGCGACACTGATACCGAATACAAACCTTAAAGTGAAAAAAAAAAATTTAGTTTAGAAAATTTGTAAATTGTAATAAAGTGAAAGTGATAAGTACGCGTCATGGTCTTCGGGTCATGACAACCATTTTATAAGGCGAGGCATTACGTCTATACTACTCAATAGAGACATAACAGTAACGATCTTCTATAGCTAACAATAGCAATCTCCCAAAAGGGACGCTACCTATGCATAGATCAATCTACCCCAATTCATTAATCGAATAATGCTGGAATCTATCCAAACGTAGTGTATCGAACAAGCCAATTGTTTTAGAGACATATGCTAGAGAAATAGTGCTCTAAGGTAAGCTATAGATGCCTTAACAATCTTAAGGTACAATTTCCCTACGGTCTCGTTACCAAGGGTTACATTAGTAAATGCCATTTAGTCCATATGTAGCTTTCCAAAGAATATTATATATATATATATAAACAAACAATCTTGTGAAACACCAATAAAACCGAAGGCTTACTATCTAGAAATCAATAGATATTGAAAACTAAATTGTATACGTTAATCCAAAACTGAAAGCTTAGAAATTGAAATCTAATTATGTGCATTTCTTTTCTAACCGAAAGCTTAGCTAGTTAAAAATCCCTTTTTAAAATTTGTTAACTTATTTGGAAATCAACTCAACTAAAAAATAAGTAAATACAATTTAAGTAAGCCTTAGCAGAATGCATCAAGAACCATTTTCACAAGAATTTCAGAACTCAAACTTGGAAAGCTCAATATGCAACTTTCAAACCATATGTGCCTTGGCACCAAATTCAGTAGTAATAACAAAACAGTTTAAATGCACTTTAATTTACTTGTAGGTTACTACCATCTCCCTTAATTTAAGGATTCAAACCTCCCTTGCCTAATAAGTCTCATGCAAGTTAATTGTGCAGGTTAACCTTTAACCAAGCTTCAACATAATGCCATAAATTCAGTTTCAATGCTATAGCACAAACAATTAATCAACTACCAAGGTTTGAGAATTTCAAACTTCCTTACCCTACTTATAACCGAGAGCTTGTTTAAGCCTCAAATCCAATCAAGCACCTACGGTCAAGGCATCGTAACTCATTAGTTTCATTTGCAATTATCATCTCACTATCCATTGAAACTAATTTGTGTCATTACTTATCAAAGGACTTAAAACCAAGGGCTTAAGCACCAAGATTGAAAGCTTAGCAAGCTTTCTTTTATATTCAAACACCTACAGCCAAACCATAATTACTCATCAAAGTCAATTCAGGTGTTAACTATTAAACTCGAAAACCATTTGGGTATGTTTAGCTTACTAATTAGGCCAAGCTGAGAGCCTTAGCACATAAACTGTATGCTTCAAGCCTAACCTTTACAACCTTTCGGTGTTCCTAAATCCTCTACAAGGCAGCCTCATTAGTGTTTAATAAATCTAAATTCTTATTCAACACTAAGATAAATACCTTTATCATTACCTTGGAGTACAAGAAAATCGTAACTTAAGTCCTCTCTTCTCGGTTTCCTTGTGACCCAAGACTACCTTTACCCACAAAGCCACATTTTATGTCACAACCCGAAGTCCGTGACGTACATTTGACACTTATACTTATTACACTTAGCAAATTTATGAACCAATTTTTTTCACTTTAAGGTTTGTATTTAATGTCAGTGTAGTCACTAAATGTTTTTTACTTATCCTTTTTAGTTTTAATCCAACTTATTCTTTATTCCAAGGTTGAGTTATAAAACTCTCTCAAACATGTAATGATATTTTTTTACTTCATCATACAATTCTGTCTAAAAACAAATCGAAAATATCCCTCTTTATAATAAGAGATTTCCCCAAATAATCACCTGCAATAGATAAGCATTTACTATATCCCTATCACAAAGGTCATTTTCATATTATCTCACATCCAGTAATATCCATTCACATCTCTAAACTAATCATGTTCCAAGATTACACTCGGTCATCATATCACTCACAAAATAATCTAAAACGATCCTAAGTTATATCCTAATACATGACAAGTAAACGTGTATTGTGATACATGTAAACAAAAGAGCATATAACTTTCATGTACCTCAAAAATAATCAAAACTAGTGCTCGGCGGACGTAGACAAGTATTGTGGCTTGGTATAGTCCCCAAGAGCTTACACAGATACTTTAACAACTGGAGCCTAGTTTAAATAGTTTACAGGGAGTGGAAATAAGAGGTGAGCAATCTATAGCTTAGTAAGTAAGTTAAGTAAATGCAAGCTAAACTCATGTTAGTCTACATGGACGTGTATACATGAGCAGTAAATAAGGCAACGTGAATGTGTGATACCATATCCCGATGCCAAAAGTATAAATACGGACTCACACTTTAAAAGTTGAGGCTGTATGGGGATCTCATTTTCCCATAACCTCAACACGATGCCTAAAAGACACAGTCACTTGACATAATACTATACTACCAACAATATACATAGCACTACAATAGTCAATATGCTTAGCTCAAATGGATTATTAAACATTGTATTTCAAACAGATTCACTATGCATTTGGTTCAGAACAAAAATACTATGCACTTAATTCGATACGCAATCATAATGCACTTAGTTAGTTCGATACGCTATCACAATGCACTTAGGTAGTTCAATACACTATCACAATGCACTTGGTTCAAAACACAATCACTATGCATTTGGTTTAAAACATGATTATTATGCATTTTGTTCGAAACATGATCACTATATACTTGGTTCAAAACATGATGACTATACACTTAGTTCAAAACAAAATAACAATGCACTTAGTTCAAAACATAATGACTATACACTTGGTTCAAAATAAAATAACTATGCACTTGGTTTAAAACATAATGACTATGCACTTGGTTCAAAATAAAATCACTATGCACTTGGTTCAAAATAGAATGACTATGCACATCGTTTTAAAACACGATCCTTATGCACTTTTAAAGGGGATGAACTTTCGAAAACCAAAAATCGATATAGTTAAATGAAATGCCTCAAAGTATTGGAAATGGATTTCGAAACTAATCAATTATCATTTTTGGGCAAAAGTCTCAAATCACTAAAAACGATTTCAATAGCGATCACTTAACACTTTAGGCATAGGCCTCAATTTGCTGACAACAATTTCAACACCAATCACTTATCACTTTAGGCGTAAGCCTCAATTCGCTGAAAATGATTTCAATTACAATTTCTTAACACATTAGGCGTAAGCCTTAAATGGCTTAAAATAATGATTGAGAGAGTTTAGGTATAACTCTATCAATTAAACACTCACGATAAAGAAGTGTCGCAAGCAACACAACACTATGGGAATAGATTTATTTCCAGTCTCGTTGTGAATCAAGAGTTGGAACTTGTCTGCTGGTTTTTCAAAAAAGTACGATTTACTTAAAGCACTAAGCTCGATAGGTATAATGCACTGCACTAGTCTAGAGCACAAAGCTTGATAGACGGGTAAACAAACCTAGAGCGAAGCTCGATAAGCTCGAAGTGACCTGAAGGTCTGACTGTAACATTCCACTAGTAATCTAGAGCATAGAGCTCGATAGACAGTAATAAAACCTAGAGCGAAGCTCAATAGGCTCGAAGTAGCTTGAAGGTTAAAGTGTGACACTCCATTATAGTCTAGAGCATAGAGCTCAATAGACAAGTAACAGAACCTAGAGCGAAACTCAATAGGCTTGATGGGTATGCCTGCACTAAAAAAAGGTTCAAAAATAGATTTCTCGTGTAGCACTTAGCTCCCTTGGAATCCTAGGGGCAACTTCACTATAAAGGTTGCAAATTCCGTACTGATTCTGTAAATAAATGAAAGACATTAAATAAGCTAAGTACTAAAATAAAGTCTGTAATTATTATTATTTCAAGCAATGAGAATGAAGTTACAAGTTTAGTAAATTTAGCACTAAGTGATTAATACACTTATATAATTAGAAATTGTATAAATAGGTTCAAGAGATATATATAGATATTAATTCAATAAGGAAAATAAATTAATATTTTGCACATTGTGAAGTAAACTGATAAATTATATAAATGCACTTATGAAACCTAAGTGCATAGATAACTAAAAGAACAAATATATATATATATATATATATATTATATTCATTTAACTAAATAAAGAGTACAAATATATTGAATTAAATGTAATATACACATGAATATATAAATAAATAGATATAAATGTAATAAATAAAAGGAAAATATATAAATTTTAAACATTGTAATATGAAATAGATATTTAAAATAAAGGAAAATATAATATGTAATTATATATTACTATTATATACATTTATATACTTTAGACATGAATATATATATATGTTTATATATATATATATATGTATATATATAAATTATATATTTAACATTGGAAATATATGTACATATATATATATATATATTATATGTAAGGAATATATAAAAAAATAACTAAATAAATAAATAAATAGAATAAAAAAAAGAAAAGAACCGAATGGCTTCCTTAGGAAGCCATTGGTATTCGATTAAAGAAAGAAAGGCAGAGGCTTTACCTTTACCAAAAACCCAAAACCAAAATAAAATAAAAAAAAAAAGGGAAAAGAGAAGGGAAACGTGAAAGAGACGAGGGAGAGGAAGATCGAGCAAGCTGCAGTCAAAGGGAGAAAGGTTTGTGGGGGCACTGTTGCAGCAAGAGAAAGAGAACATGAGAAGAGGAAGAGAGTGAAGCGAGATTGAGAACAAGAAAGTGCAGTAGAGAGAAGAAAAATAGAAACTGTAGCTGTTGAGGAAGACAAGAGCTTGGGCGTTGTTAGGAGCTGCTGTTAGGCAAATTAGGCATGGCCTTAAGGGGCTGAGAAATATGGCTTTTTGGTGGTTGTGATTAGCTGAAGCAAAGCCAAGGGAGAGGTCAATAGCACGGTAGTTTCGGCTGTATTTAGCAATGTGCAAAGGTGAAATGAAGCTATGAAAGTGATGATCTGGTGAGGCTGAAACTAAACAAGAGAAATGGTAGGAAAAAGAATAAAATAAAAGAAAGAAAACTATGAGTCTTTGGAGAGGAAAAGAGAAAAGGGAAGAGGAAGTGGCGTTGTGTGCTTAAGGGCTGTGATTGAAGCAAAACAACCTTCGAAATAGGGAGCATATCTCTCGGCAAAGCAAGAAAAAGGTAGTAGAGTAATGAGGGAGAAACCGTAGCTGTTGGGAGGCTAAACCAAAGCAATTCAGGCATTGAAGCGTCATGCAAGGAAGGAGATTGGAAGCAAGGGACGTGAAGCTAAGGAGTTGCATTTTTGGTGCTCAAAACAGAGCACATTGGAGTTGTTTCTCGGGTGATCAGCAGTGCATAGTGGGAAAAGAAAAGTGGTGAACATGAAGGCTGGTTCGGTTGGAGTTTTAGACTGATCTTGTGAGGGTTGATCAAGGGACATTAGTCTTCGTTTTAGGGTTGATGATCAGGGCTGTTTAGGTGTAAAAAAGGGGGGGGGGCTAATCGAGAACATAGTAGAAATCGTGAGAGAAAGGGAGGGCGAACCAAACCTGTAAACGGTTGTTGTTGGAGTGAAGAAGCTCAGCTTGAACTAGGTGTTGTCTTGAGTCAGAAATAATGCAGTAGCAGGCTGCTAGTTCTAGATTAAAGCAACGATAGCTGCTAGGCCGCTGTTTGAAGCAACACTTTCGGCCAAAGACAAAAACAGTAAAGGGCACTCTCTCGGTTGAACAAAGGGGCAACAAACGGGAGTGATCCAAGAGTCTCTGAAAGAAAAGGAGACAAGCACAAGGAGCTTAAATTGAGAAGGTAAGGCTCTTTGTGGATGAATTTAAATATATATATATAAGCATTATTTGATTGATGAGGAATTATGAATATTGAGGATGATATACTTTAGATTTATCTTGATTATCAATTTGGAATTATTTAAGGAAGATAAAAGAAATTATACATTTGGTCAAACTGTTAGTACATCATACATATTATACATGCTTCTACATAATATGAAACATGTTTAAACAATCAAATGCGGAAGCGACAGGATCAACCTCCAGCCATTGCACTTTGTAACTTTGCCGTTGAAGTGATTCCAGAATCTGACAATCTTCTTTGTGTCGATCACAGGCCTTCCAAGCACTCGAATGCTCACTAGATGGTGAATAACAGAGCAAGTGATGCTTAGGGACCAGATTCTTGCTCTCTGTTTGTGAACTTGGAGCCTCTCAAATTCTGACCAACTCAAAAACGATCGTTCAACCACACAGAACATCCTTTATGGTCAGAGAATCAGTGAAATAATGGACCATTTATTTGGCATTGATTATCACAGGTTATATATGGCAATAGCAAGATTTTGTCAACCTGTGATCAAGGAATATGCCAACATTCTCCCACTTGGTCCATATATTTCACTCACAAAAGAAACAAATCACATGAATCATGGCGATAGTTCCTCTAATGACGAGTATTATCTTCCATGTATTACTATGTAAAATCACAAAAGAAACAAACCTTATGTTTATTCTCGGTCCAAACAACAAGGATATTTCTCAAATAAAACTTTAGTGTATACAAATCAAAATGAGAAACATCATATTATTGATAAGAGTTTCAATTACAATCATAATGTGGGACCAAGTCCCATCCTCTCTACATGATTCTTAAATTTAAACGGTGGCATGCCCTTAGTCAAAAGATCAGCTAACATCAATTCAGTGCTAACGTGTTCAATGACCACTCTTTCATCTCTAACACGTTCTCTAATGGCTAAGTACTTAATGTCGATGTGCTTACTTCGACTTCCACTCTTATTATTCTTAGCCATAAATACTGCGGCTGAATTGTCACAATATATCTTCAATGGCTTAGATATGGAGTCAACAACTCTAAGCCCACCAATGAAACTCTTAAGCCATACACCATGTGAGGTAGCCTCAAAACAGGAAACGAACTCGGCCTCCATAGTGGAAGTGGCAGTCAGTGTCTACTTAGCACTCTTCCATGAAACAACTCTATCGGCAAGCATGAAAATGTAATCGGATGTTGATTTCCGATTATCAACACAGCCAACAAAGTTTGAGTCTGAGTAGCCAATCACCTCCAACTTATCGGTCCGTCTATACATAAGCATGTAATCCTTAGTGCCTTGAAGATATTTAAGCACCTTCTTCACAGCTCTCCAGTGGTCCATCCCCGGGCCACTTCGTATCTACCCAACATTCCCACAGCAAAAGCAATATTAGGCCTGGTACAGACCTGTGCATACATAATGCTTCCAACAATTGAGGCATATGGACTGTTCTTCATCTGTTCCCGCTGAAGATCATTTTTCGGGCACTGGTTCAAATTGAACCTGTCACCCTTCACAATGGGAGCTGGGCTTGGTGAACAATCTTTCATTCTGAATCTTTCCAAGACTTTATTGATATAAGTTTCTTGTGATAGACCTAATATACCTCTATGTCTATCTCTATGGATCTTAATGCCAATGACATAAAATGTATCGCCCATATCCTTCATATCAATGTTCTCAGAAAGAAATTGTTTCACCTTACGTAGCATCCCTTTATCATTAGTTGCAAGCAGAATATCATCCACATAAAGCACAAGGAAACAAATCTTGCTTCCACTGACCTTCTGGTATATACACTGATCCATGATGTTCTCAACAAAACCAAATGAAGAGATGACTTCATGGAATTTTAGATACCATTGCCAGGAAGCTTGTTTCAACCCATATATGGATTTCTTCAGCTTACAGACCAAATGCTCACCATTACTAGAGGAAAAACCTTCAGGTTGTTTCATGTAAACCTCTTCCTCTAGATCACCATTGAGAAATGTTGTTTTCACATCCATTTGTTGCAATTCTAAGTCAAAATGTGCAACAAGCGCCATTATGATGAGGAGAGAATCTTTCTTAGATACAGGAGAGAAGGTCTCCTTGTAATCGATTCCCTCCTTTTGAGTGAATCCTTTGGCTACGAGTCTTGCCTTATAACGCTCAATGTTGCCTAATGAGTCAGTCTTGGTCTTAAAGACCCATTTACAGCATATAGTCCTGGCCCCATTAGGCAACTCGACAAGATCCCATACTCCATTAGATGCCACTGAATCCATCTTATCCTTCATATCATCGAACCAAAGTTTTGATTCTTTGCTGTTCATGGCTTGTGAAAACGTCTCTGGATCATTAACGGGCCCAATATTAAAATCATAATCTTGTAGATACACAATGCAATCACTAGGAATAGCTGATTTCCTTTCCCTAGTAGACCTTCTTAATGTTGGTTCAACATTCTCCGAAGGATCATGTCGTTCAATTGGTTGCTCACTCAATTCTAGTGTATCTATAGGAGCCTTGTCTACTAGTAAGTTATCAACTACTTGTGGATCTTCAATGATTGGTTGTTCAATGTCCAGCTGTACTGAAGGGACATTGTTCATGATAACCAATCCATGACTCAAGTTAGAGGGTTGACCTGTCACAGAAACTAGTTCTTGAGATTGATCGCTCCCAGTAACTAAGTCATTTTCAAGATACTTGGCGTTCCTTGATTCCACAATTCTAGTGCTATGAGATAGACAATAGAATCTGTAGCCTTTAGACCGTTCAGCATATCCAATGAAATACCCACTTATGGTCCTAGGGTCCAGTTTCTTTTCCTGTGGGTTGTAAACTCTTTTCTCAGAAGGGCATCCCCAAACGCGCATATGACACAAACTCGGTTTCCAACCTTTGAATAATTCGAAAGGTGTCTTTGGAACAGCCTTGGTTGGAACTCGATTCAATATATACGCTGCCGTTTTAAGAGCTTCGATCCACAAGGACTTAGGCAACTTCTAGTTGCTAAGCATACTACGCACCATTTCCATCAAAGTTCGATTCCTTCTTTCTGCAACACCATTTTGATATGGTGAACCAGGCATGGTATATTAGGCAACAATCCCATTTTCTTGAAGAAACTTCGCAAATGGTCCAGGTGCTTGTCCATCTTCAGTAGATCTCCGGTAATACTCCCCACCTCTATCAGTTCTCACTATCTTTATGGGTTTTTCACATTGTTTCTCTACTTCAGCCTTAAAGATTTTAAAGGCATCTAATGCTTCGTTCTTGTTATGAAGCATGTAGAGATACATAAACCTCTAGTAATCATCAATAAAGGTGATGAAGTACTTCTGACCATATACATCAATGTTTGGACATCATATGTCAGAATGTATGATTTCTAATATGATTGAACTCCTATTGGCACCTTTCTTAGACTTGTTGGTTTGTTTATCCTTAATGCTATCCATAAAAGTGTCAAAATCAGTAAAATCGAGAGTACTAAGTATTCCGTCATTTACCAATCTCTTAATTCTATTTATGGAGATATGACCTAATCTCCGGTGCCATAACGTGAAGGAGTCCTCATCCATATTTGATTCAAAACAAACATAGGAGAGTGGATTATCTTAACAAGCCATTGCTAAAGCTTGTCGCAGTCCTTTTTCATGTGTCCCTTCTTTTTTACAGAAGAAACACTTGGACTCTTTCTTAATGTCAGCTTGGGCAGGGATTTTTCCTTTTCCCTTATTCTTGGCTCGATCCTTACTCTTTCCTTGGCTTGCAAAAAATGCACTGTCACCCGATTCCATAAGCAGTCTTCCCTCCTCTTGTACACACATGGTCATCAATTCATTGATGGTCCACTTATCCTTATGTGTGTTATAGGATATCTTAAATGGTCCGTACTATTTTGGTAGAGTGTTCAATATATAGTGCACAAGAAATGATTTAGACATCTCCACCTCTAGCTTCTTAAGTTGGGCCGCTATATCTCTCATGGCCATTTTGTGCTCGCGCACTCCTTTCACACTGGTGAGCCTTATTGATGAGAACTTCATTATCAGGGTGCTGGCCAACGCTTTGCCTGACGTGACAAACTGATCATCTATGGCCTTCAGTAAGGTCCTAACGTTGGTATGCTGTTCGACAGAACCACGTATCCCAGCAGATATCTTTGTCTTAATATACATGACACTAAGGCAATTGGATCACTCCCAGCATTCATGTAAAGCTATTTTAGCAGGAGTGCTGGTCTCATTCGATACGGGCTCCTCTTTCTTTATAGCATAGTCTATATCCATGCACCCTAATTGGAGGAGAACTTTCTCCTTCCAAACCTTGTAGTTCTCTCCATCTAGTTCGGGAACTTCTAGGTTGATACTAGCATGAGGAAACACTGCGTATAGAAAAAGACATGCTTATGTATCAAGAATTTTTTAGGCAAACTTAATTATGTCTACCAATATAAACATATTTTATTAATCAATTATGAATCTCAGACGTAAAACTTGTCTGTGGGCTAAAGTTCTAATTCTAATAGATTCATATCATCATGATAAAACTATCAAATTATATCATTTCTATATCATTTCCTAATCCCTGTGGGTAAATTAAGAAACTAATTTGATATTTTATCCTAATTAGTTATAAAATTATGATAAAAATTCCTGTGGGATAAAATTTACCACAACCCTATAACTAATTACAATTTATGTCTAATACCATTATGTGATTCTGACAAATATAATTTTATTTAATTAAGGTTGCCGTGGCTAAGCCCTAATCAAACAAATTATGGATCACTTAGACATATTATCAAATTTTAAGTTTATTCATATTTTAAAATTGCAATCAACACAAGGCAATTTAATTCCTAATAATATGAATAAATTCTATTACATGTGCTTAAATCAATCACAATATGCAAATAACAAATTATACATAATCATAATAAGCACACAATTAAAGAAAATTTTTAAATATTAAAATTATGCCAAAATGCCCTTCCAATTTTTTTTTTTGAAAATTCCAGGCGATCCGTACGGCGAACGGCGATCTAGTCTTAAGGCAAACGAACGTGTTCGCCATTTTGCCTTAATCCGAACTGCGAATGGCGTGTCGACCATTTCGCCTTAATGAATGGCGAGCTGAGTGCCTGTCATTCCGCTTTTAGTTGAAAAGGCGAACTGTGTGCTCGCTATTGCCTTAACTTTAATGGCGAGCTAAGTGCTCATCATGATCGCCCATTTCTTTACGATGAACAGTGCTCGCCGCTCCTTATGGCGAACTGTGCCCGCCCCTTTTAATCGCAACGCGATCGAGGAAGTAGGTCCGCCTTAACTTAATGGCGAACTGAGTGCCTGCCATTTCGACTCTTGACAAATGGCAAACGGCGAGCCCATTTCACCCTATCTAAATGGCGAACTGAGTGCCTGCCATTTCGACTCTTGACAAATGGCGAACGGTGGGCCCATTTCACCCTATCTGAATGGCGAATTGAGTGCTTGCCGTTTTGCCCTAGCCAAATGACAAGCGTGTCCCATTCGCCATTAGTTGAATGGCGAATGGACACAAGCCTTCCCTTTATGGCAAACAGTGTTCGCGTTTCCTTTAAGGCGAACAATAATTCATGAGGAGCAAAACTTAATGGCGAACGTACCCCACCTTTCCTTTATGGCGAACGGCGATCAAAGGAAGCAAACTTGATGGTGAATGTGCCCACCTTTTCCCTTATGGCGAACAGCGATTGACATTGTTTGCTGCTCTCTTCTTCACCAAAAACACCATCTTCTTCGCCCGAATGCTTGGTTTTCAACTCGATTTGCCACCCGTTTGAAAAACAACCTTCCCTGCTTCGATTTGAGTGGTTTTTGATCCCAAATCAATCAAGAGGAAATGAAAACAGTTTTCTTGAAAATGGTTTTGGTTGAAAATGTCTTAAAACATAATTCCAAATTTTCAAGGAATCCATTATAACCAAAACTTAGAAAACAGAGGCAGACAATTTTGGCAGATTAACAAGATCCAGAGTACATATCTTAATGCAAGACAGAGGTTAATAGGGCTTTGATGCCAAATGTTAGTACATCATACAGATTATACATGCTTCTACACAATATGAAACATGTTAAAACAATCAAATGCGGAAGCGACAAGATCTAACCTCCAGCCATTGCACTCTGTAACTTTGTTGTTGAAGCGATTCCAGAATCTGACAATCTTCTCTGTGTCGATCACAAGCCTTCCAAGCACTCGAATGCTCACTAGATGGTGTATAATAGAGCAAGTGATGCTTGGGGACCGGATTCTTGCTCTCTGTTTGTGAACTTGGAGCCTCTCAAATTCTGACCAACTCAAAAACGATCGTTCAACCATCACAGAACATCCTTTTATGGTCAGAAAATCAATGAAATAATGGACCATTTATTTGGCATTGATTATCACAAGTTATATATGGCCATAGCCAGATTTTGTCAACCTGTGATCAAGGAATATTCTAACACAAAGTTGATATGTGTGTGCATATATATATATATATATAATAAAAATACACACACGTAAAGAGATTGTAGGCTAATGAAAAATAAATTCTTAGCATGGAGATGACTTAAATAACTATGGTTTTAAGGTATATACTTAATACGTGGTTTAGTTTAACGAGGATAAGTTATTGAGACGGAAAACGAATTTGTTGTAGTAAATCGAAGCGGTATTGGAGCTTGATTTTTTTGGTTTGGACGATCAGAGAAGAAGATTGCTAAGTATCCAGGTAAGTGGGTTAAGTAAATTATGTTAGCATCATCTTGTAGAATGATTTTAAATTTGATAAATATTTCGGTTTATTCTTACGTTAAGAAAATACAAAAGTTAACTGAACAATGAGGTATAGTTGGTTTACAAATTTGGTTTATGCTTGGGCTAGATAAAACTCATTTTCCTGCTTTGTGTGTTGTGGCCAGCCAACCTGAATGATAAATTAGTCGAATTGATGCATATGTACATTTACATATAGCATATTTTGAGATGAGCTATTTAATGTCTATATTTTAACGACTTGCATCAGGTTTTAAATTGTAAAGTTTTGGTTTGAATTGACCCTTGAAATAAATCGAAACTTTCACATATTGAAACTCAAAATTGGTTTAATAAGTGTTTTGAAATTCATGGAAGCCAAGTGCTACAAGAGGAAATTATTTTCGAACTGTTTTTTAGTGCAGGCATGTCCTATGACCTTCGAGTCATTTCTAGCTTATTGAGCTTAGCTCTAGGCCTTATTGCCCGTCTATTGAGCTTTGTGCTCTAGACTATTGTATTGTACCTATCGAGCTTAGGGCTCTAGGTAGATTGCTACTTGTCTGGAAAACCAGCAGGCAAGTTCCAACTTTCGACTGATTAGCGAGACTGGAGTATTGTTCTATGGCCATAGATTTAGTGTTTCTTGCGACACCATTCCATCTCTAGCTAGGATGGACATCGTTATCGTATCAGTGATTGAGGATCATTGCCCAAACTCTACTTACTATTGTTTCACTATCAGTAATGTTTTCATTGAATCGAGGCTATATACCTAACAGTTATTGATTTCTCGTTTTATGACTTATTGATTTATCGAAGTCCATATTGATCCAATTATCGCAGTGTATATTGATTGTTTTATCAAAGTGTATATTGATTGCTTTATCAAAGTGGATATTGATTGATTTATCGAAGTGTATATTAATCGTTTATTTAAAGTGCCTAGCGTATTGAATTTAACCGAATGCATAGTGAATTGATTTAGTTGAAATGCATAGTAAGTTTGATTTAAATAAAATGCATATTGAAAGCGATTTTAAACTGAAGTGCATGAATAAAGTATTTGACTTAAGACCATGCTTGAACACTATGCTTACAGGTTATTTCAGCATTGTTTTTCTACACATGCATGTAGATCGACATGAGTCTAATTTGCATTTACCCAAACTACTTACTGAGCTGTAGTTTTGCTCACCCCTTTGTAACAACCTTGTAGATCATACGAGCTAGACTCCACGCTTGGAGTTTTGGTGCGAGGCCTCGAGGAAGATATATATTAATGATATTGGTCTAAGTCTTCTGAGTGCTGTTTTTGTTTATCTTGAGGTATAAAAGTGATTATTTTGTTTATCATGTATGACATTTAAAATACACAGTACATGCTTATGGTATTATTTTGGGATGTAACTTAGGATCGCGCTGGATTATTATAGACTAATATGATTATCAAGTGCGATCCGAGAAATGATTGATGTATGACAATTATGAGCTTGTGAAATGCTAATATATTTAACTGATGATTTTTGGAAGTATGCATAGTATATGGTGCTACAGACTATTGATTGTGGAATTGAAATATGTTGTTGGGAATAGTTGTTATTTTGCAGGTTATTTACTGGGGAAAATCGATTATATATAAGGGAGAGTTTTTGATCTTTTTCTTTAGCCAGTTTAATATTGAATTAAAGTATCAAGTAAGTTGATTTGCCTTAGGAGTCAGCAAATTAAATGGTGAAGGTAAAGTTAAATCGAATTTAGAAGTGCGAAATTAGTTAAGAAGTGACACTGACACCGAATACAAGCCTTTAAGTGAAAAGAAAAATTTAGTTTGTAAAATTAGTAAATTGTAATAAAGTAAAAGTGATAAGTACGCGTCACGGTCTTCGGGTCATGAGGCCTAATGATTAGCATATCTCAACACTTGCAAGAGGTCAAGGGTTCGAGACATGAGGATGCGAATTGGGGTGTTGTTCCCTGATAAAGCCGTGAGGGGCGGTGGCCTGTGTGTGCACCCCAAAGCGAACAATACAGTTGAGTGACCCGCTCGGGGCGGTGGCTTGGGCCAGTGACCTGCAGTGCACCCTGAGGCGTCACATCCACAATCTCAAAGGAACTCGTGTAGTATGTAGGTCTCTTAGGACTCTAGAGGTGGCTCCCACAGATATAAAAGCACTGATTAAAATGGTTTTAAGTTTCAAATATGCACGATTTTTGAGTTATTTCAAATGTCAACTCAAAATCAAAATCTTTCAAGCCAAAAGATAATGCAAGTCATTATAAAACTTATGCATAAAAAATAACTTAAATCAAAACATGTTATGCATGAATCATGTATACATCAATAATATGCCACTATACACTTTGCATGGCTACTTAGTGTAATTAATGCAAGACATGCACATGTACACTTAGGTCTCGCATATAAAATGAGCAAGGTTTATAATTTCACTTATTCCTATTTGAATCACTAAAAATTTCGGTAGTATAACGGCTTATTTTTTAGCCTAATCCAGCCTACAAAAAATGCATTTCTAATGAATCTATTATACTAATTCCACAATCACAACACAATAGTCTCATTACAATCTATTTATTTATTTTTGTATTTTCTCATCATAAAAAAAGATAATCACATATGCATATATATAGTCAACCAATATGTAGACTAATTTCTGCTTAACACATGCATAAATCACTTCATTCAACATACAAGCTTGGCTGGCTACAACGCAAAAGGCAAAAACAAGTTCTCAAATCCAGCCCAAGCATAATCCAAAAACATAATTCAACTGAATCTTCAAACTTACCTCTGCTTCATTCAACCAATAGCATTTCATCGCTTAATCAAAAAATAAATTAATTATTTATATTAAATGAAATTTAATCATCTCCTATGAGATGATTTTAGTAGACTTTACTTAGCTAACTTACCTCGATGCTTAGCAGTTTACTTCTTCATGTTTCTAATTCAACTCAAACATCTCCACGACCCCAAACCGAGACTTGTTGCTTATCAAATCACGCATGAAACAAAGCAAATAGTTACATCACTGCCTTGTCAATATTTCCCTTTGAAACCACTTGGACCGAGAGTCTCGCGAGGGTTTCCCTGTGTAATCACCACCAATCAATAGCATTTTTATTTATTTAATTATTCCTTGCCTTAGCCGAACTTGTGCTTCACACTTGTGTTGTTGTCTCACTCACCAACAGCACCTTCTCGGTTTCAGCTCAAATACCCGAGAATGCAAATCTTTCACACGACGTCAAAGGCAAATGACCACCTGCTGATGTTATGGCACTGCATCGAGAGGGAGAGGGGAAACCAGCTCCTCATAATGCTGGTTTAAGTTCCAGAACCAAAAGGCCGCGTAAGCTCCCCTTCAGCCCTTTAAAAACCTCACTGCCTTTTGATTTTAAGCCATCATCATCAGCCTCCGGGTCACGTTTCAAGGGATGCTCCAACAACAGCCAAAACCAGTCTTCAACCATGTTTCCCCTGTTTCTCATGCAGGTTTCACAAACTACAACAACCCTTATACAGCCCAATATTTCCACCTTCAAATACACTCAGTTCAGCAACTATCCGATCCCTAATCAGTCCCTACTTTGCTTCACATTGGCCCTGTTGCTTTCCTGTTCAGCTTCCAGTTTTCTAGTCAGCTTCAACACTAAGGGTCCGGCCACTTTCAGTCCTATGCCAGGCTAGAAACCAGCATTGTCCAAGCATTAAAACGCCATTGTTCAGCCCTTCTACTTTAACCATCCATGACTGTTCCAAAGCACACCTAAACAGCTCCTTAACTCCCTGTTTTCAGGGCCTCCATTTTAGCCACCATTCAGCCTGAAGCAGTCTCTCTTTCAGCTTGGTCCAGCCCCCTACATACCAAATTTTCCAACCTCTAACTCAGCACCTAAAAGACACTCAGCACAGCCGCTATTTTGGCGAGAAGAAGCTGTTCCTTGTTCTGGCCTTCCCAGCAACTCTCGGTTTCAGCTGCTCTAACCCAGACTTCCAGCCTCGATCACGCCTGAACAACCCTCTAAAACGCCACTTACTCAACCTTGGCAAGCCTCTTATTACAGCACCGACACAGCAGCCAAATGTAGTGCCCGTACTGGCAAACTACTCACCCCTGCCATTCACGCCTACTGCCATAAGATCGCCTCGTACAGCCTTGAAGATGCCACCCAAACCGCAGCCAAAAACCCTGCATATCCCCTGTTTCCAGGCCCTTTTTACTTGCCTTGAAACTCCTTCAAAATGCCACCGAAAATCCTTTTGATTCCAGCCTAGAGCAGTGTCAAAACGCCACCCTTGAGCTATTTTCTACTGCAGCTTTTCCAAGCCACGAACAGCTTGGTTTCTCTTCCTCAGGCATGCGCGAGAAGGCGAAGAAATGGTGAGGAAAGATGAGGATGGAGACGGGTTTAGTGGTTGCGTCAAGATGGTGAGGAAAAAAAATGGGGAGTGATGTTGGGATATGGGTTAGTGCTGCAGAGCACGTACGTATTTGGTGGGAGTTCCTCCCACCAAATTCACATTTTTTTAAATATATTTTTTATTACATTTTAATATTTAGGTATATATATAATAGAAAATGCATATACATAATTGATATAGTTAGTTAGGCTTTAATCTTATATATAAATATATATATATATATGCATATATTTATATATTTATCTTATATATATATCTATATATATAATCATATCTCTCTTTATTTATAGGTATACATTAATTTATTATTATTTTCAATTAATTTCTTGTATATATATTTATATATATACACACGTGTGTCCTTGTACATCAATATTTTTATATACAGATTATTATATTATTGTTTTCCACTTGGTTATTCGTATATATCTAAGTACGTGCATATACATGCATGCACTAATCGGTGTAGATATTAACTTTTTTATCAAATTGAGCACTTCATGATCCAAAATTTTCATTCCATAAAATTTTTACGAGATTCATACCTTGTTCATTACTTTATGATGATTATAAATTTGAAAATTACATATTCAACATTTAATTTATCTACTTTGTAGGTTTATTTACAAGTCAAGTACAGAAAGAATTGCCGGTCTTCACATTTTAGCTCTCAATCATTTCAAAGTCACATTGTATTTCAATAATGCAAACACAAGTGCGCATCACTTGTCATCACAAGTGACTGGAAGTTACATTTCCTTGTTAGTCTCTCGGTTTCCACTTTTCTAATTACAACAGGGTTCTCTTATTAATTTATTCACACTTCAAGCAATAAGTACCAAATTCATATATCAAGAATGCCAAATCCGTACCTTGAGTTGGCAAGAGACCAAGGGCTTTAATCCATTCCCTTTCAGTTCACGGCTCTCTTTATCTATTTCACCATAAGCACATGTGTAGTGATATTAGTGGTAATTTGAGCAACTACCAAAGGAAACATATTCTTTACCTTACACCCATGAAGACCGAGATGTCAAACGCCACATCCTCCAATTCTTTTCGGTCTCCAAGGGGTTTCCAAATAAATTAGCCTAAAACTGAGGATTCCCAAACCGTGCTTTCTCACGGTTTCTTCAATCTTCCCTTTAACAAATCCACCACAACACATCAAGCAAGGTTTAAGAGATTCTCTTAGCCATCAAAACGTGAAAATAGCTTTTCCTTACCTTAAACACAATTTGGCTGAGAGCTCTTTCCTCCCTTCCTCTCAGCTTCTACGTTTTCTCCTAGTCAACACACGTGCACACCATCAAACTTAGTATTCATGAAGTATAAGCTTCAAAAATCGCAAAAGAACCATCTTCCTTACCTAAAGTTCTCGGAACCGGAAGCCTCTCCTTTCTTCTCTTCTCGGGTTCACGCTTCCACTAGTCCAACTTCACATGCAAAGCTTCATTTGACTTCTATCCTACTACCCACTTACTTCATTGCAAAGATCTCGTGAATTTCTTATAGATTGCACTATACCATAGCCTTCTCTTTGGTTTTCTTCTTTACCGAAATGGAAGAGGAGGAGTTAGATGGTTTGCATGCAAATGTGGCAAGGGACCTAGGATTTCTGCCGGTTTTGGTTTAGGGACATGCACGGCATTACCACATTTTCTAGGGCCGATTTTGGTTTACTTAACTAAAGTGAGATAATGAATGGTTTACATGCACATAATTTTGTTCCCTAAAGCTAATTATCTTTTGGACATAATCATTACCTATGTCTTTATGTATCTTTTGCTTTTTGAACAATTTAATTTCTTTCTGACTTTTTAATTTATTCATTAAATAATTTACTTTCATATAGCTTTCCTCTAACTTGGTATTTTTTTTTGTTAATCATGATATTGGTACGAAGTATCTGCCGTCGACAATAATGATTAATTTCCGTCGGAGATCCTGAGCGCACACAAAGTGGATAGTCCGCTCCCAGCATAGTTTGCTTCATACCCACCTCTAACTCGGTGTTAATTACATTAAATCGAAGTTACAGGGTTGAAATTTATCTTTTTACCCCTAACGTCAGAATTTTACCAAATTTCACTAAGACGATCTAGAGATCCTCAACTTTAGTAATCAGTCCAAAAATTTCATAAATACACTCAAATCAGTTAATATTTAATTTAATACTTTTACCATAATAACGTATTTAGAAGTTGTCGCATTTTTATTAAAGTATTTATTATTAAACCTTAATAAAAGTATTATTTATTTATATTTATTATTAAAATATTAATATAAATACATTTGTCAATAAAATATAAAAATAATATATTTAGAATTAAAAATATTTTAAAAATTAAATATATTCATATTATTAAAAAAATAATTTTACCATAATAAATAATATTAATTATTCAAATTAATAAAAATATTTTTTACTATTAATATATTTATTATTTTATTATTTAAATAATAATATACTATTTATTATAAAAATATTAACAATATTTATGAATAATTATAAAATTAAATATTTAAAATTAAAAAATATATTTTTGGTTATTTAATCTATTTTATGTTCAATTTTAACAAGTAACGTGGGTTAGATCTGCTCAAGAGCTAGGTTACTCGCCCAAGTCCAAAGACTCTCCAAATATTTAGTTGAGCTTGGGCACAATATTAAATCCATTAAAATGGGATTGAGCAAAAAAAATAGGCTCGATCAAAATTTGGGTCGGGCCTTAGTCTCGCCCTTAAAAGCCCAAGCCCAGCTTGGCCTGACAAATATTTATATTTGTGTTTAAATATCCCTGTATACCTTTACGTAAACCAATTAAATATGCCAAAATTAATGATGCCCAACAAAATTGAACCTAATCAATAAAACCCATTAAATATATTAGCCTATTAACAATTAAAGAAACTCATATTCAACGGCCCAAATAAAGAAACCAAGTTAATAATAAAATCAAAATTATACTTTTTTTTGTTGAAAAAATTGATTTATTTAGGTGGGTTGGCCTTTCTATTATTTTAAAATGGGCTTGGACAAAAAACTTAGGCCTGAATATTAGATTGGGTCGAGCTTGGGCACACATAAAGTCTATTAATATCATGTCCAGACCTGGCCTGGCCTAAACTTGGATCTGCTTAGGGGTGTTCATTTAGTTAATTCAGTTAATTTTGAACCAATTAGCCAAAAATCAAATTAATCGAAATATATATTTTCACTTTCTTTAATCGAACATAAATAAAATTCAATTAATTAATCTATTAACCAAACTTTGTACAAATTTTTTGCTAAGTTACCTTTGTTCATATATATACATCATCAACAACACTCCTTAACAATGTACATATTATTTCTCATATAAGGACATCAATATAATAGTAAAATAATAATCACCTATACATTTAGCAATTAATCTTATAACTTGGATAAATATTTCAACAAAAACATTGCTGCACCAATATTTAAAAAATTTAAATTATTTACCCCTAATTTTGATTAATTCGGTTAACCAAAAAAAAATTCAATTTTCTAACCAAATTAACCGATAACCAAAATTTACCAAAATCTTATACCGACTACAAACCGAGTTAAGTTCAGTGGCCAACCAATTAATCAAATTAATATTGGTCGGTCAATTAACCTAAATTTTTCTAGATTTTGAACACCCCTAGCTCAACCCGACCCATGATCTGGTCTAGGGTAGGTGGATATGTTTAAGTTGTGAAAAACGTCTTCTCTTTTTCAAAAGGATAACACATTTTCCTAAAAATTGGGATAATATTCGTTAACTTAGAAAATATTTTACTTTGACAAATATATAGAAAATATTTTCTGAAAGTTATTTTCAATAAAATAAACGGAGCTTAAATTAAAGAGAGTTTATTCATAACCTCAATTTTGCTTTCCACAACCTAAAGTTTTATTTTTATTTCATGACAAAAATGTCTTTAGTTGAAATTTTGTAGTTACCCTTAACATTTCTCCTTCATTTCTTCTTCCTTCCTTTGCTTCTTTCTTTTCTCTTGTCTTTCCTTCTCCAAATCGTTATATCCTATTTGTTAATCAAAGTTTTAACATGAAAAAATTGAAAATGGAATATAGTTATATTTACTTGATGAAAGAAAATATCATGATACAAGGAAACAACCCAAATAACATAAAGGAAGAAGAAATGTTCGAACTCATAAGAACTTTTGGAAAAATATCATTTTCTTTCAATATTTTCAAAAATGTGTTTCCGGAAACCAAACATGGTTTTTGGAAATACAATTTTGAAAATTCACAGGGGTTTTTGGAAATGAATTTTCAAAAATCCTAAAAAGTAATTGTTTGAAAGTTTTTTGTCCAAATTATTGTATTTGGTAACTGATTCAGAGGTTTTTTTTTAACACTTTCATAATGTTAGAAGAATAGTAATTTTTTTTATTAAGAAACAAACGATATGGATGACGAACTACTTAAGTTGCCTCATCTAGTTGGTTGCACTGATGCATTTACTACGAACAGATTATGAAAAGTTTAACATTATTATCATGTTTAATACAAATAAAGATAGAAATTGATTGGTAAATGTTTATTGTGCAGCTTTTCTTGTCTAGAAGCTTTTATTACATGGGCTAAAGAGGTTAAAATAGACTTAGGCTTTATTGTTGTGATTAAAGCCTCTAGACTTAAAGGTCTTGGAAGAGTTGCATGTGAACTAGTTGTTAGCTTTAAATTGTCATATGTATTTTAAAATGACAAAAACTTAAGTAATCTTTAATGTTTTAATTCATATTGTAAATTTGCCTTATCACACATGATTTTCTCAATCCATTTTCAAGTGAACATATCAAACATTAAGACTATAATTTAATGATACATCCTTATTGGTCTTAATACTTTATAAATGTTTTGAATATTTTAGAAAATCACTTGATGAATTTTTGGACTATGTTTTCATTTGAGAAAGTCAAGAAAAACTTTCACAAAAATTCAAAATGTTTTGGGTTGAATTAGGATCAAAGGTCACATCATTTCTAACCCAAAAAGTGCAGGAAATAGCTTTCTGGAGGCATGGGATCGATCCCCTAAGGGAAGGGATCGATCCCCTTTTGGCAGTAAGCACCCCAACGCAAGAAAAGGTCCCTCAGCCCAGAATAATCGAATCTGGAATGAAGGGATTGATCTCCTATGGGAAGGGATCGATCCCTTTGCCCGAAAATAGCCTGTAACGGCTAGTTTTTGTGAGACAACGGTCATATTCAAGTTTTGGATCCACCCAACAGCTAGAATACATCCAAGAGACTATAAATAGAGGCTTAGAAGCTAAAGAACGTAGAGGAACTGCTCAGAAATTCTATTCATCATCTTCTTCATTTTCCTCAAGCCTCAACAACAAATCAAGAGCTACAAAGTCTTCATCTTCCATCATTCTTATATTCTTTGTATAGAATAGCACAAATCTTGTATGGGCTTTTTCCTTATGCTTAAACATTGTAATCACTTGCCTATCTAGAGGCCCTTCTTTGATTACACAATTTGTAAACACAATCATTCCTTGTAAAAGGGGACGTTTCTCTTTAGCCTAAGAAAAAGAGGGAAGTTTCTCTTTAGCCTAAGAAAAAGAGGGAGGTTTCTCTTGAGCCTAGAAAAAGAGGGAGGTTTCTCTTGAGCCTTGAAAAAGAGGGAGTGTAATACAAATTCAAAGATAGTGAATTTGGGAAAAATCCTTGGGAGCATCTCAAGATAGAGGACGTAGGCAAGGTTGCCGAACCTCTATAAATCACTTGCGTAAATTTCTCTATCCTTACTCTCTTTACTTATTTGCAATTATATTTGTGTTTATTGTATTTAATCTATATTGCATAATTGAGTAGTCTAGAGAACTTAGAAAATATCAATATAGGCTAGAGAATTTACAAGAATCGAAAAATGAACTTAAGGTTAGCGAAAAATCGATTTACCCCCCTCTCGGTTTAGCCTATAGAGCCAACAATTAGTATCAGAGCTTGGGCTCGAGATTGATTTAGACTAACCTCTATCGAGCAAAACGATCTTAAATGGCTCACTTGAATGTAGGCACACCCCTAGGAGAAGAGGGACACTCATTAGTTAGACCTCCACTCTTCAATAGTGAGAATCACTCCTATTGGAAAATTAGGATGATGTTATTTGTGCAATCCAATGACTATGAAGTGTGGAGAGTAATTGTTAATGGCCCTAGAATCCCAATAAAGAAAGTAGATGGAAAAGATGTCCCTAAGAGTGAAGATGAGTGGGACACCAATGACATGAGATTGGCACAATTGAATGCCAAGGCTATGCTCACCCTCTTTTGTGCTTTAGGTCCCAATGAGTATAATAGAGTATCCTTATGTGAGAATGCTAAACAAATATGGGATAAACTAGCCATCACACATGAAGGAACAAATCAAGTTAGAGAGACGAAAGTAGGAATGCTCACACATGATTATGAGCTATTTAGGATGAAAGAAAATGAGTCCATTAGCGAAATGTTCACTAGGTTTAATGATATAATTAATGGACTTAAGGCTCTAGGCAAGGCTTATTCCAATGTTGAAATGGTAAAGAAAATTTTGAATAGCTTGCCTAAGTCATGGGAGGCAAAGGTAACCGCAATAGAAGAGAAGGAAATGACAATATTTGCCAAAAGATTTAATAGGTTCATGAGAGTGAAAGAAAAAGAAAATAATAGGAGACATCAAAGAGGGGAGTCAAGTAGAAAAGAAAAGGACCCTTTAGTGTGTTATGAGTGTAATGAACCGGGTCATACTAAGTTAGATTGCCCCTTACTTAGGAAAAAAAGGATATGAAACCTAGGAAGAAAGCATTTGTGGCTGCATGGAGCGATAGTGATAGCTCCGATGAGGAAAACATAGATAATGAGGTAGCCTACTCATGCTTTATGGCTATTAGTGACGATGAGGCTAGCTCTAGTTCTAGTGAAAATAATGATTTTACATTTGATGAGTTACAAAATGCTTTTAATGAATTAGCAAATGAATTTCAATGCATGAATTCTAAATATAAGAAAATCATTGCTAATTTGAAAATAGAAAAGGAAACCTTGACCAATGTTAAGCTAGAATTAGAGAAGAAACTAGAAGAGGCCAACTTAGAAATAAATGAGTTAAATAAAAAGAATACAAATTTGCATAACTCATTCTCTAGGTTCTATATGGGTCAACAAAAATTAGATTACATGCTTGAGACCCAAAGAGCTTTTTTTGACAAAGATGGGTTAGGATATAATACAATACAAAAAGAAACTCATCTAAAGAATTTCTTAGTGAGCAAAAATACTATGCATGATTTATCTCTTACATGCTCACTATGCAATAGAATAGGACACTCTTCACAAGCATGCACTTATAGAAAAACTACATTTAGAGGAAGAGTTGTTAAAAAAATGTGGGTGCCAAAGCATGCAATAAATAATGATGATTTGTGCTTGAAATGGATCCCAAAAGGATCAAAAATTATTTGCACTTACTCTCATGGACCCAAGAAAATTTTGGTACCAAAGCATGTTTGAAATTGTTTGATGTAGGAGTGTTAGAGCATGAGAATACAAAGAAACAATGGAGTTCGAATGCTCTACACACCCCCCATGGAGATTGCTTATGCCAATGAGAAAGAGGAAGAGCTTAAGAATCCATAGTTGACAAGGTCACAACAATTCTTCAAAGAATGACACAAGGTGGATTTAACTATTCAATGCAAAGCATTCCTTAGCAAAGGAGTTTTGTAAGCTTAAATCCTATCTCTTCAAAACTCATTTTTGCTAAAATTATTTATATGTTTTATTGAGGCACTTGGTTGATGATTCTTGATGCATTGTGAGTTGAATGATTGAACAAAAAGGCATGACAAAGATTTTTGATTGTTTGATTATAGTAATTGATGCATTAAATGAAAAGCATGATTTGTGATTTTGAAATGATTATCGGATTTGTGCATTTTGAGCAAGTTTCCTATGTGTTGATAATGTATTTACTTGTCTCAAAATACCAAATATGTCATATATGCAAAATGCCTTGTCATGAGCAATAATGAGGAACTTGTATGTTGGAAATCATGGCATGTTGTTCACAAGATGTATGATTTGATGATATATGTGCTTAAAACCTATGTGAACAAGTTTGTTTTGACATATTTGTGGTTTCCAATGCTTTAGTTTTGTCAAAATATGCTTAACTCTCAAAATGACATCCTTTGAGGCCAAAAATGCATTTTATTGTGCAAATTCTTTCAAAATTGCAAAATCTTTTGTAAAATGGTTTTTCATTCATGTTTTCCATTCATAAAAGTCCAAAATCATGTTTTACAAATGTTTAAACCCTTACTTGGATTTAAAATGCTCAAAAACGAAGTTTTGGTACCTTAAAGGTTGGATTTTCTGTCCAAAACTGCAGAAACAGGATGAGGGATCGATCCCTCAACAAGCAGGATCGATCCCCCTTGAGCAGAATGCAGGAAATCTGCATTCTGGAGTTAAGGGATCGATCCCCCTCCTCTAGGGATCGATCACCCCAGGCCAAAATGGCTTTTCTGCATGTTTTCAACCGAAATTGAGAAGAACTTTTCATTGTTTTGATACTTTCTCTCTTCTCAACTTAAAATTCATTGTTTTAACTTCTTTTTGATGATCTTTAAACTATGAAAATTCATTTTTCATTGATATCATGCCTCAACTCCATCAATTTGTATCATTTTCAACAAATGGTATCACTTTCAACAATCAATATCATTTTTATTGAGCTCACAAGTGCAAAATCATTCTTCTTGTTGAAAACATTCATGAATTGCATAAATCTTGAAATAATCTTGAAATATATTTTCAATGAATGCTTAAACATAATTTTTGAGATTTATTTCAATGATTTGTGTATATATTTGAGAATTTGATGAACTTGTGCATCACGAATATTGATCATTCCTTTTTGTTCATCTTAGTCAAGCATGCTTATAGGATTATGTCTCTTAGCTTGACTTATCAATTCCACACTAGGTTTCATGATAATTATACATCTAGTGGATTGATTTCAAATGTAAACTCAACAATTGATAATGGTTATTGGCCTATAATTTGTGATGGTAAATGGATCCTAAGTGTTCAAATACATGAAACTTTATCATCCATGTACTTAAATTTTTTTTATGGCCAAATTATTAAAGAACTTGGGCTTTAATGACAACACCAACATTCAAAGATAAATGCAAACTTGAACGAATGTACCTTGATTAATATCCATGCATTTATTATTTGAATCTTTCCTTGCTCATAATTGGCTAAGGACTTGAATTGGAAAATGAGCATAGGATTTTTGTGCTTGAAACCATGGAAGAAAATGTGTTTGCTTGAATTCCGTGATTTTTTGAATCTTCCATATGGTATAAATTTGTGAATATGAATATGGATTAATACTTTATGATAGTGTGCTAATGATTAATTGATCCATATGCATATTTGATGATGTGTGTTGTGTTCTTGCATATTTGGAATGACTATTTTCTTGACATGAACACACTACACATAAATATTGGATTCATGCAAAATATGTAAGTCAACCATTAGTAACAATTGGTATTTAGACTGAAATAACAATTGATATCATTGGTAACCATATTTTCACCAATTGGTAAGCCAAAACTAAATTGACAATTCTTCTTATGCTCCTTAGATTGAAATGACAAATAGAGAAGAATTCATTTAGGATATTTTTGGATGAAACTCTTGCGTGCTAGAATTTGTAGTTAATTGCTATACATCTTGATTCTATGCACACTCTTGCTTGAACGTGATTTATAAGCTCATGCATATGATATGTCATCTAAGTTTAGCTCATAATCGTGACGTATTGCCATGCACCTTAGTTGGATTTAAAAGAACAATTGATATACTTAGGTGCTTGATAGAATTGAAATCAGCAAGTCACAATCCTTAGTAGATATTTTTAAACAACTTGCTTCATTAATTACCAATTGTGAACTTCTAGCAAAATTATTTATAAACAATTGGTATAGGATCATAAGTCATGTTCTTTGCATGAATATTTCATACTCTTTACGAACAATTGGCTTATTTATTTGTGCTATGAGTCCCATGTACTAACATGTTTTTTGTTGGATGGAGCATATTTTTTTTATCTCTTCTCACATGGCCATAATTTTATGGGGAGCATATTTTTTTATTATTTTTCCTTCTTTTTGCTATGACAAAAAGGGGGAGAGATAGATATTAAAAGGGAGAGATATTAAGGGGGAGAGATAATGGGGGAGAAATAGTTTGAAAATTCACTTTCAAAACCTATGTTTATATTAAGGGGGAGCTTTATAAAATCCTGCTTTATTTGAGGGGGAGTATTTTATCAAAGAAGGGGGAGTATTTTAGAATTTTCAAAGCAAATTTACATTAAGTTTTGTCATATCAAAAAGGGGGAGATTGTTAGCTTTAAATTGCCATATGTATTTTGAAAAGACAAAAACTTAAGTAAGCTTTAATGTTTTAATTCATATTGTAAATTTGCCTTATCACACATGATTTTCTCAATCCATTTTCAAGTGAACATATCAAATATTAAGACCATAATTTAATGATACATCCTTCTTGGTCTTAATACTTTATAAATGTTTTGAATATTTTAGAAAATCACTTGATGAATTTTTGGACTATGTTTTCATTTGAGAAAGTAAAGAAAAACTCTCACAAAAATATCAAAATGTTTTGGGTTGAATTAGGATCAAAGGTCACATCATTTCTAACCCAAAAAGTGCAGGAAATAGCTTTCTGGAGGCATAGGATCGATCCCATAAGGGAAGGGATCGATCCCCTTTTGGTAGTAAGCACCCCAACGCAAGAAAAGGTCCCTCAGCCCAGAATAATCGAATCTAGAATGAAGGGATCGATCCCTTTGCCCGAAAATAGCCTGTAACGGCTAGTTTTTGTGAGACAACGGTCATATTCAAGTTTTGGCTCCACCCAAGGGCTAGAATACATCCAAGGGACTATAAATAGAGGCTTAGAAGCTAAAGAACGTAGAGGAACTGCTCAGAAATTCTATTCATCATCTTCTTCATTTTCCTCAAGCCTCAACAACAAATCAAGAGCTACAAAGTCTTCATCTTCCATCATTCTAATATTCTTTGTATAGAATAGCACAAATCTTGTATGGGCTTTTTCTTTGTGCTTAAACATTGTAATCACTTGTCTATCTAGAGGCCCTTCTTTGATTACACAATTTGTAAACACAATCATTCCTTGTAAAAGGGGAGGTTTCTCTTTAGCCTAAGAAAAAGAGGGAGGTTTCTCTTAAGCCTAGAAAAAGAGAGGTTTCTCTTGAGCCTTGAAAAAGAGGGAGTGTAATACAAATTCAAAGATAGTGAATTTGGGGAAAATCCTTGGGAGCGTCTCAAGGTAGAGGATATAGGCAAGGTTGCCAGACCTCTATAAATCACTTGCGTAAATTTCTCTATCCTTACTCTCTTTACTTATTTGTAATTATATTTGTGTTTATTGTGTTGAATCTATATTGCATAATTGAGTAGTCTAGAGAACTTAGAAAATATCAATATAGGCTAGAGAATTTACAAGAATCGAAAAACGAATTTAAGGTTAGCGAAAAACCGATTCACCCCCCTCTCGGTATAGCCTATAGAGCCAACACTAGTTATTAGGCTTAATACATTTGAATGTTTGTGGACTAATGAACACTAATGCCAGAGATCATCAGTTGTATTTGATGAACAAAAAGTTATATTCTCGCAAGTGCACGAATCAGGATAGTATAGCGTGCAAGTACAAGAGTCGATCCCACAGAGATTTGCTAAATTTATTCAATTAAAATTCAACCACTTATCCTCTAAAAAATTATAAAAGCCAATAAAAAAAATTATCCAAGTATCTAATTAACTAATGGAATTAATTAACCTAATAAAACAAATAAATTCACCAATAGAGAAAAGCCTAGGAATTTGATTTCACCAATACATTGCAATTTCATGTCTTCAATCCTAAAAATCTCAATTCAATTCTAGGGTTCATTCTTCCTAATATATGATTACTCTGTTTGATGGCAGCTATAATCAATTATTAATTACCTATGATGTGTAGTATAATCAATGACTAAAAACCCATTAAGAATAGAAGAACATATAACAAGAACCAAATAAATATTCTAGCTTGATGTATGCATCAAATATTTATTCAATCATTCAAGAGAGCTATACATGGCTTAGCATATGATGTGTACCCTTACCATGTCTCAAACAATCAATTAATTTATATTAAAGGTGGCCAATCAATAACACAAATCAAAAGATTGAATTAATTACAATGAATGATACTAGAATTTTAAAATTGATCAATTAATCATAAAGCCATAAAATATGCAAGTAGGCTCGATCAAATTCCTAGTAAAAAAATTAGTTCATGTTTAATCTAGCACACAACATCAAATTAATAAAAGAAATCATGCTTTAATTAAACAATAAACCAATCCACAATAGAAATCTAAGCATACAAATAAAACAAAGTTAAATAATAAATTAATAGCTCCCTGGAAGCTAACTTTAATGTGCACATGGATATCAAGTGCACGTGACTATTAAATTCAAGCTATCTTTCAATAGCTTGTGAAGCTCCTGTGTTTAACGCCCAAGCCGCCACACGCTTCAACCAATCTTGCACAAAGCCAACACACGACAAGCTTAAGCAGCCAGCCTCTGTTTCGCCTCTCAATTCTATTCTGCCCAGCAATCAATGGTTCAGCTCCAAAAATCTACCAACCAGCTACGGCTTTGTTGGCTTTTCGCAGTAACCACAATTCCAGGTGCAAAGGCTGCTCACGTTTTTGTTCTTCCTCAAGGCTTGGTCTCGATTCTTCCTTTTCAAGCAGCAAACGCCAAGCCTTCACAGCTCCAATAAATTTTAGTTCTATCTCCTTCACAGCTTGCGTTCTGTCTTTGTCTGCAAAAAAAGAAAAAAAAAAGAAACACACAGAAAGAAGAACCAAAAATTTTGCCTAATATCGATCTTTCTCCTAAAATTCTGTTCTTTTCTTTTTTGCAATTGCTCTCTATGCTTTCTCTCTGTGTCCTTACTGCCGCCCCTCTCCTCTCTTTATAATTTGTTTTCTTTCCTTAAAAATTTCTAGGGTTTCTTTTTAATCAAGCAATAAATCTCAGCCCTTTATTTTATTTTAATCCTATGGTCCAAAAGTCTTTAAAACAATTCAAAATTTAATTACAACTTTAGAAAACAAACAATGTATATTTCAAAAATTTATTCCAATTACAAAATTTATTGTTTGATTTCATGCCATAATTTCCAGAATTAATTCCAAATCACTTTTTCTAAATTAATTCAAAAGATACATTAAACATTTAATTTTACACAAAAATATAGCAATAAAGGTAGTAATTAAACCATGAATAATATAGCAAATATATTATTATGAAATACCCCCAAACCTACATTTTTGCTAGTCCTCGAGCAAAATTAAAAGAAAATGCACTTGTTTGTGACATTTAAGAACAAAAGTGAAAACTCAAGGCACCCAAATTTTTTTTTTTCACCCAAATTCATGTAAATTCAATTCCACTTGATTTTCACATATTGCCTCAAGTAAACCTCACATCTATGATTAAAGTAATTGTTCAAAACACAACTCAATAATTTCATAATTCAAATGTTAATTAACTCAAATCATGATATCAGATGTGTGTGTGTTTAGCCAAACTCAAATTCCTTGTCAATACTCAATTAAAATTATGCAACTCATGAATAAATGATGTGATCTCAATTTTTTTTTCTACTGACACTCCATAAGCTTGCTCTTCTTACATCTCTCCACTAATGTAGACAATAAAATTAACTTAGATCAAAAGGTCTTTATTAGCTTATAATGTTGGGCCAAGGTATTGGTTAACAAAGAAAGGGAAGATAAAAATCAAAACAAGAGAGCTAAAAATGATAAAGCACATATTATTTCTCTCTCCCTTTTTTTAACTTCATTTTTTTTTCACATGCTAATCTCCACAACCCCCAAACCTATCTTTTTCATGCATTTTTTTTTCGTGGATGACAATTTCCATGCCACATTTTAAACTCCTTCTTCTTTCCCTTTTTTTTCTTCATCACAATGGAGTCAAGGCATGATCACACAACTTTTTTTTTGAAGCCTCTTCCTTTATTAGCTTGAAAATATTTCTTGAATCACATCCCCTCAATGACAGATATGTGCATTAAAGCTCTCTTTAAGGGTACATTCATTGTTTTTCAGGCTAATTTGGGTAAAGGCAATGAGGTTACAAGAGAATTCGAATGGTGGCTATTCATATGCTTTTGCACATGCCATTCTTTCAATAAGGCTCAATTAGAGTCTACTAGTGATTAATTTGTAACATGGTAAGCTTGAAAGGCTCAAACGTTCCAAGGAATGCCTAAATCATCTCTAAGTCAATCAATTGCCTATAATTTCACCTCAAGTGTAACAAAACAAGTTCTAAAATGTCATGCATGATCACTAATTTCACAAGTTCACATAATCATTCACTAAGTATCAACAATTCATAAGAGTATGGCTTATGTGCTCAATTGTTCATCAATCATGAAATGAATAAAATTAACACCAAATTATTTAATTACCTAAGTATATATTTCTCACAACCACTTAACCATAGTAAAATTCTCTCATATTCATCATAGGCTAGTGAAAAATCATAGTGAAAAAAGAAAAACATATATCCAAGTAATTTTTTTTTAATTTTTAATTTTTTTTGTTTTTTTTATTTTTTTAACTTTTTATTTTACTTTTGTTTTTTTTAAAATAAACTAAACAGACATAACTAAACCACACCCTCAAACCTAAATCAAACTTTGTCCTCAAAGTTGAAAAACAAATATTAATAAAAGAGTAGGAATGTGCACACTAAAAAAAAAAAAAAAGAATGAAGAATTGTACCTAGTTGGGTTGCCTCCCAACAAGCGCTTTATTTAACATCTAGGCAAGACGCAATGCTAGGTCTAAGGCTTCTCCAAATCAACAAAATCCACTATCTGGCCCTTTGGAGTGCCTTCCAAATATGGCTTCAATCTATGCCCATTCACCTTGAAACTAGCTCCTGTTCTCATGTTCTCAATCTCAACTTGTTTGAACTCTTTCCGGATAATAGATTTGTCGTGGTACAACTTTGTTCTCTCCTTTTAAATCTTTGCATTCTCATAGGCTTCTTTTCGAATCTCATCCAACACATTCAGTTGGCTCTTCCTAGCTCCAACAACCAAGTCATCTGTTTTATCCTGCACAAGATTGGAGTCAACAACTGAGTCCAAAACATCAACTGAGAAGCAATCATTAGAATCCGTAGGTAATTTTAATGAATTAAAAATAGAAAATTCCACAGTCTCATCAAAGACTGTCATTGTTAGTTTCCCATTTTGAACATCAATTATTGTCTTTGTTGTAGCCATGAATGGACGTCCAAGCAAAATGGGTAGCTCATGCTCATTCTTTGACTGTCTCTCCATGTCCAAAACTACAAAATCAACAGGAATAATTAGTTTGTCAATTTGGACTAAAATATCCTCCACAATGCCTCTAGGATATCTAATTGAACGATCAGCAAGTTGTAGAGACATTATGGTAGGTTTTAGCTCTCCTAAACCTAATTGCAAGTAAACAGAATAAGGCATTAAATTGATGCTTGCACCCAAATCCAACATAGCCCTTTCTTTCTTTGAACCTCCTACAGTAATGTCGATGTTAAAACTCCCAGGATCTTTTAATTTAGGTGGCAAATTACTTTAAAGCACAGCACTTACCGTTTCCGAAACCATTACCTTTTCATTTGGCTCATACTTACGCTTGTGAATATTCAATTGCTTTAAGAACTTTGCATAAGATGGTATGTTCCTGATCATATCAAGCAAAGGTAAGTTCACATTAACCTTAGACAAAATGTCATAAATTTCAGAAAATGACTTATCCAATTTGCTTTTCTTGAGTCTGCTTGGAAACGGAATAGGAGGAACATAGGGGTGTTGAGCCTTGTATAACTTAGGAGTTTCAGAAGATGGATTGGACTTCTCACTTTGACTCGGTTCCTCAATATCCTTCTTCTTGCCACTACTTGGACTTTTATCTTGTTGCTTCTTCTTGGCAACCTCATCACCTGAAGGTAAGGTTAAATTTTCATCAGAATCATCATTCAATTTATTGTCAAATACCTTACCATTTCTCAAAATAGTAATAGATTTGGCTTGCTCAGGTTGGCTTGGAAATTTTCCAAGAACATGGCCTTGCAATGCCTCGGTAATTTGTCCAACTTGAACCTCTAATTTCCGCTGAGAAACCTCTAGTTGTTGGAATCATTGTTCATTGCTCTGTTGATTACTTTGGCAAACTTCTATAAAGTTTTGCAAAGTATCTTCTAAAGATGGCTTCCGCAGTTGGAAAGAAGAGCTTGCTTTGATTCTGGTTCTGGTTGCTACTCTATGAAAAATTAGGATGACTTCTCCAACTCGGGTTGTAAGTATTTGAAAAAGGATCATTCCTTACCCGTGGGTTATGAGAGTTCATCATATTAGCTTGCTCAACAAAATCTGGAAATTTTTCACTAGAAGGACAAGCATTAGTAACATGACCATGAATCCCACAAATTCCACATACCTCATTAGACACTTGCATTCTTTGACCCACCATCATAGCACACATGGACTTCATTTGCTTGGTTAATTCTGACACTTGCATTGCCAACTCAGTGTCAGTGTTAATCTCATGAAGACCTCTAGGTTTACCTCTAACACTCTTTTGTTGTGAATTAGCACCAAGCATCTCGTAGAGCTTGTAGGTCTCTTGTGCGGTCTTTTCTCCCATGGCACCCCCAGCAGCATTATCAACCATAGCTTGACAAGCTTGAGTTAGTCCATCATAAAAAAATTGATTTTGCAATTCTAATGGGTACCGATGATGTGGACATTGTATCAAAAGCAATTTAAAGCGTTCCTAAGCTTCATGGAATACCTCACTATCTGCTTATGTGAATGTAGCAATCTTACCCCTCAATTCACTGGTTTTGGCATGTGAGTAAAACTTACCTATGAAATTATTGTACACTGCATCCCATGTGATAAGTGAGGCTGGGGTTATAGACATGAACCATGTCTTTGCCGCATCCTTCAAGGTGTAGGGAAAACATCTCATTCGCAATTGGTCCTCAGTTAATCCCTGCAAAGGAAAAGTTGCGTAAAAATCTGAACAGTTGCGTAAAAATCACGAATGAATGTCAAAGGATCTTCAATAGCAGCACCATGAAAAGAAGGAAGCATATTAAAATGAATATTCTTAAGCTCATAGTTTCTGGCTGCATCATTGAGAACAATGCATGATGGTGATGTTCCCACAATAGGACGTGCAAACTCCATCATAGGACGATTTTGAACACGATTTTGAACTTGATTTTCAGCTTGATTCCCAACTTGTAACTCCATGTTGGTTTCAACTAGTTCCTCTTCTTGTGCCTTCTCCTTTCTACCGATTCTTTCAATTTGATCGTTGACGGGTACTATCTCTTGACCAAGTGATCGTCGAACTTGCATTCGCTACCTAAAGAAAGAAAGAAAAAAAAATTAGTAAGCTAAACAGAAAAATAATAAAAGAAAAACACACGTAGTTAAATAAAATTGAATAAACTTAAGACAAATCCCTGGCAACGGCGCCAAAAACTTGATGAACAAAAAGTTATATTCTCGCAAGTGCACGAATCAGGATAGTATAGCGTGCAAGTACAAGAGTCGATCCCACAGAGATTTGCTAAATTTATTCAATTAAAATTCAACCACTTATCCTCTAAAAAATTATAAAAGCCAATAAAAAAATTATCCAAGTATCTAATTAACTAATGGAATTAATTAACCTAATAAAACAAATAAATTCACCAATAGAGAAAAGCCTAGGAATTTGATTTCACCAATACATTGCAATTTCATGTCTTCAATCCTAAAAATCTCAATTCAATTCTAGGGTTCATTCTTCCTAATATATGATTACTCTGTTTGATGGCAGCTATAATCAATCATTAATTACCTATGATGTGTAGTATAATCAATGACTAAAAACCCATTAAGAATAGAAGAACATATAACAAGAACAAAATAAATATTCTAGCTTGATGTATGCATCAAATATTTATTCAATCATTCAAGAGAGCTATACATGGCTTAGCATATGATGTGTACCCTTACCATGTCTCAAACAATCAATTAATTTATATTAAAGGTGGCCAATCAATAACACAAATCAAAAGATTAAATTAATTACAATGAATGATACTAGAATTTTAGAATTGATCAATTAGTCATAAAGCCATAAAATATGCAAGTAGGCTCGATCAAATTCCTAGTAAAAAAATTAGTTCATGTTTAATCTAGCACACAACATCAAATTAATAAAAGAAATCATGCTTTAATTAAACAATAAACCAATCCACAATAGAAATCTAAGCATACAAATAAAACAAAGTTAAATAATAAATTAATAGCTCCCTGGAAGCTAACTTTAATGTGCACATGGATATCAGGTGCACGTGACTATTAAATTCAAGCTATCTTTCAATAGCTTGTGAAGCTCCTGTGTTTAACGCCCAAGCCGCCACACGCTTCAACCAATCTTGCACAAAGCCAACACACGACAAGCTTAAGCAGCCAACCTCTATTTCGCCTCTCAATTCTGTTCTGCCCAGCAATCAATGGTTCAGCTCCAAAAATCTACCAACCAGCTACGGCTTTGTTGGCTTTTCGCAGTAACCACAATTCCAGGTGCAAAGGCTGCTCACGTTTTTGTTCTTCCTCAAGGCTTGGTCTCGATTCTTCCTTTTCAAGCAGCAAACGCCAAGCCTTCACAGCTCCAATAAATTTCAGTTCTATCTCCTTCACAGCTTGCGTTCTGTCTTTGTCTGCAAAAAAAGAAGAAAAAAAAGAAACACACAGAAAGAAGAACAAAAAATTTTGCCTAATATCGATCTTTCTCCTAAAATTCTGTTCTTTTCTTTTCTGCAATTGCTCTCTATGCTTTCTCTCTGTGTCCTTACTGCCGCCCCTCTCCTCTCTTTATAATTTGTTTTCTTTCCTTAAAAATTTCTAGGGTTTCTTTTTAATCAAGCAATAAATCTCAGCCCTTTATTTTATTTTAATCCTATGGTCCAAAAGTCTTTAAAACAATTCAAAATTTAATTACAACTTTAGAAAATCAAACAATGTATATTTCAAAAATTTATTGTTTGATTTCATGCCATAATTTCCGAAATTAATTCCAAATCACTTTTTTCTAAATTAATTCAAAAGATACATTAAACATTTAATTTTACACAAGAATATAGCAATAAAGGTAGTAATTAAACCATGAATAATATAACAAATATATTATTATCAGTATTTCATTACATTTACTGATCACTACTAGAGAAAAGCATAAAGGCTATCGTTACGTGAAAACATTAACTATGATTAGTAAAAGCGTGTACAGTCTAATATCTTTAACTATGATTTTAAGATATTAATAATGTTTTCAGCTTTCAACATCATAGATCTAGCTAAGTTTATATTAAAAGTGTATTTTTTACTTTCCCTCGTTTTTTTACTGATCTTTTAAAACCAAATCAATTATATATATACTACATTTATGTCTTTAACTGTTATCTATTTATAAAAATAGACATTTCTTTATAATAAAGACTACCGTTAATGTTAAATCGTGGTCTATACTATACTAAAAATGTAGTCTTAGTTTATCTATATTTCCTTATTTTTTATCACACTTTCTAAAACCCGAAAAATTATATATAAACTATAGTTAATGAAAGAATGCGCAACCTAAAATCTTTAAGTACTATATTTAATGTCATTAATTGTACAATTATAATTTAATTGTAAAACAATATTTCTTATAGAAGATGGAAAGATTTGTTTTTCCTATTAAAAATCGTTGTAATAGACTATGATTTTCAATTGAAACGTAGTGTTATAAAATATATAGAGATCTGAAAAGACTATTTAACCTTAAATAGACTACGATTTTTAGTAGAACCGTGATCTTTATTTTTTTATGGTTTTTAGTAGAAATATAGTCTTTTGAGGTTTGATGTTTAGTCTTCTGAAATTCACACACTTTATAAACTTTGTTTGCCTTTAAAATTGGACAACTTATCTTTTTGTAGACTTTCTTTATCTCTATATTTCTTCCTCTCTTTCCATCATTTTGAAAGGATGCAACCATTGCCTCATTTTTAACTAGTTGATGCATCAAGATAGTGATCAATTAGACTGATGGCCATTGAAGAAGGTCCATTCCAATGGAGCATTATACTTTGATGCCTCAATTCATATTCCGCTCACATCATATTATATTTCGAAATAACTTTTCCTCATTCTCCTCTCTCTCTCTCTCTCTCTCTCTCTCTCTCTCTCTTTCTGTATGCATTTCTCAAATTTCTTTCTTGCCCTTGCTTTCCAAATTCTCATTTATCCTTCTTAATGGTTGCCTCTCATTCTTCTCAAGTAATGTAATTTTTTATTGAGATATAAATATCATCTAATGATTGATATTGGTTAAACTAGGGTAAAGGTCAGCTAATTCGTGACGCTATAAACTAATGGCCAAACTTCCTATACTCCGTATCAAACTTCCTTTGCTACTAGCCATCAATTTTGCAACATTACTAACAGGCTAACCTTTGGTGTCGAACTCAATAGCGGAAGATAGTGCTCAATTAGACTGACGGCCATCGAAGAAGGTCCATTCTAATGGAGCACTATGCTTTGATGCCTCAATTCATATTTTGCTCACATCATATTATATTTCGAAATACCTTTTCCTCCTTCTCCTCTCTCTTTCTCTCTCTCTCTCTCTGCATTTCCCAAATTTCTTTCTTGCCCTTGCTTTCCAAATTCTCATTTATCCTTCTTAATGGTTGCCTCTCATTCTTCTCAAGTAATGTAATTTTTTTATTGAGATATAAATCTCATCTAATGATTGATATTGGTTAAACTAGGCTAAAGGTCAACTTGTTCGTGACGCTGCAAAACTAATGGCCAAACTTCCTATACTCCGTATCAAACTTCCTATGCTACTAGCCATCAATTTTGCAACATTACCAACAGGCTGACCTTTGGTGTCAAACTCAATAGCAGAAGATAGTGTGAATGGACCAAAATAAGGGAGATGGTGTTAGTAGTATTAAACAAAGTAGGGGCTAAGCAACAGAGGATGATGATGAAGGCTCAATTGTGTTTGGTGATAGTGGCAAAAGTAAAGAATGAAACTGAGGATGATGGTCCTAAGCAGTGAGGGTCAGTCCGAATGTCCTTCGTGAAGGTGGTGAAGGTCTTCTGCTCCATTCTTTTATAGTCACACTTATAGTATTTTACTATAATTAAATCACATTTATATTTACCATTTTTTTCTTTTTTATTTTAATTTTAGGTTCAATTATCTATCCAATTCCTATTCTATTTTAACTCTACTAAGTCTAATATTAGTCTAATAATAACTCTAATTTAAAAATATAAAAATAACCTAATAAGCTAATAAATCCTAATTTATATAACTCTGCTATTCTAAAATTAATTACTCATGTTAACAATTTATTTTATTTTATTTATTTTTCTTAATAATCCTAATTATTAAACTCTAGATAAATTCTAAAATTAAAATATCTAATTAAACAATTATCCTAACTTATGTTATTTCTAATACAAGACCACCTAATTAATCAAGTTAGTTATTTTTACAAATTAGAATCTGGATAAAATAGGGCGTCTACTGTGAAGACTGCAATTTTCTATACCATGATAGTAAATAAATAAAAGACATAAAATAAGCTAAGTACGGAGATGTACTCTGTAATTATTATTATTGTAAGTAATGAGAATGAAGTTTCAAATTTAGTAGATTTAACAATAAATTATTAATATCTTTGTGTAATTTAGAATTTTATAAATAAGTTCAAGATATATAAATATATATTAATTCATATGAGGAAAATAAATTAAAAAATTTGCACAGTTCTGAAGAAAACTAATAAATTATATGAATACACTTACGAAATCTAAGTGTATAGATGATTAAAAGAACAAATAAGTAAATATAACGATATATTCATTTAATGAAATAAATAATACAAATACATTAAAATAAATGTAATATACATGAGTATAGGAACAATATATATATATGGACAGCAAGTACAAATAAATAAATATATATAATATACAAGAGCTACTATTGTACATAAAGGTAGGATAAGAAATATATGTTTTAATTAAGAAAGATTTTATATATATATATATATATATATATATAAAGAAAAAGAAAAAGAGAGGGAAAATCAAGGCTTCCTTAGGAAGCCATCGGCTTCCTCACCTGCTCCTACAAGAAAGAAATGGCAGAGGACTCTATCGGTCCTCTGCCAAAACCAAAACTAGATTAAAAACAAAAAAAAGGAGAGAAATAAAGAAGAGAAGAGAAAAGAAAGAAAATGCAGTAGTGGCTTGAACGAGAGAGAGAATTGATAAGGAGAGATTTCTAAGAGAGTAAATAGCATTAGAAAATGAAGGGAAGGGATTTTCTTTAGCAAAACTGAAAGAAGAGGAACACTGTTGCTACAAGAAAAGAGAAGTTGGAAGAAGAAGGCTGATCGAAGAAGAAAGAGAGAGTGGAGGAGAAGGAAGAAGGTTTCCGCAACAAAGAAATGGGTGTTGATTTTCTCTTCTTTCAATTCTCGAACAGTCACCTACAGTGAAGCTGAAGTTGGGGGTTCACGGTGGCTCAAAAAGGGCTGAGTTGCGGTTGTCATTTAGGCTGAAGCTACTGCCTACTAAGAAGCTCAAAAACAGGGGACAACAAGCAACGGTGATTAAGGTTGGTTGACACCACTTGAGTTGAGTTTATGAGTTAAAAATGCAAGCTGTTTAGGCGTTCATCAAGGGCTCACGGTGGTTGTAACAGAGGCTGGACAGGAATGGCTCTTGCGTAGTTTCTAGTTGCTATTAAAGGCTGATTTTTTTGCTGGTCACAGTGGTATTTTGGTGCTATTGTGAGTTGGGTTTAAGGGCTGAATTTTAGAGCTGGAATGAGAGATGTTAACAGAGGTAAATGATGACTTTTTGAGATGGTTTTGACTGATTGTTTTAAGGGTACACAAGAGGGATAGCAGGACTATAAAAGATGAAATTTTGATGGTTGTTATGAAGGAAACCGAAACAAACACGCAGCGGAATTTAAATCATTCGGCCTCCACCAGGATCGATTCGGAGAGTTGCTTGATTAGGGTTTCAAGATTTTACCTAATGTTTTCTCTGATTTTCTGTCGTTGGTCGAGTCACAAGCAACAACTTTTCGTTCCTGCCTTTATGGTATCCACACGAACGGATCTCACGACTCTTGAACGTCTCATGATCAGAAGCCTTAAAGAGCGTTTTTTATTTTAACCGAATTGCTAGCTTCGATTAAAAGAATATGTTGTTTTTGTTTGAAAGAAGCTCTAAAACCACAGAGAACAAGTTTCTCTTTTCTGTTTAATTGTGTGGCTCAGTTTTAGAAAACACAAAAACTCCTTTTATAGGCAGTAAATTTTACCCTAAAATTTACTGTCAAACAGAACTCTAATCCTACTTAGAATAGGATTAGTTATATCCTTAATCCAATTCAGAATAGGATTAGTTATATCCTTAATCCAATTCAGAATAGGATTAGTTATATCCTTAATCCAATTCAGAATAGGATTAATTAAGCTCCTCATTGATCCGTTCTAAGTGTGCGACCCAATAGGTTCTCAAAACAATGGCAATGACAAAATTGTCACAGGCAATGAGCGGTATCTAGCAACACATCATTGCTACCCATGTAACGAGAATGTCAATGACTCGACATAACCTAACTCGTGATAGATGTTACCGTGTAGTCTAATCCCTTTATCCTTTGATGTCTTAATTAGACACAAGTCATGGAATGTGTCACACTTGTGTAGTCTAATCAGCGTTTCTTGATTCCTTAGTAGACTAATTAAATAAATAAAATCAATATCTCATATTGACTTATTTGAGCACGGCCATGCATTTCTTAGTCTCACTCTATCAAAGGGCCCAAGACATCACTCTTGTTATATAAGAGGGATAAATCCTATCTTGATCACTCAACATCCCTCTACATAGATCAAGGCATACCCAATTACTACCTTTATAGTCCATCCTATTACGAATGACATCTAGCAGCATTAAAGTATGCAATTCTCTATGTTGGGATCTCTGATGATCTCAAGTCAAAGGATCACATACACCATCATCACTATGAGAATCGCTTATGACACTCATATAACAATCCATGTAGCGTTCTCATGGAGGGTCGATCCAGTACATAGTTCTCTAACATGTACCTATGTGATGACTTGATATCCTATATCCATGACAATGGTCATCAGTCAACCACATATTAGTCTTATCGTATCATTGTTATCCTTGTTTACAATAATACTTGACTAGGGATATTTTAAGAATAGTGTGTTATTACTATTCTAAGGACATTATCATATAAGATTACATTACGCAGTTATAAAACAAATATAATAATGAACTATAATAAATAAAAATGTCATGATACATTAAAAAAATGCCAAAGTCAATCATCTAATGAATGGTTCTAAGGGCATAATCCAACATGTTATATGCATGAAAATAGGGTATATAGGGGCTACTAGAAGTGCATTGTTGGCTGCTATTTAAGGGAAAAGAAGACAGCCACAAAAAGGTGCCTAAACTGAGAGGTAAAAGCTTTCTTGTTTGGATTTTTATGGTGTATATATACAAGTATGTGAAATGGTGATCAGTAATAAATTTAATATCCGAAATGTTGACAATAGGTGCTCTAAGTGAAAAGGACAACAATAATTGCTGAGAGCAAAGGAAGCTAACAAGGATGTTTTAAAGGGTATGTAACTTAACTTTTAGTTAAGCTTAAGGTGTAAATTTATATATTGTTGGCTCTATAGCTATACCGAGAGGGGGGTGAATCGGTTTTTATCTAATCTTAAGCTCGTTTTTCGATTTCTCTAAATTCTCTAGCCTATATAAATATTTTCTAAGTTCTCTAGGCTATTCAATCATGCAATTCAAATACAATACAATAAGCTCAAATGTAATTGCAAGAAAGTAAAAAGAGTAGGGAAAGAGAGATTTACACAAGTGATTTATAGAGGTTCGGCAACTTGCCTACGTCCTCTACCTTGAGACACTCCCAAGGATTTTCTCCAAATCCACTATCTTGAATTTGTTACACTCCCTCTTTTTCTAGGCTCAAGAGAAACCTCCCTCTTTTTCTTAGGCTAAAGAGTAACCTCTCTCTTTTTCTTAGGCTAAAGAGAAACCTCCCCTTTACAAGGAATGATTTTGGTTTACAAGAGATGTAATCAAAGAAGGCCTCTAGATAGGCAAGTGATTACAGAGATTAAGCACAAGTAAAAGCCTATACAAAGTTTGTGCTAAGCAATACAAGAAATAGATGAATGATAGAAGATGAAGACTCTTTATCTCTTGAATTGATGTTGAGGCTTGAGGAAGATGAATAAGATGATGAAAGATGTTGCTTGGTTGTTCCTCTACCTTCCTTTAGCTTCTAAGCCTCTATTTATAGCCCCTTGGATGGTTTGTGGACGTTGGTTGGAGCCAAAACCGAAACTAGCCGTTGTATCTCACAGAAAATAGCCGTTGGGGACTTTCTGACATAAAGGGATCGATCCCTTTCCTTAGGGGATCGATCCCATGCTTCATTTTGGCCTTCCGGGGCACACTGCCAAAAAGGGATCGATCCCTTTCCTTAGGGGATCGATCCCATTCTTCCAGAATGGGTTTTTCCTGCACTTTTGGGTTAGAAATGATGTGGTCTTTGATCCTAATTCAACCCAAAACATATTGGCACTTTTGTGGGAGTTTTTCATGACTTTCTTTGATGAAAACATTGTCCAAAAATTCATTAAGTGATTTTCTAAAATATTCAAAACATTTATAAAGAATTAAGACCAATAAGGATGTATCATTAAATCATGGTCTTAATGTTTGGGTATGATCACTTAAAATGTATTGAGAAAATCATGTGTGATAAGGCAAATTTACAATATGAATTAAAACATTAAAGCTCACTTAAGTTTTTGTCATTTCAAAATATGTATGGCAATTTAAAGCTAACAATCTCCCCCTTTTTGATATGACAAAACTTAATGTAAATTTGCTTTAAAAATTCTTTGATAAAATACTCCCCCTCGAATAAAGCAGGACTTTATAAAGCTCCCCCTTAATATAAGCATGGGTTTTGAAAATGAATTTTCCCTCATTATCTCTCCCCCTTAATATCTCTCCCTTTATCTATCTCTCCCCCTTTTTGTCATAGCAAAAAGAAGGAAAAATAAGAAAAATATGCTTCCCCTAAAAATTATGGCTATGTGAGAGAAAAAAATGTGCTCCATCCAACAAGAAACATGTTAGTACATGGGACTTATAGCACAAATAAATAAGTCAATATTCTCAAAGAGTATGAAATATTTATGCAAGGAATATGACTTATGATCCTATACCAATTGTTTATAAATGATTTTGATACCAATTGTTGACAAGTAATTTTGCAAGAAGGTTCCAATTGGTAAGAAGTTAAGCAAGTTGTATGTAAATATCTACTAAGGTCTATGACTTGCTCATCTCAATCTTATTAAGCACCTAAGTATATCAATTGTTCTTTCTAAAGTCCAACTAAAGTGCATGGTAATACATCATGATTATGAGCTAACATTAGGTGACATATGATGTGCATGAGCTCATAAATCACGTTCAAGCAAGAGTGTGCATAGAATCAAGATATATAGCCATTAACTACAAATTCTAGCACACAAGAGTTTCATGCAAAAATATCCTAAGTGAATTCTTCTCTATTTGTCATAAACTAAAGAGCACAAGAAGAATTGTCAATTTAAAGCTCATACCAATTGGCAATTTAGTTTTGGCTTACCAATTATTGAAAATATGGTTCCCAATGATACTAATTGTTATTTCAATCTAAATACCAATTGTTACTAATGGTTGACTTAGTCATTTTGCATGAATCCAATATCTATGTGTAGTGTGTTCATGTCAAGAAAATAATCATTCCAAATATGCAAGAACACAATCACACATCATCAAATATGCATATGGATCAATTAAACATAAGCATACTATCATAAAGTATTAATCCATATTCATATTCACAAAGTTATACCATATGGAAGATTCATAAAATCAAAGTATTCAAGCAAACACATTTTCTTCCATGTTTTCAAGCACAAAAATCCTATGCTCATTTTCCAATTCAAGTCCATAACCAATTATGAGCAAGGAAAGATTAAAATAATAAATGCATGGATATCAAGTTTTGTTCAAGTTTGCATTTATCTTTGAATGTTGGTGTTGTCATTAAGACCCTAGTTCTTTAAGTACAAGGATGATAAAGTTTCATTCATTTGAACATTTAGGATCCATTTACCATCACAAATTATAGGCCAATGACCATTATTAATTGTTGAATTTACATTTGAAATCAATCCACTAGATGTATAATTATCATGAAACCTAGTGTGGAGTTGATAAGTCAAGCTAAGAGACATAATCCTATAAGCATGCTTGACTAAGATGAACAAAAAGAAAAATCAATAGGCATTATGCACAAGTTCATCAAATTCTCAAATATACAAACCATTGAAATAAATCACAAAAATTATGTTTAAATATTCATTGAAAGTATGTTTCAAGATTATTTCAAGATTCATGAATGTTTTCAACAAGAAAAATGATTTTGCACTTGTGAGCTCAAGAAAATTGATATTGATTGTTGAAAGTGATACCATTTGTTGGAAATGATTCAAATTGATGGAGTTGAGGCATGATATCAATGAAAAATGATTTTTCATACATTAAAGATCATTAAAAAGAAGTTAAAACAATGAATTTTAAGTTGAGAGGAGAGAAAATATCAAAACAATGAAAAGTTCTTCTCAATTTCGGATGAAAAGTGCAGAAAAGGCATAAATTGCCTAGAGGGATCGATCCTATGAGAAAAGGGATCGATCCCTAAACTCCAAAGTTCAATTTCCTGCATGTTTTTCCAAAGGGATCGATCCTGTATGTAGAGGGATCGATCCCTCATCCTGGTTCTGCAGATTTTTGACAGAAAATCCAACTTGTGAGGTGCAAAAACTTCGTTTTTGAGTATTTTAAGTCCAAGTAATGGTTTAAACATTTGTAAAACATGATTTTGGACTTGAATGAATGAAAATCATGAATGAAAAACCATTTTACAAAAGATTTTGCAATTTTGGAAGGATTTTCACCAATATATGCGTTTTTGGTCTCAAAGGGGGTCATTTTAAGAGTTATGCTTGTTTTGGCAAAACCAATGCATTGAATTACATAAATATGTCAAGACAAACTTGTTCACATAGATTTTAAACACATATAACATCAAATCATCATACTTGTGAACATTATGCCATGATTTCTAATATGCATGTTCTTCATTAAGGCTCATGACATGGAATTTTGCATATATGACATATTTGGCAATTTGAGGCAAGTAAATATATTATCAACACATAGAAAACTTGCTCAAACTACAGAAATTCAATAATCATTTCAAAATCACAAAACATGCCTTTCATTCAATCATCAATATTTGTTCATCCAACATTCAAAAATCATTTATCATGCCTTTTTGATTAATCATTCAACTCACAAAGCATCAAGAGTCATCAACCAACTACCTCATTAAATCAAACAAATAATTTTTAATACATATGAGTTTTGAAGAGATAGGATTTAAGCTTACAAAACTCCTTTGCTTGAGAATGCTTTGCCTTGTTGTGTTGGGATCCACTATTAGCCATTCTTTGAGAAATTGTTGTCACCTTGCTAAGGGTGGATCCTCAAGCTCTTTCTCTTTCTCATTGGCACAAGCAAACTCCATGAGGATGTGTTGAGCATATAAACTTCATTGTTCTATTGTATTCTCATGCTCTAACACTCCTACAACAAAAAATTCAAGCATGCTTTGGTACCCAAATTTTCTTGGGTCCATGAGAGTTAGTACAAATAATTTTTGATCCTTTTGGGATCCATTTCAAGCACAATTCATCATTATTTACAGCATGCTTAGGCACCCATATTTTCTTAACTACTCTTCCTCTAAATGTGGTTTTTCTATAAGTGCATGCTTGTGAAGAGTGTCCTATTCTATTGCAAAGTGAGCATGTGAGAGATGTATCATGCATAGTATTTTTGCTCACTAAGAAATTCCTAAGATGAGTTTCTTTTTGTTTTTCATTATAGCCTAACCCATCTTTGTCAAAGAAAGCTCTTTGGGTCTCTAACATGTGATCTAGCTTTTGTTGACCCATATAAAACCTAGAAAATGAGTTATGCAAATTTGTGTTCTTTTTATTTAACTCATTTATTTCTAAGTTGGCCTCTTCTAGTTTCTTTTCAAGTTCTATCTTAGCACTTGTCAAGGCTTCATTTTCTATTTTTAATTTAGCAATGATTTTCTTATATTTAGAATTCATGCATTGAAATTCATTTGCTAAATCATCAAAGGCATTTTGTAGTTCACTAAAGGTATAATCATTATCTTCACTAGAACGACTACTAGCCTCATCATCACTAACGGCCATAAAGCATGAGTAGGCTACCTCATTATCTACATTTTCCTCATCGGAGCTATCACTATCGCTCCATGCAGCCACAAATGCTTTCTTCCTAGGCTTCCTCTCCTTTTCTTTCCTAAGTAAGGGGCAATCTAGCTTAGTGTGACCTAGTTCATTACATTCATAGCACACTAAAGGGTCTTTTTCTCTTCTACTTGACTCTCCCCTATGATGTCTCCTATTACTCTCTCTCTCTTTCATTCTCATAAATCTATTGAATCTTTTGGCAAACATTGCCATTTCCTTTTCTTCCTCATTTCCACTCTCATCACTATCATCTTCAATGACCTCATGAGTGGAAGACTTAAGTGCTACCCCTACTTTCTTTAAAGGCTCTTCATTTCTTTTTATCTTCATTTCATATGTAAGTAGGGAGCCCATAAGTTCATCTAGAGACAAGGTGTTAGGATCCTTAGATTCTTCTATTGCGGTTACCTTTGCCTCCCAAGACTTAGGCAAGCTATTCAAAATTTTCTTTACCATTTCAACATTAGAATAAGCCTTGCCTAGAGCCTTAAGTCCATTAATTATATCATTAAACCTAGTAAACATTTCGCTAATGGACTCATTTTCTTTCATCCTAAATAGCTCATAATCATGTGTGAGCATTCCTACCTTAGTCTCTCTAACTTGATTGGTCCCTTCATGTGTGATGGCTAGTTTGTCCCATATTTGTTTAGCATTTTCACATAGGGACACTCTATTATATTCATTGGGACCTAATGCACAAAAGAGAGTGTGCATGGCCTTGGCATTCAATTGTGCCACTCTCATGTCATTTGTGTCCCACTCATCCTCACTCTTTGGGACATCCTTTCCATCTACTTTCTTCATGGTAATTCTAGGACCATTCACTATAATTCTCCACACTTCATAATCGTTTGATTGTACAAATAACATCATTCTAGTTTTCCAATATGAATAGTTCTCACCATTAAAGAGTGGAGGTCTAACTAATGATTGTCCCTCTTCTCCTAGGGGTGTGCCTATATTCAAGTGAGCCATTTAAGATCGTTTAGCTTGATAGAGGTTAGTCTAATTCAATCTCGAGCCCAAGCTCTGATACCAATTGTTGGCTCTATAGCTATACCGAGAGGGGGTGAATCGGTTTTTATCTAATCTTAAGCTCGTTTTTCGATTTCTCTAAATTCTCTAGCCTATATAAATATTTTCTAAGTTCTCTAGGCTATTCAATCATGCAATTCAAATACAATACAATAAGCTCAAATGTAATTGCAAGAAAGTAAAAAGAGTAGGGAAAGAGAGATTTACACAAGTGATTTATAGAGGTTCGGCAACTTGCCTACGTCCTCTACCTTGAGACACTCCCAAGGATTTTCTCCAAATCCACTATCTTGAATTTGTTACACTCCCTCTTTTTCTAGGCTCAAGAGAAACCTCCCTCTTTTTCTTAGGCTAAAGAGTAACCTCTCTCTTTTTCTTAGGCTAAAGAGAAACCTCCCCTTTACAAGGAATGATTTTGGTTTACAAGAGATGTAATCAAAGAAGGCCTCTAGATAGGCAAGTGATTACAGAGATTAAGCACAAGTAAAAGCCTATACAAAGTTTGTGCTAAGCAATACAAGAAATAGATGAATGATAGAAGATGAAGACTCTTTATCTCTTGAATTGATGTTGAGGCTTGAGGAAGATGAATAAGATGATGAAAGATGTTGCTTGGTTGTTCCTCTACCTTCCTTTAGCTTCTAAGCCTCTATTTATAGCCCCTTGGATGGTTTGTGGACGTTGGTTGGAGCCAAAACCGAAACTAGCCGTTGTATCTCACAGAAAATAGCCGTTGGGGACTTTCTGACATAAAGGGATCGATCCCTTTCCTTAGGGGATCGATCCCATGCTTCATTTTGGCCTTCCGGGGCACACTGCCAAAAAGGGATCGATCCCTTTCCTTAGGGGATCGATCCCATTCTTCCAGAATGGGTTTTTCCTGCACTTTTGGGTTAGAAATGATGTGGTCTTTGATCCTAATTCAACCCAAAACATATTGGCACTTTTGTGGGAGTTTTTCATGACTTTCTTTGATGAAAACATTGTCCAAAAATTCATTAAGTGATTTTCTAAAATATTCAAAACATTTATAAAGAATTAAGACCAATAAGGATGTATCATTAAATCATGGTCTTAATGTTTGGGTATGATCACTTAAAATGTATTGAGAAAATCATGTGTGATAAGGCAAATTTACAATATGAATTAAAACATTAAAGCTCACTTAAGTTTTTGTCATTTCAAAATATGTATGGCAATTTAAAGCTAACATATATGTACAAGTACATTATATATATAGGTTATTTGCATGATGAAGATGAGTTGATGTTTATGGCGTAAGAATGACCTAGATAACGATAAGAAATATTTCAAGACAGGTTGGCTAGACTAGAAACATTAAGGCAAGCTTAAACACCACGTTTTGATCACAATTTGTATAAATGGTATCATTCCATGAATTATCAGTATGTTAGTATGATAGAGAAGATATAAAGAAGCAACAATTGGCCAAGACTGTATAAATGACGTCGCTAAAATGCTAAGCTTTGGCATAAGAACGTAAGCTTTATATGCAAAATGATAATATGTTTGGATCGATGGCCACAAATGTAATATTATATATATATAGGTATCGGCATGGTGTATTGCTTAGTATAAAATTGTTAAAGATTGTGTTTTACACCTCGGTAAATATGTGATTGGGATGATTGTAGTGGCTTAGACTAGGACAGAAGATTGAATTTCAACTGGGAAGGCTTAAGGAATATATTGGCTAAGCGTGAGGTAAGTGGGTTAAGTAACATATGTTAGCATCATCTCGTAGAATGACTTTAAATTTGATAAATACTTCGGTTTATTCTTACGTTAAGAAAATATGAAAGTTATGACTGGACAATGAGGTATAGTTGGTTTACAAATTTGGTTTATGTTGGGTTGGATAAAAACCTTATTTTCTGCCTTATGTGTTGTGACCAGCCAAACGTGCACGTTAAATTAATCGAATTGATGCATATGTGCATTTACATATTGCATATTTTGAGATGAGCTATTTAATGCCTATATTTTGACGAATTGCATCATGTTTTCAATTATAAAGTTTTTGTTTGAACTAACCTTTTGAAATAAATCGAAACCTTCGCATATTTGAAACTTAAAATTGGTTTAATAAGTGTTTTGAAATTCGTGGAAGCCAAGTGCTACCCGAGGAAATTGTTTTCAAACTGTTTTTGAATGCAGGCACGTCCTACGACCTTCGCGTCATTTCTAGCTTATCGAGCTTAGCTCTAAGCCTTATTGCCCATCTATCGAGCTTGGTGCTCGAGACTATTGTATTGTACCTATCGAGCCTAGTGCTCTAGGTAGATTGTTACTTGTTTGGAAAACTAGCAAGCAAGTTCCAGCTCTCGACTGATCAGTGAGACTGGATATTGTTCTATGGCCATAGATTTAGTGTTGCTTGTGACACCATTCCATCTCTAGCTAGGATGGACATCGTTATCGTATCGGTGATTGAGGATCGTTGCCTAAACTCTACTTACTACTGTTTCATTATCGGTACTGTTTTCAGTGAATCAAGGCGATATGCCTAACAGTTATTGATTTCTTATTTCATGACTTATGGAATTATTAAAGTTCATATTGATAGAAATTATTGCAGCGTATATTGATCGTTTTATCAAAGTGTTTATTGATTGCTTTATCAAAATGGATATTGATTGATTTATCGAAGTGTATTAATCGTTTATTCGAAGTGCATAGCATATTGAATTTGACCAAATGCATAGTGAATTGATTTAGTTGAACTGTATGATAAGTTTGATTTAAATAAGTGCATATTGAAAGTGTTTTAAAACTGAAGTGTACGAAGAAAGTATTTTGGCTTAATACCATGCTTAAACACTAAGCTTACTTGTTACTTCAGCATTGTTTTCTACACGTGCATGTAGATCGACATAAGTCTAACATGCATTTACTTAAACTACTTTCTGAGTCGTGGTTTTGCTCACCCCTTTCTAACAACATTGCAGATCATACGAGCTAGACTCCACACTTGGAGTTTTGGTGCAAGGCCTCGGGGACGATCTCTATTAGCGATACTGGTTTGAGTCCTTCGAGTGCTATTTTTGTTTTGCTTGAGGTATAAAAAAGGTTATTTTGTTTATCATGCATGACATTTAAGATGCACAGTACATGCTTATGAAATTATTTTGGGTGTAACTTAGGATCTTTCTAAATTATTATAGACTCGTATAATTATCGAGTGCGATTCGAGAAATGATCAATGTACGACAATTATGAGCTGTGAAATGCTATATATATTTAACTGATGATTTTGGAAGTATGAGTAGTATATGGTGATATAGACTGTGGATTGTGGAATTGAGATATGTTGTTGGGAATAGTTGTTATTGTACAGGTTATTTACTGGGGAAAATCGATTTTATATAAAGGGAAGTTTTCGATCTTTTTCTTTTACCAATTTAATATTGAATTAAAGTATCAATCAAGTTGAGTTGTTTTAAGAGATAGTAAATTAAATGGTGAATGTAAGGTTAAATCGAATTGAGAAATGCGAGTTTAGTTTAGAAGCAACACTGACACCGAATACAAACCTTAAAATGAAAAGAAAAATTTAGTTCGAAAAATTGATAATTTGTAATAAAGTGAAAGTGATAAGTACACGTCACGATCTTCGAGTCGTGACAGATTAATGGTAGCAGAGCAAGGTTTATCTAGTACGTGTCAGTGTCATAGAGATCGTTATTAATGTTACATCCCATGTACTGTGTAATGTCTGCATGTAACTTACTGTTATCAACTTATACTAAGATTGATTTGCTCTTGGTATAGGTATTTCTCTAAATTGAAATACAATAAGGAGGATTGGAGGTAGACCTAGGGGGTTGGCTCGGAGATTGCCAATTACACGTCTGACCTCATCCACAGTACCTCCATCATCCTCACATCCAACACCTCCACCACCAGATAGTATTAAGGCAAGGATGGTTAGAATAGAACAAAGTCATGAGACCATGACGGCTTTATTACAACAATTGGTGGCCAACCAAGCTGGTGCTCATCAAGCTGTAGTGCCACCTCCTGTACCTCCAGTGCCTTCACCACCACCATCGCCACCTCCGGCAGTACCTCAAGCTGCACCTCCGCCAGTCTGTGCCCCCACCAACCATGTTTGAGGTTGGAAATCCGGTGGATAGGAACATGACACCTCTTCGACAATTTCAGAAGATGAATCCACCACAGTTTAAGGGGGAGAAGGATCCCGTGAAGGCTGAGGAATGGATAGAGGATATAAAGTTCCTCTTCAAATATATGGGGTACAATACCACCGAAAGGGTTTCCTTAGCCGTGTATATGATGAGGGGCATTGCACAAAAACGGTGGAAGACACATGAACCATTCTTATTGGCTAAAGATCTGATAATTACATGGGAGAGATTTGTAGAGACTTTTATGAATTACTATATCTCCAAAGCTGCCCGGCGACAGAAAAAGAAAGAATTTTTGGAACTTACTCAAGGATCGATAAGAGTTGATGAGTATGAGACCCGTTTACTGCCTTTGTGAAGTATGACATAAACTATGCCACTAATGTTGAGAAGAAGGCAGAGAAGTTTGCTTTGGGATTGAGACCTAACATCCGAGGCAGGGTCACTCCATTTGAGCTTACCGAGTATGAGGCAGTGGTGAGGAAAGCTCAGACTGTTGAATAAGAATTGGAGACTACTTAGGCTGATTATAGGGAAGGAAGCCTCCTAGAGCTAAACCATTCAAAGATAGGAGAAATAAGAAGAGGAAGCCTGAGCTGAGTAGATCACAGGGACAGACTAAGAGGCAGAGGTTTGTTGCGCCTCTACCACAAGCTGCTAGGCCTACAGTTACTGCTACCCCAGCTAACAGAGCCTTGGCCACTATCCCTACCACTACATCTCAACCATGTGCCGTTTGTGGCAACAAACATGGCAATAGACCTTGCTACATAGTTACCGGAGCTTGTTTTAAGTATGGAAAGGTTGGCCACAGAATCAAAGATTGTCCCCAGATGAAGGCCACAGAGACAAAGGCTGAGGGACAGACTATACCGTAACAAAAAAGAGCACAAGACAAGGGCAAGAGTCTAGTGGTGCAAGGTAGAGTGTTTGCAGTTGATCAAGAGGCAGCTGATGCTTCTGATTCGATTATTAAGGGTAAGTTCACTATCTATGATTTAGAAGCATTTGTACTCATTGACCTAGGCTCAACTCACTCATTCATTTCACCTGCATTTGCTAGTAGATTACGTATAGAGTCAGAGCCTTTAGGTTATCTATTATGTATTATTACTCCTTTCAAAGAATCTCAAATGACCGAACATGTGTATCGTCAGTGTAAAGTGAAGGTGGGAGATAAGTACCTAGTAGTAGATTTGGTGTTATTAGATATGTATGACTTTGATGTAATACTAGGCATGGAGTGGTTAGCCAACCATCATGCTAGTTTAGACTGCTATAGGAAGGTTGTTACTTTCTCCTTATCTGAAAAGTTTGTATTACGCCTTGGAAATGATAAATAGAATGATTGTAATTATATTGATGTCTCACTAATATGAGATTAATTTGTTTATGAAAATTATCTCGCGTTTGTCGAGGATGCCAAAAAGAGCCATCTGGAACTGTCTAACATTCCAATTGTTAAGGACTTCTCCGATGTGTTTTCGGATGAGCTACCGGGGCTACCTCTAGAAAGAGAGACGGAGTTCACTATAGAGCTACTCCCAAGCACTTAACCGATATCAAAGCCTCCATACCGAATGGCCTTGGTTGAGTTAGAGGAACTGAAAAAGTAGTTACAAGAGCTGCTAGATAAAGGGTTTATAAGACCGAGTGTGTCACCCTGGGGGCTCCAGTGTTGTTTGTGAATAAGAAGGATGGTAGTTTGATGTTGTGTATAGACTATAGGTAGTTGAATCAAGTGACAGTGAAGAATAAGTACCCACTGCCTAGGATTGATGACTTGTTGGATCAATTGAAGGGTGCCCAGATATTTTACAAGATTGATTTAAGGTCTGGGTACCATCAGCTAAGAATCAAAAAGGAAGATGTATCAAAGACAGCTTTCAGGACTTGATATGGCCACTATGAGTTCTTGGTTATGCTGTTTGGTTTAACAAATGCCCCTGCAGCGTTCATAGGATTAATGAATGAAGTTTTTAAACCCTACTTAGATAAGTTTTTCATCGTCTTCATTGATGAAATACTAGTGTATTCTCGATCCCGAAAAGAGCATGAACAACACCTCTGCACTGTGCTTCAGACTCTTCGAGAGAAGGAACTGTATGCAAAGTTTAGTAAGTGTGAATTTTGGTTAGAGCAAATCAGTTTTCTGAGGCATGTAGTATCAAAGGATGGTGTGTCGGTTGACCCAGCTAAGATAAAGGCTGTGATTAGTTGGGAGAGGCCTAAGATAGTAACTGAAATTTGTAGCTTTCTAGGGCTTGCGGGATACTATAGGAGATTTGTAGAGGGATTTTCCAAGCTGGCTACTCCACTAACCCGACTCGCACGCAAGGATGTCAAGTTTGAGTGGAGTGATGCATGTGAGCGCAGTTTTTTAGAATTGAAGCAGTGATTGACTACAACTCCTATTCTGAAAATTCCAAGTGGATCTGGAGGATTTGCAGTATATAGTGATGCCTTTCTACAAGGTCTAGGTTGTGTATTGATGCAGAATGGTAAAGTAGTGGCCTATGGTTCAAGACAGTTAAAGGACCATGAGAGAAACTACCCTACACACGACCTAGAGTTGGCAGCAGTAGTGTTTGTGCTAAAGATATGGCGCCACTATTTGTATGGTGAACGATTTCAGATTTACACGGATCATAAGAGTCTGAAGTATCTGTTCTCGCAGAAAGAGTTGAACATGAGACAAAGACGGTGGATGGAGCTGTTGAAAGATAATGACTACGAGATTCTTTACCATCCAGGTAAAGCAAATCAAGTAGTCAACGCATTGAGTAGGAAGAGTATGGGTATAGTTAGCTACATGATGCTTAAAAAGTGGGATTTGATGGAAAAATTTTCGAAATTGAATCTAAATCTAGAACCTAAAGGTGAGTGTCTGATTGCTAGCTTGAAGATAGAGCCTAGTATTATTGATCAGATCAGACAAGCTCAGAAAGAAGATCCTAGACTTGTGGAGATTACTAGTATGATGCAACTAGATCAGGATTCAGATTTTGAGATCAGAGATGATGGGCTGTTGAGATATAGGGGCAGGATTTGTATTCCGGATAGTGAGGTCTTGAAGAAACAGATTATGGAAGAGGCACACAGCTCCTAATACGCAACGCATCTAGGCAATACAAAGATGTATCAAAACTTATGCAAGGTGTATTGGTGGGCTGGTATGGAGAAGGATATAGTGACCTTTGTGTCCAAATGTTTAGTGTGCCAAAAAGTTAAGATTAAACACCAGAGACCAGCGGACTTACTGAAGCCTTTATCTATACTTATGTGGAAATGGGAACACGTGACTATGGACTTTATCATGGGGCTCCCGAGGACTCGAAGGAATCATGATACAATATGGGTGATAGTTGATAGATTGCCAAAGTTCGCTTACTTCCTAGCTATGAAGGCTATCGATTCACTTAGTGCCTTAGCAAATATGTATGTCAAAGAAATAGTGAGGTTACATGGGGTCCCAGTAAGCATAGTTTCATATAGAGATTCTCGGTTTACTTCCCGTTTTTGGGAACACTTCCAAAATGCCTTGGGAACTAAACTGACCTTTAGCACAACCTTTCATCCTCAAACCGATGGGCAGTTAGAGAGGACAATTCAAACCCTTGAGGACATGTTGAGGGCATGTGTCATGGATTTTCAAGGCTCATGGGATGATCATTTGGCACTAGCTGAATTTGCATATAACAACAGCTTTCACTCTAGTATTGGGATGGCACCTTACGAGGCATTATATGGATGAAGGTGTAGATCCCCTATTGGCTGGGAAGAGGTAGGTGAAAGAAAGATATTTACTCCGAAATTAGTAAAGAAAGCTTCTGAGGACGTGAGGTTGATATGTGATAGATTGAGAATAGCCCAAAGTAGATAGAAGAGCTATGCGGATAGTCGGAGAAGGCCTTTAGAATTTCAAGTTGGAGATAAAGTGTTTTTGAAGATCTCTTCGTCTAAAGGCATAATGAGATTTTGTAAGAAAGGGAAGTTGAGCTCTCGGTATAGTGGTCCATTTGAAATACTAGAGAGAATTGGTGACGTGGCATACCGACTAGCGTTACCACTAGAGCTATAAGGTGTGCATAATGTCTTCCATTTGTCAATGCTCAGGAAGTATCATCTGGACCCCTCCCATGTCACTGAGTATGAACCTTTGGAGGGAGGATCTGAGCTACGTTGAGAGACCCATTCGGATTTTAGATAGAAAAGATAAGATATTGAGGTCTAAGACAATTCCTTTAGTGAAAGTACTTTGGAAGCATCACTCTTCAGAGGAAGCAACATGGGAGTTAGAGAGTTTGATGAAGGAAAAGTACCCTCACCTTTCTCAAATGATCACGGAAAATTTGGAGGACCAAATTTCTTAAGGTGGGGAGGATGTGAAGACTGTAAAATTCTGTACCATGATATTAAATAAATAAAAGACATAGAATAAGCTAAGTACGGAGATGTACTCTGTAATTATTATTATTATTGTAAGTAATGAGAATGAAGTTTCAAATTTAGTAAATTTAACAATAAATGATTAATATCTTTGTGTAATTTAGAATTTTATAAATAAGTTCAAGATATATATATTAATTCATATGAGGAAAATAAATTAAAAAATTTGCACAATTGTGAAGAAAACTAATAGATTATATGAATACACTTACGAAATCTAAGTGTATAGATGATTAAAAGAACAAATAAGTAAATATAACGATATATTCATTTAATGAAATAAATAATACAAATACATTAAAATAAATGTAATATACATGAGTATAGGAATAATATATATATGGACAGCAAGTACAAATAAATAAATATATAATATACAAGAGCTACTATTGTACATAAAGGTAAGAAATATATATTTTAATTAAGAAAGATTATATATATGTGTGTATGTGTGTGTGTGTGTATAAGGAAAAAGAGAGGGAAAACTGAGGCTTCCTTAGGAAGCCATCGGCTCCCTCACCTGCTCCCACTATTGTGGGAGCAGGAATTGAAAAGAAATGGCAAAGGACTCTATCGGTCCTCTGCCAAAACCAAAACTAGATTAAAAACAAAAAAAAAAGGAGAAAAAGAAAGAAGAGAAGAGGAAAAAAAAAGAAAATGCAGCAGTGGCTTGAACGAGAGAGAGAATTGATAAGGAGAGATTTCTAAGAGAGTAAACAGCAGCGGAAAATGAAGGGAAGGGATTTTCTGTAGCAAAACTGAAAGAAGAGGAACACTGTTGCTGCTAGAAATGAGAAGTTGGAAGAAGAAGGCTGATCGGAGAATAAAGAGAGAGTGGAGGAGAAGGAAAAAGGTTCACGCAACAAAGAAATGGGTGCTGATTTTCTCTTCTTTCAGTTCTAGAACAGTCACCTACAGTGAAGCTGAAGTTGGGGGTTCACGGTGGCTCAAAAAAGGCTGAGTTGCGGTTGTCATTTAGGCTGAAGCTACTGCCTACTGAGAAGCTCGAAAACAGGGGAACAAAGAAACATTGATTAAGGCTAGTTGACACCACTTGAGCTGAGTTTATGAGTTAAATATGCAAGTTGTTTAGGCGTTCATCAAGGGCTCACAGTGGTTGTAATAGAAGCTGGATAGGAATGGCTCTCGGGCAGTTTTTAGTTGCTGTTAAAGGCTGATTTTTTTGCTAGTCACAGTGGTATTTTGGTGCTATTGTAAGTTGGGTTTAAGGGCTGAATTTTTGAGCTGGAATGAGGGGATGTTAACAGAGGTAAATGATGACTTTTTGAGCTGGTTTTAACTTATTGTTTTAAGGGTACACAAGAGGGATAGCAGGACTATAAAAGATGAAATTTTGTTGGTTGTTATATGCATGAAAATAGGGTATATAGGGGCTGCTAGAAGTGCATCGTTGGCTGCTATTTGAGGGGAAAGAAGACAGCCACAAAAAGGAGCCTAAAGTGAGAGGTAAAAGCTCTCTTGTTTGGATTTTTAAGGTGTATATATATATATAAGTATGTGAAATGGTGATCAGTAATAAATCTAATATCTGAAATGTTGACAATAGGTGCTCTTAGTGAAAAGGACAACAGTAATTGCTGAGAGCAAAGGAAGCTAACAAGCATGTTTTAAAGGGTATGTAACTTAACTTTTAGTTAAGCTTAAGGTGTAAATATATATATATATATGTGTGTGTGTACAAGTACATTATATATATAGGTTATTTGCATGATGAAGATGAGTTGATGTTTATGGCGTAGGAATAACTTAAATAATGATAAGAAAGAATTCAAGAAAGGTTGGCTAGACTAGAAACATTAAGGTAAGCTTAAACACCACGTTGTGATCACAATTCATATAAATGGCATCATTCCATGAATTATCGGTATGTTAGCATGATAGAAAAGATATAAAGAAGCGACAATTGGCCAAGACTGTATAAATGACGTCGCTAAAATGCTAAGCTTTGGGGTAAGAACGTAAGCTTTATATGCAAAATGATAATATGTTTGGATCGATGGCCACAAATGTAATATTGTGTATATATATATATATATATATATATATAGAGAGAGAGAGAGAGAGAGGTATCGACATGATGTATTGTTTAGTATAAAATTGTTAAAGATTGTGTTTTACACATCGGTAAATATGTGATTGGGATGATTGTAATGGCTTGGACTAGGACAGAAGATTGAATTTAAACTGGGAAGGCTTAAGGAATATATTGGCTAAGTGTGAGGTAAGTGGGTTCAGTAACATATGTTAGCATCATCTCGTATAATGACTTTAAATTTGATAAATATTTTGGTTTATTATTATGTTATGAAAATAGGAAAGTTATGACTGGACAATGAGGTATAGTTGGTTTACAAATTTGGTTTATGTTGGGTTGGATAAAAAACTCATTTTCTGCCTTGTGTGTTGTGACTAGCCAAACGTGCACGTTAAATTAATCGAATTGATGCATATGTGCATTTACATATTGCATATTTTGAGATGAGTTATTTAATGCCTATATTTTGACGAATTGCATCATGTTTTCAATTATAAAGTTTTGGTTTGAACTAGCCATTTGAAATAAATCGAAACCTTCACATATTTGAAACTCAAAATTGGTTTAATAAGTGTTTTAAAATTCGTGGAAGCCAAGTGCTACATGAGGAAATTGTTTTCAAACTGTTTTTGAGTGTAGGCATGTCCTATGACCTTCAGGTCATTTCTAGCCTATCGAGCTTAGCTCTAGGCCTTATTGCCCATCTATCGAGCTTAGCTCTAGGCCTTATTGCCCATCTATCGAGCTTGGTGCTCTAGACTATTGTATTGTACCTATCGAGCCTAGTGCTCTAGGTAGATTGTTATTTGTTTGAAAAATCAGCAGGCAAGTTTCAGCTCTCGACTAATCAGCGAGACTAGATATTGTTCTATGGCCATAGATTTAGTGTTGTTTACGACACCATTCCATCTCTAGCTAGGATGGACATCGTTATCGTAACAGTGATTGAGGATCGTTGCCTAAACTCTACTTACTACTGTTTCATTATCAATACTGTTTTCAGTGAATCAAGGCGATATGCCTAACAGTTATTGATTTCTTGTTTCATGACTTATGGAATTATTAAAGTCCATATTGATCGAAATTATTGTAGCGTATATTGATCGCTTTATCAAAGTGTTTATTGATTGCTTTATCAAAATGGATATTGATTGATTTATCGAAGTGTATTAATCGTTTATTCGAAGTGCATAGCATATTGAATTTGACCGAATGCATAGTGAATTGATTTAGTTGAATTGTATGATAAGTTTGATTTAAATAAGTGCATATTGAAAGCGTTTTAAAACTGAAGTGTACGAAGAAAGTATTTGACTCAATACCATGCTTAAACATCAAGCTTACTTGTTACTTCAGCATTGTTTTCTACACGTGCATGTAGATCGACATGTGTCTAACATGTATTTACTTAAACTACTTACTGAGCCGTGGTTTTGCTCACCCCTTTCTAACAACATTGCAGATCATACGAGCTAGACTCCACACTTGGAGTTTTGGTGCGAGGCCTCGAGGATGATCTTTAGTAGCGATACTGGTCTAAGTCCTCCGAGTGCTGTTTTTGTTTCGCTTGAGGTATAAAAATTGTTATTTTTTTTATCATGTATGACATTTAAGATGCACAGTACATGCTTATGGAATTATTTTGGGATGTAACTTAGGATCGTTCTAGATTATTATAGACTCATATAATTATCGAGTGTGATCCAAGAAATGATCAATGTACGACAATTATGAGCTGTAAAATGTCATATATATTTAACTGATGATTTTGGAAGTATGTGTAGCATATGGTGATATAGACTGTGGATTGTGGAATTGAGATATGTTGTTAGGAATAGTTGTTATTGTGCAAGTTATTTACTGGGGAAAATTGATTTTATATAAGGGGGAGTTTTCGATCTTTTTCTTTTACCAATTTAATATTGAATTAAAGTATCAACCAAGTTGAGTTGTTTTAAGAGATAGTAAATTAACTGGTGAATGTAAGGTTAAATCGAATTGAGAAATGCCAATTTAGTTTAGAAGCGACACTGACACCGAATACAAACCTTAAAGTGAAAAGAAAAATTTAGTTCGAAAAATTGGTAATTTGTAATAAAGTGAAAGTGATAAGTACACGTCACGGTTTGCGGGTCGTGACATCTATAGTTGCCCTTCTTTGTGTATTTGTTATGAAACAATAATTGTACAAAGACATAGACACCTATTTTGTCTGACTCTATTTTTTATTTTTTCATTTTTCGAAAACATCCCTCTAAACAGAAAGGCAGTCAAACTTTAAAATCATGTTATAAAAGCTCAATCTAAACAGACAAGTAGTCAAAATTTAAATTTTTAATTCTCAAAGGTTTCAAGGAATTATTTTTGGAGGATTTTGAAAAATTTCCCGAAGGCATTTTGAAATTTTACTCGGAGGATTTTGAAATTTTGCCTGAAGGCATTTGAGATTTCGCCTAGAAGCATGCTCAGAGGCTTACGAAATTTTACTATGAGGTTTTCAAAATTTTGCTCGGAGGCATTTGAGATTTTGCCCTGAGGCTTTTGAAATTTTACTCGGAGGTTTTCAAAATTTTGCCTGGAGGCATTTGAGATTTCACCCGGAGGCATTTGGAAATATACCCAAAGGATATTAAAATTATACCTGAAGGCTTTTGAAATTGTACTTAGAGGCATTTGATAATTTATCTAAAATATACTCGAAGGCTTTGGAAATTGTACCTGGAGGATTTTGAAAATTTACCTTGAGGTTTTGTTTTCTAAACTTCATTTTTCTCTTTTCCTTTTCAAATTATATCCAGAGGTTTATAATCTCATCTCATCATTCTCAATCCTATCTTTTAGATTATCTTGTTATTCCAATTTTTCTTTTTGTCATTTTCTATCTAAACATCATATTTTTCTGATCTCATTATCTCATTGCATCTTTCAATTTCGTCTCTTCTTTTCTTTTCTTTTCTTTTCTTTTCTTTTTTTGTCATCATATTCTTTCAATTTTCTCTCTTTCATCTGAACTACCCTTTCAAATTTCCCATTATTTTTTATCAAATTTTTCATTTTCAAAATTTCTCTCAGAATTTTGTTCATCTTTTTCGAAAGTTCAAAATTTCATTCTAAAATTGTCTTTCAAAGTTCAAATCTTATTTCAAATGCATGTAATGAAAGTGCCACAAACGTTATGAATGCTATGTCTTGAATGCTATGAATGTCATTAATGCTATGAATGTCATGAATGTCATGGATGCTAATGTCACACAATGCCTTACCATATCTTGTAACGACCATCTTGTCATCTAAAAAATTTCTTGTCCTTTATCTTTTTTAATATCACATCAAAGCATGTCTTCACATTTCTTGAGTAGCAATTGCCCCAAAAAAATCATCAAAATTTTTCAACTTGTTCTTCACATCTTAAAAACTCATTTTCTGATCATGAATATCTCACTACAACAAATTGCCCCACATAATTATTTTCAAGGTAAATGTCATTGACATTTGGATCTCTTAATAATTGGAGATCACTACCTAGACTAAATAGGGTGAATCACTGCTTGGTCTTTCTAAATGAAATGAAAGTGTTTGACAAATCAAACAAGTTTGGCTATCAAAATGTTACCACTTGGTAGGAAAATCAATATTTCAATATCTAGGCTAACAAAATAGATTCCTTTGAAAAAATCAAAATTGTTCTGCAAAATTGATCTTTTAGAACACAATTCATTTCAGCACTCTTTTTGATTCTTGATATGTGGTATTTCAATATATGTCAAAACTAGCCTTGATCAGCCCAAATTTAGGGCAAGAAAAGGTTTTAATATTAGAAGAATTTCAAAGAATGTTCATCTTCTTGGGTTTCTCAAAAAGATTTTGATTGTAAGTTCCTTCCTCTGGCAATTTTCCTTCTTCTTGTCACATTTCATAATCATATCCAAAGGCTTTACGTTACTTCAAGATTTCCAATTTTGCTCTAGGCTGCCCTCTTTTGGGTTTTCACCCTGGAGCCTCATTCATCTTTTGCTTTTCTTTTTTTCCTTTTTTTTTTTACTATGTATTTGAGAATCCAAATTTCTTTCAAAATCAAATTATGATATGGATTTACCATAGAACAACTTTTCAATATTAGTATCTTAACTTGATAAGCCCAAAATAAGTGTTTCAAGGTTCACATACCAAGGATCACTTCTTCTTGTTTGGACATTTGTCACTTCCTATATTTTTTTAAAGCATGTTTTCTTTGTCTTCCACCTTTTTCTTTTTTGATTTTCTCTTTTTTTTTCTTTCCTTCATTTTCATTTCTTCATTTTTATTTTCATTTTTTTTCATTCTTTTTTTCTTCACATTTCCCCCATAACATAAGGCATTCCATCCTAGTACTCCAATCAATCATGCTTCATAAATAATTAATTTTAGTACATGCCCTCCAATGTGGAGGGTGATCTTTGATTAGGGTTCATTCAAAAGAAATGAATACGCTCAAACGGGGTAGCAACTGGATAATTTCATTTTTGTCAAGGGATGTGAAAGATGGCCATTTGTCATTTCAAATTAAGATACCTCTATCAAAAAGTAATTCTTGGGAAAATTTTCTTTTACTTTTTGAAATCATTTAAATATCTCACATGCATTGTATTATAATCATTTTTCATTTTCTTTTTTTTTCTTTTTTCTTGTGTTTTCTTTCATGAATCTTGCTCAAAATGTATCAACTCAACTTGATGAAGGCCTTATGTGATGATTCTCATTTGTTCATGTCAACTTTATTCAAAGAAAAAGGGGAATTGAATCAAGAATGGACCACAAAAAGACGTCAAGGTTATAAAATAGCTTGGCTTTCAATCATCTTGCCCCAAGATATAGACAAAGGAAAAGGTTTTGAAGATTATGATTTCTGTGAAAGGATTCTTAGATAAAGATGTGTTTGAGGTTCTAACTTAGTCTTGACACATATTAAATTACCAAATTTCAAACCCATTAAAGTGCCTTATAAATTGATTCTTAAAATTTTCACAAAAGATTTGTAATTAAATTAATCATTTTATTAACCCAAATAAAGATCATTAATTTCCAAATCCTACCAGGGTTTGAAAAGATTAGGTTTATAAGGCTTAAACTTGTGTTTCATTAAGGAATTCAAGCTTACAACGAATAGAGCATAAAGAAATAGGTAGAAATATTCATTCTCAAAAGTAATTGCTAATGTTTTCAGGATCATGTCAATTCTTATTGTAAAAAAAAAAAAAAGTTATGCAAATTGAATAAAAACAATCTCGTTATCCCCTAAACACATCACATTCATAAAAAGAACTCAAGCAATAGTAGACTTCCATTCTTCCATAAGTTGTTGAGTGAAAACACCATTTCTAATAAGGTCTTCAATCTTCTCCCTTAATTGTCTACACTTTTTTTGCTGAATGTTTAATCGCCCCCATATAATAATCACATTTACCATCTGGATCATAACTCCTTGCGGTTGGATTTGGAATTGTTTTTAAAGGCACAGGATTGAGGTATTGTACCTTTAATAAGAAAGGCAAAAGATACGAAATTGGAATTGGAATTTGCACTCTCTCTTGATTGTTTCTTGGTTGTTTATGATTGTGCAACGTCTGAGACGTAGAAATAGTAATAAGCATTAGAGAATGAAGATTTGTTGGTGGAACTAGCTGATAATGGTAAGGATTTTGGGATATGTTGTTTATATATGGATGACAAGGTTGGTATATTAGATAAGGATAAGGCATAAAGTTCCCAAATGGTTGCCTCTTAACAGTCCCTACTTGTGCCTCTCCTTTCTCATTCATTGATGCATCACCTCCTTTTATCTTGCCAGTTTTTATTGCTTTCTCTATCATTTCCCCAAAAATACCATGTTTGCAAAATTCTTAGTATCATTGCCTATCATTCTTTCATAATAGGGAGCCTTGAGGGTATTTAAGAAGAATATGGTAACTTCCCTCTCAGTCAAAGGAGGTTGAGCTTGTGATGCCACATCTCTCCATCGTTGGGTATATTCTTTGAAGCTCTCGTCTTTCTTCTTCTTCATACTTTGGAGGGATAAACAGTCGAGAGCTATGTCAGACGTATGTCTATATTGAGCTATAAAAGCTCTTACCAACTCAGACCAAGATGTAACTCAGCTCCTTTCCAATTAGTGTACAAGCTAGTGGCAGACCCAGTCAAGCTATCTTGAAAAACATGAATTAATAGCTTGTCATCCCATGCCTATGCTACCATCTTCCTATAGTACTTGAGATGCTCTTTTGGGTACGAAGTTCCATTAAACTTCTCAAATTTAGTTACCTTGAACTTTGGAGAAAGTACCATGCTAAGTACCAAACACAACCTTTCAGCATTAATCAGCCCAAAATAGTGAATATCTTCTACAGCACTTAGCCTTTCCTCTATCAAGCTTAATTGAGCTTTGGTATCACTATCTTCCTCCTTATGCCATCGCTTTTTCAACTCTTTGAGATCATCTAATTTTGGTACTTTGATTGGGTCTTAAACTTGTGTTGATGAATTTCCTTGAAGATTTCCTCCTTGCACTCGTAGAGGTATTGACGCTTTGACAGTACTTCCTTTGGGGACAAAGACGGGGTTGTCTCACATGCTTTGTTGAGCCTATTGGATAGACTCATCTTGATTAAGCATCTTCTCTTTTTCTTTAATTATGGCTTTTAGCAATTAAGTAATTTCACTCAATTGCTCCTTCATCTCTGTATTTTCCTTCTCTAACTTCTCTATCTTACTTCTTTGATCCTCTGTACACTTGATACCTTGTATGATATCTATAGAGAGCATATCCGTCTTGTGGATGCAAGTTTGGTATCTTGAGTGCCACAATTAAGTTGAAATTATTTTTCATATGATGCTATGTTTATGCCCAAAAATGGATGCAAATATGAATCAACTTCATGGGATGCATTTAGGTTTAGCAATCTCTCCTAACAAATTAAAAGTATGCTCTTATGAAAGACTGATTTAAAAGTATGCAAATGACATGTTATGCGATGCAAAATCAAACACAATGATGCATGATTTAACTCATTTTTTTGTTTTAATTTTCTATTTTTTTGTTCTTTTGAAAAAAAATTGAGAGAAAAAATACTTTTTCTTTTAATTTTATTTGTAAAAATAATGTATAAAAGAGGAGGTAAAAGTTATTCCTTCATGTGTCCTATCTTGGGTTATTTCTACATTTCAAGGGTTTTCCATGGCTCTATCTAAAGTTAGGCCCCTTAGATTTCTTTATATGCAAGGTTTAGATTATTCAAAGTTCTAAATGTCCTCAAATTATTCCTCACTGTCATCCATACAGGACTAGTAAGGCACCTAATGCTCACCTATTATAGGCTACAAGTGAAAAGGTTCAATTTGAGTAGGAGTTTTTCACCAATCCATGTGGAGGTTACCACCTTTGAAGGCATAGGTACTTTTCTCCCTCTTAATAAGGATAGAACCCAAGTTAAGGGCTTATGCATGTATGCATGTGAAGTGTGTGTGTGTATTAAATGATTATTAAGTTTTATGAAATTAACATCATTTCTAGGAAAATTTCTAATGAACTAAAATATACATTGGCTTGACTCTCTAATAGTTCCCCAGTGCAGTTGCCAATCAATCGTAACATGCTAAGTTCTAGAACCTAACTTACCAAACTTAAATTTAATGACTCGCCACCAACCATTCTAACCTAGGTGTGATTAGTTACCTATTCTAATTAAAGATAGGGCTTGGTCTAAATTCAAAAATTCTAAGTTCGAAAGTACGGTTACGTGTAGGGAAGGATTATAGCACCCTACAACGCCCATCCTAAAATGGGCCTAACTATCCTAGGTCATTCTAAATTTACCCTAATTTGAGTTAATTTCGACATGCTTAATATATTGGACATTTACTTAAAAGCCTTCTATTGGTTCAGACAATAAGTAATTCTTCTCACCTCATGAGTATTCAAGTAGAATCGTTTGACTTGCTTGAAGAGGCTCCGTCATTGAATCATTTAAATAAATTATGAAAACCCTAATATTGACTCTATACCCAATTTTAACTAATTTTTCTGCCCGATTTATTATTGCATTTATCTTTATGTCTATATCAATTATTTCTATTTTTATTATAAGTATCCTATTATTTTATTTATTTATTTTTAATTATTTTATATTCTAATTTTTTATTATTTGTTTTAATTATTTTATATTTGTAATTTTGAAAATGAATACATATTATAGTGTATTGAAAATTTACTTTAAGCCTTCCATCAATCTGGTTCAGTCTAAAGCAAACTCCTCACTTAGAAATTTCTAAAGAGTATCGTTTGACTTTTTTAGAATTTTATCATTAGATAATTTGCATTAATCTTCTTATTTTTATTTTTATCTAATTTTTATTCTATTTTATCCATATTTTAATTTATTTAATTTAATTTTTTTTACTTATCTTAATTTACTCATATTAATTTTTTATAACCCAAAAATTTTCCTATATCTCTTCATAAATCTTCATCCTAATTACTCATTTAAATTGTACAAATTAAATATTAAACTTTACCTAAGCCAATCAACATGCAAACCACTATTAAAATGCATATTAATTCTTGAATCTAGTTGTTAAGATACTAAATTATCAACAAATACTAATTAGTTATATAACTAACTTATTAATTGTTTAAATATTAAATTAAAAAACCTGGGTTTCCTTATTTGTTTCCCCTGTTTTGCTAACAAGAGTATCTGTTAGCACCAATCCACGGTGGAAGACAGTGGTCGATGCGATGATCAGCAGCAGACCGGCGATGAAGCAGCGGCTGTAGCGGTGTTTCAAGTGCAGGGATCAACGATGAAGCAATGCAGGGCTAAAAAAAAACGCCGAAATAGTGCAGGGCAGCGATGCTTGACAATGATCAATGCGGCAAAGCAGCCAGCGACAATGGATGCGGGAAGAAGCTCTGAAGAAGTAAAGCGCACTTGTTGCAGCAGTGTTAAGAATGGTGCGACAAGGGCAGTAAGCTCGGCAGTTCAGGGGTGACGGTGATGAGTTGCAGCAGGGAGGTGCCAAGTGAGAGCACCAGCTACAATACAGGGCAGTGATGATGCGGTGAGAGTGGGGCAGGGCAGTGGCGGCTGGTCTTGTAAATGCAGGAAAGGTTTTGCGTCGAAGACTATCGCAGCTGAACAAGAGCGGTGCAATGGAACAGAGTATAGTCAGTGTAAGATACGGCAAGGCAGCGGAAGATAGCATGAATAGACCAAAATATAGTTGGTGTAAGGGGGACGGTGTCAGGAGTATTAAACAAAGCAGGGGCTGAGCAACAGAGGATGATGATGGAGGGTCGGTTGTGTTTGGTGATAGTGGCAAAGGTGAAGAATGGAGCCGAGGATGATGGTGCTAAGGAGTGAGGGTCAGGCCGAATGTCCTCTGTGAAGGTGTTGAGGTCTCCTCCTCCATTCTTTTATAGTCACACTTATAGTATTTTTTTTTTTAAATCACAGGTATCTTATCTGTTTTAAAGGTATGAGACAAATTTTGCTTGGAGTTTAGTCACAGTTAAGGTTTCTCACTTATAGTATTTTACTATAATTAAATCACATTCATATTTATCTTTTTTCTTTTTCATTTTATTTTTAGGTTTAATTATCTATCCAATTCCTATTCGATTTTAACTCTACTAAGTCTAATATTAGTCTAATAATAACTCTAATTTAAAAATATAAATATAACCTAATAAGTTATTCTAAAATTAATTACTCATGTTAACAATTTATTTTATTTTATATTTTCCTTAATAATCCTAATTATCAAACTCTAGCTAAATTCTAAAATTAAAATATCTAATTAGACAATTATCCTAACCTTAATGTTAATTCTAATACAAGACCACCTAATTAATCAAGTTAGTTATTTTTACAAATTAGTGTCTAGACAAAATATGGTGTCTACACATGGTCCTAGCCATTTCCCCTAAAGTCCTATTTCTCCTTTCAACTACCCTATTTTGTTGAGGTATTTTAGGAGCGGAAAAATTATGACTAATTCCATTGTCATTACAATATGAATCAAATCCAAGATTTTCAAATTCCTTTCCATGATCACTTCTAATGCTAGTGATTGAACAACCTTTTTCATTTTGAGTTATTTTTGAAAATTGATGACTTTTTCTAATGCTTCATTTTTGACACTTAAGAAGAGTACCCATATGAATCTAGTGAAGTCATCTACTATGACAAATCCATAGTGTATTCCACCTAAGCTAGTTGTTCTAGTTGGTCCAAAAAGATCTAAATGAAATAGTTGAAGTGTCTCGGAGGTAGAAACACAATTGTCAGATTTAAAAAAGACTCTCTTGTGCTTTCCTTTAACACATGCTTCACACACTTGATTATTCTCAAATTGAAAGTTTGGATATTCCTACAATTAGATCTCTTTTAGCTAGCTAGATAAAACATGCATGCTAGCATGACCTAATCTCCTATGCCACAACCAAGGTTCATCTTCTTTTGTGGCCATAAAGCATAAATTTTTGTTACTTAGCTCATCTAGATACACTATGTAAATGTTTCCTTGTCTATGCCCTATGAAAAGTATTTGATTAGTTTTAGCATCAACAACATGGCAACATAAAGCATCAAAAACTACTTTAAATCCCCTATCACAAAGTTGACAAATGCTAAGCAAGTTATGCTTTAAGTCTTTAACAAACAATACATTTTTAATAGTAGAAGAAGAGTTACCAATGGAGCCAATTCCTTCAATTTACCCTTTGGAGTTGTCCTCAAATGTGACATCTACACCACTCTTAGGTTTTAGAATCTTGAATTGGCTCTTGTTAGTGGCCATGTGCCTTGAACATCCACTATCAAGGTACCAATGCTCCTTTGATTTTGCCTTGAAGCAATGCTCTTCCTCCTACAATTGCATAAATGAAACTTTGATCTTAGGTACCCAAATTTTCTTGGGTCCTTGAAAGTTAGTGTTAACAATCTTTGATCCTTTAGAGATCCACTTCAATTTCAAAGACATGTGATTTGAATTTATAACATGCTTAGGCACCCACATCTTTTTCACTACTTTAACTCTAAAGGTGATTTTCCTAAAGGTGCATGTTGTGATGAGTGTCCTAGTCTATTGCATAATGAGCAAGTAAGTGAATTATCATCCACATTCTTAACAAGGAAGTTCTTAAGATGCGTTCCCTTATTAGTTGCATTAAATCTTACTCCTTCTTTATCAAAAAATGCTCTTTGGGTTTCTAACATATGATCAAGTTTTTGTTGACCCATATAAAAACTAGATAATGAGTTATGCAAATTAGTATTCTTTTTATTTAACTCATTTATTTCTAGATTAGCATTTTTCCAATTTCTTTTCACAATCTAGCTTAGCATTTAAGAGCATTTCATTTTCCATTTTCAATTTTGAAATCATTTTCTTATATTTCATATTCATCCTTGCAAGTTCACTAGCTAGTTCATCAAAGGCGTCTTGCAACTCATCAAAGGTATATTCATTAGAATAAAAAGAGTTGGAATTTACCTTTACTTCTTCAATATCCATGAAGCAAAGATTGGCTACTTCATCCTCAATATTTTCCTCATCGGAGGAATCACTATCACTCCATGTAGCCATCATAGCCTTCTTCTTTGGCTTCTTGTCACCTTGCTTTCTAAAAAGAGGACAATCAAACTTTATGTGATCGGGTTGCTTGCATTCATAACAAATAATAGATTCTTTTTCTTTTCTAATAGTTTCACCTCTATTGTTATCTCTCCTAGGTGGTCTCTTAAAGTTTCCACTAGTTCTCATTCTCATGAACTTGTTGAACCTTTTGGTAAACGTTGCCATCTTAATATCCTCATCATCACCACTTTCTTCTTTATCATCCTTACATTCCTCATGTGTGCTGGATTTTAATGCTACCCCAACTTTCTTAGGAGGTTCTTGATTTCTTTTTATCTTCATTTCATAAGTGAGTAAAGATCCCATAAGTTCATCTAATGAGAGTGAGTGGGGATCCTTAGACTCTTTTATAGCGATCACTTTGGCTTCCCAAGGCTTAGGTAAACTATTGAGATTTTTTTTTAGCATCTCCACATTGGAATAAGTTTTAACTAAAGCTTTGAGTCCATTGATGCAATCAGTGAACCTAGTGAACATGTCACGACTGGACTCTTCGGATTTCATTCTAAACAACGTATAATCATGAGTAAGCATTCTTACCTTAGTCTCCTTAACTTGAGTTGTTCCCTCATGTGTGATAACTAATTTGTCCCACGCTTGTTTTGCATTCTCAACAATAAGACTCTATTGTATTTATTAGGCCTTAGTGCATAAAAGAAGGTGTGCATGGCCTGGGCATTTAATTGTGCCATCCTAAAGTCATTTGTATCCCACTCATCTTCTTTCTTAGGGACTTCTTCCCCGTCAACCTTTCTAATTGGGTTAAGGGGTCCTTTAACTATGATTCTCCAAACTTCATAATCATTTGCTTTAATAAATAACATCATCCTAGTTTTCAATAGGTATAATTCTCACCATTAAATAGTGGTGGCATCATTGTTGAGTGTCCCTTTTCTACTAAAGATGTAGTTACACTAGTTTGAACCATCTAGATCATTTAAACTCGATGGATATTAATCCAAATCAATCTCAAGTCCAACTTTTGATACCAATTGTTGGCTCTACTGAGAGGGGGTGAATTGGTTTTTCGACTAAATTCGATTTCTAAAGGACTTTCAAGTTAGTTGCACAATTAATATAACAAATTCAAAAGTACTAGAAAATAAAGAGTGTGGGGAAAGAAGATGCAAACACAAGATTTTATAGAATTTTGGCTAATCTCTTACCTATGTCCTCTCTCCTTAATCCTCTTGTTAAGGTACTGATTCTACTCTTATTGTGAACCAATACACACCACTTCAAGGTATGGTGAAACCTCTTACACTTCCTTTTAATGGCTAAGAAAGAAATCTTCAAACCCTTTCTAATAGGACTACCCAATCACTCACAAATTAACCTCATAAGGTTATTCTTCCCTTTAGTACAAAGAAATGATTTAGAGAAAGATTGTGTACAATGTAAACCTCTTGAAGGTTGGATTGCACAAGATGAAGATCAACAAACTTGAAAAATAACGAATTTGAGTTTTGAATGCTTGCTTGAAGATAAAAAATGATGAATAGAGCTTGTTCTTACCTCCAAAGTCTTTAATGTCTCTATTTATACTTCATTGAAGGCTGAGGATGGTTGTTGGAGCATTAATTACATTTCTTCACATTGAAACCCTCAAAAACTACCCGTTGAGAAGAAGTTTGTGAAGAGTGGATCGATTCCTTTAAAAAGAGGATCGATCCCTTAAAGGTACTGCTAAAAGGGGAATCTATCCCTTCATGTAGGGCTTCGATCTTGTCCCCTATACTACATTTTGTTGTGTAACGACCCGTTACCACATTTTTAACCTTATTTTACACAATTCATCTGGTTGGGCTGTCTGTGATACTTCACTTTTACTAACTATTAAACAAATTTACATAACATTGTTTATATTACATACATCCCCTATCTTACTTAATAAGCAAGTAGTACTGCATACATGTCTAAATACAGAAAATAAATGATCATACCTCATATAAATCAGTCGGTCTGTCACATTGTCCTTTATGTGCAGCCGTAATCCACAACTATTGGATCTCACCATCATCAAAACCTGAAATGTTAAAATTGGGGAGTGAGCAAACCACGGCTCAGTAAGAGAGTTATATGTCACACTTGATATTCAGTTATCTATATGCTGAAAATAATTTTTCATTTTCTTTAAAATCTTCCTAGCTGGCTCTAGGCTCACATGTAGGAAGGATACTACAGTCGGCTAGGGATCCAGATAGAGTAAGGCAGGTATTTTGAAATACCTGACTTGTTCCGGAACCTAGAAGCAACTGTAGGGAGTACTAATTCCGTTGTTTCCAAACGATATAATTTTTGTTTTTCCACAAAGTAAACCACTTATCTCTTTTCACTTTCAGTATACCTTAAAACACGTGACAGTTCAGTAATAAAACAGTGGTTTACTTCTCTTCTCTTTAGTACAGTAAAACACGTGACAGTACAGTGATTTGTAAATATCCAATCATTGGATAATTACTTCTTCGATTATTTCTATCTTAGAAATAATTCTTATGTTATTCTTTTAGAATAAACATTTATTTCTCTTTTCAATTCAGTAACCGTATCGTACAGTTCAGTAAAACAGTATATTCAGTAAAACAATAAAACAGTATCTCGATACGGTTCAGTCATTAACAGTAAACAGTAGCTACCAATTCAGTAAATAGTATACGGTAGCTTTCAGTTCAGTAAAACAGTAAATGATAGCTTTCAATTCAGTAAAACAGTAAATGATAGCTTTCAATTCAGTAAAACAGTAATCAATGGCTACCATTTCAGTAAACAGTACAGTTCAGTAACACAGTGTTTTGGTACGGTCTTTCATCAGTAAACAGTAAACAGTAAACAGTAAACAGTACAGTGCAGTAAATAGGATTTCGTAGATCCTTTCAGTAATCAGTAAACAGTAAACAGTAAACAATAAGCAGTAAGTGAGACTAGGCAACACCCTACAAGTAAATCATGCTATCATCGTCCACTAAGGGACACAGTAACAGTAATGAGATCTATGGCCATGATCTGTAATATGTCCTCGGTGTACGCTTGCTAGGCGACAATCCGGGACGCTGATGACTAGCTGGTCAATCAGCCACGTGACAGTAACAGTATATGTGATGCATGAAGCTCGGGGCCTAAGTCTCAAAACAGTATAAACCGTACCATAGCCTTTATGGATTTTAAACACCATAAATCAAATATCCATAAGGCTCACATGTAAATATAATCACCTTTATGAAATTTATCAAATAAATAACATTTTTCAAAATATTTCATAAAGGTATAAATCATATTTTTCATAAGGTGAAAACAGTTTATAAATCATTACTGAAAATATAGAAGGGCAAAATTGTCCTTTTTCCACCGTAAAACCATATGCACGCTTTTCCGTGCTTTCACTTGAAAACATGGTTTTTCAATAATTTATGAAAAATAAAATATTTATTTTTCCAAATTCATAAATCCCGTAATCATGTTTCTTTCTAAAAACACGTGTAGAGACCTCTAGTCTCGAAATCATAGTTTTCCATCATTTCTTAACCTTTATGGAATTTTCGTAATTAATTATTTCCATAATTAAAACCATAAAGGTTTTTGTAAAATCAAGTGAATATTTAAGAATATTTATAAAAATATTCACTTCAGTCTCTTTTTCATTTTCATCTCATTTCACGTGAAATATCACCTACAGGATGAATTTTCGGTGATTTCCTTTTCACCATTCTCAAAAACATGAGTATTTTAAAATCAAATATCGTTATATTCATGTTTTATGAAATTTACTTAATTTCTCGATTTTCGTACTTGAAAATCATTTCACGTGAAATCAAATCATTTATTATGATTTTCAGTGATTTTCGGTAAATTTCAGTAATTATTCGATAATTTTTCGACAGTATAACGGCTGCCGATTTGGCTAGCCTCCTGCACGGAAAATACAGTTTATATTTCTCAACTGGTATTTCACCGCAATTTGAAACCGATAAATCACCACAATTCTCAAAACCAATCATATAAATTGCATTTATAAATTAAATGCATAATTTAAAACATGTGGCCGAATATCCTTACAGGCGGCACATGTCTCCCTTACCTGTTTCGGGTTGGCGACTGCCTCTCGAAGGTCGCACCCGTGTTCACCTCGCCCGATTCCATCAGCTCGGTTATCGAGGAAATTTTCTGGAAATTAAATTCTAAAATTTAGAATTTTTTCATAATTATTTAAATAAATAAATTATTTAAATAATTTAATACTTTTCGGGATTTCTTACCGATTCCCGTAATTCTTGGGATTTCCCGTAATTTCCGAATTCTCGGGAATTCTCCAAATTCTCGTAATTCCTTTTCCCTTTTTCTTTCTTCTTTTTCTCTTTTCTTTTCTTTTCTTTTTTCTTTTTTTTCCTTTTTCTTTTCTTTTTCTTTTTCTTTTTCTTTTTTCCTTTTTCTTTCTTTTCCCGCCGGACCGGTCTACCTCCCTCACCGCCGGTTCTTCTCCGGTGGCCGGTCCTCCGGCGGTTCGGCAGCTCCACAGCTGGCCGGCACCACGGTGAAGCCGGATCTGGCCTCTGTTCGTCACGAATCGACGGCACGGCGGCGAATCTACTCGGTTTTGCTTCGGTTTCTTCTCCTCCTCCGTCGGCGTTCCTCCGCCATTCACCGCCTGAACCGTGGCCTCCCACGTTTTCCTCTTCCTCCGGCGAAGCTTCGGTGACACTAGCGGTGGCCAATTCCGCCGGCACCGCCACTTTCTCTTCCTTTTTTCTTCCCGCCTCCGCCGGTTTTTCCTTCGATTTTCCTTTCTGTTTTCGCCGTCTCCCGTCGCCGATCACCTTGTCTTCCACCCCTTATCTCGCCGGCCGACGTCCTCTCTCCCTTCTCCTCTCTTCCTTCTCCGGCGAAGGGCCGGTCAACCTTCGAGAAGACAGAATCGGGACTCCCGATTCTGTTTCTTTTTTTTTTTAATTATAATTATACATTATACATATATATATTATACTTATAATACATATAATACATATAATATTATTATTATATATATTATATAGTACTATATATATTTTATATATATAAAGATATATATTTTGTGTATAAAAATATATATATCTAGTATAAATATATATGTATATATTTATGTACTTTGAAATAAATAACATTTATATATACCTATATAAATGTAATAATAAAATATATATTGTATTTACAATATATATATATATATTTTCTTTCTCAATTTCTTATTTAATTTGGATTTCTATTTATCCAAATTAAATTTCCTCCTTTCCTTATTTTCCGAATTTAATTTCCTCTTTCCATTATTTTTATTTTCACTTCCAATTTAAATTGCCTTCACTCGGATTTCCACAATCCGTTCCTTTCTCAATTCTCGAGATTTTCACTAGTATCCCGTTCTCATAATTAATTCATTTATTTATTTCCAATATTTATTTTCTCTAATATTTATTTCCAATAAATGGAAAATTTACGGTTATCACATGTTGGGCATTTAAATGTTGAAAAATAACTATGTTTATAATTTTAAAAACATTTCAACATTGTTTTTCAATCTTTTTTTATATAAACTTAGCCCAAATAAATTCTTAAGTAATTTTCTAAATTTATATTCAATAAGTTTATGAGAAAATTACTTATTATTGAATTAAAAATGTTTTTCAAAATATATTAAGGCCAATAACATATTCAATGAAAATTGTAGTCTTAGCTTGATATGGTTTGTAAACATTATGAACAACTTAGGCAAATTTACAAATGAATAAGTATTTAATTGTGCTTAAGTTAGTGTCATTTCAAAATAAATATTTGTCAATTTAAAGCTAACAATGTACATTGGAAATGAATTTAGTCATTTATGATACCATTTACAGTTTAAATATAATTAAATATAGTTTATGCTTTGAAACATAGTCTATTGTGTCTAGTGTTTCGTCTTCGAGATTCACATACAAACATCAAAGACTACAGGTTTTATCCTAAGCGTAGTTTAATCTCTAAATAGACCACGATCTTTATATTAAACATAGTAATTTTATGTATTTTCAAATTAAATTACTATTATGAAAGACTACATTTTTAATTGGTAACCATGGTTTTTGTTTTTTTTTATTTATAGTTTATAAGCAGACTTAGGATTCACTGCTCACTCTTCAAATCTTTCTCTTATTCTAAAGATTACCATTTTTTCTCTGTTTGGTTGTCTTATAAAACCCATATTCAACTTAAACTCATTTTGAAAGGAAAACTATTTTTATCAAATGATAATCTGCCCCAAGCGTTGTTTACTCTACAAATCATTTTCAGAATAACTTCATTTTGAAAAAAGAAGCCATAGAAAACAAATTTTATTTCTAAATCGACTCTTGCGATAGATAAAACACCCTAAAACAATTATAGTAGAAATGATTAATTACTTTAATTTATACGCAGTGAGATCCCTTATTCAATGTCTATTGTTTATTCTCTGTTATTTTTTATTTTATTATTTTGATTCTTAATAATTTTTTTCACTTGTTTCTATTTCTTTGTTTGATCTAGTTTTACACAAAGAGGTTTACTTTTCAAAACCCCTCTTTTCTGATTTTTTTGGGTTCAATTTCTCCTAATTTTTAATAGTAAGGTTTTCTTTATTTTATCTTTGTTTAGTTTAACATTTTTATGTAGATTTGAAGTTGATTTTTATTTGCATGTTATTTTGTTAGAGGTTCTCTTGTTCCTTCATTGTTGTATACTAGCATTTTGACTAGAAAATTAACTTTTAAACAATTGTAGAAGGATTTCGAGGAACATTATTAGAATCAAATATTTCATCTCAAGTTTTGTAAAGTTAGGGTTTTTTCTCTCATTATATTTGATTTAGGTTGTTTAGGGAGTGACCTTTTTAATTGAATAAATTTTACTATAGTTTACTTTTAATTAACTCGATTCCTTAAATTTATCAAGTTTTTATGAAAAGAGTTAGACATCATATTGTTTAAGATGCGGATGGCATGAATAGCTAGAAAAGCTTATATGTAGCAGGTGTTCCGCCATTTTACACAAAAGGTAGGTTATCAAATTAATTTACCAAGTTCTCAATGGCGATAGATGTATTACACTAGGCAAGTTATTCATCATATGACATTATTTATGTGCATATAATTCTTTTTTGTATTGTTTAGTGATTTTTTTGTCTAGTCAGTTCGGAAAAATTAGGGATTGTGAGTTAAAGTGATGCAAGCAAGAAAGTTACAGATATTGACATTTATTATTTGTGGGTTCCTGTGCAGAAGAAATTTTGATTGCCTTCAAGAAAATATTGAACGTCATCATAATCAAATTATTATGAACTTTAGTACATCCTTGGAGTCAAGGAAAATTTCTGTTGCACAAGAACTCTCACAAAAAATGAAGGTCAATATTTGTTAAAATCCTATCTTATATCTCTTTAACTCAATAATTCCTAATTTTTACAAACCAAGTAAACAAAAATCCATCAAACAACAACGCTACATTTAGAATTAATGCACCTAAACAATGTCACATGATGAAATACCTTACGTAGAATAATGCATCTATCACCACAGAGAACTTGGTCCATTAATTTGACTGCCTACTTCTTTGAGTAAAATGGTGGATAATAGTGATGCAAGCTAGATTGTTAATAAATGAAGAAGTAGCAAATGTGAGAGCTTTAGAACTATGCTCATTATGGGAGTAAAATCTTTACGTATATTTTGTGTTGAAGTTTTGAAGAGAGTTCATTTTTTTGAGTGAAAGTCTTAAAGACAATTCATATACATGAAAATATGGTATAATGATATTTTGTAGTAACTAGTTTATAATATTTTGTTTAATGAAATAAAACAACATAGTTTATCCAATATGCATAATCTATTTATTTTAATGTCAAATAAATCAAAATTTATAAATAAGTTAATTTCATATTTTATTTAAAAAATAGATTATATTTAAAAATAATTTAATCTATATTCTATAAGTTCAACTATATTGAAACCCTAAAATGTGGTCTATCAAAACCATAATTTACTCTGCCAGAATTAATTACGATTAAAAAAAAAAAAAGTCTTTTATCTTAGACAATGTTTTTTAAACCTATTCTATGAGCTTGTTTTAGTAGTGACATTCTAAACTTTATCTGCTATTGAATTATTGACTTATTCAGGTAAAAAAAAAATTGACTTACAAATTACCTCGATAAATAATTATCATAGATTTTTTAGCCTAAATTTTTTTATCAAAGCTTCCTTGGGAGTTCTCTAACAAATCTTAGTTTATTGTATTTTCCATTATTTCAAATCCGAATATTTTTCTCAAATGATAGCCACAATAGGGGTGAACAATACAAAAAATATTTTATATTTTTATGCTAAAGAGATCCGATCAAATAAATTATTTAATACATATAACTTCAGAAGGGAGCATCATACATTATGAACTCGACGTCCGCATATATACGTTTTTTTTGTGTAAACCACAAGTATTCTCATCTGTTTTAACGGTCTGAGGTTAATCTTGCTCGAGGCATGTATGCTTATTTATGAACTAAAAATGAAACCTATGGATAATTATCTTGAATATTTCTTCTCTCACTCAATATTTTAACCTATGATTTTCCTTTAACATTTTTCTTGATTAATATGTTATTGTTAAGTAAGAACCAAAAAAGTAAGAAGCATATGATTAGCTGTCAATGTTGACTTTCCTTTATCCGCAGCTCTTAGATATGAAAAATGTTTAATGCCAATTATTACATGGGAGTACTCATCGCACAAAGAATGAATGATAATTTGGATTAATTATACATAATTTATAAATTCTAGGAAGCATTCATCATACATTTCCATGGTGTTGAATCTTGAAATTTGACAGCAATTTGTTCTTTCTTTGAGCACCACCAGATTTAATGCCAAATAAAAGCAAAAAGTGTATGCATATTTCCATCATCTTTACTACAATTCATATAGAAATGAAACCTGGAGGAGGAGCCCTTAATTTGCCATGGAATTATGAAGGAAGAAAAGCTTTCTCAATACCCTCATGAAAACCAACATCCCTGGTCTCCTGGGAGAAAACACGGCAGCATTGTTTCTGGACAATTTCAGGGCCTGAGCACATCCCAATTCTACCATATCTCTCGAAGACCTTGAACCGCGTCTTCTTGGCAATTCTTCATTGAAATCCTCCCATAGCAGGTCCATCGTTTCCTCTGAACCTTTCTCTGGAAAACAATCTTCACCTTCTTCTGTTGGTTTGGCTTTTCTGTCAGGCCACAACTGGGGTGAATCAATGGCACAAGCGTATGAATCAGTGGTGGTAGGGAAGCTGAATTCTTCAGTAGCGGCCATGGCCTGGCTGATCATGAGATGGAGCATTTGGGGTAGGAAGTTTGGTGGTGGTTGCCTTGGAAATGTTAGTTCAACTGCTTCCGCAAGTTAACAATTAATTTTATTGTTATTTTATGCTAAGAATGCAGATTGAGGGTCCCGGATTTCAAATTTTTTGGCTCCCTTGAAATAGGCCACCTATCCATAATTTGGTACTCACCAATTGCCTACTGTCATCTTTGCAAAATCATGATGTCAAGTAAATAGGGACTCATGATTTTGTAAATTTGTTTTGTGGTTCTAAAGTGATTTGGTGAGATGAGATCCACAAAGTTTTGTACCCTCTAGTTGACAACCTTCATCTCCATTTCTTCCGTCTTCAATTTTTCCACTTTTATTTGGACAATCATGCGGTCCACCCAACATTTTATTAATTTAAACAGAATCTATTTGATCAAATAGTCAACTTCACACCTTTTTCTTTTTAAATAATAATAATAAATTTTATTCAATGAGACATCCAAACAGTTGAAAGTTATTTAAAACTTTCCGACTAGAATATTAGATAAAGTAAAATGAAATATATGAAATAAGAAAAGTTTATATATTAGTTCATAATTTACTCATAGGTTACAGCTCAATTAGTAACACAAGCTGAGTTTGTGAGAAGAGTTCTTAAGTTCGACCCCTACTAAATATTTTTTTTTGAAGGGGTGAGGAGCCTTAACTGTGACTAAACCTCAAGTAAAATTAATCTCAGACCGTTAAAATAAAAAAAAATACATGTGGTTTACACAAAAAAGAAGTATGTAATTTGAAATCATATATATCCAATAAAATATCAACATTAATTATCAAGTAGGAAAGTTGAGGCCAATAAAACCTTGCCTTACTACAAGAAAATAACTTTTGGGATGATTTATAATTTTTTCTTTATTTATTAATTTCATAAAAAAATAAATAAAAAATCAGTTTTAGTAGATGTTACTTTTAGTATTATAATATGCTAACAGGAAGTGCATATTGTGATTGAAAGCCATATGCATAAAAGTCATACAGACCTTAAAGTCATCACTGTTGAGAGAGATTTACCATTCGTCACTCATGGTCTAAATAGGATTAGTCTCATGTTATAAAACAAGTGATGATACTTGTGATTGTAAAAAAAAGAAATCAAACAGAGGAAACCAAAAGCTGTGAAATGGGAAGAAAGGGACAGCCTGTCTATCGCCGGATTGAAAGGTGTTACTCTTTCTCCACCCTTATTTTCCACATTCTAGACTTAGAAACCAGAAAGAGATTTGCATCATTGTCATTTTTTTATAAACTTATGAATAATTGACATCAATACTGATGTAAGTAACAAAATTTACATTATAAAATCAAATTTTAATAAACTAATTTTCATTTATAAATAAATAATATTATACAAAATTCAAACAAGAGTATGGATTGGCAAAGTGAGATGCTGATTTAGCAACCCTTGCGTGATGCTCAAGCAGTTTTGGGTACGAACGTTGATTTTTGGACTTCAAAGGAATTGACTAGCATCGATCGACACATGTGTTTTATATCTAAAATTTTAGAAAATTTTTATTGATAGACATTTTTTTGGAGTAAACAATAGACTTTCATTCATTAAGGCAAATATCAGTATAGTGAGCCTCTATAATACGAGTAATATCATTATCAGGTGGACAGCCTTTTATCCAGAAAACATCCCCTTCTAAGCCAACCTAGTATTGAGATGATTTTTCTCTAATGTTTTGAATAGAGACCGTACCATCATCGAACTGATGGAATTCGGTCACATAATCAAATCACGTCAGTAACGAAAACAATAAAAGCATGAAAATTGGAGCAGTCGAATCCCACAAGGATCAATCTTATGATTTTTCATGTAGTTTAAAATAATTTGAAGCAAGCATATGATTAACATTTTACCTTACTCTTAAGGTAAGGTAACTTTCGGTATAAAGCAGCCCCAAAAGTGCCAAGAATACCAAGAAGTTTCTCAAGACAGCAGCCACCCAAGTGTGTGGCCTCCAAAGGTATCCAGATTACACATAAAACTTCATATGTTGGGGTTTTAGGTTTGTGATAGCAAATTGTTCTTAGCAAGAACAAGAAGCTAAAGTCTTTACAGGCCGTTTGCTTCGGTAGAATGGGGATTCAATTCCTTATGTTTTCCGTTGGCCCCACAAATTCTGTGTTTTGGTTACTTATTTGGATACAGATTTTGCATTCCGTGTTTTGGTTACTTATTTGGATACAGATTTTGCATTCTTTAAGAATAGCGTTTCAAGGAAAGAGCCGATTTTCAATTTTTGGTAAGAGCTCGGAGGGAACTTCTATTTGCACCACACTGTTTGCTCTTTACACTACAAAAAAAAAATAAATCTACTCCTTGAAATGACAAGTTTAACCTCCATTCAATAAACATTTTTCCCTCCTCTCAGCCGCTGCTAGCTCCGACACCTCTTCTTCTCCACCATTCCTCAGCCTTCTTCCTCCTTCTCTTCTCCAACTATTGTAGAACAGGTACAATGAAATAAAATTTTGGTTAGAATTTTAGTTGGCATTTTGGCTTTAGGTTGCACAAGCGGGCGAGCCTCGTGCAGGTGAGGTTGCGGGGCGAGCCTCGCACAGGTGCTGCACGAGGTCGGCAGCCGTGAGCGAGGCTCGCCAGCAACCCTTGCGCTCGCCCAGCGCGCGCAAGCTGGGTTGCACGCGGGCAAGCAATACGCGCAACCCAGCATGCGCACGGGCAAGTAATGCGCTTAAGTCAGATTGCGCGCTTTCTGGCCCAGCAGGCAACCCAGCCGGTGGAGCCAGAATATGAAAAATAACAAAAATTTACCTGGCTGTCGGTGTGGCTACCGGTGTGGAAGATGGAGTGCTTTGTCGAAGGAAGGAAGAGGAAGATGGGGGCTTTGCAAATTTTTTAAGGATAGTTTTGTAATTTTATGGGGTGTGTTTAATGTGTTTGTGGGGAGTGTAGTGTAAAGAGAAAAATTTGTAGTGAAATTAGAAGTCCTCGAGCTCAGAATGTAAAATCTGAAGGGTTTAATAATTTTTTTTTCAAGCGTGCCCTTATGAAATTTACCAAATTACAAGTATAAAATCCGATGAAGCCCTTCTGATTCTTTGTTACCAGAGAAGCAAAACCAGTTTCTAAAACAGCAAAATCAGGCTTGTAATTTCTGCACTCTTGTTAAAGAAACAAAGCATTAAAAAAACTACTTTCGTTTCTAAGAAAGCAACAAGTGCAAATTTTTTCACAAACCCAAATCAGAAAAGGAATAGAAGGGCTCATAACAAGTGTAAAGATTGGATTTTAAGTCTTGTTACAAAAACCCAAGCAGAAAACAGGAAGAAAATATAGAAGAGAAAATAAGAAATTTAAGACACCAGAACTTGAAAAGAAGGCGAATCTTCAAGTTTTTCCTTTTTATAAATCTTTTCTATGATCTCAATCGAAGCTTTCTCCTTCTAATCACAGCCTTTTGTTTGCCTATTGTAAGATTCTCTTTGAAATGAAAAATTTTAATAGAAGGAAGGTTTTGAAAATTTTTGCAAATTTTTGCGTAAAGAAACTAAATTTTTGCAAAAGGAAGGAAATTGGGGATAAGGGCTTGTTGTGGACTTGATTAGGGTTTAGAAATTGGGGGAATAAATGTGGTTTTATTACTATATATTTATAATGAGTTTTGACCTTAATTATGATAAAAATTTATTATTAATAAATTAATTATGAATAAAATTTTAATAATTAATAATCAATAATAGTTATATAAAATATCTAATATTAAATAAATATTAATAATTATGAATTAATTTGTTTATAATTATTAATTAATTAAAGATTATTTAACTATTTATGATTAATTATTAATTAGAATAATAGTTAATAATCATTTTTTGAATAAATTAGTTAATATTGATAAGAATATTAATAACTATAAATTAATAATTCGATGTTTTTAATTAATAATTAAATAATTATTATTAATTAATTGTAATTATTAATCATAATTATGAATAATTAATGATAATTTTTTATTAATAGTTATTTTTTATAAATTAATTATGATTAATATTATTTCTTATAATAAATTATAATTATTTTAATGAAAGAGTAAAATAGTCTTTTAGACTTATTCCACTCATATTCTTTCAACTAACCAAACATATTAATAACATTTTTAACTATTTTTCATTCAAATGAATCAAACTTTAGAATTTATATTATACTCTATTCATCTTCTTTTCTATTTTCACAAAATAAATTTTTTATTCTTTTTCTATTCTATTCCACGAACCAAACGTCACCTTAATGATTTCTCTGAGCTGTGACTTCACAAGGAGAACAATTCCTTCACTCAAAATAGTTTTGAGATGGGCGGGCAAGAAGAAAAAGTTGAAATAGGTGCAACTGGGCACACAACTTTTTTTTTTTGAAAATTTAAAATTTTATTAGAATAACCCAAGAGAGCGGATTAAAACCAAGCCACCAACTTAGAAGTTTTCTTCACTCTTGCTTTAGCATGGGATTCAAGAAAACGGTTGGCATTCCCTAAATACATTACAGAAAAAAATAGATCCCAAGCTCAAGTACAAATTATGTAATATGTTAATAAAATTTTATACTTCCTTGGGCTATCATTGATTCTATTCAACTAGGAAATCACCACTTTAAAATCACTTTTAATGATTAGTTGCGGAATTGGATTTAAATTAGCATTAACCATAATTGAAAGTGCCTCAACAACTGCGAAAAGCTAAGCTAAATTCGAGTTGACAACAACAATGTTCTTAGAGGAAAGGAGAAGTATAATGCCTTCAAAATTCCTGAGAGCACCCCCTATCCCGCCAGACCAGGTTTGCCTAAAGAACCCATCAACCTTGAATTTCTATATTCCCATTGGAGGAGGAATCCAGGAAATGTTTTTCCTGCAAGTTTCAGGTTTAGATTGGAAACTAATATCCTGTAAAAAATTGTCGAGAAGAAAGAAATCCTGTCCAGGGAACTTTGCTTTCAGCCACCAACAAACTTTAATTCTAATGAGATAACAAAAATGATCAGGGAAGATAAGTTTCTGATCGAAGATAAAATCTTTGCGTACAAACCAAAACGATCAAGAGACAGCATATAAGAGCATATCCCAAACAAGCTTTCGATTATTATTAGGAACTAAAAAACTTAAGGAAAGAAAAAGGTCTTTAAATGAAGTTGGCATAGTCCATGAAACATTCCACTAGCTGCAGCAGTAACACCAAATTTTCCATGAGAAATAACAATGAAGAAAAAGATGATCCCAGGTCTCTATATCCTGATAAAATGCACACTTGTTTTCTTGACTAGTTAACTAGCCTCTATTATGTACGAAGTCTAATACCGAAATGCTCCTTTAACAGCTTTCTAGCAAAAAAGTTCCACTTTCGGTGGAGCATAACCTTTCCATAAAAACTCCCAGCAGGAAAAGAATCAGAAGGTAATTTTTTAAGTTCCTTTCGAAATGATCTTGAATTATAAATTCCATTAGTTGTATAAGTCCAAACAAGCCTATCAGATGTAAAAGGAGAAAAGTTGATAGAGATAAGGACATTCATCAAATTCTCCCATTGCACAATCTCCCAATTGAAAAGATTTCTTCTTAGGGAGATGTTCCATTCAAACTAAACTCCATTCCAGCCGCCATAATTCTTAATGAAACCTTCTTTATTTTCAGCAAGAGCATAAATTCTTCTAATTAAATCTTTGAGAATGAGATAAGGAATCCATTTGTCACTCCATAATCAAATTCTCTTACCATTGCCTACACAAAGACATAAACTAGATTAAATAAGGTTAGAGTTGTCCCCTTGAACCTATTGTTTTTAATGTCCTCAACACTTTAGAAAGAGAGCAAGACAAACAGCGAGAAGGCCACAACATGGAGTTTGGATATCAAGTATTTCTCACAAATGACTTCTTTCCAAAGCATATTAGCATTATTACTAAACCTCCAAGGCCATTTTAAAAGAAAAGCCAGATTGCAAGCCTCCAAGTTAACAATTCCCAATCCACAGCACTCTTACTCTTGCAATTCTCCAAGAAATTGCTTTGAATTTTCTCAAGCTTACAAATCACCCGTTTTGGAATTTTAAACAATGACGTAGTAAATGGGCAAATTAGCCAGGGTAGTTTGATAAGAGCTATCCTACCACTTATTGAACGGAGCTTGTTCTTCCAGAGACTTAGTTTACTCTTAAAAGAGTTGATGACCTTTTGCCAAGAAGATTTCAATCGTGGCTTAGCATCCAAGGGAAGATAAAGATAGGAACATGGTGTGAGTCTAAATAAAGTCTAACATGCTTCTAAACATAAATGAAACACGCTAAACAAACCAAATGCAAAAATCACAGAAAGAATTGAATCTAACCTCCAACCATTGCTCTTTCTGTAAGCTTGCTATTTGATCAGTTTCTAGACTTGACAAGTCTCTTGAATCGCTTCCAAGCCTTCCAAGCACCCCGAATCTCACTAGATGGTGTTTTGCTAAACTGGAAATGGTGCTCGAGGATTGGAAGAAGAAGCTCTGTTCTCTCAACTTTTGGTGAGAAAGTCACACTCTAACCATCATCGAATATGTTTCTTAATATAACCAAAGAATGGGGTGAAACCGAGTGAAATCATGGACCAAAAATCTGGGAGTGCAAGAGTTATGGCAATCAATTGAATTCATATTGATTACCAAAAAATCTGGGATTGTATAATCCCGGAATATGCCAACATTCCCCTACTTGGTCCATATATTTCACTCACAAAAAAAACAAATTACATGAATCATCGCAACAATTTCTCAATAGTGAGTATTATCCTCCATGTATTATTACATTAAATGTTTCTAGATCAACCCACGTTTACTCAATGAATAAACCCTATGTTTATTCTGGGTCCAAACAACAAGGATATTTCCCAAATAAAATCAATAGTGTATACAAATCAAAATGAGAAACATCATATCATTAATAAAGAGTCTCATTTACAAATCACAATGTGGGACCAAGTCCTATTCGCTTTACATAATCCTTAAATTTAAATGGTGGCATACCCTTAGTCAAAGGATCGGCTAACATCAATTCAGTGCTGATGTGTTAATGACCACTTTTTTTTATCTTTAACTGTTCTCTAATGGCTAAGTACTTAATGTCAATATGCTTACTTCGACTACTACTCTTATTGTTCTTAGTCGTGAATATCACAGTTGAATTGTCCCAATACATTTTCAATGGCTTAGATATGGAATCAACATCTCTAAGCCCAGGAAAGAAACTCTTAAGCCATACACCATGTAAGGTAGCCTCAAAACATGAAACGAACTCGGCCACGATAGTGGAAGTAGTAGTCAATGTCTGCTTAGCGCTTTTCCAAGAAACAGTTCCGTTGGCAAACATGAAGCAATAACCGGATGTTGATTTTTGAGAGTTAACACGGCCAGCAAAGTCTGAATATGAGTAGCCAATCACCTCTAACTCATTGGTCCGTCTATACATAAGCATGTAGTTCTTGGTACCTTATAGATATCTAAGCACCTTCTTTGCAACTTTCCAGTGGTCCATCCCTCGATTACTTTGATATCTACCCAACATTCCTACAGAAAAAGCAATGTCAGGCCTGGTGCAGACTGTGCATACATAATGCTTCCAATAGTTGAGGCATATGGAATGCTCTTCATCTGTTCTTGCTCAAAATGATTTTTCGAGCACTGGTTGAAATTGAACCTATCACCCTTTACAATGGGAGCTATACTTGGTGAATAGTCTTTCATTCTAAACCTTTGTAAAACTTTATTAATAGAGGCTTCCTATGACAAACCTAATATATCTTTATGTCTGTCTCTATGGATCTTTATGCTAATGACATAAAATGCCTTACCCATATCCTATCAAAGTTCTCAGAAAGAAATTGTTTCACCTCATGTAGCATCCCTTTATCATTGGCTACAAGCAGTATATAATCCACATATAACACAAGGAAACAAATCTTGCTCCCACTGACCTTTTGGTATATACATTGATCCATGATGTTCTCAATGAAACCAAATGAAGAGATAACTTCATGGAATTTTAAATACCCTTGGAAGGAAGCTTGTTTCAACCCATATATAGATTTCTTAAGCTTACAAACCAAATGCTTATCATTACTAGAGGAAAAATCTTCAGGTTGTTTCATATAGACCTCTTCCTCTAAATCAGCATTGAGAAAAGCCGTTTGCACGTCCATTTGTTGCAACTCTAAGTCAAAATGTGCAACTAGCACCATTATTATACGAAGAGAATCTTTCTTAGATACAAGAGAGAAAGTCTCCTTATAATCGATTCCTTCCCTTTGAGTGAATCCATTGGCTACGAGTCTTGCCTTATAACTCTCAATGTTGCCTAATGAGTTAATCTTGGTCTTAAAGACCCATTTACAACCTATAGCCCTGGCCCCATTAGGCAACTCGACAAGATCCCATACTTCGTTAGATGCCATTGAATCTATCTCATCCTTTATAGCATATAATCATAGTTTTGATTCTTTGTTGTTCATGGCTTGTGAAAACGTTTCTGGATCATTAACAGCCCCAATATTGAAATCAGACTTTTGTAGGTGCACAATATAATCACTAGGAATAGCTGACTTCCTTTCTCTAATAGATCTTCTTAATGTTGGTTCAACATTCTCCGAAGGATTATGTTGTTCAACTAGTTGCTCATTCAATTCTAGTGTATCCAGAAGAGCCTCATCTAATGGTAAGTTATCAGCTACTTATGGATCTTCAATGATTGGTTGTTCAATATCTAGTTGTATAGAAGGGATATTGTTCATGGTAACCAATCCTTGACTTGAAGTAGAGGGTTGATCTCTCACGAGAAGTAGGTCCTGAGATTGATCACTCCTACTAACTAAGTCATTTTCAAGACACTTGGTGTTCCTTGATTCCATAATTCTAATGCTGTAAGATGGACAATAGAATCTGTAGCCCTTGGACCATTCAGTATATCCAATGAAATACCCACTTATGAACCTAGGGTTTAGTTTCTTTTCTTGTGGGTTGTAAACTCTTAGTTCAGAAGGGCATCCCCAAAGGCGCATATGACACAAACTTAGTTTCCAACCTTTAAATAATTCAAAAGGCATCTTTAGAACAACCTTGGTTAGAACTTGATTCAATATATACGCTGTCATTTTTAAGAGCTTCAATCCATAAAGATTTAGGCAACTTCAAGCTGCTAAGCATACTACGCATCATTTCCATCAAAGTTCGGTTCCGTCTTTCTACGACACCATTCTAATATGGTGAACCGGGCATGGTATATTGGGCAACAATCCCATTTTCTTGAAGGAACTTCGCAAATGGTCCAAGTGCTTGTCCATCTTCAGTGTATCTATTGTAATACTCCCCACCTTTACCAGTTCTTACTATCTTTATAGGTTTTCCACATTGTTTCTCTACTTTAGCCTTGAAGATTTTAAAGGCGTCTAATGCTTCATATGCTTCATTCTTGTTATGAAGCATGTAGAGATATATAAGCCTCGAGTAATCGTCAATAAAGATTATGAAGTATTTCTAACCATGTGCATCCATGTCTGGATAGCATATGTCAGAATGTATGATTTCTAATATGGTTGAACTCCTATTGGCACCTTTCTTAGACTTGTTGGTTTGCTTACCCTTAATGCAATCCACACAATTATTGAAATCAGTAAAATCTAGAGTACCTAGTATTCCATCATCTACTAATCTCTTAATCCTTTCCATGGAGATATGACCTAATCTTCAGTGCCATAACGTGGAGGAATCCTCATTCATAACACATCTTTTAGTGTTAGTTTGGACATGCAAGGCATTATCGGTAGTGTCATTTTGCAAATTGATAGAGAAAAGACCATCACAAAAGGTACCATTCCCAACAATATCATATTTAAAATATATCAATAATAATTTATTTGAAAATTGAAAGGAATATCCATAAGGTACTAGCCTAGAAACAGAGATTAAATTTATCAAGAAACTAGGAATATAAAAGGTCTTTTCTAATTGAAAACAAAACCACTCTTAAGAACTAAAGTATAGGTTTCAACATGTGAGCGCATCATGTTTCCAGAATAGGTGCTCTCCTCATTTCCCATTGGCTTCATTAGGTTTGTCATACCCTGTGAGGAAGTCAAAATGTGAATTGTATATCCAGAATTAATCCACCAAGTGTTATGATTAACCTTAACCATATTTGATTCAAAACAAACGTAAGAGAGTGGATTACCTTTCCAAACGAGCCATTGCTAAAGTTTAGCAAAGTCCTTCTTCATGTGTCCCTTCTTTTTACAAAAGAATCACTCGGACTTTTTCTTCTTAATGTCAGCTTGAGCAGGGATTTTTCCTTTTCCCTTGTCCTTTGCTCGGTCCTTGTTCTTTCTATGGTTTGCCAAAAAAGCACTTTCACCTAATTCCATCAGCAATCTTCCCCCCTTTTGTACACACATGGTCATCAACTCATTGATGGTCCACTTATCTTTATGTGTGTTATAGGATATCTTAAAAGGTCTGTACTATTTTGGAAGAGTGCTCAGTATATAGTGCACCAAAAAAGATTCAGACATATCTACCTCCAGCTTCTTGAGTTGGGCTGCTATATCTCTCATCACCATTATATGCTTGCACACTCCTTTCACACTGGTGAGTCTCATTAATGACTTCATGATTAGGGTGCTGGCCAGTGCTTTGTCTGAAGTGACAAATTGATCATCTATGGCCTTTAGCAAGGTCCTAACATTGGTATGCTGTTCGACAGAAACACGTATCCTATGTGACAACCACAATTTTTGATCTCGATTAGTAAATCGATTACCTTAGACTCGCATAAGTTAATATGTAGTGTTCAAGAGTGAAGGAAATTCATTTAATTTAAAGATGTTTAAATTTTTAGGAATTTAATTGAACATATAACTTAGGAAATAAATATATATATAAAACACATACATATATACACTAAGTTTGTAAAAGATATATATATACGTATGTGTGTGTAAACATAAATATATACTTGAAAATATACTGAATATAAATAGAAGTAATTAGTAAATATGAATTATATATATTTAGTTATTTGCATTAAATATAATATAATATGTATTATGATATACATAGATATATTTACCAAATAGAAATATATTGCAACATATATATCTATTATAGATAGATATATTTCTAGTGTTTATCTATATATTATTTTAAATTTTAAAAAAAATAATAAATGAATAATAAATAAAAGAATATAACAATAATTAAATATTGTTGATTGGCTTCCTGAGGAAGCCAATCAGTATTGCAACTGCTCCCACGCCATTTTTAAAGAAAGAAAAGACAAGAGGAGCAGAAGCTTCTCTGCCCAACCAAATTCAAAAGGAGAAAAGAAAATTTGAAAGAGCAGAAAGGAAACCGAGAGAAGAGAAAAGAAGGGGAATTGTAGCCATTCGATGAAGAGAGGAAGTGAGACTAGAGAGAAAGAAAAAAGTGGCTATAGCAAGACAGTGGAGAGAACGTGAGAGAGCATATCGACAGCCAAGAGATCAAACCGAGAGAGAAGAAAGAAACAGCGGCAAGGGTGAGAGGGAGTGAGCTGCAATCGAAAGGGAGAATAATTACTGCAACAAACAGAGAAGGAAGGAAAGAAAATCAAAAGAGCAAAAAAAATGGCAGTTGAATGAGTAAGGAGAAAAGAGTGAAACGAGAGAAAGAGAGCAGTGAAAAGCTTCTGGGAGTGACAAGAAATAGGGGCTTTCTTTGGGTGGTTTGGTTGTAATCTTGGCTGGACTAGGGTTGCTCTTAGTGGTTGTTCTGGGTTAAGGTGGTATACTGGTTTTTAAGAAGTTTTTTGGTGGCTTAAAAAGGGACAGGAACAAGACACTCAAGAGGAGTTTCGCTGGTGCTGGAATTTGTGGAGTAAAGGGCTGTCGCAAGGCTGAAAACGGACTGGATCAAGGCTAGAAAATGGCACTTGGAATAGAAGCTCGTTGATGGCCATGAACCGAGGCTGAACAGAGCTGATCATGACCTTTGAGAAGCTCGTTGATGGCCATGAACCGAGGCTGAACAGAGCTGATCGTGACCTTGGTGGCGGTTGGAAACGGTGGCTTCAGTGGTTGCTTGGTTGGCCTTTATGTGTGTGTGAAACAGGGGCTTGTTAATGGCCATAAACCGTGGTTGAACTAGGTTTCTATGGCTGCTGGAAATGGCAGCATTTGGCACTTGAAAATAAGGCTAAATCGAACTGGTTTAGGATTGTTTAAAGGTTATTGTTTTAGGCCGCTATTCAAGGAGGCTTGGTAAGCTTTTGGCTGCTGTTGGAATGCCTTGAAGTGTGTCTAACCAAGCTGGGTTTTGACAAGTTAAAGGTCTGCTATACGAGGTTGTCAAAGCAGGCGGTTATTGCCTTGCTGTGTGGCCGAGAGATAAGGAAAAGAAGACAGGAAAGAAAGGGAAAAGAAAAGGTGGTATTCTCGGCTGTGTTGAGTTGCCATTAAATGATGTGTGAACCTTATTTTGGATAGCCTCGGAAGGTCAAAGAAAGGGCTACATGTGAAATCCCTAATTTTCTATTTTTCATACACCTACTTAACCGATAAAGTTAGAATATCAAGTTTAATCGTTACAATTTATTCGTATGAATTTCGTAGGTGTCGGGGAGATGGCTAAGTGGGCCCCACAGCATAAGTTATAATCTGAATGAGTTCGGAAGCACCAAAATATGAAAGTCAGACTTGAAATACTTAAAAAGGTAAGAAGACTATTCCTTGAAACGGTCTTGGAATAGAATTGGAATTTATGAAATTGTAAAGGAGTATTTAAGTCATTTTATATGAGACTTTGGTCAAACTTTATATTGAGTCAATAATTGACTTAATTTGACTTAAATAAATATAATTTATTGAAAATAATAAATTAAATCTGGAATTTGGAAAGTAGTAAGATATCTTGGTGGCAAACTTGAAATTTGGTAGAAATTAAAGGGGAAATTGATGTTTTATTAAAATGGACAGATTTTAGGAATAAAATAACATAAAAAAAAAGTGGACCATAAGTGGACATGCTTGACCGAAAATTCTATCTTCTCCAGCAGCCCTACTCTGTTTCATTTCTCCCATTTTCACGCCAAGTTTCTTTCATTCTCCCTTGTGAAGCTACCTTCTATCCTTACTAAATCAAAAGACACCCTTAACAAGAATTGTTCTACACTTCAAGGACTGTTGATAGCTGGTCTTATTGAGGGTTGAAACCGAAAATAAAAGGGGGAATTTACTGCTGCATTTTCGGTTTTCATGGGTAAGAAAATGAGATGTTGTTTTCTCTTAGTTTTATCTTGCTTTTGGTGTTGTTCTAAGCATGAATGATATATTTATGGCTTTAATTTTTTACATGAAACTAAGTGTGAAGTAAAAAGGGTTTTTGCCAAAAAAGGGGGTTTAGAGGAATCCAACGTGAAAGTGTTCATGAATGATGAGGAAGTGGATATTGTGAGTAGATATGCTTGGCCATAGTTTGAATTGAAGCTTGAATGCAAAACCATGAATTTGGCTAATTGGGTAGGTTCGGTCAAGCTAGGAATGGAGGGAATATGGTGGAATTTTGATGTAAAGAAATTATGGAATTAATGTTTGATAGAAATTAATTAAAGACATGGAATGAAAGTTAGGAAATAATTAGTGAATGCATAAGGGAGGTCACGGCAGTGGTACAGGGGAGTAGGAATTTTGTTGCTTGGTGAAATTAATGGTTATAGGAATTAAGGAAATATTTCATGGAGCCTATAGATAAAGTTTAAAATAAATTAATGGTAAAGTATGAAAGGAAAACATGAGGATGCTCACGGTTGGGATGAAGGGGAACTTGGAATTCCCTTGATTTTATATGATTAATGGTTATAAGAATATTTAAAATAATGCATGAAGCCTATAAAGGAAATTAGAATGGAAATATATATATATATATATATATATATTTATATTTATATATATGTTGGAGAATGAAGGGAAGCATTTAGCCAAGCTTCCATTGATATGCTTCATGCTATTTTTTAAGGTTTATAGTTAAACATAAAGTATAATTTAAAGGAATTAATATTATTTTGCAGCCTTCAATCCAAAGGAATAAGTTACAGCAGTGGTGCAATTAAATTCCATACAGCACAGTAAGTAAGGTAAGGAATATATATATGGAGGTTGTTAGGAAGATACTGTGCTTGCATGGGAAATTGGTGGATTGGAAAATTATATGTTGTGAATTTTATGCAAGGGGTTAGGATAGACTTAATTGTCATTCCATTATAATTATAGAAAAATCCCTTCCTTAAATTACTACTTAAATATGTTTAAATGTTTAAATGCTTAAATTTGAAGTTTATGACAAGTGGAATATGTTCTAAAGATTATTTTAAATTATTTTAGAACATATATTTGATTTTATTGATCTTCTTTTTCAAAGAATATTTACTTCTATTATTATGGATGAGTGAGGTGATGAATGACCCGTAAGGTACTTCGGGCCCTCACAAATAAAAGTTATTGATTTTACTGATATTTAAATTTAAGTGAATTTTGAGATTTGTTGCTCCGTGATGACCATGCATTTACCGTTACCGAATTACATGTTATCGATTGTGAGACATTTGGGCAAGTCCGCAGTCCCACAGATGTCATATGCCCAATGTACACTGTGGATCATTAAGCAATGGCCATTGTTACCGATAGGAACAGCTTAGGGATGGATTCCTGGCCCAACTTGGGTACGCTTAATTCCTATACCGATTACCGAACTGTTTATGCATGAGTCTCTTGTGTGTTGACTGTCTCTACCGACTGATATGAATTATTGATTTATCGACTTACCGTTACTGAATTATTTATTGAATAAATTATTCCTATTGAATTACCGAAATTAAATATATTATATGATTTTTTTTAAATTTCATATAGTAGCATAGTATTACACTTTTATATATATCTCCTTACTGAGTGTAAACTCACCCCTTAACTCTCATCCCAGAATATTTGCAGTGACCTTCCGCTCATACGAGAGGAGTACGATTTTTGGATCCTACAGTATTTCCTTCGAGACTGGTTGTTTATCCAGTGAAGGTATATTCTATATTCTATATATCTCAGACTTGTCTAGTACAGTACTTATTATGTTATAAAGACTAAGGGGATGTAAATTAAGAAGAAAGAAATTTTGTACATGTGTCTAGAGACCTGCACTTTTACACAAGGATATATCGAATGTCCAAATTTTCGTGGACTTAATCATATGAAATTATTTGGTATTTGAATTGCATTGGAATCATGTGAAAATTGTGGATTTCAGCTGGTATATAAATTGTGTTTAAAGTGCAGGAGGTTAGGATATTTACAGCAGTTATGCTGCCGAAATTTTGTTAGAAACTTACTAAAATATCATAAAATATTCTATGAACATAATCAATTGAAATGAAATAAGAAATCGACATCGACAAACAGCCTAACCAATCCGAAAATAAGAACAATGAATTGAATATTTTTACCGAAAATCGGATGTTACATAATTGGTATCAGAGCAAGGTTAGTCTGATGTTTGTCGGTGTCATTAAGCTAAAATTGATTACATCCTCGAGTACTGTACTTGTCTGAATATATATTTAGGGTATAACTGTTGAAAGTTATACTAAATTGTGTTTGAATTGTTATGGTATTGGCAGAATGAGTAATCGCCGAAGGGGTACTGGTAGAGGACGTGGACGGGGACGAGCCAAACCGTCTCCAGAGCCTATTCCTCCTCCATCTCCAACGGGTAGTCCTAACACCCGATTGTCTAGAATTGAGCGAGGTATTGATGCAATGAGCACAATGTTTACTCAGTTTATGTCGCAAATGGCCTCCAATGCACCACCCGTACCATCAGCCCCACCAGCTCCTACTATACCAGAACCTGCTCCCCAGATGCCTCCTGTTCCTCCAGTGCAGGCCCCACCCATACAGCCCGAGGTTCCACAGCCAACCCAGCCTCCCGTCAGACAGAATCCCCAGGGTTACTGTAGTTCAGCTTTGTTAAAGGAGTTTCGGAAGTTTGATCCTCCCAAGTTTAAAGGGGATAAGGACCCTTTAGTTGCAGAAAATTGGGTGGAGGCAGTCACGTGGTTGTTTCAGTATATGACATGTTCAGAACGGGAGAAAGTAGGCTTGGCAACCTATTTATTAGTGGACGATGCGAAGCATTGGTGGATGTCCACTAAGACTATTCTAGAGGCTAGACATGCCGAGATCACGTGGGATTCATTTTTGGAGTCTTTTAATCAGCAATATATTCCACGTACTGCTCAGCAGAAACTGAAGATGGAGTTTATGAACTTGGCTCAAGGTAGCATGTCTGTTGATCAGTACGAGTCTAAGTTTATTAGGCTGAGCAGGTTTGATCCAGAGGTATTACAGAGTGAGCAGCACAAGATTTTCAGGTTTATGGAGGGTTTGAGACCATCCATTCGTTCTAAGCTCTATCCGTTAGACATCAGTACCTATGCAGAGGCAGTCCGTAAGGCTCAGTTATGTGAGCAGGACTATGAGTTCCATCAAACAGATTTCCGAGCTAAGGCTAAAGCTAAGGATAAAGGGAAGCGAAAATCAGATGATAGAGCCTCGAGTGACCGATTTTCAGTTAAGAAGGGGAGGAGAGATGATTGGACTCCCAGGCCTACAGGGATCAGAATTTCAGAGGACAGATCCCGATCCTCAACTGGTAGTACCGTGGGCTCACCGAAGAGTTTTATGAAGCCATGCGAGAGTGCGGAAAATTCCATGGTACCCAGCCTTGCCATTTATTGACAGGAGCTTGTTTTGGTTGTGGTGAGAAAGGGCACCTAGTAAAGGATTGTCCTAAAGCTAGACCGAAGGTGCCAGAGGGATCAGAGAAGACAGCTTCTACTCAGCGTAAGGCCACGGTTGCAGAGAAAGGGAAGAAAGCCGTGACACAGGGTCGAGTATATGCTATAGATAGGGAGTCCGCCGATACCACCTCCACCAAAGTGATTAAAGGTACTATTTATCTTTTTGATAAAAGTGTCACAGCATTATTTGATTCGGGTTCGACTCATTCTTTTGTATCCTCCATGATTGCTATGCATATGCCTGTTAAACCCGAACCACTAGGACACTTATTACAGATAAATACACCTTTTAGGGAATCACAAATGACGGATATTGTATATCGAAACTGTAAGCTACGGGTAGGAGAGAAGGAATCGATAGCCGATTTAATTTTACTTAATATGTATGGGTTCGATGTTATATTAGGCATGGATTGGCTAACTAAGAACCATGTTATCTTAGATTGTTATGCTAAAACCGTGACCTTCTCTTCTCCCGTTAGCTATATTGTACATTTTGCTAGTATTTAATGTAAGAAAATATTTATTTATTTACCGAATTGCTCGAAAGTGAATTTAATGGAATTGTTTAATGTATGAAGGATTTATAGCCTATGTGGTGGACGTAGAACAAACACGTCCAGAGCTTCATGAAATTCCGATAGCTAGAGAATTCCCCGATGTATTTCCGGAAGATCTTCCAGGGCTTCCACCAGATAGGGAAATTGAGTTTACGATAGGTTTGGTGCCAGGGACAGAACCTATTTCCAGACCTCCCTATCGAATGGCAATTGTGGAGCTCGAGGAACTTAAAAAGCAGCTTCAGGAGTTACTAGATAAGGGGTTTATACGACCCAGCGTATCCCCGTGGGGTGCTCCTGTGCTATTTGTACGAAAGAAGGATGGTAGTTTAAGGCTATGTATCGACTACCGATGGTTGAACAGGGTGACTATTAAAAATAAGTATCCTCTTCCCAGGATCGATGATCTTTTTGATCAACTTCAGGGAGCACAGGTCTTTTCCAAGATAGACTTGAGATCGGGATATCATCAGTTAAAGATCCGGAGTGAGGATGTCCCTAAGACGGCATTTAGGACTCGATATGGTCATTATGAATTTCTGGTTATGCCGTTCGGTCTCACTAATGCCCCTGCAGCATTTATGAATTTAATGAATGATGTATTCAAGCAATATTTGGATCAGTATGTGATTGTTTTTATTGATGATATTTTGGTGTACTCTAGATCCAGGGAAGAGCATGAGCAGCATCTGCGGATTGTTTTACAGACCCTCAGGGAACGGAATTTATATGCTAAGTTGAGTAAGTGTGATTTCTGGCTAGACCAAATTTCTTTCTTAGGGCATATTGTCAGTAAGGATGGGATTTCAGTTGACCCAGCTAAGATTGAGGCTGTGATGCAATGGGAGAGGCCAAAGACAGTGACTGAGATAAGAAGTTTCTTAGGTCTAGCCGGTTACTATCGGAGGTTTGTTGAGGGTTTTTCCAGATTGGCTGCTCCATTGACGCGTTTAACGCGCAAAGATGTAAGGTTTGAGTGGAATGATGCCTGCGAGCGCAGTTTTCAGGAGCTTAAGTGCAGGCTAACCACAGCACCCGTTCTTACCATTCCTGACGGTTCAGGGGGTTTCTCTGTATACAGTGATGCCTCCGCACAGGGATTGGGTTGTGTGTTGATGCAGAATGGTAAGGTTATCGCTTATGGTTCCCGCCAGTTAAAAGATCATGAGAAGAATTATCCGACGCACGATATGGAGTTGGCAGCAGTTGTATTTGCATTAAAGATTTGGCGGCACTATTTGTATGGACAAAAGTTTCAAGTATTTACAGATCATAAGAGCCTGAAATATCTCTTCTCACAGCGGGAACTTAATATGAGACAGCGGAGGTGGCTCGAGCTTCTGAAGGATTATGATTGTGATATCCTGTACCACCCGGGAAAGGCCAATGTGGTGGCAGATGCTCTGAGCAGGAAACATATGGGAATGGTGTCTTATATGATGGTCCGAGAGTATGAGTTGTTGGAGCAATTTGCAAGCCTTAGTTTAAATGTCATGCCTTCTGAGCATTATGGCATAGTTGCTAGTTTAAAGATTGAGCCAGAATTGATTAGTAGAATCAGAGTTGCTCAGGAGCAGGATGCTCGGTGTATTGAGGTAGCTAGTCAAGCTCAGGCAGGTGAGTTATCAGATTTTGTTATTGGCAGTGATGGTATTTTAAGGTGTAAAGGCCGAATATGTGTTCCTGATGATAAGGAACTGAAGAAGTTGATTTTGACAGAAGCTCACTCCACTAGATACACTTTGCATCCGGGTAACACTAAAATGTATCATAATCTTCGCAAAGTGTATTGGTGGCCTGGCATGAAACGAGACATAGCAGAGTTTGTGGTAAAATGTCTTACATGCCAGCAGGTTAAGGTAGAGCATCAACGACCAGCCGGTTTGTTACAGCCTCTGCCTATACCTATGTGGAAATGGGAACACATTACTATGGATTTTATTGTGGGATTACCTCGGACTAGACGGAGTCATGATAGTATATGGGTGATAGTTGATCGGTTGACTAAGTCTGCCCACTTCTTGCCTATTAAGTCCACAGATTCACTGAGTACTTTGGCAGATCTATATGTTAAGGAGATTGTAAGGTTGCACGGTGTTCCAGTGAGCATCACATCGGATAGGGATTCCAGGTTTACTTCTCATTTTTGGGAACAATTCCAAAAAGCTCTGGGATCTCAATTGAATTTCAGCACGGCTTTCCATCCGCAGACTGATGGTCAATCCGAGCGTACCATCCAAACGCTCGAGGATATGTTGAGAGCTTGTGTCTTGGATTTTAAGGGCTCCTGGGACGATCATCTGCCATTAGCTGAATTTGCCTATAATAATAGTTATCAGGCAAGTATTGGGATGGCACCGTATGAAGCTTTGTATGGTAGAAGGTGCCGATCACCTATAGGCTGGGAAGAAGTGGGAGAACGAAAGTTGTTGGCTCCAGATTTAGTCGAGCAGGCTTCTGAGGATGTTAAGTTGATTTGTCAGAGACTTAAGACAGCTCAAAGCCGACAGAAAAGTTATGCGGATCAGAGGCGTAGACCACTAGAATTTGCTGTAGGTGATTCGGTGTTCTTAAAGGTTTCCCCATCAAAAGGCATTATGAGGTTTGGTAAGAAGGGTAAATTGAGTCCTCGTTATATCGGGCCATTTGAGATTTTGGACCGTGTGGGAGACGTGGCATACAGGTTAGCTTTACCACCACAGTTAGCTGGAGTGCACAATGTCTTTCATGTATCGATGCTCAGGAGATATCATCCGGATTCATCTCATGTCATTGAATATAAACCTTTAGAGATTCGGGAGGACATGAGTTATGTAGAGAAGCCTATCCGGATTCTTGATAGAAAAGAGAGAGTATTACGTTCCAAAACAATTTCATTGGTTAAAGTTCTCTGGCAGTACCATACTACAGAGGAAGCGACATTGGAGCTAGAGAGCTTGATGAGAGAAAGATATCCAGAGTTGTTCGAGTAATTGGTCGATTCAAATTTGGAGGACCAAATTTTCTAAAGGTGGGGAGGATGTGAAATCCCTAATTTTCTATTTTTCATACACCTACTTAACCGATAAAGTTAGAATATCAAGTTTAATCGTTACAATTTATTCGTATGAATTTCGTAGGTGTCGGGGAGATGGCTAAGTGGGCCCCACAGCATAAGTTATAATCTGAATGAGTTCGGAAGCGCCAAAATATGAAAGTCAGACTTGAAATACTTAAAAAGGTAAGAAGACTATTCCTTGAAACGGTCTTGGAATAGAATTGGAATTTATGAAATTGTAAAGGAGTATTTAAGTCATTTTATATGAGACTTTGGTCAAACTTTATATTGAGTCAATAATTGACTTAATTTGACTTAAATAAATATAATTTATTGAAAATAATAAATTAAATCTGGAATTTGGAAAGTAGTAAGATATCTTGGTGGCAAACTTGAAATTTGGTAGAAATTAAAGGGGAAATTGATGTTTTATTAAAATGGACAGATTTTAGGAATAAAATAACATAAAAAAAAAGTGGACCATAAGTGGACATGCTTGACCGAAAATTCTATCTTCTCCAGCAGCCCTACTCTGTTTCATTTCTCCCATTTTCACGCCAAGTTTCTTTCATTCTCCCTTGTGAAGCTACCTTCTATCCTTACTAAATCAAAAGACACCCTTAACAAGAATTGTTCTACACTTCAAGGACTGTTGATAGCTGGTCTTATTGAGGGTTGAAACCGAAAATAAAAGGGGGAATTTACTGCTGCATTTTCGGTTTTCATGGGTAAGAAAATGAGATGTTGTTTTCTCTTAGTTTTATCTTGCTTTTGGTGTTGTTCTAAGCATGAATGATATATTTATGGCTTTAATTTTTTACATGAAACTAAGTGTGAAGTAAAAAGGGTTTTTGCCAAAAAAGGGGGTTTAGAGGAATCCAACGTGAAAGTGTTCATGAATGATGAGGAAGTGGATATTGTGAGTAGATATGCTTGGCCATAGTTTGAATTGAAGCTTGAATGCAAAACCATGAATTTGGCTAATTGGGTAGGTTCGGTCAAGCTAGGAATGGAGGGAATATGGTGGAATTTTGATGTAAAGAAATTATGGAATTAATGTTTGATAGAAATTAATTAAAGACATGGAATGAAAGTTAGGAAATAATTAGTGAATGCATAAGGGAGGTCACGGCAGTGGTACAGGGGAGTAGGAATTTTGTTGCTTGGTGAAATTAATGGTTATAGGAATTAAGGAAATATTTCATGGAGCCTATAGATAAAGTTTAAAATAAATTAATGGTAAAGTATGAAAGGAAAACATGAGGATGCTCACGGTTGGGATGAAGGGGAACTTGGAATTCCCTTGATTTTATATGATTAATGGTTATAAGAATATTTAAAATAATGCATGAAGCCTATAAAGGAAATTAGAATGGAAATATATATATATATATATATTATATATATTTATATTTATATATATGTTGGAGAATGAAGGGAAGCATTTAGCCAAGCTTCCATTGATATGCTTCATGCTATTTTTTAAGGTTTATAGTTAAACATAAAGTATAATTTAAAGGAATTAATATTATTTTGCAGCCTTCAATCCAAAGGAATAAGTTACAGCAGTGGTGCAATTAAATTCCATACAGCACAGTAAGTAAGGTAAGGAATATATATATGGAGGTTGTTAGGAAGATACTGTGCTTGCATGGGAAATTGGTGGATTGGAAAATTATATGTTGTGAATTTTATGCAAGGGGTTAGGATAGACTTAATTGTCATTCCATTATAATTATAGAAAAATCCCTTCCTTAAATTACTACTTAAATATGTTTAAATGTTTAAATGCTTAAATTTGAAGTTTATGACAAGTGGAATATGTTCTAAAGATTATTTTAAATTATTTTAGAACATATATTTGATTTTATTGATCTTCTTTTTCAAAGAATATTTACTTCTATTATTATGGATGAGTGAGGTGATGAATGACCCGTAAGGTACTTCGGGCCCTCACAAATAAAAGTTATTGATTTTACTGATATTTAAATTTAAGTGAATTTTGAGATTTGTTGCTCCGTGATGACCATGCATTTACCGTTACCGAATTACATGTTATCGATTGTGAGACATTTGGGCAAGTCCGCAGTCCCACAGATGTCATATGCCCAATGTACACTGTGGATCATTAAGCAATGGCCATTGTTACCGATAGGAACAGCTTAGGGATGGATTCCTGGCCCAACTTGGGTACGCTTAATTCCTATACCGATTACCGAACTGTTTATGCATGAGTCTCTTGTGTGTTGACTGTCTCTACCGACTGATATGAATTATTGATTTATCGACTTACCGTTACTGAATTATTTATTGAATAAATTATTCCTATTGAATTACCGAAATTAAATATATTATATGATTTTTTTTAAATTTCATATAGTAGCATAGTATTACACTTTTATATATATCTCCTTACTGAGTGTAAACTCACCCCTTAACTCTCATCCCAGAATATTTGCAGTGACCTTCCGCTCATACGAGAGGAGTACGATTTTTGGATCCTACAGTATTTCCTTCGAGACTGGTTGTTTATCCAGTGAAGGTATATTCTATATTCTATATATCTCAGACTTGTCTAGTACAGTACTTATTATGTTATAAAGACTAAGGGGATGTAAATTAAGAAGAAAGAAATTTTGTACATGTGTCTAGAGACCTGCACTTTTACACAAGGATATATCGAATGTCCAAATTTTCGTGGACTTAATCATATGAAATTATTTGGTATTTGAATTGCATTGGAATCATGTGAAAATTGTGGATTTCAGCTGGTATATAAATTGTGTTTAAAGTGCAGGAGGTTAGGATATTTACAGCAGTTATGCTGCCGAAATTTTGTTAGAAACTTACTAAAATATCATAAAATATTCTATGAACATAATCAATTGAAATGAAATAAGAAATCGACATCGACAAACAGCCTAACCAATCCGAAAATAAGAACAATGAATTGAATATTTTTACCGAAAATCGGATGTTACACTACCACTAACTGAACAATGAAGGCCAAACAAAGAAATAAAGATCGGTTTTGATGGATTATAAAGGTAAAAAAAAAAAGGCTTTGCATTGTTTAGTTTTGAAGTCCAAGTATATATATGCTTAAATGCACATTATTGATATGATGAGATTAGGAGATATGCATTGATATAAATATATATAGGAGTGTGTGTGTGGCTAGCATGAAATCCTTAGTTTTAGTATATGGCAATGGTATGATATATTTATATATGTATTTATAGGTGCATATATATATATATATATATATATATATATATGTATATATGTTTATATGCCATGTAGGCATAATTAAGGATGAATATTGGTAAAGGGTTTAGTTGGATATTTCAAGGAAAGGAGATGATATGAAATGTAAATAAGCAAACTTCTCAAGAATAAGGAATTATATACTTGCTTGAGAATTATGTGTAAACATATACATATATATATGTATTATACACACCTATATAAGCATACATATATATATCTAAATATATATATATATATACACACACACGGGAAGTGTACAATAATGAACAGTTGAATTCAAGTTTGGTAATGAACATAGGTAACTACGATTTTTGGACATGTGTCTTAGCACGTGATTGAGTCTAATGGGAATGAGTTATTGAGATGAGAAATGAATGGTGTTTGTAGTGAATCAGAGCAATATTGGAGCTTGATTTTGGATTGGACACTCGAAGAAGATATTCGCAATAGCATAAGGTAAGTGGGTTAAGTAACGTATGTTAGCATCATCTTGTAGAATGACTTTAAATTTGATAAATATTTCGGTTTATTCTTACGATAAGAAAATATGAAAGTTATGGTTGGACACTGAGGTATAGTTTGTTTATGAATTGGTTTACGATCGAATTAGATTAAAAACTTATCTTTCGTTTTACCTGTTGTGGCTAGCTAAGTGTACATGTTAAATTAAGCAAGTCGAAGTGTATGTGCACTTACATATAGCATGGTTTAAATTTAATTATTTAATATCTATATTTTTAATACTTGCATCATGTCTTAAATCTAAAGTTTGGATTTGAACTGACCTTAAAATAAATCGAAATGTCCATATATTTGACAGTTAAAAAATGATTTACTAAATGGTTTGAAATCCGTGCAAGCCAAGTGCTCCACGAGAACCTTGTTTATGAACTATTTTTAAGTGAAGGCATATCCTACGACCTTCGGGTCATTTCTAGCCTATTGAGCTTAGCTCTAGGCCGTATTACCTGTCTATCGAGCTGTGTGCTCTAGACTACTGTACTGTACTGTACCTATCAAGCCTAGTGCTCTTGGTAAACTGTTAGGCTTGTCTGGAAAACCAGCAAACAAGTTCCAGCTCTCAACTGATCAGCGAGACTGGAATACTGTTCTATGGCCATAGATTCTATGTTGCTTGCGATACCATTCCATCACTAGCTAGGATGGACACTGTTATCGTATCACTGACTAAGGATTCTTGCCTAAACTCTACATACTATCATTTTACTATCAGAACTGATTTCAGTGAATCAAGGCTACATGCCTAATGGGTACTGATTTTCATTTTATGAACTTATTGATTTATCAAATTTCATACTTATTGATTATCAAACTGTCTACTGATTGATTTATTGAAGTACCCACTAATTGATTTATTGAACTACCTATTGTTTGATTTATTGAAGTATTTACTGATTGATTTATCGAACTATCAACAGCTTGATTTATTGAAGTACCTAGTGATTGATTTATCGAAGTGCTTACTGATCGGTTTATCGCAAAGTATACTAATTTAGTTTATCGAAATTCATAGTGACTGATTTATCGAAGTGCATAGTGTTATGATTTTATCAAAATGCATAGTGACTGATTTATCGAAATGCATAGTGAATGGATTTAATTGAAACACATAGTAAATCTGATTTAAACAAAGTGCATAATGAAAGTATTTTAAACTGAAGTGCATGGTGAAAGAGTTTGAACGGAAGTGCATGGTGAAAATGTTTTTATTTAAGACCGTGATTGAATACCATGCATGCATGTCACTTTAGTATTGTTTTTCTACACCTGCATGTAAATCGACATGAGTCTAACATGCATTTACTTAAACTACTTATTAAGTCGTGGTTTTGCTCACCCCTTTCTAACATCATCGCAGATTACACAAGCTAAAGTCCACGCCTAAAGCCTCTGTGTGGGCGTTGGGGACTGTACCTAGTAGTAGCACTTGCTTAAGTCCTACGAGTGTTGCTTTTGTTACTTTTAAGGTATATGAAATTTATACATCATGTTGGTTATCATGTATAGACATTATGCAATACACAGTACATGTTTATTAGAAATATTTTGGGATGTAACTTAAGATCGCATTAGATTACTATAGACTAGAATGATTATTAAGTACAATTCGATACGTGATTGTGGTACGATAACTATTGTGATAACCGTAAATTTTTCAATTATTGGAAATAATAAATATTGAAAATAAATATTAGAGAAATTAGATAAGAGGAAATAAATAAATAAAAGTAAATAAATAAAATTTATTTACGAGATGGGAATATCGTTGAAATTCCTGAAATTAAGGAAAGTGAGGAATTTAAATTGGATAAATTGGAAATAAGAGAAGGATAAAATTATGGGAAATAATGAAGAGAAAAAAATTTAATTTGGAGAATGAAAATCCAAAATTAAATAAGAGAATAAGAAAATAAATGAAATATATTTATATAATTATATATTATATAAATGTATTTTATATACAAATACCTATGTATTCAAAATATTATATAGTATATTTTAAAATACGTTGTTATATATATATACATATATATATATATATAGAAATATATATATATACTATTTCAAAAATTCAAATAATACATATGTATATAAATATAATGTTTTAGGTGTATTATATACTAGTTCATGAAGTTACATAATACATATGTATTTAAGTATAATCTCTTATGTATATATAAGTATATATATACATATATATTTGAGAAATGTTTATATTTGATTTACATTAAAATTTGAAAAAATATATATTTTAAATACAATATATAATATATTATAACATATATATATAGATATATATATATGTAAAGATTATTTATTTTAAGTATATAAATATATACATATATATCTATGCTAGATCTATAATTTTAATACACCAGAACACATATTTTATATGTAATATATATAATACTATATTATATATATATATATGATAATAAGAATATTATGTGTATTAAATATAGAAAATAAATATATGACATACATGTTATTATATTATGTGTATAATATATAGTATACTATATACTAAATAGGGAAAGAAAAATAAACCAAAAAAGAAAACTAAAACAGAAAAAGGAAAGGGAGAATCGGGACAGAGCCCGACCCTCCCAGCAGCAACCATCGGTGGCGGAGATGCCACCGCCGGCGAGAGAAAAAGGTGCAGACGACGTCGCCGGCAAAGGAAGAGAGGGAGGAAGCTGTCGGCGGCGGAAGAAAAGAAGGAAACAGAGGAAGAAACGAAGGAAAGCCGGAAGAGAAAAGGAAAATGGCGGACGGCGGTGCCGGCCGATCCAGGCACCGCCACTGCCACCGAAGCACCGCCGGAGGGAGAGGAACACGATGGAAGCCACCGGAGGCGTAATGGACGGCGGAGGAACGCCGGCGAAGGGGAAGAAGAAACTGAGGCAAAACCGCCTCGATCCGCCGCCGTGCCATCGATTCGGGATGAACGGAGGTCAGATCCAAGCTCGCCGTGGCGCCGGCCAGCTGCTGAGCCATCGAGCCGTCGGAGAACCGGCCGCCGGCAAGGAACCGGCGAGGACAGGAGCTGGACCGGTCTGAACCGGTCTGACCGGGAAAGGAAGAAGAAAAAAGAAACGAAAAAGAAAAGAAAAAGAAAAGAAAAAGGAAAAAGAAAAAGAAAAAGAAAAAGGAAAGAAAGAAAAAGAGGAAAAAGGAAGAAAAAGGAAGAAAAAGAGGAAAAAGGAGAATTTCGAGAATTCGGAAAATTCCCGGAAATTCGACAACCCGGGATTTTACAAAATTCGGTAAGAAATTTCCCGAGAATTTAATTTCAGAAAAAAAATTAAATAAATTATGAAAAATTCTAAAACATTAGAATTTTAATTCCAGAAATTATTTTCAGCAATCGGGATAAGGAATCGGGAGAAATGGAGTGCGGGCGCGATCGATAAGCGGAATTCGCCAACCCGAAAAAAGGTAAGGGATGCATGTGCAGCACTGTAAGGATACTCAGTCTGCATAATTTAATTGAAATATTTTATGCAATTATTTTATGAAAATTATTATGATGCATGATTTGCTGAAAATAATTTGGGAAGAAGTACTGGATGAAAGATTTTAAACTGTATTTTCCGTGCAGGAGGTTAGTAAATCGGTAGTCGTTATGCTGTCGAAAATTTTAGAAAAACTTTAAAAAAATCATATTAAATGATTTTATTTCCGAATTTCGATAGTAAATCACGAAACATGAGGAAATTACTAAATTTCATAAAATATGAATATAATGAGATGAAATTTTAAAATATTCATGTATTCGAGAATGGTGACAATGAAACCACCGAAAATTCTCGGAATAGATAAATTACACGAATTACGAGACGAAAGATGAAGTGAAATATAGTGCGTATTCTTATGAATATTTTTATAAATATTCACTAAAGGATTTTAACCCTTATGGTTTTAAATCATGGAATTATATATTTATATAAATTCCATAAAGGTGTATTTTATGATGAGAATTACGGTTTTGAGATTGGTTGGTATTCTTATCATGCTGATGCATGATATGTGATATGTTTAGTCCCGGTGGACATCTAATCAGTGATCCACCGAGGACAATATAGGTTATGATCATAGATTTGACCGGTGTACTTCCTTACCCTCCGAGGTATACAGTATGATAAGATTGATGTCTATCTTAGACTCCATAAATGATAGGTAATATGTTTTCAAAAGGAAGAAATGATAATTCTAATATTCTTTCTATGGTCTCAAATGAAATATTAGATCATAAGTACTACATGAGATCTGATAAGACAGTGGAAAATACATATGGCATAAAGGCCAATCCGAGCAGAGACTCGATGATTGAACCGTCGGAGCCACCTCTAGAGTCCTTCGAGAACTAAGTGCTACACGTGTTCTGATGTTTCAGTACAGGCCAATCCGAGCAGAGACTCGATGATTGAACCGTGGGAGCCACCTCTAGAGTCCTTCGGGAACTAAGTGCTACACGTGTTCTGATGTTTCAGTAGAGGCCATACCGAGCAGAGACTCGATGATTGAACCGTGGGAGCCACCTCTAGAGTCCTTCGGGAACTAAATGCTACACGTGTTCTGATGTTTCAGTACAGGCCATACCGAGCAGAGACTCGATGATTGAACCGTAGGAGCCACCTCTAGAGTCCTTCGGGAACTAAGTGCTACACGTGTTCCGATGTTAGTATGAAAAATCGTAGGATATTGTGACGATAAGTAAGTGATTGTGATTCGTGAATTCGACAAATGTCAAAGAATGAAATAGATTTTAATAGCTTACTTTGCTTTTTAAAGGACGGAACTAATTAAGAGAGTACATTAAAACATGAAATAAGTTTTAAAGAAATAAGATGATGATTTAACTAATATTCTTTTCAAGGAATATACGAATATTAATTATTTTATTTAAATGCTTTGTTTCGTAGAAGCATTATTTTGAAAAGCATATGAAAAAGGTTATGAAAGTTTGAAAGAGAAAAGGATTTATTAATTCAAAACGAAATGAAAATTTTCTCTACAGTTGCTTCTAGGTTCCGGAACAAGTATGGTATTCTAAAATACCTACCTTACTCTAATCGGATCCCTAGCCGACTGTAGTATCCTTCCTACATGCGAGCCTAGAGCCCATAGGAAAAATGAAAAAGATTTTCAGCATATAGGAAGCTGAGTATCAAGTGAGGCATATAATTCTCTTACTGAGCCGTGGTTTTGGTCACCCCTTAATTTTCAACATTTCAGGTTTTGATAAATGTGAGTTCAGTAGATTGTGGATCCTGGCTGTACACGAAGGACAATGTGTCAGACCAACTGTTTATTTGAGGTATGATCATTTATTCTCTGTATTTAGACATGTCAACAGTACTACTTATCTGATAAATTACGATAGGGGATGTGTATAATATAAACAATACATTGTAAAATTGTTTAACAGTCAGTACAAGTAAAGTATCACAGACAGCCCAACCGGTTAAGATGTGTATAAGAAGATGAAAAATGTGGTCACGGGTCGTGACAGATTTAATGGTATCAGAGCAATGTTGGCCTAATGTCTGTGGATACTTTTGGAAGGAAAAGAGTTAAACATCCCCGGTAGTACTGTGTCGTCTGAATACATAGAGAAAATAAATGATTGTAAATGGAGTAAAATGATTTAAAAGGAGTGAGAAAGTATAAACTGAGAATGTTAAAGAAGAAAATAGGCTCAGAAATTACCGAAAAATTGGTGATTCTTCTAATCTATATGAAGGCCTGTTCGGTAAGGAACAGAAATGGACTCGGTGAGGGCCCCACCAGTACTTTTCTGTCCGAATCGAACTGAGACCTGAAAGTGATGGTATAAAATAGGGGAATAAAATATCATCATTAAATAGACTTTAAGATCACCGATTGAGGGTAATTTGAAGAGAGAGAAAATTTTTAGCCAAAAATGACCAAAATACCCCTACCCCCAAAATTTTACTGAGAGTCAAAATAGATCACCAGAAGTTGGAATTGATCGATTTGACAGAGAAATTAATGTTATAAAGCTGAATTACAAGTAAATTAATCCCATTGTGGATTTTAGTGAACTTCTCTGTCGAAAATCGAATGACATCTAACTTGCTGTTAGAAGTATCAGAAAGGATACTATCAACACATAGATGATCAGTTCATTGATTTGAATGTATATTGAGGAGGTAGAAATAAATGTCGAAATGACGAAAATGCCCCTATATTGGGCGATGTGCGGAATAGTGTTAAAACCGAGCTGAATTGGAATCCATTGATAGTAATGGAATTATTAATGACATAGAAGATGTCATATGAATCTAACGATCCCTATTACTGATTCCACTAACACTTAGATTACAGACGCGAAAGAAAAACCTCGAGTGGACTGTGGGCCATAGGGGATAACAGTACGGTTGAGTGAGGCGGCCAGGGCCCCCCCACGAGTGGACTTTGGGCCATAGTGGTAAATCCTGGGCTTTACAATAAAACAATCCGTGAGGGACTAAATGCCACGTCTGTGTGACGGGGGCCACCTCTAGAACCCAGAGCGGACAGCATGGATGAGTGGTGCGGCTCGGGCCCCTCCGGCTTGAGACCGGCAAATCCGAGGCATCACAATAAAACGTGTACGGGCGGACGGCGAACGGGCCGGGGCCTTATATGATGCGATCCAAAGAGTGTAGTGGAATATCATCAGATGATTGACCCGGTTATTGACTGAAAGGGTCGAAAAATTAAGAGTGTACTGAACGGGATCGTTGAATACTATGAAAAGTGAAATGATTACAGGAATTGATTGATAAGGTGAATAGTACCAATAATGAAATACATACTGGTGTGGTTACTTATGGTTCTATACGTTTTCACTACTTTGAGGTGTCAAACAGATAATCTTATATAGAACCGACATATCTTGAAATATGTGCTACAGAATGAGGTACTGTGTGGAGTACTGCGAATTAGAGGATAATTATAAGAACAGTCAAGTGATAAAAAGAAGATGACCGCTAACCTAAGTTCTTCAGGACCCTTGAGACAGAACTGTGATGGGCGACCCAATGGTGGGCGACCCGTAGTGGATCATGTGTCGTGAGATATAGGCGAACTATCTCATCGCCGACTCACTAGTAAGGATAAACCTGAGGCGAAAGGATCGCCTAGGGGATGCTCGTCGATGGTCGATATGAACGGGCGAGGCCCTTATAAGCATCTCAACGGTAACACGAGTGAAAGGAACTAGGTACGTAAGGGGTGCCAAGGTTCAAACCTGGTGGAGAATATACTCAAGGGAACTAAGCCTGAATTCAGTAAATGGAAATGGTTTTAAAGTGAATAACGGAATTGAAATGGGTAGCTGTGAAGTGTGTTGAGAATCATTGTAATTGATACAGCTTACCAGAATGAGATTCGTAACGCTGTAAAGTATGACTAGGTAATGAAATCAAGGTAGAGTATGTATCAAAATGATTTGAATATGGAATGTCTCTGCCTTGAAACTACACTGTGAAATGATGGGAAACAATGATGAAGGTCCAAAATGATAAAAGAAGTGTGGTTAAAGAAACTGTCGGTTGAGAATCCCAATAAATTCCAAAGTAACATAGATTGAGAAATCAGGTTAATGTTGATTCGATCGTGGATATGAAATTTATTCTTAAGCTTGTATCGAAGAATATGGAAGAAACCCAACAAGCTTAAGAAAAGAATTTTTGGAAAATATTGTGGATGATGAAATTCACATTTATCGATGTAGAGGATGGAAATACAAATGACATGATTTAAGGATGAATTAAATGATATATTAACATTTTTATTATACACTAAAGTTCGTATGAAGAACAAATAAATATCTATATGGAAGTGATGCCTTAAATACGATTTAATCGGAGATGTACAAGGAGCTTATAAGAGCAATCTTTATAAAAGGCATCATCAGATGAAAAGTTGAAGAATGATGGTCACAAGATGATAAGAAATGTATGATTAAAGAAAAGATGGTATGCAAGATTTTAAAAGATCTTAGCAATATAGTACCATACCGATCGAGAAAACCGACAAAAAGGAATGAGAGTAAAAATATGAAAACGAAAATGAAAGTGAAATAAGGAAATAAATTGCATGATGAGAAGGGAACATCAATATGAAACAGTTCCCGAAGTTAAGACTGAGAGTGAATTGTGTTGGTTATCACATAAATGTGGCAAGATGTAAAATCAAAGCCAGAACTGATAAGTGAAAGTAATGATACTCCAAGGAGTAAGATAATTGATATGTTTACTGCCAGTAAAATGTTTGTACATATAACCACCTCGAAATGATAAAGATGGTGGAATTGTATAAATAATGTGGTACTTAAATGGATAATTCGAGGATTCAATCACAGAATCTAAATTATGAAAAGAGTATATTCCTGGTTATATCTTAAAATTTAAATGATATTGAATATACCATAAGCGTAAGAGATGTAATGACCATACTACATGAAAAGAGACATGGAGAGAAAATGATTGTCTGATGATTTAATTACTGTAAGAGATGATTAATAGTAAAATCGGCAAATGAGATGCAGCATTGATGGAATAAGTGCGAAAATGAACATTGTGGACAATAAAGAGTCCAAAAGAGGAATGATGATATAGAAGTGATTAAAGACTGATGATCTAAATAGAATCACTTTCCATTATCAGACATCTAGATTCTCTAGTGCCTTAGTCGAAGTATAAGTGTTAAACGGTGTGAATGTGTATGTACAGTTTCCAGTGAGCCTTACATGTGACGGGAGTCTCTGTGTTGCCATATGCTAATGAGAGATAGCAAAAAGCTTTGAGATCCCAAGTGTATTGATAGCACCGCTCCAGACTGATATATTTTTATATATGAGCGTGAGATGTAAACGCTCCATGATATTGAGAGAGCGTGTGCATGAGATGTGAAAGCTACTGGGACACTTACATATAATTGATCGATATGAGTACATGATAGTACCATATTTTGTCGACTCGGCACTAAGTGAGAAGAATGGATGATAAACAGCATAGATCGGCTGTAATATGAAAAATATTGAGTATGGACTCTTATATGAAAAGAATAAAAGGGAATAACTCCCGATTTGAGAAAAGAACTTACGGGAGTATAGACATATACGATGAAAGACAGCATGTAGTGGTCTAAAGCACTCTTGATGTTGAAAGTGTACTGGCAGTATTACTTGGAGGATGAACTAGAGGTCAGAAGTCGTAAGTGTACGACATTTACCACCTTTGGACTTAAGTTAAATTCGGAGGACCGAATTTCTTAAGGTGGGGAGGATGTGATAACCGTAAATTTTCCAATTATTGTAAATAATAAATATTGAAAATAAGTATTAGAGAAATTAGAGAAGAGGAAATAAATAAATAAAAGTAAATAAATAAAATTTATTAACGAGATGGGAATATCGTTGAAATTCCCGAAATTAAGGAAAGTGAGGAATTTAAATTGGATAAATTGGAAATAAGAGAAGGATAAAATTATGGGAAATAATGAAGAGAAAAAAATTTAATTTGGAGAATGAAAATCCAAAATTAAATAAGAGAATAAGAAAATAAATGAAATATATTTATATAATTATATATTATATAAATGTATTTTATATACAAATACCTATGTATTCAAAATATTATATAGTATATTTTAAAATACGTTGTTATATATATATATATATATATATATATATATATATATAGAAATATATATACATACTATTTCAAAAATTCAAATAATACATATGTATATAAATATAATGTTTTATGTGTATTATATACTAGTTCATGAAGTTACATAATACATATGTATTTAAGTATAATCTCTTATGTATATATAAGTATATATATACATATATATTTGAGAAATGTTTATATTTGATTTACATTAAAATTTGAAAAAATATATTTTAAATACAATATATAATATATTATAACATATATATAGATATATATGTAAAGATTATTTATTTTAAGTATATAAATATATACATATATATCTATGCTAGATCTATAATTTTAATACACCAGAACACATATTTTATATGTAATATATATAATACTATATTATATATATATATGATAATAAGAATATTACGTGTATTAAATATATAAAATAAATATATGACATATATGTTATTATATTATGTGTATAATATATAGTATACTATATACTAAATAGGGAAAGAAAAATAAACCAAAAAAGGAAACTAAAACAGAAAAAGGAAAGGGAGAATCGGGACAGAGCCCGACCCTCCCAGCAGCAACCATCGGTGGCGGAGATGCCACCGCCGGCGAGAGAAAAAGGTGCAGACGACGTCGCCGGCAAAGGAAGAGAGGGAGGAAGTTGTCGGCGGCGGAAGAAAAGAAGGAAACAGAGGAAGAAACGATGGAAAGCCGGAAGAGAAAAGGAAAATGGCGGACGGCGGTGCCGACCGATCCAGGCACCGCCACTGCCACCGAAGCATCGCCGGAGGGAGAGGAACACGATGGAAGCCACCGGAGGCGCAATGGACGGCGGAGGAAAGCCGGCGAAGGGGAAGAAGAAACCGAGGCAAAACCGCCTCAATCCGACGCCGTGCCATCGATTCGGGATGAACGGAGGTCAGATCCAAGCTCGCCGTCGCGCCGGCCAGCTGCTGAGCCATCGAGCCGCCGGAGAACCGACCGCCGGCGAGGAACCGGCGAGGACAGGAGCTGGACCAGTCAGAACCGGTCTGACCGGGAAAGGAAGAAGAAAAAAAGAAAGGAAAAAGAAAAGAAAAAGGAAAAAGAAAAAGAAAAAGAAAAGAAAGAAAGAAAAGAAAAAGAGGAAAAAGGAAGAAAAAGAGGAAAGAGGAGAATTTCGGGAATTCGGAAAATTCCCGGAAATTCGACAACCCGGGATTTTACAAAATTTGGTAAGAAATTTCCCAAGAATTTAATTTCAGAAAAAAAATTAAATAAATTATGAAAAATTCTAAAAAATTAGAATTTTAATTCCAGAAATTATTTTCAGCAATCGGGATAAGGAATCAGGAGAAATGGAGTGCGTGCGCGATCGATAAGCGGAATTCGCCGACCCGGAAAAAGGTAAGGGATGCATTTGCAGCACTGTAAGGATACTCAGTCTGCATAATTTAATTGAAATATTTTATGCAATTATTTTATGAAAATTATTATGATGCATGATTTGCTGAAAATAATTTGGGAAGAAGTACTGGCTGAAAGATTTTAAACTGTATTTTCCGTGCAGGAGGTTAGTAAATCGGTAGTCGTTATGCTGCCGAAAATTTTAGAAAAACTTTAAAAAATCATATTAAATGATTTTATTTCCGAATTTCGATAGTAAATCACGAAACATGAGGAAATTACTAAATTTCATAAAACATGAATATAATGAGATGAAATTTTAAAATATTCATGTATTCGAGAATGGTGACAATGAAACCACCGAAAATTCTCGGAATAGATAAATTACACGAATTACGAGACGAAAGATGAAGTGAAATATAGTGCGTATTCTTATGAATATTTTTATAAATATTCACTAAAGGATTTTAACCCTTATGGTTTTAAATCATGGAATTATATATTTATATAAATTCCATAAAGGTGTATTTTATGATGAGAATTACGGTTTTGAGATTGGTTGGTATTCTTATCATGCTGATGCATGATATGTGATATGTTTAGTCCCGGTGGACATCTAATCAGTGATCCACCGAGGACAATATAGGTTATGATCATAGATTTGACCGGTGTACTTCCTTACCCTCCAAGGTATACAGTATGATAAGATTGATGTCTATCTTAGACTCCATAAATGATAGGTAATATGTTTTCGAAAGGAAGAAATGATAATTCTAATATTCTTTCTATGGTCTCAAATGAAATATTAGATCATAAGTACTACATGAGATCTGATAAGACAGTGGAAAATACATATGACATAAAGGCCAATCCGAGCAGAGACTCGATGATTGAACCGTGGGAGCCACCTCTAGAGTCATTCGGGAACTAAGTGCTACACGTGTTCTGATGTTTCAGTACAGGCCAATCCGAGCAGAGACTCGATGATTGAACCGTGGGAGCCACCTCTAGAGTCCTTTGGGAACTAAGTGCTACACATGTTCTGATGTTTCAGTAGAGGCCATACCGAGCAGAGACTCGATGATTGAACCGTGGGAGCCACCTCTAGAGTCCTTCGGGAACTAAGTGCTACACGTGTTCTGATGTTTCAGTACAGGCCATACCGAGTAGAGACTCGATGATTGAACCGTGGGAGCCACATCTAGAGTCCTTCGGGAACAAAGTGCTACACGTGTTCTGATGTTTCAGTACAGGCCATACCGAGCAGAGACTCGATGATTGAACCGTGGGAGCCACCTCTAGAGTCCTTCGGGAACTAAGTGCTACACGTGTTCCGATGTTGGTATGAAAAATCGTAGGATATTGTGACGATAAGTAAGTGATTGTGATTCGTGAATTCGACAAATGTCAAAGAATGAAATAGATTTTAATAGCTTACTTTGCTTTTTAAAGGACGGAACTAATTAAGAGAGTACATTAAAACATGAAATAAGTTTTAAAGACATGAAATAAGTTTTAAAGAAATAAGATGATGATTTAACTAATATTCTTTTCAAGGAATATACGAATATTAATTATTTTATTTAAATGCTTTGTTTCGTAGAAGCATTATTTTGAAAAGCATATGAAAAAGGTTTTGAAAGTTTGAAAGAGAAAAGGATTTATTAATTCAAAACGAAATGAAAATTTTCTCTACAGTTGCTTTTAGGTTCCGGAACAAGTATGGTATTCTAAAATACCTACCTTACTCTAATCGGATCCCTAGCCGACTGTAGTATCCTTCCTACATGCGAGCCTAGAGCCCATAGGAAAAATGAAAAAGATTTTCAGCATATAGGAAGCTGAGTATCAAGTGAGGCATATAATTCTCTTACTGAGCCGTGGTTTTGCTCACCCCTTAATTTTCAACATTTCAGGTTTTGATGAATGTGAGTTCAGTGGATTGTGGATCCTGGCTGTACACGAAGGACAATGTGTCAGACCGACTGTTTATTTGAGGTATGATCATTTATTCTCTGTATTTAGACATGTCAACAGTACTACTTATCTGATAAATTACGATAGGGGATGTGTATAATATAAACAATACATTGTAAAATTGTTTAACAGTCAGTACAAGTAAAGTATCACAGACAGCCCAACCGGTTAAGATGTGTATAAGAAGATGAAAAATGTGGTCACGGGTCGTGACAACTATGAACTTTATGGAATGTGAAAATGTTAATTGATGATTTTGGGATTGTGTAGTGTATAATAATATAAGCCGTGGATTGTGGAAATTGAGATTTGTTGCTAGGAATAGTTGTTATTTTGCAGGTTATTTACTGGAGAAAATCGATTATATATAAGGGAGAGTTTTCGACCTTTTTCTTTTAACAATTTAATATTAAATTAAAAAATCAATAAAGTTGAATTGTTCTAAGAGATAGTAAATTAAATGGTAATTGTAAAGTTAAATCGAATTGAGAAATGCGAATTTAGTTTAGAAGTGACACTAACACCGAATACAAATCTTAAAGTGAAAAAAAATTTTAGTTCATAAATTTGAGAAAACGATATAAGTGTGATTGATATGTGTACGTCGTGGCCTTCGGGTCGTGACTTCCTAGCAGATATTTTCGTCTTAATATACATTACACTAATGCGATTGGATCGCTCCTAGCGTTCATGTAAAACCACTTGGGTTGGAGTGCTGGTTTCAGTTAATATGGGTGGTTCATCTTTCCTTATAGCATAGTCTATATCCATACACCCTAATTAGAGGAGAATTCTCTCCTTCCAAATCTTGTAGTTCTCTCGATTCAATTTGAGAACTTCCATGTTAATACTAGCTTGAGGAAACACTGCATAAAGGAAACCACATGCCTATGTATCTAAAGTTTCTGAGGTAAACTTAATTATTTCTACAAATGCAAACATATTTTACTAATCAATTATGAATCTCAAACATAAAACTTGCCTGTGGGCTTGTGACAATTGTGATTTTCAATCCAGGTAGTAAGTAAATTTATCTTAGACTCATGTAAGTCAATAAGAAGTAATAAAGAATTGCGAGAATTTATTCAGCTATGAGATGATTAAATTTGGAATTTAAGTAAATTGAAAAAAAATAAATTAAATTAAATTTGTGATATAAATTGAGGAAATAAATATATAAGATATATTTAGTAAGCATATATATATATATATATATATATATATATATATATGTAAATTAAATGGACAAATAAATATATGTAGAGATAATTAGTAAGTGTAAATTACATACATGTATACATGTTAAAATTAACGTAATATGCATTATGATAGCTATTAATTAATCAAATGTAAATATATTTATAATAAATATAATTGTAATATATATAAATATATATTATATTTAAATATATATTTTTATATATAATAACTATTTAGTATGTATGAAATATATATAATAACAAAAATATATATGTTATAAATATATATATATATATATATGTATTAATATGAAATATATTTATAAGATAAATATTTATTATATATATTGTGGGCAAGCTTCCCGAGGAAGCTTGTCCAAAATCAAGTTTGCTCAACAGACCTAATACAAAAATATATGTATATGTGTGTGTATATATATATATATATATATATATATATATATATATATATATATATATATAGTAGTGATCCACTTACACATGTGTAAAACAAATTTGTTTTACACAATTTTATATCTTCATATAGGATTAATATTTTTGCAAATCAACCGTTGGATTTAACAACCTACTCATATTTATTATGTATGTAAATTTTTGAATCAATCTATTATTTCTATCATTTTAATCGAGAATAGTATTTTTTTCAATATATATCAATGGTTGAAATTTTATTTAACGAAATATATAGTTAGACGTATTAGATTAATTTGAAATTTGGCATGCATGATCTATGTGAATAGAACATAAAATTCAACGGTCGGATTAAAAAATTATAAATCATATAAAAAGTTATGAAAGTGTGTAAAACTAAATTTGTTTTACACATGTGTAAGTGGATCCCTCCTCATATATATATATAATAGTGTAGGTGAGTGGGAGTTTCACCCACTCACCATCATGCTCCAACAGACTGTGTCTGCCGAAGCAAAATGTAACCTGCTGAAGCCTTAAAAATATATATATATAAAAGAGAGAGAGAGAGAAGAAAAAGAATAAAGAAACTAAAAGGAGAGGTGACAAGAATGAGAGCGAGAGAAGGTAGGGAAAGTGGTGAAGCTTTCAGAAACAGGGTTTTGTGATAGATTGGCTGAACCGGGAAAATGTGGAAGAAACGAAAAAAAAACAGAAATGAATAAATTGAGAGAAAGAGATCCGTGAGAGAGAGAGACCAGAAGATTGGTGCTCAAAGCAAAGCACATTGGGGTCTGTGGTAGAGGCTGGAAGCGGTGACTGATCGGGGATTATTCAGGGATGAAAATGGGAGGCCTTCCAGAGATCGAAACCGGCCTTGAGTAGCGGCATTAGGGGCTGAGAAAGGAGGTGTAAAAGGCTAGAGTTTGAAGGTTGTTTTGGGGCTCCTGGAACAAGGAAAGTATAAAGCCTTTTGCTATTGTATGGGTGACGTCTCCAAGGCTGTGTGGTTCTATTTTAATGGCAGTAGGCGTGAGCAACAGGGTTGGTTCTCTTATGGGTTCAGGTGCTACATTTGGCTGCTGTACATGACTGAAATCGACAAGGCTGAATGAATGATTTTGAGGGGACTTCTAGGTAGACGAAAAAGGGCTTTTCAAGAGAGTTTCGAAGGAATTAGGGGTGGCTTTTTCTAGTGATCAAGGGCGCACAAGGGAGGAGAAGTGAGGAACCAATCTTGGCTAAAAATGGAGGACCCTCTCGACAAGAAGAAAAGAAGAGCTGCTTGATGTTGATGGTTGGCTGTTAGCATAGTAAGAAAGGAACCATCTCTATGCTGTAAAAAAAAAAAGCCTTGAAGTGGAGAGGCTGATTAGGACAAGGAGAAAGGAAGTAAAGATAGCCATTGTTTGGTGAAGAAGAAGTGTGAAGCAAAAGGGAGTTTAAGCTCGGTTTAAAAGTTCTTACAAGGGGTAAGGCCTCTTTGCTCCAAATCTTGAAGTATATATATACATATATATGTATATACATATATTTATATATATGTTATATTGTAAGAAAGCGAAGTGAAATTGAGTAATGAAATTTATACTTATCTATGATAATAGGTTGTCAAAGAGAAGGACAACCACTGACCCTAAGTACAAGGGGTTTGTAAGGCAATATTGAAGGTAAGGGCTTTATTATGTTGAAATTAAAGAAAATATAAAATATATATAAGTACGTGTGTGCGCATGTTACTTGTATGATAAGGAGGAATAAATCCCTTATGTTGAATTTGATTAGATTTTTAGGAGAAAAGGTGGTATAGGATTTAGCTAAGTTTTCACTAATAAGAAATTATACACTTGGCTAAGATGAGATGTGTATGTAAATGAATATATATATATATATATATATGCATGCATCGAGAGAGAGAGATTGTAGAATAATGAAGAACTATTTCTTGGCATGAAGATAACTTAAATAATTGTGATTTTAAGATACGTGTTTTTGGTACATGATTAAGTATAATGAGGACAGGTTATTGAGCTGTTAATGAATTGATTTGTAGTGAATCGGAGCGGTGAAGGAGCTTAATTTGGTTTGGAAGATTGAGGAAGTAAAGCGCTAAGCATTAAGGTAAGTGGATTAAGTAAAGTTTCTCTAGTATCATCTCGTAGGAGATGTTTAATTTTTATAAATAATTTACCTAGCTTTCGAATTTAAGCGCCGTGATGCTATTGATCGAGTGATTAAGGTAAAATACAAGGTATAATCAAATTGTGAGTCTGAATGATGCTTGGGCCGGGATTGAAATTGTGTTTTCTGATTTGTGTGTTGTGGCTGGCTAAGCTTGCCTGTTGTGTGAAATATAATGTTCAGGAGTTTAGTTATTGCATGAATCTTGTCTGTCTAGTCTGTTTAGGCTAGGTGTACATGTGCATGGTCTGCATGAAAATCTCATTACGTAACCATGCAAAGTGCGTAGAGGTACTCTATTGATGCATAAGTGAATTCACACATAGCATGTTTTGACTAGAATTATTTTATGCATCAGCGCTGTAATACTCGACATTACGCTTTAACTTGAAAAGCATAGTTTTGAGGCTAACTTTGTAACAAACGGCTTTTATGCATATTTGGAAACAGCAAAATGGTTTTGATTAGTGTTTTGAAAACCATGAGCCTAGTTGGCATAATGTTGCTAAACATATTCCGTCTTGCTAAACTTAGTTTTGATCAATAATCTGTTTCTGAACTCAAGGATTTTGATCAGTATTCAGTAAATCCATTTTAAAGGTTTCAATCGGTATTCGTTTCCTAAATTAAAGGCTTTTGATCAGTACTCAATTTTTCGTTTTGTATTTGATTTTGGGCAGATCCATTGACTTTCGAGTCACTCAGAGCCTATCGAGCTTTGCTCTAGGTTCTATTACCTGTCTATCGAGCTTTGTGCTCTAGACTTTCAATATCAGTATCTGCGCCTTAGAAGCCTCATGCTCTAGGCATTATCAGGCTTGTCTGGAGAACCAGCAGACAAGTTCCAGTTCTCGACTGTGCAACGAGGCTGGATTAACTCTATGGCCATAGATATTATCGTGGGAGCCACCTCTAGAATCCTAAGGGAACTACATGCTACACGGTCGTGTCCTTGTGACGTTTTATCCATCACTAGCTAGGATGGACATCAGTATCAGTATCAGTTATTAGGGATCTTCACCTACACTTTATCAGTATCAGTTTTCAGTGATTTGAGGCTTTATGCCAAACTTTATCAGTATTCGTTTTGGATTTCAGTTTCAGTTCAGTATTTGAGGCTTTATGCCTAAACTTTATCAGTATATGTTTTGATTTCAGTTTCAGTTTAGCATTTGAGGCTTTATGCCAATCTTTATCAGTATCTGTTTTGGATTTCAGTTTCAGCTCCGCATTTGAGGCTTTATGCCAATCTTTATCAATATCTGTTTTGGATTTTAGTTTCAGTTCTATATTTGAGGCTTATTGCCAATCTTTATTAGTATCTGTTTTGGAATTCAGTTAAGTATTTAAGACTTTATGCCAAACTTGATCAGTATATGTTTTGATTACAATTTCAGTTCAGTGATTTGAGGCTTCATGCCTAAAATTTTATCTGTTTTGATATCAGTATCGGTTTTCAGTATTTCAAAGCATTTTGCCTAACTTTATCGAGTACGTATTTTCATAAGATTATTTGTTTCGAACTTGTGCATAGTTACCTTGTTTTAACTCATGTGCATAGCGATCATGTTTTGAACTCGGTGCATAGTAGTTATGTTTAAACTACGTGTATTAGAAAACTGTTTCGTTATTTGTATTAGTTTTCAACGTTTTGAGTCCTTATTTCTTAACTTATTGATTTTTCAGTTTTAGTACAATTATTGGTTTTAGACTAAATATATCAGAAAATCTGTTTCGTTATTAATATTTGGTTTTAGTATTCAAAGGCTTTGGCCTAACTTTATCAGTTATCTATTCAGTGCATTCACTGTTTTGAACAAGGTGTTTAAGAAATTTATTTTGTCATCAGTATCGATTTCAGTATTTCGAGGCTCACGCCTAAAGTAATCAGAAATATGTTTTGTACAAGTGCAAAGTGATTCTACTTTAAACTAAATACATTGTCTATCTGTTTTGAAATATGTGTATAAGGAATCGATTTGAACTAAGCACGTTACTCATTTTAATGTTGTGCATTCTGTCAGCATTTTGATAATGTGACGAGTAACTGTCTTTCTAATATCGCATTAAGACTCAAAGAAATGAGATACCTAGGGTATCCTTTCGACCAATACCCTATACATCCTCAACCTTGAAGAATGAGTCTAGATAGATCCGACATTAGGACATAATACCACGTAAACATATCGCTTTAATTCTGTTCATGCATACACGTGAATGTAGATCGACATGAGCTTAGCATGCATTTACTTAAACTACTTCTTGAGTCGTAGTTTGCTCACCCCTTTCTAACATCATCGCAGATCATACGAGATAGAATCCATGTTTGGAGTTCTGTGTGGGCCATCAAGGATCGTACCAGGCATAGGTACATACTAGCCTCCTTTAAGCCAGCTTTCGCTGTTTTCTGAGGTATACAAGTAAGGTATTGTTTGTTTACATGCACCTTCTATGAAGTTTACACAGTATAATTTGCTTATGTCATGGGATGTAACTTAGGATCGTTTAGAATTATTTTGTAAGAAATATGACGATCGAATGTGATCCTAGATTCGATATGTAGATGATAATTAGTGGTGGATATTATGATTGTTGACATGACAATCATTTGATGATCTGCATTATGATGTGAAAGTGTGGATAGTGGAATTGATTTGGTATGATTGAGTTATGATAAATGATAATGTTTTAGAGGTTATTTATCTGGGGAAATCTTAAAAATAAGAGGGGGGATATTTTCAATCGTTTTCTAGGTAAAAATATTTTATCGATCAAAAATGATAATTACAGGCTTAGAAAATTATTTATCTCACCTTTGGATGAAAGAATAAGTTAGTTAAGTTGAATTAAATGAAGAGGATAAGTGAAAATCGTTTAGTGACTACACTGGCACCGAATACAAACCATAAAGTGAAAAAAAATTTAGTTCGTAAATTTAGTAACTCAAATAAGCGTATGCATTGAGCGTACATCACGGCCTTCGGGTCGTGACAAGGCTAAAGTTCTAATTCTAATAAATCATACCATTATGATAAAACTATCAAATTATATCATTTCCTAATTCTTGTGGGTAAATTAAGAAACTAATTTGATATTTTATCCTAATTAGTTATAAAATTACAATAAAAATTCTTGTGGGATAAAATTTATTATAAATTTATAACTAATCACAATTTATGTCTAATAGCATTATGTGATTCTGACAAATATAATTTTATTTAATTAAGGTTGCTATGGCTAAGTCCTAATTAAACAAATTAAGAATCACTCAAACATAGTGGCAAAATAAATTACGAATCACTCAAACATATTGGCAAAATTTTAAGTTTCATTCATATTTTAAAATTGCAATTAACATAATGCAATTTTAATTCCAAATAATATGAATAAACTTAGCTATATGTGCTTCAGTGTAAAACAAAATTATACATATTCAAAATGAGCACACATATATATTCAAAATCAAATTCTCATAATTTTGATAAATCGCCCATATATTTTCATGATTATTTCCACAATTCATTTTTGAATTATTTGTAAGGTTCAAAATTACACAAAAATTCATAAATTCCAAATTTATGAAAATTTACATAATTCATGAAAATTCTTAAATATTATGAGATTGCAAATTTATGCCAAAAATTAATTTAATACTAAATAGCTAAAATTAAATGCATATAACAAAATTATATTTGCCCATATCAATTAAATCCTTAAGACTTAAACAAATTGGCCCAACAATAAATTAAAAACAATAGCCCATAAAACCAAAAGTGGCCCATTTTAAAACATTTAAAAAACATTCCAAAATGAAGGAAGAGGCCCAACTATGTAGCCTAGCAAAATGACAAAATAATGGGCTAGAAAAGTATATAGTTTTTAATTGATTGTTGCAAAATGACATCACTTTGTGGTAGAGAAGGTGGAGTGGCAAAACGACGACGTTCGCTTCTGCCTTCTTCACCCATGATCGTCTTCTTCATCCAAACACCCTATTTTCGACCCAAGTCACTATCCAACTGTAAAATGGCCTTCCATGCTTTGATCTGAGTGATTCTTGATCCTAAATCGATCAAAATAAAATGAAAACAAGTTTTATGAAATTGGTTTTGGCTGAAAATGTCTTAAAATGCAATTCCAAAATTTCCAAAAATCTTTTTTCAGTCGAATGTATAGGACTCCATTCACGACTCATTTGTTTGTTTTTTACTTGCTAAATGATTAGAAAAGTAATCCTAAATCATTTTCTATCCTCATTATAGCCAAACAAATTCTCATACTCAAATGGAGCATTCCGACAGTTTTGATAAAATTGCAGAGTGTGATTTCTAAAGCAAGGTAGAGGTTATACCGACGCCTCTGACGCCAATTGTGAGTCTAAATGAAGCCTAACATGCTTCTAAACATAGATGAAACACATAAAACAAACCAAATGCAAAAATCACAGAAAGAATCGAATCTAACCTCCAGCCATTGCTCTTTCTGTAAGCTTGCTGTTTGATCGGTTTCTGGACTAGACAGGTTGCTTGAATCGCTTCCGAGCACTCAAAACCTCACTAGATGGTGTTTTGCTAAACTGGAATTGGTGCTCAGGGATTGGAAGAAGAAGCTCTATTCTCTCAACTTTTGGCTAGAAAGTCACACTCTAACCACTAGTGATTGTGTTTCTTAATATAACCAAAGAATAAGGTGATACCAAGTGAAATCATGGACCAAAAATCTAGGATTGCAAGAGTTATGGCAATTAACTGAATTCATATTGATTACCAAAAAAATCCAGGATTCTGTAATCCTGGAATATGCCAACACAGGGAAGAGACCCCTCCTTGTAGTGAATAATTTTGACCCAGTCACCAATATCATCATATCGAATCTTGACACCATATAAGGCAGATTTTGAGAAATTTACTTTTAATCTAGAGGAGAGATGAAAGCATCTTAAAATTCTTTTTATATTCAACAAATACTCCAAATTGGGTTCATAGAAGATAACAGTATCATCCGCACACTGAAGGTGAGAGATTTGCAGATCACGCCGAACAAATTTAATTCAAGCAAAAAGGCCTAAACTTGTAGCTTTTCTCAACAACAAAGGCATTCTATTATCATGATGAACAAAATGGATGAGAGGGGATTACCTTGCCACAATCCTCTAAGCATTTTGATGGGAGAAGAAGGTGATCCATTGATTAAGACAGAGACAAAAGTAGAAGAGCACTTTTAATCCAAGAGATCTATCTTTGTCCAAACCCTATTAGGCTCATAGCATGGAAAAGGAAGGACTAGCTCACTTTGTCGAAAGCTTTCTTAAAGTCGAGTTCGAGGAGAATTCCACCTTCATCTAATTTTTTTCATACAAATAACAACTTTGTTTACAACTAAATTACTATCCATGATTTGCGTTCCTTCAATAAAGGTAAATTGAGAGTAAAAAAATGAAAGATCCTAAAACATTTTTAAGCCGATTTGCAAGGGTCTTAGCAATAATTTTAAACAAATTGCCTGTAAGGGAGATAGGTCAAAATTCATTAAGTGTGACAACCAAAAATTTTTTCGCAGATGAAAATCAATTTAATATGATATTAGAAGCATGTGACTATTGAGAAATATCAAGGATTATGAGAATTGTGGGAGTGATAGATTAATTATGAGGAATTACTCGGAGAACGAGTCATTTGAGTTAAACATAATTTAGGGAAATTTTAGTATTATATGGATTTAAAAGTTTAATCCTTAAGCATACATGATAAATGTATGTTAAGAATAAATAATAGGAATAAATGAAATTAATATATATATATAACATATTTATATTAATTAAATATATAGATATTGTCATAACGTACTAAGTTTCGGGGGAAACCTAATAGCTAGACACAAAAATCAAGGAGTCGCCACCAACCATTCTAACCTAGGTGTGATTGGTCACCTATTCAAACTATGGATACGGACTGGTCTACATCTCAAATTTAGGGTTCGGGAGTACGGTTACGTGTGAGGAAGGATTAGCACCCTCACAACGCCCATCCTAAAATGGTACCAACTAATTTTAGGTTATCTCAAATTTGCCTTAGTTAATCTTAGGTTCAATAATTTAATATTGGAAAATATTTCTAAGCATCCTCCATTAAGCTGGTGGGACAACTTAAAAATTTCTCTTCACCTCAAGAGTATTCAAGTAGTACTATGTGACTTGCTTGAAGAGGCTCCGTCGTCGGATTCATTTTAATATTTTATGAGAAATTCCTAATTTTGTCTCCTATCTAATTCATTATCGCTATCTTATCATTTTTACTACTTCTATTGTTTTTCTATTATTTTATTAATATTTAATTTTATTAATTTATTTTATTAGAGAATGAATATGAATTATTTTTCTTAAAAATTCCTTTTAGATCTTCCATTAAGCTGGTAAGATCTTGAAAGAAATTGCTTGACCTAAAGATTTCCAAACTATTACTTAAGCGTAATCTCTTTTGAAATCTCATCATCGGAAACAATCAATATTCATTCTCAATAACTCCTATTTATTATTATCATTTTATTATTTCATCAAATTTTATTACTATTTATTATTGTTATTTTATTATTATAGTTAACATGAATTATTGAAATTTTTTTTATCTTCTTAATTAATTATTTTAAATTTAATTTAATAATATTTTTTAGATAAAAATCACTTATTATTGAAAACTATCTCTAGGCCATCCATTAAGCTGGTGAGGCCTTGAAAATAATTTTCTCACGTAGAAATTTTCAAGAAAATTACTTAAGTGTAATTCTCTCGATATTTCATCATTGGAGTAATTATATTCTTTTTTATTATAATTTTAATATCTAATTTTATTTATTCCATTCCTTGTTTTATTCTTTACTACTATTATTTTTATCATATCATTAATAATCATTAATATCTTTCCTAATTTCATAACTAATTGTTTTTATTGTAATTTTATAATAAATTTATTTTATTTTTATTTTTTTTAAAAATGAATATGAATTATTTGTTTTCAAAAATCCTATTTAGACCCTCCATTAAGCTGGTGAGGCCTTGGATAGAATTTTTTTACCTCAAGATCTCTAAAAGTACCACTTGAGCGCAGTCCCTTTAAGAGTTCCATCGTCGGAATGATACCTATTTATTTAAACTTTATAATTTAAATTGATCAAGCAAATTTTTATTAACATTTCAAATTTAGAATTTCCACTATATAAATTTATTTATGTAACTTTCATTATTATAAATCTTATTAACTCGGACATGACAACCTGAAAAAAATTTATTTTTAAGACCACAAATGTCTTAGATCAGTATATAAAGCTTAAAGATATCCCAAGTACAATAAACACTACAATCAACTTACCAAGCAAATAGAATAAACTTTCATACATGTCAACGTCAAAGAGCCAAAGAATAAAAATAGAATAATAATATGAATGATAACAGATTAACAACATAAAGAAAGAGTTACCTTTGCCAACTTGTAGAGTGACCAACGTCACTTTCTTTCTCTTTATTTTGTTTCTTCACTCTTTCTCCTTTCACGTCAATGGCAGCCCAGTATTTAATGATCAATAGCACACAAATTCTGCATCAAACAATTCACGATTTCGGGTTCTCCTCCAATCTTTGCTAAGCCAAACGTTCTTTCCTTCTTTTACGTAAGTAATAGAGCAAGGCTGGTACGAAAGCTTCCTTGCTTTCTTTTCTGTTTTCTCGTTCTTTATTTCCTATTTCCTTCTTCACTCTTCTCAACAGATGTCTCGTTTTTTTTTTCTGTCTTTCTCCCACGTGAATATGCTGGCTTTCTCCCTTGTTTTAACGTCGTAACCAGCAACGAGCAGCAATAAGCAGTGGCGATGGAGGATGGCAGGAGCGATCTTCGTGAATGAATGAAGCCTAATCTATTCACGTCAACCACAAAGATTCTGTTGTGTGTATGCTTCTTGATTGTTGAACTTTCACTTGTTCTTCACGTCTCAGCAAACAACAAGCTTTCAGCAACTCAAGGCTGTGGCTTGCGCTGCTTTCAACCAAGGCCGTGGCCTTTTGACGTCGCAGGAGCAATCTGGTGCAGTGGCTGGACTTTGCTGCAGGCTTATTCTCTCTTCTTGTTCGACTAACAGGAAGGCAGCAACTCAAGAATGAAGATAATGTAGAGTAGCGAGGACACAACAGCAGCAGTAACAAGGTTTGCAGGGACCGGCAGTGGCTTCAACGTGAAAGATCATGCATCGAGGTGACTGGAGGCTGGGGTTTTACGAAGATGATGATGATGATGCGGGACGGAATGGTGGCAACTGGAATAGAGAGAGGGTACGGCAGCAATGCAGGTTTGATGGTTGTGGTGCAACAAGACGTGGCACAAGAAGTTGCTGCGGAACAGAGGAGCTGGAATCGTAAAGGAACTGCAGTGAAGAGATGATGATGGTACATGGCCAAAAACAATGGTAGCAGCCAGTGAAAATAGGTTCTTCCCCTGGAAAAAACAGTAGCCAAACTCTCCCCTCATTTCCTTTCTTTTCTTTTTCTCTTTCGTCCCTCTAGGCTTTTTTTTTCTAGGGTTTTCTTAGGGTTCTCTTTTCTTTCTCTTTTTTTTTGTTCCTTTTAGGGTTTTCTTTTTTTAGGTTTTCCCCCCATCCCTAAACCTAGCCGGCCATCTTTTTATTCTTGATTTTTTCTTTTTTTTTACATTATTTTTGGAAAACCTTTATTAATGCTGTGTATCAAATCTCTTGATTCTGATGTTGATTTCCAATTTTGCACAATCTTGGAGTTGACTTGTTTGATTTAATTTCCAAAATTTTTCTTTCAAATCCTTCCTCAAAATTTTCTGTTGATTTTCTTTCCAAATTGACCTTGGTTTTAATTGACACGGTTTATTTTTAATTTTCCAATTTGATACTATCCAAATTTGTTTCATTGATTTCTCATTGACTTGCCTTATGTTGAGATCTTGATTTTCCTTTCCAAATTTCTCTTCTTTGATCACTTCATTATTTTTTGTTATCTTTTTTATTTTTATTTTTTTTCATTTTCTTTTCATTTTATTATTATTATTTTTATTTTTTTATTTTTTATTTTAATAATAAACAAGGTAGTAATACAAAAATTAAATTCATCGTCTAAAAAAAGATCCCGGACAAAATGGGGTGTCTACATATATATATATATATATATATATATATATATATATATAACAAAGAAGTTCATATATAATGTGTATATGTATAAATTAAATAAATGTATATTAAAACTGGAAATAAATAAATCATTATATATATATATATGTATATGTATATATACATATATAGAATATATATATAAATAAAGGTTTAAGGAAACATACAAATATATATGTAAGGAAAGATATATAGTTTAAGATATAAATATATATATATATATTTATGTAAATAAAAAAAAAAGAAGCAATCTGGTTTGGTTGGATTTTACTAGACCTGCTTATTGGGCCGGGTTGGCCCGACCCGGTTCGCAACCGGATCGGGTCAATCCGGCCCAAAATCCGAACCGGTATTGTACCGGTTCGGAACCGGCCCGGCCCGGTATGTTACTGGGCTGGGCCGGTTTTAGTTTATTAAAACTGGGCTCGGTAAGGGCCCGGCCCGTTTTCCGGTTTAAAAAAAACAAAAACAAAAACTGCAGTTGCACTGCAGTGCAACTGCAGCATGCAGACTCACAGAGGCTTGCCTCTGCGAGTCTGCTTTTTGATGGGCAACGGCCATCAATCTTTCTTTTCTTTTTATTTTTTTTATTTTTTTTATTTTAATTAAATTAAAAAAAATAAAAAGAGGCTTGGCTGCCACTGCGCACTGCGTAGTGGCAGCCTAGCCTCTTGCAGTTGCACTGCAGTAGTGCAGTGCAACTGCAATATGCAGAGCAGAGGCTTGCCTCTGCTCTGTGTTTGATGGGCAACGGCCAAAACCATCAATCCTTTTTTTTATTTTTTTTATTTTTTTATTCTAATTTTTTTCTTATAAATACCTCTATAATCTTCTATTTTCATTCACATTTCTTCTATATTTTCTCTCAAATCTACTATCTATATTCATCTACTCTTATTCTCTTCACTCACATACTCTCTCAATATTCACTCAAACTCTCTCAAATTCACTTAAATTCCCTTATTCCAAATTTATAATATCATCATTTCCTTTCTAAATTTCATTTTTCTTTTTATTTTATAATTTTACAAATTTTACTTTTAATTTTCAAATTCTAATATATTATATATATTCCTTATTCCAAATTTATAATATCATCATTTTCTTTATAAATTTCATTTTTCTTTTTCTTTTATAATTTTGCAAATTTTACTTTTAATTTTCAAGTTTCAATTTTCAAATTCCAATATATTATATATATCATACATCTATTTTTTTAATTTTTAACATATATTTATTTTCAAAAAAAATATAAAAATGTCAAATTTCTTTCGTCGTTCATGCTTTGTTTTTCGACCTTTTGGTTCCACTGAAATTCCTAATTTGGGTGACGAATCATTTAATGAAATCGAACCCGATATTCATCCGGAGGAGGAGCTTCCTTTGGCGGCGCCATCGGTTGGTCGTGGTCAACGTGGAGGTCATGCTCAAACACAATCATCAGCTGCCACCACTGCTGCTACATCATCAAGGCCGAAGTTTAGTAAAAAAAAAACGAGCAAGGTATGGGAGTATTTCGATATTGTAGCAAAAGAAGGTGAGACGAATAAATATTGTGCTATCTGTAAATTGTGCCAAGGCGTTTACTCTTATAAGTCCGGTGGAGGTGCTGGCGGTACAGGTACATATAAAAGACATTTAATTACTGCACATAAAATTAATCCTGATGCCGAAGAAGATGAAATTTTAGAAGGTAAACAATCTCAAATTAATACACGTGATGGTGGAAAAAATTTTATTTTTGATAATGTTCAAGCTAGACGTGGTTTAGTTAGATTTGTAATTAGGACTGAACAACCATTCACAATTTGTGAAAAATCAGGATATTTAGAATTTGTTTGTAACTATTTACAACCTGCATATAAATCTATTTCTAGACATACATTAAAAAGAGATTGCATGGATATGTTTAAAGAATATAGACAAGCTTTAATTGATAAACTTAGTAATATTTCATCTAGGGTTAGTTTAACTAGTGATATATGGACTAGTACTAATGGTATAAGTTATCTTGTTATAACTTGTCATTGGATAGATGAAGATTGGTCCATGCAAAAACGAATTTTATCTTTAGATGTAATAGAAGAAGCACATAATTCATATACTATTCATAAATATATTACTAAAGTTTGTAAATTATATGGACTAGAAAATAATAAAGTTTTTGCTATTACTTTTGATAATGCTTCGAGTAATACTGCAGCTATTCCTAATTTAATTAAAAGTTTAAACCCTGTTATGCAAGGCATATTTTTTCATGCAAGATGTGCATGTCATATTATAAATTTATGTGTTCAAAGTGGTTTTAGTTCTAGTGGTACTGGTACTGGCATAGGTCCAATTGATAAAATTAAAATTTTAGCAAAATGGATTCGCACACCAAGTAATAAACGTGAATGGAAGCAAATTTGTATAACAAATAATATACCTGTTAAAGCATTTCCACTTCCCGTGGAAACAAGATGGAATTCACTTCATCATTTGCTTTCTTCTATTTTACCTTATAAAGAACTTGTTACTCCTTTTTATAACAATTATACAAATAGCACACAATTAGTACTTTTTGAAGATGATTGGACTTTTATTGAATATTGTGTTGATTTATTATCTACTTTTAAAGATGCAACCGAAAGATTTTCAACTCAAATTTATCCAACTACACCGTATTTTGTTCCTATTATCTATACAATGTTTGATAAATTTGTAAAATTTAGGAATCATGAAACTTTAAGTTCTTTTGTATATGATATGGAGGAAAAATTTAAAAAATATTGGGAAATAATTCCTCCTATTTATTGTATTGCAACTTTACTAGATCCTAGTCAAGGTGAGGTAAATATAGAAATTTTTTTTGATTGTTATAAAGAATTTCTTGGTCTTGATTCTATTGAGGATCAAAAGTCCTCAATTAACAATCTTTTTCGAGAATTGTTTAATGTTTATGAAACAGAAAGGGAGCAATTCAACTTTAATCGAGAAGAAGAAGATTCATACGAAGAAACCGAAAGTAGCAAAAAAGGAAAAGGAATTTTAAACGCAATTAAGGAAGCAGCAAAGAAAAGAATGAAGCTAAAAGGAAAAGCGAGCGGATCGAGATCGGGATCAGGATCAACAACTCGACGAAGTTCTAGCTTCAATGAGCTAGGATTTTTCTTAAGTCAAGATTTTTCTGTAGATGATAACTTTGATCTTCTCCAATGGTGGAAAGAAAACCAAAAACAATTTCCAGTTTTAGCTTCTATGGCCCGAGATGTTTTTGCGGTGCAAGTTTCTTCTGTTGCTTCGGAATCCGCATTCTCGACGTGTGGAAGAATTATTGGAGACCATCGAACCACTCTTAATCCGGATTCATTGTGCATGTTAACATGCCTTATGCGGAATCGCGCAATGTCGAACTTGGAATGGCCAATGAATTTGCTAATAATAATTCAGAAAAGGAGGAAGAAATTTCCAAGGCAATCCGTATAAATCATGAAGAGTAGAGAATAATCTTTTTTTTGTAAATTGTATGTAAAATTGTAAATAAGTTTAGTCATAGTGAATATTTTTATGGACTACGGTCCCGTGGTTTTTACCCTTCTAACTTTTGAAGGGGTTTTCCACGTAAAAAATCTTTGGTCTCCTACTCTCTGCTTTTTTCTCCTTTGTTGTTGTTGTTGTTGTTGTTGTTGTTATTATTATTATTATTATTATTATTATTATTATTATTATTATTATTATTACATACCAAATTAATTGATGTTATACTTATCTATGTTTAAAATAAATAAATATTTAAAATACAAAATGAATTAATATTTTAAAAACATATTAAATAAATGAATAAATAAATAAATGAATAAATATTAAGTAAATGATATTTCAAATATAATAAATTATTTTAAATGCAAAATGAATATAATAAATGAATATAAATAAAGATATACAAAATGAATATAATAATAATATTCATAATATCATTATTTGTATTTTGAATCAAATATCATTTTATCATAATATTATATTCATAATATAACTTTAATTTATTATAACAATAATTTTATTAGATAATTTTATAATAGTTTATTTTTACATTATTGTTACATTAATTAAATAAATTATAATATAACTTTATAATAAATTATTGTTAAATTAAACTATTAACATTATTTATTATAAAAATAAATTTATTAGATTAAATTATTAAAATATATTAATATATATTAAAATAAATTAATATAAATTTTTAGAAATAAAAAGTCTAAAAAGCAAAAAAAAAATGGACCGAACCGGTTTAAACCGGTTCAGTCCGGTTTTGAGGCGAACCGGTCCAGCGAACTGGGCCGGTTCGCCTCTTATAAGAAATAGAACCGGTCCGAACCGGACCGGTTTGATACCGGTTCGGACCGATTTTCTCATGATCAGGGCCGGAACCGGTGAAAATCGGTCCGAAACCGGCCCGGTCCGGCTCGTAACCAGCTCTAGATTTTACCCACCAAACCGCCTGTTGCCCTGCTCCCTTGTGTACCCAAACCTCACGATGGGTTTGCTTCAGGCAAAACCCATTTACATTGTCTCTTCCCAGGGATTAGAGAAAAGAAAAGAGGTTAGAAGGAAATTGAAAGAAAAAAAAAAAAGTAAAGAAAAATCGAGAGAAGGTACACGATGCCGTCGCCTGACCTCGCGTTCCCTCGCCGCCTCAGTGTTCGCCGACACAGGTGAATCTGGATGAGAGGAGAAAACCGAAGCGAGAGCGAGAGAAGGCAGGGAAAGTGGTGGAACTCTCAAAAACAGGGGAGGCTGGTTTTTGGCAACTTCAGGGCTCCAAGACGCAAGAAAGTGGGGAGGAAGAGAGATAGAACGAGCGAAGGAAAAGGGAGAAGGCTACAGCGGTGAACAGGGCCTTGGTAGCTGCTGGGATCGTTGGCCTGAACATAGGCGCACGCACGGGTCTGAGATAGGGCTGCATCGTGCAGCTTGCAGCTGAGTTTTAGATAGTGTTTGAAGTATGCTCAAGGGCTGTTCTGGCTGGTATTTAGTAGCTGATTTCATGGTTAAAACATCGGAAGACAGGGGAGCGGTGGATGCAGGAATACCGGCCGGAACAAAGCTGGAAACATTGTCTATATCAAGGCTGTGAGCAGAGTTCTTTAGGCTCAAGACAGAGATTGAATTGGTGATGTTGGGCATCAGAAAAGGAGCTCACAACGGAGGTGGAAAGCAGGGGAAGGCTTCATTGAAGCCGAGAAATGAGTGAAGAGCTGAAGCTCTTGGCTGGAACTGATCGAAAACAAGCCCTCCTCTCGGGTTGTCCAGGACAGTAACCAGTGCTAGTGTCATACTCCATTCTCAGCTGATCCTTGGCCTGAAAGCAGGAGTTATTAAGACTGGTTTTAAGGCAACATTCAGGTCTCAACATGGACTGATTTTAGCTGCTGTAAAAGGGTGCTTAAGGGGCTGAAATGGACTGGTTTTAAAAGGATAGAAACCGAGAATTCAAAGCTTGAAAGCCTTGGCCTTTAAAGGCTAAAACCATCTTTGAACGTGGAACTTGATAGAGGCTTGAAGCAAGTGAGTTTAGGAGCTGATCTTGGCGGGAGCAAGACTATTCGATGACTGTCCTTAGGTTGAATCCTCGTTGGTTTCAAGGGCTGTAGTGTGGATGAAGAAGAAAGGCTGACCTTGAAGTAGTAGGTGCTGAGGAGAGGTTTATGGCGCTACGATTGATGGCCTTTTATACATCAGAACCTAAGGCTTAAACCATGGTCTTTGAAGGCTTTTTCAAGTGTTGATATGGCTGGTAAACAGGGGCAATGCTTTGAGGCATTTTAAGGCTGAACAGGGCTGAATTTTTCTGCTGGTGATTGAAGACCAGATTGGTTCTTGTTCGGTGCAAACAAGGAAGCCTCATTAGGTGCAGGAATAGGGCTTCTCCACGTGAAACGTTGAACCGTGATTTGTAAGGGCTGTTTTGGTGACTGATCAAGGGCACTTAAGGGGTACCGCTAGAGGGTTTTGTACAAGGCCAAGGAACTAGATTTGAAACTGGTATAATGGTTGTTTTAAGGGCTGAAAAGCTGTGTTTAAGGGCTGGTTTAGGTACCGATTTCAAGGCTGGAAATTGGGTTCTTGGTGGCTAAAACAAGGGGTGGACAGGAGGTTCGGTCAAGGAGTTAAGCTGAAAGAAAAGAGGAAATTTTGGTGTCTAAGTTTAAGAAAAATTGATAAGACCATATCCTTGTTCATTGGGTACTTTTTTGTAAAATATGTTGAAGCTTAATTAATATATATTAAGTTAACTGAATGATGTTAGAATGTGAAGATGTGACATTAAGGAGATGATTGCAGAGTTCGGCTAAGATCAGTGTTTTAGCGCCAAGCATGGAATAGGTAAGACTATTATATAAGTCTGCAATAGTATTATGGTGCATAGGCCACATAGAAAAGATATATTGATCTATTATAGAATTGTGGTTAAAATCGATCATTGAGCTGAAATTGTAATTGAGACAGATAAATATTGACCTTGTGATTATGTGATGTCTATCATAACTTTGGTATAGGTTTTGAATGTTGACATCAATATTTGCGTAATTTTGGTACTTTGATGGTTATATAATGATGGAATATATTTAAATATTCATGAGATACTAAGAGGATCCATTTTGATGGTGAGGGTCTTAGTATCAATATTGTGGTCTGAAAGTGTAATTGATATCGAGAAATTGTGAATTGATATAAATTGTTTGTAGACTTATTGAATTGAATTGAGGAGAAATGAGAAAGAAGAAGTGATTCTTGACATAGAAGTGAACTTGATTAATTTTGATTCTAGTATATATGTTTTAGTATGTAATTAAGCATAGTGTGGATATGTTATAGTGACGAAAATGAATTTGGCTTGTAAAGACTAGGAGCGGTGTAGAGGTTTACCTTTCATTGGGAAGCTTGAAGAAGAAGGTTTGCTAGGCATTGAGGTAAGTGGGTTAAGTAAAGTATGTTAGCACTTGCATATGTGCATTCACATACAACATGTTTTGAGTTTGATTACTTAATATTTATCTTTTAAAGACTTGCATTATATTTTAAATTGCAAAGTCTTGGTTTGAATTGATTTTTGAAATAAATTGAAACCTCTTTATATTTTAAATTCAAAACTAATTTAATAAGTGCTTTGAAATCCGTGCAACCCAAGTGCTACACGAGAACATCGTCTTCGAACTGTTTTTGAATGCAAGCATATCCTACGACCTTCGGGTCATTTCTAGTCTATTAAGTTTAGCTTTAAGCCTTATTACCCGTCTCTCGAGCTTTGTGCTCTAGACTACTATATTGTACTATATCTATCGAGCTTAGTACTTTAGGTAAATTATTAGGGTTATTTGGAAAACCAATAAACAAATTCCAGCTCTAAACTGATCAACGAGATTGGAGTACTGTTCTAAGGCCATAAATTTCTTGTTGCTTGCGACACTATTCTATCACTAGCTAGGATGGATTCTGTTATCGTATTACTGACTGAGGATTCTTGCCTAAACTCTACATATTGTCGTTTTACTATCAGAATTGATTTTAGTGAATCAAGGCTATATGCCTAACGGGTACTGATTTTCATTTTATGAACTTGTTGATTTATTGAAGTTCATATGATTGATTTATTGAACTGCCTATTGATTGATTTATTGAAGTATCCACTAATTGATTTATCGCACTGCCTACTGATTGATTTATCGAACTGCCTACTGATTGATTTATTGAAGTACCTACTGAATGATTTATTGAACTGTCTACTGATTGATTTATCGAAGTATCCACTGATTGATTTATCGAAGTATCCACTGATTGATTTATTGAAGTACCTACTGAATAATTTATCGAATTGTCTACCGATTGATTTATCGAAAAGTATACTGATTGATTTAATCGAAATGCATAGTGATTGATTTATTGAAGTGCATAATGTTTTGATTTAATCGAAATGCATAATGTTTGATTTATTAAAATGCATAGTGAATTGATTTAATCGAAATGCATAGTAAATTTAAGTTAAATAAAGTGCATAATGAAAGTGTTTTGAACTAAAGTGTATGGCAAAAGTTGTTTTGATTTAAGACTATGATTGAATATCATGCATACATGTCATTTCAGCATTGCTTTTTCTACACTTGCATGTAGATCGACATGAGTCTAACATGCATTTACTTAAACTACTTACTAAATCGTGGTTTTGCTTACCCCTTTCTAATAACCTTGTAGATCGTATGAGCTAGACTCCACACTCGGAGTTTCTGTGCAAGGCCTCGGGGACCGTACCTAGTAGTGGTACTTGCTTAAGTCCCCCGAGTGCTGCTTTTGATACTTTTGAGGTATATGAAATTTTGTATATTATGTTGGTTATCATGTATAGGCATTATATAATGCACAGTATGTGTTTATTGGAAATATGTTAGGATGTAACTTAGTATCACTCTAGATTATTATAGACAAGTATGATTATCGAGTGTGATCTAGGATATATTTGTGGTATGATAACTATGAACTTTATGAAATGTGAATATGTTAATTGATGATTCTGGGAGTGTGTATAGTGTATGTTGATATAATTTGTGAAATGTGAAATTGAATTGTGTTGTTTGGAATAAATGTATATTTTGCAAGTTAATTAATTAGAGAAAATTGATTATGTATGAGGGGAGGTTTTCGATCTTTTTCTTTTGGTAGATTAAATCTTGAATTAAAATATCGAGGAAGTTGATTTGCTTTAGGAGTTAATAACTTAAATAGTAACGATAAGTTAAATCGAATTGAGAAATGTGGAAATTGTTTAGCGATGACACTAATACCGAATACAAACCTTAAAGTGAAAAGAAAAAAAATTCTAGTTCGTAAATTTGGGAAATAGTATAAGTGTAATTGTTAAGTGCACGTCATAGCTTTCGGGTCGTGACATTAAGAGACTCAACAATCTTGTTCTTAGGAATAAAGGTGATGATGGAAAATTGACCTCTATTGAAATTTTGCCATTTCGATGAAAATCTTGAATAAACACAATAATCTCAGTTTTGAGCAAATTCCATTTCCATCACAGTCATCAATGGTAGCCCAAATTTCTTCTTCCAAGAATGAAATTACACATAACACTTAAGAATGAAATTTATGTCGTTCTTGAGTTTTTTGCTCTATTGTAGTTACACATAACCTTTACTCTCACATAATTAAGCCCTTAAAGACTAGCTATTTTTCTTCATGTTATTAGCTACAATTGATTGAGTCAAACTTAATTCAAAAACCCATTTAATTTTGTTACAATTATTTTTTGTGCGCAACACATTAGGCTTCCAACTTCTTGTCGATAAAAATAAATTATGATCCAAATCTATAAACAAGTATATTGATTTATACTCAAGATTATGAGCAGCATCTAGCAATGTTTTATGACTATCTAAATGTCAGAAAGTCAAAATAGTATTAATTATACATATCAGAGTTAAATTTATCAGTGTAATTCAATCTTTTCATCATATATCCCGAAATACACATGTGCTTGGTAAAATGTCTACTCATGATATCAATCTATATTAGTTCTTGCAGCTCTTGGTTAACCTTATGAACTTAGCAAAATGGTTTTACTAAATTCATAATGCTTTGGCCAAAAACTTTATCTATTCAACCTAAGCCAAAAACAAGTAAGTTATTTCTCCAAATAACACTTCGAGTGGTGAATCCTCTAGACTACTTATTTACCTTCACATTCTTCATGCCAAACCCAAAACTATTCATTCTATGCATTCCAAAAGGACACTTAAGAATGGAATAATAGTGTGATAGTTCACAAACAAGGTAACTTGATATCACAAGTCAAAAGACTAATTACATAACTTACACATGTAAACATTTCATAGACACTTTAGTGAAACATCAAATGGATTTTTCATAGCAGACCAAGTTTAATAAACTTGTTCATCTAACAAGCACCTACACGTTATTCTAAGTATATCCATACTTCAATTTATGAGACCGAATGCTTACTTCCTAAGTAAGTAGGCTTATAATGTGCTAGTCTTTGAGTATTTTCAATGCCTTGTTTTGACAATACAATGACTAAGAACAATTTTACAAACATGGTTTTGATGTTTAAGGATATCATAATTATAACCATTTATAATTCCTTTGCAAGGCCATTATGTTCCATGGTTTTCACCAAATTTGTAGTTTATAACATTTTACTCTGATACTTATGGTGAAGGAAAATCTTATATGACTTATTTTTAAGTGATAATGCATTAACAACAATATATCTTTGACCAACAAGATTGGCTTTAGGGCATGTAGTAACAATCTCCCACTTGCATTAGTACCATTATTAACGTTTACCAAAATCATTTTATTAGCAATTAGGGCAACTCTACTGCATTTTATGAGAATATGCTTAGTTATATAGTTGATTTTCCCCTTTATCATGGCCATAATAATCTTTTAGATCACAATGAGACTAGAATCATAGAAAAGAAATCAAAATATGAGTAGAATTATACTCGTATCGAAGATTTAAAACTTGAGTAGAATTATACTTATGAGCTTGGTAAATAATTTTACATATAAATAGTTATTTTTTGAAAAATATCTTTCTCATTTCAAAAGCGTAGGATGATTTCCAAAAAAATGACAATATTTCATGGACTAGTCAATTTTTTGTTAGATAAACTTACTCAAGTGTCAGGCACCCGTTCAAGCTCAAAAGCTCGCTTGATATATGGACGAACTTGGATAAAATATTAAATCGATTAAAATAGGCTTGGGCAAACATAATATGCCGGATCAAAATTTGGACCAGGCCTTGGTCTCACCCTTAAAAGCCTAGGCTTGTCCTCACTTGACAATGTAGGTATCTCAAATATGCCTTTACATAAACCCATTAAATATGCCAAACTCAATTAAACCCAACAAATTTGAGTCTAATAAATAAAACACATTAAATTTGCCAATTCATTAACAACTAAAAAAAATCCATATTGAAAGGCCCAATTAAATTAAAAAAAAAAGAAAAAAACGAACCTAATAATAGAATGAAACTATGTTTATATTCCAAAACAATTTGACTTATTTGGGCAAACTTGGTCTTCTTTATCTTTTTTTTTTCAAAAACGAACCTGGACAATAAACTCAGGCCTAAACATCGAGTGAGGCTAGGCTTGGGCACACATAAAGTCTGGTAATATACTGTCCAAGTCTGCCTTGAACCCGGCTCAGCCTATGATTAGGTTTATTGTCAAGAAAACACAAGAAAGATAAAAATTATTTTTATAAAGTCATTTTCAGTGAATCAAACGTAGCCTTCATTAAAGTTAAAAATCGCTTTTGCTAGATCCAATTTTGATTCTGATTTTGATCTTGTTATTGATTGTCTTTATTTTCTGATTTTTTTTTCAAAACCAAGTTCCGCTTGAATTTTCTTTTCAATGTTTCTTGATTTTCCTCCATTATTTATTTTTCTTTTTTATTTTTCATTCCTTCTATTTTCTTTTTTCATTTGTGGGTTTTTTTTTCTTATTTTTTAAATAAAATAGAAAATGATAATAATAAAAATGGGCTGATAAAAAGCAAAAAATTAAATGGGCCAGGGTCATAAACCTAGATTCATTAACTTTATTAAAATTGATATTCAAACCCGATAATTTAAACAAAATCCAAAATCAAGTCTGAAATTAAATTCATTCACATTATTCAAACCTAATAATTTAATCAAAATACAAAATCAAGTCAGAATCCAAAATCAAGTTTGAAGTTAAATTCAATTCACATTCTAATTAATTAATTTAAAAGATTTCAAAGCAAAACTCCAACATTTCATTATCGAAAATTGATTTAGTATTGAACTCGAATTTAAAAATAAACTCAATAGGCCCAAAACACTATTAAGATCCTCAACAAGATTAAGTGTCTGGAGTAAAATTTGGTTTACATTGTGTAACTTAGAATATGTTCGACTCATTTGGGAAAAAGGGAAAAATTTGATTTGAAGGATGAAACTTATTAGACAAGCTAAAAGAATATTTTGTCAATTTAGAGATTTTATATGTTTATTTTTTTGAAGTAATACATTATAGGAGAAGTTATAATAATAAAGTATTAAATTCATAAAACTTGTAACCATATGAAATTGACTTGATTAACTAATCTAGTAAATACTAGACTCAATAACGAAACTCAAGTTCACACACATTGATAGAGTCTCAAAAGTCTCAAGACTTCGTCTTTATCATATGCTCAGTGGCATATATTTGTTAAATTCGCCTATAGTATTCGGTTGCAAAGTTTTTCGTTTTTCTAAATTTAACTTGTAAGTGGGGTTTGGTTTCATGATAGTCTAGAGTCTAGCCGTGACAAAGACTACAAAGGCAGAAGTCGTTGAAACGCGTTTTCTAGTTGCTTGGCTGCTTGTAGCATTCAAATGTGGGCTCTCCTCCTCCGCGCCCACTACACTGACAAAGACTTTGCTCGTGTTACTATCAAACATATGTATTTTTTGGTCGAGTATGTAAGTTCCCCACATAACTTAACTACTTAGTCAGTAGTGTTTTATAGGAAATAAAAGACTTGAGGTTAGTTTCATAACCTCTTAAAACTTCCTATTGTGGTCCTATATTTTATTATCTTTATCTAATAAATTTTAAATTATTTATCCATATCTACAAGTGATAGCTACCCACTAATTGAATTACGTTTTTAATAGGAAGATGTATATAAAGAAAAATATAAGGTATTGGGTCCCTAATATGAGCATTCTGAAAAACACACCATTAGTGAGTTTGCTTAAGATTAGAAGATCAAATACGAAAGGCACGCAATTTTATCAAAGCTCAATATTTTCGGAATCAATGGCTGGAGGTTAGTATCTTGTTCCGCATTTATAATCTATGATGTGTTATTTTTGGTGTTGACACATTAGATAAGTCGATTAAGATTTCTTACAGTTGGTATCCGAGGATGTTAACCTCTGCCTTGATCTTGTTTCAGCAAGTATAAAATTGTTCTAAGTAATTTTGAAGTCAAATATATTTATATATCTTTACGATTCTTGAACATGTTGTTCTAACTTCATCTGTGCTAATTTTGTGATCTTAGAGCTGGAGTGTAAATAACTGTCATGAACGCAAAGTTTTGACATGATAATTAAAAGAATTTTTCTTTGCTAGTTTCTGGTCTGTGTAAAATCCCTTATGTATCGACAAATGTCAATGTTTAAGCTAAAGCCCAAGCATGAATGTCGGATGGGAAAATAATTATCATGACCCACTGAAGCCGTCCTACTTTCTAACATAACTGCTTAGGAAAGGTTTTATATATATAAATATATAAATTTGTGTGAAAGCCAATTTCAATTGAGAAAGCTGAATTTATATGTTCTTGTCTTAATTTGTATTTGCAATTTACTGGACAATTGAAAACACAACTTTCCTTTTGTCCTTTTCTTTTGTTTTGATGATGCATTTAGTTTAGCTTGTTGTTGTTGTTTATAAACAACTAAATAAATTTTGCACAAGAATTTAAGGAGCTTGATTATTAATTAATCATAAAAAAATTAAGTTTATATCATTATTTGGTTCATGATATATTTTTATATGCTTGAATTTTATGTGTAAGTAATGAATGTATGTATACAATATTATCTGTTTATAATATGCTGGTTGTATACATGATCAGACAATTATTATTTATGCATAAAATTTGGTGTCATGTGATCTATATAATTTTTCTTGATCAAGGAATAGCCACAGCATCCTTGATTAAGTTAAATTATATATCAAGTATATTCGGTCACATATAGAAAAATTACATTAATTGTAATTAATCATATTTAATATAACAAATTTTATCCCACAGGAATTTTTGTTATATTTGTGTGATTAATTAGGATGAAGTAACAAATTATTTTTCTTAGTTTACCCACAGGAATTAAGAAAAGGAATGTAATTTAATAGTTTCATCATAAAGTTATATATATGAATCTGTTTAAATTAGAACTTCGCCCACAGGCAGTTTTATATGTTGTTTGATTCATATTTTAGTGCATGATTTACATTGGTAAAGCATGATATATGTTTATTTGCCTCAATTTTGTAACATAAGCATGAATGTTTGATTTATTTGCAGTTATACAACCTCTGAATTTTTCTGATGATAAGTGTGATGTTCTCTATTTAAGTGGTGATAACTATAAGGTATGGAAAGAGAGAGTTCTTCTCCAATTAGGGTGCATGGACATTGATTATGCCATTAGGAAGGATGAACCACCTGTACCTAATGAAACTAGCTCTCAAAGTGCGATTGCCCTATATGAACGATGGGAGCGATCTAATCGCTTAAGTATGATGTTGATAAGGACACGTATATCGACTAGTATTCGTGGTTCAATCCCTGAGTGTAAAAATGTCAAGGAATTGCTGAAGGCTATTGATGAACAGTTTGAGTCTTCGGATAAGGCACTAGCTAGCACCCTAATGACAAAGTTATCATCTATGAAGCTCACTAGTGTTAGAGATGTGCGTGAGCACATCATGCAGATGAGGGACATAGCGGCTCAGTTAAAGTCTCTTGAGGTTGAGATGTCTGAATCTTTCCTTATGCACTTTATTCTGAATTCCCTTCCACAACAATATGGACTTTTCAAAATTTCTTACAACACACATAAGCAAAAATGGTCAATAAATGAACTCCTGACCATGTGTGTTCAAGAGGAAGGGAGGTTGCTAATGGAAATGGGTGAAAGTGCACATATGGCAACACAAGGAAAGAATAAAGTGCAAGCCAAACAAAAGGGAAAGGGTAAAATACCTATCCAGACTGAGAAGAAAGAGTCCAAGTGTTTTTTCTGTAAAAAGAAGGGACACACGAAGAAGGACTGAAACAAATATAAGGCTTGGCTTGAAAAGAAAGGTAATCCAATCTCACTTGTTTGTTATGAATCTAATATGGTCGATGTTTGTCATAACACTTGGTGGATTGATTCTGGTTCTACAATCCATGTTTCAAATACCTTGCAGGGTTTTCTAAACCAAAGGAAACCAATAGCCAGTGAGCAATGCATCTATTCAGGAAACAAGATGCGTTATCAAGTGGAAGCAGTTGGGATGTGCAGATTAGTTTTAGATACTGGTTTTGTTTTGAATTTGGAAATAACCTTTTATATTTCATGTTACTCTAGAAATTTAATTTCAGTTTCAAGACTTATACCACTTGGATTTTCTTTTGAATTTTATGAAAATACTTTCCGCTTGCTTTATAAATCTAGTGTTGTTGGAAATGGGGTGTTGATTGATGGTTTATTTCGAATTCATTTACAAAATAGTATAATGCACGTCCAAGACAATGTTGGTATTAAACGATGTGTTATGAATGAAAAGTCCTCTATGTTGTGGCATCGGAGATTAGGACATATCCCCATAGAGAGAATTAAAAGGTTAGTGAATGATGGAGTACTTAGTACTTTGCATTTTACTGACTTTGATACTTGTGTGGACTGCATAAAGGGAAAGCAGACCAGCAAGACAAAGAAAGGTGCCAAGAGGAGTTCAGACATATTAGAGATCATACATACGGACATTTGTAGTCCGGATATGGACTCATATGGTCAGAAATACTTCATCTCATTCATAGATGATTATTCACGATACATGTATCTCTACTTGCTTCATAATAAGAATGAAGCATTATATGCTTTTAAAGTTTTCAAAGCAGAAGTAGAGAAACAATGTGGAAAGCAAATTAAGATCGTGAGATCAGATAGAGGTGGAGAATACTATGGTAGATACACTGAGGATGGACAAGCGCCTAGTCCATTTGCAAGGTTTCTTGAAGAGCATGGGATTCAAGCCCAATACATTATGCCTGGATCTCCAGACCAAAATGGTGTAGCAGAGAGAAGAAACCGAACCTTGATGGACATGGTGCGGAGTATGCTTAGCAACTCCAAGCTTCCTAAATCCTTGTGGACTGAAGCTCTTAAAATGGCAGTGTATATATTAAACTGGGTTCCAACTAAAGCTGTTCCAAAAACACCTTTTGAATTATAGAAAGGTTGGAAACCAAGTTTGCAACATATACGCGTTTGGGGATGCCCGTCTGAAGTAAGAGTTTATAATCCACAAGAAAAGAAATTGGACCCAAGGACTATAAGTGGGTATTTCATTGGATATGCTGAAAAGTCTAAGGGTTACAGATTTTATTGTCCATCACATGTCACTAGAATTGTGGAATTAAGAAATGCAAAGTTTCTTGAAAATGACTTGATTAGTGGGAGTGATCAATCTCAGAACGTAGTTTCTAAGAAGGATCATTCAGATATTCAAGCTCCCATTTCAAGTGACAAATTGCTTGTAGTTCATAACTTCCCTCAAGTTCAAATGGATGTTGAACAACCAATCATTGAAGCTCCACAAGTTGCTGATGACAATCCAGTAGATCCAGTTGTTCAACCATTACCAGAGACTGTTGAGCAACCAGTTGTGCAACATACTCCACAGGAGGATACTGACACAACATTAAGAAGATCAACTAGAATGAAGAAATCATCAATACCTAGTGATTACGTTGTATATCTACAAGAGTTTGACTATAATTTTGGAGCCGAAGATGACCCTGAAACATTTTCACAAGCCATGAGTTGTAGTAAATCTGAATTATGGTACAATGCCATGAAAGATGAGTTGAATTCCATGGCATCTAATGGAGTCTGGGATCTTGTTGAGTTGCCTAATGGTGTAAAGGCCATTGGATGTAAATGGGTCTTTAAAACAAAGAAGGACTCATTAGGCAACATTGATAGATATAAGGCAAGACTCGTAGCCAAAGGATTCACTCAAAAGGAAGGAATCGATTACACAGAGACTTTTTCGCCTGTATCAAAGAAAGATTCTCTTCGTGTTGTTATGGCATTGGTTGCTCATTTTGACTTGGAACTGCATCAAATGGATGTGAAAATAGCATTCTTGAATGGAGACCTAGAGGAGGAGGTTTATATGAAACAACCGGAAGGATTCTCCTCTAGTAATGGTGAGCATTTGGTATGCAAGCTCAAGAAATCCTTATATGGATTGAAACAAGCCTCCCGTCAATGGTATTTAAAATTCCATGATGTCATCTCTTCATTCGGTTTTGTAGAGAACATCATGGATCAATGCATATATCACAAGGTTAGTGGGAGTAAAATTTGTTTCCTCGTCTTATATGTGGATGATATCTTACTTGCAACCAATGACAAAGAGTTGCTGCATGAGGTAAAGCAATTTCTCTCTAAGAAATTTGATATGAAGGATATGGGTGAGGCATCTTATGTCATTGGCATTAAGATCCATAGAGACAAGCCTCAAGGTATCCTAGGACTGTCTCAAGAGGTCTATATCAATAAGGTTCTTGAGAGATTTCGGATGAAAGATTGCTCACCAAGTGTAGCACCAATAGTAAAGGGTGACAAGTTCAATTTGAACCAGTGCCCGAAAAATGAACTTGAAAGGGAACAAATGCAAAACATTCCATATGCTTTAGCTGTTGGAAGCCTACTGTATGCTCAGGTTTGCACAAGACTTGACATTGCATTTGTAGTCGGAATGTTAGGAAGATATTAGAGTAATCCGGGTATGGACCACTGGAGAGGTGCAAAGAAAGTAATAAGGTACCTTCAAGGGACCAAAGATTACATGCTTATGTATAAACGAATTGACAACCTAGAGGTAGTTGGTTATTCAGATTCAGACTTCGCTGGATGTGTTGATTCACGAAAATCAACATCTGGATATGTTTTCATGCTTGCTGGTGGAGCCATATCTTGGAGGAGTGCAAAGCAGTCTTTAATTGCTACTTCTACCATGGAGGCTGAGTTCGTTTTTTGTTTTGAGGCTGCCTCACATGGTGTATGGTTGAAGAGTTTCATATCTGGGCTTAGAATTGTGGATTCCATTTCAAAGCCATTAAGAATATACTGTAACAATTCAGTTGCGGTTTTCTTGGCTAAAAACAACAAAAGTGGTAGTCGAAGTAAACATATCGACATTAAGTATTTAGCCATAAGAGAACGTGTTAAAGAGAAAATAGTGGTCATTGAGCACGTTAGCACTGAATTGATGATAGCAAATCCTTTAACAAAAGGCATGCCACCAAAAGGTTTTAAGGATCATGTAGTGCGAATGGGACTTGGTTCCATCTTGTGAATTAGTTGTATGGACAACTTTTATTTGTAATGAAACTCTTATTCATTTGTTTTGTTTTCTCAATATTTGGTGCACATATTGGTTATTGAGAATAACAATAAATTTTGGACCTAGAATAAACATAAGGTTTATTCATTAAGATATGTTATCACATATAGGCTGATATTGAAGAGATGAAATATATTGTAATACATGGAAGATATTACTCATTCTTAGAGGACTTGTCGCCATGATTCATGTATTTTGTTTCTTTAATTTAAGCATAAGGATTCATAGATTATGGATGGAACAACAAGTATAATAAAAAATACGGACAAAGTGGGAGAATGTAAGTTCCCCACATAAGTTAACTACTTAGTCAGTAGTGTTTTATAGGAAATAAAAGACTTGAGGTTAGTTTCATAATCTCTTAAAACTTCCTATTGTGGTCCTATATTTTATTATCTTTATCTAATAAATTTTAAATTATTTATCCATATTTACAAGTGATAGCTACCCACTAATTGAATTACGTTTTTAATGAGAAGACGTATATAAAGAAAAATATAAGGTATTGGGTCCCTAATATGAGCATTTTGAAAAACACACCATTAGTGAGTTTGCTTAAGATTAGAAGATCAAATACGAAAGACACGCAATTTTATCGCAGCTCAATATTTTTGGAATCAATGGCTGGATGTTAGTATCCTGTTCCGCATTTATAATCTATGATGTGTTATTTTCGGTGTGACACATTAGATAAATCGATTAAGATTTCTTACAGAGTAATTATACTATTACTATTATATAAGTTGATGGAAAGACGGAACAGCGTTTGTCAGTCAAAATGACAAGCAACACTAAGAGTGTAAATGAATATAACATTAATATTTGACAAACTATTCGCGAATATATTCTGTTTCGTTTGTTTATGTTAGTTTATTATTTTTAAAAACAATCACAAACAAAAGTATAGTTTGTTTAATTAATCATTTAGTATTTGTACAGTTCGATAAGTAAACTTTTAAATTACACATTTATTTATAAATTATTTTAATATGTAATTATTAAAATTACATATTTATGTAAGATTTTTTTTAGTTTGACTTCATATATATTAAGGTGAATACAATTTATTTGTATAATTTTTTTGTTTAGTATTAACGAATATGTTTGTTTAATGTTTACGAATACGTGTTTGTAGACATGTTAGTTTAATATAATATTCGTTAATGTTTGTGAACAAATTTAACAAATATGAATATGAATACGAACACAAATACAAATGCACTTAAATAAACCAACAAAACATAACAACATTCATCCACGTTCGGATGGTTTACGCCTCTAATTACAGCACCCCAACGCCAAGACCAAGACCAAGACCAAGTCGGTCCATTTTGCTTTGCAGTCAACTCCCAACCGGCGCAACATCTTTCTTTCCCATGAATTTCCACGTAGAAACCAACTGACCAACATCTCTTTCTCTTCTTCTCTCCCTCAATTTCTCATGTTATTCTAATCTTATTCTCTGCTGATCGCTCTAGGAAAAACAGAGCAAAAATGAGGAGCTGCATTCACACCACATATTTCTTCTTCTGTATATTTCCTCTGGTCTTCTGTCAATTAGCTCCAAACCATACAAACATACTGATCAGTATTTCTCAGCAGCTTGACATCGCAAATTCAACCTGGAATGCTTCAAAGGAGCCAAACCGAGTTACTTGCAACAGCCCCGTCAACAACTCTGTAGTTTCTCTTGCTTTATCCGGGTTTGGTCTCTCTAGCTCAGGCTTTTTACCCTTGTTTTGCCAGATTGACTCTTTGGAGTCTCTTGACTTTGCCAACAACTTTTTAACGTCAATCCCAGTTGAGTTTTTCAGTAGTTGCGGAGGAATTGCTGGGTTGAAGAGCTTGAACTTTAGCAACAACATGTTGGTTGGTTCTTTGCCTACTTTTCAAAACTTCGCTGGCTTGGAATCCTTGGATTTATCTTACAATTCTTTGACTGGAAAAATCGATTCACAGTTGAATGATTTGAGTGCACTAAAAAGTTTGAACCTTAGTTTTAATCATTTCAATGGTCCTCTTCCTGACCGTCTGGGAAAATCCAGGGTCTTGGAACAGCTTGAGCTTTTTGTGAATAACTTCACAGGTGTAATACCTAGTGATATTGGGACGTATGGGAATTTGACCCTGATCGATCTTAGTGGGAATAAACTTAATGGAACTATTCCTGAATCTATTCGGAATCTTACCAGGTTGGAAATCCTTATTCTATCTTCCAATGAGTTGACAGGGGTAATCCCTGCAGACCTCTCTAGTATCACAACACTGCGTCGGTTCTCTGCCAATCAAAACAAGTTTGTTGGTCCAATTCCTAGTAATATCACGAAATTTCTCAAGATTTTAGATCTTAGTTATAATGAAATAACTGGGAGAATTCCATCGGAGTTTCTGTCGCCATCAAACTTGCAGACTATGGATTTGTCTTATAATATGTTGGAGGGAGCAATACCTGAAAGCATATCTCCAAGTTTGGTCAGGTTAAGATTGGGTAGCAATTTTCTCAGTGGTCCAATCTCCTCTACAAGATTTGCATCGCTTCAGAGTTTGGTGTATTTGGAGTTGGAAACAACAGCTTTACTGGAATGATACCTCCTGAGATTGGTTCTTGCACAAATTTGGCATTGTTGAACGTGGCTCAGAATAAACTAAATGGAACATTGCCAGCGGGGTTATGTAATCTTACAAATCTTCAGGTTCTGAAAGTTCAGCTCAACAAGCTTGGTGGTGAAATCCCAAGTGAGATTGGCCAATTGAAGATGTTATCTGTGCTTAACACGAGCTGGAATTCACTTAATGGCACCATACCTTCTTCAATTTCAAATTGTGCAAAGCTTCTTAATCTTAACTTGCAAGGCAATGGTCTCACTGGTTCTTTACCTGATAATATCAGCAACTTGAATTCTCTGGTAGAACTCCAGCTCGGAGAAAATAATTTGCATGGTAGGATTCCCGCTATGCCACTAAAGTTGCAGATTTGTTTGAATCTCAGCTCCAACCTTTTTGAAGGACCTATTCCCAATACTCTCTCTGGACTGCATAGTTTGGAAGTTTTGGATCTTTCTAACAATAAATTTTCAGGTGAAGTTCCTGATTTCCTGCTTCAGTTGTCTTCTCTGACACAGCTAGTACTTTCCAATAATCAGCTCTCTGGAGTTGTTCCTAATTTCAGTCAACATGTTTGGGTCATTACAAGCGGAAATCCAGGACTCCGTGATCCGGTAAATAATTCTCCAGTGTCACCGTCAAGTAAAAATGGAAAATCAATTGCTGTGACAATTCTAGTTACACTTGCAGCAGCTGTTGTTGCCATAGGGGTAGTTGCAGTTATTTTTCTTTTGATCTCAAGACGCTTTTCCAAGGTTAATGACGAGCAGTTACAATCGCGGGAAGCTCTTTCTCCTCCTCAGGTTGTTCAATGCAACTTGTTGACGGCAAATGGAATCCATAGATCAAATATTGACTTCATCAAAGCCATGGAAGTGGTTGCTTGTCCAGCAAACATTGTGATGAAAACCAGGTTTTCCACCTATTACAAAGCTATCATGCCATCTGGAGCAAGCTATTATGTCAAGAAGCTTAACTGGAGTGACAAGATATTACAATTGGGCAGCCGTGATAAATTTGAGCAAGAGCTAGAGGAATTGGGGAAGCTAAGCAATTCAAATGTCATGATTCCTTTGGCCTATGTATTGACAGTTGAAAATGCATATCTATTCTATGAATTTGCCCCGAAGGGTAGTCTCTATGATCTTCTTCATGGCAGCTCGGAACATTCTCTGGATTGGGCTAGTCGTTACAGTATAGCGGTTGGAGTAGCTCAAGGTCTTGCTTTTTTGCATGGATGCACTTCAAGTCCAGTTCTCCTCCTTGACCTTTCGAGCAGGAACATCATGCTTAAGTCTTTGAAGGAGCCACAGGTTGGGGACATTGAGCTTTGTAAAGTAATTGATCCTTCCAAGAGCACCGGAAACCTTTCCACAGTTGCTGGTTCAGTAGGTTATATTCATCCAGGTGAGGAACTCTAGCATACATGATTTTAAGCAAATCTAAATTAAGTCTGGCAATATCTGAATTCTACAAATATAAAGTCCTAAAACTTTTCATCTCATTTTGTGGTGGCTTGCAGAGTATGCTTATACAATGAGGGTGACAGTGGCCGGGAATGTTTATAGCTTTGGAGTTGTGCTGCTGGAATTGCTGACAGGAAGACCAGCAGTTAGTGAGGGAACGGAGTTGGCCAAGTGGGTATTAAGCTACTCCGTGCGAGCAGATAAACAGGATCACATCCTTGATTTTACTGTCAGTAGAACATCACTAGTGGTGAGAAACCAGATGCTCGCGGTCCTGAAAGTTGCTCTTGCTTGTGTCAGTGTTTTACCAGAAGCAAGGCCGAAGATGAAAAGTGTACTAAGGATGATCCTGAATGCAAGATAAATCCACAAGTGCCTTTGGATATACTTAAATCAGCAACCGAGTTTGTTTCCTACAATCTACAACAGAAAGAAGAACACCAGTGGTTTTGAATAGGGCCATAAATGGGTATTCCATAAATGGATATCTTGTACTACCCATTCCGATTAAATAAGATTAGGATAGTTAATAATCGGATTCGGATAGTGATCTTAACGTACTTACTACTCGAACTTGATTACAAATAATAATTTTTAAATATTATTATATACATTTTTACTTATAAAATATTTATTATTCATATAATACTTAATTGAATTAATTCATTAAGTATTTTAATTATAACTTTTAACATTAATTATTTTTTGAGTTAATTTAAATTTATTAATTGAATTTTTATTAATAATATGCTTTAAAATTAATTTTAAACTTAAATTTTAAAGTTAAACTTTGATTTAATAAATGGGTATTTAACGGGTTCGGATAGTTAAACGGATAGTTCTTTATATTCTGTGGGTAGGGCTTAGGTAGAAAAAAAAATCAAAATATTCAGATATTTAATTGAGTTCAGATATTAAGAAATATAATGGCGTTCAAGTTTGGATACTTCAAAATTAACAAGTATTCGTTCTGTTTATATCTTTAGTTTTGAATGCATTCTCATGTATAAATTAGAATTGTCTTTTTTTGATAGGCCTGGGGCCTACGATCTCAAGTGATTTGAAAACATGAACCTTGGGAGCATGCTGCAAGACAATTGTCTCACAACAACATGGCCAAGAGGCCATCATGCATTAGAGGGATGTTAGACTAGACGGTAACATCTTTTGGATCCTCAATATTCTTGGCCAAGGTTTGCAAGAATGAAGCTAGACAGCACCATAGATGACACGGTGATATGCTGTAGTATTTACCTGTAAAAGTTTTAAGTTCAGGAGTGCTTTTATTCTAATGCTGGCTATTCAAGCATAGTCGTCCTATAAAAGAACATGACAGTTTTTTTTTTTCCCACTTTTGTTAGGAATATATACAGCAAAGCAGCTTATTATTAAAAACGAAAAATCTTTGTTACCTGCATCTGGTTCTTTTTTGGCCATCCTTGCTAGCTACAACAGTAAGCTGTGAAGCTCCAACAGCCATAATTGCTCCCTGCATTAAAAAAAAAAAAGAAGAAGAGAAAACATGATTAATATACACAGAGTCACTACCATACAGTTCAATCCAGCAGATGATAGACTTTTTGTAGTAGTTATTATATAACCAGAAGTCAACAAAAAAAACTTGCAATCATTTATGACTTACGACAATATGCATCTTACAATTTACCAGTATTCTAAATTAAACTAATCAATCACTACACGCAGAACTAGAAAAGAATTGCCTGTCATTTCCAGAATTGCCAGGGAAGAATAAAAGGGAACAAAAATGCAAGCCTATGCTCAACCTTTACTAAATCAAGTAGATTGAGAAAGTTGAAGTATCCAACTGCCTATTACAACTATAGTAAATGATAAGACTATAAAATGTGTTATATCCTAGCTCTATATTTAGTCCTTTAATTATGTTTTATGCCTAAATGAACTTGCTAATGCTTATTTTATGTTTTAGGTAATAAATTGAGACTTTAATATTTTAAGTATGATTTTTGCCTAAATGAGCTTGTTAATACTTGTTTTACGATTTAGGTAGCAAATTGAGGCTTTGGAACAATTGGAGCTTTAAATGGCAGCTTTAAATTTTTCTAACTAGTTGAGGGTATTTTGGTAATTTCATCACATTGCAGTTGCTAGACGAGAAAGAAATCTTTATAAGAGCTAAAGAAGAAGTCCTAAGCTTTTTGGATTGTGTTTAAATGTCCCAATTCGAGTTCCATAAGGTTGTCAACTTGATCTCCTTGAAAATAGGAGAGGACTTAATCATTCCAGCCAAAATGGGATTAAGAGTTTTAAAAGGACTTGAAGTCTCCACAAAGTAAAAGAGACAGAAGATAACTGAATATGGACTCCTAATGGCCAGCTATGAAGAAGAACTTGAGTGCAAATTAAACTCTCTAAGATAAAGAAGCAATCAGAGGAGTTTTTATAAAAGAAAACGCATCAGTAGCTAAGGAGTTTTACTTGAAGATTAATTCTTCTAATTCTAAGCTTATAAATGGGCTTATTAGGGGCTGGAAAAGTCAATAAGTAGTTAACATGTTTTATGTTTAATATTGTGATTGTTTAAAAAGTATGTCTTGCTTGTTTTCTAATTTTGGTTAAGGGAAATTTTAAACCCTTGGATGATCTTTGTGAGACTTGTTTGAACTTAGTGTTATGTCTATTTCATAAATTGAATATATGAGGTTCTTTTATAAATATGACCATGATTATATTGTTTGGTGAATAGAGTTTGGCTCAATATCTACTCTATACACATGTCCACTTGATGTAAGTCACACAAATAATAATAATAATAATAATAATAATAATAATAATAATATTATTATTATTAATAATAATAATTATTATTATTATTATTATTATTATTATTATTATTATAATATATAAATATATGTTATTATTTTAAAAACAATTTTGCAAAGTGCGGGAGAGTTTCTTGCCATGTGGGCAGGAGACTATATTGATCCAACTTTGATAGGCCCAACCCAAACGTACGCTTGGCCCTTAGTTATTTTGCAATTAAACAGATAATATCTAGCAGAACCCACACATTAAATTAATGTGGATAAAGGGCAAAAGGTGATTGCGGTTACAATATACCTCTATAAATAAGATGTTAGATAATTTTTTAAGGCAATTAACAACTATTTTTCTAAGACTCTGCTCAACATCTGACTTAAGCGTTGGAGTGTGCGCGCAAGGACAAATCCCTACATCTCTCTGATTTCTTTTTTTTGTAGAGTTCTTGGCAGGCACATGGATGCGAAGATAGAGATTCCTATGAAATACAAATTTATCATTGTAGACAGGTAACAACAATTGGCACTGTCTGTAGGAATCTAATATGAAATGCTTTGTTGTCAAAAATGGTGAGAACACGATCAATAGCAAGGGAAGTGAATGAGGAGGAAGATTCAATTAACTCTCTTGATCATCAAACGCATCAGGAAACTCAAGTGCTAGAAACTGAACCTATGAATATAGTCTCAATAGCAGAGTTCGAAACTCTAAGATAGAGAAATTAAGAGAATACACATGCATTGAAAAGTGCTAAAGGATTTCTTCAAAACAACACTTTTGCAAATGAGTTTGCCATTAGCTATTCAGAATTTCGCAGGAGGAAGTCAGCCACAACAGATTAATGAAGCAGACCCTGGGCATCAAATCATTATGGGAGAATAGTGGTGACAGACTGAAGTGCACCAAACTGGTCTGAGGGAGACTAGTGTGTGGCAAATTAGTGTGCAGCAGACCGAAGTGTAGTAGGCCATAAGTGTAGACTCAAGGCCACAGTTTAGGGAGCATCAGTTTTACAGTATGAGAGGTGTTGGGATGGTAAACCCTAATAAAGTAGCTCGTTGAAATACCGTCAGGATTTCTGACTCAGAAACTGACTCAACCTGGAATCTTGGTTTGGAAAGAGAAGATTATTGGCGAGTTGGAGGGAGAAGGAGATTGGCACCCTTTGCCCGTGATAAGGGAAAAAGAGTTATAGATTAAGCAAATTTATCTAGGATGAGGAGCTAGTCTATTTTCATAGTCTAAGAAACAAATGATGTGAAGAAGATGGTTGAGAAAATTCTAAAGGAGAAAAAGCCGGTGTCGATTAAGGACAACCAGAGGAGACGGATACCGTTTAGTGCCTCAATCATGAAGAGGCCCTTGCCCTATAAATTCAAGATGCCTCAAATGACGACGTATGTGGGACAGATTGACCCACATGATCACATGCAGAACTATAAGTCAATAATGCTCCTCTATGGCTGGGAGGACGAAATTATGTGCAAAGCATTCTTAATCACTTTAACGGGTCACATAATGAAATGGTTCAACAATTTGAAGGAGGAGCCCATTTTTTCATTCAATCAACTGTGTAGTGAATTCTTGAAGGCATTCATGATTAACAATAAGAGGAAGAAGAAAGCGACGTACCTGCTAACTTTGAAGCAAGGCAATAAGTAATTTGTGAAGAGTTATGTTGACAAATTCCATGAAGCCACTTCAGAGATTCGTGATTTGCAAGCTAGTGCTGTAGTGGCAGCTATGTTGCAAGGGACCAGGTCCGAAAAATTGTAGGAATCACTTTCTCTGAATCAACCAACAACACTCTCGGAGTTGTTCTCTTGGGCTAAAAAGTATATTGCACAGGAGGAAGTGTTGACAATTATACAGACTCACGATCTCGAAAGAGGAAGGAAGCGAGAGAGAGAATCCATTGATAAAAGGGCAAACAAGTCCAACAAGGCTCCAAAGCTGAGATATAATGTGATAACCCTAAATTATCTTACCATAATTTTGTACTAAGTGTAATTCGTATAAGTACTAAATGTGATTAAGTGATTTTGGGAATTTGAAGGTACCCACCTTGTTCCAAAACTTGAGAATTAAATTTTGAATATATAATTGAACCAAGAATGCAAAGGGAGATGTATATGTATACCATATATATTGTATTGAGTTTCATATGAACGTTGACGTACGCCCCGATTACCACACATGACATCATGCATGCATAATTAGAAATATATATATATATATATATAAATATAAACAAATATTTGAGCGGGATAAAAATGATATAATGGACATTTATATATATTAACACACAAAGCTATTTAAGTGAAATAAAATAAATTAAGGCATACCCATGAATAAATAGAGATAATGGAATGAAAATGCACCAATATATTATAAATGTAAATAAAGTATTAAAATCCTAAGGTCAATATCGTAAGGACATTAGTAAGACCATTTCAAATGGTATTATACGTATAAATAAATAAATTTATTACTATTGCTAATTCTAAAACTAACCTATGTATAATTTAATTTAATATCAACTATTTGTAGTACATAGATATGTTATGTTAAATAGATTAACTATGGTTAAATTTAATTAATTAACCTAACTAAATTAATGATCTCTTAAGACTATACACAGACTTAATATGACAAAACCTTATGATGCTGTGTGATATATATACATATATATATATATTAATATATATGTATGTAAAATATCCTACCACTACCTTAAACAAATTAATATACATACATATAATACTTTTATATGTATTAAAATAGATAATAATAATAATAATAATAATAAGAAGAAGAACAAGAAGAAGAAGAAGAAGAAGAAGAAGAAGAAGAAGAAGCAGTAGGTGGCTTCCCAAGAAAGCCACAAAACATATCCACCTACCCCCACTAAAGGAGTGAATCGGTGGACATAAGATGAGGAAGCAACTAAAAATCTGCTGCCGTATGAACCAGAGAAGCCAAGAGAGTGGAGAGAGAAAGAAGAAAGAAAATAAGGAGAAGAAGGAAAGAGGGCGAGAGACCTTAAACACCCGTTCCTCTCCTGTATATCCACCATTTCTAACCATCAAAAACACTTGATCATCGATTAAACAAATACGGAGCAGCAGCTGAAGTTCGAGAGTACTGAACAGGGCATAAAACGCAAGCAGATGCAAAAAACAAAAGAGGCAGAAAAAGGGAAGAGAAAGAAGGAGCAAGGAAGGGGACCCTAGCCACTGCAAACACCTTCATTTCTCACCATTTTCTAGCCCTGGAAGCTTGAGAAATCTAACTACATTATTGGAACAGAAACTGCCAAGGACAGGACCAAAACAGGTACTGGAGTGGTAGGCTGAAGAGTGGTTCAGGTTGGGTGATTTTTATAGGAAAGGCTGAGGAAGCTGTTGGAAATAGTGAGAAACAGCAGGGTGCAGCGTGACAACAAGGCAAATTTCGGTACTGCTGAAGGTTGTGTTGGCCGGTTCTTTTGGGCAGCATACAGGGCTAGTTGGTGAGGCAATTTTTGTTTCTTGCAGCAGAAATTTTCAAGTTGTGTTTGAAGGCCATTTGGAGTTGAGTTTTGGGTGATCTTGAAGGCTTTAAACAGAGATTCCAAAGTGGCTATAAAGTGGCTGAAGCAAGGAAGTCTCGGTAAAAAAAAAAAAAGAAAAAAAGAAGAGAGAGTGGCTGGTTTTGCTGCAGCTTCAAGAGGTTCCTTGTTGCCAAATCTAGGACGGAAATAGAAGAAGGTTCGGCCATTGAGAATAGAAGAGGTAAGGATTAAATATCTTGAGTGGAACTTATTATAAATGATTTATGGAATGATAATGAAGTGTTATGTGATATAAGAGTATAGTAGAATTGATATGAAGACCGTTTTCTTACTTAGAACTTAATGTGCTTGTGTAGAGAATTGATACTAAAAAATATGTATATATGTATAGGGTTGTTCGAAATAAAATGTTGGCTACTATCTTGGGGAAGTAACAACAGCAACTGGTCATGAGTGAAGGCCGCAAGCATAGGCTCAGTTTGAAGCTTTGAAAAGGTAAGAATTGTTTAATTGTGTAATGAGCTTGAAAAGGGTGGTGTACTAGGAGGTTGAGGAGATGACTTTCGAGGTAAGAAGGAGTGGAAATAACCAAAAAAAAGTGAAACGGAAGTATGTGGCAACAAGCGTTCTCCTAAGTGGGAAGTTGCTTTGTTGGTTTTCTTTTCTTTAATCCATGATTTTTCTAATGTGATTTTGTGTAGTATTTTTAAGGTTAGAAATAATGAATAATGTTAAGGGAAAATCATTATAAAGAGTTCGACCTTCCTAAGAATATAAGAGTGGAATATTACTTTGTTGGTTTAATGACCCATGTAAATATTACTAAAATATTAAATAAAACTTAGATGATTAATGTTGACAATTATCATGGAAGAAAATGGGAGGATGGTTCAGCCAAAAAGGATAACTACGAAATGATAAGACATTAATTCAATATCAACATATAAACTCTTTGGGGATGATGCTAAGGGTAATTTTTGGATGTTATACATATCAAAGATGCAAATGAAGGGTTGCTAAGCACTAACCTTAGTGCTGTAATGTGACTTGGAGCGGTGCAAGAGCTCGACGCTTAAATTGGAAGTTAGAGAAAGATGATTTCTAAGCATTAACGTAAGTGGGTTAAGTAAAGTAAGTTAGCATCATCTCGTAGAATGATTTTAAATTTGATGAATATTCTGGTTTATTCTTACGTTAAGAAAATACAAAAGTTATGACTGTACAATGAGGTATTAGTTGGTTTATAAATTTGGTCTATGTTTGGGCTGGACAAAAAACTTAGTTTCTGCTTTGTGTGTTGTGGCCAGACAAACGTGCACGTTAAATTAATCGAATTAATGCATATGTGGATTTACATATAGAATATTTTAAGACGAGCTATTTAATGTCTATATTTTAACAACTTGCATCATGTTTTAAATTGTAAAGGTTTGGTTTTAGCTGACCTTTGAAACAAATCGAAACCTTCGCATATTTGAAACTTGAAACTGATTTATAAGTGTTTTGAAATTTGTGGAAGCCAAGTGCTACACGAGGAAATTGTTTTCGGACTGTTTTTGAGTGCAGGCATGTCCTACGACCTTCGGTTCATGTTTAGCCTATCGAGCTTAGCTCTAGGCTTTATTGCCCGTCTTTCGAGCTTTGTGCTCTAGACTATTGTATTGTATCTATCGAGCCTAGTGCTCTAGCTAAATTGTTAGGCTTGTCTAGAAAACCAGCAGACAAGTTCCAGCTCTCGAGTGATCAGCGAGACTGGAGTATTGCTCTATGGCCATAGATTTAGTGTTGCTTGCAACACCACTCCATCGCTAGCTAGGATGGTTATTGTCACGACCCATGACCATATTTATCACCTTATTGTACACAACTTAACCGGTTGGGCTGTCTGTGATACTTCACTTGTACTAACTGTTAAACAATTTTACATAACATTATTTATATTATAGACATCCCCAATCTTAATTAATTAGATAAGTAGTACTGTAGACATGTCTAAATACAGAAAATAAATGATCGTACCTCATATAAGTCAGTCGGTCTGTCACATTGTCCTTTGTGTACAGCCGTGATCCACAATCAACTGATCTCACAATCATCAAAACCTGAAATGTTTAAAATTAAGGGGTGAGCAAAACCACGGCCAAGTAAGAGAATTATATGCCTCACTTGATACTCCGCTTCCTATATGCTGAAAATCTTTTTCATTTTTCCTATGGGCTCTAGGCTCGCATGTAGGAAGGATACTACAGTCGGCTAGGGATCCGGATGGAGTAAGGTAGGTATTTTAGAATACCTATCTTGTTCCGAAACGTAGAAGCAACTGTAGAGAGTGATAATTTTCTTTTCGTTTTGAATTAATAAATCCTTTTCTTTTTCATTCCATAACCTTTTCATATTCTTTTCAAAATAATGCTTTTATGAATTAAAGCATTTAAATAAAATAATTAATATTCGTATATTCCTTGAAAAGAATATTAGTTAAATCATCATCTTCTTTCTTTAAAACTCATTTCATGTTTTATTGTACTCTCTTAATTAGTACAGTACTTTAAATAGCAAAATAAGCTATTAAAATCTATTCCATTTATCAAATTAGCAAAGCAGTAAGCACTTCGATAGATTGGTCACTATACACGTTGATAAAGCGGTTACTATGTAAGTTAAAAAATCAATCCATTCATAAAATGAAATCCAAAAACTTTAAGCGTATAGCTTAACTCATTGAAAACAGTTCCAATATAACCGATTACTTAATCACTTTAGGCGTAAGCCTCAATTCACTGATTCAGTTACGACATCCATCCTAACTAGCAATGGAGTTAAGTGTCATATCGAGGAACTCGTGTAGCACGTAGGTCCTTCGGGATTCTAAAGGTGGCTCCCATGGTACAGAAATCGAGTCTTCACTCGGTTTGGCCTTTAGGACACAGACTTCTTACTAACACATCGGAACTCGTGTAGCACTTAGTTCTCAAAGGATTGTACAAAGATTGAGTCTTTACTCGGTTTGGCCTTTATGCCATATATACCTTCCACTATCTTATCAGAACACATCTAGTACTTATAATCTAATATTCCATTTAAGACCATAGTAAGAATATTAGATTTATCATTTCTTCCTTTTTGAAAACATATTACATGTTCGTATCACATGTCTTATGAAAATCATCTCACAGTACTATAATCAGTACCGAAATGAGCATTTTGTAAAAATGCTATAAATCAATTGATTTTCTTCTCATATCATATAAAACATGTTCTTTCCACATGTTACGCAATCATATATCATATTTTCCGTTTGACATATTCCATATCATGTAAAACACTTTCCTTTTTTAACATATCCCTATCATTTATGGAGTCTAAGATAGACATCAATTTTATCATACTATAAACCCCGGAGGGTAAAGAAATAAACCGGTCAAATCTATGACCATAATCTATATTTCCTTCGGTGGATCACAGATCAGGTGTCGACCGGGACTAAACATATCACATATCATGCATCAACATGATAGGAATGCCAATCAATCTCAAAACCGTAGTTTTCATCATAAAATAAACCTTTATGGAATTTATATAAATATATAATTCCATAATTTAAAACCATAAGGGTTAAAATCCTTTAGTGAATATTTATAAAAATATTCATAAAAATATTCACTGTATTTCACTTCATCTTTCACCTCGTATTACGTGTAATTTATCTATTCCGAGAATTTTCAGTGGTTTCATTATCACCATTCTCGAATACATGAATATTTTAAAATTCCATCTCATTGTATTCATGTTTTATGAAATTTAGTAATTTCCTCATGTTTTATGATTTAATATCGATTTTCGGAAATAAAATCATTTAATATGATTTTATAAAGTTTTTCTAAAATTTTCGGCAGCATAACGGCTGCCGATTTACTAACCTCCTGTACAGAAAATACAGTTTTAAATTTCCAGCCAGTACTTCAACCCAAAATTTTTAGCCAATCATGCATCATAATAATTTTCATAAAATATTTGCATAAAATATTTCAAATTAAAATATGCAGACTGAATATCCCTACAGTGTTGCACATGCATCCCTTACCTTTTTCCGGGTCGGCGACTTCCTCTTATCGATCGCGCCCGCACTCCATCTCTCCCGATTCCTTATCCCGATTGCTGAAAATAATTTTTGAAAATAAAAATTCTAATTTTTATAATTTTTCCATAATTTATTAAATTTTTTTGAAATTTAATTTCCGGAAATTTCTTACCGAATTTCCGTAAATTTTCGGGTTGTAGAATTTTCGAGAATCTCCGAATTCCCGAAATTCTCTTTTTTCCTCTTTTTCTTCCTTTTTCCTCTTTCTTTCTTCCTTTTTCTTTTTCTTTCTTTTTCTTTTCTTTTTCTTTTTTCTTTTCTTTTCCCCTTTTCTGGTTTGAACCGGTTCGGACCTGTTCAGACCGGTTCAGCACTCAGCTGCCGGTTCCTCCTTCGAAGGCCGGTTCTTCATCGGTTCGGCACTTCCTCGGCTGGCGGAGATGGCCACGATGCTGGATCCGCCCTCCGTTTCTCCAGATTGATGGCGACGGCGCCGGATCTGGGAGCGACGCAGGTGGCTCTTCCCTTCCTCTTTTCTCCTTCCTCCGCCAGTTTCCTCTTCGTCGGTGGCTCATCTCACCTTTCCCTAGTCTCCGCCAGGCTTGTGGGGTGAGTGGCGGTGCCCGGATCGGCCGGCACCGCCGTTCTCTTCTTCTCTTTTCCTTCGGTTTCCTTTTCCGTTTTCCGTTCGATTTCCTTCTCTATCGCCGGCGATCCTTCTCTTTCTCTTCCTCATCTTGCCGGTCTCTCCCCTCTGTCTCTGTCGCCTCTTCGTTTTCTCACCATAGCTACCGTCGGCCTCTGTTTTGGGAGAAGGAATCGGGTTTCCCGATTCCCTTCTCCTTTCTCTTTTTTTTTTTAATATAATATCTATATAATTATTTCTTTTAATTATATATATAATTATAGATATATATTTATATAACCCATTTATTTTTATATATATCTATCTATACACATCACTTTAAAATAAAATAATATATATTTCTTATATATATATTTTTATTTAAAATAATAAAGTATATATATTTCATTTATATATATACATATATATATAAGTATATATATATTTTATAATATACACATGTATTTATTTAAGAAAAAACAGTATATTTTTCATTTTATAATATATACTAAAATTCATATACATACATATGTATTTATATAAAAACATGTGTAAATATATTTATATAATCTAATTATATAAATATATTTTTATACGCATTCTTATTTTATTTAAATTTTGGATTTCTCAATATCCAATTATTTTCTCCTTTTCCTATCTTATTTAATTTGGATTTTAATTTATCCCCATTAATTTTTCCTCTCTCTATTATTTTTATTTTCACTTCCAATTTAATTTCCTTTATACGAATCTCCCAATTCTTTCACTTCCTCAATTCTCAGGTTTTCACCAATATCCCGTTCTCGCAAATTTTATTTATTCCCTTTGATTTATTTTCTCCAATATTTATTTTCAATATTTATAATTTCCAATAAATGAAAAATTTACGGTTATCACATCCTCCCCACCTTAAGAAATTCGGTCCTCCGAATTTAACTTAAGTCCAAAAGGGGGTACATGTCGTATACTTACAGCTTCTGACCTCTAGTTCATCCTCCAAATAATACTGCCAGTACACTTTCAATATCAATAGTACTTTAGACCACTACATGCTGTCTTTCATCATATATGTCTATGCTCATGTAATTTCATTTTCTTAAATCGAGAGTTATTCACTTTTACTCTTTTCATATAAGAGCCATACATAATATTTTTAATATTACAGCTGATCTATGCTGTTCATCATCCATTCTTCTCACTTAGTGCCGAGTGGACATAATTTGGTACTATCATGTACTCATGTCAATCAATTATATGTAAGTGTCCCAGTAGCTTTCACATCTCATGCACACGCTCTCTCAATATCATGGAGCGTTTACATCTCACGCTCATATATATATATATATATCAGTATGGAGCGGTGCTATCAATACACCTGGGATTTCAAGGCCTTTTGCTATCTCTCATTAGCATATGGCAACTCAAAGACTCCCATCACATGTAAGGCTCACCGGAACTGTACATACACATTCACACCGTTTAACACTTATACTTTGACTAAGGCACTAGAGAATCTAGATGTCTGATAATGGAAAGTGATTCTATTAAGATCATCAGTCTTTAATCACTTCCATATCATCATTTCTCCTTTGGACTCTTTATTGTCCAAAATATTCATTTTCACACTTATTCCACCAAGGCTGCATCTCATTTGCCGACTTTACTATAGATCATCTCTCACAATCATATTTCATGAGACTATCATATTCTCTTCATGTAGTATGGTATTTAAATCTCTTTTCATAATTTAGATTCTCCAATTGAATCCTCCAATCATCCATTTAGTCATCACCTTATCTATACAGTTCCACCATTTCTATTATGACGAGGTGGTTATATGTACAAACATTTCCTATTTATATACTGGCAGTAAACATATCATTTATCTTACTCCTTTGAGTATCATTAATTGTGCTTATCAAAGTTGGCTTGATTTTACATTTTGCCACAGTTATGTGATAACCAATACAAATCACCCTCATTCTTACCTTTGGGAACTGTTTCATATTGATGTTCCCTTCTCATCATGCAATTTATTTCCTTATTCCTCTTTCATTTTCGTTTTCATATTTCCACTTTTATCTCTTCATAAATACATATATATACATATATATATATATTTTTAATTGGTATGGTACTATACTGCTAAGATCTTTTAAAATCTTGCATACCATCTTTTTCTTTACACTTATCCATCTACCGACTTTAATTTCTTTAATTAGATCTCCTCTATAGAGCAGCTAGTCTCATCACTCTTTTATAGGCGGGCAATAGTATTTAGCTAGACTCATTACTTTCGTATCTCAATCATTATCTTTATATCATAGACAGGTTCACTGTCATCCTGTCGTCTCAAGATTATATATCTCAAGAGGAGATACTGTCTAGCCAAATTTCTTAGTTGCTAAACTTAGCACAATTCCTCAGCCTTTAAGAGTTTAAGGATCATATCACAATGCTGCTCATGTTCCATTTATACTTTAGACTTTATCAGTATTTCATCAATTTATTCATGTAAGGATGCCTCCTCCTTTAGGCTTATATACTTTACAAGGTAACTCATTACCCTTGTAACTTTAATAGGAACTCGTAAAATTCACTCCGAGTTCAAATCATCATCTTATTGACACCAATCTCTAATCTTTTATCTAAGGACGCTTTACACCGAAGCTAGTCTTATTAACTCCTCATGTTTATTAAATCAGATTCATAAAGCGTCCATTTCATCATGTAGATGAATACTTATTCTTTACAAGAACTTTATTACCTAGTAGCCATTTACTATATCATGTCAATTCATCTACTTATTAAAATCATTTGTGCTGCTCTCTTTTACACTTATGCAGCCAACTTCATTAATCTCAAATTTTTTTTCCATCAATCACACCTTATACACGCACACTTCATTATTCTTTCATTTTCCAGAGTAGATTTCCTAAGCTTTCGAATTTTCTCAAGTTCTCCGAGATAAGCTTAGAATTTAACTTCATATTCAAAATCGAGTCAATGTTATCTCGATTCCTCTAATTTATATAACTCTGGAAGTTCTATCGGAAATCAAATCTGATACTTTCTTTAATCATACATTTCTTATCATCTTGTGACCATCGTTCTTCAACTTTTCATCTGATGACGCCTTTTACAAAGATTGCTCTTATAAGCTCCTTATACATCTTCGATTAAATCATATTTAAGGCATCACTTCCATATGGATATTTATTTGTTCTTCATAAGAACTTTAGTGTATAATAAAAATTTTAATGCATCATTTAATTCATCCTCAAATCATATCATTTGTATTTCCATCCTTTACATCGATACATGTGAATTTCATCATCCACAATCGAGTCAACATTAACCTGATTTCTCAACTATGTTACTTTGGAATTTATCGGGATTCTCATCCGATAGTTTCTTTAACCGCACTTCTCTTATCATTTTGGACCTTTAACTTTGTGTCCCATCTTTTCACAGTGTATTCTCAAGGCAGAGACATTCAATATTCAAATCATTTTGATACATACTCTACCTTGATTTCATTATCTAGTCATACTTTACAGCGTTACGAATCTTATTCTGGTAAGCTGTATCAAGTACAATGGTTCTCAACACACTTTACAGCTACCCGTTTCAATTCAGTTATTCACTTTAAAACCATTTCCATTTACTGAATTCAGGTTTAATTCCCTTGAGTATATTATCCACGAGGTTCAAACCTTGGCACCCTTACGTACCCAGTTTCCTTACACTCGTGTTATCATTAAGCTTCTTGTAAGAGTCCCGCCCGTTCGAATCGACCGTCGGCGAGCATCCCCTAGGCAATCCTTTCGCCCCAGGTTTACCCTTACTAGTGAGTCGGCGATAATATTGTTCGCCTGTATCTCACAACACATGATCCACTATGGGTCGCCCATCATTGGGTCACCCATCACAGTTCTGTCTCAAGGGTCCTAAAGAACTTAGGTTAGCTGTGATCTTCCTTTTTATCACTTCACTGTTCTTATAATTATTTTCTAATTCACAGTACTCCACACAGTACCTCATTCTGTAACACATATTTCAAGATATGTCGGTTCTATATAAGATTATCTGTTTGATACCTCAAAGTAGTAAAAATGTATAAAACCATAAGTAACCACACCAGTATGTATTTCATTATCTGTACTATTCACCTCATCAGTCAATTCCTATAATCATTTCACTTTTCATAGTATTCAACAATCCCGTTCAATACACTCTTAATTTTTCGACCCTTACAGTCAATAACCGGGCCAAACATCTGATGACATTCCACTACACTCTTTGAATCGCATCACATAAGGCCCCGGCCCATCCGTCGTCCGCTTGTACACATCTGTACTGTCTGCTCTGGGTTCTAGAGGTGGCCCCCGTCACACAGACGTGGCACTTAGCCCCTCACGGATTTCTTTCGCGTCTGTAATCTAAGTGTTAGTGGAATCAGTAATAGGGATCGTTAGATTCATATGACATCTTTTATGCCATTAATAATTCCATTACTATCAATGGATTCCAATTCAGCTCGGTTTTAACACTATTCCGAACATCGCCCAATATAGGGGCATTTTCGTCATTTCGACATTTATTTCTATCTCCTCAATATACATTTAAATCAATGAACTGATCATCTATATGTTGATAGTATCCTTTCTGATACTTATAACAGCAATTTAGATCACATTCGATTTCGACAGAGAAGTTCACTAGAATCCACAATTGGATTATTTTGCTTGTAATTCAGCTTTATATCATCAATTTCTCTGTCAGATCAATCTATTCAAACTTCCGTTGGACTATTTTAACTCTCGATAAAATTTTAGGGACAGGGGTATTTTGGTCATTTTTGGCCAAAAATTTTCTCTCTTCAAATTACCCTCAATCGGTGATCTTAAAGTCTATTTAATGATGATATTTCATCCCCCTCCTTTATACCATCACTTTCAGGTCTCAATTCGGTTCGGACAGAAAAGTATTGGTGGGGTCCTCACCGAGTCCATTTCTGTTCCTTATCGAACCGACCTTCATTTAGATCATAAGATCACTATTTTAGGTAACATTCTCGAGCCGTTTTCCCTTTTTAGCATTCCTTATTCCAAAATTGCTCACTCCCTTCTAAACACTTAATTCAATTTGCAATCATTTATTTTCTCTATGTATTCAGACTACACGGTACTACAGGGGATGTTTAACTCTTTTCCTTTCAAAAGTATCCACAGACATAAGGCCAACCATTGCTCTGATACCATTAAATCTGTCACGACCAGTGACCACATTTATCACCTTATTGTACAAAACTTAACCGGTTGGGCTGTCTGTGATACTTCACTTATACTAACTGTTAAACAATTTTACATAACATTATTTATATTATAGACATCCCCAATCTTAATTAATTAGATAAGTAGTACTGTAGACATGTCTAAATACAGAAAATAAATGATCGTACCTCATATAAGTCAGTCGGTCTGTCACATTATCCTTTGTATACAGCCGTGATCCACAATCAATTGATCTCACAATCATCAAAACCTGAAATGTTTAAAATTAAGGGGTGAGCAAAACCACGGCTCAGTAAGGGAATTATATGCCTCACTTGATACTTAGCTTCCTATATGCTGAAAATCTTTTTCATTTTTCCTATGGGCTCTAGGCTCGCTTGTAGGAAGGATACTACAGTTGGCTAGGGATCCGGATGGAGTAAGGTAGGTATTTTAGAATACCTATCTTGTTCCGGAACGTAGAAGCAACTGTAGAGAGTGATAATTTTCTTTTCGTTTTGAATTAATAAATCCTTTTCTTTTTCATTCCATAACCTTTTCATATTCTTTTCAAAATAATGCTTTTATGAATTAAAGCATTTAAATAAAATAATTAATATTCGTATATTCCTTGAAAAGAATATTAGTTAAATCATCATCTTATTTCTTTAAAACTCATTTCATGTTTTATTGTACTCTCTTAATTAGTACAATACTTTAAATAGCAAAATAAGCTATTAAAATCTATTCCATTTATCAAATTAGCAAAGCAGTAAGCACTTTGATAGATTGGTCACTATACACGTTGATAAAGCGGTTACTATGTAAGTTAATAAATCAATCCATTCATAAAATGAAAATCCAAAAACTTTAAGCGTATAGCTTAACTCATTGAAAACAGTTCCAATATAACCGATTACTTAATCACTTTAGGCGTAAGCCCCAATTCACTGATTCAGTTACGACATTCATCCTAACTAGCAAGGGAGTTAAGTGTCATATCGAGGAACTCGTGTAGCACGTAGGTCCTTCGGGATTCTAGAGGTGGCTCCCACGGTACAGAAATCGAGTCTTCTCTCGGTTTGGCCTTTAGGACACAGACTTCTTACTAACACATCGAAACTCGTGTAGCACTTAGTTCTCAAAGGATTCTAGAGGTGGCTCCCCATAGTTCACAAAGAATCTATGCAACACTTAGGTCCCTTGAGTCTTCTAGAGGTGGCTCACACGGTACAGAAACTTCTTACTAACACATCGAAACCCGTGTAGCACTTAGTGCTCAAAGGATTCTAGAGGTGGCTCCCCATAATTCACAAAGAATCTATGTAGCACTTAGGTCCCTTGAGTCTTCTAGAGGTGGCTCACACGGTACAGAAACTTCTTACTAACACATCCGAACTCGTGTAGCACTTAGTGCTCAAAGGATTCTAGAGGTGGCTCCCCATAGTTCACAAAGAATCTATGCAACACTTAGGTCCCTTGAGTCTTCTAGAGGTGGCTCACACGGTACAGAAACTTCTTACTAACACATCGAAACTCGTGTAGCACTTAGTGCTCAAAGGATTCTAGAAGTTGCTTCCCATAATTCACAAAGAATCTATGTAGCACTTAGGTCCCTTAAGTCTTCTAGAGGTGGCTCACACGGTACAGAAACTTCTTACTAACACATCGGAACTCGTGTAGCACTTAGTGCTCAAAGGATTCTAGAGGTGGCTCCCCATAGTTCACTAAGAATCTATGTAGCACTTAGGTCCCTTGAGTCTTCTAGAGGTGGCTCACACGGTACAGAAACTTCTTACTAACACATCGGAACTCGTGTAGCACTTAGTGCTCAAAGGATTCTAGAGGTGGTTCCCCATAGTTCACTAAGAATCTATGTAGCACTTAGGTCCCTTGAGTCTTCTAGAGGTGGCTCACACGGTACAGAAACTTCTTACTAACACATCGGAACTCGTGTAGCACTTAGTGCTCAAAGGATTCTAGAGGTGGCTCCCCATAGTTCACTAAGAATCTATGTAGCACTTAGGTCCCTTGAGTCTTCTAGAGGTGGCTTACACGGTACAAAGATTGAGTCTTTACTCGATTTGGCCTTTATGCCATATATACCTTCCACTATCTTATCAGAACTCATGTAGTACTTATAATCTAATATTCCATTTAAGACCATAGTAAGAATATTAGATTTATCATTTCTTCCTTTTTGAAAACATATTACATGTTCGTATCACATGTCTTATGAAAATCATCTCACAGTACTATAATCAGTACCGAAATGAGCATTTTGTAAAAATGTTATAAATCAATTGATTTTCTCATATCATATAAAGCATGTTCTTTCCACATGTCACACAATCATATATCACATTTTTCGTTTGACATATTCCATATCATGTAAAACACTTTCCTTTTTTAACATATCCCTATCATTTATGGAGTCTAAGATAGACATCAATCTTATCATACTATAAACCCCGGAGGGTAAAGAAATAAACCGGTCAAATCTATGACCATAATCTATATTTCCCTCGGTGGATCATGGATCAGGTGTCGACCGGGACTAAACATACCACATATCATGCATTAACATGATAGGAATGCCAATCAATCTCAAAACTGTAGTTTTCATCATAAAATAAACCTTTATGGAATTTATATAAACATATAATTCCATAATTTAAAACCATAAGGGTTAAAATCCTTTAGTGAATATTTATCAAAATATTCATAAAAATATTCACTGTATTTCACTTCATCTTTCACCTCGTGTTACGTGTAATTTATCTATTCCGAGAATTTTCGGTGGTTTCATTATCACCATTCTCGAATACATGAATATTTTAAAATTCCATCTCATTATATTCATGTTTTATGAAATTTAGTAATTTCCTCATGTTTCGTGATTTAGTATCGATTTTTGGAAATAAAAATCATTTAATATGATTTTATAAAGTTTTTCTAAAATTTTCGGCAGCATAACGGCTGCCGATTTACTAACCTCCTGCACAGAAAATACAGTTTTAAATTTCCAGCCAGTACTTCAACCCAAAATTTTCAGTCAATCATGCATCATAATAATTTTCATAAAATATTTGCATAAAATATTTCAAATTAAAATATGCAGACTAAATATCCCTACAGTGCTGCACATGCATCCCTTACCTTTTTTCGGGTACGCGACTTCCTCTTATCGATCGCGCCCGCACTCCATCTCTCCCGATTCCTTATCCCGATCGCTGAAAATAATTTCTGAAAATAAAAATTCTAATTTTTAGAATTTTTTCATAATTTATTAAATTTTTCTGAAATTTAATTTCCGGGAATTTCTTACTGAATTTTCGTAAATTTTCGGATGGTCGAATTTCCGGGAATCTCCGAATTCCCGAAATTCTCTTTTTTCCTCTTTCTTTCTTCCTTTTTCTTTTTCTTTCTTTTTCTTTTCTTTTCCTATTTTCTGGTCTGAACCGGTTCGGACCGGTTCAGCACTCACCGGCTGATTCCGCCTTCGGCGGCCTGTTCTTCATTGGTTTGGCACTTCCTCGGCTGGCGGAGATGGCCACGATGCTGGATTCGCCCTCCGTTTCTCCAGATTGATGGCGACGGCGCCAGATCTGGGAGCGACGCCGGCGGCTCTTCCCTTCCTCTTTTCTCCTTCCTCCGTCGCTTTTCTCTTTGCCAGAGGCTCCTTTCACCTTCCCCTGGTCTCCGCCAGGCTCGTGGGGGGAGTGGTGGTGCCCGGATCGGCCGGCACCGCCGTTCTCTTCTTCTCTTTTCCTTCGGTTTACTTTTTCGTTTTCCGTTCGATTTCCTTCTCTATCGCCGGCGATCCTTCTCTTTCTCTTCCTCATCTTGCCGGTCTCTCCCTTCTGTCTCTGTCGCCTATTCTTTTTCTCGCCGACGGCGGCAGCTATTGCTGCCGTCGACCTCTGTTTTGGGAGAGGGAATCGGGTTTCCCGATTCCCTTCTCCTTTCTCTTTTTTTTTTATATAATATCTATATAATTATTTCTTTTAATTATATATATAATTATAGATATATATATTTATATAACCCATTTATTTATATATATATATATCTATACACATCACTTTAAAATAAAATAATATATATTTCTTATATATATATATTTATATATTTTTATTTAAAATAATAAAGTATATATATTTTATATATATATATACATATATATATAAGTATATATATATTTTATAATATACACATGTATTTATTTAAGACAAAATAGTATATTTTTCATTTTATAATATATACTAAAATTCATATACATACATATGTATTTATATAAAAACATGTGTAAATATATTTATATAATCTAATTATATAAATATATTTTTATACGCATTCTTATTTTATTTAAATTTTGGATTTCTCAATATCCAATTATTTTCTCCTTTTCCTTTCTTATTTAATTTGGATTTTTATTTATCCCAATTAATTTTTCCTCTCTCTATTATTTTATCTTCACTTCCAATTTGATTTCCTTTATACAAATCTCCCAATTCTTTCACTTCCTCAATTCTCGGAATTTTCACCAATATCCCGTTCTCGCAAATTTTATTTATTCCCTTTGATTTATTTTCTCCAATATTTATTTTCAATATTTATAATTTTCAATAAATGGAAAATTTACGGTTATCACAGATATTGATTGATTGAGGATCATTGCCTAAACTCTACTTACTACTGTTTCATTATCAGTACTGTTTTTAGTGAATCGAGGCAATATGCCTAACCATTATTGATTTCTTGATTTATGACTCATAGATTATTGAAGTCTATATTGATCGAAATGATTGTAGTGCATATTGATTGTTTTATCAAGTGTTTACTGATTTCTTTATCAAAGTGGTCATTGATTGATTTATCGAAATATATTAATCGTTTATTCGAAAAGCATAGTGTATCGAATTTAACCGATTGCACAGTGAATCGATTTAGTTTAAATGCATGGAAAGTTTGAAATTAACAATGTGCATCTTGAAAGCGTTTTTGAAACTAAAATGCACGAGGAAAATGTTTGACTTAAGACCATGCTTAAAACACCATGCTATTTGTTACTTCAGCATCCTTTTCTACCCATGCATGTAGATCGACATAAGTCTAACATGCATTTACTGAAACTACTTACTGAGCCGTGGTTTTGCTCACCCTTTTCTAATAACATCGCAGATCATACGAGCTAGAATCCACACTCGGAGTTTTGGTGCAAGGCCTCGGGGACAATCTTTATTAGCAACACTGGTCTGAGTCCTCCGAGTGCTATTTTTGTCTCACTTAAGGTATAAAAATAGTTATTTTGCTTATCATGCATGACGTTTAAAATGCACAGTACATGCTTGTGGAATTATTTTGAAATTTAACTTAGGATCGTCCTAGATTATTATAAACTCATATGATTATCGAGTGCGATCCGAGAAATGATTTGTGTACGACAATTATGAGCTTATGAAATGCTAATAGAGGTAACTGATGATTTTGGAAATATGTGTAGTATATGGTACTATAGACTGTTGATTGTGGAATTGAAAGATGCTATTTGGAATAGTTGATTATTTTTCAGGTTATTAAGTTGGGGAAAATCGATATTAAATAAGGGGGAGTTTTTAACCTTTTTCTTTTATCAATTTGAGATTGAATTAGATTATTAAGTAAGTTGAGTTGTCTTAAGAGATAGCAAATTAAATAGTGAATGTAAATTTAATTAAACTGAGAAATGCGAAATTAGTTTGGAAGCGACACTGACACCGAATACAAACCTTAAAATGAAAAAAAAATTAGTTCGTAAAATTGGGAAACCAGTATAACTATGATTGATAAGTGTACGTCGCGGCCTTCGGGTCGTGACAAATTTAATGGTATCAGAGCAAGGTTTGTCTAGTACGTGTCAATGTCATAGACACTGTTATTAGTGTTACATCCCATGTATTGTGTAATGTTTGCATGTAACTTACCATTATCAATTTGTACTAAGATTTATCTGCTCTTAGTATAAGTTCTTATTCTGATTTAATTTAAAAATGAGGAGATTGAGTGTAGAAGTAAGCCCAAAAGATCGACTAGTAGTATGTCGATTTCATTTCCAATTATATCACTCTTGTCACCTATGTCGCTACCACATCCTACCCCTCCTCATCCAGAGCAGGGAGACGAGGATGGCTAGAATGAAGCAGGATCATGAGATAATGACAACTCTACTGTAGCAATTAGTGGCTAATCAAGTTAGTGCAACAAGTTCAACTCATTTATCTATTCCACCAGCTCACAAGTAGTTTACATATAGAGTTAGAACTTCTAAGTTATTTGTCGCATACTAGCATATACCTTTCAAGGAATCTCAGATGGACAATGTCCAAATATCATGTAAATGAAGGTGGGAGATAGGTACTTAGTAGCAGATATGATATTGTTGCAATGTACGACCTTGAAGTCATTTTGGGTATGGATGTCACGACCCGTGACCACATTTTTGCCCTTCTATACACAACTTAACCGGTTGGGCTGTCTGTGATACTTCACTTGTACTGACTGTTAAACAATTTTACAATGTATTGTTTATATTATACACATCCCCTATCGTAATACATCAGATAAGTAGTACTATTGACGTGTCTAAATACAGAGAATTAAATGATCATACCTCAAATAATCAGTCGGTCTGACACATTGTCCTTCGTGTACAGCCAGGATCCACAATCCACTGATCTCACATTCATCAAAACCTGAGATGTTGAAAATTAAGGGGTGAGCAAAACCACGGCTCAGTAAGAGAATTATATGCCTCACTTGATACTCAGCTTCCTATATGCTGAAAATCTTTTTCATTTTTCCTATGGGCTCTAGGCTCGCATGTAGGAAAGATACTACAGTCGGCTAGGGATCCGAATGGAGTAAGGTAGGTATTTTAGAATACCATACTTGTTACGGAACCTAGAAGCAACTGTAGAGAAAAATTTTTCTTTTTGTTTTGAATTAATAAATCCTTTTCCTTTTTAATCTTTCATAATCTTTTTCATATTCCTTTCAAAATAATGCTTCTACGAAATAAAGCCTTTAAATAGAATAATTAATATCCGTATATTCCTTGAAAGGAATATTAGTTAAATCATCATCTTATTTCTTTAAAACTTATTTCATGTTTTAATGTACTCTCGTAATTAGTTCTGTCCGTTAAAAAGCAGAATAAGCTATTAAAATCTATTTCATTCTTTGACATTTGTCGAATTCACGAATCACACTCACTTACTTATCGTCATAATATCCTACGATTTCTCATACTAACATCGGAACACGTGTAGCACTTAGTTCCCGAAGGACTCTAGAGGTGGCTCCCACGGTTCAATCATCGAGTCTCTGCTCGGTATGGCCTGTACTGAAACATCGGAACACGTGTAGCACTTAGTTCCCGAAGGACTCTAGAGGTGGCTCCCACGGTTCAATCATCGAGTCTCTGCTCGGTATGGCCTGTACTGAAACATCGGAACACGTGTAGCACTTAGTTCCCGAAGGACTCTAGAGGTGGCTCCCACGGTTCAATCATCGAGTCTCTGCTCGGTATGGCCTGTACTGAAACATCGGAACACGTGTAGCACTTAGTTCCCGAAGGACTCTAGAGGTGGCTCCCACGGTTCAATCATCGAGTCTCTGCTCGGTATGGCCTGTACTGAAATATCGGAACACGTGTAGCACTTAGTTCCCGAAGGACTCTAGAGGTGGCTCCCACGGTTCAATCATCGAGTCTCTGCTCGGTATGGCCTGTACTGAAATATCGGAACACGTGTAGCACTTAGTTCCCGAAGGACTCTAGAGGTGGCTCCCACGGTTCAATCATCGAGTCTCTGCTTGGTATGGCCTTTTTCGTTTGACATATTCCATGTCATGTAAAATATTTCCCCTTTTTAACATGTCACCTATCATTTATGGATTTTAATATAGACGTTAATTTTGTCGTACTATAAACCACGGAGGGTAAAGGACTAAACCGGTCAAATCTATGACCATAATCTATATTGTCCTCGGTGGATCACAGATTAGGTGTCTACCGGGACTAAACATGTCACATATCATGTATCAGCATGATAAGAATACCAACCAGTCTCAAAACCGTATTTTTCATCATAAAATACACCTTTATGGGATTTATATAATTATATAATTCCATGATATAAAACCATAAGGGTTATAATCCTTTAGTGAATATTGATAAAAATATCCATAAAAATATTCACTATGTTTCACTTCATCTTTCGTCTCGTAATTCGTGTAATTTATCTATTTCGAGAATTTTCGGTGATTTCATTATCACCATTCTCGAATACATGAATATTCTAAAGTTCCATCTCATTATATTCATATTTTATGAAATTTAGAAATTTCCTCATGTCTCGTGATTTACTATCGAAATTCGGAAATAAATAATTTAATATGATTTTATAAAGTTTTTCTAAAATTTTCGGCAGCATAACGGCTGCCGATTCACTAACCTCCTGCACGGAAAATACAGTTTAAAATCTTTCAGCCAGTACTTCTTCCCAAATTATTTTCAGCAATTCATGCATCATAATAATTTTCATAAAATAATTGCATAAAATATTTTAAATTAAATTATGCAGACTGAGTATCCTTACAGTGCTGCACATGCATCCCTTACCTTTTTCCGGGTCGGCGAATTCCGCTTATCGATCGCGCCCGCACTCCATTTCTCCCGATTCCTTATCCCGATTGCGAATTTGTAAAATCCCGGGTTGTCGAATTTCCGGGAATTTTCCGAATTCCCGAAATTTTCCTTTTTCCTCTTTTTCTTCCTTTTTCTTCCTTTTTCCTCTTTTTCTTTTCTTTCTTTCTTTTCTTTTTCTTTTTCTTTTTCCTTTTTCTTTCCTTTTTCTTTTCTTTTCTCCTTTCTTTGGCCGGACCGGTTCAGACCGGTTTGTGCCTCATCCCGCCGGTTCGGCCGGTTCGGTCGCCGGCGGTCCTCCTTTCCGCCGGTTCACGCCTCCCTCAGCTTGCCGGAGTTGCGGAGACGCCAGATCTGGTCTCCGTTTCTCCCCATTGCCGGCGACGGTGCCGGACCTAGGAGGGTGGGTTTCGGCTCCTTTCTCCTCCGTTTCTTCCTTCCTCCGCCGTTTCCTTCACCGCCGGTGGTCTCCTTCACCTTTGTTGGTCCTTGCCGGTGGCGTTGGTGGCGGTGGCGGTGGCGGTGCCCGGATCGGCCGGCACCGCCGATCTCTCCTTCCTTTTTCCTTTCGGTTTTCGCCTCTGTTTTCCTTTTCGTTTCTTCCTCTGCGTCCGTCGTCACCGGCCCTTCCTCTTCCTTCTCTCGTCGACAGTGGTCACTCTCTCTCCCTTCCCTTTCCTGGCCGCCGGCGTCGACCGGCTTCCTTGCCATTTCTGTTGAAGAAACGGGAATCGGGTATCCCGATTCCCTGTTTCTATTCTTTTTTTTTTTCTATTTCTATTTCTATTTTTAGGTTATTTCTATTTTTAGTATACTATATATAATATATATTATACCATAAGTTTTATACATATAATATATATTATATGTTATACATACATTATTTCATACATAACATTATACAATATATATTATATACAAAATACATATTGTACATTACAAAATACATGTTTAGTATATATGTGTATATTTATATATATACTTAAAATTAAGTAACATTTATATATATAAATTATATAAATGCTATAATAAAATATTTATACATATAAAGTTTAATATAAAATCACATTTACCTTTCTTCTATATGTATTTACATAATTATATATACACATAAAACATTATATTTATATACATATGTATTATTTGAATTTATGAAATAGTATATATATATTTCTATATATATAACAACGTATTTTTAAAGTATACTATATAATATTTTGAATACATATGTATTGGTATAAAAATACATTTATATAATATATAATTATATAAATATATTTCATTTATTTTCTTATTCTCTTATTAAATTTTGGATTTTTATTCTCTAAATTAAATTTTTTCTCTTCATTATTTCCCATAATTTTATCATTCCCTTATTTCCAATTTATCCAAATTTAAATTCCTCACTTTCCTTAATTTCGGGAATTTCAACGATATTCCCATCTCGTAAATAAATTTTATTTATTTACTTTTATTTATTTATTTCCTCTTATCTACTTTCTCTAATATTTATTTTCAATATTTATTATTTCCAAAAATTGAAAAATTTACGGTTATCACATCCTCCCCACCTTAAGAAATTCGGTCCTCCGAATTTAACTTAAGTCCAAAGGTGGTACATGTCGTACACTTACGACTTCTGACCTTTAGTTCATCCTCCAAGTAATACTGCCAGTACACTTTCAACATCAAGAGTGCTTTAGACCACTACATGCTGTCTTTCATCGTATATGTCTATACTCCCGTAAGTTCTTTTCTCAAATCAAAAGTTATTCACTTTTACTCTTTTCATATAAGAGCCATACATAATATTTTAATATTACAGCTGATTTATGCTGTTCATCATCCATGCTTCTCACTTAGTGCCGAGTCGACATAATTTGGTACTATCATGTACTCGTGTCAATCAATTATATGTAAGTGTCCCAGTAGCTTTCACATCTCGTGCACACGCTCTCTCAATATCATGAAGCGGTTACATCTCACGCTCATATATATAAATATATATCAGTATGGAGCGGTGCTATCAATACACTTGGGATCTCAAAGCCTTTTGCTATCTCTCATTAGCATATGGCAACACAGAGACTCCCATCACATGTAAGGCTCACTGGAACTGTACATATACATTCACACCATTTAACACTTATACTGCGACTAAGGCACTAGAGAATCTAGAAGTTTGATAATGGAAAGTGATTCTATTTAGATCATCAGTCTTTAATCACTTCCATATCATCATTTCTCTTTTGGACTTTTTTATTGTCCACAATATTCATTTTCACATTTATTCCACCAAGGCTGCATCTCATTTGCCGATTTTACTATAGATCATCTCTCACAATCATAATTCATAAGACAATCATTTTCTCTCCATGTCTCTTTTCATGTAGTATGGTTATTACATCTCTTACGCTTATGGTATATTCAATGTCATTTAAATTTTAGAATATACCTGAGAATATACTCTTTTCATAATTTAGATTCTGTGATTGAATCCTCGAATTATCCATTTAAGCACCACATTATTTATACAATTCCACCATCTTTATCATTTCGAGGTGGTTATATGTACAAACATTTTACTGGCAGTAAACATATCAATTATCTTACTCCTTGGAGTATCATTACTTTCACTTATTATTTCTGGCTTTGATTTTACATCTTGCCACAGTTATGTGATAACCAACACCATTCACTTTCAGTCTTAACTGCGGGAACTGTTTCATATTGATGTTCCCTTTTCATCATGTCATTTATTTCCTTATTTCACTTTCATTTTCGTTTTCATATTTTTACTCTCATTCCTTTTTGTCGGTTTTCTCTATTGGTATGGTACTATACAGCTAAGATCTTTTAGAATCTTGCGTACCATCTTTTTCTTTACACTAGCCATCTGCCGACTTTAATTTCTTTAATTAGATCTCGTCTATAGAGCAGCCAGTCTCATCACTCTTTTATAGGCTGGCAGTAGTATTTAGCTAGACTCATTACTTTCGTATCTCAATCATTATCTTTATGTCATAGACAGGTTCACTGTCATCCTGTCGTCTCAAAATCATATATTTCAAGAGGAGATACTGTCTAGCCAAATTTCTTAGTTGTTAATCTTAGCACAATTCCACATCCTTTAAGAGTTTAAGGATTATATCACAATGCTGCTCATGTTCCATTTATACTTTAGACTATATCAGCATTTCATCAATTTACTCATGTAAGGATGCCTCATTCTTTAGGCTTATCTACTTTACAAGGCAACTCATTACCCTTATAACTTCAATCGGAACTCGTAAAATTCACTTCGAGTTCAAATCATCATCTTATGGACACCAACCTTCAATCTTTTATCTAAGGACGCTTTATGCAGCAGCTAGTCTTATTTACTCCTCACGTATCTCTAATCAGATCAATAAAGCGTCTATTTTCACGTAGATTAATACTTGTTCTTCACCAGAACTTCATCAATGATAGAAATTTAATATATCCTTTTTGATTTGTCTACAACTCAACATCATTTGCATTTCTCTCATTTACACCTATACAGATAACTCCTTTATTCTCAAATTATTTTTTTTTATCAGTATTTTCGTCATCCAAACCTCTACACGTGAATTTCATTATTCACACATTTTCCAGAGTTATTTTCTTAAGCTTTTCAGATTCTTTCTACATCTTTCGATATAAGCTTAGAATTTAACTTCATATTTAAAATCAAATCAGTGTTATCTCGATTCCTCTAATTTATATAACTTTGGAAGTTTTATCGGAAATCAAATCTGATACTTTCTTTAATCGTACCCTTCTTATCATCTTGTGACCATCGTTCTTTAACTTTTTATCTGATTATGCCTTTTACAAGGATTGCTCTTATAAGCTCCTTATACATCTCCGATTAAATCATATTTAAGGCATCACTTCCATATAATATTTATTTGTTCTTCATAAGAATTTTAGTGTATAACCAAAAATTTTAATACATCATTTAATTCATCCTCAAATCATATCATTTGTATTTCCTTTCTTTACATCGATACTTGTGAATTTCATCATCCGTAATATTTTCCAAAAATTATTTTCTTAAGCTTGTCGGATTTCTTCTATATTCTTCAATACAAGCTTAAGAATAAATTTCATATCCACGATCGAATCAACATTAACCTGATTTCTCAATCTATGTTACTTTGGAATTTATTGGAATTCTGATCCGATAGTTTCTTTAACCACACTTCTTTTATCATTTTGGAACTTCATCATTGTTTCCCATCATTTCACAGTGTAGTTTCAAGGCAGAGACATTCCATATTCAAATCATTTTGATACATACTCTACCTTGATTTCATTACATAGTCATACTTCACAGCGTTACGAATCTCATTCTAGTAAGCTGTATCAAGTACAATGGTTATCAACACACTTTACAGCCACTCGTTTCAATTCAGTTATTCACTTGAAAACCATTTCCATTTACTGAATTCAGGCTTAGTTCCCTTGAGTATATTCTCCACGAGGTTTGAACCTTGGCACCCCTTACGTACCTAGTTCCTTACACTCGTGTTACTGTTGGGATACTTATAAGGGCCTTGCCCGTTCATATCGACCATCGACAAGCATCCCATAGGCGATCCTTTCGCCTCAGGTTTATCCTTACTAGTGAGTCGGCGATGAGATAGTTCGCCTATATCTCACGACACATGATCCACTACGGGTCGCCCATCATTGGGTCGCCCATCACAGTTCTGTCTCAAGGGTCCTGAAGAACTTAGGTTAGCGGTCATCTTCCTTTTTATCACTTGACTGTTCTTATAATTATCCTCTAATTCACAGTACTCCAAACAGTACCTCATTCTGTAGCATATATTCCAAGATACGTCGGTTCTATGTACGATTATCTGTTTGATACCTCAAAGAAATGAAAACGTACAGAACCATAAGTAATCACACCAGTATGTATTTCATTATCTGTACTTTTCACCTCATCAGTCAATTCTTGTAATCATTTCACTTTTCACAGTATTTAACGATCCCGTTCAATACACTCTTAATTTTTTTTTCGACCCCTTTCAGTCAATAACCGGGCCAAACATTTGATGACATTCCACTACACTCTTTGGATCGCATCATATAAGGCCCCGGCTCGTTCGCCGTCTGCCTGTACACGTTTTATTGTGATACCTCGGATTTGCCGGTCTCAAGCCGGAGGGGCCCGAGCCGCACCACTCATCCGTGCTGTCCGCTCTGAGCTCTAGAGGTGGCCCCCGTCACACAGACGTGGCACTTAGTCCCTCACGGATTGTTTTATTGTGAAGCCCAGGATTTACCACTATGGCCCAAAGTCCACTCGTGGGGGCGCCCTGGCCGCCTCACTCAACCATACTGTTATCCCCTATGGCCCACAGTCCACTCGGGGTTTTTCTTTCGCGTCCGTAATCTAAGTGTTAGTGGAATCAGTAATAGGGATCGTTAGATTCATATGACATCTTCTATGTCATTAATAATTCCATTACTATCAATGGATTCCAATTCAGCTCGGTTTTATCACTATTCCGAACATCACCCAACATAAGGGCATTTTCGTCATTTCAACATTTATTTCTTTCTCCTTAATATACATTCAAATCAATGATCTCATGATCTGTATGCTAATAGTATTCTTGCTGATACTTATACTAGCAATTTGGATCTCATTTGATTTCGATAGAGAAATTCACTAAAATCCACAATTGGATTATTTTGCTTGTAATTCAGCTTTATATCATTAATTTCCCTGTCAAATTGGTCAATTCCAACTTCTGGTGATCTATTTTGACTCCCAGTAAAATTTTGGGGGTAGGGGTATTTTGGTCATTTTTAGCTAAAAATTTTCTCTCTTCAAATTACCCTCAATCGGTGATCTTAAAGTCTATTTAATGATGATATTTTATTCCCCTATTTTATACCATCACTTTCAGGTCTCAGTTCGGTTCGGTTAGAAAAGTACTGGTGGGGCCCTCACCGAGTCCATTTCTGTTCCTTACCGAACAGGCCTTCTTATAGATTAGAAGAATCACCAATTTTTCGGTAATTTCTGAGCCTATTTTCTTCTTTAACATTCTCAGTTTATACTTTCTCACTCCCTTTAAATCATTTTACCCCATTTACAATCATTTATTTTCTCTATGTATTCAGACGACACAGTACTACAGGGGATGTTTAACTCTTTTCTTTCCAAAGTATTCACAGACATCAGGCCAACCAATGCTCTGATACCATTAAATCTGTCACGACCCGTGACCACATTTTTGCCCTTCTATACACAACTTAACCGGTTGGGCTGTCTGTGATACTTCACTTATACTGACTGTTAAACAATTTTACAATGTATTGTTTATATTATACACATCCCCTATCGTAATACATCAGATAAGTAGTACTATTGACGTGTCTAAATACAGAGAATTAAATGATCATACCTCAAATAATCAGTCGGTCTGACACATTGTCCTTCGTGTACAGCCAGGATCCACAATCCACTGATCTCACATTCATCAAAACCTGAGATGTTGAAAATTAAGGGGTGAGCAAAACCACGGCTCAGTAAAAGAATTATATGCCTCACTTGATACTCAGCTTCCTATATGCTGAAAATCTTTTTCATTTTTCCTATGGGCTCTAGGCTCGCATGTAGGAAAGATACTACAGTCGGCTAGGGATCCGAATGGAGTAAGGTAGGTATTTTAGAATACCATACTTGTTACGGAACCTAGAAGCAACTGTAGAGAAAAATTTTTCTTTTTGTTTTGAATTAATAAATCCTTTTCCTTTTTAATCTTTCATAATCTTTTTCATATTCCTTTCAAAATAATGCTTCTACGAAATAAAGCCTTTAAATAGAATAATTAATATCCGTATATTCCTTGAAAGGAATATTAGTTAAATCATCATCTTATTTCTTTAAAACTTATTTCATGTTTTAATGTACTCTCTTAATTAGTTCTGTCCGTTAAAAAGCAGAATAAGCTATTAAAATCTATTTCATTCTTTGACATTTGTCGAATTCACGAATCACACTCACTTACTTATCGTCATAATATCCTACGATTTCTCATACTAACATCGGAACACGTGTAGCACTTAGTTCCCGAAGGACTCTAGAGGTGGCTCCCACGGTTCAATCATCGAGTCTCTGCTCGGTATGGCCTGTACTGAAACATCGGAACACGTGTAGCACTTAGTTCCCGAAGGACTCTAGAGGTGGCTCCCATGGTTCAATCATCGAGTCTCTGCTCGGTATGGCCTGTACTGAAACATCGGAACACGTGTAGCACTTAGTTCCCGAAGGACTCTAGAGGTGGCTCCCACGGTTCAATCATCGAGTCTCTGCTCGGTATGGCCTGTACTGAAACATCGGAACACGTGTAGCACTTAGTTCCCGAAGGACTCTAGAGGTGGCTCCCACGGTTCAATCATCGAGTCTCTGCTCGGTATGGCCTGTACTGAAATATCGGAACACGTGTAGCACTTAGTTCCCGAAGGACTCTAGAGGTGGCTCCCACGGTTCAATCATCGAGTCTCTGCTCGGTATGGCCTGTACTGAAATATCGGAACACGTGTAGCACTTAGTTCCCGAAGGACTCTAGAGGTGGCTCCCACGGTTCAATCATCGAGTCTCTGCTTGGTATGGCCTTTTTCGTTTGACATATTCCATGTCATGTAAAATATTTCCCCTTTTTAACATGTCACCTATCATTTATGGATTTTAATATAGACGTTAATTTTGTCGTACTATAAACCACGGAGGGTAAAGGACTAAACCGGTCAAATCTATGACCATAATCTATATTGTCCTCGGTGGATCACAGATTAGGTGTCTACCGGGACTAAACATGTCACATATCATGTATCAGCATGATAAGAATACCAACCAGTCTCAAAACCGTATTTTTCATCATAAAATACACCTTTATGGGATTTATATAATTATATAATTCCATGATATAAAACCATAAGGGTTATAATCCTTTAGTGAATATTGATAAAAATATCCATAAAAATATTCACTATGTTTCACTTCATCTTTCGTCTCGTAATTCGTGTAATTTATCTATTTCGAGAATTTTCGGTGATTTCATTATCACCATTCTCGAATACATGAATATTCTAAAGTTCCATCTCATTATATTCATATTTTATGAAATTTAGAAATTTCCTCATGTCTCGTGATTTACTATCGAAATTCGGAAATAAATAATTTAATATGATTTTATAAAGTTTTTCTAAAATTTTCGGCAGCATAACGGCTGCCGATTCACTAACCTCCTGCACGGAAAATACAGTTTAAAATCTTTCAGCCAGTACTTCTTCCCAAATTATTTTCAGCAATTCATGCATCATAATAATTTTCATAAAATAATTGCATAAAATATTTTAAATTAAATTATGCAGACTGAGTATCCTTACAGTGCTGCACATGCATCCCTTACCTTTTTCCGGGTCGGCGAATTCCGCTTATCGATCGCGCCCGCACTCCATTTCTCCCGATTCCTTATCCCGATTGCGAATTTGTAAAATCCCGGGTTGTCGAATTTCCGGGAATTTTCCGAATTCTCGAAATTTTCCTTTTTCCTCTTTTTCTTCCTTTTTCTTCCTTTTTCCTCTTTTTCTTTTCTTTCTTTCTTTTCTTTTTCTTTTTCTTTTTCCTTTTTCTTTCCTTTTTCTTTTCTTTTCTCCTTTCTTTGGCCGGACTGGTTCAGACCGGTTTGTGCCTCATCCCGCCGGTTCGGCCGGTTCGGTCGCCGGCGATCCTCCTTTCCGCCGGTTCACGCCTCCCTCAGCTTGCCGGAGTTGCGGAGACGCCAGATCTGGTCTCCGTTTCTCCCCATTGCCGGCGACGGTGCCGGACCTAGGAGGGTGGGTTTCGGCTCCTTTCTCCTCCGTTTCTTCCTTCCTCCGCCGTTTCCTTCACCGCCGATGGTCTCCTTCACCTTTGTTGGTCCTTGCCGGTGGCGTTGGTGGCGGTGGCGGTGCCCGGATCGGCCGGCACCGCCGATCTCTCCTTCCTTTTTCCTTTCGGTTTTCGCCTCTGTTTTCCTTTTCGTTTCTTCCTCTGCGTCCGTCGTCACCGGCCCTTCCTCTTCCTTCTCTCGTCGACAGTGGTCACTCTCTCTCCCTTCCCTTTCCTGGCCGCCGGCGCCGACCGGCTTCCTTGCCATTTCTGTTGAAGAAACGGGAATCGGGTATCCCGATTCCCTGTTTCTATTCTTTTTTTTTTTTCTATTTCTATTTCTATTTTTAGGTTATTTCTATTTTTAGTATACTATATATAATATATATTATACCATAAGTTTTATACATATAATATATATTATATGTTATACATACATTATTTCATACATAACATTATACAATATATATTATATACAAAATACATATTGTACATTACAAAATACATGTTTAGTATATATGTGTATATTTATATATATACTTAAAATTAAGTAACATTTATATATATAAATTATATAAATGCTATAATAAAATATTTATACATATAAAGTTTAATATAAAATCACATTTACCTTTCTTCTATATGTATTTACATAATTATATATACACATAAAACATTATATTTATATACATATGTATTATTTGAATTTATGAAATAGTATATATATATTTCTATATATATAACAACGTATTTTTAAAGTATACTATATAATATTTTGAATACATATGTATTGGTATAAAAATACATTTATATAATATATAATTATATAAATATATTTCATTTATTTTCTTATTCTCTTATTAAATTTTGGATTTTTATTCTCTAAATTAAATTTTTTCTCTTCATTATTTCCCATAATTTTATCCTTCCCTTATTTCCAATTTATCCAAATTTAAATTCCTCACTTTCCTTAATTTCGGGAATTTCAACGATATTCCCATCTCGTAAATAAATTTTATTTATTTACTTTTATTTATTTATTTCCTCTTATCTACTTTCTCTAATATTTATTTTCAATATTTATTATTTCCAAAAATTGAAAAATTTACGGTTATCACAATGGACTGGTTAGCCATCCATCGCGCTAGTGAAGTCTGCTATAGGAAAAATTTCAATCTTCTCCCTACCAAATCTATTTATGAAATGATTTGACAAGTAATTAAGTGATAAGTGCTTAATTGTCTGTTCTGAACATATTGAAGTAATATCAATAAAGGCACAAAAACTTTTAGGGTTTGGAGATTGACACGGTATGCCTGTCAAGGCTCATGAATGAGGAATGAAGTTGTGTTTAATGGAAATGATAATGGAATGACCTAGCATAGTTTGGCCTAAAATAGGTCATGCGATGGTCTGAAACTCATGCTACATAGTAAGCTTAATCGAAAGGTTTCGTTTTATAAATTCATCTAGACTTGCGGCCTTACGCCAACAAAACTGTTCGAATAAAGTATATGGTTTGATTGAAAGCATAATGTCACCCTAGTTTTGAAGATCATCGAAAATTGAAATTTTGGTTTTTAATTATAAATTTTGAATTTTTAGGGATTTGGTATTCTTAATGAGCCTCTATAAAGTATTAATTGATTTGGCCTATTGGATTGAGCAGTAGGAGTTTAGAGCCTGTCCACCAATTATGGCAGGAAATGGATCGCATTGAAATACCTCAAGAGAAATAAATACCTAACCTTTTATAGATTTGAAATATGTATTAGATCTCGTATATTTTGGAAAGTGTATTGATTTTGAAAGGCATTTGACTTTTGAAGTACATTGTTTGAACTACATGAATTTTGAAAGTTTAATGAATTGAACCATGATCTTGAACTATGTAAAAACTGCAAGACTTTTTAGACTCTTCACTGGTAGAGTCAAAATGAACACAACATGTTATAAAAAAGTGGTCTTTGGATGGAATTAGAGATTGTTAGAGCGTGTTGTGCAAGATAACAAATTGATGTGAAAGTTAAGATTGTATGAGATAAGAACCTCAAGATCATCTTGTTATGATATTGATATTGGCTCAGTCTAATAGCTTCTGAAATAGAAAAGGATGAAGGATTCACTTTGGTGGTGTGATTGAGATGATAAAAGTAAGAAATTATGCTTGTGATATTTTATGCGTTGAGAGTACATTTGCTTATGTAATTGTATACGTATACATTTGTGTATTGCTAAGGTAAGAATTAAGATTATGCTATTATGTGGATTGTTGAGGAAGTGAAAGACTCATGTGGGGATGGACCAGAATTGATTCATATGATTTTATAAAGCTATGCAATGGTTGGTGCAAATGAATTGTCTGTAAGAAAGTGGAAATCTGATCATAAGTGAACATAATCAATGATTGTGGAACGTGATGTGTCTATGGTGAATTACTTTCTTGTGGAAAAGTGAATTATGATCCATCAAGTAAATTAAGTGGGAAAAACATGGAGTGTGACATTGTGGAAATAGGCTACATAGGTCAGTTACTGTATGAAACTATGATAATGATGTCTTAAAAACAGTATCTGTGATATGCATGAGGAGTGTCACGTGTTCACTGAGTATAATGATCATTGTAAGGTGATTTTTGTGTCTTGAAGTATTGTTGAGAGATAGTTAATTGATGTGTGATAGATTCATTAAGGCCATGGAGAATTGTTAATTTTGATTATTGTTGGGGTAACAAGATTGAGAAAATATTGAATTACGACATTTTGTGGTTCTTGCTAAGTAGGATGCTTATGTAAAAGTACATGTTTGTAAATATTGTGTGCTCACATTGACTAATGAGCTTATATTAACTTGTGTAGTGCATAAGAAACGTAGATACAAGATGTAAATATTGACTTTGTTGATATAACGTGTGACAAATGTATTTAGCATCATGTGGAAATCATGTTGAGGTGATTTGAGATAGATGATTATAATGGTGATAGGCATCTTGGTTAGTTCTAAACTTATGAATCGATTGAGATGGTTTACTAAAATATAATGACAAGATATGCAGTCCAAATAGTGAGGTCATAAAGAGACAAATAATGAAAGAGGCATATAATTCCAGGTACACGATGCACTTGGGAATACGAAGATGTACTAGAATTTGCGTGAAGTGTATCATTGGGCTGGTACAAAGAAAGATATAGTGACTTTTGTGTCCAGATGCTTAGTGTACTAAAATGTTAAGATCCAGCACTAGAAACTAATAGGGTTGCTCAATCCTTTACATGTGCCAACTTGGAAATGGGAGCATGTAATTATGGGCTTCACCATAGGGCATCCTAAGATCGTAGAAGTCACGATGAAATCTGGGTTATTGTTGAGGGATTGACAAGGTCCGCACACTTCCTAGCTATGAAGGCTATTAATTCAATCAGTGCCCTAACATAGAAGTTGTTAGAGAAAGTTTATAAGAAGATAAAGTCGATACATGATTAGTTAGAGGCAGAAGAGCTAAGCCGAGAATTAGAGAAGACACTTAGAGTTTCAACTTGGGGATCGAGTTTTCTTGAAGATCTTTCCATCTAAAGGTATAATGAGGTTTTGTAAGAAAAGAAAGTTGAGTCTTCTGCACATTAAGTCATTCGAGATACTTGAGAGAGTGCATGACATAGCATACCGATTAATGCTACCCCCAAAACTATTGAGTGTGCACGACGTTTTCCACACGTGCATGCTCAGAAATATCATCCTAAGAGGATACTTGGGAAATAAAGAGCTTAATGAATGAGAAATGCCCTCACCTCTTCCTATAAAAAAAATGGAAGACTTTATTGATATGTCTCCAAGAGAATTTAATACCTAATTTTCCTTCGAACTTGAAAAGTGTATTAGAGTATGTATATAAAAAAAACCATGTGGATTAGAAAGTATTTGATCTACGAACTTCATGTATTTTGTGTCACAGCCCGTGACCCTATTTTTCACCTTTTTCTATACATCTTATTTGGTTGGGCTGTCTGTGATACTTTATTTTTCTTTTACATATAAACAATTTCATATTAAATTATAATATAAATTACATCCCCTATTTTACTTCATACGAAAGTAGTACTGTAGATAAGTCTAAATACATAAAATAAATGATCATACCTTATTAAATAAATCAAGCTGTGGCATCGTCCCCAAATACGTAGTCGAAATCCTTTAGGTGTCAGACTCTCAGTCTTTGAAAACTTGAAATGTTAATATTAAGGGGTGAGCAAACCACGGCTCAGTAAGGGAATTATATGCATACTTGATATTCAGCTCTCTATATGCTGAAAAACTTTTTCATTTTTCCTATGGGCTCTAGGCTCGCATGTAGGAAGGATACTACAGTCGGCTAGGGATCCGGATGGAGTAAGGTAGGTATTTTGAAATACCTATCTTGTCCCGGAACCTAGAAGCAACTGTAGAAAGTAGTAAATTTCTTTTCGTTTGAAATTTAAATCCTTTTCCTTTTTTTATTCCATATCATTTTCATATTCCTTTCAAAATAATGTTTCTATGAAATAAAGCATTTAAACAAAGTAACTAATATTCATATATTCTTTGAAAAGAATATTAGTTAAATCATCATCATTCTCATTTAAACTCATTTCATATTTTTACTGTACAATCATAATTAGTACAGTACTTTAGATAGCAAAATAAGCTATAAATTCCTTTTCGTATAACGTATAAATCATTTAAATCTAATATTCAATTTAAAGTTTAAAATAAGAATATTAGATTTATTGTCCTCCTCTTTCCTTGTTAAAACAAATCACATATTCATGTCACATATAGTCTAATATTCAATTTAAAATCATAATAAGAATATTAGACTTATAAACTCTTTTTCCTTTGGAAAACATATTACATGTTCATATCACATGTCATATGAAAATCATCTCGTAGTACTAAAATCAGTACTGAAATAAGCATTTTGTAAAATGCTGTAAATCTCTTTCATTTAACTTGTCACATATCATGTAAAACATTTACATTTCACATATCACATATCATATAAAACATTTTCATATATGGAGACTGAGGCACGCCCAGCCCGTCCACTGGGTCGTTACTCATATCATGCTATAGACCCGAAGGGTATAAAATCATCATGTCAGATCTATGGCCATAGTCTATAATTGTCCTCGGCGGATCACTGATCAGGTGTCGGCCGGGACTACATATCACATATTACATATCACATATCACATATTACATGTCACATATCACATATCAGCATGATAAGATGCCAACTAGTCTCAAAACCGTATTTTTCATCATCAGTAAACCTTTATGGAATTTATAAAAATATATAATTTCTTAATTTGAAACCATAAAGGTTAGAAAACCATTTAGTGAATATTTATAAATATATATATATATATATATAATATTCACTTTATTTCTTTTCATTTTCCATCTTGTTTTTCGTGAAATTTACATATCAAGAGAAATTTCGGTGATTTCATTATCACCATTCTCGAAAACATGAATATTTTAAAATCACTTCCTTTTTTATTCATGTTTTTATGAAAATATTCATTTTCTAGATTTTCGTGGTTGAAAATCATTTCTCGTGAAATAAAATCATTTATTATGATTTTATGAAATTTTCTAGAAATTTTCGGCAATTTTCAATAATTTTTCGGCAGTATAACGGCTGCCGATTGGCTAGCCTCCTGTACGAAAAATACAGTTTAAATTCTCAACTGGTACATCATCACAAATTTTCAACCATCATTCATCGCAGTATTTTCATAAAATATTTTCATAAAATATTTCATAATTTAAATCATGCATATTGAATATCCTTACAGTGCTGCACATGCATCCCTTACCTGTTTGAGGAATACGAATTTCTCGAGCACACCACTTGTAAATCGTAACTCCGAGGCTACAATTTAATTCACCAAAATCATTAGCTTATTTTGCCTTTAGTTTAAGCTATGATTTATAAAAATTATATATGTACATAAAAAACCTCATAATTAGAATAGTTACTATCAACTTCATGTTGGATTATGCCCTTAGAACCATTCATTAGATGATTGACTTTGGCATTTTTTTATGTATCATGACATTTTATTTATCATAGTTCATTATTATATTTGTCTTATAACTGCGTAATATAATCTTATATAATAATGTCCTTAGAATAGTAATAACACACTATTCTTAAAATATCCCTAGTCAAGTATTATTGTGAACAAGGATAACAATGATACGATAAGACTAGTATGTGGTTGACTGATGACCATTGTCATGGATATAGGATATCAAGTCATCACATAGGTACATGTTAGAGAACTATGTACTGGATCGACCCTCCATGAGAACGCTACATGGATTGTTATATGAATGTCATAAGCGATTCTCATAGTGATGATGGTGTATATGATCCTTTGACTTGAGATCATCAGAGATCCCAACATAGAGAATTGCATACTTTAATGCTGCTAGATGTCATTCGTAACAGGATGGACTATAAAGGTAGTAATTGGGTATGCCTTGATCTATGTAGAGGGATGTTGAGTGATCAAGATAGGATTTATCCCTCTTATATAACAAGAGTGATGTCTTGGGCCCTTTGATAGAGTGAGACTAAGAAATGCATGGCCGTGCTCGAATAAGTCAATATGAGATATTGATTTTATTTGTTTAATTAGTCTACTCAGGAATCAAGAAACGCTGATTAGACTATACAAGTGTGACACATTCCATGACTTGTGTCTAATCAAGACATCATAGGATAAAGGGATTAAACTACACGGTAACATCTATCACGAGTAAGGTTATGTCGAGTCATTGACATTCTCGTTACATGGGTAGCAATGATGTGTTGCTAGATACCGCTCATTGCCTGTGACAATTTTGTCATTGCCATTGTTTTGAGAACCTATTGGGTCGCACACTTAGAACGGATCAATGAGGAGCTTAATTAATCCTATTCTGAATTGGATTAAGGATATAACTAATCCTATTCTGAATTGGATTAGGGATATAACTAATCCTATTCTAAGTAGGATTAGAGTTCTGTTTGGCAGTAAATTTTAGGGTAAAATTTACTGCCTATAAAAGGGATGTTTTTCTAAAACATAGCTGCACTTTTTAAAAACAGAAAACAAAACATTCCTTTTAATCGAAGCTAGCAATTCGGTTATAAGGAATTTAAAAGCTCTTTAAGGCTTCTGATCGTGAGACGTTCAAGAGTCGTGAGATCCGTTCGTGTGGATACCGTAGAGGCAGGAACGAAAAGTTGCTGCTTGTGACTCGACCAACGACAGAAAATTCAGAGAAAACGTCAGGTAAAATCTCGAAACCCTAATCAGGCAACTCTCCGAATCGATCTTGGTGGAGGCCGAATGATTTAAATTCCGCTGCGTGTTGTTTCGGTTTCCTTCACTGGTATCAGAGCCAGGTTCGGAGTCCCTGATTTGTTTTGATAAAAGCATGATCTCTGGTTACTTTCTGTTTATGATTACATGCAATCGTTTTAATGAGATTAATACGGATTAGAATGTATATGATATATTCAGAGGCTAGAAATCGAATTGTTGAAAATATATATATGATGTATATCAATTTCGATTCAACTTATATGTGAGATATAATCTGTGATGCGAATTAATAATGGCGTTTCTGTTTTGCATAAACGTTATGTATAATCTGTGATGCGAATTATTAATGGCGTTTCTGTTCTGCATAAACGTTATGTATAATCTGTGATGCGAATTATTAATGGCGGTTTCTGTTCTGCATAAACGTTATGGAAGAAACAGAATAATGTCGAAAGTGTATAAAGATTGAAACACTTTTAGATAAGAGTTCTAATGCGACTAAAATTATAGTCAGTATGAGATACTGGCTGGAACATCCTGATAAGATTAGGACACTTCCGGATAAGGGGCGTTGGCAATGTCAATACTGTTGACCTTTTTTTTTTCGGGGGCTCCGCCCCCAAACCCCCGCAAGGGGCGCTGCCCCTTGACCCCGCCCGCTGACCTGCCAGCGGGACCGCAGCCCAGGGGCTGCCGCCCCTGGGAACCCCGCAGTCAGGGTTATAATTCGTTTCAAATGTGCCTCATTAATAAAACTAAAAATTAAAAATTGCATTACACTTGTTTGTATAACACGGTGGTTGTTGTTTGAGCATGGTGCATAGTTATAGCCCTAGCCCAATATGATTGTATTTTCGTGGTTGTAAATTTTAAAAAAATACGACCTGCGTGTCGTGCCTTGTTCTTGAAATTCTTGTTGTACATTCTTTTCTCATCTTACTCCCCTCGAATGTAACTCGAGGTTTCTCTTAAACTATGTAATTGGAGCTGACAACCATGCAAAGGATGACCAAAGAGGCACTTGGAGAAGATGCTATTACCCTTAGGTTAACCCTTAGGGTTTCTCATTGGCTTGGGAAATCCATTTAGTTTGGGCTATAACTATGTCACGTTTATTTTATTGCTTAATTGCATGAGATGCATGGTTTATTTTGTATGTTTATGATATGAAAATCATATGATAATTTAAAAAAAAAAAGGTAAAATTGGTGAGATCTTATTCAATAAACTAAGAAAATCCTTCAAATTAAATTAAATCAATAATAGATGCCTACCAATGAATAGCACTTTGTTTGCCAAAGCAAAATATCATATCTATCTTAGTAAGACGCGATGGGATAATAGTGATATCCAAAGGCTATAAATTGGGTTGACTTAACTAAATTTCATCAATAGGATTGGGAATTTAGAGGCATAAAGTTGGGCTTCCATTCATGAGATGAATTAGAACAAGTGTTGTTCACCCAACTATCCAAGAGTTACATGAGATGTAATTGGTAAGTGTTGCCTACCTAAATAGCCAAATCTTGGGCGATTAGCCAAAGCTAACTCTAGATAAGGTGAAATATGGATCTTGGCCCACTAGAGAAATTATGTGATAATTTTTCCGAATTAATAGTGAGGGTTGTTGATTCGATAAAAATAGTGGGAGCATCATTTAATAAATATTTAATTAAATGAATGCATTCATGATACTTATATTTTGCATATTTTTGTTGTAGATTACCATGGCATCAAACACAAATAACACACTTTCACTGCGATCTGTCCTTGAGAAGGACAAGTTGAATGGGACAAACTTCCTGGATTGGTACAGGAACCTGAGGATAGTCCTCAAGCATGAAAAGAAGTTGTATGTCCTTGAAATTCCCTTACCTGAGGAACCACCCTCTAATGCTCCAAGGGCAGAAAGAGATGCTTATAAGAAGCATCAAGATGATGCATTGGATGTTAGTTGCCTTATGCTTGCCTCCATGAATCCTGAGCTTCAAAAGCAACATGAGGAAATGGATGCGTTCGATATGATCGAGCATCTCAAGCAACTCTATGAAGAGGAAGCTAGGCAAGAAAGGTACAATGTCTCTAAGGCATTGTTTCAGTGTAGGATGGCAGAGGGGACTCCTGTTGGTACTCATGTGCTCAAGATGATTGGGTACACTGAAAACCTTGAAAGATTGGGATTTCCTTTGGGCCAAGAGTTGGCCACTGATGTGATTCTGCAATCGTTGCCAGACAGCTACAGTCAGTTTGTTGTTAATTACAACATGAATGAAATTGACAAGACTCTGCCACAGTTACTTAGCATGTTGAAAACAACTGAATCCAACATGAAAAAGGCCAAGCCCAAAGATGTCTTAATAGTTAAGAAAGCTAAGGGCAGGGCTAATGCAAAGGGCAAGAAAAAGGGTAATAAAACCAATGGCAAGTTCAAGCCCAATGATACTGCACTGAAGCCTAAAGGTGGGGTTGCCAAAGAAGGGAAATGCTTCCATTGCGGTGAGACCGGACATTGGAAGAGGAATTGCAACAAATACTTGGAAGAACTAAAGAAGAAGAGAGGAAGTGAGACTTCCACTTCAGGTATTTATGTTATAGAAGTTAATCTATCTACTTCTTCATCATGGGTATTAGATACTGGATGTGGTTCTCACATTTGTGTAAATGTGCAGGAATTCAAAAGGAGTAGATCGTTGACTAAGGGCGAGGTCGACCTGCGAGTGGGAAATGGAGCAAGGGTTGCTGCATTAGCTGTAGGAACTTATATTTTGACATTGCCCACAGGGCTTGTTTTAGAATTAGATGATTGTTATTATGTGCCTTCCATCACTAAAAACATTATTTCTATTTCTTGTTTGGACAAGAAGGGTTTTTCATTTATAATAAAGGACAACTGTTGCTCCATTTATTTAAATGATATCTTTTATGGTAGTGCACAACTAATTAATGGTCTTTACATTCTAAATCTTGATATGCCTATTTATAACATAAATGCTAAAAGGATTAAATCTAATGATCAAAATCCAACATATCTCTGGCATTGTCGCTTGGGACACATAAATGAGAATCGCATTTCCAAACTCCATAAAGATGGACTTTTGGACTCATTTGATTTTGAATCGTATGAGACATGTGAATCTTGTTTGATGGGTAAGATGACTAAAGCCCCTTTCAAAGGACATAGTGAAAGGGCAAGTGATTTATTGGGCTTAGTACATACAGATGTATGTGGACCTTTAAACACACAGGCCAGAGGTGGGTTTATGTACTTTATTACATTTACTGATGATTTCAGTAGATATGGCTATGTGTATCTTATGAGACACAAGTCAGAATCTTTTGAAAAGTTCAAAGAATTCAAGAATGAAGTACAAAACCAACTTGGCAAGAGCATTAAGGCACTTCGATCAGATCGAGGTGGTGAATACTTAAGCCAAGAATTTTATGACTATCTTAAAGAGTGTGGGATTGTCTCACAACTCACTCCTCCAAATACACCACAATGGAATGGTGTATCTGAAAGGAGAAACCGAACTTTATTAGATATGGTTCGATCAATGATGAGTCATACAGATCTTCCAGAATCCTTTTGGGGACATGCATTAGAAACAGCTGCTTTTACACTGAACCGTGTTCCATCTAAATCGGTTCCAAAGACACCATATGAGATATGGACTGGTAAACGTCCCAGTATGTCTTTTATGAAGATTTGGGGTTGTGAGGCTTATGTAAGACGTCAAGTCTCTAACAAACTTGCACCTAAATCTGATAAGTGCTATTTTGTGGGATATCCTAAACAAACTAAAGGATATTATTTTTACAATCCCACAGAGCGCAAAGTGTTTGTAGCTCGAACAGGTGTCTTTCTAGAAAGAGAATTCATTTCTAGAAGAACTAGTGGGAGAAAAGTAGAACTTGAAGAAATTCAAGAGCTACAAGATAGCGCACCCGATGTTGAGATGGAGCCTGAGCAAGCACCACAAGTTGTTGTGGAACCAGAACCACAAGATGTTGTGGAGCAACCGCCTGCTCAAGAGACACAAGCCTTGCGTAGATCAGTTAGAACACATCGTGAGCCACAGAAATATGGATTTCTAATGACTCAGAACGGTGATGTTTTGCTCATGGACCAAGATGAGCCTACTACCTATCAAGAGGCTATAACAGGGCCAGACTCTGAGAAATGGCTTGAAGCCATGAGATCTGAGATGGAATCCATGGATGCCAACCAAGTTTGGACCTTGGTTGACTTACCCGAAAGGGTAAAACCTATAGGGTGTAAATGGGTTTTTAAGAAGAAAACCGACATGGAAGGAAATGTTCATACCTATAAAGGGCGATTGGTTGCTAAAGGTTTTAAACAAATTCATGGTATTGACTATGATGAAACTTTTTCACCAGTCGCGATGATCAAATCCATTAAGATCTTGCTTGCGATAGCTGCATACCATGATTATGAAATCTGGCAAATGGACGTCAAGACTGCTTTTCTTACTGGAAAAGCTACTCGAGGATGTGTACATGACACAACCTGAGGGTTTTGTTGTGATCCAAAAAATGCTGGAAAGGTTTGTAAGCTACAACGTTCTATTTATGGACTAAAGCAAGCTTCTCGAAGTTGGAATCTTCGTTTTGATGATGCAATCAAAGAGTTTGGTTTCATCAAGAACGAAGATGAACCTTGTGTCTACAAGAAGGTCAGTGGGAGCACTATTGTCTTCCTAGTGTTGTATGTAGATGACATACTACTCATTGGGAATGACATCCCTACCCTTCAGTCTGTAAAGACTTGGTTAGGGAATTGCTTTTCAATGAAGGACTTGGGCGAAGCTACCTATGTACTGGGTATAAGGATCTATAGAGATAGATCAAGGAAATTAATTGGCCTAAGTCAAAGTGCATACATAGATAAAGTGCTAAAGAGGTTTAGCATGCAGGATTCCAAGAAAGGATTCTTGCCTATGACACATGGCATTACTCTCTCAAAAGAACAGTGTCCTACAACACAAGAAGAGAGAGAACGTATGAGTAAAGTTCCATATGCATCTGCTATTGGATCCATTATGTATGCCATGTTATGCACACGTCCCGATGTCTCGTATGCCTTGAGCATGACGAGTAGATATCAAGTTGATCCTGGTGAACGTCACTGGATCACTGTCAAGAATATTCTTAAGTACTTGAGAAAGACTAAGGATACATTCTTGATATATGGAGGTGAGGAAGAGCTCATTGTAACAGGTTACACTGATGCTAGCTTCCAAACTGATAAAGATGACTATAGATCGCAGTCTGGTTATGTGTTTTGCCTTAATGGTGGTGCTGTGAGCTGGAAGAGTTCAAAGCAGGCGACAGTGGCCGATTCTACAACAGAGGCTGAGTATATAGCTGCCTCTGAAGCTGCTAAGGAGGCTGTTTGGATCAGGAAGTTCATTACTGAGCTTGAAGTTGTTCCTAGCATTGTAGATCCGATTGAGCTCTATTGTGACAACAATGGAGCCATCGCACAAGCTAAGGAACCTAGATCTCACCAACGATCCAAACATATACTACGGCGCTTCCATCTCATTCGAGATATCATCGAGAGAGGAGATGTGAGGATATGCAAAGTACCAACTGACGATAACATCGCCGACCCACTGACGAAGCCTTTGACGCAGCAGAGACATGATCGTCACACTAGGTCACTAGGTATTAGATACATGAGTGAATGGTCTTAGTGCAAGTGGGAGATTGTTGGATTATGCCCTTAGAACCATTCATTAGATGATTGACTTTGGCATTTTTTTATGTATCATGACATTTTATTTATCATAGTTCATTATTATATTTGTCTTATAACTGCGTAATATAATCTTATATAATAATGTCCTTAGAATAGTAATAACACACTATTCTTAAAATATCCCTAGTCAAGTATTATTGTGAACAAGGATAACAATGATACGATAAGACTAGTATGTGGTTGACTGATGACCATTGTCATGGATATAGGATATCAAGTCATCACATAGGTACATGTTAGAGAACTATGTACTGGATCGACCCTCCATGAGAACGCTACATGGATTGTTATATGAATGTCATAAGCGATTCTCATAGTGATGATGGTGTATATGATCCTTTGACTTGAGATCATCAGAGATCCCAACATAGAGAATTGCATACTTTAATGCTGCTAGATGTCATTCGTAACAGGATGGACTATAAAGGTAGTAATTGGGTATGCCTTGATCTATGTAGAGGGATGTTGAGTGATCAAGATAGGATTTATCCCTCTTATATAACAAGAGTGATGTCTTGGGCCCTTTGATAGAGTGAGACTAAGAAATGCATGGCCGTGCTCGAATAAGTCAATATGAGATATTGATTTTATTTGTTTAATTAGTCTACTCAGGAATCAAGAAACGCTGATTAGACTATACAAGTGTGACACATTCCATGACTTGTGTCTAATCAAGACATCATAGGATAAAGGGATTAAACTACACGGTAACATCTATCACGAGTAAGGTTATGTCGAGTCATTGACATTCTCGTTACATGGGTAGCAATGATGTGTTGCTAGATACCGCTCATTGCCTGTGACAATTTTGTCATTGCCATTGTTTTGAGAACCTATTGGGTCGCACACTTAGAACGGATCAATGAGGAGCTTAATTAATCCTATTCTGAATTGGATTAAGGATATAACTAATCCTATTCTGAATTGGATTAGGGATATAACTAATCCTATTCTAAGTAGGATTAGAGTTCTGTTTGGCAGTAAATTTTAGGGTAAAATTTACTGCCTATAAAAGGGATGTTTTTCTAAAACATAGCTGCACTTTTTAAAAACAGAAAACAAAACATTCCTTTTAATCGAAGCTAGCAATTCGGTTATAAGGAATTTAAAAGCTCTTTAAGGCTTCTGATCGTGAGACGTTCAAGAGTCGTGAGATCCGTTCGTGTGGATACCGTAGAGGCAGGAACGAAAAGTTGCTGCTTGTGACTCGACCAACGACAGAAAATTCAGAGAAAACGTCAGGTAAAATCTCGAAACCCTAATCAGGCAACTCTCCGAATCGATCTTGGTGGAGGCCCAATGATTTAAATTCCGCTGCGTGTTGTTTCGGTTTCCTTCACTTCATTCTTTCTTCCTTTTTCCTTTATGGCCTGATGGCCTTCACTTAATTAAATTCCTTGTTTCATTTCTAAATCAATGTATTTATCATATATGGTGCCTTATTTCTTCTGTTTTTCCACCTTTAAGAATCAATTGCAACATTCCTTTATTCTACTTTTCCACAATCTGCAGCCATATATATGTACATTGATTATATTTCTATTTTAACTATATTTTTATGGTCCTATTTTCTTTACTAGTTCACGTTACTTTCTTTGTCCCTCAACTTGGCCGAATGGCCTTTGTATAATTAAATTTACTTGTTTAAATTTCTTAGTCAATATACCAATGCATAAGCTGCCCACTTACTTATATAAATTTTTGTCAATCAAGAAATAAAATACTATATTTCTATTTCTTTCCTTTCTTTTCCATCCGGCAGCCACCTATATTGACTGTATGTGCTCTTTTGTGAGTTCTGTTTTCTGCATTAACAGCCCTCATCGTTGACCATTTTCTTCTGGTCATTTATCATCAATTTTAGCCTCTTTGTTTTTCCTCCATACACGACAACCCTATACTCTTTTTCTTCTAATTTCCACGTCTCATATCCCTCTTATTTGAATTTTATGTCATTCCATTAAAATCAGTCAAAAACAATTCATTGATCAAATTTTTCGTTTGTTTTTTTTTCCTAGCTTGTATATCCTATACGGTCTGTCCTTTTTCTGTTCTATTTTCACACTATCAACCTCATGTTGAAGCCTCTTTGAACCTTCATGACTAACCATTCATTAAAATCATTTCACACTAGGTAAATTCCTATTTCTGTTTCGGTTCAGCTAGCTTGTGCTTATTTTTTTTTCTGTTTCGGTTTTCATCATCTATTTTCTGCTTCCACGTCTTTTAAACATCATACTTGCTCTTAAATTTTCAACATCAACTGACAGCATGTCCCCTGTTATATGTATATAATTTTTATTGCATGTTTCTTATTGGTTTTACAGGTCAACCATGCCACAACCATTTACACAGCAGAAATTTTATTTCAGACATTCACACCATACACGCATGTAACAGCAGCAAGATTTCTTCAGCCATTAACGCCACAACTTATCAAATAATTTAGCCCTACTTCATTACTACATGTTTTCATTCCAAATAATATCCTTACATATCATCTACTTAACCAACATCATCATAAACTAGAGGTTGAAGTGCATGAAACGTGAGCTGAAGGATTTTCTCACCTGAATCACGCCACTGTCCAGCAGCAGGGGAACCTCTTTTGGGTGATTTTTGGCTGAGGTTTTTAAAGAATAGTGAAGTTATGGTGGTGAGGACGCAGTTCTGTGAAGAAGCCTGACTGTTTTGGTGATGGGAGAATGGTGATTTTCAGAGCTGAAGCTTGAAACTCGGTGAAGGAGAAGAAGAACAGAAACGGGCTACAAACAGCTGAGGCGGTGCACTTCCGGCTGAAGAAATAAATGCAATTGGCTTTGTTGTCTTAATTCAATTTGCCATCAATTAATTTTTATTTTTAAAATTCTAATTCCATTTTTTAAAAATCCAAATTGTCCTCTCAAGTCATTTTATTTACTTCCTTTGCCACTGCACAGTAAAGTTTCTGTCCAACCCATTTTTCCTTAAATTTTTCATTTATTTTAGTTATTTCTTAAGCCACATAAATCACAAATTTGATCAACTTTGATCAACCCTTGAGGGAAACCAACTTCACCCTTGTACAACTTCGAAATTTCGATTCTATCCCGACTTAATTTCGACATTTAAAAAAATATCAAAATTTTATTTATTTATTTATTTTTAAAATTTATCATTCCGTACATGAACTGTATAAAATAACAAGTTCTCACATTTTGAAATAAGTTGACTCTTGAAATCATACAGTTTGGACTACAAGGATTTGTGGTAGCTCGATGATTTAAAATAATTGGTTTTGAACTATGGAAACTAGAAAATGTGGAAATTGAAAACCAGAAGACTCTTCAAATTTCCCATGGGAAGAGTCGAGATAAAACACATGTTATAAGAAGTGAATCCTGGAAGGAATGATGGAGGCGTTAAGACACGTCGTATAAACTGGCTCTTGATGCAACAATTGGTATTTGATGGGATATGATCTTGAATGTCTTTTCATGACGGTGATTTTTATCTCAATTGAAGGTTTCTAATTGATGAAGGGAGGTACATTCAATTTGCAAAGTGCTTGAATATTTGGACTTTGAAATAATTATGATCTTTGGATAAGTAATACTATGTGGATTAGAGTGTGAGAAGTCATCAAATTTTGGATTATCGAGTATTAAAAAAAAAGGAAGAAAGAGAGAAAGCACCCTCAAACTTTTGAACTTACGATAATCAATTTGGAGGATCAAATTTTCTAAGGTAGGGAGGATGTGATAACCCTAAATTATCTTACCATAATTTTGTACTCAAGTGTAATTCGTATAAGTACTAAAGGTGATTAAGTGATTTTGAGAATTTGAAGGTACTCACCTTGTTCCAAAACTTGAGAATTAAATTTTGAATATATAATTAAACCAAGAATGCAAGGGAGACGTATATGTATACCATATATATTGTACCGAGTTGCATATGAACGTTGACGTAAGCCCCGATTACCACACGTGACATTCATGCATGCATACTTAGAAATATATATATATATATATATATATATATATATATAAATATAAACGAATATTTGAGTGGGACAAAAATAATATAATGGACATTTATATATATACACACACAAAACTATTTAAGTGAAATAAAATAAATTAAGGCATACTTATGAATAAATAGAGAGATAATGGAATGAAAATGCACCAATATATTATAAATGTAAATAAAGTATTAAAATCCTAAGGTCAATATCGTAAGGACATTAGTAAGACCATTTCAAATGGTATTGTACGTATAAATAAATAAATTTATTACTATTGCTAATTCTAAAACTAACCTATGTATAATTTAATTTAATATCAACTATTTGTAGTACATATATATGTTATGTTAAATAGATTAACTATGGTTAAATTTAATTAATTAACCTAACAAAATTAATGATCTCTTAAGACTATACACAGACTTAATATGACAAAACCTTATGATGCTGTGATATATATATATATATATATATATATATATGTATGTAAAATATCCTACCACTACCTTAAACAAATTAATATACATACATATAATACTTTTATATGTATTAAAATAGATAATAATAATAATAATAATAATAATAATAATAATAATAATAATAATAAGTAGGTGGCTTCCCAAGAAAGCCACAAAACATATCCATTACCCCTACTAAAGGATTGAATCGATGGACACAAGATGAGGAAGCAGATAAAAATCTGCTGCTGTGTGAACTAGAGAAGCCGAGAGAGTGGAGAGAGAAAGAAAGAAAGAAAATAAGGAGAATAGGGAAAGAGGGAGAGAGACCTTAAACACCCGTTCCTCTCCTATATATCCACCATTTCTAACCATCAAAAACACTTGATCATCGATTAAACAAATACCGAGCAGTAGATGAAGTTCGAGAGTATTGAACAGGGCACAAGTCGCAAGCAAATGCAGAAAAAAAAAGAAGTAGAAAAAGGGAAGAGAAAGGAGGAAGGAAGGGGACCCTAGCCACTGCAAACACCTTCATTTCTCACCATTTTCTAGCCTTGAAAGCTTGAGAAATCTAACTACATTATTGGAACAGAAACTACCAAGGACAGGACCGAAACAGGTACTGCAGTCGTAGGCTGAAGAGTGGTTCGGGTTGGGTGATTTTTATAGGAAAGGCTGAGGAAGCTGTTGGAAATAGCGAGCAATAGCAAGGTGCAGCGTGACAACAAGGCAAATTTCGGTACTGCTGAAGGTTGTGTTGGCCGGTTCTTTTGGGCAGCATACAGGGCTAGTTGGTGAGGCAATTTTTGTTTCTTGCAGTAGAAATTTTCAAGTTGTGTTTGAAGGCCATTTGGAGTTGAGTTTTGGGTGATCTTGAAGGCTTTAAACAGAGGTTCCAAAGTGGCTATAAAGTGGCTGAAGCAAGGAAGTCTCGGTAAAAAAAAAAAAGAAGAGAGAGTGGTTGGTTTTGCTGCAGCTTCAAGAGGTTCCTTGTTGCCAAATCTAGGACGGAAATAGAACAAGGTTCGGCCATTGAGAATAGAAGAGGTAAGGATTAAATATCTTGAGTGGAACTTATTATAAATGATTTATGGAATGATAATGAAGTGTTATGTGATATAAGAGTATAGTGGAATTGATATGAAGACCGTTTTCTTACTTAGAACTTAATGTGCTTGTGTAGAGAATTGATACTAAAAACATATGTATATATGTATAGGGTTGCTCGAAATAAAATGTTGGCTACTATCTTGGGGAAGTAACAACAGCAACTGGTCATGAGTGAAGGCCGCAAGCGTAGGCTCGGTTTGAAGCTTTGAAAAGGTAAGAATTATTTAATTGTGTAATGAGCTTGAAAAGGGTGGTGTACTAGGAGGTTGAAGAGATGACTTTCGAGGTAAGAAGGAGTGGAAATAACCAAATAAAAGTGAAAAGGAAGTATGTGGCAACAATGGTTCTCCTAAGTGGGAAGTTGCTTTGTTGGTTTTCTTTTCTTTAATCCATGATTTTTCTAATGTGATTTTGTTTAGTATTTTTAAGGTTAGATATAATGAATAATGTTAAGGGAAAATCAATATAAAGACTTCGACCTTCCTAAGAATATAAGAGTGGAATATTACTTTGTTGGTTTAATGACCCATGTAAATATTACTAAAATGTTAAATAAAACTTAAATGATTAATGTTGACGATTATCATGGAAGAAAATGGGAGGATGGTTCGGCCAAAAAGGATAACTACGAAATGATAAGACATTAATTCAATATCAATATATGAACTCTTTGGGGGTGATGCTAAGAGTAATTTTTGGATGTTATACGTAGGAATGGAGCAAGGAAGTGGCAACGATCAAAGGTGCAAATGAGGGGTTGCTAAGCACTAACCTTAGTGCTGTAATGTGACTTGGAGTGGTGCAAGAGCTCGACGCTTAAATTGGAAGTTAGAGAAAGATGATTTCTAAGCATTAAGGTAAGTGGGTTAAGTAAAGTAAGTTAGCATATCTCGTAGAATGATTTTAAATTTGATGAATATTCTGGTTTATTCTTACGTTAAGAAAATACAGAAGTTATGACTGTACAATGAGGTATAATTGGTTTATAAATTTGGTTTATGTTTGGGCTGGACAAAAAACTTAGTTTCTGCTTTGTGTGTTGTGGCCAGACAAATGTGCACGTTAAATTAATCGAATTAATGCATATGTGCATTTACATATAGCATCTTTTAAGACGAGCTATTTAATGTCTATATTTTAACAACTTGCATCATGTTTTAAATTGTAAAGGTTTGGTTTTAGCTGACCTTTGAAACAAATCGAAACCTTTGCATATTTGAAACTTGAAACTGATTTAATAAGTGTTTTGAAATTTGTGGAAGCCAAGTGCTACATGAGGAAATTTATTTCGGACTGTTTTTGAGTGTAGGCATGTCCTACGACCTTTGGGTCATGTTTAGCTTATCGAGCTTACCTCTAGGCCTTATTTCCCATCTATCGAGCTTTGTGCTCTAGACTATTGTATTGTATCTATCGAGCCTAGTGCTCTAGGTAAATTGTTAGGCTTGTTTGGAAAACCAGCAGACAAGTTCTAGCTCTCGACTGATCAGCGAGACTGGAGTATTGCTCTATGGCCATAGATTTAGTGTTGCTTGCGACACCACTCCATCGCTAGCTAGGATGGATATTGATTGATTGAGGATCATTGCCTAAACTCTACTTACTACTATTTCATTATCAGTACTGTTTTCAGTGAATCGAGGCAATATGCCTAACCATTATTGATTTCTTGATTTATGACTCATAGATTATTGAAGTCTATATTGATCGAAATGATTGTAGTGCATATTGATCATTTTATCAAGTGTTTATTGATTTCTTTATCAAAGTGGTCATTGATTGATTTATCGAAATATATTAATCATTTATTCGAAAAGCATAATGTATCGAATTTAACCGATTGCACAGTGAATTGATTTAGTCAAAATGCATGGAAAGTTTGAATTTAACAACGTGCATCTTGAAAGCGTTTTTGAAACTAAAATACATGAGGAAAATATTTGACTTAAGACCATGCTTAAAACACCATGCTACTTGTTACTTTAGCATCATTTTCTACCCATGCATGTAGATTGACATGAGTCTAACATGCATTTAAATAAACTACTGACTGAGCCGTGGTTTTGCTCACCCCTTTCTAACAACATCGCAGATCATACGTGCTAGACTCCACACTCGGAGTTTTGGTGCAAGGCCTCGGGGATGATCTTTGTCAGCAACACTGGTTTGAGTCCTCCGAGTGCTGTTTTTGTCTCACTTAAGGTATAAAAATAGTTATTTTGCATATCATGCATGACGTTTAGAATGCACAGTACATGCTTGTGGAATTATTTTGGGATGTAACTTAGGATCGTCCTAGATTATTATAAACTCATATGATTATCGAGTGCGATCCGAGAAATGATCTATGTACGACAATTATGAGCTTATGAAATGCTAATATAGGTAATTGATGATTTTGGAAATATGTGTAGTATATGGTACTATAGACTGTTGATTGTGGAATTGAAAGATGCTGTTGTGAATAGTTGATTATTTTTTAGGTTATTAAGCTGGGGAAAATCGATATTATATAAAGGGGAGTTTTTGACCTTTTTCTTTTATCAGTTTGAGATTGAATTAGATTATTAAGTAAGTTGAGTTGTCTTAAGAGATAGCAAATTAAATAGTGAATGTAAAGTTAAATTAAATTGAGAAATGCGAAATTAGTTTAGAAGCGACACTGACACCGAATACAAACCTTAAAGTGAAAAAAAATTTAGTTCGTAAAATTGGAAAAATGGTATAAGTGTGATTGATAAGTGTACGTCGCGGCCTTCAAGTCTTGACATATAATAACTACACTCGACTTAATAAGCCTAGAGCTTCTATTCTTGTAGCTATAGAGAGGATCAAATTGTTGCTGTTCCTTGAAAAAACAATGGGAAATATGGGAAAAAACATGGGTACGTATGCGATTTTCACTCTGCAAGTGGGCACTCGACTGAGAAGTGTTGAGAGTTGATGAATCAATTGGAAATATTGGCTTGAGATGGAAAGATAAATAGATACCTTTAGAGAAATGGGGAAGCCTTCTATTTTTCACGTAATTGAAGGGATAATTTGTGACAACTACAATTTTTCGACTTTCATTAGTAAATTGATTAGTCTTAGAAGTGTATAAATTGATTTGAGAGTTATGAGAAATTTCTTGATTAAGTGATGATTAAATTTTAGGAATTTAATTAAATTGAAAATAAGGAAATTAAGGGTTTAATACTTAAGTATACATGATGAAATCATGCTGAGAATACTCATGAAAATTAGTATACACATATATATAATCAAACAAATGAAGGAAATAAAGGTAAATTTATGTATATAAATATAAATATTTATTAAACACATGCTATACATATATATAATATAAATAATATAATAATATAAGAGGGGATAGTGTGGTTTGGTAGGAAAATTTCCCACCAAACTTCCTGCACGTCTGCCATATGTAAACCATTATTATCCCTTTAAATTAAAAAAAATGATGAATATGTTGAAATATCCATATTAATGTGGACTACTTAAGTGTAATTAATATCATATAATATTTAATTAGTAGTATATTTTGTATAAAATGTGACTTATATTATAATTATATTTTATATAATTATATGTGTATTGAACCTATAATGAGATGGGTTTATACATGCCCATATGAAGGGAGATCCATACTATTAACATCTCTATAAATATAAGGTTGGCCCATTGAGTTTCATACTTTCGGCAAAGGGATGAGAGTAGTACTCTCCTTCTCTCTCACTACCCCTTCTCACTCTCTCTCGTTGTATCTCCATTTCAGGCATGAGGGCAGTCAACAGGAAGCTTTCAGAGCAGGCTTCAACAACGCGATAATACGGTAAAGCGAGATTGAGCTCTCACCTCGCATCTAGGTTAGTTTTTTACTACATTTTAATTTGATGTTAGTGACTTGGTGAGGTTTTAGTTAGTTCCAACAATTGGCATCAAAGCCAGACTCATCCTAAAGTCACTAACCATTCCTGTTTGAGATAGAGAAGCCATGAAAGCTTCATTTTAAGTTTTTTGAATTTTGGGGTTTTTTGAAACCCATACCGTTTTTTGCATATTTTGACTTAAAATGGCCGGATTATTGTTGTATAGTGTTTTTGGGTGAAAAACCCCTTAATTCCAAGCTAAAACAACCCAAAATAAGCCCATTTCGAGCGGGTCAATTCTTGCGACCCGTTTTATAGCAAAATAGGTCGCAACTTGAAGAAGATTGCACACCCTAGTCCAAGCGTCTAGTGCACGCACCAGTATTGTTGAGCATGGAGTGCGCGTTGCACTATGTATTACACGCGCCTGCCTATGAAAAATAAAAAAATATTTTTTCCAGCCCATTTTTTGGGCTGAATGGTTGAGCCTCATTTTTCTTGAATTTTGGGCTGTTTTTGTTTTAATTTTTGGGCCAAATTTTTGGCTTATGGGTTGTTTCTTTTTAATTGGGCCATTTTGTTTTGTATTTTATTGGGCCAATTTTGAAGTATTGTTTTAGGGCCATTTCATTTTAATTAGACCTTAAGGTTTTAATTAATTTTGGCTAAAACAATTTTGTTATATTGTGGGCATTTATTTATTTAGTTATTTTAATTGGCCATTAGTATTAAATTAATTTTGGGCAATTAAAATTAATTAAATTTTGAGGCCACTTTATCTAATTTATTTAGAGGCCATATTGATTAATTGATTTTATTTAGCTGTTGAGCTTAGATTAATTATTAACCGTTTTGCATAATTAATTAATAGGCCATTTTGGGTAATAGTTTAATTTGTCATTTTGATTAATTAATTATGGTTCATTTGGTTACTTAATCCTTGGATCATTTTGGCTATAGGCCAAATTTATATAATTGACATAATTAGTTATAAAGCCCAAAATTAAAGGGCATAAGTGAATTTTTTGTAGGAATTAATTTTGAAATATACTCATGCCTATAAATTATTAACAATTGGCCTAATTAAATAATTTTAAATAAATTATTTGGGTATTCTGTTTGAACCAGGTTTTCGTATTTAGATATATTATTCTGTTAATAATTTATTCAAACAAACACTCTCTCTAAAATAACATTATTATTATTATTATTATTATTATTATTATTATTATTATTATTATTATTATTATTATTATTATTATTATTATTATTATTATTATTATTATTCATATGAAATTAATTAAATAAATTATTTGGGTATTCTGTTTGAACCAGGTTTTTCGTATTTAGATCTATTATTCTGTTAATAATTTATTCAAACAAACGCTCTCTCTAAAATAACATTATTATTATTATTATTATTATTATTATTATTATTATTATTATTATTATTATTATTATTATTATTATTATTATATTCACATTCATATGAAATTAATTAAATTAATTAATGTTTGACCTAAAATTACTACATATGCTTCAGAAATTGCATATTTTGGATGTAATTAATTTTGGTCAATTAATTATGTGAATATTCTTAAAATTATAAATCATTAATCAGATTGACTAGAACTTGTTCGTCACAAGAATTGTCATGAAGATTTTTTGACGATTATTTTGAGAATTTTAAGGACATAATAATAAGGCAATGCATAGTGATAGTTGCATAATTTACTAAGATTTGTGGAAGTGGCAAGCCTCCCCCTATAGAATTGCTCGTTGCTTTAAAGGATGCTTAGGTAGGAAAGGATTCTAGTTTCGATATAACATGATTTTCCTACCCTGTTGGTAGGCTATCATTCATACTTATATTCAACCAGTTCTGTCTTATCCTCTATAACGTATGTGGAATAAATCTAATATTGCTTGAGTTATTCCACTAGCCTCTATAGATTCTAATTTGCCTTTGCAACTATCACATATCAAGTCTCTAACAAGATCAAATTAGATAAATTATGTGAATCACTCTATATGGTTATAGGCATACTGAACTTAGAAGTAGCCTTAAGAGTCGATTTACCTTCTATAACTAATAGTGTGAGCTCTTAGAGGATAGTATTAATATGAAATTTTGAGAACACTTAAATAAGAGTTCTCTTATTATATAGGGTATACCATTAATGAGCACATCAGAGAGAGTGTTCCAATAAGTGATAATTATGAAGCATTTGTGGATGCCATTAGGAAATGGTTTGCATAGGATTGTAAAGGTTGTAATAGGAGACTAGCTCTATATATGGCAGATTATGAACCACTTCTTTTTGTGGTGGGGAGTGGGAGATCTTTCAAGTTCGCAGATCTCATACAGTATACCTTAATGGATAGAAGGAAGTATGACATGTAAATGTCAAGAGTTATTGTCATTTAAGAACGGGAGATCTTTCGAGTTAGCAGATCTCATTCGGCTCACATGATGACATATGCCAATATTACTACCAGAAGAAATATTATTAAGAGGTCTCAATTAAAGGTCATTTTAAAGAAGAAATTTGTTTTGCTCACTGCCAATTCTGGTTCTACCAGTACCTTTGAATATCGATGTGTGCCTTTTTTGTTACAAACTTAGGCACAAGAGGGTAGTTTGTAAGAGTCCTTCTATATTAGTATATGTATGAAAGGCATTTTGTTAGCCTTTATTTTGGCTCCAATCTAGGAAGTACACCCTTCAGCTATTGATGGTTGGATACGTTGTTATTAAATCAAGGACCAAATAAGGGAAAATTGTTGTGAATTGGGGATATGGAGTTAAAATATATGCTGAAAACATAAGAATCAGCCAGATTGTTGTTACATTTCGAGGAGAGATTTGAAATTATTGTCAGTTTATACTTTTCATTCTGATAACATAAAAGAATTTGGTTTAGTAACAACATGTGTATTGATTCTAGCATTCTATGTATTTCGTTTAGTAACAACATGTGTATTGATTCTAGCATTCTATGTGATGTGTAAGAGCCATTTATACCATTACTATACATGTGTCAGACATTTAATCACTATGTGATTTCTGTTTATTTCACAGGTTATGGGTGAAATAGTGTTGTGGGCCCCCCTACTCTATTGTGGCCGAATAGACCTGAGACTGTTCAAAAAGTGTCTAGAGGATATGATAAACCTAAGGAGAAAATCTTGAGATTAAAAATCCCTCATTTACATTATTTTGGGAAGTGTGTAAACAAATTATAAAATGACATTAAGGACATAGCTCGATGGCATTTTAGTAAATTGTGTCCAAACTAAAAGAAATTTGGACCAAATAAAAATAGCATGATATTCTACATGAAAATAAGTCCTAGGCTATGTCAATAGATTTATCGAATAGGTGGTTAAATTAGAAATTTATGTAATTGGCTCGATAAGGGTAATTTCATAATTTCATAATTTCAGTTAACCGCGCATCAATTAAGCCACCAGGATTTATCAAAATACATTCAATAAGAATTTTTGGTGATGGAATCTAAATTTTTGGAGTCCAATTACATAGTTATAAAAATTACGGAAGCTTAAGGGCACTTTTGTGCAAAAATTTCATAATGGAGGGCATTTTTGTAATTTTACCCCTCTCTAGAATTTTCAATATTTTCCCCTTAAACCTGTCGGCCACTATTCATCATCTCCTTCCTCTCATCCCATGCCACCATTAAAAGAAAAATAAAGAAAGAAAAGAAAATCTTCCTAAACTACATCAAAACAACATTTTCTCACCAAAATCATTTCACCAAAATTGTTCCTCTCTTCATGCTTTATTAACCTATACCAATAGCTTCATGAAAGTGTGACATATTCAAGAGAAAAGTGGGCTGGAATTATTCAGCCAAGGTACCCATTTTTCATGCACTTTAGTTTCTTGTATTTTAAAGGTAGATTTTGATGTTTTCAACCTTGCTAAGCATGAATCTAGTGATAGTTTTGACTAAATGTCATTGAATCATGCTATATGGATGCTTGAGGGTGTTGGCTAGATGAAGGACACAATGAAACCATGTTGAAACTTGCATGAAAAGGGTGCCAAATTGCTTAGTGAGCATGGATAGACAAGTATGTGAGCTCAAGTTGTTGAAAAACCATAAAATGGCATAAATGTACCTTTCGGCCATGGCTGTTTAGGTAGGCTTAGGTGCTACATTTGATGAGTTTAATATGCTAAAATAAAGTAGAAATTAAGTGGAGTCCAATGGTGTGATCAGATTTAAATTCTGACTTTAAACGGAGAAGTTAGGTTTTGCTATCGGTATAATTTCTATTAAGTTGATATTATCAGTGTACAATGTGGCTGCATTTAGCGGAGCATAATGGCTTAAAAATTTAAAGGAAAATTAATTAAAATTATTGGAAAAAAATTTTTGCAGCCGGGAGAAGTGAAGTACAAGTTATGCTATCGAGAAGTTTGATATCACGAGATAGGTAAGGGATGAGTGTGTAGATTGTAAGGATATTGTGAATGCATGATTTCATTGAAAATAATTTTATGAGAATATTTTGAAAACAATGACATTGAAATTGGTAAAATTGAGGTTTCTGGTTGGATCATAAACTATGTTTTCCATGCAGGAAAGTTAGGATTTAACTAGCCGATATTCTGTCGAAATTTCTAAAAATCATCTAAATATTCTCAAATAATTTTTTAAGTATGAAAAATGTGAGATTCAATATTTAATTTGCAATTTATTAATAAAATTGCATTATTTTATTATTTATTGAAAAATATTATTTAAATATTCGTGTTATCAGATTTTACTGATAAAAAAGTACCAGCATGTTCTTCTAGTTTAATTACAATGAAATAGAACATTTTTAGAAATGAAAAATAAAATGTGAATATTTTATGAAATATCAATTATAAACTATTTATATGATTTTATTTATGATTTTATTATAAAAATTAAATATGATTTTATTTATAGAAATTAAATGATTCCCTTTATGAAGTTTAAAATGTGATTAAACTGTTTTGAAACTGTTAGGCCTTGTATCATGCTTATGTGTTTACTGTTATTGTATTGTTACTGTGGCTGATAGACCCGCCAAGTTATCAGCAGTCCTAGAGACACTTGGCAAGTGTACTCTGAGGACATCCATAGATTATGGTCATGCGTCTCATGTGTTTACTATTACTGTTATAGCATGATATACTTTGGGTGTTGCCAGGTCTCCACCTACTGTTACTGTTACTAAAGTGAAACTGTTTACTGTTACTGAAGTGTTTACCGTGCTAAATTGTTCACTATTACTGAATGTGTTCACTGTAACTTAAATTGTTTACTGTTATTGAAAACAATTTTATTAATACCAAAGTGTTTACAAATCATGTAGACTGTGGGGGCCACTTCTTGAGTCCTACGGGAACAAAGTGCCACGTAGTTGTTATATTTTTAATATCATTATAAAAATGTTTTACTATTGTTATTATTGAAGTGATAGTGTTTACCGCTATTGAAATGTTTACTGTATTGTTTTACTAAATTGTTACCGTTACCTTACTATTTTACTGAACTATTACTGGTACTGAAGCTGTTTACTATTACTGAACTGTTTATGGTTACTGAAAAGATTACTGTTACCGAACTGTTACTAAAAGTGCTTTACTAAACTGTTAATGTTTTGAAGTGAACGTTTTTACTGTCACTAAACCCAATACTATTTACTGAAACTGTAAACTTCACTGTGATGTTTACTGAACTGTGATTGAACTGTTACTGTTTACTGAAACTGCTACAGTTTATTGAACTTTTACCACTGAATGTGTTTACCAAAATAGTTGTTAAAGTGAAACTATTCACTAAACTGTTTACTCACTATTTTACTGAAGTGTTTACTACATTAATACTGTTTCCACTGATTTTTGTACTATCACTATGTTGTTACTACTATTCACCGAACTATTTACCGTACTGTCATTGTTAGTTCCTGTCATGTATTTTAAACAATACTGAAGTGTTTATTAAATGGTTTTCTTACCATTTATTTATTTAGAATATATTAAATTATTTTTATATCGACAGTTTAACAATTACTTCTTATAGTAGCTTCTGGGCTTCAAAACATAACAGGTATTTCAAAATACCTCTCATACTCCATCTGGTTGCCTGGCTGACTCTAGTATCCATCCTATTGCTGCCCTTAGTGTACTGTTAGGAAAATTAAATGCTTTGTGCATATAGATTTCATAGTATTAAGACTTACATATGATTCTCTTACTGAGCATGTTCCGCTCACCCCTTATTTTTTCACTCCACAGATTATATTAAGTGGTTAACTAGTATACCATTCCGTGGACTGGCTGTGTTTTGGTTATCCCGAAGCAGTTTATAGTGGATCTTAGAGGTATTATGTTTGTATTGTATGTTCAGACATTTATTATACAGTACTACTTATTGTAAATTTAATCTCAGGAGATGTAAACTGATTTATACAGTTGTAAATATTAATTATTTATGTGAATAAAATATTGTCGAAAGTGTTTACTATTTTAAATGAATAGTGTTAAAGGCATCACAGATAGCCCAACCAATCACTGTATACGTGTGATATGTGATAAATGTGATAATTATCGTATATAACAGACTGTTATATGATGAATGTAGAATAGACTTGCATCCCAATATTGGGCAAAATTTCTTCAATTGTGAATGATGTGACTGTTGATTTTGATTGTGGTAGAATAGATAAGAAATCTGTCAAGTTGTGGATGAGTTAGGAACATTTTGAGGCACATGTAGAAATTGCATTAAGGGAAATCTTACTGCTAATGTTAAGGATATGATTAGCAGATACTAAGATGATTAGGAATTGATACATACCGACATTTGTAGATCATTTCCACATATTGTATTAAGTAGATATAAGCATTTCATCACTTTCACTAAGGACCATTATGATGTAGGTCATGAAGAGTGAATCTGATCTTATAGAGGCCTTAAGCATTTTGATTGATTTTGCTGCGTAGCTTACGAAAGGTAAGCTGCTTAAGGTAATGATTAGACAAAGGTTATGAATACTATGGTGGTATAATAAAGCTAGGCAAAATCCTATACTAGTTTTTGGGTTAAGTACACTACAGAATTGTGTTGACACCTAGTGTACTGTGCTTGGAATAATGAAACAGCAGTAATAGTTATTTGTATATTTTGATTTAGTACAATTTATGTCAATCACTCCAAATTTTTAAAATTTAGGTGAAGTGAAATTATTAAAGCTGCAAATCACATTCTAAGTTAATTTCCAAGCAAAATCATTTTCCAAATTCATCACAAGTTATAGTCAAACAAGAAGCTGAGTTTGTGCCACTTTCTGTGTTAAGGGTTATAAAGTAAAGGTAAAAGGTCTATAACCCGCAGCCAAGAAAATTTAACAAGAAAATTATCAACGGCAAATGTGTTGGTTAATGAGATTCTAGATTTTGATTTTTGTCATGTGGTATTAGAATCACTAAGTTTGACAATGTTATCTATTTAGAGGATTTGTTAGAAAGTTGGAGTTGCGAACTCCATAAAGTCATCACTGAAATACATATTGTTGTGTCATTCCCATATATGAGTTACCTTTTGATGGTAAAAGGCAATAACCATAACCAACAGAATCAACAGTTAATCCCAATACTATATTTTTGAACTTTCACCTGACCTTACAGAAGAACATGAGTATGAAATTCATGTGTCTTCTAATTCTAATGTTTGTCAGAAGGCTATACAAATCCAAACTCTTAGAGTTGAATATTTGCTATACAAGGTGAATAAACATTTATGTTGTGTAAAAATGTATGAGATCAATTTGAGTTGTCACATCATTATAGACCAAAACAATTTGTAGCTCATTTTGATTAGAAGCTATATCATTTGGACATTAAGGGGCAACCAAAATTTTGTAGTTCTTAAGATGGAACATACAGTTTGTGAACTCGAGGAGTTCATCTGCTAACGTTAAAAGGTATCCAGACTATAATATCCAAAGTAATGAGACTGTCACTTTACAAAGAACATTGTTGATTGAAAATGGATCCATCACAAGGTTAGTAGGAGTCCTTACGTGTTGATTATACTCCAAATTGATGATATCAAATAGCAGCCAATAGCACTGACTTATTGAATGAAACAAAGTTCAAATCATCATGTCACTTTAGGATGAAAAATCTAAGTAAGGCTTTATTTTGTTTTAGGGATTGAGATTATTTGTGACATATTTATAGGCATAATCTGTTGTTCTAAAAAACCTACATGATGTGTGTTAAGTAGGTTTACTGCATATTGTTCTCCTATTGAGGTGCCCTTTCATGAAAAGTGACCTACTGTGAAAATCTCAAAGTCCTCAAAATGATGATGAAAGAGCTCATGTCGAGTGTAATGTATGCCTTGTTGTGGGTAATTGCTATATGCTTAAATCTGTACACATTTTGATGTTGTGTATATTATAGGTGTATTTGGGAGATATTTGAGTGATTTTGTAATAAGGAGCTAGAAGTTGCAAAAAGAGTATTTGGATATCAGCAAATCTGACATTCCAAGCTTGGTTAGATATTTTGATGTTGATTTTGCATGTTATACAGATGTTAGAAATTATTCTGATTACGCATTTATGTTATATAGAGGAGCTATTTCTTGGAAAGTGTGAAGCAAATACTTACAACGTCATTGATTATGGAGGCTACATATGTAGCATGCTATAAAGCTACATGATGGGTCATTTAGGCTACAATTTCATCTCACAGCTGGTTTCGGTAGTCGCCATTTTTGAACTCCTGCAGATGTATTGTGGTAATGGTGAGCAAGTACTCTTTCTCAAAACGCTAAAGCTCCTCACACTCCAAATATTTAGATATCATCATTCGGTTTGTTAGAGAGAAAAATAATGGAATCCATTATTTGATTGAATTATAGAGCACATAATTAAAGAGCTCATTCTAGTATCCAATAACTAAAGGTTTGGCTGCTTGAGTGCTTTGATGACATAGCACTTGTATGAGGCATATGAAGCTTTCGCTGTATTGAGTTACTTGGAACTCTGTGTAATGAAATCAGTTGCAACTGTGTTGATGGATTCCTACTTGCCATATATCATATATAGTTTGTGTGCATTTTGATGAATATGGCACTCTATTGGATGAGACACTCTATATTAGTCTCATGTGCTTCTATTGAAGCAATGCATCATTCAATTTAGATGCATGGACTTAATGAAAATGGATATTTGATTTTGCTTTCATATCATTTCCATTTCACTTTTTTATACTACTATTTTTGTTGAAGTCTTTATGAGTTTACGCATTTGTACCCCCTCGAATGATGTAGTCTGAAGCTTGTAAGGCTTATTATTGTTCAAGTATTTATAAGACTACACTTTTGTACTCCATCGGTATAATGTATCCAAAAGGGCTTATGAATACATATTGATATTATATGATGTTTTTTGTTAATTAACTTAACTGTCCAAGTGCGAGTGTTAAAATATCCATATTAATGTCGACTTGTTAAGTGTAATTAAAATCATATAATATTTAATTAGTAGTATATTTTGTATAAAGTGTGATCTATATTATAATTATATTTTATATAATTATACGTGTATTAAACCTATAATAGGATGGGTTTACACATGGTCACATGAAGGGAGGTCCCTACTCTCAAGCTCTTTATATATATGAGGCTGGCGTATTGGGTTTCATACTTTTGGTAGAAGGATGAGAATAGCACTTTTCCTCTCTGTCTCTCTCTCTCTCTCTCACTACCCTTTCTCACTCTCTCTCGTTCTCTCTCCATTTCAGGCATGAAAGCAATCAACCAGAAATATTCAAAGCGGGCTTCGACTGTGAGAATCGATTATATTGTACTATATATGTATAAATATTTAATTATTAATTAATTTTGATATCTTTTATAAATTATAAGTAAATAGTGATGTGGGCTCCACCTGAATTTTGTGCCCAGATGTATGTATAACTGAAGAAATAGTGTACAGAAGGTGTAATAATTATAATGTGGAAATTTTTTAGATCAAAATACTTTATTCTCATTATTTTGGGACGTATGGCAAACAAATTAGAATATGACGGTTACATCGAGAGGGTATTTTCGTAAATTATGCCCAAACTAAAATGAATTGAATGAAGTAAAATTATCATGATATTATACATGAAAAGGAGTTTAAGATAGTTTTAATAGATTTATCGAATCGGTAGTTAAATCAGAAAATTTCGCTGGTGGTTCGTTTAGGGTAATTTCGTAATTTCACTCTTTTAGTGCACCGCGCGTTGACGAAACCACCATGATTCAACAAAATACATCCAATAAGTGTATTTGGTGATGAAATCCAAAATTTTGGAGTGCAATTACATAGTTATTACGATTACAGAAGCTTAAAGGCAAAATTGTCCGAAATTTTCATAATCAAAGGCATTTTGGTAATTTTACCCCTTTCTAGAGAATTCTTTATAATTCTTTGGCTTATGGCCAGCCACTATTCAGCATCCCTTCCAAGCTCCCTCATGCCACCATAAGAAGAAGAAAAGAAAAAGAAAAGAAAAGCTCACATAATATACAAACTAGCTATTTTCTCATCAAATTGTCTCCTACAAAATCATTCTACTCGCCTTCCTCTATCTAACCATACCCATAGATCATGAAACAAGTGACTATATTAAGAGAAAAGGAAGCTTGAAGTTTCAGCTAAGGTGAGTCCTCTACCATACATTGTGCTTCATTTAATTTCAATAGTGTAGGATGATTCGTTCAAGCTTGCTAAAGATGTTGGTAGCATTAGATTTGATTAAATTGAACAAAAAAAATGTGCCATTGAAGGGGGGTTTCAGCCATGATGAGAACTATAGGGAACCATTGTGTTTCATGCATAAAAATGATGCCAAAATGTTGCATGAACATGATTAAGCATAAAGGTGACATTAAATTATTGAAAAACAACTTTGGCTAGATGAAGAATTAGGCCTAGGCAAGGGGACCTATGTTCATGGCTGCATTCGATGATTTTAGGGTGCCATTAGACTGTAGAAATTACAAGGAGTCCACCGATGCGATCGGATTTAAAATCTGACTTAAAACGAATAAGTTAAGTTTCACTACTAATAGAAAATATATTGCATAAATATTTACAGTGTACATTGTGGTTGCAATTAAGCATGAAAAGTAGCTTAAAAATAAGTCTTAAGTGAGCTAATATTTTTGATGAAATTATTTGCAACCTGGGAGTATCAGATTACGAGTGGTGCAATCGAGAAAGTCGAAGTTAGAGAGGTAAGGATGCGTGTGTAGACTGTAGGGATATTTTGAATGCATGATTTCGATGCAAATAATTTTATGAGAATATTTGAAAGTGAATTGCCTTGAAAACTGTGAAAACTGTTATTTTTGGCTAGTATTATAGTGTGTTTGAATTGCAGAAAGGCTAGGGTATTAGCAGCCGTTATGTTGTTGAAAGTTCTTAGAAAAATTTTCTAAAAATGTCATGAATTATTTTAGTGCATTATTGATTGATTTTCTAGCCTTGAAAATGAGATATTTAATATTTTTCATAAAATAGGAATATACCGAAAAATATTATTTAAATATTCGTGTTATTGAATTTAATGAAAGTAAAGTTATCGAAAATTACTCGTAAGTGATTTACAGTGTAATAAGTGGTTTATAAAGTAAAGAATTAAAAATGAATATTTTATAAATTATTTTCATTATAATATTCACTATATTATAAAATAACATTTATGGACTGACTAAAGATTTTATTGATTTTACTGATTCCATAAAGGTGATGTTACTGTTTAAACACTGTTTTGAGACTATTAGGTCCCGTTATCATGCTCAAGTGTTTACTGTATTGTTACTGTGTGAAGCTGTTGATATTGATCATATCTTCAGCGTCCCGGTTGACACCTTATCAGTGTACGACCAAGGACAATTATAGACTATGGCCATACGTCTCATATATTACTGTTACTTTTCCCTATAGGGATTATAGCATGATATATTATGGGTGTTGCCTAGACTCCACTATTGTTACTCTTTTCTGTGATATTTTACTGATTTATACTGTTACTGAAACTAGTTACCGTATGAATTACTACATTGTTATTATTACGGGACTGTTTATCATACTGTTTATTGTGGTTTATCTAATTGTGAAAGTGATATTTTAATATGGAAATTAAATTATTTCCTAAATAATTTATTTAATGGTTTATCATATCTTTTTATATGAATTATTTATATATGGAGAATTATTAAATGAGTTTATATCAAATTTAATTTTTACTCCCTATAGTCACTTCTAGGCTTCAAGACAAGACAGGTATTTCAAAATACCTTCCGTACTCCATATGGATCCCTAGCTGACTATAGTATCCTTCCTTTACGGTCCCTAGTGCACCTATAGGAAAATAAATGATTTTATTGCAAACAGATATCGTGATATCAAGTTCTGCATACAAATCCTTTACTGAGCCGTGGATTGCTCACTCTTTTATTTTTACATTTACAGATTATTTTCAGTGACTGCGTGACTTACTATTTGAGGATTTCAACTGCTCTTTTGGTTACCTCGAGGCAACTTAATGTGGATCTTGGGGTATAATCATTTACTTTATATGTTCAGACTTACTTTTATATACTACAATGTTGTAATTATGAACAAGGTATGTAAATGTTAAACAAATACTAATATGTAAATATTCTTGCTTATGTAAATTAAATTAAATTATTGTTGTAAAGTGTTTACTGTTTATAGAAAATGGAAATAAAGGCATTGCAGATAGCCTAACCATTACCGTTTGTGTGGAAATGCATGAAATACTGTGTATATGGACCGTGACAATATTTATTGGTATCAAAACAAGGTTGGCTTGATGTCTGTCGATGTCTTTATAATAAAGTGAAGTGGTTAACATCCCCTGTAGTACTGTATAGTCTAGATATATAAATGAGAGACTAACCAAAAATCGATAAATTGTTTGTGCTGTGCAAAAATGAGTGGATGATGGGTAACTCGTTCTAATAGGGGTCGAGGCAGAGGTACGGCAGAGCAAACTCCAGAGCCTCATGCGCCAAAACCAGTACCAGAGCCCACCCTAGGACCTACTCACCCTCCGCAGCCAAAGTGCTCAAATACTCGAATGCCTAGGATGGAGAGGATGTTGGCAGATTTTATTGCCATGTATCACGCAGATCAAGTTGCTGACCGGGCAGAACGAGAGTGAGCAGCTCCACCAGTAGCACCACCTCTTATACAGCCAGCTCGTGAGCCTCAGCCTACCCCACAACCAGTACCGCAGGCATAAGCCGTACCACCACCACTAGCCACCTAGGGATGTGGAGTCCTATTGTGATGTTGCATTGGTGCGGCAGTTCACAAAGCTAAATCCACCAAAATTTAAGGGAGACAGGGTTCCCTTGGTGGCAGAGCAGTGGGTGACAGCTATCAAGAAGTTATTTCGATACATGAGGTGTTCTGATATAGAGAGAATGGGATTGGTAGTGTTCTAGATGATCGATGATGCAGAGCTTTAGTGGAAATCCACTCAGACTATATTATTTGCCAAGCATTCGATGATTACATGGGAGGTATTGGTTGATGCTTTTTGCTGCCAGTACATCCCCGATATAGCCTAGAAGAAGTTACAGCAGGAGTTTATGGAGTTGGTAGAGGGGAGCATGACAGTGGATCAGTACAAGTCGAGATTTACTACACTTAGTAGGTTTGATCCACTGACTCGAGTTGATGAGCGGCATAAGATTGATAGATTTAAGGCTGGGCTAAGACCATTTATTAGATCGAAGCTGGCCCCATTTGATATTTGGATGTATGATGAGGTCGTGAGATGGGCTCAGTTGTGTGAGCAGGATTTTGAGCAGTTTCACTCCGAGCCAACATCGAAGGCTAGTAAGGGTAAAGCAAAGAGGGGTGCAGATGACAGAGCAGGTAGAGAGCAGCTTAAAAGGGCTAGACCAACGGGCATACAAATTTCAGAGGGGCGATCTACCAGATCAACTACTGTAGCCCCTACTATTGGCCCCACCTCGACACGAGGAGTACTGCAACTAGGTGTGTGCATTGTGGATGGTTGTATGGTACACAGCCCTGCTACTTGTTGGTAGACCGAACATTTGGTGAGAGACTATCAGATGTTATGAGAGTCCGCTGCATCTACCGCACTAGTCCCAGTCCTTCCTGCATCGACTCCAGCACCAGCAGCTCTGAGTGAATAAGAGAGAGCTACACCCTCACAGTCGAGATGAGCGATTGCAGTAGAGAAGGGTAAGAAGCCCGTGACTCAGGGACAGGTGTACGCATTGGATCAGGAGACTGCTAATGCTTCTACGGATGTGATTAATGGTAAAATTTATATTTTTGACATACTCGTAATTGTATTGTTTGATCTTGGTTCTACTCATTCATTCATATCTCTGCTTGTGCTAACAGAGTCCCAGTAGAACCGGAGCCATTACGGTATGGTATACTTTACAAGTAAATACTCCATTTAAAGAATCTCAAGTTACCGATATTGTGTATAGAAACTGTAAAATAATTGTAGGAGAGAAGGAAATGATAGCTAAGCTAATTTTATTAACTATGTAATATTAGGAATAAATTGGTTACTTGTGAATTTTTTTAGTTTAAATTGTTATACTACATTTGTTACCTTTCTCTCAACCGAAACATTGTACTGTAAGACTTTTTGATAAGGTATAATAAAAGTGATGTGTTTACTAAATTATTTAAGTGTTGTGTGGATGTGTTGAAGGTTTTATTGCCTATGTGGAGGACGTGGAAAAGAAACGCCTCGAGCTGCATGAGATTCCTGTGGTTAGGGATTTTCCAAATGTATTCCCAGAGGATTTGCAAGGGTTACCATGAGATCGGGAGATCAAGTTTACCATTGACTTGATACCCGGCACGGAGCCCATTTCTAAGCCCCATATCGAATGGCATTAACGGAGTTGGAGGAGCTTAAGAAGTAGTTCCAAGAATTATTGGATAAAGGATTTATCCGTCCTAGTGTGTCTCCATGGGGTGCACCGGTATTATTCATTCGGAAGAAGGATGGAAACTTACGGTTATGTATAGATTATCGGATGCTGAATAGGGTGACCATCAAGAATAAGTATCCCCTACCCAGGATTGATGACTTATTTGATCAGCTCAAGGGTGCACAGGTGTTCTCGAAGATAGATCTCTGATCAGGCTATCATCAACTTAAGATTTGGGAGTTGGATGTTCCCAAGACAGCATTTTGGAATTGATACGAACATTATGAGTTTCTGGTGATGCATTTCGGATTGACTAACGCCCCTGCAGCATTCATGGGTTTAATGAATGAGGTGTTTAAGCCCTATCTCGACAAGTTTGTGATAGTATTTATAGACGACATCCTGGTGTATTCTAAGTCTCCGGAGGAGCACAAGTAGCACCTTTACATAGTTCTACAAACCCTCAGACAATAGAAGCTATATGCTAAGTTCAGTAAGTGCGAATTCTGGCTAGATCACATTACATTTATGGGACACATAGTATCGAAGGATGGGGTGTCTATTGATTCGTCCAAGATAGAGGCCATTATACAGTGGGAGAGGCCTAAAATGGTGACTGAGATACGGAGTTTTCTAGGTCTAGCAGGATATTATTGCCTATTTGTCGACGGGTTCTCCAGACTAGCTATTCCAATGATGTGACTCACACGTAAGGATGTTAAGTTCAAGTGGTCAAATGTGTGTGAGCGCAGCTTCCAAGAGTTGAAGCAGAGACTTACTACTACTCCTATACTAGCCTTCCCAATGGATCAAGTGGATTTTCAGTGCATACAGATGCTTCTGCACAGAGATTAGGGTGCATTCTAATGCAGAATGGTCGAGTGATTGCCTATGGTTCTTGGCAGCTAAAGGAGAATGAGAAGAACTACCCAACCCATGTTTTGGAGTTAGGCACTATGGTGTTTGAACTGAAGATATGGCAGCATTATCATTATGGTGAGACTTTCCAGATATATACAAACCATAAGAGTCTAAAGTATCTATTCCTGCAGTGTGAGTTAAATATAAGGCAGCGAAGATGGATGGAGTTGTTGAAGGATTATGACTGTGAGATTTGTACCACCAGAGGAAAGTGAATGTGGTGGCAGATGCTCTGAGCCTGAAACATATGGGTATGGTGTCGTATATGTTGATCAGGAAGCACTAGTTGTTGGAACAGTTCTCGAACCTCAGTCTTAATTTGGTTTCCTCTGAGAGATATGGGTTTACAGCTAGTTTCAAGATTGAGCTGGATTTGATGGATCAGATCAGAGATGCTCAGAAGACTGATGCTTATTGCATAAAGGTTGCCAGTCAGGTATAGATGGGAGTACAGTCGAATTTTGGGATTGGCATTGATGGTATTCTGAGGTTCCGAGGCCGGATTTGTGTTCTCAACAATCGATAGCTTAGAGATCTAAACTTGATAAAGGTCCACACCTCCAGGTACACTCTGCACCCAGGCAGTACTAAGATGCACAAGAATTTACATAGAGTGTATTGGTGGCCGAAGATGAAGAGAGACATCGCGGAGTTTGATGCTAAATGTCTCATATGCCAGCAAGTTAAGTGTGATAACCCTAAATTATCTTACCATAATTTTGTACTCAATTGTAATTCGTATAAGTGCTAAATGTGATTAAGTGATTTTGGGAATTTGAAGGTACCCACCTTGTTCCAAAACTTGAGAATTAAATTTTAAATATATAATTAAACCAATAATGCAAAGGAGATGTATATGTATACCATATATATTGTACCGAGTTTCATATGAACGTTGACGTACGCCCCGATTACCACACGTGACATACATGCATGCATACATAGAAATATATATATATATATATATATAAATATAAATAAATATTTGAATGGGATAAAAATGATATAATGGACATTTATATATATACACACACAAAACTATTTAAGTGAAATAAAATAAATTAAGGCATACCTATGAATAAATAGAGAGATAATGGAATGAAAATGCACCAATATATTATAAATGTAAATAAAGTATTAAAATCCTAAGGTCAATATCGTAAGGACATTAGGAAGACCATTTCAAATGGTATTATACGTATAAATAAATAAATTTATTACTATTGCTAATTCTAAAACTAACCTATGTATAATTTAATTTAATATCAACTATTTGTAGTACTTATATATGTTATGTTAAATAGATTAACTATGGTTAAATTTAATTAATTAACCTAACTAAATTAATGATCTCTTAAGACTGTACACAGACTTAATATGACAAAACCTTATGATGCTGTGATATATACATATATACATATAATACTTTTATATGTATTAAAATAGATGATAATAATAATAATAATAATAATAATAATAATAATAATAATAATAATAATAATTAGGTGGCTTCCCAAGAAAGCCACAAAACATATCCACCTACCCCCACTAAAGGAGTGAATCGGTGGACATAAGATGAGGATGCAACTAAAAATTTGCTACCATTTGAACCAGAGAAGCCGAGAGAGTGGAGAGAGAAAGAAAGAAAGAAAATAAGGAGAAGAGGGAAAGAGGGAGAGAGACCTTAAACACTCGTTCCTCTCCTGTATTTCCATCATTTCTAACCATCAAAAACACTTGATCATTGATTAAACAAATACCGAGCAGCAGCTGAAGTTCGAGATTATTGAACAGGGCACAAGTCGCAAGCAGATGCGAAAAAAAAAGAAGCAGAAAAAGGGAAGAGAAAGAAGGAGTAAGGAAGGGGACCATAGCCACTACAAACACCTACATTTCTCACCATTTTCTAGCCCTGAAAGCTTGAGAAATCTAACTACATTATTGGAACAGAAACTGCCACGGACAAGACCGAAACAGGTACTAGAGTGGTCGGCTGAAAAGTGGTTCAGGTTGGGTGATTTTTATAGGAAAGGCTGAGGAAGCTGTTGGAAATAGCAAGAAACAGCAAGGTGCAGCGTGACAACAAGGCAAATTTCGGTACTACTGAAGGCTGTGTTGGCCGGTTCTTTTGGGCAGCATACAGGGCTAGTTGGTGAGGCAATTTTTGTTTCTTGCAGCAGAAATTTTCAAGTTGTGTTTGAAGGCCATTTGGAGTTGAGTTTTGGGTGATCTTGAAGGCTTTAAACAGAGGTTCCAAAGTGGCTATAAAGTGGCTGAAGCAAGGAAGTCTCGGTAAAAAAAAAAAGAAGAGAGAGTGGCTGGTTTTGCTGTAGCTTCAAGAGGTTCCTTGTTGCCAAATCTAGGACGAAAATAGAACAAGGTTCTACCATTGAGAATAGAAGAGGTAAGGATTAAATATCTTGAGTGGAACTTATTATAAATGATTTATGGAATGATAATGAAGTGTTATGTGATATAAGAGTATAGTGGAATTGATATGAAGATCGTTTTCTTACTTGGAACTTAATGTGCTTGTGTAGAGAATTGATACTAAAAAAATATGTATATATGTATAGGGTTGTTCGAAATAAAATGTTGGCTACTATCTTGGGGAAGTAACAACAGCAACTGGTCATGAGTGAAGGCCGCGAGCGTAGGCTCGGTTTGAAGCTTTGAAAAGGTAAGAATTATTTAATTGTGTAATGAGCTTGGAAAGGGTGGTGTACTAGGAGGTTGAAGAGATGACTTTAGGGGTAAGAAGGAGTGGAAATAACCAAATAAAAGTGAAACGAAAGTATGTGGCAACAAGGGTACTCCTAAGTGGGAAGTTGCTTTGTTGGTTTTCTTTTCTTTAATCCATGATTTTTCTAATGTGATTTTGTGTAGTATTTTTGAGGTTAGAAATAATGAATAATGTTAAGGGAAAATCATTATAAAGAGTTCGACCTTCCTAAGAATATAAGAGTGGAATATTACTTTGTTGGTTTAATGACCCATGTAAATATTACTAAAATGTTAAATAAAACTTAGATGATTAATGTTGACGATTATCATGGAAGAAAATGGGAGGATGGTTCGGCCAAAAAGGATAACTACGAAATGATAAGACATTAATTCAATATCAATATATAAACTCTTTGGGGATGATGCTAAGGGTATTTTTTGGATGTTATACAAGGAATGGTGCAAGGAAGTGGCAACAATCAAAGGTGTAAATGAGGGGTTGCTAAGCACTAACCTTAGTGCTGTAATGTGACTTGGAGCGGTGCAAGAGCTCGACGCTTAAATTGGAAGTTAGAGAAAGATGATTTCTAAGCATTAAGGTAAGTGGGTTAAGTAAAGTAAGTTAGCATCATCTCGTAGAATGATTTTAATTTGATGAATATTCTGGTTTATTCCTACATTAAGAAAATACAAAAGTTATGACTGTCAATGAGATATAGTTGGTTTATAAATTTGGTTTATGTTTGGGCTGGATAAAAAACTTAGTTTCTACTTTATGTGTTGTGGCCAGACAAACGTGCATGTTAAATTAATTGAATTAATGCATATGTGTATTTACATATAGCATATTTTAAGACGAGCTATTTAATGTCTATATTTTAACAACTTGCATCATGTTTTAAATTGTTAAGCTTTGGTTTTAGCTGACCTTTGAAACTGATCAAAACCTTCGCATATTTGAAACTTGAAACTAATTTAATAAGTGTTTTTGAAATTTGTGGAAGCCAAGTGCTACACGAGGAAATTGTTTTTGGACTGTTTTTGAGTGCAGGCATGTCCTACGACATTCGAGTCATGTTTAGCCTACCGAGCTTAGCTCTAGGCCTTATTGCCTGTCTATCGAGCTTTGTGCTCTAGACTATTGTATTGTATCTATTGAGCCTAGTGCTCTAGGTAAATTGTTAGGCTTGTCTGGAAAACCAGCAGACAAGTTCCAGCTCTCGACTGATCAGCGAGACTGGAGTATTGCTCTATGGCCATAGATTTAGTGTTGCTTGCGACACCACTCCATCGCTAGCTAGGATGGATATTGATTGATTGAGGATCATTGCCTAAACTCTACTTACTACTGTTTCATTATCAGTACTGTTTTCAGTGAATCGTGGCAATATGCCTAACCATTATTGATTTCTTGATTTATGACTCAAATTATTGAAGTCTATATTGATCGAAATGATTGTAGTGCATATTGATCATTTTATCAAGTGTTTATTGATTTCTTTATCAAAATGGTCATTAATTGATTTATCGAAATATATTAATCGTTTATTCGAAAAGCATAGTGTATCGAATTTAACCGATTGCATAGTGAATCAATTTAGTCAAAATGCATGGAAAGTTTGAATTTAACAACGTGCATCTTGAAAGCATTTTTGAAACTAAAATGCACGAGAAAAATATTTGACTTAAGACCATGCTTAAAACACCATGCTACTTGTTACTTCAGCATCATTTTCTACCCATGCATGTAGATCGACATGAGTCTAACATGCATTTACTTAAACTACTTACTGAGTCGTGGTTTTGCTCACCCCTTTCTAACAACATCCCAGATCATATGAGCTAGACTCCACACTCGGAGTTTCGGTGCAAGGCCTCGGGGATGATTTTTATTAGCAACACCGGTCTGAGTCCTCTGAGTGTTGTTTTTGTCTCACTTAAGGTATAAAAATAGTTATTTTTCTTATCATGCATGACGTTTAAAATGCACAGTACATGCTTGTGGAATTATTTTGGGATGTAACTTAGGATCGTCCTAGATTATTATAAACTCATATGATTTTCGAGTGCGATTCGAGAAATGATCTATATACGACAATTATGAGCTTATGAAATGCTAATATAGGTAACTGATGAATTTGGAAATATGTGTAGTATATGGTACTATAAACTGTTGATTGTGGAATTGAAAGATGCTGTTGGGAATAGTTGATTATTTTTCAGGTTATTAAGTTGGGGAAAATCGATATTATATAAGAGGGACTTTTTAACCTTTTTCTTTTATCGGTTTGAGAATGAATTAGATTATTAGGTAAGTTGAGTTGTCTTAAGAGATAGCAAATTAAATAGTGAATGTAAAGTTAAATTAAATTGAGAAACGCAAAATTAATTTGGAAGCGACACTGACATCGAATACAAATCTTAAAGTGAAAAAAAATCTAGTTCGTAAAATTGGGAAAACGGTATAAGTGTGATTGATAAGTGTACGTCGCGGCCTTCGGGTTGTGACGTTGAGATCAGGCATTAGAAGCCTGCAGGTTTATTACAGCCTCTACCGATTCCTACGTGGAAATGGGAGCATATCACAATGGACTTCATCATGGGTTTGCTTAGGACCCGAAAGAATCATGATGCTATATGGGTGATTGTAGATAGATTAACAAAGTCCTTCTACTTTTTAGCCATCAGATCTACAGATTCCCTCAGTGCTTTAGCTAATTTATATTTACGGGAGATAATGAGGTTGCATGGTGTTCAAATGAGCATCACTTCTGATAGGGATTCTTGGCTATGGGGTCCCGACTGAATTTCAGCACCACCTTTCATTTGCAAACTGATGGACAGCTCGAGTAAGTGATACAGATGCTCAAGGATATGTTAAGGGTGTGTGCGTTGGATTTTAAAGGCTCCTGAGATGACCACTTGCCATTAGCTGAGTTTGCATATAACAATAGTTATCAGATGAGTATCAGCATAGCATCATACGAGGCTTTATATGGTAGAAGGTATAGATCCCCAATTGCATGAGAAGAAATGGGAGATCAGAAACTATTAGCCCTCGATTTGGTAGAGCAAGCTTCACGAGATGTGCAACTTATTTGTAAAAGATTGAGAACTGCACAAAGTCAGCAAAAAAAGTTATGCAGACATAAGACGCCAACCACTTGAGTTCTCACTAGGTGATTTTGTATTTTTGAAGGTTTACCCATCTAACAGTATCATGAGATTCAAGAAGATAGGAAAGTTTAGTCCTTGATACATCAAACCATTCAAGATCTTAGATCACGTAGGAGACGTGGCATACAGATTAGCACTACCACCGAAGTTATCAGGAGTGCATAATGCATTCCATGTCTTGATGCTTAGGAAGTATCATCTAGATCCGTCTCATGTAATTCAGTATGAACCATTAGAGATCCGAGAGGATATGAGTTACATGGAGTGACCTATTCAGATCCTAGATCAAAAGGATAAAATGTTGCAATCTAAGACGATTCCATCAGTGAAAGTGCTCTGGTAATACCATTCTGAAGAGGAGGCAACATAGGAATTGGAGAGCTTGATGCGAGAGAAGTACCCAGAGCTATTTCAGTGAGTGGTCTAGATGAAATTCGGAGGATCGAATTTCCTATAGGTGGGGAGGAAATGTGAGAACCGATTATATTGTACTATACATGTATAAAATATTTAATTATTAACTAATTTTGATATATTTTGTAAATTATAAGTAAAAGTGATATGGGCCCCACTTGAATTTTGTGCCTAGATGTATGTATGATTGAAGAACTAGTGCACACAAGGTGTAATAATTATAATGCATAAATTTTTGAGATCAAAATACTTTATTCTCATGATTTTGGGAAGTGTGGTAAACAAATTAGAAAATGACAGTTACGTCACGAGGGTATTTTCGTAAATTGTGCCCAAACTAAAATGAATTGAAATAAGTAAAAATATCATGATATTCTACATGAAAAGGAGTTTAAGATAGTGTCGATAGATTTCTTGAATCAATGGTTAATCAGAAAATTTTACTGGCAGTCCGCTAGGGGTAATTTTATAATTTCAAGCTTTTGATGTACCGCACGTTGATGAAACCACCATAATTCATCAAAATACATCCAATAAGAGTATTTGGTGATGAAATCTGAAATTTTGCAGTGCAATTACATAGTTATTACCATTACGAAAGCTTAAGGGCAAAATTATCAAAAATTTTCATAACCAAGGGCATTTTGGTAATTTTACCCCCTTTTAGAGAATTCTTTATAATTCTTTGGCTGATGACCGGCCACTATTCATCATCCCTTGCAAGCTCCCTCATGCCACTATAAGAAGAAGAAAAGAAAAAGAAAAAAAAAGCTCACATAATTTAAAAACTAGCCATTTTCTCATCAAATTGTCTTCTACAAAATCGTTCTACTCACCTTCCTCTATCTAACCATATCCTTAGATCATTAAACAAGTGACTATATTAAGAGAAAAGGAAGTTGAAGTTTCAGCCAAAGTGAGTCCTCTACCATACATTGTGTTTTATTTAATTTCAATAGTGTAAGATGATTCATTCAAGCTTGCTAAACATGTTGGTAGCATTAGATTTGATTAAATTGAACAAAATAAAAATGTGCCAGTGAAGGGGGGCTTTGGTCATGATGAGAACTATAGGGAACCATTGTGTTTCATGCATAAAAATGATGCCAAATTGTTGCATGAACATGATTAGGCATAAAGGAAACATTAGATTGTTGAAAAACAACAATTTTGGCTAGATGAAGATTTTGGCCTAGGCAAGGGGACCCATGTTCATGTCTGCATTTGATGATTTTAGGGTGCCATTAGACTGTCGAAATTACAAGGAGTCCACCGGTGCAATCAGATTTAAAATTCGACTTAAAACGAAGAAGTTAAATTTCATTACCAATAGAAAATATACTGCATAAATATTTATAGTGTATAATGTTGCTGCAATTAAGCTTGAAAAGTAGCTTAAAAATAAGTCTTAAGTGAGCTAATATTTTTGGTGAAATTATCTGCAACCCGGGAGTATCGGATTACGAGTGGTGCAGTCGAGAAAGTCGAATAAGTTAGACAGGTAAAGGATGCGTGTGTAGACTATAAAGATATTTCGAATGCATGATTTTGATACAAATAATTTTATGAGAATATTTGGAAGTGAATTGCCTTGAAAACTGTGAAAACTGTGATTTTTGGCTGGTATTATACTTTGTTTGAATTGCAGGAAGGCTAGGGTATTAGCAGCCGTTATGCTGCTGAAATTTCTTAGAAAAATTTTCTAAAAATGTCATGAAATATTTTAGTGCAATATTGATTGATTTTCTAGCCTTGAAAATGAGATATTTAATATTTTTCATAATATATGAATATACCGAAAAATATTACTTAAATATTCATGGTATCGAATTTAATGAAAGTAAAGTTACCGAAAATTACTCCTAAGTGATTTACAGTGTAAGAAGTGGTTTATAACGTGAAGAATTGAAAAGTGAATATTTTATAAATTATTTTCATTATAATATTTACTATATTATAAAATAACTTTTATGGACTGACTGAAGATTTTACTGATTTTACCGATTCCATAAAGGTGATTTTATTGTTTAAACATTGTTTTCAGACTGTTAGGCCCCGTATCATGCTCACGTGTTTACTGTACTGTTACTATGTGAAGTTGTTGATATTGATCATATCTTCAGTGTCCCGGTTGATACTTGATCAGTGTACGACCGATAACAATTATAAACTATGGCCATATGTCTCATATATTACTGTTACTATTCCCTACGAGGATTATAACATGATATATTATGGGAGTTTCTGGTCTCCACTACTGTTACTGTTTACTGTGATATTTTACTGAACTGTACTGTTACTGAAACTGGTTACTGGATGAATTACTAAATTGTTATTATTACAAAACTGTTTATCGTATTGAACTGTATATCGTACTGTTTACTATGGTTTATCTAATTGTGAAAGTGATATTTTAATATGGAAATTAAATTATTTCCTAAATGATTTATTTAATGGTTTATCATACCATTTTTATTTGAATTATTTATATATGGAGAATTATTAAATGAGTTTATATCAAATTTAATTTCTACTCCCTATAGTCGCTTCTAGGCTCTGAGACAAGACAAGTATTTCAAAATACTTTCCATACTCCATCCAGATCCCTAGCCGACTATATTATCCTTCCTTTACAGTCCCTAGTGCACATATAGGAAAATAAATGATCTTATTGCATATAGATATTGTGATATCAAGTTCTGCATACAAATCCTTTACTGAGTTGTGGATTGCTCCCTCCTTTATTTTCACATCTACAGATTATTTTCAGTGATGGCGTGACTTACTATATGAGGATTTCGACTGTGCTTTTGGTTACCCCAAGGCAATATAGTGTGGATCATGGAGGTACAATCATTTACTTTATATGTTCAGACTTACTTTTACAGTACTACAATGTTGTAATTATGAACAGGGGATGTAAATGTTAAGCAAATATTGATATGTAAATATTCTTGCTTATGTAAATTAAATTAAATTACTGTTATAAAGTGTTTACTATTTATAGAAAGTGGAAATAAAGGCATCGTAAACAGCCCAACCATTATTGTTTGTGTAGAAATGCGTGAAATACTGTGTATATGGACTGTGATATCAACAATGAGTTAATACGATACAGCATGATTGAGCTCTCGCCCGCATCTAGGTTAATTTTTTACTACGTTTTAATTTCATGTTAGTGACTTGGTGAGGTTTTATTTAGTTCTAACAGAATATATAAAGAAGCAGAGGGTGTTGGTGAAGGGGGAGAAAACCAAGGTAAGAAATAAAGAAAAGAGTTGAAAGAAAGATATATGAAGGAATAGAGAGGAGAGTGACGCCAAGAAAGGAAAGTGAAGTAGAATAGAGGAGGTATGAGGTATGAGAAACTGAGAGAAACAATAGCAAAGAAAGAGGCAAAAATGCTATTGCTGAAAGGCATTTCATGATACTGACTGGTGCTAGTTAAAAGAGGTCTTCGACTAGTTGTATTAGGCACTGTGACGAAGTGTATAAGGGTCTGAATATTGCCTAGTTAGCACAACATATAAGGTTTGAGAACAATAACATTTGGCTGAACAAGGAATGCTAAACGTTGTCAATTTTTAAGGTAGGCACAAAGGTTCTTAAAGGCTAGAATCGATCCCTAAAACAAAGGTTGATATCATGGCATTTAAGGGTTATGATCAGTGACAATGAAGACCTAACAATGAGGTTTGGTTTGGAGTTTATTAGAAAGCTAAAAATGAGCCATTTTGGTACAAAATAGGGGCTGTTGTCCTTTCCACTCTTGGTAAAACATAATGCATGTAGGGGAATCGAATGGTGGTTGGTGTTAAGAGTAAGCAATGTCGCCAAACAAGGCTAAGAGTTGCTGAGATAGGCGCTGACTTAAGGGCTGGTATGTTCTGTGATTAAGGTTCTAAACTCATTAGTAAATAGAGAGTAAAAGGAGTGGAGTGAAGCTGAAAGACAAAAAGAAAAGGTTGAAACGATGAGCCTTTAAAGGAAGCTTTCTTGCACAGCCAAGCCAAGGCTTTCTCCATATGAAACAGCAAACAGAAGTTGAAAGTAGGGACGTGAAATGGTAAAAGAAGGGGCCTAATGAGGAAACTCATTCTCGGTTCTTCAAGTTGAAATAGATATATGAAGAGTTGAAGTGAAGAAGGAAATGAAGGGCAGCAAGCAAAAACAAAAGGGGCTTAGTTTTGTGAATTTTCAATGGTAAGCAGTAGTTGTGGTGTAGGGAAGTGAAAAATAATTAAAAGAAATAGGGTGGAAATATTTGACCATAAAGGCATTCATTGAACAAAATACTTACCTAGCTTTGATTTATATATATATGTTAAAATGGTTACTGAAGAGATATGATAAAATGCTTATACCATTTTTATACTTATGAGAGATGAGAATTAATTGGTTTAAGGGAAACGATTTATTTATTACTCCCTATAGTCATTCTCGGTTTTCGGGACAAGATAGGTATTTCAAAATACCTTCCATGCTCCATCTGGATTTCCCGGCTGACTATAGTATCATTTCCTTTTTAGTGTGCTTAGCATACAAATAAGAAATTAGAGATTTTACTACATATAGTCTTCGAGGTATCAAGATTTGCATACAAATCTCTTATTGAGCCGTGGTTTGCTCACTCCAATATATTATCTCTCCAGATTTTTCAGTGACCGTTTGAGTATGTCATCTGAGGATTTGAGGCTATACACTGAGCACCCTGAGACAACATTTATAGACCCCAAAGGTATATTTAAATTATTTTATATATTCAGACTTCTGATTTATGATACTACAATGTTATATTAAATTAGGAGATGTAAGTGTGGATAAAAATACAATTTGTATAATATTTACTTCCGTTAACTATATTAATTTATGGATATCGTGTTTTATTTGAATTAAATATGAAAAATAAGATATCGCAGACAGCCCAACCTATTCATGTGTTGTGAAATTGTGTAAAAAGAGTAAATTATTGTGTACTTGGGATGTGACAGAAGCAGATAAGAGGCCAAGTAAGGAGAGAAAGAAGTTGTTTTAGGGGCTGTTGTCCAAGGCCAAAATAGGGCAAAACCATCCTGGTAACAGGGGAGTGTTACATGATCTACTAATGGTAGAGACAACGTGATTGTCTAATGAAGGAGGAAGTTTTTATGGTTGGTTCAACTTAGGCCATCTAAGGCTAATACCTTCAAAATAAGGCTGGGAACAATAAGGAACAGAAACAAGAATGGTTTAGCTCAAGAGGCTTTTCTGCTAGGTACTAAAGTAGCCATTGACTAAGAAGGAGCAAGACTGAACCAAGGAGTTGAAATGGCCATTTCAATATATACAAAAGGCAGAAGCGAGAGGCATAGTGAGTCTTAAAGGGCTGAAGTTGATGATTTTAAGGTAAAGTGATATTTGTTTGGAAATGAATAAATAGGTATATTAAAGAATGAAAATAGTGATGTGTATATATACATATAAATACACATTAGTGTGGGTGATGTTTGTTGAAGGTTCATAGATAGGTATATTAAAGGATAAGAATGGTGATGTGTGTGTGTGTGTGTGTGTGTGTGTGTGTGTATCATTAGCATCAATATGTAAATAAATGCCATTAAGGTGACACACACACACACACACACACACACACACACACACACACACACACACACATATATATATATATATGCATACACACACCAATGGAGTGGCAACGAAGAATTAATCATCGACGTAGAAGTGAATTCAATTAATTGTGCTCTAAGATATATGTCTTAGTAGGTGATTAAACGTAATTAAGATATGTTATTGAGATAATAATCAAAATTGGTTTGTAGTGACTTGGAGAGATCAGGAGCCTGTGTTTCGATTTGGAAGTTCGAGGAAGATAACTTTTAAGCATTGAGGTAAGTGGATTAAGTAAAGGTTGTTAGCATCATCTCATAGGAATGATTTAAGTTTTATCAATATTTGGATTTGTTGCCAAATTAAGTGATGTGATGCTATTAAATTGGGCAATTAAGGTAAGCAAAGGTAAGATTGAAGTTACTATTGAGATGTGATTCTCGAACACCGCTTGGGCTGGACTAAAAACCTTATCTTTTTGCTTTGTGTATTGTGGCTAGCCAAGCTTGCATGCTTAGTGAAGTGTGCATGTGTTAATTGAAGTATATAAACTTTGTTGTTCTATATGCAAAAGTTAAGTGTACTAGTGCATGGCATGCATTAATTATACGAGGTAGCCATGCAAATTGTGTAGTGGCATGTCCTCGATGCATACACGATTCATGCACAAAATGTTTTGATTCAAGCTACTCCATGTATAAGTTTTATAATGACATTGCATTTGTCTTCAATTGCAAAGTCTTGGTTTTGAATTGACTTTTAAAATAAATCAATAACTTCACATAATTGAAACTCAGAATTGGTTTAATAAGTGTTTTGAAATTCGTGAAAGCTAAGTGCTATAGAGAAATACGTTTTCAGATTCGTTTTTGATTTCAAGCAGACCCATTGACCTTCGGGTCACTTTGAGCCTATTGAGCTTAGCTCTAGGCCTTATTACCCGTCTTTTGAGCTTTGTGCTCTGGACTACTATACTGTACTGTACCTTCGAGCCTAGTGCTCTACGTAAATTATAAGGCTTGTCTGGAAAACTAGCAGACAAGTTCCAGCTCTTAACTGATCAGTAAGATTGGAGTACTCTATGGCCATAGATATTGTACCGTAGGAGCTACCTTTAGAATCCTAAGGGACCTATGTGCTACACCGATATCTTTTGGACCATAGGAGCCACCTCTAGAATCTTGAAGGACCTAAACACGGATATTGTTCGAACTGTGGGAGCCACTTCTAGAATCCTAAGGGACCTATGCGCTACAAGGATACTTTTTAGACCATGGGAGTCACCTCTAGAATCCTAAAGGGCCTACATGCTACACGAGTGCCTCGATACGACACTTTCTCCATTGCTAGCTAGAATGGATGTCGTAACTGTATCAGTGAGTGGGGTCTTTGCCACAACTTTATTAGATATCTATTTGATATCGTTTTTCAGTGATTTGAAGCTTTTGCCTAAAAGTGACAAGTGATAGATTTGAAATCGTTTTCAGTGAATTGAAGCTTATGCCTAAAGTGATAAGTCATCGATTTTGAAACCATTTTCAATGAATAGAGGCTATATGCTTAACGTTTATTGATTATCATTTTGTGAATTGATTGATTTATCGAAATGCATAATAATTGATTTATCGAAGTGCATAATAATTGATTTATCAAAGTGCATAGTTATTAATTTAAAACGAAGTGCTTAGTAATTGATTTATCGAAGTGTATTGTGTTTGACTTCATTGAAATGCATAGTGAAAGTGTTTTGATTAAAATCTGTATTAGGTCATTAGCATCATTACTTAATATCATGCATACATGTCACTTCAAAGATGATTAATTATGCATTTGCATGTAGATCAAAATAAGTCTAATACGCATTTACTTAAACTATTTTACTGAGCCGTGGTTTGCTCACCTCTTTCTAAAATCCTTGCAGATCATACGAGCTAAACTCCACACTCGGAGTTTTAGTACGAGCTTTGGAGACGGTATTTATTTGTGATACTTGTCTAATCCTCCGAGTGTTGCTTTTGCCATTTTGAGGTATATGGATCTTATATGGATGTTAGTTATCATGTATGGACATTATAGGGTACACAGTACATGTTTAATGAAGATATTTTGGGATGTAACTTAGGATCGTTCTAGATTATTATAGTCTCATATGATTATTGAGTGCGATCCGAGAAATGATCAATGTACGACAATTATGAGCTTGTGAAATGCCATATATATTTAACTAATGATTTTTGGAAGTATGTGTAGTATATGGTGATATAGATTGTGGATTGTGGAATTGAGATATGTTGTTGGGAATAGTTGTTATTTTGCAGGTTATTTACTAGGGAAAATCGATTATATATAAAGGGGAGTTTTCGATCTTTTTCTTTTAGCAGTTGATATTGAATTAAAGTATCAAGTAAGTTGGGTTGCCTTAGGAGATAACCAATTAAATGGTGAATGTAAAGTTAAATCAAATTGAGAAATGCGAAATCAGAGGCGACACTGACATCGAATATAAACCTTAAAGGGAAAAGAAAATTTTAGTTTGTAAAATTGGTTAACTGTAATAAAGTGAAAGTGATAAGTACGTGTCACGGTCTTCGAGTTGTGACAAAAATATTGGGTTTTATAGGTTGTGAGTAGTGATTTCAAATTTTTTTAAAAAAGTTTAGTTGTTTTAGTAAATAGATTGTAAGGGATAAATGGTAAGTTGTTAATAGAATTTCTCAATATTAGAAATATTTTAATTCTTGCACTATAATTTTAGAGAGAAAAAAATTCAACCACACCAAATCAAGTCTAAGAAAAACATTTTTATTTTAAATTTTTATAAAAAAAGATGTTGTATTGATATTGAAAAAAAATACAAGAGCTTGGGAATTAAGTTTGAAAGCATCTTTGAAAAGAAATACAAGACTATGTTAAAAGGGTTTAATTGGTTGTTGAAGAATTAGTAGTAGAGGTACTCATAGATCGGATTGGGTCGAGTTTGAGTTAGGCATGATAAGTTATTAAGAAATATATAGTGAGTCTAACCTTGCTCGACCTAACTTTTTGGATCTAAATTTTAGCTCAAACCCATTTTTACGTACAAGGAATAATTCTAATCTTGTACAAGCTCCCCCAAAATACTATTAATTTTTTAAAAAAATTATAGTAAAATATAAAAATATAAAAAATAATAGTTAATATGTATAACACAATATGTTAAAATAAATTCTTACAAAAAGACTACAAAAAACATGAAAATTTTAAACTAAAGTTTAAAAAATAATTCAAGTTCAAACTCAATTGTACAAAAACAATCAAAATAATTAAAAGATGAATTAGTATAAAAAATAATAAAAAAATTATAATTATAAAGTCGGATTGGGATGACTTTGAACTAAAATGGCTAACATAAGTTTGACTTGATTTTTATTGAGTTTTGAATTTTAAGCCCAAACTCGTTAAGCAAGCTATATATTTTTGTTTTAACCTATTTGAAAATTGAATGGGCCTTTAGACTTAAATGAATAGCTCGATACTTCAAGAGGTATAATTAGCTTCTGTTTGATTTACTGAAAATGACTTTAGATAATACTTTTTAAAAAATGTTTTCATTTTCTGGAAAACTAAAAATTTTTTGTTATCTGGCTGAGTCAATGAAAAATATTTTTTGTCATTTGGTTTTTTTTTTGAAAAATCTAGTTTTTTAAATGATATTAACATAATTAGTAAAATATTAAAAGTTATTTTTATTCATTAATTAATTTATTAATATTAAAAATAATTTATTTTTTATAATATTTAAAATTAAAATATTATATTATTAAACATTCAGAAAAAGTATTTATTATTACTTATACTATTATTTTTAAAAAGTTTGAAGTAAAATACTATTTTAATATATTATATATTAATAATATATTAATATTTATTTTTGAAATATTAAAAGTATTTATACTGAAAGTATTTATTATTAAAATCATAAAAAATTATTATTTATTTATACTTATTTGTAAAATATTTAAAATATTTGTAAATAAAATGTAAAAAATTATCTCTTAAATTAAAATATTAATAAATTATTAAAAATATTCATTATTAAAATGATAAATATATTATTTATTAAATTAGTATTTATTATTTATTATTGAAATAATAATATAATATAATATTGTTTATAATTGAAATATTAAAACTATTTAAGATTATTATACAAAATGAAATATTTAAACTTAAAATACGAAAAGATTTTTAATGTTAGTATTTTAATATATAAATTTTTTAAATAAAAAATATTTTTATTAATATAATAATATTTTATGTAAGGTTAAATTATATTAAAGTTAAAAAATCATATCCAAAGTCTAGCTTGAGTAGAATTATACTCATGAGCTTAGTAAATAACTTCGAACATAGACAACCATTTTACAGAAAATATTTTCCCTTTTTGAAAGTATAAGGACAATTTAAAAAAAATGATTTAATTTTCCAATGATTAGAAAAGCATTTTCTTTTGTCCAACTAATTTTTTGCTAATCAAACACCAAAAAATGCAAAAATTATTTTTTCAAAATCATTTTCGGTGAACTAAAGAAAGTCTCGATAGTATCATTTTTGTAATTAATGATTTCTATTGTCAAGTGAATAATAATCATAATAATAATAAGAGTGATTTTAAATGCAACCAAAAAATCACTAAACGCAACCTATCTTTTTTAATCTTTAATATTTTTAAATTAAATTACTATTTTACCCTTCCCACAACCTATACTCAGCCAATTTCTTTTCTCTATTCTGCCGAGCTTTTCATTCACTCTTCCATTCACTTCACTCAAAATCTTTGTAATTTGCTGAAATGGATTACGAATCTGATGCTTCCATGAAAAATTATGAAAAAGATGAAGATATAAACAACAAAACAGAGATATCTGGAGAGGTATGATGCATTTTATTAAAGTTTTAAAAACTTTCGATTTGAAAAAAACCCAAAAACTGGGTTTACGAAACTCCTGGAAATGAATTTTCAGGAGTTTCTTCATGCTCCAGGAAATTCATTTCTGGGAGGGCTTTCAAGCTCCCGGAAACGAACTTCCGAGAGCCCTTAGGAGCTCCCAGAAGTAGACTTCTGGGAGCTATATTTTTTTAATATTATAATATATTTATTTGTTTATTTATTTAATAAAACTAATTATTTGTTTAATTTTGTAGGATTATAGAAGATTAGTTGTTTTTTAGCAAGAAGCAACGTTTAATCAATTCGATTGTACATATGCATTTTCTATGGATAAGGTATGAAATGGTGAACCGTAATTATCTTGAATACGAATAAAGTCAAAAGTTAATTAATATTTGTATATTGTATAGGTTTTCCTACTCGAGAAGCATTGATTCATGGGCAAGGGAGGTCAGAAGAAATTTAGGCTTTGTAGTTGTGATTAAAGCCTCTAAAGCAGCAATTTTTTCAAGAAAACCTAGATTACGACTCTCATGTGAACGAAGTGAAAAATTCAGGGAGTCAAAGAAGAAAGAAATAGCAGATAAATTATGTTGTAAGGGTACGGGAACGAAGAAGTGTGGTTGTCCATTTGAGCTACATGGTGTAAAGTTGGAGAAAGACGATGAGTGGGGAGTTAGAGTAGTTAATGGGTTGCATAATCATCTACCTGCGAAACAGTTTGAAGGCCATTCATTTGCAACAAGATTGTCAGCTGAAGAGAAGAATATAGTTGCTGAAATGACCAAGAACATGGTAAAACCACGAAATATACTCATGACTTTGAAAAACAAGAATGAGAAGAATGTCTGCACTGTCAAGACTATTTACAATGAACGGCAAGCCTACAAATTGCTTGAGAAAGCTGGTAGGTCTCAAATCCAACAATTGATGAAACGGTTAAATGAATGTAAATATATGGAGTGGCATCGTAATGATGAGTCAACTGATGTTGTCAAAGACTTGTTTTGGGCACATCCTACATCGATAGAGTTGTTGCATGCTTTTCTACATGTGTTAATTATGGACTACACATACAAAACCAATAAATATAGGCTCCCATTCCTTGAGATCATTGGTGTAACATCAACAGATATGACTTTTTCGGTTGCATTTGTGTACATGGAAGCCGAGTGTCAAAACAACTACACTTGGGCGTTGCAGAAGTTACGAAGTTTAATGTCATATGTTGCATCACCATCTGTCATTGTTATTGATCGAGATTTGGCATTGATGAATGCAATTGCAGTAGTGTTTCCAACAGCAACCAATCTATTATGCAGATGTCATATATCGAATAATGTGCTTACTAACTACAAAAAGTATTTTGAGCGCAAGGATAGGTGGGACGCATTCATGGCATCTTGGAGCGTTCTTATGTTTTCATTGACGAAGGACGAGTATGAGAGGCATTTGAGCTCGATGCAATTAGATTACCATAGTTATCCAAATGCATTGCAATATGTGAAGTATACTTGGTTGGATAAGCATAAAGAGTGATTTGTTGTAGCTTAGACTGATAGAGTGATGCACTTTGGCAATGTAACAACTAATAGGTATGTTTAATGTTATCTTTTAAGTTTATGTTTATGTTAAATAATGTTTTGAATTTATAATAAATGCATTTCATAATTTGTTGTAGAGCGGAGAGTGCACATGCAAAATTGAAAAGACACCTTGGATTGTCTTAAGGTGATTTTGAAACATCTTGAATAGTTATCAACTCCTTGATTGATCTACAACATACAGACATAAAAGCTTCATTTGAGGCAAGTCTTACCTTAAAAATAACAAAAAATGCGAGACCGATACTTTGGTTGCACTCTTATCAACAAAACGAGTGCAACCAAGTAAAAATAACAAAAATGAGCGAGCCGCGTACTCTACATGCTCCTTATCATCAGAGTTGGTCACACCAAAAAATTTATCTCATAACCACTGCAACCTAACCTGTGGTCCTCGAGAGGCGACAGTCTCTGCACATGCCTTCTCTGCAACGACGCCAAGCAAACGCACCAGCATCCCATTTGCCTCATCGATGGAGACAGTAGCAAATGATATAATTTGACCAACCACAAGAATGCCAACTAATGTAGGCACATCATCTAGACAGCATGTGAAAAGTGTTGGTCTCTAGCTGCCACCTCTTAGTAAATGCAAAAATGATGGTCTTGTTGCACGTCAAGTAACTACAGTCCAACAACGGAGCCAACCCTGAATGCTGGATGATCGACCGGATGCATGACCGACTCGGATCCAACGACCATGTACCAACTTTCAAACCATGATTAATGACTTTAATCTCTCCTCGTTCCTGTATTAAAACAAATAAATAATTAGTATATAATTAAGTGTAATTTTCATAGTAATAAATATGTAATACCTTTCAAAATATACCTTTCCTTTCCAAATAGCTATAGCAACATAAGATCCAAAGCTTCGCAAAACGGACGCATCAACTGGACCACCACTACCAACTCCTTGACCAGAAGTACTGGCCTACTGTGTACCCTGGGTAGTAGTGGCCTGTTGCCTCTCCTGGACAGCTGTTACCATGCTAGAAGCACGGGCATGCTGCGTCTCCTGGGTAGTAGTGGCCTGCTGTGTATCCTGTTGTCTTGCCTCAACAGCTGCTACCTCGCTAGAAGCATGGGCATGCTGCGTCTTCTAGGTAGCAGCTGCCTCATCAGATACAGGCACTTGCTGTGTCTGCTCGGTAGCTGCCTCAACAAGAGTAGCAGGTGCGATCTTTAGCTGCATGGCCTTATCACCTGCTGCTACGGATGCAATGCATCGCCTAACATGTCGCCTCCTCTCAGATGCTGTCGATCGCCATCGCCACCGCCACGTGGATGGACTCAAGGGGGGACAACTAGGACTACAACCACGACCACGCAATGACCTGGCTCCTCGTGTACGTGCCATCTGTAAAAACTAATTTTATTAAAAATATATAATAAAACTAATATTATTAAAAATTTAATGACATAATTAAAATTAAAATTTAATAATAATAAAATTTAATAATAATAAATTAAAATTAAAATTAAACAATAATAATAAATTTTCAAAATAATAAATTAAAAATTAAAATTAAAATTTAATAATAAGAAAGTTAAAATTAAAATTGAACTCACGGTAGCCTGCTGCCGTGAGGCCTTTAGGGCTCATGGCTTTTTCTTGCTGTGAACCCCCGAGGCCTCACGGCTTTTCACTACCGTGAGACTCGTGATTCAGCCTAACCGATGCCCTAACCGATTATCTTTTACATTTACATTCAAAAACAACAAATTCACAAATAAAATCAATAATGTAGAAGATTTTACCTTATAAATCGATGAAGAAATGCAGATTTGATGATGATTACCGAAAAAAATTGGTGAAAATTGAGAGTGAAAATAGTAAAGGAGGAAGAAACGGGAGAACTGCTGCAGGTAGATTGTATTTTAGGATATTTTAAGGTATTTTAGGAATTAAAGAAGTAAATAGGTTGGGTTTAGAAGAAATAAAAAAAGGACAGGTCGCGTTTAGTGTTTTATAGGTTGTATTTAAAATTTCTCTATAAAAGCACAAACTTGGAGGCGTTAGCGAGGAGCAAAGCCGAAGATGGTCGTAGTTACATTCGCAGTGGCTGGCAGCATTTCCCTCGCACCTTCTCTACCCCCAAACCTATTTCTTTCAATTTCAAGTGAAATACCCAGAAACAAGACAACCAAAGTTATCCCACCAACAACAAAAGCATGGAAGATTAGAGCCCTCGTTGCATCTTCTTTGTCGTCCTTGGTTTCTGATTCTTTTAATCGAACAGGTGGACAAGTTTTGCCGGATAAAGAATGTCTCAAAAAATATAAAGAAAAGAGCAAAAACAAGAAAAGGGTTTTCTTCTTGGACGTTAATCCGCTTTGCTATGCAGGAAATAAGCCAAGCTTACTGTCTTTTGGTCACTGGGTTTCTCTTTTATTCTCTCAAGTCAGCCTCACTGACCCTGTTATCGCAGTAAGTTTTTTTTATCTCTTCATTTATTGTCCCATAATATTTTAGTAAGCATTGGTAAATTCAAATGTTTAATGTTTCATTGAGTTTATCTTTCTTTCTTTCATTCAGCTGCTGTTGCCCATTTAAAATAACAAGTTATTATGGAAAATGGAACATTGCTTGCAAAATTCTATGATTATTTATCTACGTTGCTTTTTGTCGTTTGTTTCCAAGTAAAATCGAAAAGTTTGCTTGGATATAAAAACAATTACTTGTATTTTTGAAAGAATTAAAAGATAAAATTGCGATCTGTGTACAGTAAAATGTGAGTTTTTACTTTTATATGAATCAGTTATGAATGAATATGTGTTACAATTAGCGTAATTGCTCAGTTTTTGATAAATGTTATGGTGATGATTTTGCATTTTCTTGTTTGCGTTTACTTTTAAATAACCTTTGAAGAATCGACAAGAAAATGACAAAAGCAAGTAGCAAAACTAACAAACAAACATGGTCTTATGTTTGCAGACACTATAATTTGGTTGTGGTTAGGCCTTTCTTAATGCTTTTTGCAGGTTTTTGATGGTGATAAGTGTAATGAGCGGCGGAGACAGTTATTGCCTTCATATAAAGCGCATAGGAGGAAATTCTTTGGACAACCAACAACTTCTAGAAAATTTGTTCAGAATCAAATTGGGAGGTCACAGCAACTCATCATGGATGTTCTCAGAAAATGCAATGTACCAGTGAGTGAACCTCTTTAGTTTTAACTTCATTCTGAAAACAAAGTTAAGAAGCCTAGATAACAAAAGTAATATGGTTTATAAATTTATAGAAGAATGTTCTAGCTTATGGTGGTGTTCAGTTAGGTTATAGAGAAATCAATGGTACGCAAATTACAAAATTAGCTTGTCTCTAAAGTAAAATTACTTTAGGACAATAAAGATGAATCCTTTCATTTATTAGATGGCTGAAGAGATTAGAAACTAGCTTAATTTAAATAATTGTTGAGATTCCAGATAGATCTTTTTTTTTCTTATAAGAAAATTATATCTATTTGTTGGCAAGAAAGTTGCATCTTATGACTCAATCCAACATGCCACCATATTCCTAAATGTCATAGATGTTATGCAATCATTATTCTGAAGTATCATTGATACTAAATTGTTGGTGGATCCATCTCTTTTGTTTTATTGGTTGCATCAGTGAGAATCTAAATCATGCAGGTCATACAAATTGAAGGAAATGAAGCTGATGATGTTGTGGCCACACTGGTGGAACAAGTTCTACAAAGGGGATATCGTGTAGTTATTGCTTCTCCTGATAAGGATTTTAAGCAGTTGATTTCTGAAAATGTTCAAATTGTTATGCCTCTGGTGGAGTTAGACCGCTGGTCCTTTTATACTCTAAAGCACTATATAGCTCAATATAATTGTGATCCACATTCTGACTTGAGCCTTAGTAAGTATGCAATGCCTTTTCTTTTTGGTGATAGTAAGATTGTGATTATCAAATTGTTGATGTAATTTCTAACATAATTTGTATGTTAGTCATGAATTATGTTCAGATTTCTATAGTTTATTGACAATATTATAGTGAACAAGTTTTAGTTAGGAGTACCTTTTTTCTTCTTTTTGAAACAGCTTGATGCTCATGTGATGAATATTCTATAGAGGCCCACATGCTCCTTTTTTTTTTTTTTTTCATTTTTCTCTTTGTAGATGACAGTTATTAAGTGAATATCTACTGTAGAGGTGTTGCTAGTAGGCTATTTCAATGCAGATTCTGAGTTTTAGAAAACAGCTCCTTTCATGGCTCCTGAAAGAATGCAGCCTAATTTGGAGAGCTGGATCTCTCTCCTAGTTACAAACTTCTACAAATTCTGGTTCTTCATGTGAACACAATATTGTGTGAGCTTATTTTGGACATGCAGTAACTGGTCCAATAAGATAACAACCTGCAACTACACTCTGTATAGTTAAAATGTATTAACTAAGACTATTTTAGTTGTGTTCTTTTGGAGAAATGAAGGTGTGGGAGTATGGCAAGACATGATGCCTGCTGCAAAACAACCTTAATTTATAATAAATATTGAGCCTTGGTACTGAAGTTCCATTAATATAAAAGTCAAAAAAGATAGTACATAGTTCATATGGGTTTCTTTAATGGTTCCAAAAAAAGCAAGTTCCAAGGTGATAGTCTGCTAGCAACTTGTGTGATAAGAATATACAGTTCTCCAATGCTTAATTTTTGGTTTGGTGAATGAGTGTTCCTTAACATTGCTTGTCGTCATTTTTCCCTAGTACTCTAGACCACCCTTTGGATCATGTGCATAAGTAATCATTAAATAATCTTGTAGGATGCATCATGGGTGATGAGGTTGATGGTGTTCCTGGGATTCAGCATTTGGTTCCTGGTTTTGGTCGGAAAACTGCCTTAAAGCTTTTAAAAAAGCATGGGTCACTGGAAAACTTACTAAATGCAGCAGCAGTAAGAACTGTTGGCAGACAGTATGCACAAGAGGCCCTCACAAAGTATGCTGATTATTTGCGGAGGAATTATGAAGTTCTAGCCTTGAGGAGGTAATCTGTTTCTCCCTTTGAGCACCATGGTTTCTTGTTCAGAGTCTCTTTATGTTTTTGCTTTTCTTGAATTTTTTGTTATTTGTGGTTCTCAAGTTCCCTAGATCACCCTACTTATCGCACAGGGACATTGATGTTCATCTTCAAGAAGAATGGTTGGTTGAAAGGGACACATGCAACGATTCAAGCGTTTTATCTGACTTCGTCAGATGGTTGGAAGATACTAATAAGGCTACTCGTGAAAGTAGCTCAAATTTCTCAAATGATTAACCTCTAAGAGCTGGTAAGGTAACAACATTTACATGATTATATAGAAGACCTATTTAATCTAGAAATTAAATGATTTATTGTATAATGTACATTGTACATTCTTGGATAGTTCCTCATCATCAGAGCCTTTATTCTAAGAGATTAGGATAGGCTATATGAACTAATATTTGAACTCACGTTAGATCGTCCATATGTATTCTTCTCCTTCACACATTCCTATCCAAGGCCATGTTTTTATGTAACTTTAATACCTCCATATATTTCCAAATTATTTTCTTCTAATTCTTTTTCGGTTTCCTCTAGTCTTAACCATTCTCTCAATGTTCATAGCCTCTATTCTCCCAACTGAAGCATCTACATGTCTAAGTCGTATGTGTCCAAACTAACGTAAACGACTTTCACATATTTTGTCTTCGATAGGTACCACTCCAACCATTTTACGAATATTTTCATTTCTCATTTTATCTTTTCTTATATATCCACATATCCACCGCAACCTTCGCATTTTTGCTATACTCATCTTTTTTGTATGCAGCCTCTTAGTTGCCCAACATTCACTACCATATAACAGTGTTGGTGTAACAACTATCCTATACTTGACTTTCAACCATATAAGAATTCCTTTATTGCACAAAACACTTGTAGCACTACTTCATTTATTCTATCCAACCTGGATCCTATGAGTCACATCACTATCAATCTCTCCATCCATATGTTCTATCGATCCCAGATATTGAATATGGTCCCGCTTAAGTATTGCCACCCCATCTAACGTCACTACATTATACTCTTTCACTTGGTTTGAACTGAATTTACACTCCATGTATTTAGTCTTCACTCTGCTTAGTTTAAATCTTCTTGATTTTAACGTTTGTCTCCATAATTCCAATTTTGCATTGATCTCAGCTCTAGTTTTCCGCACATATGACAATATCATTTGCAAACATCATGCGCCGAGACACCTTATCTTGGATAGATTTTGTCAGTTCATCCATAACTACCACAAACAAGAATAGACTTAATATTGACCCTTGGTGTAAAATCCCACTGTGATAGGAAATTCACTTGTTTGCCCTCCACATGTCCTCTCATGTGTCTTTGCATCTCCATACGTGTCTTTGCATCTCCATAAGTTCAATATATTTTAAAGGATCTCTTTTTTTTTTTCATTAAGGACCTCTTTAATATCTCTTTAGGCACTTTATCATATGCTTTCTCCAAATCTATAAAGATCATATGGAGATCTTTACCCAGCACTCGAGAGCGCTCTATAAATTGTCTAAGCAAATATAGTCTCCATAGTTGATCGATCAGGTATAAAACCAAATTGATTCTCCGATATCTGTACATTCTTTCTTAATCTCTGTTCTATTATTCTCTCCCATAGTTTTATCGTGTGATTCATCAGTTTTATGCTTCGGTAGTTGGTGCAAGTTTGAATATCTCCCTTGTTCTTATAAAGAGGTATCAAGATACTCTTCCTCCATTTCTTGGGCATTTTGTTGGTATGCCAAATCTTATTAAAAAAATTTGTCAACCATCTAACTCCTACATCTCCAAAGCATTTCCAAACTTCAATTAGAATATCATCATGTCCAACAGTTTTTCCGGTCTTCATTCTCTTTAGTGCCTCTTTTACTTTTGTCTCTTTGATTCTATGCATAAAGCACCAATTCAAATCCTCAAGAGGCATTGAGATATTCTCTAAATTTTGATTTTCTTTGTCATTAAATAATTTGTCAAAATATTCACGCCATCTGTCCTTAAGGTCATTACCTTTAACGAGAGTTTTTTCATGCTCATACTTAATACATTTCACAACTCCTAGGTAGCGACTCCTTTCTCTTGCTCGCGCCAATCTGTATATCTTTTTATTTCCCTCCGTTGTGTTCAACTGGTTGTAAATCTCTTTCGCAACCTTCATCTTAGCTTCTATCACAGCATTCTTTGCCTCCTTTCTAGCTAACTTATATTCTGTAAAACTCTTTTCTGTGTTGTTATTCTTCAAAGCCTTGTAACACTCTCACTTAGTCTTTATAGTGTCTTTTACTGCTACAGTCCACCATGTTGCGTCCTTTCCAATTGGCACTCTTTTGTTTGATACTCTTAGTGTCTCCTTGCCCACCTCTTGAATGCATTTTGTCATCTTTTTCCATAGTATATTTGGGTTCTCTTCTATCGTCCAATCCTATTTTTGAATCCAACTGTTTTTACATATTGTATAACAATCTTTTTTTAGCTTCCACCATCGAATCCTTTAAGTTCCTTTTTGTTGGTTCTTTGGATGTCATCTATGTATCTTTATATCTAGGACTAAGAGTCTATGTTGCGTGGTAACACTCTCACTTGGGATAACCTTACAGTCTAGACATCTATGTCTATCCTTACTCCTAGTTAAAATGAAATCTATCTAACTTGCTCTTGGTCCACTTTTAAAGGTTATAAGATGAGAATCTCTCTTCCTAAACAATGTGGTTACTAGGGTTAGGTCATAAGATAGAGCAAAATCTAGGATAGCATCTCCACTCTTGTTTTTATATCATAACTAAAACCCCTATGTATGCTCTCAAAACCCCCTCTACTTGTACTTACATGTCCATTAAGGTCGCTGCCAATAAAAAGATTTTCTCCCAAAGGCATTTCTTGTACTACTTTATCTAAATCCTTCCAAAACTGTCGTTTACTTACCTCATTAAGTACTATCTGGGTGCATATGCGCTAATGACATTCAACACCTCTTCTCTTAGAACTAGCTTAACCAAAATAATCTTATCCCTTTGTCTCTTAATCTGTACAACATCCTTATGGTACTCTTTATCTATGATGATACTTATGTCATTTCGTACTCTTATCTTTTCTTATGTACCAAAGCTTATATTGCCAAGGTGCTATCTTCCTAGCTTTTTCCCCAACCTATTTGGTCTCTTAAAGACACAAAATGTTAACCCTCATTCTACTCATAACCTCACAAATCTCAGTTAACTTACCACTAAGCGTGCCTATATTCCAAGATCCTAACCTAAGCTTATGGTTATGGACAAACTTCTTTACCTATCCCCGTCCATTGTGGCGTGGGAACATTTGCCTATTTAACACCACATCCAAGCGTCGATGTGGCGCGTTGCTTCTGAGCAACGGCCTAGCAACCCCTGCACACTTTTCACTACACCCGGGTTCCGATGCAATGCGTTGCTAAGTAGGGGATGCCCCAACGATGTTCTGTTTTGATATTCGTTCATTTCATGAGATTGGATTAGTTTTTATGGCTGGTTGTCCAAACCTATCACCACTCTCTTCCTTTATTCAGGCTTAGGACCGGCTGCGTTAACTTAAATAAGCGGAGTTATTCTTGGAAAGTTCCTAACCTTCACAAATCCTTTTGGTGCCTTAAGCATCATGAATTCATGATTCAAATTAGTTACTTTTCAATTGCTCTGTTGTTGCTAAAGACTAACTGTTGATGGATGGATGCTTCCTGTGTCTGATGAGGTAATAGATAGAGGCCTGAATAATTCAGATCTGCATGACTTTGCTACTTTTCCTGTTCTTGTTTTGGCCTGAGATAATTAAGTACTTAAAAACTTCAAAGTTGCATCTTTTACCAGAAGATATGGCTAAAGATTGAGCTTAAAAATAATGAACTAATAAACTGTAGTTTGAAGCTTACTACTTAATTTGTTGTAATGCCCCCAGATGAGAATAACAAGCTTGAAAAGCAAGACTTTGGAGCTCAAGGCCACTGATACTTCCGTCAGAGAGCTTGAGAAGCTTTGTTTGAACTGAGAACAAATTGAGTCCTAGCACTTAAGGTATAAATACTCATCCATTATGTACTATGGATCTGTTTGCAGGTAGGATCATCTGATATTTGTAATGCAGGAAGATAAGGAGTTTAAACGTTGCCGCCTTGCAAAGTGTGGTTATTTTACTAGATAACTACCGCAGCGAGTGAATTAAGATTAACAATTTTCAATTTAGTGATTTAAAGATTGGAAACATGTGTAGCATGCAGCAGTTACTGCAGAGAAATCCGAATATGCATCTATTCAACTCAAAATAATCGTATTTCATATTTGGTTTTGGAATGATATGCATGTTATGTTGGATTTCTAAATATAGTTTTGAGATTATTTTAAATTTGAATAAATGGTAAAAATATTTTTCGGACCTTCAGCGAAATTTTATACTGGTTCCTAGAATTTCAAGTCACTTAATTGGTCTTAAAACTTTGAAACTTGACTCATTTTGGTCCTTCTATCAAAATTTCCATCGTTTGAGACATTGAGCTGGCACTATGTGCTCGGACACATGGTGCCAGATGGCATGATGGCGTGTAATTTCAGCTAAAAATTAATTTTGAATGGAGTAGCTAGAATGGTCCATGAAGTTTCAGCAATATTTTATGTTACTCTCTAGACTTTCAAGTGTCACTTGGTTCCAAATTTTTAAACTCGACCCATATTTCACTCATTACAAGGATTTTAAAAAATGTGGGTTAGAAGAAAATTGTGTGTAATTTTGATTAAAAATTAATTTTAAATGTAATTTCTTTTCCTAAAAAATGTTTAATAAAAGCCTTCAAGCACAAATGAGTGTTGTAATGTAAGGCATAATAGCGTTGAAGCATGTTATCAAAGAATTTCCTTAGGGTTTATATTTGATGTCTTAATATTGTGTAATTTTTATACACAGTCAATCACAAAGTGTCACATTATTAACGAGCAAAGTTTACAATTACACATGTTCTTAAAAAAAAATTTAAAAACTTCAATTATATTTATTTTAAGAGTTTGCATATTTTTAAATTTTACTCATTAATGAAGTATCACTTTGTGGTTAATTAATAGTATATACAAGCTTTTTTATATTCTCAGTGTATCAAATATAAACTTTTTTCATTATTTCAATGGAAAAACAATAAATCGTTAAAATAGACGAGGATACCTATGGTCTACACCAAAAAATGGAAGAACAATAAATTTAATGCAATCATAGAATTATAGAATTAGAGATTAAATTGAAGTATTTTAGAACTAGTTTTTGACTCGCGAGATTCACAGATTTATTTATTTATTTATTTATGATAATAGGAGGTGAAGTTACGAGATTCGAAAATCTTACAATAATGTCACAGCTAAAAAAAAAACTGAAATTCTCTTTTAGAATTAATGTAAGGCAATTATATTTATTTAATATATGTCCAAATAAGATATACAAAATTTTAATAGATAAGACAAAATGTAAAGGCAAAAAATCTTATAAATCAATCTATTTTCAATAAGAGAATGACGAAATGAACATTTTATCTACTAAAAATATGAATATTTTTATCATATATGATTTATTTAGTTAGAATAAATCACAGTTTATAAACTATCAATAAATTGTTTAAATTTTACAAAAAAAATTAAAAATTTTATCATATATTTTTGTATTTATCATATTAGTTTATTAATTATTTTAAATAGATTATATAATAAGTAATTTTTAATCTTACCGATAAAATTGATTGAAGTGTTTGATATTACTAATAACAAAGGTAATATGGCATCATTTTCATTAAAAAAATAATAATTATAGATCTCTAAATGAGTTTAATCTATCATAGACTCAAATATTTGAAGAGATTTTTTGGAATTTCGCATATTCAAAGAGATGCAATTCCCAAAATCAAGTGATTCATTTTACGAATGACAAAGGTGAAGGAAACCGAAACAAACATGCAGCGGAATTTAAATCATTCGGCCTCCACCAGGATCGATTCGGAGGGTTGCCTGATTAGGGTTTCGAGATTTTACCTAACGTTTTCTCTGTTTTTTCTATCTTTGGTCGAGTCACAAGCAACAACTTTTCGTTCCTGCCTCTACGGTATCCACACGAACGGATCTCACGACTCTTAAACGTCTCATGATCAGAAGCCTTAAAGAGCTTTTGATTCCTTATAACCGAATTGCTAGCTTCGATTAAAAAGAATGTTTTGTTTTCTGTTTTTAAAAGGTGCGGCTATGTTTTAGAAAAACATCATTTTTATAGGCAGTAAATTTTACCCTAAAATTTACTGCCAAACAGAACTCTAATCCTACTTAGAATAGGATTAGTTATATCCCTAATCCAATTCAGATCCCTAATCCAATTCAGAATAGGATTAGTTATATCCTTAATCCAATTCAGAATAGGATTAATTAAGCTCTTCATTGATCCGTTCTAAGTGTGCGACCTAATAGGTTCTCAAAACAATGGCAATGACAAAATTGTCACAGGCAATGAGCGGTATCTAGCAACACATCATTGCTACCCATGTAACGAGAATGTCAATGACTCGACATAACCTTACTCGTGATAGATGTTACTGTGTAGTCTAATCCCTTTATCCTTTTTTGTCTTGATTAGACACAAGTCATGGAATGTGTCACACTTGTATAGTCTAATCAGCGTTTCTTGATTCCTGAGTAGACTAATTAAACAAATAAAATCAATATCTCATATTGACTTATTTGAGCACGGCCATGCATTTTAGTCTCACTCTATCAAAGGGCCCAAGACATCACTCTTGTTATATAAGAGGGATAAATCCTATCTTGATCACTCAACATCCCTCTACATAGATCAAGGCATACCCAATTACTACCTTTATAGTCCATCCTGTTACGAATGACATCTAGCAGCATTAAAGTATGCAATTCTCTATGTTGGGATCTCTGATGATCTCAAGTCAAAGGATCACATACACCATCATCACTATGAGAATCGCTTATGACACTCATATAACAATCCATGTAGCGTTCTCATGGAGGGTCGATCCAGTACATAGTTCTCTAACATGTACCTATGTGATGACTTGATATCCTATATCCATAACAATGGTCATCAGTCAACCACATACTAGTCTTATCGTATCATTGTTATCCTTGTTCACAATAATACTTGACTAGGGATATTTTAAGAATAGTGTGTTATTACTATTCTAAGGACATTATCATATAAGATTATATTACGCAGTTATAAGACAAATATAATAATGAACTATAAATAAAAATGTCATGATACATAAAATTGCCAAAGTCAATCATCTAATGAATGGTTCTAAGGGCATAATCCAACAAAAGGAACTTGAGAATACACAGTGGTTCGTTCAGATGAGAATATAGGAATAAGATGTTAAAAGAAGACGAAGCCAAAGCAAAAGAAAAAAAATCATAATTTTATTTGTAATTCACTTATTCTACTCTGAGAAAATTCATTAAAAGAAAACAACTTCCAATTAAAAGCAAAAATTAAAATTTTAAAGTTAATATTAAAAGCAAAAATTAAAAATTTAAAGTTAATACAATCAAATAAAAAATAGTTACAAAAATGTTAAATATTCTAATAAAAGAAATATCAGAATAAGATACTATACCATATTTCCTATTCTATTTAAAAAGAATAGACTATCACAAAAACAACTAAAATTTGAAGCCATATATGCTAGAACGAAAAAAAATTGAGCTGAAAAAAAAAGAGAATAGAGAGAACAATGTTTGCTTTAAATTGGCAACTAATTTTGAAGTGATATTAAAGAAAATTGATCAATGACTAATTATAATGTAGAGCAAAGTATAAAATGAACTCCAATTAGTAAATTACAACAATAAAAAATTTTCAAATGCTAGCTCAACAATTGATATTCTCGTTATAATATACTTCAATTGAGCCCAATTATAGCTAAGATTTGCTAAATCGGAGCATACAAATTAGATAATGCCTTTTAGTAGATCATTAAGAATATCAAAAATATATTGTACTAAGATAATTCGAAAGAAAAACTGAAATGAATCTTACGCAATCTCAACCATTGTTGTAAGGCTAAATGCCCGAGGACGAGAGGTAGATCGCCAACTCCTCCATAGACACCTTGCAAAGAGCCTTAACAAAGTCAATGATAGAGTTACTATTCAATTTTTGACTACGTGTGAATTACAATTCGTTTCAAAGCTTCCAATCGACTTTAAAGTTATGAAGCTTGAACATAACACAACGCAAAAACTAAAGGTTGAAAAAAAACATTACAAAGAATCCATCTCATTAATGAGAAATGCATGGCATCCATAAAGAAAATAAAAAATTAAAGAAAGTAAACAAAAAATGATATCCAAAGCAGAAGGGAAGAAAGAAAGAACTATTGGGAAAAATTTCAAAGTAGCAAATTGAATTGAATGTATGAGGCGTGTAAGCACTATCCTTAAGAATAATTTTGGCCTTCGGAGTTGAAACTTGGTGCAATAGGTGTTGGCGACTAACCTCCCAGGATACAATAGACCTTTCCTAATAATTTGCACTAACTATTAAGGGTAACAGGAACAACAAAATATTATAAACTATAACCCAGCAAAGTTAAGAACATTGAAGATAAAAAAGAGAAAGCTAGAAAATATGGAATGAGGAAAATGATGAGAGGAGGTGTGTTGGAATGAGAGGTGAAGGCTGCTATTTATAGGTAGGAAAATGTCAGTTATTTAGCTATTAAATCATGTAATAATAGCAATCGGTTGCTAAACATTAAAATCATCAGTTACTAAACATTTAAATTTAAATCATAAGTTACTAAACATTGTAATCAACAACATGAATGTAATGGTTTGAAAAAGTTTACTTAACATTTTTTGAAATACAAAACTTTTTTGCATAATAATCCCCCATATATTTCAAAAATGTTTAAAAAGTATTAAAAATCATATGATGGGTTAAACTCTATTGAACGTAAGGCATCGAAACTAGTGCCTTTTGGACTATGAACTAGATCTAGAAATAGTGAAATATAACTCACAAAATTATTGGTGAAGTTTAAAACTTCTATGAACCAATAATTTTAATTGTTAATCATAATTTTCACCAATCATATTACACCCCACAATTTTTGTCGTTCAACTCAATTTTGTGCTAATAGGCCATGCGCGTGCTTGGTTTATTCGTGAGTGCTCTAGAGAATTTGCCTCAATTCTCATAGAAGCAATCTTATCCACACTCATATAGGTGATTCCACAAGTGTATACTGCAATATAATATACCACCAATAATGGATATGGAATTCATTAAGAGATTAGCTTATCCTCTCTTTCATTGCAATCTTGCAGTATTCTTGCCATAAGAGGGATAATCAATTTTAATAGTGTATCATTAGATCAACAAGTGACTTGCGATTACCCATACGAACCTAATTCATGGGATCGACAATCACATAGGTTAGTTTGCCATCATTGTTGATATTCCTCAACTAGCTTAAGTCTCATTCCCCTCGATGTATCATGAATTAATTTTCTTCCTAATAGTTTAGTCAGAGGATCGACCAAATTCACTTCTAACTTTACATAATCAATAGATATAATTCCATCTTTAAGCAGTTGCTTTATCACATCATGTGTCAATCGAATGTGTCTATTTTTACCATTTAAAGTTTTATTCTTTGCAATGGCTATTGCCACTTGGCAATCATAATGCATAAACATAGAATGTGTTGGTTTCATTCCCAACAAAATATCTACTAAGAAGTTTCTTAACCACTTAACTCCATTACAACCAATTCTAAAGCCATAAACTCTGACTTCATGGTAGATTTAGCTATTATTGTTTGTTTGACTGATTTCCAAGATATAACACCTCCACCACACTAGTAGATTTTGTCTCATCTGAATTCGAGATCCAGTTAGCATCAGTATATCTTTCTAAGACAATGGGAAATCCACTATTTGAAATACCATAGTTCATGGTACCTCTTAGATATTTCATTACTCTGCTCAAGGTAGTCCAACAATCACGATTGGGATTTTGTGTATATCTGCCCAATCTATACATAGCATAAGCTATATCAAGTCGAGTATAATTCATGAAATGCATCAAACTCCCAATAATCTGAGTATACTCAGACTGAGCTACACTATCTCCTCTATTTTTCATTAATTGGGTATTAGCATCAAAAGGAGTACTCACAAGTGTGACATCAAAGTGTCCAAATTTCTTAAGTAGCCTCTCAACATAATGCTCTTAGGTAAGCATTAGGCCACCTTTACGTCTTATGATTTTAATACCCAAAATAACATTAGTTTCTCCCAAATCCTTTATATCAAATTTAGAAGTTAAAAAACACTCAATTTCATTCACAACATCAATGCATGTACCAGGAATAAGCATGTCATCAACATATAAACTAATAATTACAGATTCAATATCAACAATTTTTGTGTGCACACATTTATCTACTCCAACAAGGGAAAATCCATTATCAACTAAAACTTGATCAAATTTCTCATGCCCCTATTTTGATGCTTGTTTTAAACCATATAAAGATTTAAGGAGTTTACAAACTTTGTTCTCATTTCTAGGAAGAACACATCCTTCAAGTTGCACCATGTAAATTTCTTTTTCTGAATCACCATTTAGAAAAGCAATTTTAATATCCATTTGATGAACAACAAGTTTGTAAATCGAAGCTAAAGCAATTAAAACTCGAATGGATGAAATTCTAGTATTGGAGCAAAAGTATCAGAGCAATCAACATTTTGTTTTTGAGTAAAACTTTTTGCAACTAACCTTGCTTTATACTTAGCCATAGAACCATCAGGATTAACTTTCTTTTTAAAAATTCATTTACAACCAATTGGTTTTGCTCCTATTGGTAAATCAACTAATTTTCAAGTTTGATTGTAAAATAGAATCAATTTCATTTTTTATAGGTTATTTCCAAAATTTACTATCTTTAAAAGAAATTGATTCAGAGTAAGTTAAAGGATCATTATCAACAAGATAAGTATAAAAGTCATGTCCAAAAGAATTTTCTTTTTTTAGTCTTTTACTCCTTGTCAAATCATTACTTGACTTTTCAAAATCATTACTAAAAGGTGCATGAGAAATTGGATGAGTTCTTAATGGAAAAATATGCTAAAAAAATTTAGCATTCTTTGTCTTAATAATAGTATTCGAATCAAGCACATTACTTTTTAATATAAGAAATCTATATGCAGCACTATGCTCAGCATAACCAATAAACATACAATCAGAAGTCTTAGAGCCTAATTTCCTTTTCATAATGTCAGGAAGCATTACCTTAGCTGGGCACCCCCACACTCTCAAATGAGAATAACCTTTCCATAATTTATAAGATGCCTTACCAATCTTCTTATAAGGAATTCTATTTTGAATATGACATGTAGACAATATGGCTTTACCCCATAAATTATTAGGAGCCTTGGAACTAACAAGCATAGAATTCATCATTTCTTTTAGCATCCTATTTTCTCTTTCAGCTACACCATTTGATTTAGGAGAGTAAGGAGGGGTAGTTTCATGAATTTTGCCTTCCTTTTCACAAAAACTATTAAGCATTACATATTCACCATCTCTATATGATTTAATTCTTTTTATATTTTTATTCAATTGTTTTTGTGCCTAAGCTTTATATAGAAGAAACATATCAAAGGCTTCATCATTATGCCTAAGTAAATAAACTTTAGTAAATCTAGAATAATCATCAATAAAAGTGGTAACTCTATGAAAATATAGTTATTTTAGTGCTTAATTAATTAATTATTATTTAATTCCCCCCACGATTTTATTAATTATCCTATGAATTTTATTAAATTCCTCATGTTTTGCAAATAAATAAATTTTAGATGAATTTCAATCATTTCCGTGGAAACTAGACTAAAAAAGGGCAAGAAAGGAGACTGGACCACTAAAAGACAAAGGAACATGAGTCATCATTTTCTCTCTCCTCTCTTAACACATAGCATGCCACATGTCATCATCGTACTCACTTTTAGTGTGAGAACTCGTTATTTTGTACTGTACATGTACGAAAATTATATATTTTAAATAAGTAAGTCAATAAATAAAATTAATTTTTAATATTTTCTAAATGTTGAAATAAAGGCGGGAGAGAACTGAAAATTTTGAAGCTATACAAAGGCGAAGTTGTCTTTTCTCAAGGATTGGTCAAAGTTGATTAAATTAGTCATAATTTGGCTTAAGAAATAATTAAAATAAAATAAAAATTTAAGATTAAAATGGGCTGGACAAAAGAGGATTGTGTAGTGGCACAACTTGGTAATATTTCAATTTTTGTGTGGGTATTTTGAATATTTGAGTGGTGGCTAAAATTTTTATATGAAAATATAATTATTGACCAATGAAGAGGAGGCAACACAACACAATTCAGCCCTTTTTCTTCAACAAACTCCACCGCCTCATTATGCTGTATTCTGTTCCATCTTCTTCCCAATTTCTCTAGTCCTTCAAGTGTTCTTCCGTCTTTTATATGCTAAAACCCTTTTTCCCTTCATTTAATTAGTTATGCCCTTTGATAAAAGTTATTTCTTACTTAAAAGACTTTCTAAACATCTCCAAACCTCAGCCTAAACGTGCAAAGAACTACCAAGTGAAGCTGTTCTGCTTCTGCCTGAAATGCCTTCTACAAAGGTAAAGATCAGACTTAGTTTTCTGCCTTTGTAGCTTGTGTATGGTTAAATTGAATGAGTTGAGGATGTGGATAATTGTTATTTTGAAGGAAACTTGTTAGAGTGTAATTTGGATAGTTGTTTAGGAAATAGAATTTTGAGGAAATAAGGCTAAAACGTTGGCTGCATGTATGTAACGTGAATAGAAGAGATAAAATTTTGCTGTGTAGATGTTTGTGTGGTGTGGCTGACATGAAAACCAAGAATAAACATAAAATGAAAATTATATATATAACAGGGGACCATGCTGTCCGTTGGTGTTGAAAATTTAAGAGTAAACATAGTGTTTAAAAGATGTGGAAGCAGAAAATAGAGGCTGAAACCGAACATAAATTAAGGGCTAGAACCGAAATAGAAAATGGAAATGGATGTAGTGTGTTGACCGATGATGATGAAAATGGCATAAAAGTCAATAAAAATGGCTGAAGTGGCCTGGAAATGAGAAAGAAAAGGGGCTGTTGTTGCCGTGAATAGAGGAAAAACATGGATTAATTTGTGATAAATAGACAAGTAAAGAAAGTCAAAAATGCAGGCTGATAGTGAAGAAGATATGACCATAAACATAATAAAAATACAAGTATGGTCAAGGTATGTTAGGCTGCCGGTTATAGAGGAATTGGAGGAATTAAATATTGCCTTTTATATCTTTAATGGTGGAAAAATGCAAATAAGAAGATAGCTTATTCTATTTAATACATTGATTGAGAAAATGAAACAACAAATTTAATTATCTAAAGGTCATTCCGCCATAGTGGAAAAGAGAGAAAGAATGGCATGAAAAGTAGCCATTTTTAGCTATGAGAATTTACTTACATTTACATTTTGATGTAAATCATAGCTAAAAAAATTAAAGGATAATTAAGCTAATGATTTGGTGAAATCAAAATGCAGTAGGAAATTCGATGCTCGTGTGGTGCACTCAAGAGCACGATCTCGATAAATAGGTAAGGGATGCATATGTAGATATGTAGGGATATTTGAATGCATGATTCCCTTGCTATGAATTTTACAACAAAATTATAGAATTTCGGTTTGCCTTGAAATTGCATGAGAATCTGTGGTTTTGGTTGGCGAACTGTGTTTGAATGTGTAGGGAGGCTAGGACTCGAGCAGTCGTTATGCTGCTGGAATTTATTAAAAATAATTCTAAAAATGACAAAATATTTAGATGCATTCTTGATTTTTATCCTAGCCTTCAAAGTGAAGAATTGATTATTTTCCATAAATGAGGAATTTACCGAAAATCAATTACTCAATATTCATACTACTGATTTTGGTAAAAGTTAAATTATCGAAAATTCCTCCTACGTGTTTTATAGTGGAATATGTAATGAGTAAAGTGAAATGGTGAATAGTGAATATTTTATAAATTATTTCAATATAATATTCACTATTTTATTATGATTTCCTTTATGGACTGACTGAAGTTTTATCACGTGTAATGATTTCCATAAAGGCTTTATCATCGTGTAAATATTGTTTTGAGACTAAAATGTCTCTACATGTGTTCTATAATAAGAAATGTGTTTGGTAGAATTACTATTAATTTTGGAAAATAAATATTTCTATTTTTCCAAAAAGTATGAAATTACTGGAAATGATTTCCTGTAACCTTGAATTTAAAGTTTTGGAAAGAAAGCATGGAAACACGTGTATGTGCTCTACGGTGAAAAAAAACAGTTACGAGATTTTATTACTACAGTGTAATTATTTTATAAACTGTTTTCACCGTACGAGATACTGTGAGTTATACCTTTATGGATTTTCTAAAAGATATTATTGATTTTACTTAATTTCATAAAGGTGATGAGATTTCTTATACACTGTTTCGAGATTGATAGGCCCCAGATCATGCTCACATGTTCATGTGTACCCTTTTATGTGTTATGTTGTTAACATTGAGTTATCTTCAGCATCTTGGTTGTCACCCAATTAGTGTACGATCGAGGACACCTATAGACTATGGCCATAGATCTCATGTGTTTATTTTATTGTCCCTACGGGAATCTCACGTGTACCCTATTCGCTATGGGACTTATAGCATGATATCATTAGGGTGTTGCCTGGTCTCCACTATTATTCCACGTGTTATGACTGATTTTGATGAGAATTTTGAAAATATACTATTAACTATGATATTTTATCACTGATTTGTGAAGTGTGTGAATAATGTATTTTACTACTACATTTGTTTAAAGTGATTGATTTCAACTGTGGGAAATCAAAATAAATTTCAAGTGTAGTTCATATGATTTATGAAATTGTTTTATTTAATCATATGACATTTTATATGCAGTAATTATTGGATGAACTTATATTTAAAGAAATTCCTACTCCCTATAATCGCTCTGAGTTTTCTGGACAAGACAAGTATTTCAAAATACCTTCCATGCTCCATTGGGATTTCCCAGCCGACTATAGTATCACTTCCTTTATAGTGTACCTATTTTACGAATAGGAATTAAAAGGTTTTACTGCATATAGTCTTCGAGGTATCAAGATTTACATACAAATCTCTTACTGAGCCGTGGTTTGCTCACTCTAATATTTTATCTCTCCATATTATTTTCAGTGACCATTTGAGGTATATCATCCGAGGATTAGAGGCTGCGTTCGAGGCAGCGTTTATAGATCCCGGATGTATATTTATTTTATTTTATATATTCAGACTTCTGATTTACAGTACTACAGTGTTATATTAAATTAGGGGATGTAAGTATTTATTAAAATACAACTTGTAAATATTTATTTCTGTCAATTATGTTAAATTGTGAAAATCATGTTTTCAGTGAATTAAATGTGAAAATTAAGATATCACAGACAGCCTAACCTGTTCATGTGTGGTGAAAATGTGTAAAAAGTGTAAAATATTGTGCACTTGGGATGTGACACTTAGTGGATAAGAACAAAGTACACATAGCTAATACATAGAGGACATGCTATTGCCATCTTGCATGCTTAAGTGGACTAGAAGACAAAAAGGAAGGTGCTAGAAGGGGTAAGGTGTCTATGGCTGATGTGGGTACTTAAATGGCATGTAATATCTACTTTGAGAAGCCAAGGACATGAAGACAAGTGGCAATTAATGCCAACTCATTTGGATAGGAAATTACCTTTGTATCCTTCGGTTAAGTGACTATATAAGCTACTTTATGAGACCTAACCTTGTGTGGGCTGCATAGGGTTTAATTTTATTTACTTTTCCAACACATTTTCATGTTCTTAGTAGCTTAAAGCAGCACCATTTTTATTCCTTGAAGTTCTTTACATTTTTGCAAGTTAAATACAAGTTTAAATGATGTTTTCCTTTACTTTTTACTACTTTCTTGCACCCTTTCTTTGAGCTTTCTGTTTCTTTAAATTTCAAACAACTTTAATCATCTTCTACTCTGTTATTTTCTCTTATTTTGGTTCAAGATTGAGCCACACGATCATGGGAGTTTGAGAGGTTGAAAAATCACCTTAGCTTTTGTGAGGGAGTTTGGTCTATAGTTTCCTTTTACAATTTTTATTTTATACTTTTGACTTCTAAATGAATTTTTAGTATTTTTATTCCACTGTTTTAGGGGTCAATTTTAATTGGTTAAAGCATTTTTTAACCAGCTTTTAAAAAAATACAAAAAATGTTTAAAGTAGGGTATGTAGGGAGTTGGTGTCATTTTTGGTTAGTCTAGAGTAGGTATTTATATTTTCTGTTTTCAAGCTTCTAAATGATTTTTTAGTATTTTTTATATACTTTTTAAGGAGTCTATTTTAATTTTTTTAAATTAGTTTTAAATATGTTGTAAAGCAAAAATAAAAAAAAATGTTCAAACTAGGGTATGTAGGGAGTTGGCTTTATTTTGGGCTAATCTAGGTAGGTTTTTTTTGGTAATTTTTGTTTTATGTTTTAAAGCTTCTAATTGATTTTTTAGTATCTTTTATCTAGTACTTTGGGAGTCTATTTTAATGTGGTAAAGCAATTTTTAAATATCTTGTAAAACAAAAATAAAAAAAATGTTTAAGTTAGGGTAAGTTAGGATTTGTCTTTAGGTCATTTACATTAACATTTACAAGCATTAGCTTAGGTTTAAGTTCCATTTTCATGTACTAATTTTAGTGGTATGTTTTAGGTGCATTTAGGGGATGTTTTAAAGTTTAAGTAAGTTTAGATTAGGTTTTAAATCATGCATTAAGGTTTAGTTAGGTTTAAGGTTAAGTTAGGTTGCATTTCAACTCATTCTTTAAAAATTCCAAAAATATATTTTCTTACATGTATTAGGTAGAGTAGTTAACATTAGGATTTCATGAATTAAATTAGGGTTACATTAGATTAGGGATTAGTTTAGGGTTACCATTTGGGTCATTTTAGGGTTAGGGTTAATTAAGGTTTCCATTAGGATAGCTATCTCATGCATTATTTTCTAGTTTTAATTAAATTTAATTCGAGTTTTACTTAGTTCATGCATTTTTATTTTTTTTTTAGGATTTTCATGCATATTTTTGGTATTTGCATTTTAGACCTATATTTTAAAGAAATTAATTTTTACCCCTCTAGTTTACTAATTTGGATTTTTGTTTCTTTTCTTCTGCAATTATTTTATTTTCACCATTTCCATTATAAATATTCATTATTTGCTTTTTAATTTCATTTACTTTTATTTTGTTTTATTATTTCTATTTATTTTATTTTATATTGTTAAGCCTTGTAGATCAAACACTCTAAAAACTTCATAACTTGCTAGTATATACCTTAAATAATAGTACCCGGTACTTATCTAGGCTTTGCAATACCAATCTCTGAGGGATGATATTTTTCGGACTTACCTCCATATTACATGAAGACCACGTGCAATTGCGTGTAGATACCATTTAGGCTCGACATGTTTTTGTCACCGTTGTTAAGGATTGGGCATAGCCTTAGTTGATATTAGAGAAATTACTCTTAAGTATAATCCTAGCCTGTACATACTTAGCCCATAAATACTTAGAGCCCTTAGGTTAGCTTAGGATACTTTAGTTATATTTTTGTTTTCTTTTCTTCTCTCTCTAAATAATGGCCTTAGGACTCTATTGATGCTTCCATGCGTTGAGCTAAGAGCTTTGAATGTTTGCCTTTAGACCTTCAAATCGAGAAGACACTTAGGAAAATTAGATGGGAAACAAGGGAACTAGTTGCTCCGAAGTAAGACATCATGGCTAATGATAGAGAGCCTAGGGCTATAGGGGACTATGTTGTCCCAATAGTAGGTGTGTATTTTACTGTGATAAAGCCACCAGTTATTCCTACAAATAGCTTTGAAATCAATCCTTACATCATTCAGATGATTCAAAACTCAGTGCAGTTTAGTGGGTTACTCCGTGATGACCCTTACATGCACATTGACAGCTTCTTAGAGATCTTTAGCACTTTCAGGCATAATGGGGTCTGTGAGGATGTGATTAGGCTTAGATTATTCCCCTTCTCTCTTAGAGATAAAGTTAAATATTGGATGACCTCATTGCCCCTAGGATCCATCTCTACTTGTGACGAGCTAGCCCATTAGTTCCTAGTCAAATTCTTCCCTACCTCCAAAATGGCTAAGCTTCGAAATAATATCTCCTTTTCTGTCTTCCCCCTCTCATCTAAGTTTTGGAATTAGAAAAGTTCAAGGTAGTGGCACCATAACCAAAACTCGATTGATCTTGCTCTACCTATTGAAGAAGCTGCATAGATAACTCGTGCAAACTATAGAGAGCGATCGAAGCTCGTCAAGCCCGATGGGATGACCTAGTTGGTGGCCACTTTTTTAGTCTAGTCATCATCTGGGAAGAATCTATCTGAGAGACGACTTTCAAGACGCGACAAGGACTAAGGGATGGTTTGAACCTTTTCTGCAATGCCCTGGCGACTTTCATTAGAGTCGTGAATGAGGCGACCCTTTTGTTAGGATTTGATTTCTTGGTTTCGCCTAAATTAAATTATTGAAGCGGATAGCTTTGGCTTGGAAATGTCTCCTTATGGTATGAGAAAAGGCACTTAATTTTACCCTTGTTGCCAAAATTATATATTTTTTAATAAGTGCTATCAAGCACTTCTATAATTCATGGTTGACATTGATGCCTAGGGGGAGAAGGATTAAGGTTCAAGAGTTGATAAGTCCTACCCATCAACTTTTGTTCCTTGCATTGACAGGGAGGGATGATAACTTTATCAAAAATTGGTTCATATACTACTGCACGAATATACTAGTCTAGGAGTACTCTTTTATTAGTGTGGACATGCTTTTATGATTGCTTTCCTTATCAAAACTTTCCCTTACTAAAAGGAGTGAGAGAACTATCGGTAGTGAGAGAGCTATGGGCATGGCTTATAAATGCTTATAGCACCTGCGTTGTTCATAGACGAGCGAGTAAGAGCAAAAGACCAAGACGTGCTATCTAGAGCAATCCTTCCCGCATCTATCAATTCCTTCAAATAGAGTCGTTATACAAGGCTAGGGAACGTTAAAAGGACCTCCTTAGGAAGTGTGCACACCATAGCCTACCTTTATGGTTATGGATGTACCCAGTTCAAAACAAAGTCCTCATATAAGGCTAAGGAACATTACAAGGACCTCCTTAGGAAGTGTGCACATCGTGGCCTGCCTTTATGGCTATAGGTCCAGACCTTCTAAAATGGACTAACTAACCAAAATCAAATGATAATTGATGCTACTACTAGAGGAGCCTTGATGTACAAGATGGAAGAGGAAGCATGCAGTCTTATAGACAAGATGGCTACCAATAACTACTAGTGGTCATCTGAAAGATAAGAACCTCGAAAGGTTACTGGTATTTATGATTTAGATAGCCACTTTGACTAAGAAGGCAGAAGCTTTTAATACCCAACCTAGTACTAGTCCCAGTCTAGTGTTATCACTCCAAAGCTCGTTTGCTCTATGTAATTTGTGTGGTGGTACGCACTCTATAGATAGGTGCCTATTACACTTAGAGTCAATTTAGTATGTTGCCCCACCCCCTCCTATGCTGTAGAGCAACACTTTTGTGAGACCTACGATCTAGGGTGGGGAAATCACCTTAATTTCTCTTAGAGTTAAGGTCAGCCTTCTAGTTCTAGATCTGTAGGCCTTTTTGGATTCCGGCCTTTACCCCCTTATGTAGCACCACACTAAGAGTTTCCACCATAGCAATACGCTTTACAGTTGTTTCATCAGCCTTGTGTAGGCCCAACCTACACCTGAAAAGAAGCCCTAATTGAAGGGATGTTCACGCAAATCATTTTAAATCAAGCAGCTTCTATTAAAAACTTAGAGATATAGGTGGGGCAGATTGCATAGTCTCTTAGTCAATACAGCGTAGTTCTGAAGGATAGAAAGTTAAGAGATGCTACTAAGATTGACGAGCAATTGGTTGATGATAAGGTGGAGCCCATTGCTGTTACTATAGTGAGTTTAGTTGAGCCTAGCTCCTGCTCACCCACTACTTATGATCCATCTGGTTCAGTTCCTGTTAAATCTTCAAAGCCTATTCATGTAGAGCCTACAAAGACAGTTGAGCCCAGCTTTTGTTAACCCATTGTATATAGGCCTCCCACCCCTTTCCCTCAACATTTTCAGAAGCCAGACATTTGTGAGCCCTCTCCCAGGCTAGATCAAATAGCACTTACTAAAAAGTCCAATGTCTTAATAAAGAATAAGGTCATCCTTATGTGTAGCGATCTTGGTAGCTTCAAACTTCTTCGTTCCATTAGTGAGCAAATATTTTCTAATGCTTTATGTGACCTAAGGTCTAGTGTCAATTTAATGCCCTTAGTTGTTTATGAGAAGTTAGGATTAGATGAACTTAAGCCAGCACACACTATCCTTCACATTGCTGATAGACCTACTAAGATCCTTAAGGGACGAATTGATGATGTTCAGGTTTTAGTAGGTAAATTCATAATCCTAATAGACTTTTTTATTTTAGAGATGGAGGAGGATAGTGACATGCCTATTATTCTACGAAGATCTTTCCTAGCATCTAGTCAAGCTCTCATTGATGTTGAGAGAGGAGAGCTCACTCTAAGGTTGAATGATGGGAAAGTGGTCTTTATGATCACCAAAGAGGATGGTGATGGTGGACACCTAAAGGGCTTACATAAAGACATAAGGGAGGAAGAAGAAGTGAACAAACATTTTGAAAATTAAGTCAAGTCCATTACGGTGAGTGATTTTGTTAAGGCTATTGAGAACAGTCTATTGGTGGAAGAGATCTTAGGGTTTCGCTATGATCCTTCTAAGGAGAAGGATATGAAATGGCGATTCATACACACACATTACATTACTCCTTTTGGAGCATTCACTGATGAAGTCACATCTAGTTAGAGACATTCACTTCTTAAGAAGGATTGTGCAAACCCTATCCAATAGACCCCAATTGATCTTTTTGCTATATAGCTTCATGAGAGTCTTGCGAAGACTATAAGCTCATCCCAGCTTCATTCTTTTATTGTTATTTTTCTTATTTTCTCTTCTTTTTATTTTGTACAGTTCATTTTCTACTTGATGCTTGTTTTCTTTGTTTTATTTTTGTAGGTACCCTTAGTTGCAGCACCCTTCGTTGAGCTTTACAATGTCATCATCATATTATTAGTGGAGTTTCCTATTTCGAGCTTCATTTCTATATTTTATCTACACACTGAGGATACTGTGCACTTTAAGTTTAGGGGGAAGGGATTAACTTGAGCAATTTTCAAAGATTTTTGTGCAAACTTGAAATTTTTTTTCAAAATTTTTGAAAATTTGGGCATAAGATGATTTGTTTTGAGATCGTTTAAGTGCGTAGCATGTTGTTTTCCCATAATCCTATGATATTACCCCTTGATTTGGTCTGATGGTTGAGAAGCATGATTGTGGTAAAAGCATGAAGTTGAAATCTTGAATTTGTCCTAATTCTAATTGTGATATCCTCATCTTTATGCACATGTCATGATCATGGATTAATTTGCACATTTGGAGAAAGCTTATGTAGACATAGGATTGCATTTGTTTATTTGATTTTGTGCATCATATTTTAGAATTTGCTTGATCTTCTCTTGAGGTGAAATTATTAGATCACACTTAATAAGGAAAGTGATTTAGGCCATCCTTCAATCGTTTGAGCTTTTCTAGTTAACCTTGTACATATTTTACCCTTAGTAACCCTTTATGCCAAATTAGCCTTTCTTTGTACATACACCCACTTTTTTGTTATTATTATTATTATTATTATTATTATTATTATTATTATTATCATCATCATCATCATCATCATCATCATTATCATCATTTAGCCAAATAAATATATTCTCCCACCCTTTACCTCAAAAGCATGTGATTAACTAGGAAATCATTAGAGCTATGTACATATGGGTATAAAAAAAAAAGAAAAAAAAGGAGAAAAGAAAGAAAAAAAAAGGAAAAGAAAAGGAAGAAAAAAAAAGAAAAATATAAAAATATAATAAAGTGTTTAGTAAAGAAAATAAGTTTTAAGGGGAGGGAGGGGTTGGTTAGAGCTGTAAACATCATAGATCCTAGTGAGTAGTGCATGATTAGGGGCTTAAGTCTAAATTTCTATTATCATACCTTAGCCCTAGCCTTACATTGCAAGCTTAATGAAGACTTATTGATTTTTGGTTAAGTGTGACTATATTAGTGGAGAGAGAAGTGAAAAGCAAACATATGGGAGTGATCACTTGTTATTGACTTTGCATCTCTATGTTTGCATAAACTAATCCGAATTGTGTACTTTGAAGTGAGATTGACATTACACACACACACACAAGGAGTCCAATTTGGGTTAGGTCTTAAGATTGCATGATGCCTAATGTTTAATTTATGATTGTGAGTATCTAAGATTGGGATTTGTACTTTATTTTTTTAGGATAGTTAGGAAAATAAGTTTGTTTTGTACTAGCCGTCTCCTACTTATGTCTTGTTTTGCTTGAGGACAAGAAAAAGCTTAAGTTTAGGGGTGTGATAACATATGAAAATAGGGTTATTTTACTGCTTAATTGATTAATTATTATTTAACTCCCCCATGATTTTATTATTTATCCTTGTCATTTTATTAAATTCCTCATGTTTTGCATATAAATAAGTTTCAGATGAATATCAATCATTTCGGTGCAAATTAAGTTTAAAATGGCAAGAAAGGAGATTGGACCACTAAAAGACAAAAGAGCATTACTCATCATTTTCTTTCTCCTTTATTGACACCTGGCATGCCACATGTCATCATCCTATTCACTCTTAGTGGATAAGAACAAAAGGCACATGGCCAACACATGGAGGACACATGCCCTTGCCACTTTGCATGCTTAAGTGGATTAGAATACAAAAAGGAAGGTGCTAGAAGGGGTAAAGTGTCAATGGTTGATGTGGGCACTTAAATGACATGAAAATATCTACTTTGAGGTGCTAAAGACATAAAGACAAGTGGACATTAATGCCAACTCATCTATGATAGGATATTACCTTTGTATCTCTAGGTTGAGTGACTATATAAGCTACTTTATGAGACCTAACCTAGTGTGGGTTGCATAGGGTTTAATTTTATTTACTTTTCCAACACATTTTCGTGTTCTTAGTGGCTTAGAGTAGCCACTATTTTTATTCCTTGAAGTTCTTTACATTTTTGCAAGTTAAATACAAATTTTGATGATGTTTTCGTTTACTCTTGTCACGACCTGTGACCACATTTTTACCCTTCTTATACACAACTTAACCGGTTGGGCTGTCTGCGATACTTCACTTGTACTGACTGTTAATAAATTTTACATAATATTGTTTATATTATACACATCCCCTATCGTAACAAATCAGATAAGTAGTACTGTTGACGTGTCTAAATACAGAGAATAAATAATCATACCTCAAATAATCAGTCGGTCTGACACATTGTTCTTCGTGTACAGCCAGGATCCACAATCCACTGATCTCACATTCATCAAAACCTGAGATGTTGAAAATTAAGGGGTGAGCAAAACCACGGCTCAGTAAGAGAATTATATGCCTCACTTGATACTCAGCTTCCTATATGCTGAAAATCTTTTTCTGTTTTTCCTATAGGCTCTAGGCTCGCATGTAGGAAAGATACTACAGTCGGCTAGGGATCCGAATGGAGTAAGGTAGGTATTTTAGAATACCATACTTGTTACGGAACCTAGAAGCAACTGTAGAGAAAAATTTTTTTCTTTTTGTTTTGAATTAATAAATCCTTTTCCTTTTTTTAATCTTTCCTAATCTTTTTCATATTCTTTTCAAAATAATGCTTCTACGAAATAAAGCCTTTAAATAGAATAATTAATATCCGTATATTCCTTGAAAAGAATATTAGTTAAATCATCATCTTATTTCTTTAAAACTTATTTCATGTTTTAATGTACTCTCTTAATTAGTTCTGTCCGTTAAAAAGCAGAATAAGCTATTAAAATCTATTTCATTCTTTGACATTTGTCGAATTCACGAATCACACTCACTTACTTATCGTCACAATATCCTACGATTTCTCATACTAACATCGGAACACGTGTAGCACTTAGTTCCCGAAGGACTCTAGAGGTGGCTCCCACTGTTCAATCATCGAGTCTCTGCTCGGTATGGCCTGTACTGAAACATCAGAACACGTGTAGCACTTAGTTCCCGAAGGACTCTAGAGGTGGCTCCCACGGTTCAATCATCGAGTCTCTGCTCGGTATGGCCTGTACTGAAATATCGGAACACGTGTAGCACTTAGTTCCCGAAGGACTCTAGAGGTGGCTCCCACGGTTCAATCATCGAGTCTCTGCTCGGTATGGCCTGTATTGAAACATCGGAACACGTGTAGCACTTAGTTCCCGAAGGACTCTAGAGGTGGCTCCCACTGTTCAATCATCGAGTCTCTGCTCGGTATGGCCTGTACTGAAATATCGGAACACGTGTAGCACTTAGTTCCCGAAGGACTCTAGAGGTGGCTCCCACGGTTCAATCATCGAGTCTCTGCTCGGTATGGCCTGTACTGAAATATCGGAACACGTGTAGCACTTAGTTCCCGAAGGACTCTAGAGGTGGCTCCCACGGTTCAATCATCGAGTCTCTGCTCGGTATGGCCTTTACTGAAATATCGGAACACGTGTAGCACTTAGTTCCCGAAGGACTCTAGAGGTGGCTCCCACGGTTCAATCATCGAGTCTCTGCTCGGTATAGCCTTTTCCGTTTGACATATTCCATGTCATGTAAAATATTTCCCTTTTTAACATGTCAGCTATCATTTATGGATTTTAATATAGACGTTAATCTTGTCGTACTATAAATCACGGAGGGTAAAGGACTAAACCGGTCAAATCTATGACCATAATCTATATTGTCCTCGGTGGATCACAGATTAGGTGTCGACCGGGACTAAACATGTCACATATCATGTATCAGCATGATAAGAATACCAACCAGTCTCAAAACCGTATTCTTCATCATAAAATACACCTTTATGGAATTTATATAATTATATAATTCCATGATTTAAAACCATAAGGGTTATAATCCTTTAGTGAATATTGATAAAAATATCCATAAAAATATTCACTATATTTCACTTCATCATTCGTCTCGTAATTCGTGTAATTTATCTATTTCGAGAATTTTCGGTGATTTCATTATCACCGTTCTCGAATACATGAATATTCTAAAGTTCCATCTCATTATATTCATATTTTATGAAATTTAGAAATTTCCTCATGTCTCGTGATTTACTATCGAAATTCGGAAATAAATCATTTAATATGATTTTATAAAGTTTTTCTAAAATTTTCGGCAGCATAACGGCTGCCGATTCACTAACCTCCTGCACGGAAAATACAGTTTAAAATCTTTCAGCCAGTACTTCTTCCCAAATTATTTTCAGCAATTCATGCATCATAATAATCTTCATAAAATAATTGCATAAAATATTTCAAATTAAATTATGCAGACTGAGTATCCTTACAGTGCTGCACATGCATCCCTTACCTTTTTCCGGGTCGGCGACTGCCGCTTATCGATCGCGCCCGCGCTCCATTTCTCCCGATTCCTTATCTCGATTGCTGAAAATAATTTCTGGAAATTAAAATTCTAATTTTTAGAATTTTTCATAATTTATTTAATTTTTTCTGAAATTAAATTCTCGGGAAATTTCTTACCGAATTTGTAAAATCCCGGGTTGTCGAATTTCCGGGAATTTTCCGAATTCCCGAAATTCTCCTTCTTCCTCTTTTTCTTACTTTTTCTTCCTTTTTCCTCTTTTTCTTTTCTTTCTTTCTTTTCTTTTTCTTTTTCTTTTCCTTTTTCCTTTTTCTTTTCTTTTTCTTTTCTTTTTTCTTCTTCCTTTCCCGGTCAGACCGGTTCAGACCGGTCCAGCTTCTTTCCTCGCCGGTTCCTCGCCGGCGGCCGGTTCTCCGACGGCTCGTTGGTCCCTCAGCTGGCCGGCGTCGAGGCGAAGCTGCCGGTGGTCTCAGCTTGACCTGGATCGGCGGCACGGCGGCGGATCCACTCGGTTTACCTTCGGTCACTTATCCTCCTCCGTCGGCCTTCCTCCGCCGTCGTTGGCCTCACCGGTGGCCTCCATCCCATTCCTCTCCTTCCACCGATGCTTCGGCTGTAATGGCGGCGGCCAATTCCGCCGGCAACCGCCAGATCTAGTTCCGTTTTCTTCCTCGGTTTTCCGCCGTTTCGCGTCGATCCCTTCTCCGTTTCGCTTCGCCGGCGTTGCCATCAGCTTCCTCTTCCTTTGCCGGCGACGACTTTCTCTTCTCCTCTCTCCCTTTCCTTCTCCGGCGGCCGCTGACGGGGGCGATCTCGCCTGGGGAAGGCAGAAATCGGGTCTTCCGATTCTGTTTCTTCTTTCCATTTTTGTTTTACCTTTCTTTCTATTTTTGTTCTCTTTCTATTTTTAGTATTTACTATATACTATATATTATACAATATATTTTATACATATAATATATATTATATGTTATACATACATTATTTCATACATAATGTTATACAATATTTATTATATATAAAATATATCTTGTACATTACAAAATACAAGTCTAGTATATATATATATATATATATATATATATATTATATACTTTAGAATAAATAACATTTATATATAGAATTATATAAATGTTATAATAGAATATATATATATATACCTATAAACTTTAATATAAAATAACATTTACATTTTCTATATATGTATGTATATATATATATTTATATATACATAAAATATTATGTTTATATATATATATATATGTATTAATTAAATTCATGAAATAGTTTATATATATATATACACCAACGTATTTTAAAATATACCATATAGTATTTTAAATACATACGTATTTGTATAAAATACACTTATATAAAATTTGAAATTATATAAACATATTTTATTTTCATTTCTCGTTTTCCTTATTAAATTTGGATTTTAATTTATCCAATTTAATTCTTTTCCTCTCTCTATTATTTTTATTTTCACTTCCACTTTAATTTCCTTTACAACAATTTTTCGATTCTTTCACTTCCTTAATTCTCGGGATTTTCACCAATATCCCGTTCTCGCAAAATTTTATTTATTTCCCCTTATTTAAGTTCTCCAATATTTATTTTCAATATTTCTAATTTCCAATAAATGGAAAATTTACGGTTATCACATCCACCCCACCTTAAGAAATTCGGTCCTCCGAATTTAACTTAAATCCAAAGGGGGTATACGCCGTATACTTATGACTCCTGACCTCTAGTTCATCCTCCAAGTAATACTGCCAGTACACTTTCAACATCAAGAGTGCTTTAGACCACTACATGCTGTCTTTCATCATATATGTCTATACTCCCGTAAGTTCATTTCTAAAATCGGGAGTTATTCCCTTTTACTCTTTTCATATAAGAGCCATAAATAATATTTTAATATTACAGCTGATCTATGCTGTTCATCATCCATGCTTCTCACTTAGTGCCGAGTCGACATAATTTGGTACTATCATGTACTCGTGTCAATCAATTATATGTAAGTGTCCCAGTAGCTTTCACATCTCGTGCACACGCTCTCTCTCAATATCATGGAGCGGTTACATCTCACGCTCATATATATAAATATATATCAGTATGGAGCGGTGCTATCAATACACTTGGGATCTCAAAGCCTTTTGCTATCTCTCATTAGCATATGGCAACACAGAGACTCCCATCACATGTAAGGCTCACTGGAACTGTACATACACATTCACACCGTTTAACACTTATACTTCGACTAAGGCACTAGAGAATCTAGATGTCTGATAATGGAAAGTGATTCTATTTAGATCATCAGTCTTTAATCACTTCCATATCATTATTTCTCTTTTGGACTCTTTATTGTCCACAATATTCATTTTCACACTTATTCCATCAAGACTACATATCATTGCAAATTTTACTGTTAATCATCTCTTACAGAAATAAGTCATGAGACAATCATTTTCTCTCCATGTCTCTTTTCATGTAGTATGGTCATTACATCGCTTACTCTTATGGTATATTCAATATCATTTAAATTTTTGAATATACCTGAGAATATACTCTTTTCATAATTTAGATTCTGTGATTGAGTCCTCGAATTATCCATTTAAGCACCACATTATCTATACAATTTCACCATCTCTATCATTTCGAGGTGGTTATGTGTACAATCATTTTACTGGCAGTAAACATATCAATTATCTTACTCCTTGGAGTATCATTACTTTCACTTATCAGTTCTGGCTTTGATTTTACATCTTGCCACAGTTATGTGATAACCAACACCCTTCGTTTTCAGTCTTAACTGCGGGAACTGTTTTATATTGATGTTCCCTTCTCATCAAGCAATTTATTTCCTTATTCCACTTTCATTTTCGTTTTCATATTTCTACTATTTATCTCTTCATATATATATATATATACATATATTATTTTTAATTGGCATGGTACTATACTGCTAAGATCTTTTAAAATCTTGCGTACCATCTTTTTCTTTACACTAGCCATCTGCCGACTTTAATTTCTTTAATTAGATCTCGTCTATAAAGCAGCCAGTCTCATCACTCTTTTATAGGCTGGCAGTAGTATTTAGCTAGACTCATTACTTTCGTATCTCAATCATTATCTTTATGTCATAGACAGGTTCACTGTCATCCTGTCGTCTCAAGATCATATATCTCAAGAGGAGATACTGTCTAGCCAAATTTCTTAGTTGTTAATCTTAGCACAATTCCACAGCCTTTAAGAGTTTAAGGATTATATCACAATGCTGCTCATGTTCCATTTATACTTTAGACTCTATCAGTACTTTAGCAATTTTCTCTTGTAAGGATGCCTCATTCTTTAGGCTTATCTACTTACAAGACAACTCATTACCCTTATAACTTCAATCGGAACTCGTAAAATTCACTTCGAGTTCAAATCATCATCTTGTGGACACCAACCTTCAATCTTTTATCTAAGGATGCTTTATATAGCAGCTAGTCTTATTTACTCCTCACGTATCTCTAATCAGATCAATAAAGCGTCTATTTTCACGTAGATTAATACTTGTTCTTCACCAGAACTTCATCAATGATAGAAATTTAATATATCCTTTTTGATTTGTCAACAACTCAACATCATTTGCATTTCTCTCATTTACCCTATACAGATAACTCCTTTATTCTCAATTTTTTCATTATCTGTATTTTCGTCATTCAGACCTTTACACGTGAATTTCATTATCCACACAATTTTCAAAATTATTTTCAACTTTTCGGATTCTTTCTACATCCTCCGATATAAGCTTAGAATTTAACTTCATATTCAAAATCGAGTCAATGTTATATCGATTCCTCTAATTTATATAACTTTGGAAGTTTTATCGGAAATCAAATCTGATACTTTCTTTAATCGTACTTTTCTTATCATCTTGTGACCATCGTTCTTTAACTTTTTATCTGATTATGCCTTTTACAAGGATTGCTCTTATACGCTCCTTATACATCTCCGATTAAATCATATTTAAGGCATCACTTCCATATAATATTTATTTGTTCTTCATAAGAATTTTAGTGTATAACCAAAAATTTTAGTACATCATTTATTTCATCCTCAAATCATATCATTTGTATTTCCTTTCTTTACATCGATACTTGTGAATTTCATCATCCGAAATATTTTCCAAAAATTATTTTCTTAAGCTTGTCGGATTTCTTCTATATTCTTCGATACAAGCTTAAGAATGAATTTCATATCCACGATCGAATCAACATTAACCTGATTTCTCAATCTATGTTACTTTGGAATTTATTGGGATTCTCAACCGACAGTTTCTTTAACCACACTTCTTTTATCATTTTGGACCTTCATCATTGTGTCCCATCATTTCACAGTGTAGTTTCAAGTCAGAGACATTCCATATTCAAATCATTTTGATACATACTCTACCTTGATTTCATTACCTAGTCATACTTTACAGCGTTACGAATCTCATTCTGGTAAGCTGTATCAATTACAATGATTCTCAACACACTTCACAGCTACCCGTTTCAATTCCGTTATTCACTTTAAAACCATTTCCATTTACTGAATTCAGGCTTAGTTTCCTTGAGTATATTCTCCACGAGGTTTGAACCTTGGCACCCCTTACGTACCTAGTTCCTTACACTCGTGTTACCGTTGGGATACTTATAAGGGCCTCGCCCGTTCATATCGACCATCGACAAGCATCCCCTAGGCGATCCTTTCGCCTCAGGTTTATCCTTACTAGTGAGTCGGCGATGAGATAGTTCGCCTATATCTCACGACACATGATCCACTACGGGTCGCCCATCATTGGGTCGCCCATCACAGTTCTGTCTCAAGGGTCCTGAAGAACTTAGGTTAGCGGTCATCTTCTTTTTATCACTTGACTGTTCTTATAATTATCCTCTAATTCACAGTACTCCAAACAGTACCTTATTCTGTAGCACATATTCCAAGATACGTCGGTTCTATGTACGATTCTCTGTTTGATACCTCAAAGAAATGAAAACGTACAGAACCATAAGTAATCATACCAGTATGTATTTCATTATCTGTACTTTTCACCTCCTCAGTCAATTCTTGTAATCATTTCACTTTTCATAGTATTTAACGATCCCGTTCAATACACTCTTAATTTTCGACCCTTTCAGTCAATAACCGGGCCAAACATTTGATGACATTCCACTACACTCTTTGGATCGCATCATATAAGGCCCCGGCTCGTTCGCCGTCTGCCTGTACACGTTTTATTGTGATGCCTCGGATTTGCCGGTCTCAAGCCGGAGGGGCCCGAGCCGCACCACTCATCCGTGCTGTCCGCTCTGAGCTCTAGAGGTGGCCCCCGTCACACAGACGTGGCATTTAGTCCCTCACGGATTGTTTTATTGTGAAGCCCAGGATTTACCACTATGGCCCAAAGTCCACTCGTGGGGGGAGCCCTGGCCGCCTCACTCAACCATACTGTTATCCCCTATGGCCCACAGTCCACTCGGGGTTTTTCTTTCGCGTCCATAATCTAAGTGTTAGTGGAATCAGTAATAGGGATCGTTAGATTCATATGACATCTTCTATGCCATTAATAATTCCATTACTATCAATGGATTCCAATTCAGCTCGGTTTTATCACTATTCCGACATCGCCCAATATAGGGGCATTTTCGTCATTTCGACATTTATTTCTATCTTCTCAATATACATTCAAATCAATGAACTGATCATCTATGTGTTGATAGTATCCTTTCTGATACTTATAACAGCAAGTTAGATCTCATTCGATTTTCGACAGAGAAGTTCACTAAAATCCACAATGGGATTAATTTACTTGTAATTCAACTTTATATCATTAATTTCTCTGTCAAATCAATCAATTCCAACTTCTGGTGATCTATTTTGACTCCCAGTAAAATTTTGGTGGTAGGGGTATTTTGGTCATTTTTAGCTAAAAATTTTCTCTCTCTTCAAATTACCCTCAATCGGTGATCTTAAAGTCTATTTAATGATGATATTTTATTCCCCTATTTTATACCATCACTTTCAGGTCTCAGTTCGGTTCGGACAGAAAAGTACTGGTGGGGCCCTCACCGAGTCTATTTCTGTTCCTTACCGAACAGGCCTTCATATAGATTAGAAGAATCACCAATTTTTCGGTAATTTCTGAGCCTATTTTCTTCTTTAACATTCTCAGTTTATACTTTCTCACTCCCTTTAAATCATTTTACCCCATTTACAATCATTTATTTTCTCTATGTATTCAGACGACACAGTACTACAGGGGATGTTTAACTCTTTTCTTTCCAAAGTATTCACAGACATCAGGCCAACCAATGCTCTGATACCACTAAATCTGTCACGACCCGTGACCACATTTTTACCCTTCTTATACACAACTTAACCGGTTGGGCTGTCTGCGATACTTCACTTGTACTGACTGTTAATAAATTTTACATAATATTGTTTATATTATACACATCCCCTATCGTAACAAATCAGATAAGTAGTACTGTTGACGTGTCTAAATACAGAGAATAAATAATCATACCTCAAATAATCAGTCGGTCTGACACATTGTTCTTCGTGTACAGCCAGGATCCACAATCCACTGATCTCACATTCATCAAAACCTGAGATGTTGAAAATTAAGGGGTGAGCAAAACCACGGCTCAGTAAGAGAATTATATGCCTCACTTGATACTCAGCTTCCTATATGCTGAAAATCTTTTTCTGTTTTTCCTATAGGCTCTAGGCTCGCATGTAGGAAAGATACTACAGTCGGCTAGGGATCCGAATGGAGTAAGGTAGGTATTTTAGAATACCATACTTGTTACGGAACCTAGAAGCAACTGTAGAGAAAAATTTTTTTCTTTTTGTTTTGAATTAATAAATCCTTTTCCTTTTTTTAATCTTTCCTAATCTTTTTCATATTCTTTTCAAAATAATGCTTCTACGAAATAAAGCCTTTAAATAGAATAATTAATATCCGTATATTCCTTGAAAAGAATATTAGTTAAATCATCATCTTATTTCTTTAAAACTTATTTCATGTTTTAATGTACTCTCTTAATTAGTTCTGTCCGTTAAAAAGCAGAATAAGCTATTAAAATCTATTTCATTCTTTGACATTTGTCGAATTCACGAATCACACTCACTTACTTATCGTCACAATATCCTACGATTTCTCATACTAACATCGGAACACGTGTAGCACTTAGTTCCCGAAGGACTCTAGAGGTGGCTCCCACTGTTCAATCATCGAGTCTCTGCTCGGTATGGCCTGTACTGAAACATCAGAACACGTGTAGCACTTAGTTCCCGAAGGACTCTAGAGGTGGCTCCCACGGTTCAATCATCGAGTCTCTGCTCGGTATGGCCTGTACTGAAATATCGGAACACGTGTAGCACTTAGTTCCCGAAGGACTCTAGAAGTGGCTCCCACGGTTCAATCATCGAGTCTCTGCTCGGTATGGCCTGTATTGAAACATCGAAACACGTGTAGCACTTAGTTCCCGAAGGACTCTAGAGGTGGCTCCCACTGTTCAATCATCGAGTCTCTGCTCGGTATGGCCTGTACTGAAATATCGGAACACGTGTAGCACTTAGTTCCCGAAGGACTCTAGAGGTGGCTCCCACGGTTCAATCATCGAGTCTCTGCTCGGTATGGCCTGTACTGAAATATCGGAACACGTGTAGCACTTAGTTCCCGAAGGACTCTAGAGGTGGCTCCCACGGTTCAATCATCGAGTCTCTGCTCGGTATGGCCTTTACTGAAATATCGGAACACGTGTAGCACTTAGTTCCCGAAGGACTCTAGAGGTGGCTCCCACGGTTCAATCATCGAGTCTCTGCTCGGTATAGCCTTTTCCGTTTGACATATTCCATGTCATGTAAAATATTTCCCTTTTTAACATGTCAGCTATCATTTATGGATTTTAATATAGACGTTAATCTTGTCGTACTATAAATCACGGAGGGTAAAGGACTAAACCGGTCAAATCTATGACCATAATTTATATTGTCCTCGGTGGATCACAGATTAGGTGTCGACCGGGACTAAACATGTCACATATCATGTATCAGCATGATAAGAATACCAACCAGTCTCAAAACCGTATTCTTCATCATAAAATACACCTTTATGGAATTTATATAATTATATAATTCCATGATTTAAAACCATAAGGGTTATAATCCTTTAGTGAATATTGATAAAAATATCCATAAAAATATTCACTATATTTCACTTCATCATTCGTCTCGTAATTCGTGTAATTTATCTATTTCGAGAATTTTCGGTGATTTCATTATCACCGTTCTCGAATACATGAATATTCTAAAGTTCCATCTCATTATATTCATATTTTATGAAATTTAGAAATTTCCTCATGTCTCGTGATTTACTATCGAAATTCGGAAATAAATCATTTAATATGATTTTATAAAGTTTTTCTAAAATTTTCGGCAGCATAACGGCTGCCGATTCACTAACCTCCTGCACGGAAAATACAGTTTAAAATCTTTCAGCCAGTACTTCTTCCCAAATTATTTTCAGCAATTCATGCATCATAATAATCTTCATAAAATAATTGCATAAAATATTTCAAATTAAATTATGCAGACTGAGTATCCTTACAGTGCTGCACATGCATCCCTTACCTTTTTCCGGGTCGGCGACTGCCGCTTATCGATCGCGCCCGCGCTCCATTTCTCCCGATTCCTTATCTCGATTGCTGAAAATAATTTCTGGAAATTAAAATTCTAATTTTTAGAATTTTTCATAATTTATTTAATTTTTTCTGAAATTAAATTCTCGGGAAATTTCTTACCGAATTTGTAAAATCCCGGGTTGTCGAATTTCCGGGAATTTTCCGAATTCCCGAAATTCTCCTTCTTCCTCTTTTTCTTACTTTTTCTTCCTTTTTCCTCTTTTTCTTTTCTTTCTTTCTTTTCTTTTTCTTTTTCTTTTTCTTTTTCCTTTTTCTTTTCTTTTTCTTTTCTTTTTTCTTCTTCCTTTCCCGGTCAGACCGGTTCAGACCGGTCCAGCTTCTTTCCTCGCCGGTTCCTCGCCGGCGGCCGGTTCTCCGGCGGCTCGTTGGTCCCTCAGCTGGCCGGCGTCGAGGCGAAGCTGCCGGTGGTCTCAGCTTGGCCTGGATCGGCGGCACGGCGGCGGATCCACTCGGTTTACCTTCGGTCACTTCTCCTCCTCCGTCGGCCTTCCTCCGCCGTCGTTGGCCTCACCGGTGGCCTCCATCCCATTCCTCTCCTTCCACCGATGCTTCGGCTGTAATGGCGGCGGCCAATTCCGCCGGCAACCGCCAGATCTAGTTCCGTTTTCTTCCTCGGTTTTCCGCCGTTTCGCGTCGATCCCTTCTCCGTTTCGCTTCGCCGGCGTTGCCATCAGCTTCCTCTTCCTTTGCCGGCGACGACTTTCTCTTCTCCTCTCTCCCTTTCCTTCTCCGGCGGCCGCTGACGGGGGCGATCTCGCCTGGGGAAGGCAGAAATCGGGTCTTCCGATTCTGTTTCTTCTTTCCATTTTTGTTTTACCTTTCTTTCTATTTTTGTTCTCTTTCTATTTTTAGTATTTACTATATACTATATATTATACAATATATTTTATACATATAATAATATTATATGTTATACATACATTATTTCATACATAATGTTATACAATATTTATTATATATAAAATATATCTTGTACATTACAAAATACAAGTCTAGTATATATATATATATATATTTATATACTTTAGAATAAATAACATTTATATATAGAATTATATAAATGTTATAATAGAATATATATATATATATATATATATATACCTATAAACTTTAATATAAAATAACATTTACATTTTCTATATATGTATGTATATATATATATTTATATATACATAAAATATTATGTTTATATATATATATGTATTAATTAAATTCATGAAATAGTTTATATATATATACACCAACGTATTTTAAAATATACCATATAGTATTTTAAATACATACGTATTTGTATAAAATACACTTATATAAAATTTGAAATTATATAAACATATTTTATTTTCATTTCTCGTTTTCCTTATTAAATTTGGATTTTAATTTATCCAATTTAATTCTTTTCCTCTCTCTATTATTTTTATTTTCACTTCCACTTTAATTTCCTTTACAACAATTTTTCGATTCTTTCACTTCCTTAATTCTCGGGATTTTCACCAATATCCCGTTCTCGCAAAATTTTATTTATTTCCCCTTATTTAAGTTCTCCAATATTTATTTTCAATATTTCTAATTTCCAATAAATGGAAAATTTACGGTTATCACAACTCTTTACTACTTTCTTGCACTCTTTCTTTGAGTTTTTTTTTCTTTAAATTTTTAACAACTTTAATCATCTTCTACTCTTTCTTTTTCTCTTATTTTGGTTCAAGATTGTGCCCTACAATCATAGGAGCTTGAGAGGTTGAAAAATCACCTCCTTAGCTCTTGTGAGGTACCTTAGTCTATAGTTTCCTTTTGCAATTTTTATTTTATGTTTTTGAGCTTCTAAATGAATTTTTAGTATTTTTATTCTACTTTTTTAAGGCTCTATTTTAATTTTTTAAAACAGTTTCTAAATATCTTTTAAAACAAAAATATAAAAAAGGTTTAAAGTATGGTATGTAGGGAGATGGTGTCATTTTGGGTTAATCTAAAGTATGTATTTTTATTTTCTATTTCCAAACTTTTAAATGATTTTTTAGTATTTTTTTTATCTACTTTTCTAGGATTCTATTTTAATATGTTGAATCACTTTTTAAATATCTTGTAAAAAAATAAAAAAAAAATTGTTCAAAGTTGGGTATGTAGGGAGTTGGCATCATTTTAGGCTAGTCTAGAGTAAGTTTCTTTGGTAATTTTTATTTTATATTTTAAAGCTTCTAAATGATTTTTTAGTATTTTTTATATACTGATTTAGGAGTCTATTTTAATGTGTTAAAGCAGTTTTAGGTCATTTACATTAACATTTGCATGCATTAGTTTAGGTTTAAATTCCATTTTCATATATTGATTTTAATAGGTTATTTTAGGTGCATTTAGGGGCTGTTTTAAAGGCAAAGTAAGTTTAGATTAGGTTTTAAATCATGCATTAAGGTTTAGTTAGGTTTACAATTAAGTTAGGTTGCACTTCATCTCATTCTTTAAAAATTCAAAAAATATATTTTCTTACATGTATTAGTAAGAGTAATTAGCATTAGGGTTATATTAGATTATGCATTAGTTTAGGGTTACCATTTGGGTTATTTTAGTGTTAGGGTTAATTAGGGTTTTAATTAGATTTTCCATTAGGTTAGCTGTTTCATGCATTATTTCCATGTTTTAATTAAATTTAATTTGAGTTTTACTTAGTTTATGTATTTTTATTTTCTTTTTAGGATTTTCATGCATATTTTCATTATTTACATTTTAGACCCATATTTTAATGAAGTTACATTTTTGCCCTATAGTTTACTAATTTGCATTTTTGTTTCTTTTCTTTTGTAGTTATTTTATTTTCACCATTTCCACTGTAAGTATTTATTATTTGCTTTTTAATTTCATTTGCTTTTATTTTTATTTTACTATTTCCATTTATTTTGTTTTGTTTTATTTTATTTTATTTTCTTAAGCCTTGAAGATCACACACTTTAAAATCTTCATAACTTGCTAGGATAACCCTGAGATAATAGTACCCAGTACTTAGTTAGGCTTCGCAACACCATTCTCTAAAGGATGATATTTTCTACACCTACTTCCTATTACTTGAAGGCCACATGTACATGCCTGTAAATACCACTTAAGGTTGACAAAAGGTCACATAATATTGTTTACCACCTCTAGTCAAAGTTTGTTTTTAATCACCCAAATCTGTATGAATTAAACTTATCAATTCAGTTTCTCTTTCTACAGAAGTACAAGATTTTTTAGTTAATTTAGTCTCAAAACATGTAATACATTTATTAAAACATGTATTTTTAATCCCAAAAATTAAAACTAGTGATTACATTTTCTTAATATAAGGTACACTAACATGTCTTAATCTACCATGCCATAAATCAACATAATCAATCATATAAGTAGAAGAAGTAGCGACATTTTCACTAATGATATAGGAAACGTTAAGACTAAACAGTCCCTGATTACAATTGCCCATGTGAGAACAGATTATTTTGTACTGTACACATATATATATATATATATGTAATTATTAATTTATTTTGAATATATTTTTGTAAATTGTAAATGAATAGTTATGTGGGCCCCACTTGAAATTTTGAGCCCAAATGTATATATGACTGAAGAAACAGTATACGGATAGTGTAATAATGATATTATGGAAATTTGAAACCCAAAATACCTTATTTGCATTATTTTGGGAAATGTTACAAACAAATTGGAAAATGATGGTTACGTCCCGAAGGTATTTTCTTAAATTACACACAAACTAAAATGAATTGGGATGAAGTAAAAATATCATGATATTCTACATGAAAAGGATGGAAAGATAGTGTCAATAGATTAATTGAATCGGTGGTTAAATCAAAAAATTTCGTTGGCTAGTCGCCAAGGGTAAAATCGTAATTTCACGCAATCGATGTACCGTGCGTTGACGAAACAACTTTTATTCATCAAAATACATCTAATAAGAATATTTGGTGATGGAATCTGAAATTTTGGAGTGCAATTACATAGTTTTTATGATTACGGAAACTTAAGGGCAAAATTATCCGAAATTTTCATAACCAAGGGCATTGTGATAATTTTGCCTATTTCTAGAAGGGGCTTTATAATTCCATCAGCCACTTGGCTGGCACTATTCATCATCCCTCCCACTCACTCTCATGCCATTGAAGGAAGAAAGAAGAAAAAAAAATAAAACCTAACAAAAACACAACTAAATCTTTCTTATCTCAACAAACACTTAACTAGAAGATTGTTCTATTCTCTCTCCTGTACAAAACCATACCCATAGATCATTGTATAAGCAACCAAACAAGGAGATAGGAGGCCTCAAAGTTTCGATCAAGGTATGTATCCCATCATACATTGTGCTTCATTTAAATTCAATGGTGTAAGAAGATAGAATCAAGCATGTTAAGCATGTTTCTAGCATTAGTTTCATTTAAATCTTGCAAAATAAAATTATGCCATTAAAGGGGATATTTGACCAAGCTTGGAACTATAGGGAACCATGGGTTTTCATGCACTAAATGGATGCTAAATGATGTAATAAGAATGGCTACACAAGAATATAGTGATAGATTATTGAAATACATTAAGGAATTCAAAAGAGTGAATTCGGTCAACATAAGGGGACCCATGTCCATGGCTGATTTTGATGATTTTAGGGTTCCATTAGACTGTAGAAATTACAAAGAGTCTATCGGTATGCTCGGATTTAAAATCCAACTTAAAACGGAGAAGTTAAGCTTTACTACTGATAGAAATTATACTGCATAAATATTTGTAGAGTACAATGTGGCTGCAAATAGAAATGAGTAATAGCTTAAAAATAAGTATTAAATGAGCTAATATTTTTGGTGAAATTATCTATAGCCCGGGAGTAACGGTTTACGTGTGGTGCACTCGAAGAGATCGGATAAGCTAGACAGGTAAGGGATGCGTACGTGATTTGTAGGGATATTTCGAATGCATGAATTTGATGCAAATAATTTTATAAGAATATTTAGAAATGAAATACCTTTGGAAACTGTGAAAATTGTGGTTGTTGGCTGGTTTGAACTATGTTTGAATTTGTAAGAAGGCTAGGGTATTAGCAGTCGTTATGTTGCTGAAATTTCTTAGAAAATTTTATAAAAATGTCATGAAATATTTTAGTGCATATTTGAATAAATTCCTAGCCTTGAAAATGAGATATTTAATATTTTTCATAAAACATGAATATACTAAAAATATTATTTAAATATTCATGTTATCGAATTTACTGAAAGTAAGGCTATTGGAAATTTCTACTAAATGTGTTATAGTGTAAGTATTTGTTTAAAAAGGGAAATGTTGAGAAGTGAATATTTTATAAATTATTTTCAGTAAATATTCACTATATGATAAATAAAACTTTTATGGACTGACTGAAGATTTTAACTATTTTTCTTGATTTCCATAAAGGTGATATGATGATGAGAATATTGTTTTGAGACTGATAGGCCCCTTTATCATGCTGATATGTGATATGTGACATGTGATATGTGATATGTGATATGTTTCAGCATCCCAGTCGACACCTGATCAGTGTACGACTGAAGGCAATTCTAGACTATGGCTATAAATCTTATATGATGATTATTATACCCTATAGGGGTTGTAACATGATATATCTTGGGTAATGCCTTAGTCTCTACCATTTTTATGATATGAAAATGATGTTTTAAATGGATGATGATAGTAAATGATAAATGATTATTTATATGTTTTCAATGAGATGAATGATGATTTTCTAAACGGTTTACTGTACTAAATTGAGTACAATACTGTTTATAAAATTCTAGTGATATATGTGATATGTGTTCAAATGGAAAATGGAGATTTATTAATCTAATATTCTTTTTATGATTTTATATGAATATTAGATTATTTGATTAAATGCTTTAATTTATGAAAGCATTGATTTGGAACTTAATATGAAATGTTATGGAAAAAGTGTTTCATTTCAATAATCAATAATTACTCCTTATAGTAGCTTTTAGGTTCTTGGGACAAGACAGGTATTTCAAAATACCTTCCATACTCCATCCAGATCCCTAGTTGATTATAGTATCCTTCCTTTACGGTCCCTAGCGTACCTATAGGAAATTAAATGATTTTATGGCATATAGGTTTCATGATATTAAGATTTGCATACAAGTCCTTTACTGAGCCATGGTTTGCTCACTCCTTTACTTTCACCATCTATAGAGTACTGCCAGTGACTGCGTGATTTACTTTCCAAGGATTTTGGCAACGCATTGGTTACCCCAACGCAGTCTAGTGGAGATCCTGGAGGTATAATCATTTACTTTATATGTTCAGACTTATTTTACAGTACTACTGTGTTGTATTATAAACAGGGGATGTAAACGACAAACGATTTTACGATATGTAAATATTCTTATTTAATTGTAAATTACAGTTTTAAAATGTTTATGGTGTAAAGGAAATGGGAAATAAAGGCATCGCAAACAGCCCAACCTTTGTGATATGTGTGGATATGTGTAAAATACTGTATATACAGGATGTGACAGTCTTTTCCCACAAAATCGTTATTCTTTGTCATTACAAGCTTGTCAAATTCGGATGACAATTTCACCCCAACCTTTCCCAAGAGAGTTACAGAAAATAGGTTTTCCCTTATGTTAGGAACATGCAGTACATCATTCAGAGCCAAGGTTTTGCCAGTTGTGAGTTTGAGAAGAACTTTCCCTTTTTCCAAAACTTCAGCAGTTCGAGAATCTCCATGATAAATTATTTCTTCTAATTCTCCTTTCCCTACATAAATGTAGGAGTAAATGCTTCTTTGTTTGCACAAATATGCCAAATAGCACCAGAATCTACCACCCATTCTTTCACGTTGGTCGTAATTTGGCTTGGGAAATAACTGCAACAATTATGTCATCAGACTCATGTGCTTTAACCATGTTAAATTTTGGAGTAGCAAGATTGTTATTTCCCATAATTCTCTTTCTGCACTGTGGTGCATGATGACCTAGTTTTCCATAAATAAAGCAAGAGCCTTTCTTTTTGAAATTAGGATGCCAAACTTTGGGTTTATAATCAAGCTTTTTATTATTAATAATATTATTAATACTAATAATCATATGTCAATATACCTTATTAGCAAGTATCAACTGTTGCAGTTTGTCATCAGTTGGTTTTGTGTCCGTTAGTTAGAACGCAACTCCATATACATCAAGAATAGGGTAAACTCTCTCCTACCACCTTTTAAAGTTGTTGCCATAAAAAACTTCAATCTTTGATATGTTAGGAAATGGCTTGGCATAGGACATAGTGGGCGGTGATGGAAGCATTACTGGAACACTCAAGGAAGAAACATTCATGGTTATAGCAGTAGCGACAGTGAAGTTTACAGAAGCAACAATAGTGGCATTAGTTTGATTTTGAGAATCCATCAAAATTATCCTTAAGATTGTTGGGAATAATTTCAAAGTAGCAACTGAACCGGAAGTCTAAGGCATGCAAGCACTGTCCTTAAGCATAATTTCTCCCCTTGGAGTAGAAACTCAGTGCAATAGGTGTAGGGAACTGCCTTATCAGGATACAGTAGACCTTCCTTAATAATTTGCACTAACTATTAAGGGTAACAGGAACAACAAAATATTATAAACTATGACCTAGCAAGGTTAAGAACAATGAAGATAGAAATGAGAAAGCAAGAAAATATGAAATGAGAAAAATTATGAGAGGACGTGTGTTGGAATGAGAGGTGAAGGCTGCTATTTATAGGCAAGAAAATGTTAGTTACTTAGCCATTAATTCACATAATAATAGCAATCAATTACTACATATTAAAATCATTGGTCACAAAACTTTAAAATTTAAATCTTACGTTACTAAACATTGTAATCAATACCATAAATGTAATAGTTTGAAAAGTCAATTTCTAAACATTTTTGAAATACAAAACGTTTTTGCATAATAAGAACTTGGGTTAGAGATGTGACGAAGTAGATTCCTTGAATCTAGGGATTAAAGAAATGTAGTTAGTTAAAAAAAGGAAAGAAATATGATCGATTAAAGAAAGAAAAGTGAGGACTAATAAAAAGAGAATAAAGAAGTAGTTAATGTGATTTTAATTGATAATAAAAAAATTGATAAAAATAAGGGATAATATAAAATTTAAATATTTGAGGTGTAAATGATGATTGTGTAAATGATTGCAAAAATACTGTTAGTGTAGTTACTAGATAAAATTTGAGATTTGGATAATTTGAATTGCTATTTTTTAAAATTTTGTATTTTTAAATAATTTTGGATTAAACCAATGTATGAAATTCATGATTAGTTTATTTCTCTTTAAAATTCTCACACCAATGAAGTAGTTTAATAGTTTTTTTCACTTAAAAAATGATAAATCTGTTAGATAGTAGATAAAATTTGAGATTTGGGATACATTGAATGGCTATTTTAAAAAATTTTGTATATTTAAATAATTATGGATTGAATAAATGTTTGAAATTCATGATCAGTTTATTTCTCCTTAAAGTTCTCACACTAACAAAGTAGTTACATTGTTAGTGGATCATGGGTAGATTAAAGATTAATTTATTTATTTTTACTTAAAATTAAAATCCTACGTGTCGTGAAAAGAACATCATGTCCACATAGGTGTCTACGTGGCTAAGCTTATCTGTTAAGTTTGGATTTGGAAATATATATTATATGCATGATTTACTTGCACAAACTCTCAAATGAATATGGTCATTCATAATTTTAAAAACCTTAGGTGCCAGAATGTAATTAATTTATAGGGTAAACTTAAAATTATTAAAATTTGAATTATGAAGAAATATTCGAGCATATTCTATCATCCACCTTAATTATTAAGTCAATTGTATTTAATTATAAATATTTTGTTAACAATGATGTACTTAGTTATGATAAAAGTTTATATATTTTTCATAGAGCTTTTTACTTATAGGTATTCGAATATAAAAGACTAATTTCTTTCTTGGAAGAAATAAGTATTTGAATGCTTCATTATATGTATCTGAATGCTTAAGAAAATTTCTCTTTTGGAAGAAATGTACGTATTTTTATATCTGATGCACATATAGTTGTCATAAAATGGACAAATATTTATAAAGCTTTTTACATATAGGTATTCTAATTCCGTATTGTCTGTATTTGAATACTTAAGATTAATTTCATTTTTTTGAAAGAAATGTATATGTCATGAGAAAACAAAATCATAGTAAACCCTATAGTTAAAATCTAAAATCAATCATAACCAATTAGTTATGTCAACTATAGTATTACAATTAATTGTAATATTAATGGTAACAATCAATCTTAATTATTTAGTCTAATTAAATCAATTGTAATTTATTGTAAATATTACGTTTACTATTTTTTATACATACATAATATCATGTTTACTATGATGTACTTATATTTATCATAAATGTAAATATTTTTATAGTGTTTTGTACATATATCTATTTGAATATCTTAATCTAAGTATTTGAGTATCTAAGATTAATTTCTAAAATGAGAAGATGTAGCTTCCTTCTAATAAGTCATTATGGCTATGATAAGGAGGAGACTTTAAGGCCTTAATGAGCTAATTGGTTTATGTTCAAGACTCACCAAATGTGTGAATTGTATATTAGTTGTAAAAAGTTATTTCATTTTTCTTACTAGTTTTAGAATTTTTCATTTTTGTTTATAAATGAAATGTCAATACTACTATTAAATAAATATTATTGTTTTACCAACAACCTTTCGATCCAATTGTTAAAAAAGAATTATGGCATATTTTGTAGCATATTGCAAGGCTTGAGTTTGAATCCAAGTAATCCATTTCCAATTATCAAATGTTTTCCTTATAACAAAAGGAAAGAGAAATTCTAAATCTACTATATTTTTTACTCTTTTCACTATAATTTAATTACCCCACAAAAGATACTACATATACCCCATTCTTTTACCATCTTAACCCAACGACATTTTATGCCCAAATTCAATCTTCATCTCGCCACAAACTCTGCAAATCTCTAATTCAGGTATCATCCATTTTAGGGTTTTTTGGGTTTGGGATAGGGGCTGGACATGGTGGTTTCGCATAGGGATCTAAGGTTGCTAGTGACATCGGACACAAGGCCGTTGGCACAGATGGTTTCGCACATGCGAGGTCCCTACTTGCACCTTGGCCTCGCGCAAGGCAACCAACATAAGGACGCTGACATCACGCAAGGCAACCTACTCAAAGGACCCATGCCTCGCTTATTACCCTGCACAAGGGCATCCTTTTTTTTGGTCTTAATGTTTTAAATTTTATTGTTATGTTCTTTAACACCTGTTGAATGTTGTTTTGGTTTTGAAACTATTCACTATAATGAATCCAAAGGTTGAAAGGAATTTGAAACTTTGTGACTTTACTTTAAAAGTGATACTTCTGTCCTCCGTGTCTACTCCCTTTCCTAAGCCTTAATTCAACAAATACATTAGAGTAGCTTCCTTTTAGGAATTTGAGGCTAAAAGAAAGCTATCTCTCTATGCAGCTGCTTTGGAATGGAAGGTTAGACTTTCAATGGAAAACATGTCTCGAATGCTTTACATTCTATGGTTTGTTTTGATGTTTTAGGCTAAAGTAATAGAAGAGGAGAAGGAGAAGAAAGGGAAAAAAGAGAGGCAAATAAGAGGATGAGGTATTAATGTCATTTTACATAAGGTTTTTTTTTGTCTTCTAAATAGTTGAAGTATGAAGAGTAAAAAAAGTAGGGGAAATTTTAATCACACCCAAAAAAGTATTGGGTGCACCCTAATTGCTAAAAGACCCTACCTTGAAAACTTCTCTCCTATTTTTTACTTGACACACCCTATTATTTAGTTTTTCATTCCTAAACTACCCTTCGTTTTCTTTACCCTAACTTCCATTTCTCACACCTTAACCCTCATTTCTCAATTCTTCAACTTCCAGTCTTTCACAAATCCTTCAAATCTTATAGATTTTTAAGATAATAAGGTAAGTGTAGCTTACATGTTCCTTTAAATATGTTTAATGTGGATTTTTTTTCACATTTAAATGTATGAATCAGGTAGGGTGGATTTTATGTAGGGTGCCGCAGCTCGCGGTAACTCCTTACCACGAGCCACTGTATGCTTGCGGCAACTCCTTGCTACAAGCTAGTGCATGCCTATGGCAAATCCTTACTGCAAGCACGCTATAGCTCATGTCAGGCATGTGGGTTGTGGTACCCAAGTGCCATGACCCTCTTTTAACTCACAACACTAGGCTACTGCGAGGCCAAACCTGCGGCACCTTAGTGTCGCAACCCAAAAATTGACCCAAAAAATAGTAAAAAATGATACATTTTAAATAAGGTTAATTGAATATGAATTGGTTATTTGATCTAAATTGGTTTAGGGAGATGTGAATTCATTTAAGGTGATTTGTTTCTTATATGTGAAATGGATTATTGAATTGAATTGGCATGTGAATTGGTTTCTTACATGTGAAATGGTTTTCTTGTATGTTTATACAGATGCCACCACGTACAAAAGGAGTGAGGTCATCTAGAGCTGAGAGGATGTGTTGAACCTTCAAAGGATGCAAGGGGCGACTCACTACGTCTAAGAGGAGACACACTACACCTTTAGAGGTAGCAGCTGCTGAGTAGGGCATGCATGCAACTATAGCTGGTCACGCAGTAGTACCTGATGAGATGCAGCATATTACGGTTATAGATAGGGAGGTGAGTACATATGGGAAGACCACATTTGCCAAAGCACTAACTGCTAAGGAGGCCAGTACATCTACTTAGGCAATCGCTTCTATTGGACTGTATCCTAGTGATCTATTGATACATCTCTTTTGCTCAGTTATGGATCACATATTGTTGTAGTCGTTTGGCAGCGAAAGGTATAACTGAATTTTATTACTTATTCATTGTAATGTAAATTAGACTTAATAATATTCTCATTATTTGTTTGGTTTTCACGTGATAACCGAGAATTCCCCAATTTTTGGATTTAGGGATCTGTAAATTTAATTTCTGACGTTAGTAGATAAGTTAAAATAAATAAATAAATTATTAGAAGACAAGGATATTTTGAGATTATGGTACTTGATCTATTGACAAAGTCGAGATTTAATAATTAGGAATTTAATTTGAATATTAAGGAAATTAAAATTTAAAGAAATAAAAACATGAGTTTGTGTGTATATATATATATCATTATATATATGTACAAATCTGTAAGTGTATATATATATATATATATATATATATATATATATATATATAAAATAAATATTATTTTGAATTAAAATAATATTAATAAATAATAAAATGGACAAATATATGTTTTAAGGTTTGTATTTATATAAAACATAAATCATATATGAATGTGTTTTTAATATATATATACACACACACACACACATATTAGTTATATTGTAAGTATAAATTTTAAATATATATATAAATATATAAATATATATATATATGTATATATAAATATACAGTATATGTTATGAAAATATGTATTGGTTAAAAATAATAATAATAATAATAATAATAATAATAATAATAATAATAATAATAATAATAATAATAATAAAATAAAATATTTGTAATATGTATATTTGTTAATAGAAATTTTATTTATAATGTATTTATATTAAATATGTACATATATAAAATAAAATAAAATAAAATAAAAAGAAATAAGAAAATCGTAGCAAGCTTCAGTAGAAGGGTTTGCACAGCAGACCCGATTAGGGAAAAAAAGAAAAGAATGAGAGAGATAGGGAGAGGGTCGACGCCAGCCAAGGAGGAAGAGGCTAGCGACGATGAAGAACAGTGAACGAGAGAGGAAAGAAATCGATCGGAAGAAGGAAAAGAAAGAAAAAAAAAGAAAAGAAAAGAGGAGAAAGAGGAAAGGGGAAGTAGGCGACGCGTTGTCCGATCTGTTCACCACAGCCACCTTCGTCGCCGATGAAGGTAAATCTGGAGGAAAGGCTAGCCGATGGTGAAAAGGAGGAGAAAACAAGAAAGGAAGAAAAGGAGAGAAAGGAGCCGCGCTGCTGCCCTGCCATTTTCACCACCTTCGCCGCCGATCTAGAGAGGAAGAGAAGGGAATGGCCACGCTGCAACCTCAGCCACACTCGGAGGGGCTGAACTGGCGATGATGAGGGCAAATAGTGGCTGAACCAGCCAGGGTGGGCTGAACTAGGTCTGAACCAGTTTAGCCAAATCAGAAAAAAACAGAAAAACAGAAAAGGAAAAAATGGTAAGCAAATTAATTATAATTTCATTTCTTTATTAAATTGTGGAGTAATTTGCAAAATTTTAAGGATTGACATGGGTTTAAATTTGTAGAAATTATACAAAAACGATTGGAGCTTGAACAAATTTGGGAGAGATTAAATCGTAAGCTTTGATACTAGGTAAGTATTTATATAAGGTGGTTTTAAATGTTTTATGGTGTTAGTTTAATTGATTTGGAATTTAGAATAAATTTCAAAGATATGATTAAAATATAGTTATGGAGTATTTATGAGTGAGGATATTGATATAATTGATTGAGAAGGATGATATGATTATTTATATTATGGTTCACGTGTTGATATAATTTGTACAGCTAGCGATATGAGTTAGAGAAATTATTTAATTACATTGCTATAAAATTTATGGGTTCGAGAATGATATTGAATTTAGATAAAACGCAAGGTATAATCATAGAAATATTGTTGGAGTATGGTGAGATAATTTGGTGTCTAATGAGAAATTGTCTGTAATATGTTGTAATATCCCTATTTGTCTGGACTAATTAAGTGTAATTAATTTCATATAATATTTATTAGTAGTATAATTTTGTATAAAGTGTGACCTATAATTAAATTATATTAAATATATAATATGTGTATAAACCTATAATGGGATGGGTTTGTACATGAATCCCATGGAGGGAGGTCCCTACTCTCAACCTCTATATATATGAGGCTGGCCCATTAAGTTTCATAACTTTCGTTGAAGAGGGATGAGAGTAGTTTCTCCCTCTCTCTCTACCTCTCTCTCTCACTCTTCCGTTTTATCTTCGTTTCAGGTCCGAAGACAGTCAATAGAACGCTATCGGAAAGGGCTTCAATAATGCGATAATATGAGATAGCGGGATTGAGCTCTCGCCCGCATCCAGGTTAGTTTTACTGCGATTCAATTTCGTGTTAGTGACTTGGTGAGATTTAACTAATTCCAACAATTGGCATCAGAGCCAGACTCACCCTAAGGTCACTAACCATTTTTGTTTGAAGCTGAGAAGCCATAAAAGCTTCCATTTAAGCTTTTGTATTTTCGGATTTTATGGAAACCCATCCGATTTTCATGTGTTTTTGGCTTAAAAATTATAGATTTATTGTTGTAGAGGGTTTTAGGATGAAAAACCCCTTTTTCCGGACCGAAAATGGTTGAAATGGGGAGAGAAATGGTCGGGTCGGGTAAAAATACCCATTTTTCTGCAACTTTCGCCCGTTTGGGCGAGGAAGATCGGGCGCGTGCGTTCAGTAAAATGGCGCGATGCGCGCCAATTAGTATTGAAGCGGGCGCGTGGCTTTCACGCGCCCGCAACAGAAATAAAAAAAAAAAGGATATTTTTTTTACGGGCTGGGCCCCTTTGATGCTTGGGCCACCGATTTTTTGGGCCCATATTTTGGGCATATATATATATTTTTTTTTTTGGGCCTTTTAGTTTGTTTTGGTTATGATTTTGGGCCATATTGTATGGGATGGTGTATTTTTTTGGACCATCATTGTCAATATTTTTGGGCTTTTAATTTTGGAAATTAAAATACCATTTGTTTATTTTAATTATGCCATAATATTTAATTTATTTAGGTCAAATTAATTTTGTTGTATTATGGGCATTATTTATTTAATTTTATTAATTGGCCATTTAGTATTGATTTAATTTTGGGCAATTAAAATTAATTGATTTTTAAGGCCATTTTGCCTAATTAACTTAGGGGTCATTTTGATTAATTAATTTTATTTGGCTATTAAATTTGGATTAATTTGTGGTTATTTTGCATAATTAATTAATAGGTCATTTTTTGGATTATGATTTTAAGGGCCAATGTGATTAATTAATTATGGGCCATTTGGTTAATTATTTTGGACAATTTTGGCCATAAGCCATATTTTACTTAATAGCCATAATTAGTTGTTAAGCCCAAAATTAATGTAATATAAGTGAATTTTGGAGGAATTAATTTTGGAGTAATTTCTAGAAATTTAATTACTCATTTAATTCTTAATTCACTTAAATTTTGAAATATATATTTATGCCCATAAATTACTAATATTTGGCCTAATTAAATAAGTTTAGATAAATTATTTGGGTATTTTGTTGAGCCATTTTGGATTATGGTTTACTCATTCGTTAATAATTTATTTAAACAAATAAACTCTCTAGAAATGAAAATTGCCTTATTATTTGAATATTCACATTTATGTTGAATTAATTTAATTAATTAATGTTGGACTTGAAATTACTACATATGCTTCAGGAATTGCATATTTTGGATGTAGTTAATTTTGGTTAATAAATTTTGTGAATATTCTTAAAATTATAAATCATTAATTGGATTGGCTAGTACTTGCCTGTCGCAGGAATAGTCATGAAGATTTTTTGACGATTTATTCTGATAATTTTAAGGATATAATGATAAGGCAATGCATAGTGATAGTTGCAGTTGCATGAATTTACTGAGGTCTCTAGAAGTGGCTAGTCTCTCCCTGTCGGATTGTTAGTTGCTTTTAGAGATGCTTGTGATTGAGAGGATTCTGGTTGGGATATGACACGGTCTTCCTACCCTGTCGGTGGGCGATCATTCAGGTTGTATTCAACTAGTTTTGTTTTATCCTTGATAGTATATTGTGGAATAAATTTTGATATTGTTTGGATTATTCCACTAGCCTCCATATTGTGCAACTATCACATATCGAATTTCTAGCAGGATCAAATTAGATAGATAGTATGAATTATTCTCTACAGTTAGGGACGCATTAAACTAGGAAATAGTCCTGAGAGTCAATCTATCTTCTATACCCAATAGTATGAGCTCTTTGAGGACAAAATATTTGGAATTTCGAGAACACTTAAGTGAGAATTCTCTGATTATAAGGGCATGCCATTAATGAGCACATCAGAGAAAGCGTTCCAATTAGGAATAATTAAGAAGTATTTATAGATGCCATTAGAAAATAGTTCGCATAAGATGGATAAAGGTTGCTATATGATTTTGATTCCATATATGGCAGATTCAGTACTACTTCCTTCTGGGATGGAGAATTGGAGATCTTCCAGTTTTACAGATCTCATTTGATGCAGAAGGAAGTATGGCATTTTAATATCAAAATTGATATTGTCATTCAAGAATGAGAGATCTTTCAGGTTAACAGATCTCATTTAGCCATAATGATGACATATGCCAGTATTACTGCCAAAAGGAAATATTATTAAGAGGTCTCAATAAAAGGTCATTTTAGAAGAAGATATTTGCCAAATTCAATTCCCATTCTGGTTTCACCAACATCTCTAAATATCAATGTGTGTGCCACTTCTGTAATAATCCTGGGCACAAGAGGTAGATTACAAGAGTCCTCTAGATTGAGATGTGCAAAAGGCATTTTGTTAGCTTTTATTTTGATCCAATCTAGGAGATATGCCTTCTAACTATTGGTGTTTGAATACCGGTGCTATTATTGATAAAGCCATAAGCAACCGGAGATAGAATAAGGGAAAATTGTTGTAAATTGGGGTTATAGAGTTAGAATCCATATTGAAAATATAGCCAGATTGTTGTTACATTTTGAAGACAATTTTGTAACTACTGTCAGTTTATACTTTTCATTTCGATAACAGAAAAGTATCTCTAATTAGTAACATGTGTACTGATTCTGGCATTCTGCGTGATGGATTGTACACAGTGGATTTGTACCCCAATATTTGGGCAAATTTTCTTCAATAATGAATGATGTGACTGTAGATTTGGATTATGATATGATAGATAAGAAATCTATTAAGTTGTGGCATGAGTTAGGGATATTTTGAGGCACATGAAGAGATTGTATTACGGGAGATCTTGCTGCTAATATTAAGGACATGATTAGCAGATATTGAAATGATTAGGAACTTATGTATACCGACATTTGTAGATCGTTTTCACATATTGTATTTAGTGGATATAAGTGTTTCATCATTTTACTAACGACCATTTCGATGTAGGTCATATGGAGTAATAGATCTGATCTTATAGAGGCCTTAGGCATTCTGATTAATTCCGCTGCGCTGCTTAAGGCAATGATCAGACAGTAGTGATGAATATCATGTTCGGTATAATGAAGCTAGGCGAAATAATATACCGGTTTTCGGTTAAGTGCACTCTAGGATTATATATATATTGACGCCTAGTGTACGGTGCTTGGAATATTGAAACAGAATGAGATTACAGTTGCAGTCAATCGTACATTCTGATCTGGTACGATTTATGTTAATCACTCCAAACCTTTAAAAATTCGAGTGGAGTGAAATTAAAACTGCAATTCACATTCAAAGTTGATCTCCAAGCAAGACCAGTTCCTGAATGCATCCCAAGTTATAGTCAGACATTAAGCCGATTTTATGCCGCTTTCTGTGTTTAGGGTTATAAGGTAAGGCAAAAGAGCTATAACTCATAGTCAAGAGAACTTGACGAGAAAACTATCAGCGGCAATTCTGTTGATTATTATATCGACTAGAAAGATTCTAGATTTCATTTATCGTTATGTGATAGTAGAATCATTGAGTTTGACAATGCAATCTATTTAGTGGATGACTTAAAGAGTGGGAGTTGTGAACTCCGCAAAGTCATTATTGAAGTACATTTTGTTGTGCCAGTCCCATATATACGTTATCTTTTAATGATGAAAAGCCACAACCAAAGGAATCAATGATTGATCCCAATACCATATTTAGAACCTGCACCTGACTTTACAGAAGAACATGAATGTAAGATTCATGTGTCTTCTGATTCTGATATTTGTCAGGAGACTATATTGATTTGAACTCTTAAAATTAGATATTAGTCACGCAGGATGAGTAAGCATCTATATTGTATAAGGATACATGGGATCTATTTTAGTTGTCACATCATTATAGACAAAAGGGAGACTATAAATATTAGGTAGATGATTTAAAGCCAAATTTGGTCAAGGCTTTAAATAAAGCAACCTAAAAGTTTGTAATTTCTAAGATGGAACATATAATTTATGTGAACTCAAGGAGTTCATTTATGAACATTAGAAGGCATCCAGATTGTAATATATATATAAAGAATGAGATTGTTACTTTGAGGAGAACATTATCGTTTGATAATTGGATCCATTGCGAGGTCAGTGGGAGTTATGTGCTTATTGTGCTCTAAGTGATGATGTCAAATAGCAGCCTATAGAACTGACCTATTGTATGAGACACTTCATGTCGTCATGTCACTTCAGGATGAAGAATCTAAGTGAGGCTCCATTTCGTTTTAAGTATTGAGATTCTTCGTGACATATCAATAGGCATACATTATTGGTCTCATGGAACCTATATTGAGTGTTGAGTAGGTCTACTGTATATTGTTCTCCTAATAAGACGTCATTTAGTGAAAAGTGACATGTTGTGAAAATCTCAAAGTCCTCAAGATAAAAATGAAAGAGCTCATATCGAGTGTAGTGTATGCCTTACTGTGGGTAATTACTGTATGCTCAAGTTTATACACATTTGGATATTGTGTATACTATAGATATATTTTGGAGATACTTGAGCGATCCTGTAATAGAGAACTGGAAGCTATAAAGAGAGTATTCGGATATTGACAAGTCTAACATTTTGGGTTTGGTTAGATATTCTGATGTTAATTTTGCGAGCTCTCCAGATATTGAAAATTATTTTGATTATATATTTGTGGATATAAAGGAGTTGTATTGTGGAAAGTGTAAAGCAAACACTTACAACATCCTTGATTGTGGAGGCTAAATATGTAGCATGTTGTAAAGCTACATGATGGGCCATTTAGGCTGCAGAATTTCATCTCAGGGTTGGTTTTCTGTGATTGCCATTTCGAAGTCCTGGAGATGTACTGTGGTAATGTTGCAGCAAGTATTTTCTCCCTCAAAATACTAGGAGTTCCTCACACTCTAAATATTTAGATATCATCATTCGATTTTGTTAGAGAGAAAATAATGGAATCCATTACTTAATTGGATTATAGAGCACATGTTTTAAAGAGCTCATTCTGTCTAACTGAAAGTTTGGCTGCTAAAGTGCTTTGACGACATAGCACTTACATGAGGCATATTGAGCCATTGCTGTATTAAGTGAGTGGGAGCTCTGTATAATGAAATCAGTTATAACTGTATTAATGGATTCCCCACTTGCCATATATGCATATTTTGTTTGCGCGCATTTTGATGAATATGGCATTCTGTTGGATGAGACATTCGATATTGGTCTCATATGCTTCTGTTGAAGCAAGGCATCATTCAGTTTGGATGCATGGACCTAATGGAGATGGATATTGATTCTGTTTTCATATCATTTCCATTTCACACTAATACTACTAATTTTTGTTGTAGTCTTTATAAGTTTACGCATTTGTACCCTGTCGGTATGATGCATTTTGAAGCTTATAAAAGGCTTCTTGTTGTTAAAGTATGTATGAGTCTACACATTTGTACCCTTTCGGTATAATGTATTTAGAGGGCTTATGAATACATGATGATATTATATGATGTTTTCATTAATTAACTTAATTGTCCAAGTGGGAGAATGTTGTAATATCCCTATTTGTCTGGACTAATTAAGTGTAATTAATTTCATATAATATTTATTAGTAGTATAATTTTGTATAAAGTGTGACCTATAATTAAATTATATTAAATATATAATATGTGTATAAACCTATAATGGGATGGGTTTGTACATGAATCCCATGGAGGGAGGTCCCTACTCTCAACCTCTATATATATGAGGCTGGCCCATTAAGTTTCATAACTTTCGTTGAAGAGGGATGAGAGTAGTTTCTCCCTCTCTCTCTACCTCTCTCTCTCACTCTTCCGTTTTATCTTCGTTTCAGGTCCGAAGACAGTCAATAGAACGCTATCGGAAAGGGCTTCAATAATGCGATAATATGAGATAGCGGGATTGAGCTCTCGCCCGCATCCAGGTTAGTTTTACTGCGATTCAATTTCGTGTTAGTGACTTGGTGAGATTTAACTAATTCCAACATAATATTTATGGGATATGAGAAATATGATTTAAGGCCAAGGTGCATTTTTCGTTATAGTAATGCAAGTGATATGGAACTTTAAATGTTTTGTGAAAATTGTTGAGGTATAGAATACATATTTTATACTGCGAATATTAATTTCTGCAGTTCCGAAGTAGTGGATTAGGAATTGATACGTAGGCGATTATGGAATCGCCCACTAGCTCAGTGCTGCAATGGGATAGTAAAAAGGGATGTTGACACCGGATTGGTAAGGAATATATATGGAAGAACTAAGATAATATCATGTTTGCATTTTAAATTGTTTGATCAATTTAATGATAGAGAGAATTAATGTTTTAAGGATTTTAATAATGATTTAAATTATTGAATATTTTATATTAAATCGGAAATTGCAAATTTAAAATGTTTACAATTTTGGAGGAAGGGATAATACTTTGTGTGAGACCCAGTTATTTTGTACTGTATATGTACATTTATCCGAATTATTTATCAATAAAGGAATTATTGATAATATTTTTTCATAATTAAATTTAAAGGTATGGTGTCTCTCACATAGAAAATTTTAATCCTAGATGAAAAATATAAGTAGGGAAATTATTACATAAAAGAATAGAATAAAAAAAAGAAAAAAGAAAAAAAAATTATTATGGAAAGTTTAATACTCAAAATGAAGTATTATGAGTAAATTAAATTAGTGACTAAAAATTATCAATAATAGAATAAATAATTAAATAAGTAAATTAAAAGAAATTAAATTATATTGGAAAAAAAATCTGATTTGGATAAGTCAGAAATATGGTGGCGGCATGGAGAAATAAATATGCAAGACAAATGAAAGATAAAATAAATTACAAAAAGACAAGAAAAGAAATTTAATGATGAAGGCCTTAAATGAAGGCTGCTAAATTGCAGCCAACATGCCTTCTTTTTGCTTTATCTGTCTTTCTATCGTAATCCTCATTTCAACCATCATCATCGAAAAACTTACTCTGTTTTCATACCAGCCGTGTAGCCTTCTGTGCATCCTAGAATCACTTATAACCTTCAATAAATAAACCAAGCTTTCGAGGGAAAATAAAGCTTAGATATTAAGCTTCCAAAACCCTTAAAGAAACCAACCAAAAACCTTAAACAGAAGCTAAATAACGTGGTTGGATTTCTGTTCTGTACTAAGTCTAGCCACAATTTAGAGACAAAAACTGAAGTAATGTGGGCTAAAAACAGAAAAGAAATATAAGTCTCGGTTTGGACAGCAACATCAGAAAAGAAAAGGATAAATAGAGGTTAAGTTGACCTAGATGATGGGTAGAATAAAGTGTGAAGTATAGAAGATATATATATATAATTTAAATGGAGAAAACACCTACAGCTACCCAAGGCCATTCGATCAAAACAAAAGACAAAGAAGAGTGATGTGAATTGGCTTAGACATGATAGGAAAACAAGTCAACTAAAGTGAATGGAAAATATATAACAGTGTATGTATAAATAACAAGGAAATAAGGTCAAAAACCAAAAGACTTTTGCATGGAAAATAACATTCGGCCATGCAATCTTTAAGGGAAGTATTGATTCGGTAAAATGGCTAATGATGCCAAAACCAAAAAGGAACATGAATTAAATATTCATTTACCATGGTGAAATTATATGAGAATTTGATATTCTAAGTAATGAGAATTTAAATAAGAATTAGACAAGCGAAGGAACTTAATCCCGAAGGTTGATTACATTAAATTGTTATTTTGCAGTTTATATTTCGGTAACATAAGAGGTATAGTGGTGCAACTCAAAGCATCTTCTACAGTGAAACACGGTAAGGGAATACGTGTGTGAATTTATAATATTTCGGAAACTTAAATATTTTGCAAATTGTTCTATGAGAATATGTTTATATGAAATGCATGGAGTTTATGGAAATTTAAAATATATAATATTTTCTAGAATTACTAGAAAATATTTATTTCCATAATTTTACAAATTCATAGCCTTGTAAAGAGGAATTTTATTTATTCATGAAACATGAATATAAATACTATGAAAATATTATTCATGTTACAATTTCAATAGAAATGAAATTTATACAAATTCCTCTTATATGTTTTACAAGAAGTGAAATGGAATTTACGATGAAATGGTGTTAAGTGAATATTCCATAAATTATTTTCTGAATATTCACTATATGATTTACATGAAATCCTTTATGGTATGACTAGAGAATTAATTATTTTTAATTATTTCCATAAAGGTTTTATGAACATGATATATTGTTTTTGAGGCTGCTAGGCACCATATCATGCCGATATGTGATATGTAACATGTAATATGTGACACGTGATATGTATATAGTCCTAGTTGACACCTGATCAGTGTCCAACTAAGGCTATTCTAGGATTATGGCCATAGATCCAATATGATTTCTAGTACTCTACGGAGTAGTATTTCTTGCATGATATGAATGTTATTGGATGCCTTAGTCTCTGTTTTTATATGATATGAAAATGATATGTATTATGAAAAGAGGTATGAAATGAAAAGTATATGCATATGATTTACATGGAAATGGAAATGATTTTGAATAGACGGTTTTTCTATATATAGTACTTTACTTATTATGAGTTGTACAGGAAATATATAAATATTATAACATATAGATTTCGAAATATTTAATTTACATACTACTTCCTTACTGAGCCATGGTATGCTCACCCCTTCAATTTCAACATCTACAGATTTCCTATAGTGACTGCTTGATTTACATCCGAGGATAGTAGGCTGTGCAGTGAGTACCTCAAGACAGTGAGCTTATATCCTGGAGGTATAATCATTAACTGTATATGTTCGGACATATTTATATAGTACTATTTAAGATAAAGTAAACAGGGGATGTAACTGATAATTATATTTTATTATATAATTATTTTCTTTTATTATAGAATTAAATTTTAAATGCTCATCGAATAAAGGAAAAGAAAGGAATAAGGCATGACAGACAGCCCAACCATTGAAAATATATGGGAAAAGGTATTAAAAATGTGGTCACGGACTGCGACACTTTGAGGTGATTGGGATTTTAAAAATAAATTTCTAACTATTTATAGAATGATTTGATTGAAATTTTGGGATGATTTGAGAATTGTTTCTGATGTTGATTTGACTGAGATTTATGAATTTGATACTATAATGGTTTAAAATCAACTGCCTTAGGAATATAAAATTGTATTTTTTGTGCAGGAGGGTTAAGACAATTATAGTTATTATACCGTTGGAATTTTTATAAAATCATGGATAGGAAAAGTACAATACAATTGTTTTGTTTTGATACTTAATAGGAAATAAAATAAATTTACCCTAGAAGTGACAATATAGAAAATAAGAATTAATAGAATAATTATTAGAGTTGAAATGTGGATTATTGGTGATATAGGAGTTAGAGAAAGAATGAGACTTAATTGAAATTATATTTTACTATTTAAATGGAAAATAAAATAAATTAATTATTGAACTTAATAAAATATATAGTAGAAAATATATGACATTGGTGGAACTGGATTTGGAGGAAAGAATAAAATTTAACTATAGTTAACTATAATTATAATTGTGATAATTAATATAAGGTAAAATAAATTTAATTTATTATAGGAAGTGACAAACTACAAGACAAGAATTACTAAAATATTTATTAAAATTAAATATGGGATTTTAAATATAATTTGGTATTATTATGCAGTGCTAAGAAATGGAAAGATAAAGAGGCATAAATGGCACTATCGAATTTTATATTGTATGAAAGTAGAGGTAAGGAACACGTATGGGAGTTGCTTAGGACACGTTTTACTGGCATTTGCAAATTTTCAAAATCAAATCGTAATCGTTTGGCTCTTAATACTCATAAATAAGAAAATAGAAATCTATTTTAAATTTATACAAGTTTAAATATGATTTTAATTGCATGAAATATATCTTATTATTTTTAATTATATGAAATGATTACCTAAATTGACTTAAAGGAAATGATTACATGAATTGATTTACATAAAATGATTTAAATGAAATGTATTTACATGGAATGATTTACATGCATTGGCTTATATAAAATGATTTACATGAAATTAGCTTATATGAGATGAATTATATGAAATGTTTATATTGCATAGACTATAAACTTATTTCAAGTTTACATGAAACAAAATATGTTTTGAAATATCATAAAATATAATTTATCTATTTTATATAAATGATTTGTTATTTATGTATAAATGAGCTATTTGAATATTGAAATTTTCAGTGAGTTTTAATAGATTTTGTTGCCGCCAAATACGATAATTATTCTTTTATATGATGTTCGACTGACTGAAGATAATTGTTATTGGAAATGATTTTTATTGTAAATCGCTATTTGAAATGATTTCTACTGTTAATTGCTATTTGAAATGATTTTTACTGTTGAACTATATGATTTATAAAAATGTTTTGAGACTGTTACTGCTTGAGGATCATGCACTTATCGTGTCATGTTATATCAGCTACGAGACCCTAGTCAAGTCCGTAGCACCCACAGTAAGGCACCTGACTAGTGAGCACTGTGGTTTATTGCACAATGGCCATTGTTTATTGTATTGTTAAATAGGAATAGTTTAGGGATGGATACTTGGCCCGTATGCGGGTACGCTATTTCCTATATTGATTATTGGCATGTGAACGTTAGATGTGAATCTCCACTGATTTGAACATTGAAATGATTTGAATACTGAAATGATTTGAAATATTGAATGATTTGAATACTAAAATGATTTGAAATACTAAATGATTTGAATACTGAATCACTGATTTGACATAAAGATAGAAATGTTTAAAACTGAATGATTGATAGTATTAATTTTTAAATGAATTGTTTTGTTATAATAGGTGAAAAGACGGAAAGTATTGCTTATACAATGTTTTGAAATGTTACTGCTTTAATTATCGAAATTTCTACTGAAATTGTTTTATAGAATTGTCTAAATAAATTGTTTATATACTAATATTGATTTGAAATTGCATAGTATAAATTATTAATGATCTAGAATTGCATTGCATAATTATTAACTGTTTTATCTTGATATATAATTTGAACTTGCATTGCTTAAATTATTAAATGTTTTATACTGATTAATGATTTCATCATCAACTATTTTCTTCCTTATAGTCGCTTCTAGGGACTGGAACATGAAAGGTACTTCAAAGTACCTCTCATACTCTACCCGGTTACCTAACCGACTATAGTGTCCTTCCTATACTGTCCCTTAGTGAGTTGATAGGATAAAAATGTTTTTATATATTTTAATATTTACATTTAATATGCCTTCTTCATAGTTAGTAAAATAAACAATTTTTATTTAAATGCATTAGTATGTGCTTTTATATATGTTTCTTACTGGGCTTTCCCCAAAGCTCACCATATTTACTCATCATCCCAGATAGCCCATCACCTATTGCTGTGACAAGTTAGCAGAAGAAAATCATTAGAAGTTAAAGCACCCAGTGACTAGGTATAAGTACAATTTTATATTTATATTCAGAGTACTATATGCACAGTAGCTGTAAATAAAGGTTGGGATGTAAATAGTGTAGTGATTGATTAAAGGATGTATAGGAATTTTGTGGGATGTAATTACATTAAACTACTATAAATAGAATTATAAATATTATGTTCTAGATTTTATACTAATTTCTTATTTATTATCTACGGATTAATTAATTAAATGGTATAAAGGTTTAATTGAAATGGGAAATTGTAAATTTAACTTACATCGACACCGAACGCAAACCGATTGTATCAAATGAAATGTAGAAGTAAATAGGAAAAAGTTAGTTTGGAATTTTATAATTTCGAATGTTACATTTCATATAGGAGCAAGGAGAGTCGAAAGTTCATAATCAAGGTCCTAAAGTTGGTACAGGGCTGTTAGATATGAGTCAATCATGCATCCTGGCCTTGATCGAGCAGTCAGGGTTGGCTCCACGGATGCAGTGTAGTTATCTCACGTGCAACAAGACTATAATTACCGCATTTATAGAGAGGTGGCAACTAGTGACAAACACATTTCATATGCCTTTCGGAGAGATAACCATCACTTCAGAGGATATGTCTACACTGCTTGGCATCCTAATGGTTAGGAGGATGATATCATACGACACTGTCTCAATTGACGAGGCAAATGAGATGCTAGTGTAGCTACTTGGGGTCAACATAGAAAAGGTATGGGAAGAGACGACCGACATTAGAGGACCACAAGTTTGGATGCAATGGTTGAGAGATACATTTTTTAGGGTGACCGACTCTGATAGCACTGAAAGAATAAAGTACATGACTCACACGTTCTTATTATTTCTTCTTGGTTGCACTCTTTTTGTTCTTAAGAGTGCAACGTGAGTACCGATCACGTTCTTATATTTCTAGAAGGTCTTATGACCCTTGGTGAGATTACGTAGGGTTCTACTTGCCTTACTTACATGTGTAGATAGTTGGGCCTTGCTAGTAAAGCTGAGTGTCATTCTATAGCTGGTTGTATGACCTGATTAAGGCATTTAATATTTATTTAATAAAAAACATATTGATTTCTTTAATATTTATTAGCTTATGTTTAATTATAAATATTCCTTTTATTTTATGTAAGCCTAGATCTATGAGCATTTTTCCTTATTAGATCCAGTGTAGGACGTATCATACAGAGAGGGGCAGCCTCGTGCTTGTTGGTGGAAGCCACTTGGTTGCAATATGCAGCTATAGATACTGAGCGAGTGACTTGATGACCTTTAGTATCATCAGGTAAACAAGGATCCGTACGCAGATAGTAGATAGCATCATCCTTTGTTGGAGATTGTTTTCTTTTACAAATCTATTAAATTTGATTAGATCATGGAGCCTTATCATCCTGATAGAGTTTTGCGATAGTGGGGCTATGTGCAGAGCATTCCATAGCCACCTCTCACCATATATCGCACGAAAAAAGAAGCCAAGCCAGTTAACTATGACGTGCACTATAGTTTTCGGCCAGTTTACTGGGATAGTTGAGACTACCATTTGATCACTTAGGATAAGAGAGATGCATAATGCAAGACCCTTGGATAATGTACAGTAGACAATCTGATTTGGTATAATACCGTTTCTCATCGTTATATCCAGAGTCCTACACTTATATCGACAGATTAGCATATTGCGATCGACTACGAGGTAAGTTCTTCGGTTATTAAGAAACTTGTTAATAATGCCTTATTATCTCAAATTTGATGTATTTATATTGTTCTTATTTCGTAGCGTGTCGTGAAGCATATACATGAATGCCTTGAGACAATGGAGTTAGGTGGAGACAATTAGGATGTGGATGTTTGGCAACAAGCTGTGCATGATGTATATGCCATGGTAGTGATATTGTCGAGGCGTGCACCAGTGCCTACACGTCCAGCAACATCATTGCCTCCAGTTACAACATCTTCATCTTGGCATCCACGTCTACCTCCATCCTCAGCAGCCCTATCTTCATCTCAATAACTCCTCATTCGTTTGCTATTATCAGCATCACCTCTAGCTCCACCAATAGCAGTGCCATCAATAGCAGCACCACCGCCTCCAGCTCCATCGGTAGCAACACCACCATCTCCAACAGCACCAGCTTTAGCTTTGCCACCTCCGACAGCATTAGTATATGTTAGGCATAAGAGGAGGAGAGAGTAGACTTTCAATTTTATATATTCACTTCGACTTTTGTATGAAATGATATATATATTTATATATATGTTACTTTGTCTCATTGCTCCATCCATCATCATTTAATATTGTTTTATTTATTTTATAGTTAAATAATAATTAAAATAATAATTAAAATAATAATTAAAATATTAATAAATTATTATAATAAAAATTATATTAATAAATTATTAAATCGTTTATTAATTAAATTAGTATTTATTTATAACTAAAATAATTAGATTCTGTAAATTAGTAAATAACTAACACAGAATCATAAATAAATTATAGATTAGGTAAATCAATTAAATTTTCAAAAATGAAATAGACTTAATCCAATAAAACACAATAATGTTTAAGTTACATAATACAACAAACAACGTCTCCGACAATGCATTATATTTGTTACCTAATACATCATGGTTCATCTATATTGATTGTTTCTTAAGTTGCAACATTTGTGCTTGATGAAAATAATAATTTGAAATCCTCGACCCTAGATATGTATGGAAGCTCCCACTCTTGAGCGCATTTATATCGATACCTAGGTTAGTTGCATATGATCAGAGGTATCGGTGCTCTCGAATCCAACAAGACCTGTAATAATGCATTATATTTAATTAAATTCGAGTGAAAACAAAAAATAATAATAAACTTTCACAGTGATCCATACCTAAACAAAATGACAGTTGCTCACAAATCTAATAGCAATTAATCTATGTTGCAGCAAGAGAGGTGCGATAGATCTTAGCGGAAGATATGTCGGCACTATCTTGAAGATAAATGGACAAGCACGACGTCATACCATGAGGATATCAAATGACCTATGTTAAGTAAGGTTATCCAATTATCCAATTATTCTTATAGGTTATTGTGTTGAAACATACCAAGGATTGCATCAATTCATCAACACTCTTCTGACATCCATAAAGATGTAGATAATCATCTTGGTGTCTACTTAGCTCATCCATCAAATCTTGTTGCACTTGTGGCCATGCATCTACACTCATACGCAACAACCCTGCAACAGCTCTAAATCCACAGTGTCCATCAGACTCAACATCAACAACTCGTGAATGAACAGACACATCTTGATTAGAAAAGAATCCATATATCAAATCTTGGCATCTTTACGATACACGGGTAACTTCTTCCTCTTCTTCGATAGTTTCACTGAATTTGCTTTTGTGAGTGAAATGGCATTGTCATAACCAGACTCGATAATCTCAAAATAAAAAGGTTCTCGTCGAGTTGATGTGTCCATCTTCAATGCTTAAGTACAACCCTTTGCCTTAACCATTTCAACTGGAGGAACTAGGAATGTTGTTACTGATCAACTATTCTTTAAACTTTTCTTCAAGGCTAGTTTTCCTGAAATATCACACACATCGAACTATTTCACAATTATCTCCCACTCAGCATCCAATTCAACTATTGTACGTCTTCATTTGTGAACTTTGTCAAGTCTAATTTCGACCAATGTGAATATATGGCAAATAAAGGGATCGGTCGTCTAAACCGTGCACATTCGACAATTTCATGAGTACACGGCAACCCATGTGTCATTCTCATTACACAGCCACAAGAGTGAATATTAATATTTGCATCCTTTACTCACTCTGCGTCCCTTAATATCATATGTAAAGCTGTCCTTGACACCATCCCCCATAACTCCTTTAATAATGATGGCATAAAGTTGTGTTCAACAACCGTAAGGCTTGCCTCAAATGAAGCCTTTATGTCCATATATTGCAACTCAATCAAGGAGGTGATAACATTCCAAGATGTTTCAAAATCACCTTGAGATGATCTAAGGTGTCGTTTCAACTTTGCATGTGCACTCTCCGCTTTACAATACGAATTAGAACATGTATTGATTATAAATTCAAAAAATTATTGAAAACAAACGTAAACTTAAAAGATGACAATAAATGTATCTATTAGTTGTCACATTGCTGAAATGTATTAATCTGTCCAAGCTGTAAGAAATCACTCTTTATACTTATCGTACTAAGTTTCCTTCACATATTGTAGTGCTTTTGGATAATATGGTAATCCAAGTGCATTGAGCTTAAATGCCTCTCATACTTTTCCTCCGTCAATGAGAACATAAGAACACTCCATGATTGCATGAATGCATCTCACATCTCCTTGCGTTCAAATAACTTTTTGCAGTTGGCAAGCATATTCTTCAATATGTGCCATCTACATAACTGATTGGTTGTGGAGGGAAATATTGCTTGAACTGCATTCATCAATGCCAAATCTCCATCTGTGACAATGATAGATGGTGATGCAACACCTGTCATTGAACTTTTTAACTTTTGCAGTGCCTACATGTAGTTCTCTTGACGTTTGGCCTCCATGTACACAAATGCAATCGAAAAAGTCAAATTTATTGATGTGACACACACGATCTCAAGGAATGGTAACCAATATCTATTCGTTTTATATGTGTAATCCATAATCAACATATATAGGAAAGCATGCAACAAATCTATCAAGGTAGGATGCGCCCAAAACAAGTTTTTCACAACATCAGTTGACTCATCACTCCAATGTCACTCAACATATTTACACTTATTCAATTGCTTCATCAGTTGTTGCATTTGTGACCTACTAGCCTGTGACCCTATTTTTCACCTTATTCTATACATCTTATATGGTTGGGCTGTCTGCGATACTTTACTTTTCTTTTACATATTAACAATTTCATATTAAATTATAATATGAAATACATCCCTATCTTACTTCATAAGAAAATAGTACTGTGAAAATGTCTAAATACAAAAAATAAATGATCATACCTCATGTCATAAGTTGAGCTGTCGCATCGTCCCCAAATGCGCAGCCGAAATCCTTTAAGTGTTAGAATCTCAATCTTCGAAAACCTGAAATTTTAAAATTAAGGGGTGAGCAAACCACGGCTCAGTAAGGGAATTATATGCATACTTGATATTTAGCTTCCTATATGCTGAAAATCTTTTTCATTTTTCCTATGGGGCTCTAAGCTCGCATGTAGGAAGGATACTACAGTCGGCTAGGGATCCGAATGGAGTAAGGTAGGTATTTTGAAATACTTATCTTGTTCCGGAACCTAGAAGCAACTGTAGAGAATAATTCCCTTTTCGTTTGGAATTTTAATCCTTTTTACCTTTTTATTCCATAACATTCTCATATTCTTTTCAAAATAATGCCTTTATAAAATAAAGCATTTAAATAAAGTAACTAATATTCATATATTCTTTGAAACGAATATTAGTTAAATTCTCATCATTCTCATTTAAAACTCATTTCATGTTTTATTGTACAACCATAATTAGTACAATACTTTAAATAGCAAAATCAGTTATTAAATCCTTTTCATATAACATATATATCATTTAAATCTAATATTCAGTTTAAATTTCAAAATAAGAATATTAGATTTATTTTTCCTTCTCTTTCCTTTTTGGAACACATATCACATATTCAGGTCATATATAGTCTAATATTCAATTAAAAATCATAGTAAGAATATTAGACTTATAAACTCCTTTTTTCTTTTGAAAACATGTTACATATTCATATCACATGTCATATGAAGATCATCTCGTAGTACTAAAATTCGTACTGAAATAAGCATTATGTAAAATGTTGTAAATCACTTTCATTTTACGTATCACATATCATATGAAACATTTTCATTTCACGTATCACACATCATGTAAAACATTTTCATTTCACATATCACATATCATGTAAAACATTTTCATTTCACGTATCACATATCATGTAAAACATTTACATTTCACATATCACATATCATATAAAACATTTTCATATATGGAGACTTAGGCACGCACGCCCAGCCCGTCCACTGGGTCGTTACTCATATCATGCTATAGACCCTGAAGGGTATAAAATCATCATGTCAGATCCATGGCCATAGTTTATAATTGTCCTCGGCGGATCACTGATCAGGTGTCGGCCGGGACTACATATTACATATCACATATTACATGTTACATATCACATATCACATATCAGCATGACAAGATGCCATCTGGTCTCAAAACTGTGTTTTTCATCATCAATAAACCTTTATGAAATTTATAAAAATATATAATTTCATAATTTAAAACCATAAAGGTTATAAAATCATTTAGTGAATATTAAAGAAATATATATATATATATTCACTTTATTTCTTTTCATTTTCCATCTCGTATTACGTGTAATTTACATATCAGGAGAATTTTCGGTGATTTCATTATCACCATTCTCGAAAACATGAATATTTTAAAATCACTTTAATTTTATTCATGTTTTTATGGAAAATATTCATTTTCTCGATTTTCGTGGTTGAAAATCATTTTTCGTGAAAAAAATCATTTATTATGATTTTATGAAATTTTCTAGAAATTTTCGATAATTTTCGATAATTTTTTGGCAGTATAACGGCTGCCAATTGGCTAGCCTCTTGCACGGAAAATACAGTTTATAATTTCAACCGATACTTCACCACCATTTTCCAACCAATCATTCATCGCAATATTTTCATAAATATTTTCATAAAATATTTCATAATTAGAATCATGCAGACTGAATATCCTTACAGTGCTGCACATGCATCCCTTACCTGTTTTGAATCGGCGACTGACTCTCGAAGGTCGCGCCCGTGTTCACTTCGCCCGATTCCATCGGCTCGGTCATCGAGGGAATTTTCTGGAATTAAAATTCTAAAATTTAGAATTTTTTTATAATTATTTAAATAAATAAATTATTTAAATAATTTATCACTTTCCGGGATTTCTTACCAATTTCCATAATTCTCGGGTTTTCGAATTCTTAGGATTTCCCGTAATTTCTGAAATTCTCCTTTTTTCCTCTCTTTTTCTTCTTTTCCTCTTTTCTTCCTCTTTCTTTTCTTTTTCTTTTTCTTTTTCTTTTTCCTTTTTCTTTTCTTTTTCTTTTTTCTTTTCTTTCTCTTTTCCTTTTTCTTCCTTTCCAGTCAGACCGGTTTAGCTTCCTTCCTCGTCGGTTCCTTGCCGGCGGCCGGTTCTCCGGTGGCTCGATGGCTCAGCAGTTGGCTGGTGCCACGGCGAGCTTGGATCTGGCCTCCGTTCATCCCGAATGAACGGCACGGCGGTGGATCGACTCGACTTAGGTCGGCCTCCTTCTGCCTCATCGCCAGCCTTCCTCCGCTGTTCTTCGCCTGACCGGTGGCCTCCCACGTCTTCCTCTTCTTCGGGCGAAGCTTCGGTTGCAGTGGCGGCGACCAATTTGGCCGGCACCGCCACTTTCTCTTCTCTTCTCTTCTCCTTCTTGGCTTTCGCCGGGTTTTTGCTTTTGTTTCTTCTACCGTTTTTCCTTCTGTTCGTTTCTTTCCCTCTTTCGGTCACCGGCTTCTTCTCTTCTCTTCACCGACGCCTTCTCTTCCCTCGCCAACGGTGGTCGGCCTCACCAGGGGAGACAGAATCGGGTTTCTCCTGATTTGTTTCCTTCTGTTTCTTTTTTTTTCTTATATTATATTTATAAACTATATTATAAATACAATATTAATATTATATTATATAGTATTCTACTATATAATATTATATAGATATATATATATTATATTACAACATATATATACATATAATTTAAATTAACTACAATATACATTTTATATGTATATATATATATATTTATATTTTAAATCATGTGTATGTATATATATATATATATATATATATATATCTATACACAAAATATAAAGTACTAATTTGTATTTCCTTTGTATACATATTCATATATTATGTTCTTTTCTCATCTTCTTATTTAATTTAGATTTTCATTTATCCAAATTAAATTTCCTCCATTCTTCTGTTTTCCATAATTCAAAATTTAAATTTCTTTTCTTCATTATTTTCCATAATTTCTCATCTTATACTTATTTCCGATTTAATTTTCCTTCACACCATTTTCTTAATCCGTTCCTTTCTCAATTCTCGGGATTTTCACCAATATCCCGTTCTCATAATTTTATTTATTTATTTGCTTTAATATTAATTTCCAATAATTGAAAAATTTACGGTTATCACAATGCCTGCACTCAAAAACAGTTTGAAAGCAATTTCCTCATGTAGCACTAGGCTTCCACGAATTTCAAAACACTTATTAAACAATTTTTGAGTTTCAAATATGCAAAGGTTTCGCTTTATTTCAAACGGTTAGTCCAAAGCAAAACTTCATAATTGAAAACTTGATACAATTTATCAAAATATGAGTATTAAATAGCTCATTTCAAATTATGCAATATGTAAATGCGTACATGTATCAATTCAATAAATTTAACGTGCATGTTTGGTTGGCAACAACCCATAAGACAAAGAGAGTTTAAATCTAGCCCAAGCATAAACCAACTTTTGTATTTCTTAACGGAAGGATAAACTGGAGTATTTAGCATATTCAAAATCATTCCACGAAATGATGCTAGCATACTTTACTTAACCCATTACCTCAAGGCATAGTATCGTTCTTTGTTGAGCTTCCAAGTTCGTATTCAAGCTCTTACGCCGCTTCTAGGCACTACACATCAATTCATTGCCATCTTAATAATTCATTCTCATTATGCTTAATTATGTACTAAAACATATAACTTAGAATCACAACTGATCCCATTCATTTCTATGTCAAGAATTGATTATTCTTTATCATTTTTCCTCAATAAAACTATACATATCTTACATAGGGTATTATCATCAATATATCAATATACCACAATATATTCAAACCATAACTAGCGTTTTTACATCACATCATCGATACTGAGACCACCCCACAATCACTGTGGGTCCTCTCAATATCCCACTAATATTTAAATATTGTCTTCGTACTATCTCACCATAGTTCTATAATTATTCCAACAACAATGTGATTATTCAACTCATTTTTCAAGGATACACACCATCACATATCCACAGTTTATCATCTCATTCATTTTCCTCGATTCATCACTACACCACACTTGCATTAGTCTATATGTATCAAGTAAGCCATAATATCAAATCATCGTTATCATCATATGATTTTTAGCTAAATTTACCCAATGTAATTCTAATTCAGAATTATGTAAATGTCTTAACGACTCAGAGCTTAGTGCAAGCACACCAAACTTCGCGTTCATCACCTTTAGCGTCTCGCAATTCCTTAAACCAAGACTCAATGCAAATGCCTCGATTTTTTTTTGCTTCCTCCCTCTCTTTTTCTTTTTTCTTTGGTTTGGCCAGCAAATCGAGCTTTTCACCAACCTCAAAATTTCCAAGATCCTCTTTAAATTTTTTTGAGGTTCCTACACCAAAAATTCATTCCTTCTTCATTGTCACAATAGTGGTACATGTATAAATATATATGCATTATAGACTCCGTGTTTAGAATATTCTTACTCGTAAAATTCAATCCATTTTCAGCCTTTTTTACACTGTCCCAAATAAAAACTCGAGCGGCTTCAACGATACTTAAATTCCCCTATACATTACTCCATTTCCAGCAACCAAAAAAATAAAAATAAAAATAACTTCAATATAGTCACCAAAGTTCATGGCAATTTCAACTTCCAAATTATTAGGTTCTAGTCGAGAATAGCCTTGAAGAACCAGCTGAAAACCACTCAATTTTTAGCCTTTCTCCCTTGCTTCCATCCTTAAAACAGTAGCCTTTTCTCTGTTGCAAACAGCCACTCAAACTGTCTCAAACAACACTTGATCAGGCCTCTACTTCAGCCCCTATATGTAGTTCAGTTGGCTGCCAAATGGAGCCTCATGTTGCTCCCTAGTTTTAGCCGAATGAATCCTTTCATTCTCCTTCAATGGCTTTTTCGTTCAAGCCTCCATGACCATCTCAACACATCATTAATGGCCCTTATTTCATAGCTTGCTGCAGTCTTTTTCCTTAACCCAACTCAGTCTTTATTTGGAGCCTCCATATGTCACGCCTACTACAGCTCATTTCTTATTGCTACAGTAGCATTGTTTCAAGCCTGATCTGTTACCATTTAGGCTCTGTTTCACGCACCAAAGGTAGCCTTTAAACTCAACCTTTCCAACCAACAAAATCAAACGTTAACAACCCCCTCAAGGTCACGGTTCAACCTTCCCCTGATGCCAATCGAAAGCCCTAATCAATGCCCCTGTATACTGCCATTTCAGCCTTTGTTTTCAAATTTTCAACAGCAGACACTTCCTCTATTTTACTCTCGGGTTCACGTTCTCACCAGCTTCACTCTTTCCTTTCACTGCAGTTAACACCTCTCCTGTTCAAGCCACTGCTGCATCTTCTTTCTTCTTCTTTTCTCTTGTTCCACTCCCAATTGTCTCACTTTCTTTCAATTTGGCAACCCTAAATGACAGTAGTTCATCAGTCCCTTGATCTGTGTTATACCTGAATAAAAGCCTCTCTTTCAGCTTTTTGTTTCAGCCGAATTGCTACTCCTTCACGCCACCGCTTGCTGCTAGAAAACAACCTTTCTGCTGTTTTGTGTAAAGGCCAAGAATGGCATTATGGCTTAGTGGATGTGGGTGGAGAGATTGGCTTGTTCGACGCCATTCCTACTTCTTTTCCTTTTTTTATTATATTATATATTTTATTTGAGTTTGGTTCTGATTTGGCAGAGGCATGTCCTCTGCCTCTTTCAAACATCAAATCCTACTCCCCTCACGTGGAAGCAGGTGAAAATAGATAGATTTGCTTCCTTAGGAAGCCAATCGATATATATATATATATTGTTATTTTTATTATCATATTTTTTTATACATATCTTTTTCTTGTATATATATATATATTATACCATACTTAATGAGCTATATATATATATGTATATATATTATTTTATTTATTTTCTTTGTTTAATATTTATAATTATATATATTTCTTTATTGCTCTTTTAATTATCTGGTCATTTGTATATGCTTGTACCTAGGTTTTTTTTTTATGCATTCATAAATTCCTTAACTTGTATCTTTAATATGCCAGATATTTGTTTATTTTCTCTATTGAATATATATGTTTTTAACTTATTTATATAATTTTTTAATTATATGTATCTATTAATCATTTATTGCTAAATGCTTCACATTAGAATATTTGTTTTCATTACTAGAAATGATAAGAATTATAGACTACATTTCAATACTTTGCTTATTTAATATCTTTTATTTACTTACTAACTCGGTATAGAAATTTGTAATCTTCACATTCTCCCCATCTTAGGAAATTTGGTCCCCCAAATTTTCCATGTCCATATGGAAAAAGTGGGGTTACTTCTCTTTCATTAGATTCTCCAGTTCCCATGTAGCTTCCTCTAAAGAGTGATGCTGCCAGAGTACTTTAACTAGTAAGATTGTCTTAGACCTTAACATCTTATTTTTCTTGTCCAAAATCCAAATTGTCTTCGCAATATAACTTAAGTCCTTGATTTATCACGTAGAAAGGATTCGTATGATACTTTCTAAGCATGTACATGTGGAAGATGTTGTGCACACCCAATAGTTCTGGGGGTAACACTAATCGGTATGCTATGTCACTAATTCTCTCAAGTATTTCGAAGGACCTAATGTGCAGAGAAATCAACTTTCCTTTCTTACTAAACTTCATTATACCTTTAGATGGAGAGATCTTCAAGAAAACTTAATCCCCAACTTGAACTCTACATGTCTTCTCTGATTCTCGACATGGCTCTTCTACATCTAACCAATCACATTTCGACTTTATATTCTCAAAAACTTTCTCTAACATACTTCTCTGTTAGGGCACCGAGTGAATTAGTTGCCTTTATAGCTAGGAAGCGTGCAGACCTTGTTAATCCATCAACAATAACCCAAATTTCATCGTGATTTCTGCGGTCTTAGGGTGTCCCATGGTGAAGCCCATAATTACATGCTCCCATTTCCAAGTTAGCACATGTAAAGGATTGAGTAACCCCATTGAATTCTAGTGCTCAATCTTAGCTTTTTAGTACACTAAGCATCTAGACACAAAGGTCACTATATCTTTCTTTGTACCAGTCCAATGGTACACTTCCCACAAATTCTAGTACCTCTTCGTATTCCCCGAGTGCATCGTGTACCTAGAATTGTGTGCCTCTTTCATTATTTGTCTCTTTAGGACCTCACTATCTGGAATGCATATCTTGTCCTTATACCTTAGTAAACCATCTCAATCGATGCATAAGTATGGAACTAACCATGATGTCAGTCACCATTATAATCATCTATCTCAAATCACCTCAACATGGTTTCCACATTATTCTAAACACATTCGTCACATGTTATATCAATAAAGTCAGCAATTTACATCTTGTATCTACGTTTCTTATGCACTACACAAGTTAATATGCGCTCATTAGTCAATGGGAGCACACAATATTTATAAACATGTACTTTTACATAAGCATCCTACATAGTAGGAATCACAAAATGTCGTAATTCAATATTTTCTTAATCTTGTTACCACAACAATAATCAAAATTAACAATTCTCCATGGCCTCAATGAATCTGTCACACATCAATTAACTATCTCTCAACAATACTTCAAGACACAAATATACTTAGTGAACACGACACTCCTCATGCATATTACAGATACTGTTTTCAAGACATCATTATTGTTCGTGTTATAGAGTAACTGACCTATGTAGCCTATTTCCATAAGATCACACTCCAAGTTTTTCCCACTTAATTTACTCAATGGGTCATAATTCACTTTTCCACAAGAAATTAATTCACCACAGACACATCATGTTCCACAATCATTGATTATGTTCGCTTATGATCAGATTTCCACTTTCTTACAGACAATTCATTTGCACCAACCATTGCATAGCATTATAAAATCATACGCATCAATTCCAGTCCATCCCCATGAGTCTTTCACTTCCTTAACCATCCACATGATAGCATAACCTTAATTCTTACCTTTTCAATACACAAATGTATATGTATACAATTACATAAGCAAATGTACTCTCAATGTATAAGACATCACAAGCATAATTCTTACTCTCATCATCTCAATCATACCACCAAGGTGAATTCTTCATCCTATTCTACTTCAGAGACTATTAGATTGAGCCAATATCAATGTCATAACAAGATGATCTCGAGGTTCTTATCTCATACAATCTTAACTTTCACATCAATTTGTTATCTAGCACAACATGCTCTAACAATCTCTAATTTCCATTTAGAGACATCTTTTTATAACATATTGTGTCCATTTTGACTCTAATACGTGAAATCTAAAGAGCCTTGTAGGTTCTGAATCCACATAGTTCAAAATCATAAGGTTCAATCCATTAGACTTTCAAAATTCATGTAGCTCAAATGGTATATTTCCAATGGTCGAATACTTTCCTAAGTCCATGTACATTCCAAATCATATACCCTTTAAATCATATGGTTTCTGAAATCCATACACTTTTCAAATATATAAGATCCAGTATATTTTTCAAGTCCATAAAGAGGTTAGCCGATTATTTCTCTTAAGACATCACAATAAGGTCCACTTTCTGTCACACGTGGTGGATAGATTTGAATAAATTTCCTGCCACTATCGTTGTCAGGTCTAAAATCCTACTGATCCCCTCCAATAGATCTAATCGAACCACTCTTAATTGAAGTTCATTAAAGATGCCTAATTCTTCAAAATCCAAAACTTTCATGTCTTGATATCATTTTTCTAATTCCAATAGTTGTCAATACCAATCTGGATTCTGCATTCAATCAAATCCTATACCTTTTTAGTATAATGAGTTCATTGACATAATGCGATTCAATCCTATCTTTTGTTTCAAACATAAGGTTTTATAGATCAATACTTGCCAAAGGCTAAATGTATAGTTCAAACTTTAGGCTATCGTATAACCTATTTCTTAGGCCAAATAGTGCCAGGTCACTATCATTTCTATCAAACACGACTTGACATTCACGAGTTTTTGACAAGCATACCACATCAATCTCCAAACCACATAGGTCATTGAGCCCTTACTGATATTGCTCCAATACATTTAGAACAGAAGAAATAATCATTTATTACTTTGTTACTTGTCAAGACATATCATATACAGATTAGGTAGGGAAAAAGGTTATAATTTCCTTATAATAGTGTACACTAGCACGATGGGTACCTATCTAATTCATACCCAAAATGAAACCAATGTCATAAATGTGCAACATTTTTGAATCTACTATTAGGTTTCTATCTTTGACCTTCACTTTACACTGATGATTCACACACTCGTTTATTTGAAATTCCTCAAAATGAGTGCTAGTATGTAACAGATAACCTAGAGGCTTTGGCCTATATGCAACCCACTAGTAACAGCAGGTGAGAGAAATAAATAAGTTCAACTTGGTGTATTATCTTGATAAGCCATTAACTATTATAGTAGGGCAATTATTATCTCATATACATATATATACACTTTTTTTTTTGCCATCATCGCCTCCCTACTGTTTGGATGGGGAGAGGTCGGATGTGGTAGCGACATAAGTGACAAGAGTGATATGGTTAGAAATGAAATCGGTATACTACGAGTCGATCTTTTGGGCCTACTTCTATGCCCAATTTCCTCATTTTCAAATTAAATCCAAATAAAAACCTATACCAAGAGTATATCAATCTTAGTATAAGTCAATAACGATAAATTAAATGTAGACATTACACAGTACATGGGATGTAACACTAATAACGATCTCTATGACACTGACACATTCTAGACAGACCTTACTCTGATACCATTTAATTTGTCATGACCTGAAGGCCGCGACGTACACTTATCAATCACAGTTATATCGTTTTCCCAAATTTACGAACTAAATTTTTTTTCACTTTAAGGTTTGTATTCGATGTCAATGTCATTTCTAAACTAAATTTGCATTTCTCAATTTGATTTAACTTTACATTGACCGTTAATTTATTATCTCTTGGAACAACTCTGTCACGACCCGTGACCACATTTTTACCCTTCTATACACAACTTAACCGGTTGGGCTGTCTGTGATACTTCACTTGTACTGACTGTTAAACAATTTTACAATGTATTGTTTATATTATACACATCCCCTATCGTAATACATCAGATAAGTAGTACTATTGACGTGTCTAAATACAGAGAATTAAATGATCATACCTCAAATAATCAGTCGGTCTGACACATTGTCCTTCGTGTACAGCCAGGATCCACAATCCACTGATCTCACATTCATCAAAACCTGAGATGTTGAAAATTAAGGGGTGAGCAAAACCACGGCTCAGTAAGAGAATTATATGCCTCACTTGATACTCAGCTTCCTATATGCTGAAAATCTTTTTCATTTTTCCTATGGGCTCTAGGCTCGCATGTAGGGAAGATACTACAGTCGGCTAGGGATCCGAATGGAGTAAGGTAGGTATTTTAGAATACCATACTTGTTACGGAACCTAGAAGCAACTGTAGAGAAAATTTTTTTTTTCTTCTTTTGTTTTGAATTAATAAATCCTTTTCCTTTTTAATCTTTCATAACCTTTTTCATATTCCTTTCAAAATAATGCTTCTACGAAATAAAGCCTTTAAATAGAATAATTAATATCCGTATATTCCTTGAAAGGAATATTAGTTAAATCATCATCTTATTTCTTTAAAACTTATTTCATGTTTTAATGTACTCTCTTAATTAGTTCTGTCCGTTAAAAAGCAGAATAAGCTATTAAAATCTATTTCATTCTTTGACATTTGTCGAATTCACGAATCACACTCACTTACTTATCGTCATAATATCCTACGATTTCTCATACTAACATCGGAACACGTGTAGCACTTAGTTCCCGAAGGACTCTAGAGGTGGCTCCCACGGTTCAATCATCGAGTCTCTGCTCGGTATGGCCTGTACTGAAACATCGGAACACGTGTAGCACTTAGTTCCCGAAGGACTCTAGAGGTGGCTCCCACGGTTCAATCATCGAGTCTATGCTCGGTATGGCCTGTACTGAAATATCGGAACACGTGTAGCACTTAGTTCCCGAAGGACTCTAGAGGTGGCTCCCACGGTTCAATCATCGAGTCTCTGCTCGGTATGGCCTTTTCCGTTTGACATATTCCATGTCATGTAAAATATTTCCCTTTTTAACATGTCACCTATCATTTATGGATTTTAATATAGACGTTAATCTTGTCGTACTATAAACCCTGGAGGGTAAAGGACTAAACCGGTCAAATCTATGACCATAATCTATATTGTCCTCGGTGGATCACGGATCAGGTGTCGACCGGGACTAAACATGTCACATATCATGTATCAGCATGATAAGAATACCAACCAGTCTCAAAACCGTATTTTTCATCGGAAAATACACCTTATGGAATTTATACAATTATATAATTCCATGATTTAAAACCATAAGGGTTATAATCCTTTAGTGAATATTGATAAAAATATCCATAAAATATTTACTATATTTCACTTCATCTTTCGTCTCGTAATTCGTGTAATTTATCTATTTCGAGAATTTTCGGTGATTTCATTATCACCATTCTCGAATACATGAATATTCTAAAGTTCCATCTCATTATATTCATATTTTATGAAATTTAGAAATTTCCTTATATCTCGTGATTTACTATCGAAATTCGGAAATAAATCATTTAATATGAGTTTATAAAGTTTTTCTAAAATTTTCGGCAGCATAACGGCTGCCGATTCACTAACCTCCTGCACGGAAAATACAGTTTAAAATCTTTCAGCCAGTACTTCTTCCCAAATTATTTTCAGCAATTCATGCATCATAATAATTTTCATAAAATAATTGCATAAAATATTTCAAATTAAATTATGCAGACTGAGTATCCTTACAGTGCTGCACATGCATCCCTTACCTTTTTCCGGGTCGGCGAATTCCACTTATCGATCGCGCCCGCACTCCATTTCTCCCGATTCCTTATCTCGATTGCTGAAAATAATTTCTGGAATTAAAATTCTAATTTTTTAGAATTTTTCATAATTTATTTAATTTTTTTCTAAAATTAAATTCTCGGGAAATTTCTTACCGAATTTGTAAAATCCCGGGTTGTCGAATTTCCGGGAATTTTCCGAATTTCCGGGAATTTTCCTTTTTCCTCTTTTTCTTCCTTTTTCTTCCTTTTTCCTCTTTTTCTTTTCTTTCTTTCTTTTCTTTTTCTTTTTCTTTTTCCTTTTTCTTTCCTTTTTCTTTTCTTTTCTCCTTTCTTTGGCCGGACCGGTTCAGACCGGTTTGTGCCTCATCCCGCCGGTTCGGCCGGTTCGGTCGCCGGCGGTCCTCCTTTCCGCCGGTTCATGCCTCCCTCAGCTTGCCGGAGTTGCGGAGACGCCAGATCTGGTCTCCGTTTCTCCCCATTGCCGGCGACGGTGCCGGACCTAGGAGGGTGGGTTTCGGCTCCTTTCTCCTCCGTTTCTTCCTTCCTCCGCCGTTTCCTTCACCGCCGGTGGTCTCCTTCACCTTTGTTGGTCCTTGCCGGTGGCGTTGGTGGCGGTGGCGGTGCCCGGATCGGCCGGCACCGCCGATCTCTCCTTCCTTTTTCCTTTCGGTTTTCGCCTCTGTTTTCCTTTTCGTTTCTTCCTCTGCGTCCGTCGTCACCGGCCCTTCCTCTTCCTTCTCTCGTCGACAGTGGTCACTCTCTCTCCCTTCCCTTTCCTGGCCGCCGGCGCCGACCGGCTTCCTTGCCATTTCTGTTGAAGAAACGGGAATCGGGTATCCCGATTCCCTGTTTCTATTCTTTTTTTTTTCTATTTCTATTTCTATTTTTAGGTTATTTCTATTTTTAGTATACTATATATAATATATATTATACCATAAGTTTTATACATATAATATATTTATATGTTATACATACATTATTTCATACATAACATTATACAATATATATTATATACAAAATACATATTGTACATTACAAAATACATGTTTAGTATATATGTGTATATTTATATATATACTTAAAATTAAGTGACATTTATATATATAAATTATATAAATGCTATAATAAAATATTTATACATATAAAGTTTAATATAAAATCACATTTACCTTTCTTCTATATGTATTTACATAATTATATATACACATAAAACATTATATTTATATAAATATGTATTATTTGAATTTATGAAATAGTATATATATATTTCTATATATATAACAACGTATTTTTAAAGTATACTATATAATATTTTGAATACATATGTATTGGTATAAAAATACATTTATATAATATATAATTATATAAATATATTTCATTTATTTTCTTATTCTCTTATTAAATTTTGGATTTTTATTCTCTAAATTAAATTTTTTCTCTTCATTATTTCCCATAATTTTATCCTTCCCTTATTTCCAATTTATCCAAATTTAAATTCCTCACTTTCCTTAATTTCGGAAATTTCAACGATATTCCCATCTCGTAAATAAATTTTATTTATTTACTTTTATTTATTTATTTCCTCTTATCTACTTTCTCTAATATTTATTTTCAATATTTATTATTTCCAAAAATTGAAAAATTTACGGTTATCACATCCTCCCCACCTTAAGAAATTCGGTCCTCCGAATTTAACTTAAGTCCAAAGGTGGTACATGTCGTACACTTACGACTTCTGACCTTTAGTTCATCCTCCAAGTAATACTGCCAGTACACTTTCAACATCAAGAGTGCTTTAGACCACTACATGCTGTCTTTCATCGTATATGTCTATACTCCCGTAAGTTCTTTTCTCAAATCGGGAGTTATTCCCTTTTATTCTTTTCATATAAGAGTCCATACTCAATATTTTTCATATTACAGCCGATCTATGTTGTTTATCATCCATTCTTCTCACTTAGTGCCGAGTCGACAAAATATGGTACTATCATGTACTCATATCGATCAATTATATGTAAGTGTTCCAGTAGCTTTCACATCTCATGCACACGCTCTCTCAATATCGTGGAGCGTTTACATCTCACGCTCAAATATATATATATATATATACACACATCAGTATGGAGCGGTGCTATCAATACACTTGGGATCTCAAGCCTTTTGCTATTTCTCATTAAGCATGTGGCAACACAGAGACTCCCATCACATGTAAGGCTCACTGGAACTGTACATACACATTTACACCGTTTAGCACTTATACTGCGACTAAGGCACTAGAGAATCTAGAAGTCTGATAATGGAAAGTGATTCTATTTAGATCATCAGTCTTTAATCACTTCCATATCATTATTTCTCTTTTGGACTTTTTTTTTTGTCCACAATATTCATTTTCACACTTATTCCACCAAGGCTACATATCATTGCAAATTTTACTGTTAATCATCTCTTACAGAAATAAATCATAAGACAATCATTTTCTCTCCATGTCTCTTTTCATGTAGTATGGTCATTACATCTCTTACTCTTATGGTATATTCAATATCATTTAAATTTTAGAATATACCTGAGAATATACTCTTTTCATAATTTAGATTCTGTGATTGAATCCTCGAATTATCCATTTAAACACCACATTATCTATACAATTCCACCATCTTTATCATTTCGAGGTGGTTATATGTACAAACATTTTACTGGTAGTAAACATATCAATTATCTTACTCCTTGGAGTATCATTACTTTCACTTATCAATTCTGGCTTTGATTTTACATCTTGCCACAGCCATGTGATAACCAATATAATTCACTTTCAGTCTTACCTTCGGGAACTGTTTTATATTGAAGTTCCCTTCTCGTTGTGCAACTTATTTCCTTATTGCACTTTCATTTTCGTTTTCATATTTTTACTCTCATCCTTTTTTTTTGTCGGTTTTCTCGATTGATATGGTACTATACTGTTAAGATCTTTTAAAATCTTGCGTACCATCTTTTTCTTTACACTAGCCATCTGCCGACTTTAATTTCTTTAATTAGATCTCGTCTATAAAGCAGCCAGTCTCATCACTCTTTTATAGGCTGACAATAGTATTTAGCTAGACTCATTACTTTCGTATCTCAATCATTATCTTTATGTCATAGACAGGTTCACTGTCATCCTGTCGTCTCGAGATCATATATTTCAAGAGGAGATACTGTCTAGCCAAATTTCTTAGTTGTTAATCTTAGCACAATCCCATAGCCTTTAAGAGTTTAAGGATCATATCACAATGTTGCTCATGTTCCATTTATACTTTAGACTCTATCAGCATTTCATCAATTTACTCATGTAAGGATGCCTCATTCTTTAGGCTTATCTACTTTACAAGGCAACTCATTACCCTTATAACTTCAATCGGAACTCGTAAAATTCACTTCGAGTTCAAATCATCATCTTATGGACACCAACCTTCAATCTTTTATCTAAGGACGCTTTATGCAGCAGCTAGTCTTATTTACTCCTCACGTATCTCTAATCAGATCAATAAAGCGTCTATTTTCACGTAGATTAATACTTGTTCTTCACCAGAACTTCATCAATGATAGAAATTTAATATATCCTTTTTGATTTGTCTACAACTCAACATCATTTGCATTTCTCTCATTTACACCTATACAGATAACTCCTTTATTCTCAAATTATTTTTTTTTTATTATCAGTATTTTCGTCATCCAAACCTCTACACGTGAATTTCATTATTCACACATTTTCCAGAGTTATTTTCTTAAGCTTTTCAGATTCTTTCTACATCTTTCGATATAAGCTTAGAATTTAACTTCATATTTAAAATCAAATCAGTGTTATCTCGATTCCTCTAATTTATATAACTTTGGAAGTTTTATCGGAAATCAAATCTGATACTTTCTTTAATCGTACCCTTCTTATCATCTTGTGACCATCGTTCTTTAACTTTTTATCTGATTATGCCTTTTACAAGGATTGCTCTTATAAGCTCCTTATACATCTCCGATTAAATCATATTTAAGGCATCACTTCCATATAATATTTATTTGTTCTTCATAAGAATTTTAGTGTATAACCAAAAATTTTAATACATCATTTAATTCATCCTCAAATCATATCATTTGTATTTCCTTTCTTTACATCGATACTTGTGAATTTCATCATCCGTAATATTTTCCAAAAATTATTTTCTTAAGCTTGTCGGATTTCTTCTATATTCTTCGATACAAGCTTAAGAATAAATTTCATATCCACGATCGAATCAACATTAACCTGATTTCTCAATCTATGTTACTTTGGAATTTATTGGAATTCTGATCCGATAGTTTCTTTAACCACACTTCTTTTATCATTTTGGAACTTCATCATTGTTTCCCATCATTTCACAGTGTAGTTTCAAGGCAGAGACATTCCATATTCAAATCATTTTGATACATACTCTACCTTGATTTCATTACATAGTCATACTTCACAGCGTTACGAATCTCATTCTGGTAAGCTGTATCAAGTACAATGGTTATCAACACACTTTACAGCTACTCGTTTCAATTCAGTTATTCACTTGAAAACCATTTCCATTTACTGAATTCAAGCTTAGTTCCCTTGAGTATATTCTCCACGAGGTTTGAACCTTGGCACCCCTTACGTACCTAGTTCCTTACACTCGTGTTACCGTTGGGATACTTATAAGGGCCTTGCCCGTTCATATCGACCATCGACAAGCATCCCCTAGGCGATCCTTTCGCCTCAGGTTTATCCTTACTAGTGAGTCGGCGATGAGATAGTTCGCCTATATCTCACGACACATGATCCACTACGGGTCGCCCATCATTGGGTCGCCCATCACAGTTCTGTCTCAAGGGTCCTGAAGAACTTAGGTTAGCGGTCATCTTCCTTTTTATCACTTGACTGTTCTTATAATTATCCTCTAATTCACAGTACTCCAAACAGTACCTCATTCTGTAGCATATATTCCAAGATACGTCGGTTCTATGTACGATTATCTGTTTGATACCTCAAAGAAATGAAAACGTACAGAACCATAAGTAATCACACCAGTATGTATTTCATTATCTGTACTTTTCACCTCATCAGTCAATTCTTGTAATCATTTCACTTTTCACAGTATTTAACGATCCCGTTCAATACACTCTTAATTTTTCGACCCTTACAGTCAATAACCGGGCCAAACATTTGCTGACATTCCACTACACTCTTTGGATCGCATCATATAAGGCCCCGGCTCGTTCGCCGTCTGCCTATACACGTTTTATTGTGATGCCTCGGATTTGCCGGTCTCAAGCCGGAGGGGCCCGAGCCGCACCACTCATCCGTGCTGTCCGCTCTGGGTTCTAGAGGTGGCCCCCGTCACACAGACGTGGCACTTAGTCCCTCACGGATTGTTTTATTGTGAAGCCCAAGATTTACCACTATGGCCCAAAGTCCACTCGTGGGGGAGCCCTGGCCGCCTCACTCAACCATACTGTTATCCCCTATGGCCCACAGTCCACTCGGGGTTTTTCTTTCGCGTCCATAATCTAAGTGTTAGTGGAATCAGTAACAGGGATCGTTAGATTCATATGACATCTTCTATGCCATTAATAATTCCATTACTATCAATGGATTCCAATTCAGCTCGATTTTAACACTATTCCGCACATCGCCCAATATAGGGGCATTTTCGTCATTTCGACATTTATTTCTTTCTCCTCAATATACATTCAAATCAATGAACTGATCATCTATGTGTTGATAGTATCCTTTCTGATACTTATAACAGCAAGTTAGATCTCATTCGATTTCCGACAGGGAAGTTCACTAAAATCCACAATGGGATTAATTTACTTGTAATTCAGCTTTATATCATTAATTTCTCTGTCAAATCGATCAATTCCAACTTCTGGTGATCTATTTTGACTCCCAGTAAAATTTTGGGGGTAGGGGTATTTTGGTCATTTTTGGCTAAAAATTTTCTCTCTCTTCAAATTACCCTCAATCAATGATCTTAAAGTCTATTTAATGATGATATTTTATTCCCCTATTTTATACCATCACTTTCAGGTCTCAGTTCGGTTCGGACAGAAAAATACTGGTGGGGCCCTCACCGAGTCATTTCTGTTCCTTACCGAACAGGCCTTCATATAGATTAGAAGAATCACCAATTTTTCGGTAATTTCTGAGCCTATTTTCTTCTTTATCATTCTCAATTTATACTTTCTCACTCCCTTTAAATCATTTTACTCTAGTACAATCATTTATTTTCTCTATGTATTCCGACAACACAGTACTACCGGGGATGTTTAACTCTTTTCCTTCCAAAAGTATCCACAAACATCAGGCCAACCATTGCTCTGATACCACTAAATCTGTCACGACCCGTGACCACATTTTTACCCTTCTATACACAACTTAACCGGTTGGGTTGTCTGTGATACTTCACTTGTACTGACTGTTAAACAATTTTACAATGTATTGTTTATATTATACACATCCCCTATCGTAATACATCAGATAAGTAGTACTATTGACGTGTCTAAATACAGAGAATTAAATGATCATACCTCAAATAATCAGTCGGTCTGACACATTGTCCTTCGTGTACAGCCAGGATCCACAATCCACTGATCTCACATTCATCAAAACCTGAGATGTTGAAAATTAAGGGGTGAGCAAAACCACGGCTCAGTAAGAGAATTATATGCCTCACTTGATACTCAGCTTCCTATATGCTGAAAATCTTTTTCATTTTTCCTATGGGCTCTAGGCTCGCATGTAGGGAAGATACTACAGTCGGCTAGGGATCCGAATGGAGTAAGGTAGGTATTTTAGAATACCATACTTGTTACGGAACCTAGAAGCAACTGTAGAGAAAATTTTTTTTTTTCTTCTTTTGTTTTGAATTAATAAATCCTTTTCCTTTTTAATCTTTCATAACCTTTTTCATATTCCTTTCAAAATAATGCTTCTACGAAATAAAGCCTTTAAATAGAATAATTAATATCCGTATATTCCTTGAAAGGAATATTAGTTAAATCATCATCTTATTTCTTTAAAACTTATTTCATGTTTTAATGTACTCTCTTAATTAGTTCTGTCCGTTAAAAAGCAGAATAAGCTATTAAAATCTATTTCATTCTTTGACATTTGTCGAATTCACGAATCACACTCACTTACTTATCGTCATAATATCCTACGATTTCTCATACTAACATCGGAACACGTGTAGCACTTAGTTCCCGAAGGACTCTAGAGGTGGCTCCCATGGTTCAATCATCGAGTCTCTGCTCGGTATGGCCTGTACTGAAACATCGGAACACGTGTAGCACTTAGTTCCCGAAGGACTCTAGAGGTGGCTCCCACGGTTCAATCATCGAGTCTCTGCTCGGTATGGCCTGTACTGAAACATCGAAACACGTGTAGCACTTAGTTCCCGAAGGACTCTAGAGGTGGCTCCCACGGTTCAATCATCGAGTCTCTGCTCGGTATGGCCTGTACTGAAACATCGGAACACGTGTAGCACTTAGTTCCCGAAGGACTCTAGAGGTGGCTCCCACGGTTCAATCATCGAGTCTCTGCTCGGTATGGCCTGTACTGAAACATCGGAACACGTGTAGCACTTAGTTCCCGAAGGACTCTAGAGGTGGCTCCCACGGTTCAATCATCGAGTCTATGCTCGGTATGGCCTGTACTGAAATATCGGAACACGTGTAGCACTTAGTTCCCGAAGGACTCTAGAGGTGGCTCCCACGGTTCAATCATCGAGTCTCTGCTCGGTATGGCCTTTTCCGTTTGACATATTCCATGTCATGTAAAATATTTCCCTTTTTAACATGTCACCTATCATTTATGGATTTTAATATAGACGTTAATCTTGTCGTACTATAAACCCTGGAGGGTAAAGGACTAAACCGGTCAAATCTATGACCATAATCTATATTGTCCTCGGTGGATCACGGATCAGGTGTCGACCGGGACTAAACATGTCACATATCATGTATCAGCATGATAAGAATACCAACCAGTCTCAAAACCGTATTTTTCATCGGAAAATACACCTTATGGAATTTATACAATTATATAATTCCATGATTTAAAACCATAAGGGTTATAATCCTTTAGTGAATATTGATAAAAATATCCATAAAATATTTACTATATTTCACTTCATCTTTCGTCTCGTAATTCGTGTAATTTATCTATTTCGAGAATTTTCGGTGATTTCATTATCACCATTCTCGAATACATGAATATTCTAAAGTTCCATCTCATTATATTCATATTTTATGAAATTTAGAAATTTCCTTATATCTCGTGATTTACTATCGAAATTCGGAAATAAATCATTTAATATGAGTTTATAAAGTTTTTCTAAAATTTTCGGCAGCATAACGGCTGCCGATTCACTAACCTCCTGCACGGAAAATACAGTTTAAAATCTTTCAGCCAGTACTTCTTCCCAAATTATTTTCAGCAATTCATGCATCATAATAATTTTCATAAAATAATTGCATAAAATATTTCAAATTAAATTATGCAGACTGAGTATCCTTACAGTGCTGCACATGCATCCCTTACCTTTTTCCGGGTCGGCGAATTCCACTTATCGATCGCGCCCGCACTCCATTTCTCCCGATTCCTTATCTCGATTGCTGAAAATAATTTCTGGAATTAAAATTCTAATTTTTTAGAATTTTTCATAATTTATTTAATTTTTTTCTAAAATTAAATTCTCGGGAAATTCTTACCGAATTTGTAAAATCCCGGTTGTCGAATTTCCGGAATTTTCCGAATTCCCGAAATTTTCCTTTTTCCTCTTTTTCTTCCTTTTTCTTCCTTTTTCCTCTTTTTCTTTTCTTTCTTTCTTTTCTTTTTCTTTTTCTTTTTCCTTTTTCTTTCCTTTTTCTTTTCTTTTCTCCTTTCTTTGGCCGGACCGGTTCAGACCGGTTTGTGCCTCATCCTGCCGGTTCGGCCGGTTCGGTCGCCGGCGGTCCTCCTTTCCGCCGGTTCATGCCTCCCTCAGCTTGCCGGAGTTGCGGAGACGCCAGATCTGGTCTCCGTTTCTCCCCATTGCCGGCGACGGTGCCGGACCTAGGAGGGTGGGTTTCGGCTCCTTTCTCCTCCGTTTCTTCCTTCCTCCGCCGTTTCCTTCACCGCCGGTGGTCTCCTTCACCTTTGTTGGTCCTTGCCGGTGGCGTTGGTTGCGGTGGCGGTGCCCGGATCGGCCGGCACCGCCGATCTCTCCTTCCTTTTTCCTTTCGGTTTTCGCCTCTGTTTTCCTTTTCGTTTCTTCCTCTGCGTCCGTCGTCACCGGCCCTTCCTCTTCCTTCTCTCGTCGACAGTGGTCACTCTCTCTCCCTTCCCTTTCCTGGCCGCCGGCGCCGACCGGCTTCCTTGCCATTTCTGTTGAAGAAACGGGAATCGGGTATCCCGATTCCCTGTTTCTATTCTTTTTTTTTTCTATTTCTATTTCTATTTTTAGGTTATTTCTATTTTTAGTATATAATATAATATATATTATACCATAAGTTTTATACATATAATATATATTATATGTTATACATACATTATTTCATACATAACATTATACAATATATATTATATACAAAATACATATTGTACATTACAAAATACATGTTTAGTATATATGTGTATATTTATATATATACTTAAAATTAAGTGACATTTATATATATAAATTATATAAATGCTATAATAAAATATTTATACATATAAAGTTTAATATAAAATCACATTTACCTTTCTTCTATATGTATTTACATAATTATATATACACATAAAACATTATATTTATATACATATGTATTATTTGAATTTATGAAATAGTATATATATTTCTATATATATAACAACGTATTTTTAAAGTATACTATATAATATTTTGAATACATATGTATTGGTATAAAAATACATTTATATAATATATAATTATATAAATATATTTCATTTATTTTCTTATTCTCTTATTAAATTTTGGATGTTTATTCTCTAAATTAAATTTTTTCTCTTCATTATTTCCCATAATTTTATCCTTCCCTTATTTCCAATTTATCCAAATTTAAATTCCTCACTTTCTTTAATTTCGGGAATTTCAACGATATTCCCATCTCGTAAATAAATTTTATTTATTTACTTTTATTTATTTATTTCCTCTTATCTACTTTCTCTAATATTTATTTTCAATATTTATTATTTCCAAAAATTGAAAAATTTACGGTTATCACAAACTCAACTTAATTGATATTTTAATTCAATATTAAATTGGTAAAAAAAGGTTGAAAACTCCCCCGTATATAAAATCGATTTTCCCTAGCTTAATAACCTGCCAAATAATCAACTATTCCTAATAGTATCTTTCAATTCCATAACCAACAGTCTATAGCACCATATACTACACATATTTCCAAAATCATTATGTCACAGCCCATGACCCTATTTTTCACCTTATTCTATACATCTTATATGGTTGGGCTGTCTACGATATTTTACTTTTCTTTACATATTAACAATTTCATATTAAATTATAATATGAAATACATCCCCTATCTTACTTCATAAGAAAATAGTACTGTGAAAATCTCTAAATACGAAAAATAAATGATCATACCTCATGTCATAAGTCGAGCTGTCGCATCATCCCCAAATGCGCAGCCGAAATCCTTTAAGTGTTAGAATCTCAATCTTCGAAAACCTGTAATATTAAAATTAAAGGGTGAGCAAACCACGGCTCAGTAAGGGAATTATATGCATACTTGATATTCAGCTTCCTATATGCTAAAAATCTTTTTCATTTTTCCTATGGGGCTCTAAGCTCGCATGTAGGAAGGATACTACAGTCGGCTAGGGATCCGGATGGAGTAGGTAGGTATTTTAAAATACCTATCTTGTCCCGGAACCTAGAAGCAACTGTAGAGAATAATTTCCTTTTCGTTTGGAATTTTAATCCTTTTTACCTTTTTATTCCATAACATTCTCATATTCTTTTCAAAATAATGCTTTTATAAAATAAAGCATTTAAATAAAGTAACTAATATTCATATATTCTTTGAAAAGAATATTAGTTAAATTCTCATCATTCTCATTTAAAACTCATTTCATGTTTTACTGTACAACCATAATTAGTACAGTACTTTAAACAGCAAAATCAGCTATTAAATCCTTTTCATATAACACATATATCATTTAAATCTAATATTCAGTTTAAATTTTAAAATAAGAATATTAGATTTATTTTTCCTTCTCTTTCCTTTTTAGAAAACATATCACATATTCATGTCACATATAGTCTAATATTCAATTAAAAATCATAGTAAGATTATTAGACTTATAAACTCTTTTTTCCTTTTGAAAACATATTACATATTCATATCACATGTCATATGAAGATCATCTCGTAGTACTAAAATCAGTATTGAATAGGCATTATGTAAAATGCTGTAAATCAGTTTCATTTTACGTATCACATATCATATGAAACCTTTTCATTTCACGTATCACATATCATGTGAAACCTTTTCATTTCACATATCACATATCATATAAAACATTTTAATATATGGAGACTAAGGCACGCCCAGCCCGTCCACTAGGTCGTTACTTGTATCATGCTATAGACCCCGAAAGGTATAAAATCATCATGTTAGATCTATGGCCATAGTCTATAATGGTCCTCGGCAGATCACTGATCAGGTGTCGGTCGGGACTACATATCACATATCACATATTACATATCATATATCACATATCAGCATGATAGGATGCCATCTAGTCTCAAAACTGTATTTTTCATCATCTGCAAACCTTTATGCAATTTATAAAAATAATCATTTCATAATTAAAACCATAAAGGTTATATAATAAATCAAGTGAATATTTAAGAAAATATTTATAAAATATTCACTTTTTCCCTTTTTCATCTTTCATTTCATATTACGTATAATTCATATATTAAGAGAATATTTAGAAAACTTTTATAAAATATTCTCTTTATCCCTTTTTCATTTTCCATTTCATATCACATATAATTCATATATCGAGAGAATTTTCGGTGATCTCATTATCACCAATTCCGAAAACATGAATATTTAAAAATCACTTTCATTTTATTCATGTTTTTAGGAAAAATATTCATTTTCTCGATTTTCGTGATTGAAAATTATTTCTCGTGAAATAAAATCATTTATTATGATTTTATGAAATTTTCTAGAAATTTTCAATAATTTTTGATAATTTTTCGGCAGTATAACGGCTTCCGATTGGCTAGCCTCCTACACGGAAAATACAGTTTATAATTTCCAGCCAATACTTCATTCCAAATTCCAACCAATCATTCATTATAATAATTTCATAAAATATTTCCATAAAATATTTTGAAATTAAAATCATGCAGACTGAATATCCTTACAGTGCTGCACATGCATCCCTTACCTGTTTCGGGTCGGCGACTGACTCTCGAAGGTCGCGCCCGTGTTCACCTCACCCGATTCCATCGGCTCGGTCATCGAGGGAATTTTCTGGAATTAAAATTCTAAAATTTAGAATTTTTCCATAATTATTTAAATAAATAAATTATTTAAATAATTTATCACTTTCCGGGATTTCTTACCGATTCCCGTAATTCTCGGGTTTTCGAATTCTCGGGATTTCCTGTAATTTTCGAAATTCTCCTTTTTTTTCCTCTATTTTTCTTCTTTTCCTCTTTTTCTTCCTTTTTCTCTTTTCTTTCCTTTCTCTTTCTTTTCTTTTTCTTTTCCTTTTTTCTTTTTCCTTTTTCTTTTCTTTTTCTTTTCCATTCCCGTCAGACCGGTCAGTGTCTCTCCTCGCTGGTTCCTCGCCAACGGCCAGTTCTTCAGGGTTCGGCGGCTCCTCAGCTGGCCGGCGTTGAGACGAACTTGCCCGTGGCCTCAGCTTGGCCTAGATCGGCGACACGGCGGTGGATCTACTCGGTTTTGCCTCGGTTTCTTCTCCTCCTTCGTCAGCCTTCCTCCGCCGTCGTTGGCCTCACCGGTGGCTCCCTTTTCCTTCCTCTCACCTCCACCGAGGTTCAAGTGGTGGTGGCGACGGCCAAATCAACCGACACCGCCAATTTCTCTTCTTCCTCTCCTTCGGTTTTCTCCACCGGTTTTTCCTTTGTTTCCGTTTCTGTTTCCGTTGTCTTCCGTTGCCGGTCATCTCCTCCTTTCCTTGGCTCGCCGGCCGACGTCCTCTCTTTCCTTCTCGGGCGACAGTGGCCGGTGCCACTCGGGGGAGCATCGAGAGGTTTCCCGATGTTTCCTTCTGTTTCCTTTTTTTGTTTTTATTATATTTATAATTTACTTTATAAATATAATATTAATATTATATTATATAGTACATACTATATAATATTTTATAGATATATATTATATATCAATACATATATTTAATATATATATTATATATCAATACATATATTTAATATATATATCTACATGCTTTTAACTTAAATTACATTTATATATTTTGATATAAATGAAATAATACTATATATATTGTATTTACAATATATATATATATTTTCCTCATTTTCTTATTTAATTTGGATTTCTATTTATCCAATTCCTCTATTCCTTAGTTTATTTCCAACTTAATTTCTTTCACTCGAATTTCCAATTTCATCACTACCTCAATCCTCGAAATTTCCACAATATTCCGATTCTCACAATTTTATTTATTTCCACTGATTTATTTTCTCCAATATTTATTTTCAATATTTATAATTTCCAATAAATGGAAAATTTACGGTTATCACATTCTCCCCACCTTAAAAAATTCAGTCCTCCAAATTTAACTTAAGTCCAAAGGTGGTACATGCCGTATACTTACGACTTCTGACCTTTAAATCTTCTTTTAAGTAATACTACCAGTATACCATCAACATCATGAGTACTTTAGACCACTACATGCTGTCTTTCATCACATATATCTATACTCTCATAAGTTTCTTTATCAAATTAGGAGTCATTCATTTCATTCCTCTTTTCATATAAGAGTCTATTCACATTATTTTCATATTACAGCTAATCTATGCTGTTTATCATCCATTTTTCTCACTTAGTGCCAAGTCGATATAGTTTAAAACTATCAATCACACATGTCAATCAGTTATATGTAATTGTCCCAGTAACGTATACATCTCATGCACGCGCTCTCCCAACATCATGGAGCGTTTACATCTCACGCTCATATATGTATACATCAGTATGGAGCGGTGCTATCAGTACACTTGGGATCTCAAAGCCTTTTGCTATCTCTCATTAGCATATGGCAACTTAGAGACTCCCATCACGTGTAATGCTCACTGGAACTGTACATATGTATTTATACTATTTCATACTCATACTTAGACTATGGCACTAGAGAATCTAGGATTCTGAAAATGGAAAGTGATTCTATTTAGATCTTCAATCTTTAATCACTTCCATATCATCATTTCTCTTTTGGACTCTTTATTGTCCACAATATTCATTTTATCAAGGTTGCATCCCCCTTGTAGACTTTACTGTGAATCATCTCTTACAATCATAAATCATGAGACTATCATGTTCTCTTCATGTAGTATGGTCTTTACATCTCTTTTCATAATTTAGATTCCACAATTGACTCCTCAATTTCTATATTAAATCACCACATCATCTATATAGTTCCACCATTTCTATCATTTCAAGGTGGTTATGTGTATGTATAACACTTTTCTACTTAGATACTAGCAGTAAACATATCGTTCCTCTTACTCCTTTGAGTACCATTACTTTCACTTGTCCAATTTGGCTTGATTTTACATCTAGCCACTGTCATGTGATAACCAACCTGAAATCACTTTCAATCTTAAATTCAGGAGTTGCTTCATATTCATGTTCCCTCATCATCCTGTCCTTATCCTCTTCTTACCTTTACATCTCTTCCTTCATCATAATTTCGATCACTTTTCCTCAGTGGTAAAATATTCCACTATTAAACTCTCTTAATCTAATCTTTTGTATACCATTTTTATACTTATTCATTCATCGACTTAAACTTATTTACTTATCAGTCACATCTGTAGAGCAGCTAACCCAATAACTCTTCTATAGACTGGCAATAGAATCTAGCTAGACTCAATACATTTCGTATCTCAATCATTATCTCTATATCATAGATAGGTTCACTGTCATCTTGTCGTCTCAAGATCATATATCTCAAGAGGAGATACTATCTAGCCAAATCTCTTAGTTATCAATCTTAACATAATTCCATAATCTTTAAGAGTTTAAGGGTTATACCACAATGCTACTCATTTTCCATTTATACTTTAGACTCTATCAGTATTTCATCAATTAACTCATGTATGGATGCCTCATTCTTTAGGCTTATATACCTCACAAGGCAAATCATTAACCTTTTAACCTCAATAGGAACTCGTAAAATTTACTCCTAGTTCTAATCATCATCTTACGGACATTAGTCTCCAATCTTTTATCTAAGGACGCTTTATACTAAGGTTAGTCTTATTAACTCCTCATATATCTGTGATCAGATTAATAAAGTGTCTATTGTTTTTTTAGATGAATACTTGTTCTTCATGAGAACTTTATTAGATAGTAAACATTTACTATATCACTTTATTTCATCTACATCTCAATATCATCAATGCTTCTCTCACTTACACTTATACAGATAACTTTCTTATCCTCAATTTACGTTATCTGTATTTCCTTCAATCACACCTTATACACGTGCATTTCATTATTCTCACATTTTCCAGAGTAGATTTCTTAAGCTTTCAGATTTTCTTAAGTTTTCCGATATAAGCTTAGAATCAGATTTCATATTCAAAATCGAGTCAATGTTATCTCGATTCCTCCAATTTATATAACTCTGAAAGTTCTATCGGAAATCAAATCTGATACTTTCTTTAATTACACATTTCTTATTAATTCGAACATTTCATCCTCATGTCCTATCATTTACACTGTGTATTCTCAAGGTAGAGAAATTTACTATTCGATTCATTTCGACTCATACTCTACCTTGATTTCATTGTTTACTCATACTTTACAGCCTTACAAATCTCATTCCAATAAGCTGTAGTAAGTACAACAGTTATCAACACATGTTACAGCTAACCAATTTATTACCACTGTAATTTACTTTTGGAATCAAGTTCATTTAATAAATTCAGGTTTAACTCCCTTGAGCATATTATCTACGAGGTTTGAACCCTGACACCCTTACATACCTAGTTCCTTACACTCGTGTTATCATTAAGCTCCTTGTAAGAGTCCCGCCCAATCGAATCGGTCGTCGACGAGCATCCCCTAGGCAATCTTTTCGCCCCAGGTTTACCCTTATAAGTGAGTCGACGACCACATAATTCGCCCACATCTCACATCATATTGTCCACTGCGGGTCGCCCATCCCAGTTTTGTCTCAAGGGTCTTGAAGAACTCAGGTTAGCTGTTATCTTCTTTTTATCACTTTATTGTTCTTATAAATATTCTCCAATTTACAATACTCCATACAGTACATCAATTTGCAATGCATGTCTCCAAATGCTCCGGTTTCATAAATAAATATTCATTTAATACCTCAATCAATCGTACTGCTATGGATTTCATCAATTTTGTTTTCTGATCACTTTCTCAGTCATTTTCTGTAATTATTTCACTTTTCATAATATTCAACGATCTCGTAATAGACATCCAATTCAATACACTCTTAATTCAGGCCCTTACCGTTAATAACCGGGCCAATCATCTTATGACCTTCCACTATACACTCTTGTTGGATCGCATCATATAAGGCCCTGACCCGTTTGCCATCCGCCTATACACATGTGTACGAACCTCTTTGAGAATGCCCAACCCTTTCACTAGGTCACCCCTCGAGGTTTTGTCATGAGGCCTAGCCCGTTCAATAGGTCACTCGCAATTCGCATCCATAATCGAAGTGTAAGTGGAATCAGTACTAGGGATCGATATATCCATTTGACATCCACTATGCCATTAATAATTCCATTATCATTAAGGAATTTGAAATCACTTGGTTTCATCACTATTCAGCACATCGCCCAACATAAGGGCATTTTCGTCATTTTGACATTTATTTCTTTTTCCTCAATATACATTTAAATAAGTGATCTTGTTATCAATTTGCTGATAGTACCCCTTTCTCATACCAATATCAGCATTTTAAGAGCTTCTTCAATTTTGACAGAGAAATTCAATAAAATCCATAATTGGATTATTTTGCATCAAATACAGCTTTACATCATCAATTTCTCTGCCAAATCAATCTATTCAAACTTCCGTTGATCTATTTTGACTCCGGTAAAATTTCAAAGGTAAGGGTATTTTGATCATTTTTGGTCAAAAATATTCTCTCTCCTTAAAATACCTTCAATTGGTGATCTTAAGGTCTATTTAATGATGATATTTCATTCCCCTCCTTTATATCATCACTTTCAGGTCTCATTTCGATCCGGACAGAAAAGTACTGGTGGGGCCCTCACCGAGTCCATTTTTGTTCCTCACGAACCGACCTTCATTTAGATTATAAGATCACCATTTCAGTTAACATTCCTGAGCCGTTTTCCCTTTTTGACATCTTTAGTTCATAATTCTCACCCCCTTCTATACCCTTAACTCAATTTACAATCATTTATTTCCTTTATGTATTTAGACTACACAGTACTACAGGGGATGTTAACCTTTTCAACACATTTTCTTTCCAAAAGTATCGATAGACATCAGGCCAGCCTTGCTATGATACTATTAAATCTTTCACAACTCGTGACCCTATTTTTCACCTTATTCTATACATCATATATGGTTGGGCTGTCTGCGATACTTTACTTTTCTTTTACATATTAACAATTTTATATTAAATTATAATATGAAATACATCCCCTATCTTACTTCATAAGAAAATAGTACTGTGAAAATGTCTAAATACGAAAAATAAATGATCATACCTCATGTCATAAGTCGAGCTGTCACATCTTCCCCAAATGCGCAGCCGAAATCCTTTAAGTGTTAGAATCTCAATCTTCGAAAACCTGTAATATTAAAATTAAAGGGTGAGCAAACCACGGCTCAGTAAGGGAATTATATGCATACTTGATATTCAGCTTCCTATATGCTAAAAATCTTTTTCATTTTTCCTATGGGGCTCTAAGCTCGCATGTAGGAAGGATACTACAGTCGGCTAGGGATCCGGATGGAGTAGGTAGGTATTTTAAAATACCTATCTTGTCCCGGAACCTAGAAGCAACTGTAGAGAATAATTTCCTTTTCGTTTGGAATTTTAATCCTTTTTACCTTTTTATTCCATAACATTCTCATATTCTTTTCAAAATAATGCTTTTATAAAATAAAGCATTTAAATAAAGTAACTAATATTCATATATTCTTTGAAAAGAATATTAGTTAAATTCTCATCATTCTCATTTAAAACTCATTTCATGTTTTACTGTACAACCATAATTAGTACAGTACTTTAAACAGCAAAATCAGCTATTAAATCCTTTTCGTATAACACATATATCATTTAAATCTAATATTCAGTTTAAATTTTAAAATAAGAATATTAGATTTATTTTTCCTTCTCTTTTCTTTTTAGAAAACATATCACATATTCATGTCACATATAGTCTAATATTCAATTAAAAATCATAGTAAGAATATTAGACTTATAAATTCTTTTTTCCTTTTGAAAACATATTACATATTCATATCACATGTCATATGAAGATCATCTCGTAGTACTAAAATCAGTACTGAAATAAGCATTATGTAAAATGCTGTAAATCACTTTCATTTTACGTATCACGTATCATATGAAACCTTTTCGTTTCACGTATCACATATCATGTGAAACCTTTTCATTTCAAATATCACATATCATATAAAACATTTTCATATATGGAGACTGAGGCACGCCCAGCCCGTCCACTGGGTCGTTAGTCGTATCATGCTATAGACCCCGAAGGGTATAAAATCATCATGTCAGATCTATGGCCATAGTCTATAATGGTCCTCGGAGGATCACTGATCAGGTGTTGGCCGGGACTACATATCACATATCACATGTCACATATTACATGTTACATATCACATATTAGCATGATAGGATGTCATCTAGTCTCAAAACCGTATTTTTCATCATCTGAAAACCTTTATGGAATTTATAAAAATAATCATTTCATAATTAAAACCATAAAGGTTATATAATAAATCAAGCGAATATTTAAGAAAATATTTATAAAATATTCATTTTTTCCCTTTTTCATCTTTCATTTCATATTACGTATAATTCATATATCGAGAGAATATTTAGAAAACTTTTACAAAATATTCTCTTTATCCCTTTTTCATTTTTCATTTCATATCACATATAATTCATATATCGAGAGAATTTTCGGTGATCTCATTATCACCAATTCCGAAAACATGAAAATTTAAAAATCACTTTCATTTTATTCATGTTTTTATGAAAAATATTCATTTTCTCAATTTTCGTGATTGGAAATCATTTCTCGTGAAATAAAATCATTTATTATGATTTTATGAAATTTTCTAGAAATTTTCAATAATTTTCGATAATTTTTCGTCAGTATAACGACTATCGATTGGCTAGCCTCGTACACGGAAAATATAGTGTAACGACCCGTTACCACATTTTTCACCTTATTTTACACAATTTATCCGATTGGGCTGTCTGTGATACTTCACTTTACACTTGATGTTAAACAATTTAATAAAATATTGTTAACATTATACACATCCCTCTATCTTATTTACAAATATGTAGTACTGTAAACATGTCTAAATACAAAAAATAAATGATCATACCTGATATATCTTAGTCGGTCTGTCACATTGTCCATTATGTGCAGCCGTAATCCACAAATATTGGATCTCACCATCCTCAAAACCTGAAATGTTAAACTTGGGGAGTGAGCAAACCACGGCTTAGTAAGAGAGTTATATGTCACACTTGATATTCAGCTATCTATATGCTGAAAATAATTTTTCATTTTCTTTAAAATCTTCCTAGCTGGATCTAGGCTCACATGTAGGAAGGATACTACAATCGGCTAGGGATCCAGATAGAGTAAGGCAGGTATTTTGAAATACCTGGCTTGTTCCGGAACCTAAAAGCAACTGTAGAGAGTACTATTTCCGTTGTTTTCAAAACGATATAATTTTCATTTTTCCACGGAGTAAACCACTTATTTCCTTTCACTTCAGTATACTTTAAAACACGTGACAGTTCAGTAATAAAAACAGTGGTTTACTTCTCTTCTCTTCAGTACAGTAAAAACACGTGACAGTACAGTGATTTGTAAATATCCAATCATTGGATAGTTACTTCTTTGATTATTTCTAGCTTAGAAATAATTCTTATGTTATTCTTTTAGAATAAACATTTATTTCTCTTTTCAAATTAATAACCGTATCATACAGTTCAGTAAAACAGTATATTCAGTAAAACATTAATTCGATACGGTTCAATCAGTAGACAGTAAACAATAGCTATCGGTTCCGAAGATAGTATAAGGTAGCTTTCAGTTCAGTAAACAGTAAATGGTAGCTTTCTTTTCAGTAAAACAGTCATCAGTGGCTACCATCTCAGTAAACAGTACAGTTCAGTAATAAACAGTGTTTTGGTACGGTTTTTTCATCAGTAACAGTAAACAATGAACAGTAGTTCAGTACAGTAAACAGTACAGTAAATAGGACTCTGTAAATCCTTTCAGTAAACAGTAAACAGTAAGTAGTAAGTAATAAGTGAGACTAGGCAACGCCCTACAAGTAAATCATGCTATCTCGTCCACTAGGGACACAGTAACAGTAATGAGATCTATGGCCATGATCTATAATATGTCATCGGTGTACGCTTGCTAGGTGACAATCCGGGACACTGATGACTAGCTGGTCAATCAGCCACGTGACAGTAACAGTATAGTATGATGCATGAAGCTCGGGGCCTAAGTCTCAAAACAGTATAAAAACTGTACCTTAGCCTTTATGGATTTTAAACACCGTAAATCAAATATCCATAAGGCTCACATGTAAATATAATCACCTTTATGAAATTTATAAAATAAATAACATTTTTCAAATTATTTCATAAAGGTATATATCATGTTTTCCATACGATGAAGACAGTTTGCAAAATCATCACTGAAAGTATAGAAGGGCAAAACTGTCTTTTTCCACAGTAAAACCCATATGCACGCTTTTTCGTGCATTCAATCGAAAACATAGTTTTATAATTATCGGAATTTCAAACAAATCATTTTTTTATAATTTATGAAAATAAATTATTTATTTTCTAACTTTAAATTCCCATCACCATGTTTTCTTCTAAAAACACGTATAAAGACCTCTAGTCTCGAAATCGTAGTTTTTCTTCATTTCTTAACCTTTATGGAATTTTCATAATTAATTGTTTCCATAATTAAAACCATAAAGGTTTTATGTAATATCAAGTGAATATTTAAGAATATTTATAAAAATATTCACTTCAGTCTCTTTTTCATTTTCATCTCGTTTCACGTGAAATATCACCTACCGGGTGAATTTTCGGTGATTTCCTTTTCACCATTCTCGAAAACATGAATATTTTAAAATTAAATATCACTACATTCATGTTTTATGAAATTTACTTAATTTCTCGATTTTCGTATCCGAAAATCGATTCACGTGAAATCAAATCTTTTATTTCGATTTTCAGTGATTTTCGGTAAATTTCAGAAATTTTTCAATAATTTTTCAGCAGTATAACGGCTGCCGATTTGGCTAGCCTCCTGTACGGAAAATATAGTTTATATTTCTCAACTGGTATTTCACCATAATTTAAAACCGATAAATCACCACATTATAAACCGATAATTATCAATAACATTTATAAAATTAAATGCAATTTAAAAACATGGCCGAATATCCTTATAGGCGGTACATGTCTCCCTTACATGTTTCGGGTCGACGACTGCCTCTCGAAGGTCGCGCCCGTGTTCACCTCTCTTGATTCCATCGTCTCGGTAATCGAGGATGATTTTCTGGAAATTAAATTCTAAAAATTAGAATTTTTTCATAATTATTTAAATAAATAAATTATTTAAATAATTTAATAATTTTCGAGATTTCTTACCGATTCCCGTAATTTTTGAGATTTCCCGTAATTTTCGAATTCTCGGGAATTCTCCAAATTCCCGAAATTCCTTTTCTCTTTCTATTTTTTTCTTTTTCTTCCTTCTTTCTTTTTCTCTTTTCTTTTCTTTTCTTTTTCTTTTTCCTTTTTCTTTTCTTTTTCTTTTTCTTTCTTCCCAGCCAATTCGATCACCTCGCTCACCGCCGGTTCTCCTCTGGTGGCCGGTTCTCCGGCGGTTCGGTGGCTCAGCAACTGGTCAATGGCACGGCGAACCTACTGGTGGTCTCCGTTCGGCCTGGATTGGCGGCACGGCGGCGGATCTGCTCGGTTTTGCCTCGGTTTCTCTCTTCCTCCGTCGGCCTTCCTCCGCCGTCATTGGCCTCACCGATGGCCCTCTTCTCCTTCCCTTCACCTCCGTTGAGGTCGAGGTGGCTGTGGCTGTGCCAAGACCGACCGGCACCGCCGTTTTCTTCTTCTCCTTTCTCTTTCGGTTTCCGTCGGTTTCCTTCGATTTTTCCTTCCTTTTCGAGCCGTCGCCGGTGGCCTTCACCCTTCCTCAACTTTCTCCATCGTCGGCGACGCCCTCGTCTCTCTCTCTCGGCCGCCGATAGTGGTCGGCCTTCATTGGGGAAGAGTCGGGATTTTCCCAATTCTTCTCTTCTTTTCCTTTTTTTTTGTTTTATTTTTATTCATTTAATTTAATTATATATCCATATATATACATATATTATATATACATAATACATATAATATTACTATTATATATATTATATTACTATATAACTATATATTATATATGTATATAAGGATATATATTATGTATTATCAAAATACATATTTAGTATATATATATTTGTTTAATTTAAATTGTTTAACATCTATATATTTCTTTATATATAAATGTAGAAATTTGCATATATATTGTATTTACAATATATATATATATATATTTTCCAACTTTAATATAATTTAATGTTTGCCTTTGTCAAATATGTATATACTTATATATATATACATACAATGTTATATTTAATACATATGTATTATTTCAATTTATACCATAGTATATATATCTATATATTCCTCTGTATTTTAATATATACTATGTAATTATTTCAATACAAATGTATTAATATGAAAATACATTTATATAATTTATAATTATATAAATATATTTCTCTTCATTTTATCATTTTTTTCATTTAATTTGGATTTCCATTTATCCAAATTAAATTTCCTTCTTTTCATTATTTTCCATAATTTCCAATTTATCTATTTTCTTCAATATTTATTTCTAATATTTGTAATTTCTAATAAATGGAAAATTTACGGTTATCACATTCTCCCCACCTTAAGAAATTCGGTCATCTGAATTTAACTTAAGTCTAAGGTGGTACATGCCGTATACTTACGACTTTATTTCTTTGATCATTCCCCAAGTAATACTGCCAGTACACTTTCCACATCAAGAGTACTTTAGACCACTACATGCTGTCTTTCATCACATATGTCTATACTCCCGTAAGTTCATTTCTCAAGTCGGGAGTTATTCATTTCATTTCTCTTTTCACATAAGAGTCCATGTACAGTATTTTTCATGTCACCGCTGCTCTATCCTGTTCATCATCCAGTTTTCTCACTTAGTGCCAAGTCGATATAGTTTGAAACTATCAATTACACATGTCAGTCAGTTATATGTAATTGTCCCAGTAGCTTTCACATCTCATGCACACGCTCTCTCAATATCATGAAGCGTTTACATCTCACACTCATATATATATATATATCAGTATGGAGCAGTGCTATCAATACACTTGGGATCTCAAAGCCTTTTGCTATCTCTCATTAGCATATGGCAACTCAGAGACTCCCATCACATGTAATGCTCACTAGAACTGTACATATACATCACTGTTTCTCACTCATATTGCGACTAAGGCACTAGAGAATAGAGGATTCCGATAATGGAAGTGATTCTATTTAGATCATTAGTCCTTAATCACTTCCATATCATTATATCTCTTTTAGACTCTTTATTAACCCTAATATTCATTTTATCGAGGCTGCATTTCACTTGCAGACTTTACTATTAATCACCAATCATGAGACAATCATGTCCTCTTCATGTAGTATGGTCATTCGATGTTTAAATCCTCAATTATCCATTTAATCACCACATTATCCATATAGTTCCACCATTTATCATTTCAAGGTGGTTATGTGTATGTATAACACTTTTCTATTTAGATACTGGCAGTAAACATATCAATTATCTTACCCCTTTGAGTACCATTATTCTCACTTATCAAATCTGGCTTGTTTTTACATTTAGCCACAGTCATGTGATAACCAACATGAAATTACTTTCAATCTTAAATTCGGAAACTATTTCATATTGATGTTCCCTTCTCATGATGCAATTTATTTCCTTATTCCACTTTCATTTTTGGTTTTCATATTCCCACTTTTATCTCTTCATATTTTTACTCTCATCCTTTTAGTCGATTTTCTCAATTGGTATGGTACTATACTGCTAAGATCTTTTAAAATCTTGCATACCATCTTTTCTTTACACTTATCCTTTTACCGACTTTAACTTTTTCTTTAATTACATCACATTAGTAGAGCAGCTAGTCTCATCACTCTTTTATAGATTGGCATTAGTATCTAGCTAGACTCATAATTTTCGTATCTCGATCATTTTCTTTATTATAGACAGATTCACTGTCACTCTGTCATCTCAAGATCATATATCCCTCATAAGGAGACACTATCTAGCCAAACATCTTATTTACCAATCTTAACACAATTCCACAGTCTTTAAGAGTTTAAGAGTCATACCACAATGCTGCTCATTTTCCATTTGTACTTTAAACTCTATCAGTATTCCATCAATTTACTCATGTATGGATGCCTCATTCTTTAGGCTTATATACCTTACAAGGCAAATCATTAACCTCGTAACCTCAACACGAACTCGTAAAAATTCACTCCGAGTTCTAATCATCATCTTATGGACATTAATCTCCAATCTTTTATCTAAGGACGCTTTATACTGAGGCTAGTCTTATAAACTCCTCATATCTATGATTAGATCCATAAAGCGTCCATTTTCATGTAGATGAATACTCGTTCTTCACAAGAACTTATTAGATGGTAAACATTTACTATATCACTTTCATTCATCTACATATCTAGGTCATCTGTATTTCTCTCGTTTACACTTATACAGACAACTTCATTATTCTCAATTTACGTTATCTGTATTTCCCTCAATCACACCTTATACACGTGCATTTCATTATTCTCACATTTTCCAGAGTGGATTTCTTAAGCTTTCGGATTTTCTTAATTTCTCCTATATAAGCTTAGAATCAGATTTCATATTCAAAATCGAGTCAATGTTATCTCGATTCCTCCAAATTATAAAACTCTGGAAGTTCTATCAGAAATCAAATCCGATACTTTCTTTAATCACACATTTCTTATTAATTTGGACATTTCATCCTCATGTCCTATCATTTAAACTGTGTATTCTCAAGGCAGAGACATTTATTATTCGATTCATTTCGACTCATACTCTACCTTGATTTTATTGTTTACTCATACTTTACAGCCTTACGAATCTCATTCCAGTAAGCTGTAATAAGTACAACAGTTATCAACACATGTTACAGCTAACCAATTTATTACCACTGTAATTTACTTTGGAATCAAGTTCATTTAATAAATTCAGGTTTAACTCCCTTGAGCATATTATCCACGAGGTTTGAACCTGGCACCCTTACGTACCTAGTTCCTTACACTCATGTTAGCATTAAGCTCCTTGTAAGAGTCCCGCCCGTTCGAATCGACCGTCGGCGAGCATCCCCTAGGCGATCCTTTCGCCCCAGGTTTACCCTTACGAGTGAGTCGACGATAACATTGTTCGCCCGCATCTCACAACACATGATCCACTACGGGTCGACCATCATTGGGTCCCCCATCATAGTTTTGTCTCAAGGGTCCTGAAGAATTTAGGTTAGCTGTCATCTTCTTTTTATCACTTTACTGTTCTTATATATATTCACCAATTCACAGTACTCCATACAGTATATTAGTTTGCAAGGCATATCTCAAATGCTCTGGTTCTATAATTAATTATTCTTTTAATACCTCAGAAACAGTATAAATGTATAGAACCTCAATCAACCGTACTGCTATGGATTTCATCCATTTTATTTTCCGATCACTTTCTTAGTCGTTTTCTGTAGTCATATCACTTTTCATAATATCCAACGATCCCATTCAATAATATCCATTTCAGTACACTCGTAATTCAAGCCCTTACAATCTATAACCGGGCTAATCATTTTGTAACATTCCACTACACACTTATTGGATCGCATCATACAAGGCCCCAGGCCGTCCACCATCTGCCTTTACACATGTATACTGTCCTCTTTGGCGAGCCCACTGGCCCCCTCGAGGTTTTGTCATGAGGCCTAGCTCGTTCACTAGGTCACTCGCAATTCGCGTCCATAATCAAAGTGTAAGTGGAATCAGTAATAGGGATCGTGATATTCATATGACATCTCTATGCCATTAATAACTCTATTATCATTAATGGATTCAAGATCAACTTAGTTTTATCACTATTCAACACATCGCCCAACATAGGGGCATTTTCGTCATTTCGACATTTATTCTTTCTCCTCAGTATACATTTAAACCAAGGATCTCATTATCAATGTGCTGATAGTATCCTCTTTCATACTAATATCAGCAATTTGAGATTTTGTTTGATTTCGACAGAGAAGTTCATTAAAATCCACAATTGGATTATTTTGCTTGTAATTCAGCTTTACATCATCAATTCCTCTATCAAATCACTCAATTCCCACATCTGTTGGTCTATTCTGACTCCCAAAAAAATTTTGGAGGCAGGGGTATTCTAGTCATTTTTTGCCAAAAATTTTCTCTCTCTTCAAATTACCCTCAATCGATGATCTTAAAGTCTATTTAATGATGATATGTCATTCCCCTCCTTAATATCATCATTTTCAGGTCTCAGTTCGATTTGAATCCAAAAGTATTGGTGGGGCCCTCACCGAGTCCTTTCGGTTCCTTACCGAACAGGCCTTCATTTAGATGATAAGAATCACCAATTTTCTGATAATTTCTGAGCCTATTATTTCTTTAACATTCTCAATTTATACTTTCTCACTCCCTTTAAATTATTTTACTCAATTTACAATCATTTATTTTCTCTATGTATTTAGACGACACAGTACTACCGGGGATGTTTAACACTTTTCCTTCCAAAGTATCCACAGACATCAGGCCAACCATGCTTTGATACCATTAAATCTGTAACGACCCGTTACCACATTTTTCACCTTATTTTACACAATTTATCCGATTGGGCTGTCTGTGATACTTCACTTTACACTTGATGTTAAACAATTTAATAAAATATTGTTAACATTATACACATCCCCTATCTTATTTACAAATATGTAGTACTGTAGACATGTCTAAATAAAAAAAATAAATGATCGTACATGATATATCTTAGTCGGTCTGTCACATTGTGTAACATCCGAAATTATAAAATTTCGAATCAAATTTTTTTTTCTATCTTTCTCATTCAATTATTCAATGTCGATTGGTTTGCATTCGGTGTCGATGTAAGTTCGATTCTATAACAAAACATAGATATAATATTCATAATTCTGTTTATAACAATTCAATATAAATTTACATCCCACTAGATCATGTATATTTTTTTTTTGAACACTACACTGATTTCATTCCACTTATAAATATGTCTGCTGTGCATTTATTACTCTGAATATAAATATAAAATTCCACATGTACCTGTACTCTTGACATATCACTTTCAATGATCTCTCCCACTACCTTGTAACTTCTGTAACCACACGCACGAATGAACTATCTGGGATGGTGAGTAAGGGGGTGAGCTTTGGGGAAAGCCCAGTAAGAAAAAGCATATAAAAGAGTGGTACTATGCCACTATATGCAGTAAAAATCATAACTTTAAATTTTATAAACAAAATAATGCATATGGGTGCATGTAAACATTTATTTAAAACTCTTTTAAAACATATACTGTTCATATAAATATTCACTGTTCAAATCATTTAAAATCAATCTATCTTTAATTCAATCACTGTTCATATACTGTTCATATATTCTTTCACGGTTCACTTTTCAAATCATTTCAATCAAATCTGTCATCTGTCTGTAAATCAATCATTTCATATACTGTGTAAAACAATAGAGTGTGAGCATCCAAGAACCCATACACGAACTATATCCCTACAGGGACCTGTATAGGATTAGGCGTACCCACGTGGGGCCAGGCATCCAGCCCTAAGCCGTTCCTACCTGTAACAATGGCCATTGTCGAAGATCTACAGTGTACACTCGTCAGTGACAACTGTGATCGGAAAAAAGGGAAGGTACTGGGGACCTGCGCAACAGTCTCCCAGCCCTAATCATCAATCTTTATGCATGAATCCACATGGAGCCAACACTCTCTAAAAAAATCATGTTCGTATATCGATAAAACTCCAGTAAATCAATTTTCATGTAAACTATTTCAATCGATTTCTATTCATGTAAACAAATCAACACTTTATATATTCTAAATAAATCTCATAAAACTCATAAAACATATTATCATCATTTCACGTATTCAAATATTCAAACTATATATAAAAATACTATTTATTTAGAAAATAGGGTGCATGAAAGATTCAAGAGTAGGATTTCTAAAGTTTTCTATAGAAATTCAGTTTAAGTTCTATCCAAACCCTTTGCATAAAAATCACAATTCCAATAATTCAAATCACCATTTACTTGGATGCAAGCACAGTATATCCTACACTACTTCCATATACTATTCCTTACCTTAATGCCCAGTCTGAAATGAAATCCAATAGCACCACCGATCTACTTAATTTTCCAAATTATTTGCTGCACAAATGACATCAAATAATTAACACTCATTGTTCATATCCATAGAATTTTCTTTCCTTTTCTAACTTCCATTTTGAACTGCTTTATTTAAATAAAATGATATGAAAATCCCATGAATTTCATTTGGCCAATTTGCCATATTTTCAAATTTTCACTTCCTTAACAATTCCCTTTACTTCTTACTTTAATCTTACACCCTCATTGTATGGAAATTTGGTCTATGTCATTTCCCTTTAATTTGACCAAATTCTTCTACACTAATTATCTTCTAATTCTAACTCCACCAATAATCTCTATTTATTCTTAATATTTATTCTTTCATTTTTAATCTTCTTACATTGATTTCATCACCATCAATTACTAAAATCATTCTATCATCTTCACTTTATTATGGCCAAATGACCCTTAAATAATTAACTACATTTATCATTTCACTTATTTATAAATTCATATTACATTTACTACATTAGCAACCCTTGTTTTTCATCATTTAAGCATTAAAATTCAGCACTATCATTCCTCAATTTTTTTTTATTTACATTTTATTTCATGACAGCTCGTATTTTCTCAACTATACACACCATCATCATCAAGTCAGCCCCTAAAGAAAATCCTCATAATCAGCACAGATCAGCCTTTATATTTTTTTCTGTATTCACGCCACTTACAACCCACTTTCTTTATCATTTCTTCTATTCTCCTCAAAAATCCAGCAGCACATGTTGACTAACTTCAGGTCTGTATTAATTAAGTTTAATAGCTATTTTTATTCCACCATCAGCCACCATTGTTGACCTCTTTCACGCCAACAACAACAACTCAGTCCCATTTCTCACGTCAACAATCATCCATCATGTTTCATGTTTTTGTTAAATTGTTATTATATTTTTTTTTCTTTTTTTTTACTGCCAACAGTACCTTATTACACCAGCCTATGTTTCCTTTTTCATTTCCATACCATCCACGTTACCATCTATCACAAAATCAGCACCTTATTTTACTTTATTTTGTTTTTTCTATTCAGCCTTCATATTCTATCTTCACGCCATCAAAACCCCATGTTTACACCCTTTAAAATCATCCTAGACCTAGCAACTCATTAAACTTATGTTTTAGCAATTAAAATTCATGGCTACATCTATTTTCAAAATCAGTCCCCATTTTTCTGCCATTCCCGTCACCAGCAGAAAAGTTTATCCCCTCATTTCACTATAACCGTACATCCAAATCTGATTCCTACATGTTTTTGTTCTAAACTATAATCATATACATCATTTACTCATCCAAACCAAGCATAAACAAGAGGCAAAAATGAAAGAAATTAAAACTGGAAATTTACCTATACAGAACCAATACTGTCCCGCAGCAGGGGAGATGGATTTTGATGATTTTTGGCTGAGCTTTTTGGGGGGTTTTGAAGCTCTTGATGTGGGGAATATTTCTTATAAAGGGACCTAGGTGATTAAGTGAAGAGAAGAGGGTGCTCTACTAGGGGAGACGTGAAGGACTTGGAGCAAAATTGGAAGCAACGGGAGAAAAAGTGAAACAGAACGTAGCAGCAGTAAAACGGTGGAGAAAGGCTGAAGAAATGTGTAGAAATTCATGTGTTGTCATTATTTTATTGGTGGGAAATTTTATTTAATTTTTATTAAATTTATATGGCTCTAAAAGTCCAAATACCATCATAAAAATCACTTATTTACCAAAATATGCCACTACACAGTACATCTGTCCAGGTCAGAATTTTCCATTAAGTTTTTTTATTTATTTTCTGAGTCAACTTAGTCAAAAGTTGACTCATTGTGACCAGCCCTTGAGAACTTACCAATTTGCCCTCGACCAACTTCACTAATTCCATTTCAACACCTTCAATAGATGTAGACAAAATAGAAAATTTAGGGTTCTCACATTCTCCCCTCCTTTTGAAATTTGGTCCTCCAAATTTCGATTAAACTATTGCTTAAACAGTTTTAGCCTATTGATATCTACTACCGATTTTTTTTTCTTCCTTCTACTAGTAGCCTATAATTACTATATGCTATATTCATCAGTTATTTTTCCTCTGGATGGCATATTTATCACAACCAGAGAATTCTTTAGCAATCATAACAATCGCACATAAAGACAGATGTCATGTAACCTATATGCAATTCAAATGACAAGAACAAAATTATTCAGGCATGATCTATTAGGAAGGATACTATAGTGGGTTGGATAACCAGATGAAGTATGAAAGGTACTTTGAAGTACCTATCGTGTTCCGACATCCAAAGCCACTATAGGGAATTTAATTGTGTTTTATTAAACTTATATCAAGAAATGCAGTAATTTTCATATTTAAAAATTATGAATCTTACCTTTATTAAACCACATCAATTTCCACATCGATAATATCATATACATTTATCCTATGATCCTCAATAATACACGTTTAAATCAATCATTCTTGCTCATTCAACATTTATCTCATTCATTCATGTTAATTCTCTATCTTTCGTATAAAATCTATGCTGTTCATTAACTATCCTGTTATTTCCTTCAATTCTCTTCAATACCTATACCTATTATATTGTCACGATTACTCTATCGTCTCCAAATCACCCACAATTTTATTAATTATTTCCGATCGTTCAACACTAATCTTCGTACTATTTCCATATAATATCTGTATCATTCACTAATTTTATATCATTCATCTCCATTATGCTCACTTTATCATCTCCAATTACACAAGAATTATCAATTACTTCCGATCATTCTCACTAAATCTGATTCCATTAATCAATCTCAATCATCCAGTACTCATTTGCATAACACTTCCTTGCAACATCAATAACTATCATTCTTGTTCTTTTTGTCTACCATCGATATTCCTCTAACGATCAACATTTCGTTGCATTTTCTAACCATTCTTTACAATTTATATTCAGATAATGCACAGCAGAGTGGGATGTAAATCAATTTTAGCCTACTTACACCGACACGTACTAGGCAAACCTTGCTCTGATACCACTTTTGTAACATCCGAAATTATAAAATTTCGAATCAAATTTTTTTTTTTCTATCTTTCTCATTCAATTATTCAATGTCGATTGGTTTGCATTCGGTGTCGATGTAAGTTCGATTCTATAACAAAACATAGATATAATATTCATAATTCTGTTTATAACAATTCAATATAAATTTACATCCCACTAGATCATGTATATTTTTTTTTTGAACACTACACTGATTTCATTCCACTTATAAATATGTCTGCTGTGCATTTATTACTCTGAATATAAATATAAAATTCCACATGTACCTGTACTCTTGACATATCACTTTCAATGATCTCTCCCACTACCTTGTAACTTCTGTAACCACACGCACGAATGAACTATCTGGGATGGTGAGTAAGGGGGTGAGCTTTGGGGAAAGCCCAGTAAGAAAAAGCATATAAAAGAGTGGTACTATGCCACTATATGCAGTAAAAATCATAACTTTAAATTTTATAAACAAAATAATGCATATGGGTGCATGTAAACATTTATTTAAAACTCTTTTAAAACATATACTGTTCATATAAATATTCACTGTTCAAATCATTTAAAATCAATCTATCTTTAATTCAATCACTGTTCATATACTGTTCATATATTCTTTCACGGTTCACTTTTCAAATCATTTCAATCAAATCTGTCATCTGTCTGTAAATCAATCATTTCATATACTGTGTAAAACAATAGAGTGTGAGCATCCAAGAACCCATACACGAACTATATCCCTACAGGGACCTGTATAGGATTAGGCGTACCCACGTGGGGCCAGGCATCCAGCCCTAAGCCGTTCCTACCTGTAACAATGGCCATTGTCGAAGATCTACAGTGTACACTCGTCAGTGACAACTGTGATCGGAAAAAAGGGAAGGTACTGGGGACCTGCGCAACAGTCTCCCAGCCCTAATCATCAATCTTTATGCATGAATCCACATGGAGCCAACACTCTCTAAAAAAATCATGTTCGTATATCGATAAAACTCCAGTAAATCAATTTTCATGTAAACTATTTCAATCGATTTCTATTCATGTAAACAAATCAACACTTTATATATTCTAAATAAATCTCATAAAACTCATAAAACATATTATCATCATTTCACGTATTCAAATATTCAAACTATATATAAAAATACTATTTATTTAGAAAATAGGGTGCATGAAAGATTCAAGAGTAGGATTTCTAAAGTTTTCTATAGAAATTCAGTTTAAGTTCTATCCAAACCCTTTGCATAAAAATCACAATTCCAATAATTCAAATCACCATTTACTTGGATGCAAGCACAGTATATCCTACACTACTTCCATATACTATTCCTTACCTTAATGCCCAGTCTGAAATGAAATCCAATAGCACCACCGATCTACTTAATTTTCCAAATTATTTGCTGCACAAATGACATCAAATAATTAACACTCATTGTTCATATCCATAGAATTTTCTTTCCTTTTCTAACTTCCATTTTGAACTGCTTTATTTAAATAAAATGATATGAAAATCCCATGAATTTCATTTGGCCAATTTGCCATATTTTCAAATTTTCACTTCCTTAACAATTCCCTTTACTTCTTACTTTAATCTTACACCCTCATTGTATGGAAATTTGGTCTATGTCATTTCCCTTTAATTTGACCAAATTCTTCTACACTAATTATCTTCTAATTCTAACTCCACCAATAATCTCTATTTATTCTTAATATTTATTCTTTCATTTTTAATCTTCTTACATTGATTTCATCACCATCAATTACTAAAATCATTCTATCATCTTCACTTTATTATGGCCAAATGACCCTTAAATAATTAACTACATTTATCATTTCACTTATTTATAAATTCATATTACATTTACTACATTAGCAACCCTTGTTTTTCATCATTTAAGCATTAAAATTCAGCACTATCATTCCTCAATTTTTTTTTATTTACATTTTATTTCATGACAGCTCGTATTTTCTCAACTATACACACCATCATCATCAAGTCAGCCCCTAAAGAAAATCCTCATAATCAGCACAGATCAGCCTTTATATTTTTTTCTGTATTCACGCCACTTACAACCCACTTTCTTTATCATTTCTTCTATTCTCCTCAAAAATCCAGCAGCACATGTTGACTAACTTCAGGTCTGTATTAATTAAGTTTAATAGCTATTTTTATTCCACCATCAGCCACCATTGTTGACCTCTTTCACGCCAACAACAACAACTCAGTCCCATTTCTCACGTCAACAATCATCCATCATGTTTCATGTTTTTGTTAAATTGTTATTATATTTTTTTTTCTTTTTTTTTACTGCCAACAGTACCTTATTACACCAGCCTATGTTTCCTTTTTCATTTCCATACCATCCACGTTACCATCTATCACAAAATCAGCACCTTATTTTACTTTATTTTGTTTTTTCTATTCAGCCTTCATATTCTATCTTCACGCCATCAAAACCCCATGTTTACACCCTTTAAAATCATCCTAGACCTAGCAACTCATTAAACTTATGTTTTAGCAATTAAAATTCATGGCTACATCTATTTTCAAAATCAGTCCCCATTTTTCTGCCATTCCCGTCACCAGCAGAAAAGTTTATCCCCTCATTTCACTATAACCGTACATCCAAATCTGATTCCTACATGTTTTTGTTCTAAACTATAATCATATACATCATTTACTCATCCAAACCAAGCATAAACAAGAGGCAAAAATGAAAGAAATTAAAACTGGAAATTTACCTATACAGAACCAATACTGTCCCGCAGCAGGGGAGATGGATTTTGATGATTTTTGGCTGAGCTTTTTGGGGGGTTTTGAAGCTCTTGATGTGGGGAATATTTCTTATAAAGGGACCTAGGTGATTAAGTGAAGAGAAGAGGGTGCTCTACTAGGGGAGACGTGAAGGACTTGGAGCAAAATTGGAAGCAACGGGAGAAAAAGTGAAACAGAACGTAGCAGCAGTAAAACGGTGGAGAAAGGCTGAAGAAATGTGTAGAAATTCATGTGTTGTCATTATTTTATTGGTGGGAAATTTTATTTAATTTTTATTAAATTTATATGGCTCTAAAAGTCCAAATACCATCATAAAAATCACTTATTTACCAAAATATGCCACTACACAGTACATCTGTCCAGGTCAGAATTTTCCATTAAGTTTTTTTATTTATTTTCTGAGTCAACTTAGTCAAAAGTTGACTCATTGTGACCAGCCCTTGAGAACTTACCAATTTGCCCTCGACCAACTTCACTAATTCCATTTCAACACCTTCAATAGATGTAGACAAAATAGAAAATTTAGGGTTCTCACACATTGTCCATTATGTGCAGCCGTAATCCACAAATATTGGATCTCACCATCATTAAAACCTAAAATGTTAAAATTTGGGAGTGAGCAAACCACAGCTCAGTAAGAGAGTTATATGTCACACTTGCTATTCAGCTATCTATATGCTGAAAATAATTTTTCATTTTCTTTAAAATCTTCCTAGCTGGCTCTAGGCTCACATGTAGGAAGGATACTACAGTCGGCTAAGGATCCAGATAGAGTAAAGCAGGTATTTTGAAATACCTGGCTTGTTCCGGAACCTAGAAGCAACTGTAGAGAGTACTATTTCTGTTGTTTTCAAAACGATATAATTTTTGTTTTTCCACGGAGTAAACCACTTATTTCCTTTCACTTTAGTATACTTTAAAACACGTGACAGTTCAGCAATAAAAACAGTGGTTTACTTCTCTTCTCTTCAGTACAGTAAAAACACGTGACAGTACAGTGATTTGTAAATATCCAATCATTGGATAGTTACTTCTTTGATTATTTCTAGCTTAGAAATAATTCTTATGTTATTCTTTTAGAATAAACATTTATTTCTCTTTTCAAATTAATAACCGTATCGTACAGTTCAGTAAAACATTAATTCGATACGGTTCAATCAGTATACAGTAAACAATAGCTATCGGTTCCGAAGATAGTATAAGGTAGCTTTCAGTTCAGTAAACAGTAAATGGTAGCTTTCTTTTCAGTAAAACAGTCATCAGTGGCTACCATCTCAGTAAACAGTACATTTCAGTAATAAACAGTGTTTTGGTACGGTTTTTTCATCAGTAACAGTAAACAATGAATAGTAGTTCAGTACAGTAAACAGTACAGTAAATAGGATTCCGTAAATCCTTTCAGTAAACAGTAAGTAGTAAGTAATAAGTGAGACTAGGCAACGCCCTACAAGTAAATCATGCTATCTCGTCCACTAGGGACACAGTAACAGTAATAAGATCTATGGCCATGATCTATAATATGTCCTGGGTGTACGCTTGCTAAGCGACAATCCGGGACGCTGATGACTAGCTGGTTAATCAGCCACATGACAATAACAGTATAGTATGATGCATGAAGCTCGAGGCCTAAGTCTCAAAACAGTATAAAAATCGTACCTTAGCCTTTATGAATTTTAAACACCGTAAATCAAATATCCATAAGGCTCACATTTAAATATAATCACCTTTATGAAATTTATAAAATAAATAACATTTTTCAAATTATTTCATAAAGGTATATATCATGTTTTCCATACGATGAAGACAGTTTGCAAAATCATCACTGAAAGTATAGAAGGGCAAAACTGTCTTTTTCCACAATAAAACCCATATGCACGCTTTTTTGTGCATTCAATCGAAAACATGGTTTTATAATTATCGGAATTTCAAACAAATAATTTTTTTATAATTTATGAAAATAAATTATTTATTTTCTAACTTTAAATTCCCATCACCATGTTTTCTTCTAAAAACACGTATAAAGACCTCTAGTCTCGAAATTGTAGTTTTTCTTCATAATTAATTGTTTCCATAATTAAACCATAAAGGTTTTATGTAATATCAAGTGAATATTTAAGAATATTTATAAAAATATTCACTTTAGTCTCTTTTTCATTTTCATCTCGTTTCACGTGAAATATCACCTACCGGGTGAATTTTTGGTGATTTCCTTTTCACCATTCTCGAAAACATGAATATTTTAAAATTAAATATCACTACATTCATGTTTTATGAAATTTACTTAATTTCTCGATTTTTGTACCCGAAAATCAATTCACGTGAAATCAAATCTTTTATTTCGATTTTCAGTGATTTTCGGTAAATTTCAAAAAATTTTCGATAATTTTTCGGCAGTATAACGGCTGCCGATTTGGCTAGCCTCCTGCACGAAAAATATAGTTTATATTTCTCAACTAGTATTTCACCACAATTTAAAACCGATAAATCATCACATTATAAACCGACAATTATCAATAGCATTTATAAAATTAAATGCAATTTAAAAACATGGCCGAATATCCTTACAGGCGGCACATGTCTCCCTTACATGTTTCGGGTCGGCGACTGCCTCTCGAAGGTCTCGCCCGTGTTCACCTCTCCCGATTCCATCGTCTCTGTAATCGAGGATGATTTTCTGGAAATTAAATTCTAAAAATTAGAATTTTTCCATAATTATTTAAATTTTTCCATAATTTTTCCATAATTATATTTAATATATATATCTACATACTTTTAACTTAACTTACATTTATATATTTTGATATAAATGAAATAATACTATATATATTGTATTTACAATATATATTTTCTTCCTAATTTTCTTATTTAATTTGGATTTCTATTTATCCAAATTAAATTTCTTCTATTCCTTAGTTTATTTCCAACTTAATTTCTTTCACTCGAATTTCCAATTTCATCACTTCCTCAATCCTCGAAATTTCCACAATATTCCGATTCTAACAATTTTATTTATTTCCACTGATTTATTTTCTCCAATATTTATTTCCAATATTTATAATTTCCAATAAATGGAAAATTTACGGTTATCACACATTAGTTATCTATATTAACATTTCATAAGTGCATAATTGTCGTACAAAGATTATTTCTCTGATCACACTCGATAATCATATGAGTTTACAATAATCTAGAACGATCCTAAGTTACATCCCAAAATAATTCCATAAGCATGTACTATGCACTTAAAATGTCATACATGGTAAACAAAATAATCGTTTTTATACCTCAAGCGAGACCAAAAATAGCACTCGGAGGACTCGGACTAGTATTGCTAATTAAAGATTGTCCTCGAGGCCTTGCACCAAAACTCCAAGTGCGGAGTCTAGCTCGTATGATCTGCGATGTTGTTAGAAAGGGGTGAGCAAAACCACGGCTCAGTAAGTTGTTTAAGTAAATACATGTTAGACTCATGTCAATATACATGCACGTGTAGAAAATAATGCTAGAGTAAAAAGTAAGCTTGGTATTTAAGCATGGTATTAAGTCAAACACTTCTTCGTGCACTTCAGTTGTAAAACGGTTTTAATATGCACTTAATTAAAACAAACTTACCATGCAATTCAGCTAAATCAATTCGTTATGCATTCGGTTAAACTCAATACGCTATGCATTTCAAATAAACGATTAATATAATTTGATAAATCAATCAATAACTGCTTTGATAAAACAATCAACAATCAATATACACTACAATAATTTCGATCAATATGGACCTCAATAATCTATGAGTCGTAAATCAAGAAGTCGATAACGGTTAGGCATAATGCCTTAATTCACTAAAAACAGTACTAATAATGAAACAGTAGTAAGTAGAGTTTAGGCAATGATCCTCAATCAATCAATCAGTCGATATTCATCCTAACTAGCGATGGAATGGTGTCGCAAGCAACACTAACTTTATGGCCATAGAACGATACTCCAGTCTCACTGATCAGTCGAGAGCTGGAACTTGTCTGCTGGTTTTCCAGACAAGCCTAACAATTTACCTAGAGCACTAGTCTCGATAGGTATAGTACAATACAGTAGTCTAGAGCACAAAGCTCGATAGATGGGCAATAAGGCCTAGAGCTAAGCTCGATAGGCTAGAAATGACCCGAAGGTCGTAGGATATGCCTGCACTCAAAAGCAGTTTGAAAACAAATTCCTCATGTAGCACTTGGATTCCACGAATTTCAAAACACTTATTAAACAATTTTTGAGTTTCAAATATGCAAAGATTTCACTTTATTTCAAACGGTTAGTCCAAAGCAAAACTTCATAATTGAAAACTTGATACAATTTATCAAAATATGGGTATTAAATAGCTCATTTCAAATTATGTAATATGTAAATGCATACTGAAGGAAATCGAAACAAACACGCAGCGGAATTTAAATCATTCGGCCTCCACCAGGATCGATTCGGAGAGTTGCCTGATTAGGGTTTCGAGATTTTACCTAACGTTTTCTCTGATTTTCTGTCGTTGGTCGAGTCACAAGCAACAACTTTTCGTTCCTGCCTCTATGGTATCCACACGAATGGATCTCACGACTCTTGAACGTCTCACGATCAGAAGCCTTAAAAAGCGTTTTTCATTCCTTATAACCGAATTGCTAGCTTCGATTAAAAGAATATATTGTTTTCTGTTTAATTGTGCGGCTGTATTTTAGAAAACACAAAACATCCTTTTATAGGCAGTAAATTTTACCCTAAAATTTACTGTCAAACAGAACTCTAATCCTACTTAGAATAGGATTAGTTATATCCTTAATCCAATTCAGAATATGATTAGTTATATCCTTAATCCAATTCAGAATAGGATTAATTAAGCTCCTCATTGATCCTTTCTAAGTGTGTGACCCAATAGGTTCTCAAAACAATGGCAATGACAAAATTGTCATAGGCAATGAGCGGTATCTAGCAACACATCATTGCTACCCATGTAACGAGAATGTCAATCACTCGACATAACCTTACTCGTGATAGATGTTACCGTGTAGTCTAATCCCTTTATCCTTTGATGTCTTGATTAGACACAAGTCATGGAATGTGTCACACTTGTATAGTCTAATCAATATCTCATATTGACTTATTCGAGCACGGCCATGCATTTCTTAGTTTCACTCTATCAAAGGGCCCAAGACATCACTCTTGTTATATAAGAGGGATAAATCCTATCTTGATCACTCAACATCCTTCTACATAGATCAAGGCATACCCAATTACTACCTTTATAGTCCATCCTGTTACGAATGACATCTAGCAGCATTAAAGTATGCAATTCTCTATGTTGGGATCTCTGATGATCTCAAGTCAAAGGATCACATACACCATCATCACTATGAGAATCGCTTATGACACTCATATAACAATCCATGTAGCATTCTCATGGAGGGTCGATCCAGTACATAGTTCTCTAACATGTACCTATGTGATGACTTGATATCCTATATCCATGACAATGGTCATCAGTCAACCACATACTAGTCTTATCGTATCATTGTTATCCTTGTTTACAATAATACTTGACTAGGGATATTTTAAGAATAGTGTGTTATTACTATTCTAAGGACATTATCATATAAGATTACATTACGCAGTTATAAGACAAATATAATAATGAACTATAATAAATAAAATGTCATGATACATAAAAAAATGCCAAAGTCAATCATCTAATGAATGGTTCTAAGGGCATAATCCAACACATACATGTATCAATTCAATAAATTTAACGTGCACGTTTGGTTGGCCACAACCCACAAGACAAAGAGAGTTTAAATCTAACCCAAGCATAAACCAACTTTTGTATTTCTTAACGGAAGGATAAATTGGAGTATTTAGCATATTCAAAATCATTCCACGAAATGATGCTAGCATACTTTACTTAACCCACTTACCTCAAGACATAATATCGTTCTTTATTGAGCTTCCAAGTTCGTATTCAAGCTCCTACGCCGCTTCTAGGCACTACACATCAATTCATTGCCATCTTAATAATTCATTATCATTATGCTTAATTATGTACTAAAACATATAACTTAGAATCACAACTGATCCCATTCATTTCTATGTCAAGAATTGATTATTCTTTATCATTTATCCTTAATAACACTATCTTATATACATATCTTACCTAGGGTATTATCATCAATATATCAATATACCACAATATATTCAAACCATAACTAGCGATTTAACATCACATCATCGATACTGAGACCACCCCACAATCACTATGGGTCCTCTCAATATCCCACTAATATTTAAATATTGTCTTCATACTATCTCACCATAGTTCTATAATTATTCCAACAACAATGTGATTATTCAACTCATTTTCAAGGATACACACCATCACATATCCACAGTTTATCATCTCATTCATTTTCCTCGATTCATCACTACACCACACTTGCATTAGTCTATATGTATCAAGTAAGCCATAATATCAACTCATCATTATCATCATATGATTTTTAGCTAAATTTACCCAATGTAATTCTAATTCAGAATTATGTAAATGTCTTATCGACTCAGAGCTTAGTGCACGTACACCGATCTTAACCGTACTTCGTGTTCATCACCTTTAGCTTCGCACAATTCCTTAAACCAAGACTCAATGCAAATGCCTCGATTTTTTTTTTGCTTCCTCCCTCTCTTTTTCTTTTTTCTTTGGTCTGGCCAACAAATCGAGCTTTTCACCAACCTCAAAATTTCCAAGATCCTCTTTAAATTTTTTTGAGATTCCTACACCAAAAATTCATTCCTTCTTCATTGTCACAATAGTGGTACATGTATAAATATATATATGCATTATAGACTCCGTGTTTAGAATATTCTTACTCGTAAAATTCCATCCGTTTTCATCCTTTTTTACACTGTCCCAAATAAAAACTCGAGCGGCTTCAACGCTACTTAAATTCCCCTATACATTACTCCATTTCCAGCAGCCAAAAAAATAAAAATAACTTCAATATAGCCATCAAAGTTCATGGCAATTTCAACTTCCAAATTATTAGGTTCTAGTCGAGAATAGACTTGAAGAACCAGCTGAAAACCACTCAATTTTTAGCCTTTCTCCCTTGCTTCCATCCTTAAAACAGTAGCCTTTTCTCTGTTGCAAACAGCCACTCAAATTGTCTCAAACAACACTTGATCAGGCCTCTACTTCAGCCCCTGTATGTAGTTTAGTTGGCTGCCAAATGGAGCCTCACGTTGCTCCCTAGTTCTAGCCGAATGAATCCCTTCATTCTCCTTTAATGGCTTTTTCATTCAAGCCTCCATGACCATCTCAACACAGCATTAATGGCCCCTATTTCATAGCTTGCTGCAATCTTCTTCCTTAACCCAACTCAGTCTTTATTTGGAGCCTCCATATGTCACGCCTACTGCAGCTCATTTCTTGTTGCTACAATAGCATTGTTTCAAGCCTGATCTGTTACCATTTAGGCTCTGTTTCACGCACCAAAGGTAGCCTTTAAACTCAACCTTTCCAACCAACAAAATCATTTGTTAACAGCCCCCTCAAGGTCACAATTCAACCTTCCCCTGATGCCAATCGAAAGCCCTAATCAATGCCCCTGTATACTGCCATTTCAGCCTTTGTTTTCAAATTTTCAACAGCAGACACTTCCTCTATTTTACTCTCGGGTTCACGTTCTCACCAGCTTCACTCTTTCCTTTTACTGCAGTTAACACCTCTTCTGTTCAAGCCACTGCTGCATCTTCTTTCTTCTTCTTTTCTCTCGTTCCACTCCCAATCTTCTCACTTTCTTTCAATTTGGCAACCCCAAATGACAGTAGTTCATCAGTCCCTTGATTTGTGTTATACCCGAATAAAAGCCTCTCTTTCAGCTTTTTGTTTTAGCCGAATTGCTACTCCTTCACGCCACTGCTTGCTGCTAGAAAACAACCTTTCTGCTGTTTTGTGTAAAGGCCAAGAATGGCATTATGGGTTAGTGGAAGTGGGTGGAGAGATTGGCTTGTTTGACGCCAATCCTACTTCTTGTCCTTTTTTTTATTATATTATATATTTTATTTGAGTTTGGTTCTGATTTGGCAGAGGCATGTCCTTTGCCTCTTTCAAACATCAAATCCTACTCCCCTCACGTGGAAGCAGGTGAAAATAGATAGATTTGCTTCCTTATGAAGCCAATCGATATATATATAGTTATTTTTATTATCATATTTTTTTATACATATCTTTTTCTTGTATATATATATATATATTATACCATACTTAATGAGCTATATATATATATATATATATGTGTGTGTGTGTGTGTGTATATATATATATATTATTTTATTTATTTTCTTTGTTTAATATTTATAATTATATATTTCTTTATTGCTCTTTTAATTATTTGGTCACTTGTATATGCTTGTACCTAGGTTTTTTTTTTTATGTATTCATGCATTCCTTAACTTGTATCTTTAATATGTAAGATATCTGTTTATTTTCTCTATTGAATATATATATATATATATGTCTTTAACTTATTTATATAATTTTTTTTAATTATATATATATCTATTAATCATTTATTGCTAAATGCTCGACATTAGAATATTTGTTTTCATTACTAGAAATGATAAGAATTATAGACTACATTTCAGTACTTTGCTTATTTAATATCTTTTATTTACTTACTAACTCGGTATAGAAATTTGTAATCTTCACACTTAATCTTGTCCATCTTTTAAATAAGTCTAACATGTGGTTCTTCTCTTATGGATCCATGAAACTTCATCTAGTACACTTCAATCAAAACTCCTAACTATCCTTTATCTAATAACGAAATCGACAAAATTTTATTTCAAATTATGTATAGTCCAAGAAAATAACTTTCCAATTTTTCAATATCTAAATTTGTAACTTAACATATACTTTTGTTGCACACTTTGATATCTCATTTAAATATATCCTAAAACACCAATTGTATGCCAAGTATCCTTTACACTAACAAAATCACCTATCTATAGCAGCACTTAAAATAAAGTTTCTAATTCATTGATTGTCAATAATTTAGTTGCCACAAAGGTATCGCATATTGATTTCAATTTCCTTCACATTAACTATAAAAAATTTTCTCCTTTACTAAACCATCGTAAAACTTTAATAAATATCAAACAACTACAGTAAATTTTATCCACAATTTCACACTACATAAGATTCAAATATAAAACTTGTAGTCTCGATAGAACCCCATATTTGGTTATTACCTTCCTAATTTAATAGATTCAAATATTATATAATGATTGCACTAATCACAAAGCTTCAAATAACATGATATCGCAAATTTTCCTTAAAATATATTATTCTTAACTTCAAGTTAAACTCAGAATTCATGCACCATATGAATTTTTTTTTAATTTCAATCTATAGAACTCTAAATATGAAAGAATTCAAATGATCGCTTAATTATAGATTTCTTAAATTCTCAAAAAACAAAGCATCCATACTCAAAACACTGAATAACAAAATCATTACCCTTAGTCGATCTTACGATAATAAAAGTCATTCTTTGTATTTAACCTCTATTTGTAACTAAAGCAAAACTTATTCCAAATTGACTGAGTTCTTTATCCCAACCTTCGTACGAACATAACCTTAATACTTATCTTTATAAACAAAATTATAACATGTTGCACAAGATAAATAGTAGTATTCTATAAACATTATTCAAGAATTCTTATATTGCTTCCTACTTAAAAACCATAATCACAACCAATCATATCAACCATTTCAAACTTATAGCACTTCAAAATAAAAATAAAATGGTTAAATTCAGCACTTTCATGGAACACCATTTCATGTCATCAACTTTTTTTTTCCAAAACTAAATCCATACTCGAGATACCAATATACCAAGTTATCCTCAACATTTAATCTTAGTTTCACAGTAACAATCACCCTCCATATTTATAGATCAACAATTTATCCTTTGAAAAATAAAATCTTGTGACTCAAAGTATTCATGCAAAATCTACTTTAATAGATCTTTCAACGTTCGCAACCTTACTTTCTATACAATGGTTACAACTTATGTCTCTCCAACCATAATAAGCGATATTCTCCGTTAGCAACACCCAACGAGACTCATATTTTGTCTCAATCAAAATTATAGTCACAATTTAATCATAATGGCAATTAAAAGTTCTTTACAATCCAAATACAAACATAATGATCGCACCTCAAACAAATGGCATAAGATTTTAACTTGCATCATTAAGGAATTACTTCCCAATTTCATAAAATACACCAACATGAGCGGATGTCCTCATTTACACTCATGCTATTATTATCATGACAATATTGAAGTCAAAACCCATTAAGACAATTCTCGAACCTTAATATCATAATCGTATAATAATCGTGTTTCCAAAAAACGCGAATAACCATTCTTACCATCAAGTTAGGTACTACTCACTCAAATACAAACCACACTAATATTATCAAAATCTTGATTTGCATCGTAATTTCAATTTGACCATGAATACAATCTAAGAAAAACATCAATTAAGATAAAATTCACAAATATCAATATCGAGAGTACTTCAAAATTTCAAAAACCAATTCTAGTCAACTCTGAGACTTCCTACTTATATTCATAAAATACAATTAGTTCAATGATCAAAGCTTTATTTAATATTTATCACAAACTCCAAAATTTTCATAAATCGAATACCAAATCTCTAATCCATAATATTGTCAAAGATTAAGGTTGGTCTCCCCAATACTCATTAAGCGTAAAATATCATAAAGTATCATACTTATCAAAGTCTCACTAATGTCACTTAATTATAGACATATCATCTTATAAGAACTCTACTATTTCACTTTTCAACTCTTGGAAGCTACGTTCATAGGCGTCATTCCACTCATGCTTTACATCCTTACGTGTGAGGTGTATTAGAGGAACAGCTAATCTAGAAAATCCCTTAACGAATCTTTGATAATATCCAGTTAGACCAAGGAAACTCTAGATCTCAGTAACTGACTTCAGACTTTGCCACTATACAATGGCTTCTATCTTGGACAGATCAACAGACACCCTTTCTTTTATTACTATATGACCCAAAAAGTAATCTGGTCTAACCATGTCACAGTTTGTATATACGGTACTTCACGTGTTTCCACACATTTAGTAAGGGTTGGGCTGTCTACGATGTCTTTATTTCCACTTTCTTTGAATAATAAACACTTTATAATAATAAATTTATTTTAATTTACATAAGCATGAATATTTAAATATCAATATTTGTTTATCATATACATCCCCCGTACATGATACGACAAAGTAGTACTGTAAAATAAGTCTAAATATATAAAAAAAAATGATTATACCTCCAAGATCCACATTACGCTGCCTCGGGGCAAGTTGAAGCGCAGCCGAAATCCTCAGATAGCAAATCACGCAATCACTGAAAATAATCTGTGATGTGAAAATAAAGGAGTGAGCAAACCACGGCTTAGTAAAAGAATTGTATACAGAACTTGATATCACGACATCTATATGCAATAAAATAATTTATTTTCCTATAGGTGCACTAGGGACCGTAAAGGAAAGATACTATAGTTGACTAGGGATCCGGATGGAGTATGGAAGGTATTTTGAAATACTTGTCTTGTCTCGGAACCTGGAAGCGACTATAGAGAGTAGAAATTAAATTTGATATAAAACTCATTTAATAATTCTCCATATATAAGTAATTCACATAAATACGGTAAAATAAACCATTAAATAAATCATTTAGGAAGTAATATAATTTCCACATTAAAATGTCACCTTCATAATTAAATAAACTGCAATAAACAATACATACACAATTTAGTACAGAAAACCAATTAGAAATAATCACCCATTTCATCGAAAACACATTAATAATCACTTGTGATTTAACATCACCATTTAATTAAAATAATTCAATATCACAATAAATGACAGAGACCAGGCATCACCCAAAATATATCATGCTCTATAGGGTATAATAATATTCTCATGAGATCTATGGCCATAGTCTATAATTGTCCTCAATCGTACACTGATCAGGGGTCAACCGGGACGCTGAAGATAGAATCAATATCAACAGCTTCACACAGCATATACACATTATCACATCAGCATGATAAAGGGCCTATCAGTCTCAAAACGATATTCACACAATAATATCACTTTTATGGAAATCAAGAAAATAGGTAAAATTTTCAGTCAGTCTATAAAAGGTTATTTTATAATACAGTGAATATTATAAAGAAAATAATTTATAAAATATTCACTTTTCAACACTTCACTTTATAAATCACTTATTTCACTGTAAAACACTTAGGAGGAATTTTCGATAGCTTTACTTTCATTAAATTCAATAGCACGAATATTTAAATAATATTTTTTGGTAAATTCAAATTTTATGAAAATATTAAATATCTCATTTCTAAGGCTAGGAAGTCACTCAAATATGCACTAAAATATTTTATGACATTTTTAGAAAATTTTCAAAGAAATTTCAACAGCATAAAGGCTACTAATACCCTAGGCTTCCTGCAATTTCAAACACATTTCAATACCAGCCAAAAGCCAAAATTTTCACAATTTTCAAGGCAATTCATTCCCAAAATATTCTCATAAAATTATTTGCATCGAAACCATGCATTCGAAATATCCCTACAGTCTACACACGCATCCCTTACCTATCTAATTTAATCGACCTTCTGGATTGCACCACTTGTACTCCAATACTCCCGAGCTGCAGATAATTTCACCAAAAATATTAGCTCACTAAGTACTTATTTTTAAGCTACTTTCATGTCTAATTGTAGCCACATTGTACACTACAAATATTTATGCAGTATATTTTCTACCGGTGCTAAAACACAACTTCTCCGTTTTAAGTTGGATTTTAAATCCAATCGCACTGGTGGTTTCCTTGTAATTTCTATAGTCTAATGGCACCCTAAAATCCTCAAATACAGCCATGAACATGGGTCCCCTTCATGTGGCAGAATTCTCCCTCCTGTAAATCCTAAGGAATTTCAACAATCTAATGCCATATCCATGCTTAGCCATTCTCATTACATCATTTAGCATCAATTTCATGCATGAAAAATCACATTTCCCTTAGGTTCTCATTATGGCTAAAACCCGCTTTAATGGCACATTTTTATTTTGTAAGGTTTAATTGAAACCAATGCCATAAACATGATTAGCAAACTTGAATCTATCATTCTACACTATTAGAATTAATTGAAGCATAATGTATGGTGGAGTACTTACCTTGGCTAAAACTTTAAGCTTTGTTTTCTCTTAATATAGTCACTTGTTTAATGATCTATGGGTATAGATAGAAAGAGGAGAGAGAATAGAACAATTTTCTATTTGGAAGTTTGTTGAAATAATGAAGATTTGGTTAGTTTTAAAAGGTTTCTTTTCTTTCTTCTCTTTTTCCTTCAATGGCGTGAAGATGATTGGAACAGATGATGAATAGTGGCCGGCCATGTTGAGTGAAGAAATATGAAGACTCTTCTAGTAGGGGGCGATATGACGAAAACGCCCCTAGTTATGAAAATTTTAGACAATTTTGCCCTCAAACTCCCGTAATCGTAACAACTATGTAATTGCACTCCAAAATTTTGGATTTCATTGCCAAATACTCTTGTTGAATGCATTTTGATGAATTATGGTGGTTTAGTTAATGTGTGGCACACCGAATGCATGAAATTACGAAATTACCCTTAACGGACCGCCAATGAAATTTTTCGATTTAACCACCAATTCGATAAATCTATTGACACTATCTTAACCTCTTTTTCATGTAGAATATCTTGATATTTTTACTTCATTCCAATTCATTTTAGTTTGGGTACAATTTACGAAAATACCCTCGAAATGTAACTGTGATTTTCTAATTTGTTTGTCACACTTTCCAAAATAATAAAAATAAGGTATTTTGGTCTTAAAATTTCCACAATATAATTATTACACCTTCGGTAGACTGTTTCTTCAATCATACACACATTTGGGCACAAGAATTCAAGTAGAGCCCACATCACTATTTACTTAAAATTTATAAAATACAAAAAAATTAATTAATAAATACTTATTTATACATGAATAGTACAATAAAATCAGTTCTCACATTTCCTCCCCACCTTTAGGGAATTTGGTCCTCCGAATTTTGTCTGGACCACTCACTGGAATAGCTCGGGTACTTCTCCCACATCAAACTCTCCAATTCTCATGTCGCCTGCTATTCGAAATGGTACTGCCATAGCACTTTCACCAACGGAATCGTCTTAGATTGCAACACTTTTTCTTTCCGGTCCAGAATCCGAATAGGTCTCTCTATGTAACTCATGTCTTCCCTAATCTCTAATGGTTCATACCGAATTACGTGAGACAGATCTGGGTGATATTTCTTGAGCATCGAGACATGGAATACATTATACACTCCCAACAACTCTAGTGCTAGTGCCAATCTGTACGCCACATCTTCCACACGATCTAAGATCTCCAATGGTCCGATATATCGAGGGCTCAACTTTCCCTTCTTACCGAATCTCATAATGCCTTTAGATGAGGAAACTTTTAAAAATACATAATCACTAGGTGAGAACTCAAGTGGTCTCGTCTCGTGTCTGCATAACTCTTCTACTGACTCTGAGCAGTTCTCAATCTCTCACAGATTAACTATACATATCGTGAAGCTTGCTCTACCAGATCGAGAGCTAATAACTTTCAATCTCCCACTTCTTCTCACGCGATCGGTGATTTACACCTTTTGCCATATAATGCCTCGTACAGTGCCATGCCGATACTCATTTGATAGCTGTTATTATATGCGAACTCAGCTAGTGGCAAGTGGTCATCGCAGGAGCCCTTAAAACCCAATGCACGTGCCCTTAACATATCCTCGAGCTTCTGAATCACTCGCTCGTACTATCCATCAGTCTGCGGATGAAAGGAGGTGCTAAAATTCAGTCGGGACCCCATAGCCTCTTGAAATCTCTCCCAAAAGTGAGATGTAAATCGGGAATCCCTATCAAAAGTGATGTTCACTGGAACGCCATGCAACCTCACTATCTCCTATACATATAGATCGGTTAGGGCACTGAGGGAATTTGTAGATTTAATGGCTAAGAAGTGGGTGGACTTTATCAATCTGTCCACAATCACCCATATAGCGTCATGATTCCTCCGGGTCTTAGGCAAACCCATGATGAAGTCCATCGTAATATGCTTCCATTTCCACATAAGAATCAATAGAGGCTGCAATAAACCTGCAAGCTTCTGATGCTCGAGCTTAACTTGCTGGCATGTGAGACATCTAGCAACAAACTCAGCAATGTCTCTCTTCATCTTCGGCCACCAATACCTTCTCCATAAATTCTAGTACATCTTAGTATTGCCTAGGTATAGAGTGTAGTTGGAGGTGTGGGCCTCTATCAAAATCAGGTCTCTGAGCTGTCGATTGTCAAGAACACAAATCTTGCCTCTGAACCTTAGAATCCCATCTTTGCCAATCCCAAAATCCGACTGTACTCCCATCTGTACCTGACTGGCAACCTCTATGCAATAAGCATCCGTCCCCTAAGCATCTCTAATATGATCCATTGAATCTGTCTCGATCTTAAAACTAGTCGTAAACCCATACCTCTTAGAAGAAACCACATTAAGACTGAAGTTTGAGAACTGCTTCAACAACTCGTGCTCCCTAACCATCATATACGACACCATGCCCATACGGCTCAAAGCATCTACCACCACATTCTCTTTCCTCGGTGGTACAGTATCTCGCAGACGGAATCCTTCAACAGCTCCATCCATCTCCACTGTCTCATATTTAACTCACGCTGCAAGAATAAGTACTTCAGACTCTTAGAGTCTATATAAATCTAAAATGTTTCACCTAGAGATAATGTCGCCATATCTTCAATGTAAACACCACAGTGTCTAACTCAAGATCGTGGGTCAGGTAGTTCTTCTCATGCTCCTTTAGCTGTTGAGAACCATAGGCAATCAGCCGACCATTCTACATCAAAACACACCCTAATCCTTGAGCAAAGGCATATGTATACACCAATAATCCACCTAATCCGTTAGGAAGGGCAAGCACAGGAGCAGTAGTAAGTCTCCGCTTCAATTCTTGGAACCTGTACTCACACGCATCTGACCACTCGAGCTTAACATCCTTCCGTGTGAGTCATGTCAATAGAGCAGCTAGTCTAGAGAACCCTTCGACAAACCGGTGATAGTATCCTGCTAAACCTAGAAAACTCCATATCTCAGTCACTGTCTTAGGCCTCTCTCATTATACTATGGCCTCTATCTTGGACAGATCAACAGACACCCTGTCCTTCGATACTACATGTCCCAAAAAAGTAATGTGATCTAGCTAGAATTCACACTTATTGAAATTAGCATATAGCTTCCAATCTTTAAGGGTCTATAGAATTATGCGAAGGTGCTGCTCGTGCTCTTCCAGAGACTTAGAATACACCAGAATATCGTCTATGAACACAATCACGAACTTGTCGAGATATGGCTTAAACACCTCATTCATCAAGCCCATAAATGCTGCAGGGGTGTTAGTCAATCTGAAAGGCATCACCAGAAACTCGTAGTGTCCGTATTGAGTCCGAAATGCTGTCTTAGGAACATCCGACTCTCAAATCTTAAGCTGATGATAGCTCGGTCAGATATCTATCTTCAAAAATACCTGTGCACCCTTGAGCTGGTCAAATAAATCATTGATCTTGGGCAGGGGATACTTGTTCTTGATGGTCACCCTATTCAACATCCGATAATCGATACATAATCGTAGGCTGCCATTCTTCTTCCAGACGAATAATACCAGTGCAACCCACGGAGACACGCTATTTTGGAAAAATCCCTTATCCAATAATTCCCGGAGTTGCTTCTTAAGCTCCTCCAACTCTGTCAATGCCATCCGATATGGGGGCTTAAAAATGGGCTCTGTACCGAGTACCAAGTCAATGGTAAACTCGATCTCCCGATCCGGTGGTAACCTTGGTAAGTCCTCCAAGAATACATCCAAAAAATCTCTAACCACAAGAATCTCGTGCTACTCAGGACATTTCTTTTCCACGTCCTTTACATATGCAATAAAACATTCAACACATCCACACAACACTTAAACAATTTAGTAAACACATCACTTTTATTATAACTTATCAAATAATTTTACAATGTATCATTCCTGGTGAGAGAAGGTAACAAACTTAGTATAACAATCTAAACTAACATAATTCATAGCTAACCAATCCATTCCCAATATTACATAAAAATCATACATAATTAACAAAATTCGGTTAGCTGTCGTTTCCTTCTCTCTTACAGTTACAATTTCTATACACTACATTAGTAATTCGTGCTTCTTTAAAAAGAGTATTTACTTGTAAAGTGTACCCTAATAGCTCCGGTTCTACTGAGACTCTGTTAGCACAAGTAGGAGATATAAATGAATGAGTAGAACTAGGATCGAAAAATGCAAGTACAAGTATATCAAAAATATAAACTTTACCTTTAATAACATATGAGAATGCATCAGCAGTCTCCTGATCCAACGAGTACACTCGTCTTTGAGTCACGGGCTTCGTACCCTTTTCTGTTGCAGTCGCCCGTCTCGACTGTGAAGGTGTAGCCTTCTCCAATTTGCTCGGGCTGCTAATGCCGGTGTCGATGCAGAAGGAACTGGGGTTGGTGCGGCAGATGCAGTGGACTCCTGTAACATTGGGTAGTCTCTCATCAAATGTCTTATCTGCCCACATCTAAAACAGGCCCTTGTCAACAAGTAACAGGGTCATGTACCATGCAATTTTCCATAATGCGTACACTTGGTTGCTGTACTCCTCGGTGTCGAGGTCGGGCCAGTAGTAGGGCTTGTAGCAGCTAATCTAGTAAATCGCCCCTTAGAAATTTGTATGCCCGATGGTCTAGCCTTCTTAGGCTGCTCTCTACCTGCTCTGTCCTTTGTACCCGTCTTCGCCTTTCCTTTACCCTTAAACTTGGCTTTAGATGTTGGTTCTAAGTGGAATTACTCGAAATCCTACTCATATAGCTGAGCCCGTCTCACTACCTCATCATATGTCCGAATATTGAATGGGGCTAGCTTTGATCTAATGGATGGTCTCAACCTAGCCTTAAATCTATCAATCTTATGCCGCTTATCAACACGAGTCAGTGGATCAAACTTGCTAAGTGTAGTAAATCTCGACTCGTACTGATCCAGTTTCATGCTCCCCCGAACTAACTCTATAAACTCCTGTTGTAATTTCTTTTGAGATGTATCAGGGATGTACTGGCAACGAAAAACATCAACAAATATCTCCCATGTGATCACTGAGTGCTGGGCGAATAATATAGTCTGAGTGGATTTCCACTAGTGCTACGCATCATCAATCATCTGGAACACTGCCAATCCCACTCTCTTCGTATCCGAACATCTCTTGTATCGGAATAACTTCTCGATAGCTATCACCCACTGCTTTGTAACCAGTGGATCTCTATCTCCCTTAAATTTAGGTCGATTAAGCTTCGTGAACTGCCGCACTAATGCTACATCACAATACGACTCTACATCTTAGGATGGCTATACTGGTGGTGGTGGTGGTACGGTCTGTGCCTGCTGTACTGGCTATGGAGCAAGCTGAAGTTTGGGAGCTGGCTGTTTTAGGAGGTGGAGCTGCTCGCTCTCTCTCTGCCCGATTAGCAACTCGATCTGTGTGACACATAGCAATAAAATCTGCTCACATCCTCTCTATCTGTGACATTCAAGTGTTCGGGCTCTCTAGTTGTAAAAGGTGAGAAGATCCTGGGGCGGGCTCCGGCACTTGTTCTGGCTTGTGAGGTTCCGGAGTCTACTCCACCCTACCTCTACCTCAATCGCTGTTAGCACAAGTTATCCGTCATCCACTCATTTCTGCACAACACAAACAATTCATCGATGTTCGATTAATCACTTATTTAAATATTCAGACTATACAGTACTACATGAAATGTTAATCACTTCACTTTATCATAAAGACATCAACGACATGAGGCCAACCTCGTTTTGATACCAATAAACACTGTCACAATTTGTATATACAGTATTTCATGCGTTTCCACACATTTAGTAAGGGCTGGGCTGTTTGCGATGTCTTTATTTCCACTTTCTTTGAGAAATAAACACTTTATAATAGTAAACTTATTTTAATTTACACAAGCATGAATATTTAAATATCAATATTTGTTTATCATATACATCCCCTGTTCATAATACGACAAAGTAGTACTGTAAAATAAGTTTGAACATATAAAGAAAATGATTATACCTCCAGGATCCACACTACGCTGCCTCGGGGTAAGTCAAAGCGCAGCCGAAATCCTCGAATAGCAAATCACGCAATCACTAAAAATAATCTGTGATGTGAAAATAAAGGAGTGAGCAAATCACGGCTCAGTAAAGGAATTGTATGCAAAACTTGATATCATGACATCTATATTCAATAAAATAATTTATCTTCCTATAGGTGCACTAGGGACTATAAAGGAAGGATACTATAGTCGGCTAGGGATCTGGATGGAGTATGGAAGGTATTTTGAAATACGTGTCTTGTTTCGGAACCTAGAAGCGACTATAGAGAGTAGAAATTAAATTTGATATAAAACTCATTTAATAATTCTCCATGTATAAGTAATTTACATAAAAATGGTAAAATAAACCATTAAATAAATCATTTAGGAAGTAATATAATTTCCACATTAAAATGTCACCTTCGCAATTAAATAAACTACAATAAACAATACGCACACAGTTTAGTACAGAAAACTAATTAGAAATAATCACCCATTTCACCGAAAACACATTAATAATCACTTGTGATTTAACATCACCATTTAATTAAAATAATTCAATATCACAATAAATGGTGGAGACCAGGCATCCCCCAAAATATATCATGCTTCGTAGGGTATAATAATATTCTCATGAGATCTATGGCCATAGTCTATAATTGTCCTCAATCGTACACTGATCAAGTGTCAACCGGGACGTTGAAGATAGGATCAATATCAACAGCTTCACACAGCATATACACATTATCACATCAGCATGACTAGGGGTGTAAATGATACACTGATGCTCGCAAGCTACTCAGGCTCGACTCAAAAAAAACTCGAACTCGACTCAATTCTTGTCAAGCTGAGCTCGAGCTACTCGAGCTATCAAGCTAGCCGAGTTCGAACAGTAAGATACCCGGCTCGAGTATCTCACGAGCTTTATCGAGCAGTTAATATTTTAATATATATTTTATTATAATATTAAAAAATATTATATATATACACACTAAATAAAACCCTAACATAATATCTTTTATATATACCCTTTTCATTTCACTTTAAACCTTTAGGCTTCAGCCACACTTTGCCGTACCACCCAACCCATTCTCCCTTTCACTTTCAGCACTATCACCCATAGCGGTCACCGACAACACCTCCTCCCTCATGGGCCTCCGACACTACCCTTTCGCCCTCAGATCTGGCCTTCTCTCACCAGACAAGTGCCATCCACACCAGATCTGGTGCCGACGAACTAATGCCAATGAGCCAGTGCTGAAGAACTCTCTAGCAGTTAGATCCAACACCGACAAGACCTTGGGCCTTCAGATCTAGCTTCTCCTCGGCCATCTTCCTTGTACGTCGGCGTACCCCTTACCTACATACATAGGTAACACCTTTCCTTTCTCCTTTCAATGTTTTTGACCTTTGATCTGTTGATTTTTTTCCCTTTTGATGTTTAATAGACGATGAAGCTTCGTTGTTATTGTTTAGTAAGTTTAATCGATTAAAGATCTGTTTGGGTTGATGGGTTTTGCATTTTAATGTTTAGATTTGACTGGGTCTTAAGAGATTCGATCCATATTCTTGCTATCAGATCTTCATTAAGTTTTAGTTAAAACTATTTGTTTAATTTTTCCCCAAATTTGGATTCATACTATTAATTAAAATCCATTCAATTGTTTATTTGGGTTTTTTTTTATTGAACAAAAGCGATTTCCTTTTCGAATGAAGAAATAAACGTCATTTTCCAATGGCCAAGCATCAATGTACAACAAACTTGAGAGGGAAAATTGAAGATTAAGGATACATTCGAAGGGAAACTTTGACAGGGAGAGAAGTAATGACTAATGAACAAACCTTTCTTTTTATATATGAAAGATATGGAATTGAATTCTACATTTACAGGGGCTATATGTATATCAAGTAATATATAGTCATAGCAGCTGTATGTTATCGACACTTCTGAATGAATGCAAGGCAGCCACAGCAGCAAGAAGAGTATGATATATATATATATATATTACTAAATCATAATCTGGATTCCATTGATATAGAGAACACTATATATAGTTCATTCATGAAGAAAAGCTCATAGAGAGCATACCCAAACCACCTCCATCATTCTAGAAATGCATTTTAAGAATCTTCTATTGCTTCATTCTTTGAAAGCTTAAAGGCTGATGGTGAGTCTTAAGATGATCATTTAGATTGCAGTCTTGCATATTTTCTCAACGTAAAGCAATAACATTTTTTTCTCTAAGAGTGTATGTTTCCATTTCCATGGTCTACTTTTCCTTGTTAATAGTAGCACTTGAATTATGCATGTAGATAAGAAAATGCCAAGCTTGTATGCATTGTTTATTAGCTTTCTAATCCTCTTGATACTTGTGTATTCATTAACTTTCTAGTAATCTAATTTTCATGTGTTTTGTTTTACGTGCAGGTGCTCCCTTTATCGACTTATAGATTTCCAAAATCAAATCTCAATGCACCATTTGCATGACAAAAGATAGTTGTGGAAATGTTATAGTTTTTATTGTTTATTTTTATAATTTCAAAATTATGTAAGATTTTTTTTTTACTATGGGTGTATCTATTTCATTTTAAGTTATTTTGATTTTTCTGTAAGGTTGTTGTTGTATTGTTATTATTATTTTAAAATATTATATTTTATTATGTTTAATTGAAACAAAATATTTACATATAAAAATCGAGCTCGAGCTTGAAATTCGAGCTCGAGTTTGAGCTTGAAAATCGAGTTTGAATAATTGAGTCTAATCGAGCGAGCTCGAGTAGCTTGATTTTTATCTCAAGTCGAGCTTGAGTTCAAAAATTAGGATTCGATTGAGCTCGAGCTGAGTATAGAGCAGCGAGTTTTTAAGTCGAGCTCGAGCACCTCACTGTTTCGGCTCGGCTCAGCCTGATTACACCCTTAAGCATGATAAGGGGCCTATCAGTCTCAAAACGATATTCACACAGTAGTATCACCTTTATGGAAATCAAGAAAATAGGTAAAAATTTTAGTCAATCCATAAAAGTTATTTTATAATATAGTGAATATTATAATGAAAATATTTTATAAAATATTTACTTTTCAACATTTGTGATAACCGTAAATTTTTCAATTATTGGAAATTAATAATAAAGTAAATAAATAACTAAAATTATGAGAACGGGATATTGGTGAAAATCCCGAGAATTGAGAAAGGAACGAATTAAGAAAATGATGTCAAGGAAAATTAAATCGGAAATAAGTATAATATGAGAAATTATGGAAAATAATGAAGAAAGGAAATTTAAATTTTGAATTATGAAAAACTAAAGAATGGAGGAAATTTAATTTGGATAAATGAAAATCCAAATTAGATAAGAAAATGAGAAAAGAACATAATATATGAATATGTATATAAAGGAAATACAAATTAGTACTTTATATTTTGTGTATAGATATATATATACATGATTTAAAATATAAATATATATATATACATATAAAATATATATTGTAGTTAATTTAAATTATATGTATATATATGTTGTAATACAATATATATCTATATAATATTATATAGTAGAATACTATATAATATAATATTAATATGATATTTATAATATAGTTTATAAATATAACATAAAAAAAAAGAAACAAAAGGAAACAAATCAGGAGAAACCCGATTCTGCCTCCCCTGGTGAGGCCGACCACCGTCGGCGAGGGAAGAGACGATGCCGGTGAAGAGAAGAGAAGACGCCGGTGACCGGAAGAGGGAAAGAAACGAACGGAAGGAAAAACAGAAGAAGAAATAGAAGCAAAAACCCGACGGAAGCCGAGAAGGAGAAGAGAAGAGAAGAGAAAGTGGGGGTGCCAGCCAAATCGGTCGCCGCCACTGCAACCGAAGCTTCGCCGGATGAAGAGGAAGACGTGGGAGGCCACCGGTCAGGCGAAAAACGGCAAAGGAGGGCAGGCGAAGAGGCAGAAGGAGGCCGACCTAAGTTGAGTCGATCCGCCGTGCCGTCGATTCGGGATGAACGGAGGCCAGATCCAAGCTCGTCGTGGCGCCGGCCAACTGCTGAGCCATCGCGCTGTCGGAGAACTGGCTGCTGGCAAGGAACCGGCGAGGAAGGAAGCTAAACCGATCTGACAGGAAAGGAAAAAGGAAAAGAAAAAGAAAAGAAAAGGGAAAAAAGAAAAAGAAAAAGAAAAAGAAAAGAAAAAGAAAAAAAGAAAAAGAAAAAGAAAAAGAAAAGAAAGAGAAAGGAAAGAAAAGAGAAAAAGGAAGAAAAGAGGAAAAGAACAAAAAGAGAGGAAAAAAAAAGGAGAATTTCAGAAATTACGAGAAATCCCGAGAATTCGAAAACCCGAGAATTACGGGAATCGGTAAGAAATCCCGGAAAGTGATAAATTATTTAAATAATTTATTTATTTAAACAATTATGGAAAAATTTTTAATTTTAGAATTTTAATTTCCAGAAAATTCCCTCGATAATCGAGCCAATGGAATCGGGCAAGGTGAACACGGGCGCAACCTTCAAGAGTCAGTCGTCGACCTAAAACATGTAAGGGATGTATGTGCTGCACTGTAAGGATATTCAGTCTGCATGTTTTAATTACGAAATATTTTATGAAAATATTTTATGAAATGATTATGATGAATGATTGGTTGGAATTTGGAATGAAGTACTGGCTAGAAATTATAAACTGTATTTTCCGTGTAGGAGGCTAGCCAATCGGCAGCCGTTATACTGCCGAAAAATTATCGAAAATTATCGAAAATTTCTAGAAAATTTATAAAATCATACTAAATGATTTTATTTCACAAGAAACGATTTCCAACCACGAAAATTGAGAAAATGATTATTTTTCATAAAACATGAATATAACGAAATTCATTTTAAAATATTCATGTTTTCGAATTTGGTGATAATGAGATCACCGAAAATTCTCTCGATATATGAATTATATGTGATATGAAATGGAAAATGAAAAAGGGATAAAGAGAATATTTTATAAAAGTTTTCTAAATATTCTCTCGATATATGAATTATACGTGATATGAAATGAAAGATGAAAAATGGATAAAGTGAATATTTTATAAATATTTTCTTAAATATTCACTTGATTTATTATATAACCTTTATGGTTTTAATTATGAAATTATATATTTTTATAAATTCCATAAAGGTTTATTGATGATGAAAAATGCGGTTTTGAGACTAGATGGCATCCTATCATGCTAATATGTGATATGTGATATGTGATATGTAACATGTAATATGTGACATGTGATATGTAGTCCCGACTGACACCTAATCAGTGATCCGCCGAGGACAATTATAGACTATGGCCATAGATCTAACATGATGATTTTATACCCTTCGGGGTTTATAGCATGATACGAGTAACAACCCAGTAGACGGGCTGGGCGTGCCTCAGTCTCCATATATGAAAATGTTTTATATGATATGCGATACGTGAAATGTAAATGTTTTACATGATATGTGATACGTGAAATGAATATGTTTTACATGATATGTGATACGTGAAATGAAAAGGTTTCATATGATATGTGATACGTAAAATGAAAGTGATTTACAGCATTTTACATAATGCTTATTTCAGTACTAATTTTAGTACTACGAGATGATCTTCTTATGACATGTGATATGAATATGTAATATGTTTTCAAAAGGAAAAAGGAGTTTATAAGTCTAATATTCTTACTATGATTTTCAATTGAATATTAGACTATATGTGACATGAATATGTGATATGTTTTCCAAAAAAGGAAAGAGAAGGAAAAATAAATCTAATATTCTTATTTTGAAATTTAAATTGAATATTAGATTTAAATGATATATATGTTATACGAAAAGGATTTAATAGCTGATTTTGCTATTTAAAGTACTGTACTAATTATGGTTGTACAGTAAAACATGAAATGAGTTTTAAATGAGAATGATGAGATTTTAACTAATTTCTTTTCAAAGAATATATGAATATTAGTTACTTTATTTAAATGCTTTATTTTATAAAAGCATTATTTTGAAAAGAATATGAGAATGTTATGGAATAAAAAAGGTAAAAAGGATTAAAATTCCAAACGAAAAAGAAATTATTCTCTACAGTTGTTTCTAGGTTCCGGGACAAGATAGGTATTTCAAAATACCTACCTTACTCCATTCGGATCCCTAGCCGACTGTAGTATCCTTCCTACATGCGAGCTTAGAGCCCCATAGGAAAAATGAAAAAGATTTTTAGCATATAGGAAGCTGAATATCAAGTATGCATATAATTCCCTTACTGAGCCGAGGTTTGCTCACCCCTTAATTTTAACATTTTAGGTTTTCGAAGATTAAGATTCTAACACTTAAAGGATTTCGGCTGCGCATTTGAGGACGATGCGACAGCTCGACTTATGACATGAGGTATGATCATTTATTTTTCGTATTTAGATATTTTCACAGTACTATTTTCTTATGAAGTAAGACAGGGGATGTATTTCATATTAGAATTAAATATGAAATTGTTAATATGTAAAAGAAAAGTAAAGTATCGCAGACAGCCCAACCATATAAGATGTATAAAATAAGGTGAAAAATAGGGTCACGGGCTGTGACGGATTTAATGGTATCAAAGCAGGGTTGGCCTGATGTCTGTCGATATTTTTGGAAAGAAAATGTGTTGAAAAGGTTAACATCCCCTGTAGTACTGTGTAGTCTAAATACATAAAGGAAATAAATGATTGATAAATTGAGTTAAGTGTTTAGAAGGGGGTGAGATTTATGAACTAAAGAAGTCAAAAAGGGAAAACAGCTCAGGAATGTTAACTGAAATGGTGACCTTATAATCTAAATGAAGGTCGGTTCGGTAAGGAACGGAAATGGACTCGATGAGAGCCCCACTAGTACTTTTCTGTTCGGATCGAACTGAGATCTGAAAGTGATGATATAAAGGAGGGGAATGAAATATCATCATTAAATAGACCTTAAGATCACTGATTGAAGGTATTTTGAGGAGAGAGAATATTTTTGACCAAAAATGACCAAAATACCCCTGCCTCCAAAATTTTACTAGGAGTCAAAATAGATCAACGGAAGTTTGAATAGATTGATTTGGCAGAGAAATTGATGATGTAAAGCTATATTTCATGCAAAATAATTCAATTATGGATTTTATTGGATTTCTTTATCAAAATTGAAGAAGCTCTTAAAATGCTGATATTGGTATGAGAAAGGGGTACTATCAGCAAATTGATAATAAGATCACTTATTTAAATGTATATTGAGGAAAAAGAAATAATTGTCAAAATTATGAAAATGCCCCTATGTTGGGCGATGTGGTGAATAGTGATGAAACCAAGTGATTTCAAATTCCTTAATGATAATGGAATTATTAATGGCATAGAGGATGTCATATGGATATATCGATCCCTAGTACTGATTCCACTTACACTTCGATTATGGACGCATATTGCGAGTGACCTAGTGAAGGGCTAGGCCTCATGACAAAACCTCGAGGGGTGACCTAGTGAAAGGGCTAGGCATTCTCTAAGAGGTTCGTACACATGTGTATAGGCGGACGGCAAAAGGGTCGGGGCCTTATATGATGCGATCCAACAAGAGTGTATAGTGGAAGGTCATAAGATGATTGGCCTGGTTATTGACGGTAAGGGCCTGAATTAAGAGTGTATTGAATTGGATGCTTATTACGGGATCGTTGAATATTATGAAAAGTGTAATAATCATAGAAAATGACTGAGAAAGTGATCAGAAAACAAATTGATAAAATCCATAGCATACGATTGATTGAGGTTCTATATATTAATACTATTGTGAGGTATTAAATGAATATTTATTTATAGAACCGGAGCATTTGGAGACATGCATTGCAAATTGATGTACTGTATGGAGTATTGTAAATTGGAGAATATTTATAAGAACAATAAAGTGATAAAAAGAAGATAACAGCTAACCTGAGTTCTTCAGGACCCTTGAGACAAAACTGGGATGGGCGACCCAATGATGGGTGACCCGCAGTGGACAATATGATGTGAGATGTGGGCGCATTATGTGGTCGCCAACTCACTTGTAAGTGTAAACCTAGGGCGAAAAGATTGCCTAGGGGATGCTCGCCGACGGTCGATTCGAACAGGCGAGACTCTTACAAGGAGCTTAATGATAACACGAGTGTAAGGAACTAGGTTTGTAAGGGTGTCAGGGTTCAAACCTCGTGGATAATATGCTCAAGGGAGTTAAACCTGAATTTATTAAATGAACTTGATTCCAAAAGTAAATTACAGTGGTAATAAATTGGTTAGCTGTAACATGTGTTGATAATTGTTGTACTTACTATAGCTTATTGGAATGAGATTTGTAAGGCTGTAAAGTATGAGTAAACAATGAAATCAAGGTAGAGTATGAGTCGAAATGAATCAAATAGTAAATGTCTCTACCTTCAGAATACACAGTGTAAATGATAGGACATGAGAATGAAATGTTCGAATTAATAAGAAATGTGTAATTAAATAAAGTATCAGATTTGATTTCCGATAGAACTTTCAGAGTTATATAAATTGGAGGAATCGAGATAACATTGACTCAATTTTGAATATGAAATCTGATTCTAAGCTTATATCGGAGAACTGAAGAAAATATGAAAGCTTAAGAAATCCACTCTGGAAAATGTGAGAATAATGAAATGCACGTGTATAAGGTGTGATTGAAGGAAATACAGATAACGTAAATTGAGGATAAGAAAGTTATCTGTATAAGTGTAAATGAGAGAAGCACTGATGATATTAAGATGTAGATGAAATAAAGTGATATAGTAAATGTTTACTATCTAATAAAGTTCTCATGAAGAACAAGTATTCATCTAAAAAAAAAATAGATGCTTTATTGATCTAATCACAGATATATGAGGAGTTAATAAGACTAACCTCAGTATAAAGCGTCCTTAGATAAAAGATTGGAGACTAATGTCCATAAGATGATGATTAGAACTCGGAGTAAAATTTACGAGTTCCTATTGAGGTTAATGATTTGCCTTATGAGGTATATAAGCCTAAAGAATAAGGCATCCATACATGAGTAAATTGATGAAATACTGATAGAGTCTAAAGTATAAATGGAAAATGAGCAGCATTGTGGTATAACCCTTAAACTCTTAAAGACTATGGAATAATGTTAAGATTGGTAACTAAGAGATTTGGCTAGATAGTATCTCCTCCTGAGATATATGATCTCGAGACGACAAGATGACAGTGAACCTGTCTATGATATAGAGATAATGATTGAGATACGAAATGTACTGAGTCTAGCTAGATACTATTGCCAGTCTATAGAAGAGTTATTGGGTTAGCTGCTCTACAGATGTGACTGATAAGTAAATAAGTTTAAGTCGATGAATGAATAAGTATAAAAATGGTATACAAAAGATTAAGAGAGTTTAATAGTGGAATATTTTACCACTGAGGAAAAGTGATCGAAATGATGATGAAGGAAAAGATGTAAAGGTAAGAAGAGGATAAGTACAAAATGATGAGGGAACATGAATATGAAGCAATTCCCGAATTTAAGATTGAAAGTGATTTCAGGTTGGTTATCACATGACAGTGGCTAGATGTAAAATCAAGCCAAATTGGACAAGTGAAAGTAATGGTACTCAAAGGAATAAGAGGAACGATATGTTTACTGCCAGTATCTAAGTAGAAAAGTGTTATACATACACATAACCACGTTGAAATGATAGAAATGGTGGAACTATATTGATGATGTGGTGATTTAATATAGAAATTGAGGATTCAATTGTGGAATCTAAATTATGAAAAGAGATGTAAAGACCATACTACATGAAGAGAACATGATAGTCTCATGATTTATGATTGTAAGAGATGATTCACAGTAAAGTCTGCAAGAGGGATGCAGCCTTGATAAAATGAATATTGTGGACAATAAAGAGTCCAAAAGAGAAATGATGATATGGAACTGATTAAAGATTGAAGATCTAAATAGAATCACTTTCCATTTTCAGAATCCTAGATTCTCTAGTGCCATAGTCTAAGTATGAGCATGAAATAGTATAAATACATAGGTACAGTTCTAGTGAGCATTACACATGATGGGAGTCTCTGAGTTGCCATATGCTAATGAGAGATAGCAAAAGGCTTTGAGATCCCAAGTGTACTGATAGCACCGCTCTATACTGATGTATACATATATAAGCGTGAGATGTAAACGCTCCATGATGTTGGGAGAGCGCGTGCATGAGATGTATAAGTTACTGGGACAATTACATATAACTGATTGACATGTGTAATTGATAGTTTTAAACTATATCGACTTGGCACTAAGTGAGAAAAATGGATGATGAACAGCATAGATTAGCTGTAATATGAAAATAATGTGAATAGACTCTTATATGAAAAGAGGAATGAAGTGCATGACTCCCAATTTGATAAAGGAACTTACGGGAGTATAGATATATGTGATGAAAGACAGCATGTAGTGGTCTAAAGTACTCTTGATGTTGAAAGTGTACTGGCAGTATTAATTGGAGGATGAACTAGAGGTCAAAAGTCGTAAGTATACGGCATGTACCACCTTTGGATTTAAGTTAAATTCGAAGGACCGAATTTCTTAAGGTGGGGAGAATGTGATAACCGTAAAATTTTCAATTATTGGAAATTAATATTAAAGTAAATAAATAAATAAAATTATGAGAACGGGATATTGGTGAAAATCCCGAGAATTGAGAAAGGAACGGATTAAGAAAATGATGTGAAGGAAAATTAAATCGGAAATAAGTATAAGATGAGAAATTATAGAAAATAATGAAGAAAGGAAATTTAAATTTTGAATTATGGAAAACTGAAGAATGGAGGAAATTTAATTTGGATAAATGGAAATCCAAATTAAATAAGAAAATGAGAAAAGAACATAATATATGAATATGTATATAAAGGAAATACAAATTAGTACTTTATATTTTGTGTATAGTATATATATATATATATATATATATATATATATACATGATTTAAAATATAAATATATATACATATAAAATGTATATTGTAGTTAATTTAAATTATATGTATATATATGTTGTAATATAATATATATCTATATAATATTATATAGTAGAATACTATATAAAATAATATTAATATGATATTTATAATATAGTTTATAAATATAATATAAAAAAAAAAAGAAACAGAAGGAAACAAATCGGGAGAAACCCAATTCTGTCTCCCCTGGTGAGGCCGACCACCGTTGGCGAGGGAAGAGACGGCACCGATGAAGAGAAGAGAAGATGCCAGTGACCGGAAGAGAGAAAGAAACGAACGGAAGGAAAAACGGAAGAAGAAACAGAAGCAAAAACCCGACGAAAGCCGAGAAGGAGAAGAGAAGAGAAAGTGGCGGTGCCGGCCAAATCGGTCGCCGCCACTGCAACCAAAGCTTCGCCAGAGGAAGAGGAAGACGTGGGAGGCCACCGGTCAGGTGGAGAATGGCGGAGGAGGGCCGGGGAAGAGGCAGAAGGAGGCCGACCTAAGTCGAGTCAATCCGTTGCCGTGCCGTCGATTCGGGATGAACGGAGGCCAGATCCAAGCTCGTCGTGGCGCCGGCCAACTGCTGAGCCATTGAGCCGCCGGAGAACCGACCGCCGGCAAGGAACCGGCGAGGAAGGAAGCTAAACCGGTCTGACGGGAAAGGAAAAAAGGAAAAGAAAAAGAAAAGAAAAGGGAAAGAAAGAGAAAAAAGAAAAAGAAAAAAGAAAAAGAAAAAGAAAAGAAAAGAAAGAGAAAGGAAGAAGAGAAAAAGGAAGAAAAGAGGAAAAAAAGAAAAAGAGAGGAAAAAAAAGGAGAATTTCAGAAATTATGGGAAATCCCGACAATTTGAAAACCCGAGAATTACGGGAATCGGTAAGAAATCCCGGAAAGTGATAAATTATTTAAATAATTTATTTATTTAAATAATTATGGAAAAATTCTAAATTTTAGAATTTTAATTTCCAAAAAATTCCCTTAATGACCGAGCCGATGGAATTGGGCAAGGTGAACACGGGCGCGACCTTCGAGAGTCAGTCGCCGACCCAAAACATGTAAGGGATGAATGTGCTGCACTGTAAGGATATTCAGTCTGCATGTTTTAATTACGAAATATTTTATGAAAATATTTTATGAAATGATTATGATGAATGATTGGTTGGAATTTGGAATGAAGTACTGGCTGGAAATTATAAACTGTATTTTCCGTGCAGGAAGCTAGCCAATCAGCAGCCGTTATACTGCCGAAAAATTATCGAAAATTATCGAAAATTTCTAGAAATTTTATAAAATCATAATAAATGATTTTATTTCACAAGAAACGATTTCCAAACACGAAAATTGAGAAAATGATTATTTTTCATAAAACATGAATATAACGAAATTCATTTTAAAATATTCATGTTTTCGAAATTGGTGATAATGAGATCACCGAAAATTCTCTCGATATATGAATTATATGTGATATGAAATGGAAAATGAAAAAGGGATAAAGAGAATATTTTATAAAAGTTTTCTAAATATTCTCTCGATATATGAATTATACGTGATATGAAATGAAAGATGAAAAATGGATAAAGTGAATATTTTATAAATATTTTCTTAAATATTCACTTGATTTATTATATAACCTTTATGGTTTTAATTATGAAATTATATATTTTTATAAATTCCATAAAGGTTTATTGATGATGAAAAATATGGTTTTGAGACTAGATGGCATCCTATCATGCTGATATGTGATATGTGATATGTAACATGTAATATGTGATATGTGATATGTAGTCCCAGCCGACACCTGATCAGTGATCCGCCGAGGACAATTATAGACTATGGCCATAGATCTAACATGATGATTTTATACCCTTCGGGGTCTATAGCATGATACGAGTAACGACCCAGTGGACGGGCTGGGCGTGCCTTAGTCTCCATATATAAAAATGTTTTATATGATATGCGATATGTGAAATGTAAATGTTTTACATGATATGTGATATGTGAAATGAATATGTTTTACATGATATGTGGTACGTGAAATGAAAAGGTTTCATATGATATGTGATACGTAAAATGAAAGTGATTTACAGCATTTTACATAATGCTTATTTTAGTACTGATTTTAGTACTACGAGATGATCTTCATATGACATGTGATATGAATATGTAACATGCTTTCAAAAGGAAAAAGGAGTTTATAAGTCTAATATTCTTACTATGATTTTCAATTGAATATTAGACTATATGTGACATGAATATGTGATATGTTTTCCAAAAAAGGAAAGAGAAGGAAAAATAAATCTAATATTCTTATTTTGAAATTTAAACTGAATATTAGATTTAAATTATATATATGTTATACGAAAAGGATTTAATAGCTGATTTTGCTATTTAAAGTACTGTACTAATTATGGTTGTACAGTAAAACATGAAATGAGTTTTAAATGAGAATGATGAGAATTTAACTAATATTCTTTTCAAAGAATATATGAATATTAGTTACTTTATTTAAATGCTTTGTTTTTTAAAAGCATTATTTTGAAAAGAATATGAGAATGTTATTGAATAAAAAAGGTAAAAAGGATTAAAATTCCAAACGAAAAGGAAATTATTCTCTACAGTTGTTTCTAGGTTCCGGGACAAGATAGGTATTTCAAAATACCTACCTTACTCCATCCGGATCCCTAGCCGACTGTAGTATCCTTCCCACATGTGAGCTTAGAGCCCCATAGGAAAAATGAAAAGGATTTTCAGCATATAGGAAGCTGAATATCAAGTATGCATATAATTCCCTTGCTGAGCCGTTGTTTGCTCACCCCTTAATTTTAACATTTCAGGTTTTCGAAGATTGAGATTCTAACACTTAAAGGATTTCAGCTGCGCATTTGGGGACGATGCAACAGCTCGACTTATGACATGAGGTATGATCATTTATTTTTCGTATTTAGACATTTTCACAGTACTATTTTCTTATGAAGTAAGATAGGGGATGTATTTCATATTAGAATTAAATATAAAATTGTTAATATGTAAAAGAAAAGTAAAGTATCGTAGACAGCCCAACCATATAAGATGTATAAAATAAGGTGAAAAATAGGGTCACGGGCTGTGACAACATTTCACTTTATAAATCACTTATTTCACTATAAAAAACTTAGGATGAATTTTCGGTAGCTTTACTTTTATTAAATTCAATAGCACGAATATTTAAATAATATTTTTCGATAAATTCATATTTTATGAAAAATATTAAATATCTCATTTCTAAGGCTAGGAAATCACTCAAATATGCACTAAAATATTTTATGACATTTTTAGAAAATTTTCTAAGAAATTTTAGCAACATAACGGCTACTAATACCCTAGCCTTTCTGCAATTTCAAACACAGTTCAATATAGCCAAAAGCCACAGTTTTCATAGTTTTCAAGGCAATTCATTCCCAAAATATTCTCATAAAATTATTTGCATTGAAACCATGCATTCAAAATATCCCTACAGTCTACACACGCATCCCTTATCTGTTTGATTTAGTCGACCTTCTCGATTGCACCACTCATATTCCAATACTACCGAGTTGCAGATAAGTTCACCAAAAATATTAGCTCATTAAGTACTTATTTTTAAGCTACTTTTAATGTCTAATTGTAGCCATTTTGTACATTGCAAATATTTATGCAGTATATTTTTTATTGATGCTAAAACACAACTTCTTCGTTTTAAGTCGGATTTTAAATTCGATCGTACTGGTGGACTCCTTGTAATTTCTATAGTTTAATGGCACCCTAAAATCCTCAAATACAGTCATGAACATGGGTCCCCTTCATGTGGCCGATTTCTCCCTCTTATAAATCCTAAGGAATTTCAACAATCTAATGTTATATCCATGCTTAGCCATTCTCATTACATCATTTAGCATCAATTTCATGCATGAAAAACCACATTTCCCTTAGGTTCTCATTATGGCCAAAACCCCCTTCAATGGCACATTTTTATTTTGCAAGATTTAACTGAAACCAATGCCATAAACATGATTAGCATGCTTGAATCTATCATTTTACACTATTAGAATTAATTGAAGCATAATGTATGGTGGAGTACTTTCCTTGGCCAAAACTTTAAGCTTCTTTTTCTCTTAATATAGTCACTTAGTTAATGATCTAAGGGTATAGATAGAAAGAGGAGAGAGAATTGAACAGTTTTCTAGTTAGAAGTTTGTTGAAATAATGAAGATTTGGTTAGGTTTTGAAAGGTTTCTTTTCTTTCTCTCTTTTTCCTTCAATGGTGTGAAGATGGTTGGAAGAGATGATGAATAGTGGCTGGCCATGTTGAGTGAAGAAATATGAAGACTCTTCTAGAAGGGGTGATATGACGAAAATGCCCCTAGTTATGAAAATTCCAAACAATTTTGCCCTTAAGCTTCCGTAATCATAACAACTATGTAATTGCACTCCAAAATTTTGGATTTCATTGCTAAATACTCTTATTGGATGTATTTTGATGAATTATGGTGGTTTTTTTAACTCTCGGTACATCGAATGTGTGAACTTACAAAATTACCCCTAATGGATTGCCAGCGAAATTTTTCAATTTAACCCCCAATTCGATAAATCCATTGACACTATCTTAACCTTGTTTTCATGTAGAATATCATGATATTTTTACTTCGTTCCAATTCATTTTAGTTTGGACACAATTTACGAAAATACCCTCAAGACGTAACCATAATTTTCTAATTTGTTTGTCACACTTCCCAAAATAATAAAAATAAGGTATTTTGGTCTCAAAATTTCCACAACATAATTATTACACCTTCCGTACATTGTTTTTTTTCAGTCATACACATATTTAGGCATAAGAATTCAAATAGGGTCCACATAACTATTTACTTAAAATTTTCAAAATAAAACCAAAATTAATTAATAAATAAGTATTTGTACATGTACAGATTCTCACAAACCAGAAGTCACACTTACTCAATTTGGCATACAACTTACGGTCCCCAAAAGTCTAGAGAACAATCGTCAAATGCTACTCATGTTCTTCCCGAGATCTAGAATACATAAAAATGTCATCTATGAATACAATGACGAACTTGTCTTGATAAGGCTTGAATACTTCATTCATCAAGTTCATAAAAGCCACAGGTGTATTAAGCTTGAATGGCATCACCAAAAACTCATAATGTCTATATCGGGCCCTGAAAGCTGTTTTAAGGATATCTTCACTTCAAATCTTCAACTGATGATAACCCGATCTGAGATCAATTTTTGAAAAGACCTAAGCACCACTAGGCTGATCAAACAAGTTGTCAATCCTAGGAAGTGAGTACTTATTCTTAATAGTAGCCTTATTCAACCATCGGTACTCAATACACAACCAAAGGCTACCATCTTTCTTCTTAACAAATAACATTATTGCACCATAAGGAAAAATAGTCGGTCGGATAAATCCCTTGTCCAACAATTCCTGGAGCTGCTTCTTCAGTTCTTTTAGCTCAATTAAATCCATTCTATATAGTGGCTTGGAAATAGGTTCTACACCAGGGATCAAATCTATAGCAAACTTTAATTCCCTATTTGAAAGAAGTCTCAATAACTCATCCAGAAACGCATCAGAAGAGTCCACCACTACAGGGATCTGGTGTAACTTTGGATGGCTCTTTTCTATATCCTCTCACTTTTAAGGAATATTTATATAGAGCAAACATATTCAGTACCATTCTAAACAGATATGTCAGTATATATTCAGACAAGTACAGTGTTAGGAGATTTAATCAGTTCTTGACCTACAGACACTAACGCACATCAAACCAACCTTTCTCTTATACCATCTTTTGTAATGTCCCTTTTTACCAAAATATGAACTAAATTTTTCCTTTTTTATTTACTTGGTTGGACTGTACGTAGTGTCTCGAATTCGTTAGAAAGCTAAATTTACATTAGCTAAATCAATATCCCTAATTAATTTGGTCCCAGTTCAGAATATTCTAATTAAGCATGCAACCATATTTAAATTATATTACTAAATAAAATCCATATACATCAAATTAGCATGCATTAGCTACAATTATAAATGTAATGTGCACTTCCATTAATTATATCCCCATATTATATAAGTACTATAGTACAAAATTGAATACAAAATAAATAATTGTACATTATATACCTTCAAGGATAGTACAAAAGCCTCGAAAGATGTGTCAAGTACCCCTCGTATAGCAAAATCTATTGCAGGTAATCTGGAGGAGAGAAGAGGGGCTGAGCTTATAAAGCCCAGTAAAAAATACATATAAAGAGACAGATGCCTTAAACTATATACAAGTTTTGTAAAACATATAATAAATACAAAATTTAACAGAGAGTTCAAAATCGGCACTCATGCGATTCAGAAAGTCAAATCATGCTAATGCAATGCATCAAAATATAAATAATTTAAACTTAAATATAGCAATTAAATTTGAAACACAAATCAAAATATATGTGGATTTATCGTATTTTAAATTCAATACGAACATTCGAAATAAACCATATCGATTTCAAAGTTCAAATATCAAAGTGTTTAGAATTCATATACGAAAATATATACATAAAAACATACACATACTAAGCAGTGGAGGCATATTAATGACTAAGTAATAATCATGCAGTCTGGATATTCCCATTAGGGAAAGTGCAAGTTGAATAGACATATGGCCATAGTGCAAAGGGGGTTCGCAGTGAGCACTGACCAGGTGTCAACTGGACCCGCTGTGGACTAGATCAAGATCACACAGTTTGAAAGTCAAATACTATTGTGGAATAGATTAAGATCACACAGTAGTCCGAAAGTTCTAATGCTGCAGTGATTTTAGTTAGTCATGTCAGAAAACATTCTTATATATTTTCGAAATCCGGAATTCAAAATAGTATTTTCGAACTTCACAAAGGTTCACAAATATATATATATATATATATATATATATAATTTCTTTCAAAAGTAGATAATTCATAAATATTCCTAAATATTTTCAAAAAATACTATATTTTGGCATTTTCCATAAAAATCAGAATTTCGGATAAAAATTCAAGAATATTTCAAAATCATGTAAATTAATATTTTTCAAAACAGAATTTCCTAGAAAATTGCTATTTTTAAAATGTCACTTAAATTCTAGCCTAATCTGCAAAAACAAATATTCTTACGAAAATCCGACAGTATAACGGTATAATTTTCTTAAAACCTCCTGCAAGGTAAATACAGTTTATAAATCCAAGGCAGTTGATTTTAGAACTATTCGGCATCTCCTACGTTCCTTTTATATATATATATATATATATATATATATATATATCCCTTACCTAACAATCATTCGCGCTTTGTTCCATCAATCCAGTAATAGAATTCCGGTAGCACAGGCGTATCACCAACCAACCTCCAATTTGCTCTCAAACTACAAAAAATCATTAAAATAATTAACTTCCCAAAATTAGTACCACTGAATATTTATAAGCCCTATGGTTCTTCTGATTTTATAATTCAACTATAATTTCAGTCTATTTTGCTCTGACACTAAAATTACAAGTACTGCCAATTCAACTCCCTTTTCGATTCCAACTTCACCGACAGTCTTATATTTATTTTTATAATATTTTAGAATCATTTTTGAATTAAATTAGGCTTAGTAAGCCTTTCCTCCCTACTTGGCCCAACACACCTTAACACAATCTTTTCATGATTTTGCAAATTTAATCACTCTAACCTTGTTTTACCTAGCCTTTACACTAGTATAACTTAGGATTTAATCACATTAAGCTTCACCCTCATGAAATCTCAAAGTGGCCAAATGCATCTCTACACACAACAAAAGACTTAAGCCTCAAACTTACGACATTCATGCTTCTTAAAACTCCTACATCATTCCAACACCACTTTATCATCAAGCCATGAAACCTTTTCTCATGTCGAAACTCTATAGACAAGATTCCAAGTGTTTTTCATCAATCCAATGCCATACACATGTTTATCTACCCTAGAATAATCACATATATTTAGGAAAAATCAAAACAAAATTTTAAGTCTTGAGATTACCTAGTGGCCGAAACTTCCAACCCCTTTTTCACTAAGTAATTGGCCTCCTCTAGATTTGGCTTCAAGATATGTTATTAAGCTCCTTGAGATGAACAACTTTGCCTCTTGGAAGTTTATGATTTGAGGTGGTTTTGATAGGGTTTCTCCAGGAAGCTTACACTTGGAAAGGAAATGGAAATGGTGGAAGGTGAGAGTGGCGTAGATGGAGAATAAGAAGATGATGGTGCACGGTTTTTGGTGAGAAATGAATAAAGAGTGGGTCGGCCCTTATGCAAGAAATTCAAAGAGGGAGAAATATCCAAATTTCTTTAATCATTTAGGAGTACAGCTTGTCTTATTTTATTTCCTTCAATTCTTGCTTCCTTTCTTCTTAAACCATAACATATATTGGAAACAGGGAGAGTGGCCGGCAAGCTTGAATAAAATTGGTCAAAATATCTCCATGATTCAAGGAAAATGTCTTAAGGAAATGAAATAAATATTAGTACTAGTCATCTCACCTTAAATTACTTTTTATATGTACAAAATGTTAAAATTTCCTTTATTATTTCTTCATGAAACATGAGGGTGATTGAGAGGAGTGATAAGTGGCCGGCAATGGTGAGTAAAATATGGGGAATTGTCTTGTACTTGAGCATTTTAAAAATGAAGTTAAAAGAAATAAACAACTACTAGATGCTATTCCTACTTTTTTTTATATTTATATACTTAAATTCAACATTTTCTCTTTTATTTCCTACACCAACACGTGAGGATGATGAGTGGAAAAGTCAAGTGGCCGGCAATCCATGATGAAATTATGGAGGAAATCGAAGTACTTTAATATTAAGTTAACTAATGTAAGATAGGTAAAAGTATCCTATACTTTGTTATTAATATTCATGTATTAAATCCAAAATATTCATACTTTAAATTAATTATTATTTCATTTAATATTTTCAGCACTTATTATATTTAACATTGTCAAATTTGACTCCAAATTAATGGTGGGACCAGCCATACTTGTGAAATTACTAAACTACCCTTCTTAATTCCTTTAATCCCACTTATGTCCTAACCTTTACAAAATGATTTCAATCTAACTAATTAAATTTCCAAATATTCTTATTTACCTTTAGAATATGTTTAATTAATATTTTATAATTCAAAGTTTGGCTTTTTAGGGGATTTAATTGGTCAAAATAATGAAATTACTAATATACCCCTATTTAATCTTCTAAGGTATTTTCCCATGATTTTAGTCTACAATTTGAAACTGGATGAGATGTCATCACATGAGGGTTCATATATCATATTCATTGTGTCAAAATTTATCATTGGTTATATTTGATAGTACTTTCCCTACCTAAGGGCAAAATCATAATTTTGCACAATTTTTGGCATGTTTCCCAAGGCATGCACTAATGAAAGGATTCAAGATGTGAATACTTATCATTACTATATTTCACCCCAAATATCTTTATTATGAAATCCGATATCCCTTCAAACTTTAAAATTCTCAATGAGACCCACGATCCACTTTCATCCTATGTAACAAAACATAAAAATTCACCCACTTATCATTAAATCTCGTAATTCAAATTCTCGAAACCATATATATAAAAGAGGGAAATTTGGAATTTCACAACAAGTGTGGCCCAACAGCTCTGACCTAAACCATGCTCAATCTCCTTATCTCCTCAATCTCATTGCTTGAAGACAACAAATTACACTTAGATAGATAGATTCCATAAGATGATGACACACGAAACGATCTGAGCACCTCCCAAGCTTATATATATGCCTCATTCCAAGGTAAAAGGAGTATCCAGCTTCTACATACTACTTGAGCTCTACCTATATTGTATTACATCTTCCTCTTTCTATCTTATTTGTACCTTGGTCTCTTGTAGACACCTAATCAGTTCTAGTGAGAGTCTTGTAACATGTGAACAATTTGGTTCACGCTATCTATATAGTAGGATCTTTCGCTACTCTTTGTAGACGTAGGCATTCTTGCCAAACCATGTAAATCCTATTGTCCATCATACTTGACTCACACTATTCACACCTTCAACATTTATCTTAAACAAAGATTTTTATAGTTAATCTAAAATTATTAGAATGGCTCACTTGTCACCAAGTACAAATGTCACATGCATCAACTACACTTAGTTCCTTTAATTAAGCTAAGATAAATTAAAGAGATAAATAATAATATACTAAAATACTTAGTAGGAAACACTAGATCACTTCAAGCGTTTGAAGTTGACTAAAATTATAGACAACAAAATCAAGATGGAAAATACATAATTACTATCATACTAATTATCAAATAATTTAAATAGTTCAATCCCAAGTTTATCATATGTCACTCAATAAGTTTTTAATTGACGTGACATGATTCCTAAGAGTTTGATTTTAATTCATCTCTATATCAAACACATCACTTCAGAGTTGGAAAACATTTACCCAAATAAAAAAAAAACTCTTCTAATTAGTCCTAACACAAAGCCGATTAATTTTATTTGACTAAAAAAGCCAACAACCATAAGTTGACCTAAATGAATTCAAACCAAAGTTGAATCGAATTCAAATTAATTTGAATTTGACTTAATGAAACATGAAATGACACAAATTTTTTTATCTGAACTTGACATCACTGGAAGAAAAACTAACTTAATCCCTAATGATTTTACTTTTTTTAGCCTAAAACAATTCGACTTGAAATAAGTTAACGCAAATTGAAATTGATTCGTTCGTCTGTCACGGCTAACTATAATCGAATCAAATACTCATGCCACTTTCACTTAAATTTATATATAAATCTTTAGGCTCCATTTTGTTCTCGTAAAATAACTTTCAGAAAATGATTTCTGTAAAATGATTTCTAAAAATTTGATTTTCTGGAAAAACTAATATTTTCTGTTATTTGGTTGATATGCTGAAAAATATTTTCTGTTATTTGTTGTTTTAATCCAATATAACTTAGGTTGAGTTTTAGCGAGAGTTTTTTTTTTTTTAAGATAGCATAGGTTTGGAAATTGTCTTCCCTTTTTGAAAATGGGAAGACAATTTCCTAAAATCCTTAAAGATTTTTCATTGACCGAAAATATTTTACATGTACCAAACACTAAAAAATGTGAAAAATATTTTCAGAAAAATAAAATACGCGAATCAAACGGACCCTTAGTTGGTCAAATTTTTTTGGATCAGCACGAACAATAAAATACGGGCGCATATTAATATCACATCTAATGTGATATAAAATATCTAATGATTTACATAAAAAAAAAAAACCATCAATCCTATATACATAGACACACGAGTAAAAAGCATCTTGTCTTTCTCATCCTCGGTGTAAAATAACAAAGATGAGAAGCCTTTGACTCGATAGGGTACCAACGCCACTGCCAAATTTCTGCCCAGCACTTTACATCCGTGGATAGCGTAGCGGCGTAGCTTATACGCGTCTCGAGTTTCTATTGTATCGCCACAGAAATTGGACCACCAAACAGAGTTGAGTTTCACAGTTTAGCGTATCTCACTAATACCTTTTTCTTCCCATCCCTATCTCTTGGCTCTGCGATTTCTTCACAGCGGCACTGCGTTCCCCTCAATGGAATTGGAAGCTGTTGTTTTTTGTATGCTTTATGTCTCCGCATCTTCATTTCAATTTTAATTTTAAATCTTGCTTATCTTATTTTCAATTACTGTCGAGAGCGAAAGTTTTTTCTTCAGCTCATGGAATTTAGAGCAGTGAATTGTTTTCTGTTTGTTTGAGAATTCGAACATCTTCTTGGCGTCTGCATCTGTTGGTTGATTAATTGTTATATTGCAGGCTCCTGTGGAGCAACTACGACGAGGAGTAAAATGCGCAACCGTCCATGGAATTCTAGCTTTTCCATTTCTAAGCTTCCCAATCCAAGTGCTGTGGCTGTGGACATTGGAGCCTTTGGATGGAAACTTCATTCTCATCCCTGTTACATTTCTGTTGCTCGACCGTTTTTCATCAATAATCTCAGGTATGCAACTTTAGGTCAAACGGGTGGCATAATCTTATTCTTATATATGAAAATGGAAGCAAAAGTAGTGACTGAAAGCGGTGTTATTGAATTTTGTATCTGTGCTGCGATTCAACTTGTGGGTTTTTCAGCAGGAGTATGTTATGGTCTATTCGAAGCAGTGTGGATGCCAGTGGATTTGATCCTTCTTCCGGCAATAGTGGTAGGCCCAGACTAATTCGGGCCATCCAAGCTATTCAAACTAAAGCAGGTTTGAGAATTCAGGAGCTAAGGAAAAATCTTCCAATGAAGATATTCTTTTTCTTGGTAGGATTTTATTGTGCAACTGCATTTGCAACTGTTATTGGGCAGACAGGTGACTGGGATATTCTATCTGCTGCCTTGGCTGCGGTTGTTGTGGAAGGTATTGGAGCTCTGATGTATAGCTCCTCTCTTCCTGTACTCAACAATGTTAAGAGTCTGATTGTCATGTTTAACTATTGGAAGGCAGGGCTTTCTCTCGGTCTCTTCTTGGATTCATTTAAGTATGAATTGGACAAGATTACTGGCTTTATCAATCTGTTGAGTTTTGAAATAGATGTCTTCCCTGCATTCTTGTAGTCCGCTGCTGTTCATATATGCTGTTATGATCATTTATCATGCATCCACCATGAGAATGGTATTGGATGCACAGTTGGATCCAAAAGCTCTGGCTGCCAATCATGGCCTTTGACGGACTATAAGGGTGGCACTAAGAAGAAAGCAATCTAGTTGTGAAGTTTTTCAGAGGAAAAAGTTGTTCAGTTCATATGGTGAAATTCCTTTGCCTTGTCACCTTTGGTATTTTTTGGTCCCCTAAATTCATTCTTAGGTTGGAATTACAGGTATGTTTCCTGGCCATCGTTTTTCCAATACTGCAGAGGCATTATGATCTTTTGGTACTTTCATGCTTCAGGGTTTACCGAAAATTTTTATCTGACCGATCTCCTAGAACAACAGTGACTTTCTTCAATTACAAACAAGTATAGCCTCGCTTTTGGTATTAAACATTGGTTGACACGTCTTTTTTGTCATTTAGAAGTACTTCCCATGGTTTCTAAACGAGAAAACATTTGCACATACATTCCTTCTCAGCTTGTTGGTTAGAATTTGCAAATAGTTGAAGATATTGAAGGATCAAAGGAAGGCAGTTATCACTGGCCTGTATGCCTTCTGCAGATGTCAATAAACGTACGGCGTGCAATTGGCCCTGCGAATGCTTAATACAGTTCTGAATAATCTAACTCAATTGTATATTTCAGTTTATTTTTTTTAGAGTCGACCATATTGTCCCTGCACGTTAGCTTGCATCTTTTGAGTCTAAGAATTAAAATTTTCCATTTTGTATAGTGCAGAGTGCAATGCAATCGATCATTCTTTGTTTGTCATTGCCCAAACAGTTCTATACTGATACTGACGTACATCTTTTATGGAATAACATACACCAGAAATACTAGGTTGAGTATTCAAATCTTGAGGCTAAACGTCTCTTGTGGAAGTGGTTAGTCAGATTGAAATTTCGAGTAAGCAAAGCATACAAGACAATCTATTAATTTTCGTGTATAAATTAGATTTGACGGTTGGATGGATTTAGGTAGCTTCCGATAGGTTTGTTTTCTAATTCAAATGGTTTTAAAGTTGAACAATCTTGTATTTAGATATCTTTAAATTTGAATAATTTCAAATTTGGATTTGAATATTTAACTCTTCTCAATCAATTAGGACGGAATAAAGTTTCACTCAAATGGAGTTCAACTTTATCTAGTCGATTTTCAGGTTCCAGTAGATTTTGTCACCTCTAACATTAATCTTTGCTCCAAAAATCATTGCCAGAATATAGATAACTGGGATGTGTTTAACCACAAGATTACTTTAGTCCAAGACACAAGCTTAACCTATCTTGTTTGTTACATTTAATATAACTAGAATTGTAGTCCAAGACACAAGCTTAACCTATATTGATTGATGCAATTAATATAACTAGAATTGTACCCGCTTGTTGAAGCGGGGTTATTTTTGTTTTTAATTTCTCAATATCATAAAAGAAAAATGTAAAGATGGAAATGATACTTGGTTATAAGAAGTTTAATAAAGTAATAAGCAAGAAGGCTAATTAATTGATCAAACATCCACTTAAACGTCAAAGCTCTAAGCAGTTACTCATTTTAATAAGCTTGGAAGAGCTAAAAAATCAAAAGCATTCAACAAAAGTAAAGAACACTGGCTGATAATAAAATTCTTACGATGCACGTGCCTGCAAGAAGGTTAATTAAATCAAACTTAGTAAAACATGCTGGTTCATTTGATTAAAAAGTTTCCGTAGTGTTGTTACGTTAAACAACAATGATGTATTGATGATATAGGAATTTGGATTTTCATGCTAACCTGTCTCTAATAACTCAGCAAAAAAGAAAACCATTAGAGAACGCAGAGGCTTTCCCCCATGCGCATATTTCGATGCTTAAGTCAGACTGGAATTTTGGTAGAATTTTAGTAAGCAAATAGAGCTTAGGTCGTAAAGATGATATTTATTACCTATTTATAGGAGTTATTATGCACATAATTACTATTAAGAGCCATAGTCTAAATGATCAACTAGTGCATCTTTTGTAGCCTTTTTACGTCCTCTTTCTTCTTGGGCTCGACTACTTTTAGGCCCAATGTTCTTTAGTCTTAGTCATATCAAGGCCCAATAACCGTATGACTCTCATTAATTGCTCCTCACTCTTTCACAATATATACCCTGTGGAAGAGTATATGAGTTTTTTCTTTTCTTAATAATGTAGGGTTCATAAACTTTTTAGATTCTCTCGTGACATTCTTTTTTGGAATCATTGCAGAAGCTCTTCATCTTTGCCCATGATCTCAACTAATAGGCTTCACCATAGTTTGTAATAAGAGTGGTGTCATGTCATTATTTCCTTTGTTAAGTGCCTTTTTCAGGGTCCATGGATTCTTTGGGTCAGATCCTTGTTTTATCCAGAAGGTCTTCTGAAAAAGGATTTCAAAATAGACTTTTAGGAACTTCCAAGCAGACTTTACAGATATGAGTCTGGTTGGTTCTTTTTTGAGATCCCAAAAGGTCTAGGTATCCCTACCCAATGGGGTGTTCATAGGTAGAAAATTGTCCAAGGATCAGATTTTTTGATCTTGAGGAGGTTGTACGAACAGCAAATTGACTAGTTATTTTCTAGAAGAGAGATTGATTTATTTGCTCCCTTTACCCAAAAGAGCATCTTATTTTCTGGTTGAGGCATGATAGACACTCTCACAAATCCTATTCTTGTTCCCATAAGTCCTGTATTAGAGTCAAGGGGTCCATTAGCCCAAGGTTCTTTCTTAGTTGATGAGGGAGAATGAGCCTCAAATAAGAGTGATACCTTTAAGGGAGGTCTTGATTGGGGCTTAAGAGAAGTACTCGTAAGCCCTTTCATGACCCTTCCTTTAGAAGAATTCTTAGCCAACATTGAGTCTCTTTAAGAGTTCTTTAAGCCTCTTGATGGTATCTTTTAATTTAAAGTTTGTAGAACTATTTTCATTAGTCAACCATTCTAACATTCTTTATTTCTTCTCATGCAAAAATGGCTTCTATTAAGCATGCTTTTTACAAGAGGTAGGATATCAAGAGCTTCTCCAGCTCTCAAGTTGAAATTCCTTGTCCTTGGAAAATGAGTCCTCCTCGAAGCGGTGGTTCTTGAACACACTCGAGCTCATACTCTTCCTCGTGCTCATTATGATGGATTCAATTATGCTTGATGCCTTAGCCATAGGAGGGGTAAGTCTGTTGCTAGTGAATTACTAGTTATTAGTTGTGGTGAACAGGAGGAACTAGAGGAGTCGCACGAGCAGAATCTGGCGAGTGCAATATATTCAAGCCCCTTATGAAAGATAGGAGGCAACTATTCTTGGAGCTGTCAATGAGAGACGTGCATGTGCTCCCTATATCGCTCCTCTTAACATTCATTGCTTCGTGGTAGATAAGAGAGTGTCATTCTTGGGCAAGATTTTTGAATGAGGACTAATGATAATGCCTCCGTAGAAGACCCTAAGGTTGCTTCGCATTTAGGCTGGTCCACCATTCTTCCTTGTGATGAGATCGAGTTATTTAGGAGTTTTTCGGAAGGCGAGGACCACACTAACAAGGGAATCATGAAGGTAAACTTCTCAGCTTAGATTTTTCCTTTTATTTATACATGTTTTACAACATGTCTTCACTTGACTTTGTTCATCCGCAACTGGCATAAAGAGTAATCACCTAAAACGCTTAGTATCGAGCATATAGAGCATAAGTTGAGAAAAAACTTTAGTAACTACGTAGGGAGAAGGCTAGGTATTTCATAGAGAAGAAACAATGGTGCCAACTCCCAAAAGCATATTGACGATATGAAGAAAGATAAAGAGTTGAATCTTAAGTTGATTCAGCTCAAAGTTGAACTAGATGCAGAGAAGGCCAAGATAGCTTTGTTAGAGCAATAGAAGGAGGTACTTGATAATGGCTACTGTTGTACTTCCCATTACTCGAACACTAATCTCCCTAGTTAGAGTATAACACTTTTTATGCAGACTAACAAAATTCTTGATGGAGGATGAGATCACCTATCGACACTATCAACCTTGACCTTGTTCTATTAGCCAACAGAAGTGGGTTAATATTTGTGTTGAAGTAATGACTTGTGAGTTTTCTAACTCATTTTACTCGTTTGTAGGCATGCAACAAGTAATTACTATTAGTGCTCAACATCGAGTGTTTAGGGTGCAGGCCATAAGAGAACTCAAGTAGTTGGAATTGCTTCATCTTAAAAATGTCTTTGAGATGGAGAAAGCCTAAACTGCATCCTCATAGCACTAATGGGATGCATTTTCCTCCATTTCAACCGAGCCGAACCTCTTCTGGTGGAGCATGCCACTCTCTTTTTGAGCACAAGGTCTTAGTTGATCAAAACTAAGAGCTAGAAGGAGAAATTACAAGATTGCAGAGCCAACCAGAGATTTCTCTTAGCCAAAAAAGAGCAAGACCAAATCCGAACTAAGGTAGTGAGGTAGTAACGTCTTTCCGAGAAGTGCCATGAAAGGAAGCTCAAATTCTCAATTGGTTTTGTCAAATATGGTTTCTACTTGGCATGCTCTTTATCGGACAGAGCATGATCCAAAAATTAAGGGTTTAGAACCTTTTTGAGGAAGGCCACTTATGATGATCTATCTGATCTCACTGACCCTTGGGAGCCTTGTCATTGACCCGAAGTGATCAAGGCTCCCACAGGCTTGGATAGAGATGATTTGGATAATCTGGAGGCTAGCATTTCTACAAATCAAACTCCTTAGATTATAATGCTTGATGCACATGCCTAGGTGCCTATTGGTGTAGACACTTGTCCTGCTAGTGAGGTCAATCTATATTATACTCATTTTAATACAATGTTAGAGTTGAATGAATGAAAATTTCCAATTTCTTACTTTAAATGTTATGCTTTAATCTATATTATAGTAAGAGCTCCCTAGTCCTTTGTGAAAGAGCTCAATCTTTTATAAAGAACTCTTCAGTGACTACACATTTACCTTACACTTATTTAAACTAGTCTTACGTAACAATCAAACTTACCTTGCACATTTTTCATTTGAGGCCATTACATTTCATGTGCGTGGCTTATGATGTCATTTTTCAATTCAAGCTCTTGCACTTTCTTGTATTTCACGTGCATGGCTTACATCTCACTTTTTTTCACTTCAAGGCTATACACTTTGTTGTCTTTCACGTGCATGGCTTACATCACACATTTTTCAGTTGAAGCCCTTACACATTGTTGTCTTTCACGTGCATGGCTTAAGTCGCGCAGTTTTCATTTCAAGCCCACATACTTTTGCCTTGTGGCTTACCTCGTGCATTTTCCGGTTAAAGTCTTTTTTTTTTTCATGCATGACTTATTTTGCGCACTTTTCACTTCAAGCCCATGCATAGCCTACTTCACACACTTTTCACTTTAGGCCATTTTCTTCAAGTTCGTGGCTTACGTCATAGATTTTTCGCTTCAAGTCTATGTAGTTTTATCTTAATGTATGACTTACTCCACACACTTTTTCCTTGAAGTCTATTCGTAGCCTACTTCGCGCACTTTTCACTTTAGGCTTTTTTCTTCTAGGTGTGTGGCTTACCTTGTACATTTTTCACTTGAAGCCCTTGCACTTTGGACATGAGTGGCCGACTTTGTGCATATTTCGCTTCAGGCCCTTTTTCTTCATGCATGACTTACTTCGCGTATTTTTCGCTTCAAGTTCGTGCATAGCCTACTTCGCACAATTTTGCTTTAGGCTTTTTTCTTCAAACATGACTTTTTCACATCTTGGAATCATGGAAATTGGTCTAATTTTTTTTAATCAATCCTTTATTCAATCAATGTGGTTTGTCTGTGAGTAGTGCAGGATCATTCGATTAGCTAGTTATTATCTTATTAGCTCCATTTAAATAATAACAACTCAATAGGTCCCAGTCCAATCGGGTGATGTAATAATAAAGTTCCTTTACTACTATTCACATTCTAATATCTCTTCATTTTCCTTTTCTAGTTTCTTTTAACCATATAAATTATAACTTTAGCTACCTTGTAAGTAGTATAAAATATACTATTAAACATCTAATATATATACTAAATATTTTGCATCACATTAGTGTTATCTTAACTGTACATAACAACTATAATTTACATATGATATCTTACATAAACAGTTTACATAGTAGTTTACATCCCGATAATATATACGTATTTGCTATGCAGTAGTGTTTGGAATACAAACATAAAACTTAAAGTTATACCGTCAATACAATCAGATAGGCTCTTGAAGGAGAGAACTTCAACAAGCCCCAAAACCTTCTTTCTAATCTACTCACTAGTGCAGATCTATAAGGATAAGTAAAGAGGGGGTGAGCTTTATGCCTAGTAAGAAATGTGTAAAAAGAATCAGATACCATGACATCTATATGCATGTATCTTGCAGTACATCTAACTGTGACATATACAATACAATTTACATTCCGTTTGATATCTTTAAAACAATTAAGACAATATGCATCTTATAGCCAGTTTAGGAGTTTAGTGGTCTTTCAGAAAGGATATTTTAAAGTACCATCCCTGTCTCCAAACACATAGATATAGGTTCCTATCATACGATAACAATGTTCAATACATGAAATTAAAACCATTTTAAAATAATATCACTGCAATGTAATATTTGTAAAATGTTTATTCAAAGCTATGAAATCATTTCGATTCGATGCAATACGACACATAAAACTTCAATCAAAACATTACTTATAAGATGAAACAATTCATTTAAAACATATACTTTCAAGCATAATAGTATAACACATTTAAATCTATTGATCACATAAAAACAATGGGTAGCTTTAGAAACCATTACGATATGGACATGGTCATATTCAATAATATATCATGCAAATAAAGATCCCAAGAAGGGAATAAACAATAATAGTGTATGGTTATAGCTAAAGGGGATCCTACAATATCACGGAGCCATTGATAATTGAGGAATGTTGGAAACTTGCTTAGGATCAACAATAAAACAATACAGTACAATATGATACAATATGATAAGCATGATTGACAAAAAAGCAGACTATAGGAGATCTAATATCACTAAAATCATTTGGCTTGATTCCTCAGTTTGTAATAAAATATAATTATACTTTTTAAATTAGTTAATAATGATACATTTTAGAAACACAATTAAAAGAGGGATTCAAGCCCTTCATTTCAAAACATTTATGACAACCCACTATTCTAAAACATGTCATTTGATATAAAAATCAATGTCTTTTGCTATACGTTCAATCAAAACCATCAAATCATTACGTTACGCACTTCATTGTTAGAGTGCAGTAAATACAATAAATGGGTGTTCATCTACTATTTCCAAAACATTTTAATACGATAAAACCATATCATTTCATTTTCATTCAAATTCCAAAACATTTAAAACCATCATTTCATTCAATGTTTAAATATCAAAACTGTGCACTTTAAAATCACAATGCATACCTTATAGAAACTTTTAAAACAATGCTTACGCACGTGAACAATGCAATTATGCATGACTAAGTGCATGCCTGCATGAAATCTTTTCATTTTCAAATCTATCTCTTTTCTATAATTTTAAATCAAAGCTTTCGATACTATATATAACCTTTAGTCATTAAACCTTTAACATTATCAAAGCGATTCCCAAAACATTTGTCATCATATAAAAACACTTACCATTTAAATTCTTTACATTCCAAAATCTATTCAATCATTTCTATAAAGCCAAACTTTTAACAATCTATTTAAAATTCTTTCAAGATATATTCTTTGATCGTTCTTTCTAAAATTCCACTTATGCAAGAAAACAATAACTTTTACATTGGGGATTTTTATAAATTCCAATAGCATAACATTTTAGAAATTAAAATCTCCTGCAAGTAATATCTATAAACCTCAACCATTTAAAATACTTTAACTCCACAAACAGTTCATTTCTTAAATCCTCAATCAATTCGTTACTTTAAAATTCACAATCAGTTCAATACTTTAAAATCCACAATCAGTTCACTACGTTAAATTATTATCATATAAGAACATAGTCATAAGTAAAAATGCAATCTTCCTTGTTAAAACCAAAACCTAGATGGTATGATCATGATACCATCCTAAATTCTCTTTATAGAATTTCTTTACCTACACTCTCTTACTATTACACTCTTCTTGCCTTCGGTTGTAGCTTAAGCATAACTATCCTTTCCAACTAAGTTCTCACCAATGGATTCTTTAGCTACCACCAATATTCATACAAGATTATTCATTAGTAATCATGTCTTATCATACTTCAAAGTACATCAAACAAACCTTAGTTCGATTGAATAAAGTCATTTCTTCAATACTTTCTCTTTAAGGCCGAGATTGCCTTTTTTTCACAATTCTTTCATTTTCTTTCAATTTCAACTATGTCAATGCTCTTAGTACTCTTTGCTAATCCATCTTCATTCATTTCATTACAATTGAATCAATTTAACTTAGTGTCCTTCATTTAATCAAAATTGCACCTTTGCATTATAGGCACTTTCATTTGGTTCTAACAATTCCAATATCATTCATATGTATCCAATATCACTTTCTGTTAAATTTAACTCCACTCAATCACTCTAAGCCTAATAACCCCATGGTGGTGAAACTTCAACTTAGCTTTCCTTTAAGTTTTTCTCAAAACTAACTTTGTATCGATGTCTAGAACTATCAAAATGCGAACATATATCATTTCCGTGCAAAACCATACATAGTTACACTACAAACACATTTTGGCTAAACCTACATCATGGTCTTAGAGTCATTTTTTCATCTTTTTGACACCATAAATCAACTTAAAAACATTAGAAACCTCACATATATCAAATTCAAGTCAAATTGAAATTTCTCTCTTACTTGCCCAAGAGTGTCGAATCTTCCAACAGGTTTTTACCCCTCAAACAACATCTATTAGGCTTCCAATTTTGATATGTGGTAGAGGAGAGAGAGCACTAAAATTGGTTCCAAAGGGTTAAATTGATACGAGGTCCTTTGGTTGGTGTTTTCTCTTCTCTCTTCCTTTTTCTTTCTTTCTCGCCAAATGGCCGTTTGGTATATTTTGTGTTGAGTTTGGCCAACCACTTACCTTAATAGAAGAGATAAACATGTGTTTTAAATGTTTAATTAATTAAATAATAAGTTTTTGTTGTGAATTTCCCTTTATAACCTTACTTACTTTATTACTAGGCTTTGTTTGTTTGGAAGCTAATTCACTAACTACTTAACTCATTTTTCACTTAAAGATCCAAACATGGACTTAAGTTACTTTTCCATAAAAGTATTAATATTTTAATAAAAATTATTTTTTTCATAAATCTTTTCTTTATTTCTCATAGCTATCCATTTCATTATATGGTGTTTTACACATGCAATTACTGCATGGTATCGCATTAGATAATATACTGGACATTACAATAAATTAAATTATTTCTTTTTACTGACTTTTATCTTGAAAAGTCAATTTTCCAGTCTCTAATATAAGTGTACTGATAACTCCATGAAAATAGGGTTATTTAAGTGCTTTATTGATTAATTATTATTTAATTACCCCACGATTTTATTAATTATTCTCCAAATTTAGTTAATTTTCTCATGTTTTACAGATAAATAAATCTTAGATGATTTTTGATAATTTTCAGCAAAAATTGCATTGAAAATGAGCAAGGAAGGAGATTAGACCACTAAAAGACAAAGGAACACGACTCATCATTTTCTCTCTCCTCTCTTGACACCTAACATGTCACATGTCATCATCCTACTCACTCTTAGTGGATAGGAACAAAAGACACATAGCCAATCCATGGAGGACACATAACCTTGCCACCTTGCATGCTTATATGGACTACAAGACAAAAAAGGTGCTAGAAAGGGTAAGGTGTCCCTGGCTAATGTGGGTACTTAAATGATATGAAAATATCTACTTTGAAGAGCCAAGGACATGAACACAAGTAGTAATTAATGCCAACTTATCTAAGATAGGAAATTACTTTTGTATCTCTAGGTTAAGTGACTATATAAGCTACTTTATGAGACCTAACCTAGGGTGGGTTGCCTAAGGTTTAGTTTTATTATTTTTCTAGCACTTTTTATGTCTTTACAAGTTTAGAGCAACCATCATTTCATTTCCTTATTGTTCTTTACATTTTTGCAAATTAACTACAAGTTTTGATGATGTTTTCCCATTACTTTCTTGCACTCTTTCTTTGAGCTTTTTGTTCTTTAAATTTCTAGCAACTTCTTCAATCATCTTCTACTTTTTCTTTTTGCTTTTATTTTGGTTCATGATTGAGTCCCATGATCATGGGAGCCTTAGAGGTTGAAAAATTACCTTCATAGCTTATGAGGGAGCTTGATCCACAAGTCCCTTGAGTAATTTTTATTTTCTTTTTTAAAGCTTCCAAATGATTTTTTAGTATTTCTTATCTAATGAGTTAGGAGTCTAGTTTAATGGGTTAAAACAGTTTTTAAATATCTTTCAAAGCAAAAATACAAAAAATGTTTAAGTTAGGGTAAGTTAGGATTAGTCTTTAGGTAATTTACATTAACATTTGCATGCATTAGCTTAGGTTTAAGTTCCATTTTCATGTATTGACTTTAGTGGGCTTTTTTAGGTTTATACAGAGGCTGTTTTAAAGGTGAAGCAAGCTTATATTAGGTTTTAAATCATGCATTAAGGTTCAGCTAGGTTTAGGGTTAAGTTAGGTTGCGTTTCAACTCATTCTTTAAAAATTCCAAAAATATATTTTCTTACATGTAATATTGTTCAAGCTTTTGATAGATAGATAGATAGATAGATAGAACTTTATTAAATCAATACTAAATAAATTATTGATATTTAAAGGTGTGCTCACGTCAAGCCCGGTGTACGCATGAAATTCGGTACACGCGCGCGAAGCTCAGACTACGTGCACGCTAAGCTTTAAATCGGTAAGACAACTTCGGAGTGCCACATATTATAAAATTAAATTAGGAAATAGCTCTTTTAAATTGGCATTGTTCTAGTACTATCATGTTTAAGGTGTAACAAGGTGCTAAGATGACAACTCGAGTTCAGGCTAGGCTCGATACACAAGCCCTAAGCATGGGAATTAGTAAGACATTTAAATGAGTCTACATAAATTTATATTGTTTAAGCCATATAGGATTGCTAAACTTAGAATGAAATGTTGGTATGAATAAACTTAGAATTGGTTTAGTGATTTTATAGCCAAACATTGAACTTTAAGAAATTATAGAGGAAACTAGTAAATAATCATATTCTAGAGGATCAATTATCTTGGTCTTTGATTGTAGATAAGTTTCCAATTTAATATTATTGATATTGCATTATTGGTGAGATATTAAGAGGACTCATACTGGTGGTGGGAGTCTTAGTATCAGTGTTGTGATACGAACTGAATGGTTGCGATATTGGATTGTCATGAACGGATATCACTTCTGCATGCGTGATCTTATGGATATTGAGGTAATTAGGTTGAGGTTTGATTATGAGGTGATATGTGTTGTAATTGATGTTAAATTAGAAAGCATGAGTAGGATTACATCTACATTATGCATATGCATATCATAAGATTTGGACTCATGTTTTAATTATGGCTTTAAGCATGCACGTGTTAGATAACACAAAATTTATTGAAAATGCATAAATGAATATGTTCAATTTTGTAAAGTTTAGTGTGATTGAAAGAAAACTTGATACATACTTATACATGATCAAATGGTTTACAAACCAGTTCAAAAAGGGTTTTCATGTTTTTTGAAGTGATTGAACAAAAGATATTGCTGAACTGTTTTAAGATTTTGGCATATGTATATTAACATCAATAAAGCATAAATAGACAAGCTTGAGTGAGCGGTGCTCTTAGGCATACATGTGGACTTATCAAACGGGGTTCTGATAAGATTATTTGGACATGTCAGATGAGTTTTGGCATAAGTGTGGACCCTCATCTGATCAATGAGACCAGAGTTTACCATGGCCGTAGGTACAACCCTTCTCTATTGGGGCTTTTCTGATTTACTGATAGCTACAGTTTAATTAAGACTTTATTGATTGATTAATTGGACATATATAGATTTGATAATGTGATTGATTTATGTCGTATCTCCACTGATTGATTTGACTGATTGACAATCATGTCTTAATTCTGAAAACCATGTTTAATGCTGGTTTATATATATCGAACCTTGAGCTTGAGCACAGTCTCGGCCTTGGTGATTGATTTTAATGGTTTTGCAATATTCATTTGAGCTTAAGTGTGGCTTAAGTCTCAATATATGTTTTGAAACCTATGACAGCATCGATATTTTATATAATGTTTTTCATTCTGTTTGAGCATTTGGTTTTGTACATTGAGAGTCATGTTGACATAATTTCTCTCAAATAATATGTTTTATAACCATTACATATGAGCTTTGAAAGCATGTTACATGTGCTGTATGAGTTAAGACACAGGGATAGAATATGATAATGTGGATTAATATTGGTCTCGGATGGATTTCACATGATCGATTTGATGTGGATTGATATTGGAAAAGTTGATATACATATTATGACTGATATTGGGCTATGCTTTGGAGTTGGGCTGCTTTTGTCCACAAGTGTCGAGTTAGAGTCCTTAGGACATGAAATTAGTCTAAATATACAATGATTATGACCAAATTGATAATTGAATATTGCATTCTTGTGGATTCATGCATTACATGTAGAATAGTATAAAGTTACTTCTGCACTTATATAATTGGCTTACTGAACTTCGCTCACTAAAATTGAGTCTAACCCATTTTAGATTGAGCATAGAGTTGGGGAAATATTTTAGATCTGTCAAGAATACTTTTGTGGCCAGAACTATTGTCCCAACTCTCTGAGGAGACTTACTTGCTTATTCTTTGTATAGCATGATTCTTCTTGTACTTAACAACTATTTCAGGCTATTTTTGATTTAGTACTATGGGTTGGGATGTAAACTAAGATTATGGAATGTCTTGATAATATCTTGATGTATTTATCTCGATGGAATTGGAATTGAGTTAATACCAATAGAACCATAAATTAGGTACGACAACCATGCTGCTATGACTGTTATCGGAAGCTATCAGTGGTATTGAGTTAGTTGTGGACATCTAGGATTGTAAAGAGGCTATGTTGTCTTTATAGGTACTAGATTAGGTTCTTGAGCAAATATCTCTAAATAAGGTAGGAAGTTAACAACTTTGTTTTGACACTACACACACATAAACAAACCTGTTAAGTTAGGAAAAAGCGAAAAATTTGCCTGAAATTTTCTATGCATCTGCAGGGTTTGACATCTTGTCGCGAACTTCGAGTTGTGACATTTAGAATTTAGAATTAGGAGTTAGTTTAGGTTTTTCTTGAGGACAAGCAAAAAGCTAACTGTGGAGGAATTTGATAGGATGATAAATTGATAATTATAAATATTTTAGTATTATTGATTTAATGATGTTTTATACCTAAAAGAGTTTGGTAATGCTTATTTTATGATTTAGGTATTAATATCAAAGTTGGAATAAAAAGGAGCTAAAAAAGAACAAGTGCAGGATTTTTCTATCTAGTTTTGAAGATGCACATTTTTTACCACTTTAACGACTTGGAATTGAGATGAGGCCTCATGAAAGTTGTTAAAGACTTTTCAAGGTTTCTAGAATGTTCAAGATTGTGAAAATCGGAGTTCGTTTGATAGGTCAAATGTTTGGAGAAAGACAACATATAAATTTTGCCAATAATTACGACTAAATATCAAAATTGGAATAAAAAGGAGCTAAAAAAGAACAAGTGCAGGATTTTTTTTTCTAGTTTTGAATATGCACATTTTTGACCATTTTAACGACCTGGAATTGAGATGAGGCCTCATGAAAGTTGTAGAAGACTTCTCAAGGTTTTTGGAATGTACAAGATCACAAAAATCAGAGTGTGTTTGATAGGTCAAACATTTGGAGAAAGACAACATATAAATTTTGCCAATAATTACGATTAAATATCAAAGTTGGAATAAAAAGGAGCTAGAAAAGAACAAATGTAAGATTTTTCTATGTAGTTTTGAAAATGCATAATATTTACCACTTTAACGACCTGGAATCGGGATAAGGCCTCGTGAAAGTTGTAGAAGACTAGGTTTTCGGAATGTACAAGATCATGAAAATCAGAGTTCATTTGATAGGTCAAACTTTTGGACAGAGACAACACATAATTTCTGCCAATAATTACGAGTTTAAAGAATAAATTCCAATAAAGCAAGGCAAAGAAAAGATTTTGTTAGGACAAGATATGTCTGAATTTTTTATTATTGCTTAAAGTTGTAATTATTTTTAAGACAATGTAATAAACTAGACATTTCGAATTAGAGATAAATAAAGAAAAGAGATGTAAAAAGATAAGAGTTGTGAAAAGAGATTACTTGTCAACAACCAATAGTTATAACTCTTCACAACTACCACTCTCTCTAGGATTATTAGGCCTATATAAAGAGCACTTAGCTCTTCATAAAATCATCCCTTTTCTTCCCTTCTCTTTTTCTAGTAACGTTTTCTTTAGGATTATTTTTTTCTTCTTTCAATTTTTCCTTGCTAATTTTCTTTTCTTTTATTTTAAAACTTGTTTCTTTTATTTTTCTTTTATTTTCTGATTTCTAGTTTTCTTATTTTATTTTATAAAATTGTTTTATTTTGACTCTTTTTATTTAAAACCAATTTCTTATATTTTTCCTGAGGGATTTTCTATTTTATTTTTATGATTTAAAATTGTTTGATCTATTTCTTTAGTAGTTTAATATTTGATTTTTGTTTCTTGATTAGTTTTTATAATTGATTCCGTTAGTTCTTGCTAGATCTTGTTTTTTATTAAGAATTTTGTTTTGTATCATTAATGATTGATTATTTGGTTGTTCTTTGCATGACAATAACTTTCGTTATAATATTTAACATGAATTTGATGATTTTAAATATGTCTAGTGAGTAGTTTTATAATTCCGTTATGAGGTAATTTAATAATTCTTGAAAATCCTGTTGTGAGATTATAAACTTATGGTATAATTGTTATTTAATATCTAAAATTTCCTGAGCATAATTCCATGATTGTTTAATTAATAAGATATGAGGCCTACTATTTAGTTTAATTAAATAATCTACTACTAGATTAAAGACTTGAGTCCATAATTATTTTTGGATTTAATCCCAAGAGGCTTAGAGGAATGGAAGTTTAAGTTAAATAAATTTACATCTATGTGTTTATTGCTTAAGTCAACCCATTGCTTTCTAGTTTTTAATGTTGATAACAATTTTACTTAGAGATTGTATCCTAGGTAATTTGATTAGTTAGAGATTAATTGGGAATCATACTCTTGATTAACGACTAAGTAATTTTGATAGTGTAACTTGTCATACTTGTTACGCTACGGTCGACTATCTAATTAAAAATGATCTTTTTTATATCAATTATCGACAGAGAAGTCCAGCAATGGTAAATACCTTGTAATTGAATACCTTTTTTATTTGTTTAAATTTTAAAAATCATTGCTTTCTTTCTTAGATGTATCTTACAATTCACCAAACTCTAAATTTAGTTGTAACCCTGCAAACCCCAAATTCTTTTCTCTCCCTAAAAATTAATCTTGTAATTTAATAATTAATTTGAATAACAAGGATCGATCTTTGCTTACCCTGCTTATAGGTTTTAAGTAAAGTAATTTATTTTTGGTAACCACGACACTACCAGACTCCTTATAGATCAATATAGTTAATTAGCAAAAGTTAAGCTCGAAATCGAGTGATTAGAAGGTTGATTGAATGAATTGATTAAATCAAGAAGTTAATTTGAAACATGGGGCTTAGTTTGATTAAAAGAAATTCCTAAGGACCTAAATGGAATAGGGATAAGATTTTATGGGGGTCCAAATTTAATTAGATTAAACTTCCGATATGAAATTTGAGAAAATTTAAGTAAGGGTTAAAACATGATTTTCTTTTTTTTAGAACCCCTTAAACTGTAACCCTCCCCATCAGGTTTGAACCATTTCATTTATTCTCCCCTGTACAGAATAGAAACGAAACAGTAGAGGAATGGTGGAAAGGGGTGTTGACATTGTGGGAGAAAGGTTGGTTCAGCCACCAAACACCATAGACGAACCCTTTCGTTAATTTTTCTTCAGTCATTCTTCAAAATCGAACTATCAAGGAAGATTGGGAGTGCGTCGACCATTGAGGGGAGAAAGAGGACAGAAGATAAGGAGAAGACTGATTGAGTCCTGCATGTGAGAATCGAGAATTCGACTGGCTCATTGAACCGATTCTAGCCTCTCCAAAATCTCCTCCCTCTCACACAAACATTCGTTTCTCCCTTCCCCAAATCTGTCCAATTAGTTTTGAAGGAATATTCTTCAAGTCAGCCACGGTTTGAAGAGAAATTGGGTAGGAAGAAGAAAATTTGTATTGAGGTGAAGCTTGAAGTGGTGTTGCATGGTCATTGAGTGGAAAGAAATGTGAACTGATTTGGGAGAAAGAGTTTGAAGTTTCGGCCACCCCTGTCCAAGGTAAGAGGAAATGTTTTCTGATTGTTTATGGTACGAATTTTCATAAGCCCTTGTCTAACTATGTTATGATCCAATTGCAGTAAAGAGAATTTGTAGGAGACCACCTTGGAGTTCTCATTTTTATGGAGTTGGGATAAGAAACTTGTGAAATTCATAAGTTTGTGAATAAATTCGTGTGAAAATGTTTAGTTGTGATTGTAAAATGGTGTAGGTGTAAGAATTAATGACAAAAAGGAAGAGGAAATTTCAACCACTAAGGTTTGAGGTAAGAAGAAATTTGTTTTTAGTTGTTTAAGGCTGAAATTTCATGAGACTAGTGCCTAATTGCCTTCTGGTGTTAATGTAGTGATTTCATAAGGATATTTGAAGTTGGACTTGGGGAATTAATTTTGGACTAGGATTTCAAGTTTTGGACTAGGATTTCAAGGCTGAATTTGGCTTGGTAAGTAAATTGTTAAGTCTCGACAATGTGAGGAAATTAAAAATGATACTTGTTGCATATGGGTACCTACTGGTCCATGAATGGCGTGTATGAGGGGTGCTATAGATATCAGAAAATAAAGAGTCTTGTTCATGTAACTTGTGAAACTAGATGTTAAATTGCCTTGATGCATGAACTTGATGCACACACCAAGTCTAAAATGTACGGAAACGTGTGTAAAGCTATATTAAGCCACCTAGTCCAAAATGATGCCATACCTTATTTAGAACAATTGCGCACTTAGGAACTTTGAAATGGTTTGAATATTTGATGAGTATGGTTGGTTTTTGACATGTGTGTGGTTTGATACTGAACATATATATGAACCTCAGTGAGTTGATTTCGGTTTCAACGTGTTGTGTTAAGGATCGTCAACGTATTTGAAGTTTGGGTGGATTTTTAGGCTAAGCTAGGAAGCAACTGGATTTGCTAGCTTGGAGTATTGTAAGTAGACTTTATAAAGTATTGGCCTGCATTTAACGATTTGGTAACACATTTGATTGCATCGAGATTTAGAAACTTTGAATTTTGAAGTTTGTACAAAATACTTTCAATTGATGTGCTACGGCAACTATGTTGTTGAGCAATTAGGAAAACTCCGTTTGGAATCACAATGACCATTCAGTTATAAGTTTGAAATCTCTTAGTTTTTAGCTCTTGAGTATTTCATGTTTTTAAAGCTAGTGTCTTATTTAAATAAAAGCTATATGATTTCGCTTAATGTGGTTTTTCAGGAAATTTTCTGGTTTTGAAGTACTTATTTATAGTTGTTGTAATTTACTAAAGTTGATACTTTCTTGATGTTTTGAAATAGTACTAGTATTTTTAAATGTAGTTTTTGCTTTGAAAAAGTTAAATTGTTCGAAAATGGGTTGTAAATTAAATCTTTGGAAACTCTTAGAAAATTGTTTCGTTTGAGCTCGGGGTACCATGGTACCATCTAGGAGTTAGAACCCCGACATTTATAGGCTACTAAGGTTCGTTAGAGCAACTTTGAACCTGCTTCTTCGAGCACAGTTTCAGAAGCACTTAAACTTGTCCAACGTATATCAGACAAGTCCTGATTTCATTTGATCAATGAAATCAGGGAAAGTTTGGAAATATGACCATAGGTAGAGCCCATTTTTGGAGTTCGGTCACTAATAGCTACAGCAAATTATCTTTTTAAGTCTCTATGTGATATGTTTAGCTTACGCCTCATCTCACTTTCGAGTTTGATTTCTGAACCGGTTAGGGTTCAAGTATTCGAAGTTTGAACTATGTGATTTGAATTAAGAAGTCTAAGTTTGAAATTGTTTGTTATTTGAACATTTGAAGTTTGAACTACGTGATTTAAATTAATAAATATGAGTTTGAAATTGTTTGTTATTTGAACATTTAAAGTTTGAACCAAGTGATTTGAATTAAGAAATCCGAGTTTGAAATTGTTTATCATTTGATCATTTAAAGTTTGAAACTACGTGATTTGAAATAAAAATCTGAGTTTGAGATTCGTTCAGCATTTTTGGTTTCGAGCAAGTTTGAAATATTGGAACGTTTGAAAGTTCGGAATTTTGAACTGTTGCATACAATTATGTTTTGTTTTGAGTATTCATGAAATTTGAACTGCATTTGAATTTGGAAGCTTTGGACTTTGTTACGAAATTTATATCTTTCCATACTTTTCAGATTTAATTATGTATGCATGCTTTGACACTGTCCAACTCCGATTTGTGAAAGGATTTTGAATCCGATACTGTTATACGGTCTCTTACTAAGCCCTCACTCACCTCCCTTATTTTCCTCCTTTCAGATTAGGCTTCGAGGACTCTTGTTCCATGCTGAACTCCTCCTCCAAGGTCTTTACTTTTGTTTGAGGTACATGGGTGATATATGGTGATATATACTTTACTTTTGGACACAAGTCAGTTGCATAGTATACTGGTATGTAACTGTATATTGGGATGTAAATAATGTTCGTATTTGACGTTTTGAAACTGTTTGAGATGAGATCTCCAATGCTCATATCTGTATATATTTTGGTAGTCTAAAACTTGCTGATGTGATATGATATGATGTTGGAATTGTAAATGTGAAAACCAGTTGTGGATTATTGTTGTATTAAGTTTTCTGCAGGTTTGGGATATGTCAATTTACAGCAGTTATGCTGTCGAAATTTCATTAGAACCAAATAAAAGTAATGTGTTAACATAATCATTAGTATGCATGCTTAGGTGTTGGGTAAATGATTGTAGAATATTTGGATACTTTAAACTAGTATGGAATATGAGTCTGTTTTAAGAAAATGACAATACCTAAGTTAGATCGACATGTGTGAATTGGGACCAAGGGTACATACTCAATATAAGTGGTATAATCAACTTTAGACGTTGCGAATTGTACTTACTTGCACAAACAAACTCATATGTTAGAAAAGTTTTAAAAAAAATAAAAAAAGAAAAAAAAAGGCACCGAATTTGAAGTTTCCGGAAATTTGGGTGTGATAGTGAGCCATTTGATGCTCTCAAGGCTATGGGCTGGAGAGAATACACTACAAAAATATGATTAAAAAATAGGGAAAAAAAAAGCTATGAAAGATTGCTGGTCTAACATGACCAAAAGGACAAGAGTTAGGATGAATGGACATTGCACTTAGGGACTTACCAATCCAATTCTCAATTAATTGTATATCAATTTGCAAAACTTATCTTTCAACCTAACTGAACAATTTGCAGATATGACCAATGATGAGCTCAAATCTACCTATTTCAATTTTCCAGTGAAGTCAACATGTTGAGATAAACTAACAGTAAGAAACACAAACTTGGCCAGCTGTAAGTGACAACAAAGACAGCAGATATCAACTTGAATTGGCCATTGTATGAAGCAATTAACACAAAGAACTAGCAATCAGTTGTCAACTATTGTAAAGCTTCAGAAAACGAGGGAGGAAAAAAGATGAACTTTAGTTCCCTCAAATCTTATTGTTATTATTTATTATTTTTATTTTCCAGGGTGGTGTCAAAATGGTAGCAAGAATACAATAAAACTAAGTGATTAAAATCGTCTACCAAGAAACCAACTCATTAAAGCATAAATACTGAATGTCCTAAGGTGGATTACCAAATACATAAAGATCCAGACAAATTAAAAAGGAGTCACCATACAATTTGCAGAAAAAATTGCCTCTAAGATGAGTAATAGGAAATTACCAATCATGTTCGAAGGCTGTTAATGGCTTGCAGTAAAGGAAAACCGATATAAAAAGAGATTGCAGCAAGTTCTCAATCTTTGTTAACTATAACAAGAGAATCTGATTCAGGCAGCAACTCTTAAACCATGTTCGAGAAAAAAGTGCATGCATGGCCCATAGCTCTGCTGTCAACGCCAAAGACATACCAGCTCCATGAGTGAGATCTTGGAGCCACTTTCTGGATGATCTTTAAGCATCATTCCTGTCCTGAACCTTCTGTTCCATGATTGCCACTAGAAGTGAAGCCCACAATCACCTTGACATATTCAGGTGAAAGGGAAGATCAACAATCAGTTCTTTTTTAATTAGTTGATTGAGTCCTTGTTGGATCTTGACAGTCCTTTAGCTACTTCAGTCATTGAATAACCATAGCCAAGCTCCACAAAGATTAGAAAAGTATATGAGTTAAACCAACATGCCAATAGATATTTGCCAATAGCCTGTTAATCCATATTAGCTATCATGGCATATGCTGATTTTATTGATTAAGATGACATACAAAAGACCAGTCTGTAGAAACTAAAGCAGCTACGACCCGAGTTCTGCAAGTCTACCTCTTACAGAGAATGCAAGTTTCAATTCATTGACATAAACTAAACCCTCAACAACCTTTTGCCTGACCGTTATATAGGGTATAAAGCCCCTAGATGACATTGCTATAACTACCTTTCCTGCCAAAATATACTCACAACATTCCAAGCATCCTTCAACCACTGACTCATAGCTCTCAAAGCCAACGGGGTTACCTTTTCTCTCTAAGAATTCAATCATCTCAACAGCTTTCCATATCTCTCTGTTTGCCCGCAAAGTAGCCACAACCTTCACCACTGTTCCCTGCCTCGGTGTCAATCTAGTTTTTTGCACCATTTGCTTCACTAACTCCACTGCATCAGCTGTCCTTCTAAATGTGCACATTGCCGCAATCAAACCAGCATAACTCTCCAGATCAGGAGGGCAACCCGCTCTGCTCATACACCCCAAGACTTTAACAGCTTCCTCCAACCGGTCAACAGCACAAAGAGATGATATAATGTAATTGCACATCACAGAGTCAGGATAATACCCAATATCCTGCATCTGCATAAGGCTATCAGATTGGCCAAGGCAGTTGAGCCAAGCAGAAGAAAGGAGGAGTTTTATCTGGGGAGAAGGGAGACAACCAGATCGAAGAGTGCATTGGAGGATGGCAAGAGAAAGAGGGAGGGGGTGGGGACTCTGAAGAGTGTAGGAAAGAAGAAGCTCATAGGCAATGCGTGGGCGGCAGCGAGGCCTAATGGATCTAAATGATTGCAAAATTTCATTGACGATTTGGGTTCTAAGACACAGAGGGAAGGTGGAAAGAAATGAGAAAGGGTTTGGAATACGCCCTGCTTTATCTAAAAGAATGTCAGGAAGTCGTTTATAGGTTTTGGCTACAACAGCAGCTTTTACAGCGTCTTCAACAGAGTAAATTAAGGAAGAGTAGAAGAAGCATGGATAGAGATTAAAGAGAGATGCACGAAGCTTTGCTGGTCTAAGTGGCATCATTCTGAGCCGTAGAAGCCAAATTTTTAAGAATTCAGAGCCAGTTCAAGCTAATTAAACACGAAACTTAAAGCAGATAAAAGGGAATTGGAGAAGAAATAAAGAAAACAAAACCCTGGGAATGAGGCTGGGAGACTGAACGACGCAATCATGCGACTGCGGAACCGGATCCATTTTACCACATTACCTTTTTCTTTTTTTCAGTTTTATTTATTTTGATTTTTCATATAATGTAAAATATAAATATATAAATATTATTATTTTATATTTATGATATATAATTGTGAATGTATTACAATATAAAAAAATGTGTCATTGTTTATAAAATAAAATTTTAAATAAATATTTGAAAAGGAAGAAATGCAAGGATAACACAACTCTTAATCGAAAAATTCTATTACTACCCCACGTTTTACTATTCCTATCCCAACCCATTTTTTCAACAGTAAAAAAACGGATAAAATGACAAAATTCGCCCCATCAAATAATCTGGCATGATGCGCAAGTCTTACTTGCCCGACCAATACGCGCAAGTGAAACACGCGCAAGTTTCACTTTCGCAAACGTCGGAAATTCGCACAAGTTTACTTGCGCGAAAGTCACATGTTCGCACAAGTGAAACTTGCGCGAAAATGTAGCGCAAGTTTATCTTGCGCGAACTAGTCGCACAAGTGAAATTTGCGTGACAATATAGCACAAGTTTCACCTGCGCGACATTTGCGCGCAAGTGAAACTTGCGCGAGATGTGGAAAAAATGTGTTCTGTGGTTAAAAAATATTAGGTGTTTGTTGTTAAAAGTATAACTGTTGTAAAAAAAATTGCTCTTCTGTGTCTTTTTCTTCTCGTTCTACTTTTTTCTCTCTTTTTGTTCTGTTCATGCGTTTTCTCTTCTACCATTTTTTTCTTTCTCACGAGCCCACCCTTCCCAGTTTACATTTCATGGAAAATCTTCTTGATGATAGCTACGAAGAGTACGAAAGTTTTGTTGAAAGTGTAGAAGCCGACGAAGAAGGAGAAGAGGTTAAAATTTGTCTTCTGCAAATTGAAATCCGGAGAAATTGCGCCATATTTCAGCGCAAGTCACGCTTGTGCGGGATTTCCGCGCAAGTGGATCTTGCGCGGGATTTCCGCGCAAGTGGCGCTTGCGCGTGATATCGGCGCAAGTGGCGTTTGAGCGGAAATCCCGCGCAAGTAGAGCTTGCGCGAGAATTCCGCGCAAGTCAGCTTGTGCAAGAATTCCGCGCAAGTCAGCTTGCGCGGAACTTCATGTTTCGCGCAAGTGTCAACTTACGTGGAACATGCCTGGCTTGCACAGATCTGTCTTTTTGTGCGCTCTTGTACTAAAATTCAATCTTAATTTTTTAATATATTATTTATTATAATAATTATAATTAATGAATTTGTTTAATATTTGTAGAATGATAAAAGGATAGTGTATAGCGGAGAATCGAAAAGTGTCCATGAAGAAATATTTGACTGTACCGATGCATTTACTGCTAACCAAGTAAGTAGTTTTAAAATTAATATAATGTTTTAATACAAATCTAGTAGAAAAAACTAATTATTAAATTTATTTTGTTTCAGGTTTTCAATTGTCGAAATACCTTAATCGCATGGGCTAGAGAGCTTGGAAAAGAGCTAGGTTTTGTTGTTGTGATAAGATCATCGGAAGTTGATGTTCCTCGAAGAAGACCTAGAGTTCGACTTGTATGTGAAAGGTATGGAACATATAAGTCAAGTACAAATGAATTGCATCAATTGGGAACGGGAACAAAGAAGTGTAATTGTCCATTTGAGTTACTAGGGGTGAAATTGGACGAGATCGATAGTTGGGCAGTGAAAGTAGTATATGGGATGCATAATCATTTGGCTGCACAACAGCTAGAAGGACATTCCTTTGCTGGTCGATTAACAGTGCAAGAGCAAAGTATGGTGGGTGATATGATAAATGCTATGGTAAACCAAGAAAAATTTTAATGATGTTGAAACAACATGATAAGAATAATGTAAGTACCATCAAGACCATCTACAATGCACGACAAAAATATAGAATGGATGACAAAGTTGGTAGATCACAGATGCAACAACTCATGAAATGCTTGAATGATTGCAAATATGTTGAGTGGCATCGGAGTGATGAGTCAAGTGATTGTGTTAGAGACTTATTTTGGGCACATCCAACAGCTATAGATTTGTTGAATGCTTTTTCCAATGTATTAGTTATGGATTGTACATATAAAACTAATAGATATCGACTCCCACTCCTTGAGATTGTTGGTGTAACATGTACAAATCTAACTTTTTCAGTTGCATTTGTTTACATGGAGTCTAAGCGCACTGACAACTACACTTGGGCATTAGAGAAGCTGAAAAGTTTGATGTCTTCTGATTCAACACCTTCTGTCATTGTTACTGATAGGGATTTAGCATTGATGAAAGCAGTACAGACAGTGTTCCTTAGCGCAATTAATCTCTTATGTAGATGGCATATATCAAAGAATGTACTTGCTCATTGTAAAAAGTTTTTTGAGAGCATGGAGAAGTGGGAGGCATTCATGTCATCTTGGGGCGTTCTTGTATCCTCTTCAAATGAGTATGAGTATGAAGCAAATTTAAGTTCAATGGTCTCTCATTACCGTTCTTATCCTAGAGCGCTCGAGCACTTAAGAGATACTTGGCTAACTACACATAAAGAGAGATTTATTGCTGCTTGGACAAATAAAGTAAAGCACTTTGGAAATGTTACAACAAATAGGTATGCATGTTTACAAAGTTTAAAAGTTCTTATTTTCACAACTTATACAATTTATTCATTATAATCAAACATTTTTCGAATGTCATGTAGGGCTGAGAGTGCACATGCGAAGTTAAAGAGGCACCTTGGATCGTCCCAAGGAGATTTTGATTCATCTTGGAAAGTTATCAACTCTCTGATTGAGCTACAACATACGGAGATAAAGGCTTCGTTCGAGAGAAGTGTTATTGTTGTTGAACATAATTTTAGACCAGCTTTGTTTAGGGAGTTACGAGGATTGGTGTCTAGGACAGCGTTGAATATACTTTTGAAGGAGGCGCATCGAGCAAATGATACCGGCATTGACCATCTTATTTGTGGTTGCATCATTAGAAGCACACATGGGTTGCCTTGTGCTCATGAGATTGCTGAATTCATGAGGGATGAGAAACCTATTCCCTTATCTGTTTTGGATCCTCATTGGTCGAAGTTGGACTTGAAGAAGAAAACTGTTGATTATTTGGCTGAGCTGAATCTTGATGCCGAGTGGGAGCTAATAGTGAAACGCTTCAATGCGTGTGATCTCTCAGGAAGATTAGCCTTGAAGAAAAAATTAAGAGAACTAAGTGATCCAGCAACTACATTCCTTATTCCTCCACTCGAGAAGGCTAAGAGCAAAGGCCGTTCAGACAAATCAACTCGACGTGCCCCTTCATACTTTGAGATTGTTGAATCTCAACATGATTGCACATCAACACCCGCAAATTTAAATTCAGCAACTAAAAGGATGAAGCTACCAATTAATTGAAAAAAGAAAGTGAAATTTATTGATTCTTTCCCTTTAAAGATACGCCCCTTCATACGCTCTACTGTGGATGTTGAGTCAGATGGACATTGTGGCTTTCGGGCTATAGCTGGGTTGCTAGGCATGGGTGTTGATGCATGGGCGAAGGTGCGACAAGATTTGATTGACGAGATATGTGATTTTCGAGCTTACTATGTTAGTCTCTATGGATCCATGGAGCGTGTTGAGAATTGTTAAAGACATGATATAGGTCACTTGATAGCACAAAGTATATAAATGGATGACTTTACCCGATATAGGTCACTTGATAGCAACAAAGTATAATGTTGTGCTCGTCCATTTATCTTCGAGACAATGTTTGACATATCTCCCGCTTAGAACTGCACCACCTCCACCGCTACAGCATGGATTCATAACAATTGGATGTGTTAACGATTCTCATTTTGTTGAGGTATTGATAATGATATATATGTCACACTTTAGATATTGTGTATTTCATTTATTATGCGTTTAACAATGCTATTTTTCAGGTATTTATGGACCCGTTTGCGCCAATACCTCCGATTGCATGCAATTGGTATCGGTATTGATGTGACTTTGCTTGTGAGTGGGAGCTTCCATATGTATCTCTCATCGAAGAATTTCAAAATTTATTTTCGAGATCAGATGTTGTCATTAGAGAAACCATTGACTTAGATGACATATGATATTTTATTAAATATTACTGTATTTGATATGTATGCCTTGTTAAGATTGTATTATCGATTTATACATTATATGTTTTAATAACATTATCCAAATATCATAAAGATAATCTGTATGTTTAAGAAACAAAAAATCACTAAATATCATTACTAAATTATAAACAAAAATCACTACATATTTTAATAACATTATCTAATATCATAAACATAAACTGTATCTTTACAAAACAAAAGTCATTACCAAATTAACTAATACACTAATCCTCCGACGCATCCGATATAATTGCCTTGCCTCTCCTCCTCCCGATCCTAGTATAAAAACGTGTAGGCGGAGGAGCTATGTCTGATGTAACTGGTGGAGCTGTCTCCGAGGAAATAGGAGCTCGTGGAGGAGCTGAAGGAGGTGCATGTGATGGAGCTGGATGAGGAGCTGAAGATGAAGCAGCATCTGACGACCCAGTTAATATGTCATGCAGGTCGTGAAGTCCCTTTGCCAATGTCTCCACATCTTGGTTGCCGCACATGAGTAATTCAATGTAAGAAATTGCCCTCAAATTGCGCTGCAAGACAATACATGAAAGAAATTTTATCAAATTAAATAGTATGAAAAAATTTTATTCACTTGAGATTTAGTGTTAATAACTTACGTTAGAATAATCGGACTCGACAAGGGGAGCTTGAAACCTCGATCTGCGTGCTGGGTTTTGTACGAATCGATGAGAAATGGCTTCATACCAAGCCATATAATCTGGAGCTGTCTCTCTTGGGATCACAAATCTTCATCCTCTATTCTCTTCTGTGAGGACATACATAGGCCATCTCTGCCATATATTATTCATAAACTGATAAATAACATCGTAAGTGGCGCTCGTACTACCTCTCCGTGCTCTAAATGGCGCCAAAGGTCTTGGAGGTACGGTCTGTACATAGCCCCACTGCCGTAACACTCTCTCTGGATGATACGGCTCCACGACATCCCCAGCTTTCAAACAGACGGTGAAAAACGTGATCGGAGGCAACGGATGATGTATCCGACTATCTGCATAGGGATCCCAGCACACCTGGTTACACTGAAGGTCATCTAACTGCTCTCGCAAGACCTTCACATCCTGGCCATAAGTACGTGGCTTCCATCGTCGAGCTCAAGGCATACTCTCCTCGTAGTTAACGTTCACCTCCGAACTTAACGACGGAAAGTGCTCATAAATCCAAGCCTACATCAAATAAAACATTAATCATTAATAAATTATAAACAAATAATTTATAATTAACAAGTTAGATAACGTATATTATAATACCTGTAAAAGGGTCATATAGCCGCCAATCCCATGCACTTTCGACCTGCTCGCAAGACCTGGCTGTCTATACATATGAGCAAGAGCACCTGTACCCCACGCGTATTCACTGATAGTCGCTACCTCCTCTAAACAGTGCAATAATGACACGGTAACATGTGACCCACTCTTATCTACAAAAAGAGTGCATCCAAGCAAGTGAAGCAAGTATGCACGAGTAGCAAATACTATCTCCTCATCACTGGAGCTGTCGGTGACATGGCTAAATTTTGCTCTCAACCACTGCAATGTCACACTAGACCCACGACCGATGCTCGTCGCCGCTTGAGCCTCGAAAATAGAGACTCCTAACAACTGTACTAATACTCTAATGGCTTCCTTCACAGAGATGTGCCGGCAAAATACGATCGCCCCGGTCACTGGTATGCCTAGGAGGGTAGCTATATCATCAAGAGTAATCGTCATCTCTCCAAAAGGCATATGAAATGTATTCGTCTCTAGCTGCCACCTCTCACAAAAAGCAGAGATGATGGTGTTGTTGCATGTGCGGTAACTACAGTCAACTAAACTCGCTAAGCCGGACTGCATAACCAAGGAAAGAATACGAGATCTATCATCATCTAAGATCCACTGAGAGATTTTGTTGCTATGATTCAAGACCTTCAAATTGGCTCGCTCCTATATCGAAAACAACAAACAATAAGTTATTTCAAAAGCGTCATGTTATCACATCTTGCAAAAACATATTACTAAATTTTTGAAACGAGAATTACCTGCCCATCCCATATTGCAAAAGCAACATGTGATCTAAAACTTCTGAGAACTGATGTATCAGTCGGACCTCCAGGACAAGGCTCGACTTCCTCCTCTGCATAATCTGCATCTAGCTACTCAACCTGCTCGACCTGCTCAGCCTGCTCGTCTTGCTCGACCTGCTCGACTTGTTCAGCTTGCTCGGCTTGATATCTCCTTACTCGTCGTCTCCTCTTAGAGCCGGTAGGTCGCTGTCGTCTTCCATGAGATGAATCTCCACCTCGTGTATTAGCCATGTCTGAAAAAGAAAAATATTTAAATAATTATCAAACATATTAAAAGCCAAGACACTAAGTGCAATAGTTGAGTGCAAGTGTGTAAGGAAGTAAAAAGTGTACAAGTGAGTGGAAGTGTGAGTGAGTGACGTGAGGTGTGTGTCGTGCAAAGTGAGAGTAAGTGAGAAATAATAGTGTCAAGTGTGTCTACATTGTCAGCAAGTATAAATAAGCAGATCATAACAAGTGAGCCTACAGTGCTTAAATAGAACATAGCATGAAATATATCTGACAATGCTTAAATAGAACATATCATGAATAATATATCACATTATTTATTTGATAATATATCACACCTCTTTGATAATATATCACATTATTTATTTTTCAAACAATACTTAAATAGAACATAGCATGAAAAAATTAACATACATCAAGCACATACCTAGTGGTAGTAGTCTTACAGTGCAATAGCTTGTACAGATTGATGGCAGCAATCGAAGGGTGATGGTGGCAATAGTCTGCATAATTATAAACTTTAGTCAGATGATTAAATAAAAAATCATAAAAACCAGAAATAATTGCAAAGGAAGCTAAACAGATTCTAAAACAGAAGGAAAAACAGAATGTAAAACGCCCGCGCAAGTAAGACTTGCGCAGGTTCCTCGCACAAGTGACACTTGCGCGGGATCCTAGCGCAAGTGACACTTGCGCGGGTTCCTCGCGCAAGTGACACTTGCGCGGGATCCTAGCGCAAGTGACACTTGCGCGGGATCCTCGCTCATGGTGTGCCCGCCGCTCGACCTGCGCGGCCTCTCGCAGGCGTGCCACCTGCGCGGGGCTGGCCTCGCGCAGGCGTGCCACCTGCGCGGGGCTGGTTCGGCGCCAGTGGCACACCTGCGAGCTGCGCGAGCGGGCACATGATGGCGCAGGAGCTTCGTACACAACTAAGAATGCCATTTTTACCTTAATGGTAGGAGATTCGTACCAGGAAGGAGGAAGAAGGAAGGAGGAGGAGGAGGAGAAAGAAGCAGGTGTGAGTAATGGGTAAAATTGTATTTTACTTAATAAGGTTTGTTTGGGGTGGGGTAGATTTAGTAAAATGTGGGGTATGTATAGAATTTTCCCTCTTAATCCTTTAGTTACAAATGTATCGACAGAGACTGGGTGCCAGTCTCGCCGGTCGCCATGAGAGCCATAGCTTGGAACTGTTGTGCACTTGGAAACCCACGAGCAGTTAGAGCTCTAAGAGAGCTTGTGCGAAGACAAGATCCCCGTGTAGTTTTTCTTGCAGAGACAAAATTATATGTTTCAAAACTAGAGAAATTTAAGAGACAATGTGGAATGTTTGGGTGTTTTGGGGCAAGTGGACATGAACGAGGAGGTGGTCTGCTTATTTTGGAAGGAGATTGTGGCATTGGATCTTCAAAGTTTTTCTGATCACCACATAGACATGCTGGTAACTGAATCCAATGCTAATTTACAGTGGCGCCTCATGGGTTTTTATGGCCAACCAATGACACATTGATGGCATGAGACATGGTAGCTGCTGCGGCGATTAGGAGCTCAATATGATAAACCGTGGCTTTGCTTTAGCGATTTCAATGAAATTTTGTGGTCCCATGAGAAATCTAGTTCTTGTCCAACATGGGAAAGTCAGATGAAATAGTTTCGGGATGCCTTGGAAGTTTGTGATTTGGCTAACTTGGGATTTCATGGAAAATGATACACTTGGGTACGTGGTAAATCAGTGGCAAGTCAAGTGAGGGGAAGATTGGACCGTTGCCTTGCAACTACTGCTAGGGTGGATAGGTTTCCTCGCAATGAAGTGCAACATCTGCTAAGTTCGATGTCAAACCATATCCCCATATATATCAACACTGAACCAAAGCCAGAGAGCTCCAAGATTAGACAGAGGGCATGCTTTCGATTTGAAGAAGCTTGGACTAGGGACTAGGAATCACTACTAGTAGTCCGAAAAGCATGGGATGAAAGTGGAGTGGTAGGAATTCATATCAAATTACGAAGTACTGCATGTCAGATGTCTCAATGCAGCAAAGAAAGGTTTCACGGCTTGCATACTAGAATCAATGCTGCGACAAAGATGTTGTATCAATTTCAAATTGTTCAAGCATGGATGAGGATCTACAAACAAAACAATTGATGAAGCCCAAGATTAACAAACTTCTTGAACAAGAAGAAATTTCTGGTGGCAAAGGTCTTAAGTCTCATGGCTACATGAGGGTGAAAGAAATACAAGGTTTTTCCACTCCTAAGCAAGTAAGAGACAGTGGCAAAATAGGATTAAGGGCTTGTTCAATAGTAAGGGAACTTAGTGTGAATCTGATGATGAAGTCTGTACTATAGCCATGGAGTTTTTCCAAGATCTATTTCGATCTTCAACAGATTCCTCTGGGAATGATGTTTTATCTTCAGTTAAAGCTATTGTTTTTTTTTTTTTGAAGAGTAGATAATTTTATTCCAAAATAAGCCATCAAGAGATAGGCTTATGAACAGTACACAAGAGCCATGTCGCAGAAGTGAACAAAAACAAAATACTAACAAGAAAACAAAGAATTAAAGCTGAACAGATAAAACACCAATTCTGTTAACTCCTGATTTAGCTAAGCTATCTGCAATGAAGTTTGCTTCTCTAGGAATATATGAAATTTCCACCAACTGGATCTTACGAGAGAGTTGAGAAAGATGATTTGAAAAATTTCTCAAGAACCATGGGGTTGAACCTGGAGTATTTGCCCAACCTACAGCATTCTTTGAATCACTTTCTATTAATAAGGGGCAAGAGTTAGAGAATCTTGTGGTTGAGTAAAACAACATTGCTTCTCTAATTGCAAGATATTCTGCCATGTTTGAATCAGCTTGACCAATGGATTTGGAAAAAACTCCTTTGACTACTCCGTGATGATCTCTTAGAACTCCTCCAATTCCTGCAGGCCCTGGTTTCCCAAGCGAAGAACCATCAACGTTGAATTTCATGAAACCTGGAGAAGGACATGACCAGGAGCAATTTTGTCTAATCACTTTAACAAGGGAAGGATCTGAAATAACACTAAGGTTTGAGAGAAACACATCAGTAGGATAAGTGTTACCAGGCCACTTTGCATTAAACCAGTACCCAAGTCTCATACCAATCGCTTGAAAGAGTTGAGCTTCATCCAAAAATTTACAATTAAAAACCATGTCATTTCTGAAGATCCAAATGGACCAAATCACTGCAAAAAAGGCCATCAACCAAACTTTTGAAGAGTTTGTTGAAGGGCAAGATGATTGCCAAAGCAAGAAAAATGATTTTGCATTGCTTGGACAGACCCAATCCAAATTCCAGTAACCAATAATACGCAACCAGATTCTCCAAGAGACAGGGCAGGTGAAAAAAAGATGATTTACAGTCTCCAACTCATGTTTACAAAAAACGCAAAGAGCCTGATCCATGTTCAGAACATTCCTCTTGACTAATTCCCATTTTACCGCAACTTTCCCATGAAGAACTTGCCAACAAAAGATTTCAACCTTTGGAGGAGCAAAGCCAACCTAGAAAGACTTCCAGTTGAATGAAGGAAGAGAATTAGTTGTATGATGTTGAAAGAAATGATAGAAGGATTTTGTAGAGTAGATGCCTGAAGTGGATTTCCTCCAGATAATGCGATCTGGACAGCCTTTATCTAAGAAGACTGAATTTAGCAAATTCCAAAAATTATTCCACTGAGATACTTCCCATGCGAAAACTCTTCTTCTAAGTTCCACTTTCCAAGACCAAATCTCATTATTCCAATGCCCAGACTCACAAATGTAACCTTGTTTGTTTACTGAGAGAGCGAAGATACGAGGGAATCGCTCTTTGAGAGAAAAAGAGTAGATCCATGTGTCAAGCCTGAATTTAATATTTTCCCCTTTTCCTACAGAAAATCCAAGACCTGCAGAGACAAAGTTGTAAAATTTGTTATTCGGGGAGAGGGGGGAGGTGATATTTCTCCACATTTTGGATGAAGAGGAGGAGGAACCCAGTGGGGGAACCAAAATATTTTGCTCACAACCTGTTCTCTCTATAACAACTGTTCGCCAAAGGCTCCCCAGTTCATTCTCGAAGAGCCAAATCCATTTATTGAGGAAGCTTCTATTTTTTAGTTCTAAATCAGCCCAAACCTCCGAGCTCCTTATCCAAGCAAATAATATTCCAATCAAGAAGATGCAGTCTATTCCTCTGACTATTTCCATTCCAAAAAAAACGATCGTTGGATTTTTTCCAATTCATTAATAATTCCCTTTGGAATTTGAAAAAGAGTCATGTAATATAAGGGAAGACTAGCAAGGACAGATTTAATCAATACCAACCTGCCTCCAACTGAAAGAAATTTGTTTTGCCAAGAAGAGAGCCTTTCCTTAAACTTGTCAACAATTGGACGCCAAGTGGAGAGTTTTGAATAATTCGATCCAAGAGGCAAACCCAAGTATTTCACAGGAATTGACTCTGCTTTGCATTTAAGAATCTCAACCCAAGTTGAAATCATGTTGTCTTCCACCCCAATTCCAACAAGACTAGACTTTGTGAAATTTATTTTTAATCCTGAAATTAGCTGGAAAGCTTTAAGAATTCTCTTGATTACCAGCAATTGATCTAACGAAGGGTTGAGAAGATGATAGTGTCGTCAGCAATCTGAAGGTGAGTAAGACAAAGGTTGTTTTTGCCAATTGAAAACCCGTTCAACAAATTAAGAGATAAGGCTTTCTGAATCATAGAGCAAACAGTTAAAGCTATTGTTAATTCGGAGATGAATGATTTGCTACTCTCAGAGTTCTGCGCAGAGGAGGTAAAACAAGTTTTAGACCAAATGTGCCCCACCAAGGCACCAAGACCAAATAGATTACCAACTTTGTTCTATCAAAAGTATTGGCAGGTAGTTGAGGCTGATGTTATTTCTTACTGCTTGGACTATATACAGGGACGATGTTCTTTACAAGAGATTAATCAGACAAATGTGGTGAGCCTTCCAAAGGTACACAACCGACAGTATATATCCACAATTTTGACCTATGCGCCTTTACAATGTATTATACAAGATTATTGCAAAGGTTTTAGCAAACCAGTTGAAAAAGGTGCTGCCTCAATGTATCAGTGAAACGCAAAGTGCATTAGTTCCTGGAAGGTTAATATCAGACAATATAACTGTGTTATTTGAGTTACTACATTCATCGAAGGAGAGGAGGACTAGTAATACAGGTTACTTTGCGCTCAAACTAGACATGAGTAAGGCATACGATAGGGTGGAGAGGTCTTTTTTGAAGAAAGTGATGCTTGCTTTGGGGTTTGCTGAGCCATGGGTGAACACGATAATGAGTTGCATAACTTCAATATCCCATTCCATGTTGATTAATGGGACTCGTACAGCTCCTTTCCTTCCTGATCGTGGTCTTCGACAAGATGATCCACTTTCACCATATTTATTCTTGCTCTGCTCAGAAAGATTGTCAGCATTGCTGGGACAGGCTCAACAATACGGTCATCTGTCAGGGGTTAAAGCTAGTAGGCATGGCCCTAGCATCACTCATCTTTTCTTTGCAAACGATTGCTTGTTATTTGCTAAGGCCAACTAACATGAAGGAGACAAGTTGCACCAAATCCTGTGCCACTATGAAGCTGTGTCAAGACAACAAATAAACTATGAGAAGTCTATTTTATTTTTCAGCCTAAATATTAGTCCACTATAGAAGGAGTTGCTCAGGGCAAGGTTTAGTGTCCATTAAACGTCCAATTTGAAGAAATATCTTGGGTTACCCTATATGGTTGGACACATAAGCATCGTGCTTTCAGGCTATACCCACATATACCATGAGTGTCTTCCTTCTTCTAGTGACCTTGCCAGGGAAATTGATGCTATATTGGCCAATTACTGGTGGCGTTCCTCCAAAAACAACAAAGGTGTTCACTAGTTGACATGGAACTTAATGTACCAAGCTAAGGTGGATGGTGGCTTAGGATTCAGGAACATGCGGAACTTCAATTTAGCTATGTTGGCGAAGCAAAGGTGGCACTTGCTAATGTGACCACATACCTTGGTGCATTCAATTTTGCAAGCAAAGTACTTTAGGGACCAGGACTTTATGGATTCAGCTTTGTGTAATAACCCGTCCTTGATTTGGCGTAGCATATGGCAAGCTAAATCAGTGTTAGCAACATGGGTTAGATAGAGAATTGGTGATGGACAGACAATGCGAGTTTGGAAGGACAAATGGGTGCCAACTCTTCTAAGATTCCAACTTCAAACAGATCCCTCTCATCTAAATAGTGACATGCAAGTCTGTGACTTGTTGACTGAGGACAAGTCTTCATGGAATCTGGATCTGATGCATACCATGATGCTTGCTGATGAGGCTGAGCAGATTCAAGTTCTCCCCATTTCAAGGCTTGCCATACCTAACACTAGAGTATGGCACTATACACCACATGGGCACTACACAATTAATACTGGATACAAAATCTTTTGTCATCAAGATGATATGCCACTCACAACCACTAGATCCTTGGAGCAACAATTATGGTGGAATAAATGGCAGTTGAATGTGCTTACCAAGATTAAGGTGTTTACATAGAGGATCGACCACAACATTTTGCCAATCAGAATGAATCTTATTAATCGACGAATCCTTATCTCACCCAAATGCTTCGGGTGTGAAGGTATCCAAGAAACTGTCTCTCATGCCGTAAAAGAATGCCTCATGTAGCGAGTGTTTGGGGAATATTTGCTGATCAGTTTCTTTGCTATGGAGGATATTTTGTGGCTTGGTTCCAGACAATTATGGAGATCACTGATCTAGATAAGGGTACCTTGATTGTGGTTATTCTATGGGCACTCTAGAATGATAGCAACAATGTACTGCATGGAAATGGATGTCGGGAATCGTATTCAACAGGTGCTTTCATCACCAATTACCTACAGGAATTGAGAGATGCTCACATCCACTGCCCAATGCACCATCCCAATACCACATGCACGTGGGTGCCTCCAGCGCCAAGGAGATTTAAGGTGAACTATGATGATGTTATAAGAAGTGAGAATAAAAAGGTTGTGGCTAGGGTTGTGATTCAAAATGATAAAGGGGATTTCATGGCTGCCATGCAGTGGGGATATCAATGCATACAAATCCTATATTGGTTGAGGTGCAGGCACTGATTATAGCAATAGATTTTGCTATTTCCATGGGCTTTCAGGAAGTGGAGATAGAGGGAGACTATTTGAGTGTTATGTTGAAAATGCATGGAATTGAGGTAGATTTATCACCAGTAGAGACACTGTTCGTAGAGGCCAAAATAAAGTCTAATTGCTTTACATCATGTTTATTTAGGCACACAAAATGTAAAGGGAATGAAGCAGCACACCAATTGGCTAACTTTGGACTAGGTATTGGCCATGAGGCCATTTAGTAAGAAGAAAGCCCAAGTTGGCTTAATAATGTACTGCTACTATACCTTTGTTCTTTTACTAATTAATAATAAAGTATGCGAACTATTTTACTCAAAAAAATAATAATTGAAAAACAATTCAAACATAAATAAAAATAATATTTAAATATTTAATAACAAAAATATTATTCTATATAAAAATAATTTTGGTAATTTTAAATTATTTATTAAATCATAAATTTTATTTTATACAAATTTTAATTTCATTCCTTTAATGGTTATTTTCTTTTTCTTTTTGTAGTTCACTTCACTACATTCGTTGTGTTTGCATCCACGTACACATCTCACTACAAATTTTAATCTCACCACTCTAGTACCTACTCTCACCGCAATCTTTGTTTACAATCTCATCTGAATCAACCTCACCACCTATCTAAATCTACTCTTAGTACGTTTTGATAAACCTTTTAACACTTTAACTAAGCATTCATTCAATCGGAACTCTAAAAAAAAAACCACCTTTGAAGTATAGAAAGAGAGTAGAGAAACAGAGAACGTTGTGATTTCTCTATTATTGGAGTAAGTAGTGTACACCTCAATAAAACAAATTTGCAAGAAAAACATAACTATCACGTGACAAAGGCACAAACCGAGCCCATTCCTACTACTTATATGATGGGACGTTTGAGAATAAACTAACCATTAAAAAATTAATTATTTAATACACACATATTTATTTAAAATTCAATATATCCACTCATATATAAAAATGATTTCTTTTCATTTTTGAACATAGCACTCTTTTTTATATTTCAAATTAATTTTCTTTTCTTTTATTTTTTAATCATAAAGAGGTACAAGGGGAAATAAGGTTTTAGACCTTGGATCTAATCATTCTTAAAAAGATGTAACAACCATTAAGCCAAACATTGATCATTAAATTTTTTATTTCTTCAAAAAAATTGAATTTATGATAATAAACAAACAAAAATCAAAACATTTTGTCTTAATGTACATGAAAGTTAATCGAAGGTGTATTAAGCTCTCATTATTTGTTAAAGATTCATGTTTCCTTTTATCAACTAATTTATTAAAGAGATTTACAAGTAGAGAAGGCAAAAGTTGACTCGACCCGAAAACCAACCCGTACAATCCGAAACCAAACCCAACCAATTTGCTTTGATTAAAAAAGTCAACAACCCAAATCCAACCCGATCTTAATCCAAATTGATTCGAAACCAAATTGATCTAATTCAAATTGATCTAAACCCAACCTAATCCAAATCCGAATTGTTTCGAACCTAAATTCATCTGAATTTAGATTAACCTGAACTCGACTTGACCTAAACCCTAATTCATCCAAACCCAAATTGACTCGAAGCTAAATTGATCCGAATCCAAACTAACCCAAACCCGAAAAGATTCAAACTTAAATTTATGATTATCAATAAATATTTAAATGTCAAAATTAATGATAAAAATATTTTATTATAGTAAAATATAATTTTCTAATAATACAAGTGTTATATTTTTTGAATTTGATTAAACTTAAATATTCACTTTTATGTTCTATTCATTTGAACCTAACCAAAAACAAAAATCTGCAAGAGATAATGTATAATTATTTAATAGCTAATCTATTACAAAGTATAGAAGCTACATTACTTACATTTAATGTCTCCAATTTTTTTACAAAAAATAAAGAGAAATGAAAGAGATGTATAGTAGTATATTATAGTATTTAGTAGGGATTATTAAATCATTTTGATGCATAGAGTTAACAATTATTATAGATAACAGAAATAAAATGAAAAAGATGTGATTAATTTATGAATATTGGTAAATATATTATAAAGAAAACTATCATATAGATTATTAAATATTTTTAATATTTCAATTCCAATTTTATTATAGGTCATGCAAAAAGAAAATTTTATTTTCATGAGTTTTGTGATTCTTAGAAATATGGTTTTAGTTCATTTTCATTCTAGACAAATCACACCAAGATAACTAAGCCTAACCCGAAAAACCTACTCCCTTAACCCAAATCCAAATTCGACCAACCCAAATTGACTAAAAAAGTCAATGACCCAAACTCAACCTGATTCGAACCCAAAATGATCCAAACACAAATTGATCAGAATTCAAATTGACCTAAACCCGACTAAAATAAATCGATTTTTCCTTGACCCAAACCTGATATGATCCGAACCAAAAAAATCCAAACCCAAAATGATCCGATTTTTCTTTAACCTAAATTGATTCGATCCAAAATAACCTCCCATTTGCCATTAATATTTACAACTATTAGTTTTCTTGTAGTGAAAAAAGTAGTATGTAACAATAATGAACTTGTAGAAAAAAAATTGTAACAGTAATTAAGGATGAAAAATGTGTTTAAAATTAAATATTTGGTATATTTAGCTTTTATTTCTCTAGTTACTAAATACATAACTTCTTTTTGAGTGTGATTAGTGACTAATTAAATTAACTAGTTGAAGACTTTGAAAAACTTTTCTAGGTAAAACACTTTTATGAAGTTATTTTAAAAACAACAGCTTTTTTACACAATGCAAATGGTTTCGAAAATATTGTTCCTAGACTACAATACTTACTCTTAAGAAAAATTCAATTGCAATTTGAATTCCTCTTGTAAACTCACTTGAAAAGAAATAGAAAATAGTGTAAGAAAAAGAGTTCTAAAAACACTACTAGAATAAATTCAAAGACTATGTTTTAAAAGTGTAGTTTATGACAAAATATTACGTTTTTCCAACCATAATATGTTCTAGCGCGGTCTTTTCTAAGGTATCATAGACTACAATTTCTATGAACATAATCTAATTTATGATATTAGACTACAATTGTTATCATCGTATGATATATGATATTAGACTACGGTTATCGAAAGAACATAGTCTTTTATTGTATAATTTAGATGATGTTTTTTAATTTAAACCATGGTCTTTTTTGTAAGGATAGATTACGTTTCAAGTTTATAATTGTGGTCTTCTTAGTTAAATAATTCATTTTTGTTTTGCAAAAACCCTTTTATATTTGTATTTTTTTTTAATAATAGACTATTTTTTATGAAATACAACATTCAATTATGAAAAATTGTGGTCCATTGTTTTTACGGCTTGGAGGCCATTTGATGGACTACGCTTTTAAATCAATAATTATAACATGGATTAATATCCAATACATCGTCAGTGGAGGTATTTTATACTACAAACGAGGTTAGAATGATGAAACATGTACTATTTTGTTTATGTTTATTTTCCTAATACTTTTAGAGGACATGTGTCATCATCCTAACCTTGCCTGTGGAGTTAAAAAAACTCCACTGAAGGAGATAACTATCCTCATAACATTACACAAGTTATAACTATTGAGGGTGTGAATGGTGCAAATCAAGTATAATGAACACCATGATTTATGAGGTTCAGCAAGAATGCTTATATCCAAGGAAGGTAGATGAGGGTACTATTTTATGAATAGCATGAATTAGAGTGTTCTCAAGTTACAAAGCTCTTGTTAGAACTGGTCAGGTGTCAAAGCATGACCAGGGTATAAATCAGTTAAAAGGAGAAAGGCATAAAGTAATACAACCAGAGCTTAAATAGTAAATACAAGCTAAAAAATCCATTTTCCTTGAAATGAAGGCATATATATAAGCTATGAGAAGTGCTCAAATTGTGCCATGTGTTACCATCTTGCAGAGTATGTCAATCAGAGTGAAATGAGTCTATCTTCAAGCTATGAGACTAAGGAGACAAAGAGATTGAGCATGGTCTAGGCTGGCTCTATTGGGCAAGGCTTGGAATGATTGTCTTTCATCTAAATCCATCCATAACACTAAGTCCCCCTTAAACCGAAATTGAGCATCATTTTTGGTTTTGACTTGTCGAATGGCTTGAATGAAAATTTGTCGTATTGTTACGATTACCTCGTCTTTGGCGAACTCATTTCCATCTTGCTGTGCTTGCTTTTCTAAAGAGAAAGAACTCTTCTTATAGTTGTTTTCATTGTATTTGCCTTCTTATTTTTGAATTTATGAAGATTTGAGTAAGTTTCACCTTCTGTGGAGTGTCATCTTTGATTTTAAGCTCTAACGTGGATGCCTTTTCACTTTTTGACTTTGGTTGTACTTTGTTTGTCACTTATTCTAGCTTTGCTAGCTTTTGCTTTGTACTAGCTTTGACAGCTATTTTGTTTTTCATGTGACAACATTCAAGCTTTGAGCTTTAGCTTTCGCCTATGCTTTTTTGTAGTTTTGATTCTTTCTTCACCTTTAGCCCTAGCTTAATAGCTTCCACTCTTATAAGAACTTTGATTCCTAACATGCCTTGAGACCCAACATAACAACTATCACTCTTAAAGGGACTTTTGATTCCTTGCATGTCTTAAGCCTTAACTTAATAGCTTTTGCTCTTATAAGGTCTTTTGATATCTTCGCATGCCTCGAGCCCTGGCTTAGAAGCTTTCATTCTTATAAGGACTTAGATTCCTTCACATGCCTCGAGCTTTAACTTAATAGCTTGTACTCTTAAGAGGACTTTTAGTCTTCATCATGCCTTGTGCTTAAGCTTAGTAGCTTTTACTCTTGATAGGACTTTAGTTGATATCAACCAAGGGGATACACTTCATTGCTATTCACACACTTGAACTTGATATGTTGAGCTTTATTAGATATGGAATTAGCCCAAAAAACCACATGCTTGTTTTGGCCCAGTAGGCTTAGTCCAAATCCTACTTAGTTTCCTGGTCTCTCTAGTTTCATGGCTTGAAGGCAAACTGACCCTACTTAGACAGCTAGACTTTACCAGATGATGACACATGGCATAATCTTATACCCTCTAGCCTACAAATTTCCTTATTTCCATAGGAAAGGGATTTTTTGCTCTCATTCCTGACTAGGCTCTATTATATTTGCTCTATACCTTATTCTTTTCTTACATATTTTTACCCTGATTGCGCTCAGGCACCCAACTAATCTTGTTAATAGCATTGTACTTGGTGAACAGTCTGATTCACACCATATACTTAGTGGTAAACTCACAACTACTACTGTGTACATAGGCACATTATCAAACCACTTAAATCCTTTCGTCCATATCTTTACTTACTCTATTCACCACTTCGTAACAATTGTTGCTCTCATTGAGAGTTAATCAGAACCGTTTCTCTCTACAATGCTCTTAATCAGGTTTGTCTCAAGGAAAGATTAAAGTATCACAACTTGCTTTACAATGCAACCAAAGAGAAAAGCTACAAGAAGAGGTTGTTTTAATCGAGTTCTTAGGAGCCATGCTCACAACGCAAGAGGAAGAGTGGATGTGTGAGACCCGTATTTATTACACTGTACACCATAATTGTAAATGATTGATAGTGGAAATATATATTGAATGTGGATTTCTACTTTCAATTTTTTAATTTGGATTTAAATTCTATATGGTGTATGTGAAGTAGAATGAATATCTAAAATTTTAAGAATGGAAATTAAATTATTGGAATTATTGGCTTAATAGCAAAGCCAAAGAGGATGGACAACACACCAACAATGTTACTACACTTAGTATATTCAGTTGGAAAGAATTGCTAGGAAAAGCAATTCAAGTCATGGATAAAATGGTATGTAATAAGCACTAATTAAACATAACATGATGCCTAGAAGCTCATTGGAGGAAGCTTTGAAAATGAAGCATAAAGGAAAGTCAAGAAAAGAGGCTAGGAGTGGACTTCATGCCACTTTGCTCCTCCTTGTACCAATCGGTTTAGACACCAAATGGCTTAACCGATTTACATGCAATGTGAAAGATATTAATGGCAAAGAGATCAAAGTCAACATGGGAATTCTTGTATTGGTTGAAGAATATGACAAGGAAGAAAATAGGTCAATAGACAGCAGAAAATTGCTGCTGCACGCCACTTCTGTTAAAGAGAACCGGCTGTGTTGGATGAATTGAGAAGAAAAGAATCTCGGCACATCATCCTTTGGCTGCAGCTTTTATCTACAATTTAATGAATGTAGAATATTATTACCATGCTACCATTTTTCTTCAACAATTAATGAGCTAAAGGACAAAGAAAGTGATGTGCAAAGAGATTGGGAGCTATAAAACTTAAAAGCCGGATATAAAGTTGATGAAGCTAAACAAATTGTAATATGTTCTCTTCAAGATCGACATTGTCGATTACTCTTGCCTTATCTTAGTTCATTTCTTCCTCATTTACTTGACAAGAATTCCTCTCTTGCTACCTAAGCACCTAGTCTTCCTTCATGTATTTTCCTTCACTTATAAAACCATCCAAGTAAATCAAGGAGAGGAGGACTGACGTGGGGAACAACAAAACAAATTGTGAGTTGTGTTGGCTTAATCAAATAAGAGTAAATAGAGTTTCTAGCCAATGTTCATGTATTTAATTCTTGATTTATGATGATGATATGTTAATTAGGTGAGGTATGTGCATATTATTTGACATAAGAACATGTAGCAATTTACTATGGTGGAACTATAGGTTGTTAATGGTGTTAAGGAGTAAATAAAAGAAGTAGAAAATTCTTCTGTTAGGAGTGGGTGTGACGTGAAGAATGGGAAGCAAAATTAACAAGAGGAAAATATAGAAATAGATGGGATGCGATCTTAAAAAATTAAGGTGCGAACATAGTGTTGATGGTGTGAAAACATTAAATAAAACATGAACAAATATGAAGATTTAAGGCTGGAACCGAAACAAAGAAAGGAAAGGGTGAAAGAAAATCGAATGGAAGGTGTGAAAGGGAGTAAAAGGCTGTTGGCCAAATGAAGAGTAGATGAGATAAAAAGTCAACAATAGTGGGCTAGAAAATGGCGTGACGAAAGAAAGAAGAAAACCCAAGTTGAGTGAAAGGGAAGATTAAGGAAAAGTATTCAACAATTGTGGCTAAGTATAGTGGAACTTAGAGAGGAAGATGGGAAGGGTGTGAAACGTGAAGGGAAGCTGGAAATTAAATGAAAACAATATGAGATAAAAGATTAGAGCTAACCGAATGAGGCTTAAGATAACAGTCAACAAGAAAGGAAGGTAATATGAAAGAGAATGAAAAATTAAAAAAAAAGATGCATGGGGGACGTGAAAGAGGATAAAGAAAGAATGCGTAAAAGACATGAAGTTAAGAGGGAAAGAAGGGGGTGAGAGTGGCGTATAAAAAAGGGAAGAATAAAGACTGAAAAGGTTGGTAATTAGTCAAGGTAAGGAAAGTCAAATATGAGGGCTAGAGAAAAGAAAAGAAATATAACTATAAAATTGACTAAAAAATAATTATACACAAGGTGAGTATTATGCTACCGATTGTGGAAGAAATAAAGGAAATAAAATATCAAATTTTATTTCTTAAAAGATGGAAAATATCAAGAAAGAAGGTAGCACATTTATATGATGCATTGACAAAAAAATAAAACAATGAGCTTTATTTAAAAAAAGGAAAGGAAGGGAAAAAATGGCTTGAAGAATAGCCATTTTCGCTATGAAACATATTTATATTGTGATATAAATCATAGCTTAGTATAAAAGGATAATTAAGCTAATGGGTTGGTAAAATTATTTTGCTGCTGAGAAGTACGATTTCGGTAAACGCAACCGAGAAGCTTGGTTTCGCAAGACCAGGTAAGGGAGTAGTATGTGAAGTGAAATTCATGTCTTGTGGAGAAAAATATTATAAAAATATTGAGAAAATAATTTGGTTTGTGACATGCATTAGTTTAATAAATTGTTTTAATTTGGGAAAGCTAGATAGGCAGTCCCTTGGTTTTAAAGAGAAATATTTTGTTGGCGAACCCCTAGTTCTGCTCGGTGTGAGAGCCATAGTGGGCGATATTAGTTCGCTACATGGGCGAATCAAAACATGTGAGCTCAATCCACTGCGATGGGCGAGCTGATAAGGGGCGAGCCAATTTAACTTTTTTTTTTCGTATGAAAAATGGTGAAATTACTAGCTGTTTTTACTGTGTTTTGTAAACAAAAAATATATTACCTTTTTGGAAAACAATCATTTTAAAGAAAATGATGTAGTATGTGAAATAATTCCTTAAAGGTTCTTTTTGAGATATAAAGTGATTTTTGAGACTTTAAGCCCCGAGTTTCATGCACTACTATTCACGAGGCTGATTGACCCGTCAAGTCATCAGAGGTCTCGAGGTCACCTGGCAAGTGTACCCGAGGACCACTTATAGATTGTGGCCATAGATCTACTGTATCCCTGTGGGGATGATTACTACGTTCCTTCGAGAACGATGCGTTCTTTTGGGAACGATGATAGCATGATTTAATTGTAGGGTGATGCCTAGTCTCAACTTACTGATTTCTGTTTACTAAAAGGATTTACTAAATCCTGTTTATTGTTTACTATGTTATTTTGTAAACTGTTTAGCCAATGATTTGAATATTAAAGACTGTTTACTATATCCACTGTTTTCCTACTGGGTACGTTGTTAAGGAAAATAAACGTTTTGTGGAATATAGTCTTTATTTTTATAAAGCAGCATACACCTTCCTTACTGAGTACGTTGTTGCTCACCCCTTATTTTTCACTCCACAGATTGTTGATTTTGGACTAAAAGAATTACCTTCCAGAGATTATCGACTGCTAGAGTCAGCAGATATTCGATATCGAAGGTATATTATTTTCTTTTATATATTCAGCGAATTTGTATAGTACTACTTTAAATAGAAAGGAATGTATATATCTAAAGGAAATAATGTAACAACTCATATTTCCACATTGGTATGATGAATAAGAGTACTAATTATTACTAAAGTGATTAATGGATTGTTAAGCATCACAGACAGCCCAACAGGTAAAATGTATGAATAAGAGTAAATTTGTAATTTACTGTAGATTCAGGATGTTACAGATTTAATGATATCAGAGCAGGGTTGGTCGGATATCTAGTGATGCTTAAAGCGAAAAGTGAAGAGTAAACATTCCCTGTAGTACTGTACAATCCGAATGTATAATAGAAATACTAATGATAAGTGAATTAAATGATCTCTGTGGTACAGATATGAGTGGAAGAAGGGTAACACGCTCAGTTAGAGGTAGAGGCTGAGGTAGGGCAGCACAGATTTCAAAGTCGCAGACTCCAGAACCCGCCCCAAGACCTGCACGTCCTCTACAGCCAAAGAGCACTGATGCTCGCGTGAGCCGGGTGGAGAGGTCAGTAGCCGATTTCATGGCTATGTATCAGGCGGATAGAGCCGCGGATAGGGCGGAGAAGGGGATACCAGTAGCTCTCGCAGCTCCCGTAATGGCGCCAGCATCGCCACAGCCGGCACCAATTGTACCTGAGCCTCAGCATATTCCACCACCGGCATCTCAGCCACAGGTAGCTCCACCACAGCCATTGATTCAGCCGCCTAGAGATGTGGAGTCGTATTGTGATGTCACTTTGGTACGATCATTCAGGAAGTTGGATCCACCTAAGGTTAAAGCTGCTAGGGATCCGTTGGCGGCAGAACAATGGGTTATTGCTATAGAGAAGCTATCAAGGATTATGAGGTGTACGGAAACCGAGAAGGCAGAGCTAGTAGTGTTCCAGTTGATAGATGATGCGGAGCACTGGTGCAAGGCTACTCAGATAGTATTATTCTCCCTGCATCAGGATATTACTTGGGAGATTTTTGTAGACGCCTTTAGATGAAGGTATATCCCTGACACTGCTCAGCAGAAACTACAGCAAGAGTTTATGGACTTAACTCAAGGAAGTATGGCAGTGGACGAGTATGAGGGTAAGTTTACCACTTTGAGCTGATTTGATTCACAGACCAGTGTTAATGAGAGACATAAGATCGAGAGATTTAAAGCTAGTTTGAGACCCTCCATTAGATCGAAGCTAGCCCCATTCGACATTGTGACATATGATGAGGTAGTACGACGGGCGCAGTTATGTGAGAGGGATTTTGAGCAGTACCATATAGAGGCAGGTGGTAAAAGTAAGAGTAAAGGTAAAGATAAGGGTAAGAGATTTTTGGAGAATAGATATAGTAGGGAGCAACCTAAGAGGACTAGATCTTCGGGCATACAGATTTTAGAGGGACAATTCAATAGATCAGTAGTTTTTGCCCCTGCTAGTGGCCCTACCACTACTCAGAGAAGTGTTACGACTTTATGCAGACATTGTGGAAGGTCACATGGGTCACGCCTTTGTCCTTTGATGTCTAAGGCATGTTTTAGATGTGGACAGACGGGGCACTTTATCAGGAATTGTCTGATGCTTAGGGAGTCAGTTGCTTCTACTATTCCTCTTGCATTACCTCAAATAGCGGCACCGGTAGCTCCGAGTGAGCCGGAGAAGGCGACACCCTCACAGCCTAGGCGGGCGACAGCCGCAGAGAAGGGTAAGAAGGTCGTGACTCAGGGTCGAGTGTATGCAATGGATCAAGAGACTGCCGACGCCTCTATCGATGTGATTAAAGGTAAAGTTTATCTCTTTGATATTCCCGTAATTGGCTTATTTGATCTGGGTTCTACCCATTCGTTCTTGTCGCCTACATGTGCTAACAGGACCCCAGTAGAGCCGGAGTTGTTAGGGTATACCTTGCAAGTGAATACCCCTTTTAAAGATTTTCAGAGGACGAATACTGTATATAGGAACTGTAAATTGACTATAGGAGATAAGGTTATGACAGTTAACCTAATTTTGTTGAATATATATGATTTTGATATCATTTTGGGTATAGATTGGTTAACTGCGAACCATGTTAGTTTGGATTGTAATACTAAGTTTATTACCTTCTTTCATCCCGAAAAGTACATTGTAAAGTTATTGTAAATTAATAAAAAGTATGTGAATATATGTTTGTGAAATGACATGTGTACTGAAATCGTGGTTGTGTATGAATGTTTATGAAGGATATATTGCTAGTGTGGAGGATGTAGAGCAGAAACATCCAGAGATGCAAGAGATTCCTATGGTTAAGGATTTTTCGGATGTATTTCCAAAGGAATTACCAGGGTTACCACCGAATCGAGAGACGGAGATTATGATCGAGTTGATACTTGGTACGGAGCCAATTTTTAGACCCCCATATCGGATGGCACTGACTGAGTTAGACGAGCTTAAGAAACAGCTCCAAGAATTATTAGATAAGGGATTTATACGTCCTAGTGTGTTATCGTGGGGAGCTCCAGTATTATTTGTTCGGAAGAAGAATGGCAGTCTCCGATTATGTATAGATTACCGGATGTTAAATCGGGCTACCATTAAGAATATGTATCCACTACCCAGGATCGATGACCTATTTGATCAGCTTAGGGGTGCACAGGTATTTTCCAAGATAGATATCCAATTAGGCTATCACTAGTTAAAAATTAAGGAGTCAGATGTGCATAAGACAGCATTTCGGACTCGCTATGGTCACTATGAGTTCTTAGTAATGCCTTTTGGGTTGACAAATGCCCCTGCAGCTTTTATGAGTTTAATGAATGAGGTGTTCCATCCATTTTTGGATAAATTTGTCATAGTATTTATAGATGACATTCTGATTTATTCTAAGACTCTAGAGGAGCATGAGGAGCATTAGTATATGGTATTACAGACCCTCAGAGAGCGGAGGTTGTATGCAAAATTCAGTAAATGTGATTTCTAGCTTGTCTATATAATCTTTTTGGGACACATAGTGTCGAAGGACGAGGTGTCCGTTGATCCGTCCAAGATATAGGCCATTGTACAGTGGGAAAGGTCTAATACCGTTACTGAGATACGAAGTTTCTTAGGTCTTACCGGATATTATCACAGGTTCGTGGAGGGATTTTCTAGACTTGCTGCTCCACCAACACGACTCACATGTAAGGATGTGAAGTTTGAGTGGAATGACGCGTGTGAGCGCAGTTTTCTTAAACTTAAGAAGAGATTGACTACTGCCCTCGTATTAGCCCTTCCCAGTGGATCAAGTGGATTTATGGTATATACTGATGCGTCCGCTCAAGGTCTAGGGTGTGTGCTTATGCAGCATGGTCGGGTTATAGCCTATGGTTCTCAACAGTTGAAGGATCATGAGAGGAATTACTCGACACATGACTTGCAATTAGCCGCAGTAGTGTTTGCACTGAAGATTTGGCGGCATTACTTGTACGGGGAGAAATTTCATATATATACAGACCATAAGAGTTTGAAATATATATTCTCGCAGTGAGAGTTGAACTTGAGGCAGTGACGATGGATGGAATTATTAAAGGACTATGATTATGAGATTTTGTATCACCCAGGTAAAGCTAATGTAGTAGCAGATGCACTGAGCCGTAAGCATGTTGGCATGGTATCTTACATGATGATCAGGGAGCATGATTTGATAGAGCAATTCTCTAACCTTAGCCTGACAGTTATTTCCTCTGACCAGCATGGATTTACGGCTAGTTTTTGTATAGAGCCGGATTTGATGGACCGGATTAGAGAAGCTCAGAGGAGTGATGCTTATTGCGTCGAGGTAGCCGGTCAGATTCAGATGGGAGTTATGTCAGATTTTGAGATTGGCATCGATGGAATACTGAGGTTTAGAGGCAGGACGTGTGTTCCCAAAGATCAGCAGATTCGAGAGTTGATTTTATCAGAGGCCCATACCTCTAGATATACGTTACATCCGGGTAGTACTAAGATGTACCAGAATCTTCGTAGAGTATTTTGGTGGCCTAAGATGAAAAAAGACATCGCTGATTTCGTTGCTAGATGTCTAACATGCCAGCAGATTAAGATTGAACATCAGAAACCTGCAGGTATGCTTTGACCGTTATCAATTCCTACATGGAAATAGGAACATGTGACTATGGATTTTATTATGGGATTACCACGGACCCGAAAGGAGTATGATGCTATTTGGGTGATCGTAGATAGATTGACTAAGTCTGCTCATTTCTTGGCCATGAGATCTACTGATTTAGTTAGTGCCTTAGCTGATTTGTATGTCAAGGAGATAGTAAGGTTACATGGCATTCTAGTGAGTATTACTTTTGATAGGGATTCTCACTTCACCTCCCATTTCTGGGAGAGATTTCAAGAGGCTATAGGATCCCAGCTGAATTTTAGCACCGCTTTTCATCCACAGACTAATGGACAGTCCGAGCGCACGACACAGACGCTCGAGGATATGTTGAGAGCGTGTGCATTAGATTTTAGAGGCTCATGGGACAATCACTTACCCCTGGCAGAGTTTGCTTACAATAATAACTTTCACACAAGCATTGGCATGGCACCTTATGAGGCCCTATATGGCAGATGATGCAGATCCTCAATAGCATGGGAAGAAGTGGGAGACCGTAAATTGTTAGCTCCTGATTTGGTCGAGTAGGCTTATTGTGATGTACAGATGATTTGTGAGAGGCTTAGAACGGCTCAGAGTCGGCAGAAGAGTTATGCAGATACTAGACGCTGACCACTAGAGTTTGTAGCGGGTGATTATGTATTCTTAAAGGTCTCACCGTCCAAAGGTATAATGAGATTCAGAAAGAGAGGGAAGTTGAGTCCCTGATACATTGGACCTTATGAGATCTTAGATCACGTGGGAGATATGGCATATCGGTTAGCACTACCACCAGAGTTATCAGGAGTGCATAACATATTCCATGTCTCAATGTTGAGAAAATACCATCCAGATCCTTCTCATGTAATTCGACCTGAGCCATTAGAGATCAGAAATTACATGAGTTATGTTGAGAAACCAGTTCGGATCCTGGATAGGAAGGATAAGGTATTGCGATCTAAGACGATTCCTTTGGTTAAAGTGCTCTGGCAGTATCATAACGAGGAGGAGGCTACTAAGGAGTTGGAGAGCCTTATGCGTAAAAGTATCCAGAGCTCTTTCAATGACAGGTCCGGGTTAAATTTGGAGGACCAAATTTCTTAAGGAGGGGAGAAATGTTAGACCCGTATTTGTTACACTGTACACTATAATTGTAAATGATTGATAGTGGAAATAAATATTGAATGTGGATTTCCACTTTCAATTTTTTAATTTGGATTTAAATTCTATATGGTGTATGTGAAGTATAATGAATAGCTAAAATTTTAAGAATGGAAATTAAATTGTTGGAATTATTGGCTTAATAGCAAAGCCAAGGAGGATGGACAACACACCAACAATGTTACTACACTTAGTATATTCGGTTGGAAAGAATTGCTAGGAAAAGCAATTCAAGTCATGGATAAAATGGTATGTAATAAGCACTAATTAAACATAACATGATGCCTGGAAGCTCATTAGAGGAAGCTTTGAAAATGAAGGATGAAGGAAAGTCAAGAAAAGAGGCTAGGAGTGGACTTCACTCCACTTTGCTCCTCCTTGTACCAATCGATTTAGACACCAAATGGCTTAACCGATTTACATGCAATGTGAAAGATATTAATGGCAAAGAGATCAAAGTCAACATGGGAATTCTTGTATTGGTTGAAGAATATGACAAGGAAGAAAATAGGTCAATAGATAGCAGAAAATTGCTGCTGCACGCCACTTCTGTTAGAGAGAACCGGCTGTGTTGGATGAATTGAAAAGAAAAGAATCTCAGCCCATCATCTTTTGGCTGCAGCCTTTATCTACAAATTAATGAATGTAGAATATTGTTACCATGCTACCATTTTTCAGTTGGATTATGCCCTTAGAACCATTCATTAGATGATTGGATTTGGCGTTTTTTTTTATGTATCATGACATTTTATTTATTATAGCTCATTATTATATTTGTCTTATAACTGCGTAATGTAATCTTATATGATAATGTCCTTAGAATAGTAATAACACACTATTCTTAAAATATCCCTAGTCAAGTATTATTGTGAACAAGGATAACAATGTACGATAAGACTAGTATGTGGTTGACTGATGACCATTGTCATGGATATAGGATATCAAGTCATCACATAGGTATATGTTAGAGAACTATGTACTGGATCGACCCTCCATGAGAACGCTACATGGAGTGTTATATGAGTGTCATAAGCAATTCTCATAGTGATGATGGTGTATGTGATCCTTTGACTTGAGATCATCAGAGATCCCAACATAGAGAATTGCATACTTTAATGCTACTAGATGTCATTCGTAACAGGATGGACTATAAAGGTAGTAATTGGGTATGCCTTGATCTATGTAGAGGGATGTTGAGTGATCAAGATAGGATTTATCCCTCTTTTATAACAAGAGTGATGTCTTGGGCCCTTTGATAGAGTGAGACTAAGAAATGCATGGCCGTTCTCGAATAAGTCAATATGAGATATTGATTTTATTTGTTTAATTAGTCTACTCAGGAATCAAGAAACGCTGATTAGACTATACAAGTGTGACACATTCCATGACTTGTGTCTAATCAAGACATCAAAGGATAAAGGGATTAGACTACACGGTAACATCTATCACGAGTAAGGTTATGTCGAGTCATTGACATTCTTGTTACATGGGTAGCAATGATGTGTTGCTAAATACCGCTCATTGCCTGTGACAATTTTGTCATTGCCATTGTTTTGAGAACCTATTGGGTCGCACACTTAGAACGGATCAATGAGGAGCTTAATTAATCCTATTCTGAATTGGATTAAGGATATATCTAATCCTATTCTGAATTGGATTAAGGATATAGTTAATCCTATTCTAAGTAGGATTAGAGTTCTGTTTGGCAGTAAATTTTAGGGTAAAATTTACTGCCTATAAAAGGATGTTTTTTTTCTAAAACATAGCCGTACAATTAAAAAAAAATAGAAAAAGGTATTCTTTTAATCGAAGCTAGCAATTCGATTATAAAGAATCAAAAACGCTCTTTAAGGCTTCTGATCGTGAGACGTTCAAAGAGTCGTGAGATCTGTTCGTGTGGATACCATAGAGGCAGGTACGAAAAGTTGTTGCTTGTGACTCGACCAACGACAGAAAATCAGAGAAAATGTTAGGTAAAATCTCGAAACCCTAATCAGGCAACTCTCCGAATCGATCCTGGTGGAGGCCGAATGATTTAAATTCCGCTGCGTGTTTGTTTCAATTTCCTTCATTTTCTTCAACAATTAATGAGCTAAAGGACAAAGAAAGTGATGAGCAAAGAGATTGGGAGCTATAAAACTTAAAAGCCGGATATAAAGTTGATGAAGCTAAACAAATTGTAATATGTTCTCTTCAAGATCGACATTGTCGATTACTCTTGCCTTATCTTAGTTCATTTCTTCCTCATTTACTTGACAAGAATTCCTCTCTTGCTACCTAAGCACCTAGTCTTCCTTCATGTATTTTCCTTCACTTATAAAACCATCCAAGTAAATCAAGGAGAGGAGGACTGACGTGGGGAACAACAAAACAAATTGTGAGTTGTGTTGGCTCAATCAAACATGAGTAAATAGAGTTTCTAGCCAATGTTCATGTATTTAATTCTTGATTTATGATGATGATATGTTAATTAGGTGAGGTATGTGCATATTATTTGACATAAGAACATGTAGCAATTTACTATGGTGGAACTATAGGTTGTTAATGGTGTTAAGGAGTAAATAAAAGAAGTAGAAAATTCTTCTGTTAGGAGTGGGTGTGACGTGAAGAATGGGAAGCAAAATTAACAAGAGGAAAATATAGAAATAGATGGGATGTGATCTTAAAAAATTAAGGTGTGAACATAGTGTTGATGGTGTGAAAACATTAAATAAAACATGAACAAATATGAAGATTTAAGGCTGGAACCAAAACAAAGAAAGGAAAGGGTGAAAGAAAATCGAATGGAAGGTGTGAAAGGGAGTAAAAGGCTGTTGGCCAAATGAAGAGTAGATGAGATAAAAAGTTAACAATAGTGGGCTGGAAAATGGCATGAAGAAAGAAAGAAGAAAACCTAAGTTGAGTGAAAGGGAAGATTAAGGAAAAATAGTCAACAATTGTGGCTAAGTATAGTGGAACTTAGAGAGGAAGATGGGAAGGGTGTGAAACGTGAAGGGAAGCTGGAAATTAAATGAAAACAATATGAGATAAATGATTAGAGCTAACCAAATGAGGTTTAAGATAATAGTCAACAAGAAAGGAAGGTAATATGAAAGAGAATGAAAAATTAAAAAAAAAAAGATGCATGGGGGACGTGAAAGAGGATAAAGAAAGAATGCGTAAAAGACATGAAGTTAAGAGGGAAAGAAGGGGGTGAGAGTGGCGTATAAAAAAGGGAAGAATAAAGACTGAAAAGGTTGGTAATTAGTCAAGGTAAGGAAAGTCAAATATGAGGGCTAGAGAAAAGAAAAGAAATATAACTATAAAATTGACTAAAAAATAATTATACACAAAGTGAGTATTGAGCTACCGATTGTGGAAGAAATAAAGGAAATAAAGTATCAAATTTTATTTCTTAAAAGATGGAAAATATCAAGAAAGAAGGTAGCACATTTATATGGTGCATTGACAAAAAAATAAAACAATGAGCTTTATTTAAATAAAGGAAAGGAAGGGAAAAATGGCATGAAGAATAGCCATTTTCGCTATGAAACATATTTATATTGTGATATAAATCATAGCTTAATATAAAAGGATAATTAAGCTAATGAGTTGGTAAAATTAATTTGCAGCTGAGAAGTACGATTTCAGTAAACGCAACCGGGAAGCTCGGTTTCGCAAGACCAGGTAAGGGAGTAGTATGTGAAGTGAAATGCATGTCTTGTGGAGAAAAATATTATAAAAATATTGAGAAAATAATTTGGTTTGTGATATGTATTAGTTTAATAAACTGTTTTAATTTGGGAAAGCTAGATAGGCAGTCCCTTGGTTTTAAAGAGAAATATTTTGTGGGCGACCCCCCAGTTCAGCTCGGTGTGAGAGCCATAGTGGGCGATGTTAGTTCGCTACATGGGCGAATCAAAACATGCGAGCTCAATCCACTACGATGGGCGAGATGATAAGGGGCGAGCCAATTTAACTTGTTTTTTTTCTCATACGAAAAATAGTGAAATTACTGGTTGTTTTTACTATGTTTTGTAAATATAAAATATATTACCTTTTTGGAAAACAATCATTTTAAAGAAAATGATGTAGTATGTGAAATAATTCCTTAAAGGTTCTTTATGAGATATAAAGTGATTTTTGAGATATAAAGTGATTTTTGAGACTTTACGCCCCGAGTTTCATGCACTACTATTCACGAGGCTGATTGACCCGCCAAGTCATCAGAGGTCTCGAGGTCACCTAGCAAGTGTACCTGAGGACCACCTATAGATTGTGGCCATAGATCTACTGTATCTTTGTGGGGATGATTGCTACGTTCCTTCGGGAATGATGCGTTCCTTTGGGAACGATGATAGCATGATTTAATTGTAGGCTGATGCCTATTCTCAACTTACTGATTTCTGTTTACTGAAAGGATTTACTGAATCTTGTTTACTGTTTACTATGTTATATTGTAAACTGTTTAGCCAGTGATTTGAATATTAAAGACTGTTTACTATATCCACTGGTTTCCTACTGGGTATGTTGTTAGGGAAAATAAACGTTTTGTGGTATATAGTTTTTATTTTTACTTGAAATAGAAGGGAATGTATATATTTAAAGGAAATAATGTAACAACTCATATTTCCACATTAGTACGATGAATAATAGTACGAATTATTACTAAAGTGATTAACGGATTGTTAAGCATCACAGATAGTCTAACCAGTAAAATGTATGAATAAGAGTAAATTTATAATTTACTGTAGATTCGAGATGTTACAGGATGCAACTCTACCCCCCAGAACCATTAGATCTGTAATGGTATCTTCAACTAATGAAGAAAACTAGAGGCCTGATCTTTGAGAAAGGCTAGGAAAAGGTGTTGACTCTAGCATGCCTACTGCTCATAATGATCAAGCAACATAGGAAGAAATCAATTAGTTACAAATAGAGATTCATAGTCTGACATAGGTTGTAAAGGATCATGTGATCACCCAACGTACAACAGAAAGTCCAACGGAGCAGCATCACACTGTGTAAGATCCGATTTTTCCGTACTATACATGTATAGACATGTAAATTTTAATTAAGGAATAAATTATTTTGTACATTTTTACAAATATTAAATAAAAAATTATGTGGACCTCACTTAGATTTCGGTGTTCAGACGATGATATGAGTGAGAAGGTATATTTTTGGAGGTTGAATTAAGGATTGGAAATTATGAGGATAAAAATATCATAAGACTTGACTCATCGGTAGTGTTTTGATTATAAAAATTTTATCGGAGTATCCAAATGGTAAACCGTAAAATTCTTTGGAAAGTTAACTTAATTATCTTTCCAAACATATAAGCCTCATATTCTAGTTCCTCATGGATCAATACCAAAAATTTTGTAAACTTACTCCATGAGCAGTAGATTCTACCAACCTACTCAACCGACCTATCTGTAAAGATTCGCCCATAGCGGTTGGTAGGAAATTCCGATTAAGGTGAATCAAAATCCATTAGAAAGCTAACTTAAATATCTTTTATCCATATAAGGCTCATATTTAAATTCATTATAGATTTACCACAAGAAATTCCTACATTCACGTCATATGTAGAGAATTTAGAATTGAGCAATCAATAAAGAGTAGGACATAATTTCTGATAGGGAACTCCAATTGAGGTGATTCAAATTGCGTTGGAAAGTTAACTCGAAGACCTTTTCGGCCATATATGGCTCATATTTTTATATATTTTGGATTGATCTCGGTGAATTTTTAAATTTGGGTATAAATGCAGTAAAGCAATTAGAAAAATGATATTAATGTTTTAAAGATGATAAATATGTATATAAAATATAGCATATGTCAATGATATATTTATACATATAAAATGGTAAATATATAATTATAAATATATGTTAATAGAAAATATATTTATAATATATATAAATATATATATATATAATGATTAGTGGACCATGTTCATCCAATAAAACAATGCTACATGGTCCACTAATCATTATATATATAATGATTAGTGGATCATGTGGCATTGTTTTATTGGATGAAGTATACATAAAAGAAGCCAAATTCCAGAATCTTCTTCCGCCATTTACACTGACTCAAAAACTCTCCACTGTTTTGGTCTGTTGCACGATTTCTTCTCTTGTTCTTCAAGCTCTTCACGTCGACTTTGTAAAACTTGATACTTTCTTCATGCAATCATTTAACCATCCTCATAAAATTTATCCCTCATCTCAAGAACACCCAAAAACTAGACGTGGGAGTGCAGAATAGAAGAAAAATTGGAACTGTTTTGGGCAGTAGCTGTTCGGTAAATTCAAGGTAGTTTGGCTTAATGATGTTTTCCTATTTCTAGTTATGGTAGCTGCTTGTGTTTGGTATGAATAATCTGTTTAAAACCTTGGATTAAACCATAATCACGTGTGATTTCCTTTGGTAGATTCAGCCATGAAAATTAAATAAGGAAACTTGTTGTGATCTTGATATATATTTGGGTAGGAAAATCTATTGAAAACAAGGAAATTTTATTTAGAAATCTGTTGGAACTTAGTTTAAGATTGGAGTTAATGATGAGTTGTTGGCTGTGATAATGGCGTGAATGTGGCTGCCATTCGGTCATGGCAAAAGTGAAATGATGATGATGAATTTGGATGCATTAAGTTTGTATGAAAAAATTCCTAAGTGAATAGAAGAAGAATAAAAAACATAAGGAAATAGAAATTGGGCTGCCAGCCATGGAAAAAGAATATTGAGTTGCCGGCAGTGAAGTAAAAAAATGAAAAACTGCAAAATGCCAATGTAAATGAATAAATGAATATTTGGGCTAGTGTGAAATTGGTTAAAGCCTAATGTATGAATTTATTATGTAGAATTTCATAAGCCAATAATTATTAAATAAATACATGGATTCATTTGATGATTAATGAGATTGAAAGTGGGAGAAAATGAATAAATTTTTTAGACCAATTGTAGTACATTCCATAATTTGAAATATGAAATTGATGGTTAATGAATAAGAAATAATATAGTAATTTAATATACTATATAGTTAAGCAAAATAAATAAAAGGATGATAGAATTAATTGTGGAAGTGAATTTGGAAAAAGAAAGAGTTTTGGAGAACAAAGACATACTTGATCAAGTATGCTTTACAAGTTGATCATGTGAATTTTATGATATGAAAATAAATCTTTAATTGATGGAAGGAATTTGGAAATTTTATGATTTATTGAATTTCCATAATTTATTAAGTAAGGAAAAGTAAATCAAAGGGAATGAATTTTTGGTGAAATTATTTTGCAGCCTAGAGTTACGATTTACAAGTGGTGCGATCGAGAAACGCGTATTCCTCAGATAGGTAAGGGATGCATGTGCAGCACTGTAAGGATATTCAGTCTGTATGTTTTTAAATTATAAATTATTTTATGGAAATGTTGTGATGATTTATCGACTGAAAATTTGTGATGACGTATTGGCTGGAATTATAAACTGTATTTTCCGTGCAGGAGGCTATTCAATCGGTAGCCGTTATGCGGCTGAAAATTTTTAGAAAATTATGTAAAATCATATTAAATGATTTTATTTCCGAAAATCAATATTAAATCATGAAAAACGAGAAAATTTCTAATTTTCATTAAACATGAATATAATGAGATTTAATTTTAAAATATTCATGTTTTCGAGAATGGTGATAATGAAATCATCGAAAATTCTTTTGACATGTAAATTTCACGAAATACGAAGTGGAAAATGAAAAGAAATAAAGTGAATATTTTTATATATATTTCGTAAATATTCACTAAATGGTTTTATAACCTTTATGGTTTTAAATTATGAAATTATATACTTTTCTAAATTCCATAAAAGTTTATTGATGATAAAAAATACTGTTTTGAGACTAGTGGGCAACCTTATCATGCTGATATGTGACATGTGATATGTGATATGTGATATGTGATATGTAGTCCCGGTCGATACCTGATCAGTGATCCGTCGAGGACAATTATAGACTATGGCCATAGATCTGACATGATGATTTTATACCCTTTGAGGTCTATAGCATGATATGAGTAACGACCCAGTGAACGGGCTGGGCGTGCCTCAGTGTCCATATATGAAAAATGTTTTATATGATATGTTATACGTTAAATGTAAACATTTTACATGATATGTGATAAATTAAATGAAAGTGATTTACAGCATTTTACATAATGCTTATTTTGATACTGATTTTAGTACTACGAGATGATTTTCATATGAACATGTAATATGTTTTCAAAAGAAAAAAAAAAGAGTTTATAATCTAATATTCTTACTATGATTTTAAATTGAATATTAGACTATATGTGACATGAATATGTGATACGTTTTCTAAAAAGGAAAGAGGAGGAAAATAAATCTAATATTCTTACTTTAATTCTTAAATTAAATATTAGATTTAAACGATTTATATGTTATATGAAAAAAGATTTAAATAGCTTATTTTGCTATTTAAAGTATTGTACTAATTATGATTGTACAGTAAAACATGAAATGAGTTTAAATGAGAATGATGATGATTTAACTAATATTCTTTTCAAAGAATATATGAATATTAGTTACTTTATTTAAATGCTTTAGTTCATAAAAGCATTATTTTGAAAAGAATATGAAAATGATATGGAACAAAAAGGAAAAGGGTTTAAATTTCAAACGAAAAGAAATTTATTACTCTCTACAGTTGCTTCTAGGTTCCGGGACAAGACAGGTATTTCAAAATACCTGCCTTACTCCATCCGGATCCCTAGCCGACTGTAGTTTCCTTCCTACATGTGTGCCTAGAGCCCAATAGGAAAAAAAAGGAAAAGTTTTTCAGCATATAGATAGCTGAATATCAAGTGAGGCATATAATTCCCTTACTGAGCCGTGGTTTGCTCACCCCTTAATTTTAACATTTCAGGTTTTCGAAGACTGAAAGTCTGATACCTAAAGGATTTCGGCTATGCATTTGGGGACGATGCGACAGCTTGATTTATTTAATAAGGTATGATCATTTATTTTCTGTATTTAGACTTATCTACAGTACTACTTCCTTATGAATTAAGATAGGAGATGTAATTCATATTATACTCTTATATGAAATTGTTTATATGTAAAAGAAAAGTAAAGTAGCGCAGATAGCCCAACCAAATAAGTGTATAGAAAAAGGTGAAAAATAGGGTCACGGGCTGTGACACACTGAGATGCCAAGATCATCTCAATATTATGTTCCTGAAACTTATCTAAATGAGAATAATAGCAAGGAGGACTCATCTCGGATTCCAAAAAGTTTCTCTGAGACAACTAGATCTCTAAATATATCAATGATTCCCATCGACCTCATTACTAAAGGAGGCACAAGATTGAAAAAGGGAGTATAATTGGTGAGCTTGGACTGGACTCAATAACTGCAATGAATTTGAGAGAAAGAATTGAAAAAAAAGAGCATTGAAGAGGTTGAATGACAGATTGGACAAAGATGATGAAAGAGAAGAGGTAAATTTAAGAGAGAAACTTCAAAAACAAATGAAGTAATGCTGCGTGAGATGCCAAGATCATCTCAATATCTTGTTCCTGAAATTGATCAAAATGAGAATGATAGCAAGGAGAACCCATCTTAGATTCCGAAAAATTTCTCTGAGACGTCTAGCTCCCCAAATATATCATTAATTTCTCATCAACCTCATTATTAAATGTGGCACAAGTTTAAGAAGAGGGAGTATAATTGGCGAGCTTGGACTAGACTCAATGATTGCAACGAATTTGAGAGAAAAAATTAAAAAGATAAGAGCTTTGAAGAGACTGAATGACAAATTGGACGAAGATGAGGAAATAGAAGAGGGAAATTTGAGAGAGAAACTTCAAAAACAAGTGGAGTTAGCAGATTTTGATAAGAAATGAGGGGAAATACAAGAAAAATATGACAAATATGGAGCATAGAGTGACAGGAAAAACCCACATACTTGAACCTTGAAACCTTAAGAATCACACCATTTGCCAAGGAAATCAATGTGGCAAGGCCTCCAAGGGGATTCAAACTTCCCACGCTAGACACTTATGATTGGCAACTGATTCTATTGACCACTTGGACATGTTTAGGACAAGCGTGTCAATCTAAGGTGCAAATGACGACATAATGTGTAATGCCTTCCCAGCAAGTTTGAAGAAGGCGGTAAGATCCTGATATTCCTTATTAAAGATGAACTCGATCTGCTATTTCAAGGAATTAGTTGCTAAGTTTGTTAGTCACTTTGTCAATAGTATTGTTCACAAGAAAACTTCCATCATGTTGATGTCTGTGAAGCAAAAAAAAATCCATTATAGAGTATGCTTTCAGATTCAATCAAGAGACACTTAGTGTCAAAGAGCTAGATCATATCGTCGGTATCATAGCTTTTACAAATGGTCTTAAGGACAAATATTTCACTAAGTCCTTGACCAAAAAACCACCAAGAAAGTTTACAAATCTTTTATTGGGAGCAGAAAAGTACATCAATGCTGACAAAGCAATGGCGATTATAGTAAACAATTGAAATGAAAGCGACGAGAAGCAGGAGTGAGGAATTTAAGGCAAGATAAGTTTGTGCGATAGAGAAGTCCTTTAAGAAGGATTTATCAGTTCTACAGCCCACTTAAAAGGCCCAGGTGAGCAATTCACACTACCATGGAAAAGGAAAACCTTTTAAGGCCGCTTCAGAAAACAAAAAAAGCTTGGGAGTGCGGAAACCAAATATTGCATGACCATGTTTACCCTTTATCTTTTTGATCAATTTTTGTTTCAATAGGAACTTAGTAGTGAGTGGTCACTTTAAGGGAGAAAGTTTGGTTTATCTTTATGTATGTGGTCATTGGATTAGGTGACAGGTGAAAACCCTTAAGAGTTTTGTAATAGCCTATGTAAAGTTTGTCTAAGACATAAGGGAATTTTATTTGTGTAAGGCTCACAACTTGTTATTGACAAATGACGCTTAATAGAACTCAGCCACTCGTTGTGTTAACTTTAAATTTACATATGTATTTTGAAATGACAAAAACTTAAGTAATCTTTAATGCTTGATACATATTGTAAATTTGCTTTGTCACCTATAACTTTCTCAAACCACATTAAGTGTATTTATAAAAAATAAGACCATGAGTTAATTGCTTATTCCTATTGGTCTTAATTTTTTATAAAATGACTTTGAATGTTTTTATTAAGTAATTTTCTCAAGAATATATTGAACACAATTTTAGAAAATTACTTAATAAGTTTATGGACTAAGTTTTCATTTAAGAAAGTCAAAAAAAACTCCCATAAAATTGAAAAATGTTTTGGGATGAATTAAAACCCTGAATTACATCATATCTAACCCAAAATAGCCTAAGAAAGTGCAGAACAAGGATGAGGGATCGATCCCCCATGTTGAGGGATCCATCCGCTAGTGGCAGAAAGCTCCCAAGAAGTAAAATTGAAGCATGGGATCAATCTCTAAGGGAAGGGATCGATCCTTTCATGGCAGAAGACTTGGGAGGCAAAAAATGAAGCAAGGGATCGATCCCCTAGGGCATAGGATCGATCCCCTACCTCGGGAAAGCACTCCAAAGGCTAGTTTTTGTGAGATACAACGATCACATTTGATTTTGGCTCAAAAAAACATCAAGAATACATCCAAGGGATTATAAATAGAGGCTTGGAAGCTCAAGAAAGTAAGAGGAACGTCTGAGCAACAAAAATTCATCATCTTCTTCAAGTCTCAACAACAATTCAAGAGCTAGAAATTCTCTATCCTTTATCACTCATATCTTATTGTAGTTCATAGCACAAATACTTTAGATTTTCTTTTATAGAGTTTAACCTTTGTAATCATTTGCCTATCTAGATGCCTTTCTTTGATTACACCTATTGTAGACCCAATCACAGTTTGCAAAGGAGAGTGAACCCTTAAGTGCTATATTGTAAGTGAGAATTGGGTAGATAAGGTTTACTCCTTGAGCTCGAAAAAGGGAGGGGTTAGGTTTCCCTTTAGCCTTGAAAAAGAGGAAGGTTTCTCATAAGCCTAGAAAAAAAGGGAGGTTACTTTTGAACCTGCGAAAAAGAGGGATTGTAAAGGCAAATTCAAGTTAGTGAATTTGGGGAAAATCCTTGGGAGCGTCTCAAGGTGAAGGACGTAGGCAAGGTTGCCGAACCTTTATAAATCGCTTGTGTACATTTCTTTTTCCCTTCTCTCTTTATTGACTTGCCATTATATTGTGTTTGTTGTATTAAATTTGAATTGCAGGCTTGCGTAGCATAGAGAACTTAGAAAACATCAATATAGGCTAGTGAATTTAGAGGAATCGAAAAACAAACTTAAGGTTAGCTCAAAACTGATTCACCCCCTCTCGGTTTGTTTATAGAGCCAACACGTTGGAAATTTGGAGTTTGATGATCAACGATTTAATAATTAATATCAAAGGTCCAAAACCGTTAGACTTAAGAAAAATGATTGTGACTCTGAGAGACAAGTGTCCAAGTAATGACTATGGAACAAAACCCATCGTAAACTATTCAAACTTTAACATGACTAACTAGAAGTTGTGATTTAGCCCCACGCCTAGTAAAATATGAATCCACACCAAGAGACATCATCCTATGATTGATATTGTGTTAAAACTCTGATTTAAGAATAGAAATTTGGTAGAGACAAGTTATATATTTACTGATGTAACTCCAACACTTGATTATCTGTATACTCCATATGACCAACTAAAGTACCAAATCGACTAATTGCAATTGACCAATGAAATACAAGTTCTACATTAAAATTGACCAATCTAAGGATATTGTTATGCTTAAACCTAGCATGAAGTTGCGAAGAGTACAAGCAAAATGCGTGTCCCAAAGAATTTGCTCAAAACATATTACCATTTGTTCACAAGTTTACAAATGTAGTTTAAGCTTAGAAGTCCATTCGTTTAAAGAGGCTATCTCCTACACCAAAACTTGCTTGAAGTAACTACTTGGCTTTATGGCCACCATAAATTTGAATCCACATCAATAGCTTTTGTTATGTGACCAAGACTATGATAAACTTCAATCTAAAGTAGTGAGTTCAACAAAGATAAGCCTCAAAACTACTGACAAAGCTTCATTGCTTGATTATCTACAAACTACACGGAGCTAATTAAAGTTATGATTTGGACAACTTTGAACAAATTGGATGGCCATGATCTTACACCGACAAAGACTCCTCTAAAGCATATGCTCTATCTATCCCTCGACTAAGTTTACAAAACCTATGAGCAAAATATGCACTCAAAGTAAAGACTCAAACACATCCCTGTCACATGAATGATAACTCACAAGTCAAATGACAATTCAACTAGATAAGGACTCTGCCTTTTCAAGAAACTATTCCCTCTACTTAAACAATTTAGCGACAACAATGCCATAATCAACGAATTGAGTCACAAACGCTCTTTGACTGACAAAAGGATGGGAAAAGATTGACATAATAACTGACACCACCATCACCAAAGAGTTACTTGACAAAAAGTAAGTATGAATTTAGTAAAGTTTACTTCACAATTTGTTTCTTGTTCAATAGATAAGACATGCAAAGAGGATACTAATTCTTGCCTAGAAAGTGATATCAATTTCTCAAACAAGTATATCTTAAAGGAATCACTCTTGAAGAGGCATAACTCAAGGAATCATTATAACTCGTAAGAAATCATTTTAACTCGGGAGGAATCATATCTGAAGGCAATCACTAGCCCAATTCCTCATCATGCGAATCTGCATGACATATTTAAGGGAGTTGTCCATGATAAAAACATTCATCTCTATTAAGCAATGATAGAATGATTCCATCATTCATGAAGGCTGCCACCTCAAAACAATTGAAAGTATTATCTTACCACCTAAGTCGCATCAAAGAAGCTGTGAGATAATAAAGAAATGATAAGTTCAAGTTTAACTCAGAAGCAAGTAAACACCATGATGACATCATATCTGTAACTCCTATAAGAATTCAATTTCATCTCTTTGACATAAAAAATCAACACTACTATTCAAATGATGTCCATAATCAAAGTCATGAAATCTTTCCCAGCAATAATGTCTAGAAATAAGTTAAATGGATTCACAAAGACAAAATCTACACAATCTCTACATTCAACTAATCACATTGATACTCCTAAAGGTGTATAAGGAGATAGACTATTTGCCAATAGTGATTAATGGCTTCAAGCAAGTGGTTGATAATCTAAAAATTCAACCTACAGTTCAAAGTCTACAACACATCAACACAATTATAAGTCGATTAGGAGGAAGACTCTCTACAAAAGTATGGCCAATGAAGAACATTCCAACTACTCTAACTTTTAAAGGTTCGCCCTACATTAACACTCTAAAACTGGATTTGAATGTAGACACTCCATGAAATGAGTGGTAAGATAAAAGACATCCTATTCTTTAAAGTTCGCCACATTTTGACATTGCCAAAGGTGGATTTGGAGGTAGACTCTCCATCAATGATGTTAAACACTAAATTCTCTCAAGATTGTCATATTTTAGCATTTCCACAAGTAGATTTGAAGGTAGGCTCTGCACTTATGATGTTGTCAAAACAACAACTGATTAACTTCCATCCTTATACAAAATGAAAGAAATAGGTGACAGAGACTGTGAACAGCATAATAGTCTTCACGTTTCCTCCTCACATTAACAAAGGATTAGGCGACAAGATTAAGAATAACTCAAAATTATACAAAACACTAGTCAAAAATTGCTATGGTAGAACTTTGTAAGATTGAAGCAAACTCACCCTTGTCGGACCAGTTCATACCAAAAAACAAAGCATTCCCCCTAAATAGCAAACATTACAACAGCAAAATCATGTTAACTTGAGGCAACAGCGAAGACAAAATCTCATGATTCTAATAGTATGATGGTTGAATGATACATGAGTGACTTTCCAATGAGTAAATATCATCATTATGTCATGGTAGTCAAAGTTCTAAGAATAGATTACTAGTGGACTTAGCTAAAAAATATCAAGAAGTGAATCTCACATGATGCGGAAGAGGATTTTGAACTAAAATGGTAATAAACACTTTTACATGACATGGAGAACACCAAGAAAAAGAAAAGTCCAAGTTAAAAGAGTGAGAAAAAAAACAAAGTGCTAATGGAAAATCATGTCAAAGATCGTAGGCACCTAGCGTGGTGAGGTAGTGATTCGAATGGAAGGCTTGATCAACCATTCATTCAGACTATTACCATAACATCGAGCAATACTCTAGCAAGGAAAATCTGTAGATGGGATGCCTTGAAAAGTGCAAGAGGTCTTGCAAAAAGAGTCGAATGAAAAAAATATTTAAGGTTAGAAATTCTGCATTTGCCTACCCGAAAAACCCTAGTGGTAAGAAGTGAGTTCCCAAGGCCATGAGGCGTGAATGCCGATAGACTTGAAAGTCATCCATGGGATGTGAGAAAAGTGATTCCCAAACAACTTGGACATTGTTTTGTGAGCAGAACAAACACACCCTTTATGGGTAAATTTTCTTATTAGTATCCAAGTATTATGGAATTTGGATGCTGCCCTAGTTGATCCTCTAGGAGCGAATGGAACCAAAGTCTAAAGGATGGACTTTCCTTTACGGCTCGAATGTCGTCTAATGGACAAAAGGAAAACAATGCCCAAGCCTTGAAGTTGGCTTTTTGGATCTTGGAAGACGCTTGGCAAACCTAGCAGGTATGGATCCCTCCGTACAAGCTAATGCCTTTACGTGTTCTGATGCCTCGCAAGAGCATTAGATACCGTTCGTAAGCCATGATAAAGCTTGGCAAAAACTTTGAGCCACCACAAAAAACTTTATTACCTAAGGTAAGGATTCCCATACATTCTAAGTATGGAGGACAAAGACAACGACGACCTATGACCCTAGCCAAGCTTGGAAGCCATCCATGAGACTTGATAAAGTAGACCTACTGTCCTCGCCCTAATATTAGATGCCATCCTAGAGACGAGAGAAAACTTTTCTCCAAATTCCTTATGCATCATAACATAAAAAATGGAGCCGCTAACAATCTTTTTTTACCTGGGTGTGATTGGCCATCTACTAACTCTAAGAACTGGTCTATATTTTAAGTTTTAGGTCCAGGAGTTTATTTATGTGTAGGGAAGGTTATAGCACCCGTACAATGCCCAAAATTGGTACCATTTTAATCTTATGTTATTTTAACTTAGTCTTTATCAAATGGTCTTTTAAAATTTATTATTTTTATTTATTTAAATATTGAAAATTCTTTTAAGAATCCTCCATCATTCTGGACAATCTCTTTAAAAAATCTTCTCACCTTAAGAGTACTCAAGGAGCACCATTCAACTCCTTTGAAGAGGCTTTGTCATCGAAAGTATATTAAATTTCTATTATTTCCTAACTGTTTATTTTTATTTCATTATTTTATTACTTTTATTTATTTATTTATTTTTAAATATTATTTCTTTCATATTCTTTATTATTATTATTATTATTATTATTATTATTATTTAGGATTTAAATATTTAATATTAAGAATATCTCTTAAATCTTTCATCATTCTGAATAAACTTAAGAGAATCTTCTCTCTTAGGAATTCCTTGAGTGTTACTCATTCGCAATCGCCTCAAGGATTCCATCATCGGGAAGGTCTAACCAATTCTCAACGTTTATTATACCATTATCTATTAATTAAACATCTATCTTAATTTATTTTTCTTTTTAGTTATTTTTATTTCTTACTTTAACTCATTTCACAGTTTGTTATCTTATTTACTTAACTTTAAATTTTACTTATTCTCCTAATTTTTGTCATTTATTATTTTTTATTAATCTTATATACTCCTATATTTTATTTGTTTAATCATCTTTATTCTAAAGAAAAACAACCTAAAGTATCAAATATAATGTTTAAAATTAATAGCAAGTACCACAAGGTAACAGAAAATAAAGCAAGAATGCTTATCTTTAGAGGTGGCAAAAGTTGACCCGACCTGAAATATCCGCACAATTAAGCCGAATCCAAACCCAACCGATCTAATTTGACTAAAAAAGTCAACAATCCAAATCCAACCCAATTCGAATCCGAATTGATCTGAAACCAAATTTATCCGAATTTACATTGATCCAAACCCGACTAGATCCGAACCTGAATTGATCCGAACCCAAATTCATCCGAATTTAGATTAACCCGAACCCGAATTGATCCTAATCCAAATTGATCCGAATCCAAATTTACTCAAACTTGACAAGATTCAAACTTAAATTTAATATTATCAATAAATATTTAAATGTTAAAATTAATTATCAAAGTATTTTAATATAGTAAAAATATAATATTTTTCAATAATATGAGTGTTATATATATTTTTAATCTAGTTAAACATAAATATTCACTTTTATATTGCATTCATTTGAACCTAATGTATAATTATTTAATAGCTAATATATAATAGAGTACAGAAGCTATATCATCTACACTTAATGTCTCCAATTATTCTATAAAAAATCAAGATAAATTAAAGAGATATATAGTACTGTTTTATGATATTTAGTAGGGATTATTAAATCACTTTGATTCATAAAGTTATTAATTATTATAGATGATAAAAATAAAATGAAAAAATGTAATTAATTTATGAATATTGGTAAATATATTATAAAGAAAACTATCATACAAATTATTAAATATTTTGATTATTTCAATCCCAATTATACAATAGGTCATGTAAGAAGAAAATTTTATTTTCATGAGTTTTGTAATTCTTAGAAATATGATTTCAGTTGATTTTCATACCAGATAAATCACATCGAGATGACCAAGGCTTAACCTAATAAACTTGTCCAATCAACCCGAATCCAAATCTGACCAACCCGAATTGACTAAAAGAGTCAACGACCCAAACTCGATCTAATCCGAACCTGAATTAATTTGAACCCAAATTGATCCGAATTCAGATTGATCCAAACCCGACCTTATCTGAACCCGAAATGATCCAAACCCGAAATAGATCGATTTTTTCTTGACCCAAACCTGACCTTATCTGAACCCGAAATGATCCGAATCCGAAATGCTCCGATTTTTCCTTAACCCAAAATGATCCGATCCAAAATGATCCAACCCAAACCCGATCCAACTCGCCCATTTGCCACCTTTACTTACCTTGATAATGGGTTCTCGGGTTTACCAAAGCAAATTGATTTGGGCTTTGAAGATTGCTGACATAGGTTGTTCTTGGAATGATGGGCAAAAAGCAACACTTTAAACCCAATCCTAACCTTAAAACAACAACAAATCTTGGGACTGTTCTTGAAAGAAAAAACAAGAAGCTGTTATGCAGTGATGTCGTCCGGTTTAGGAACTCCTTCAGCAACCATGGCAACCATTTCCACCAGCAGAATGCTAAAAGAGTGCTGTCACCGGTTTTGCTCTTTCCTCGCGGATGTTATTGTCTGTCTGCCCCATCGTGAATGCTACTAGAGCTCGCTGCAGACACCGCCTATCCGAAACCAAAGGACGCTTCTGAAGATGCCAAAAGTGCTTAATGTCACCGCTAACTTCATTAGAGCTTGTCGTGGATACTACCTCACAAGGGGAAACCATATTTAGCAAGAAGACAAAAGGAAACTTTTTTGTTTTATTTTTTTGAAAATTGTTTCCTCCACTAGAACTAATCCCTCTACTTGATTTATAGCTAGATTAAGATAAAGATCAAGATTGGTTTAATTTGAATCGATCTTGATCTAATCTTTTTTATTTAAATTTTGGAATTATCTTGTTTATTATCTCTTTTTTTTTAAATTTTTTTCAATCGTTTTATTTATTTGATAATGAAAGATTAAATGTATTATTTACAAGATAAATTTATTTTTTTATCTAAAAAAATGAAGATAAAAGGATATTTACAAATAAATAAATAAACAAAAGTAAATAAAAAAAGCACAACGTTATTATTTATGAGCAATTAAATGGATCATGTCTAGCCCAAATCATCTAACCCAACTCTACACCTCAGTTTAAACAAGTTTAATAAGGCTCCAAACCAACTGTTCATTAAGGCTCAATAAAATAAATCAAAAATTTTAGTTAAACTTAATTATAACAAAATTCTAATTATAGATTAGAATCAATTATAATCTAATTTAATTAACTTAGATTAAGTTGATAGACCCCATTTAATGGTCCGTATAAAATATAGTGTCTACAGTTGCCCCTTTTTACGCACTTTTTGAGATTGGAGAATTGTGCAATGACAATGACAATAGACAACTGTTTTGTCCAGATTTACTTATTACTTTTTATTTTATTGCATTTTTTTAAAAAAATATACATATATCTTATAATTTAGAATTTTAAGCCTCTCACCAAATGCTTTGTGGCCTTTAAAGATAACATGTGCTCCTCTCACCAAAGGCATTAAAACTTTGAAAAATAACCTTATGCTTCTCTCTCCAAAGCATTGGGAGTTTGAAAAATAACCTATGCTCCTCTTACCAGAGGCATTGGGACTTTGAAAAATAACCTGTGCTCCTCTTACCGGACGCATTGGAACTTTGACAAATAAACTTGTGCTCCTCTCACCAGAGGCATTGAGATTTTGAAAAATAACCTGTGCTTCTCTTACCAGAGGCATTGGAACTTTGAAAAATAACCTGTGTTCCTCTTACCAGAGGCATTGGAACTTTGAAAAATAAACTTGTGCTTCTCTTACCGGAGGCATTAGAACTTTGAAAAATAAACTTGTGCTCCTCTCACTAGGGGCATTAAAACCTTGAAAAAAAGTAACATTGTGCTCCTCTCACCAAAGGCAATGGACTTTGAAAAATAACTTGGATAGTGGTCCTCTTACCAGAAGTTATACCACTTTGGAACACTTCCTAATCTCTTCCTTCTATAGACTATTACCTTCTGTGAAATTTCATAATCTCTTCCTTCTTGAGACTATGAATCACTTTACTTTCTGTGAAATTTCCTAATCTCTTCCATCTGAAGATTAGGAAAGATTTTACCTCCTGTGAAATTCATAATCCATTCCTTCTAAAGACTATGAAAGACTTTACCTTCTGGGAAATTTCTAATCTCTTCCCTCAAAAGATTAGAAAAGATTTTACCTTTTGTGAAATTTCATAATCTCTTCCTTCTGAAGATTATGAAAGACTTTACCTTTTGTGAAATTTCATAATCTCTTCCATCTGGAGACTATGAAAGACTTTACCTTATGTGAAAATTTCATAATCCCTTCCCTCTAGAGACTATGAAAGACTTTACCTTCTGTGAAATTTCATAATCTCTTCCTTCTGGAGACTATGAAAATTTCGTAATCTCTTCTCTCTGAAGACTATGAAAGACTTTACCTTCTATGAAATTTCCTAATCTCTTCCTTCTAGAGACTATGAAAGGCTTTGCCTTTGTTAAAATTTCATAATCTTTTCCCTTTGGAGACTATGAAAGGCTTTACTTTCTGTGAAAATTTCATAATCTCCTCCCTCTGGAGACTATGAAAGACTTTATCTTCTGTGAAATTTCATAATCTTTTCCTTTTGAAGACTATGAAAAACTTTACCTTATCATAAGCTTAGGTGAAACCAAATGTTTAAATAATATGACCTAGACAAAACTAAAGGTTGAAAACAAAGTAATCTGGATAAACCTAAAAATCGAGAATGGAATGACATGGATGAAACTGAAGGTCGAAAACAAAGTGATCAGGATGAAACTAGAGATCGAGAACGGAATGACCAGGATGAAACCAAAGGTTGGAAACAAGGTGATCTGGACGAAATCGAAGATCTTACCAATCTAAAAAAAACCTCACATAATTATTTGCTAATTTAACTTATCTTAATGCCACACACTAGTGCCACTTATTTTAGATTCAAAATCTCTGATAATTTCACTAGGCTTAAAACCACACAACTATGCCAACAAAATTATCTTTTGCAACTCTCAAATTTAATCTCACTTGAATCACTTTTAAAAATTTATCATCATCTTTAGTTTCTAGAAAATCTCACCATTTAAATCCCATTTTTGAAATCTTTCAAAAGCTAATCTCATATCTCTTCAAAATCTTATCCTTTTCTTAAAATTTTTTTCATTAAGTACCTTATCATTATTTCAAAATTTTTACTCAATAAAGGATTTACCTCAATTTCTTTCTTACCCAGATGTATGTAATGAATGCCATGCATGTGATGCAAATTGTTACTAAGATTTACTCCATACCATTTTAAAGATTCTCAAAATCATAAAAGTGTAACATGATTGTATAATATTATTTATGTAATTATACATATTTGTTTGGATAAATACCTATATATATATCATAAAGATGATGGATAAGGGTAAACTACAACTATATATGTATACGTATAAATTTTATACAAACGAAAAAAGTTATATATATACACAGACACACTCACACATAAGTGTGTTATTGGTACAGTATTAAGAGCTAAAATCTTGGTGTAAGAATTGATTTGGAAATGTTAAAGGGTGCGGATGATATGAAACTCGACTAAGGAAGACTTTGGAACTGGCTTTGATTGAAGTGGAGGAGTAAATTTCGATTTAGAGGCTCAAAGGAGAGAAAATTATAGTGTCTTGGCTCAAGGAAAACTAGTAAGAGAGGTTACACCAGTCGTTTCAGTTTTTAGAAATTATTAGAATTTAGATGAATGATACTAACACGAATTCAATATGTAAATGTGTAGCACGGCACTAAGGTGATGATCACAGGTTTAGTTAAGTTCAGGGTATATGTGCTAAGCTTGGAGTCGGTAAGACATCTATTTAATTCCAAATTTGAAATATATTATATGAGTTTAATCGAGATAGTGTGATGATAATGATGATTTGCAATTGTGGCTTAATTGATATATAAATATAGACTAATATGATGGTGATATGGTGATGAATCGATAAAAATGACTAAGTTGAAATTGTTTTGAAATATTGTGATATGATAGGAGATTACGCATGGACACCCCCGACTTAATGATGATATGAATAGTGAAAAGGAGAGTTAGTGATTGTGGATTGTGTAAATGTGTATAGTTTTACATCTTTAATATATGTGATTGATTGAAGTAGTAATGGAATGATGTGTAGTGAATTCAGAGTGGTGTGAAAGCGTGAGCTTTTATTTGGAGATTTAAAGGGAATAGTTGCTCAGTGTGAGGTAAGTGGATTAAGTAAAGTTTCACTAGTATCATCTCATTGGAGATGTTTAATTTTTTTTAAAAAAATTACCTAACTTTCGAATTTAAGCACTACAATGCTATTAATCGAGTTACTAAGGTAAGATATAAGGTATGACCGAGCTGTAAATTCTGGATGATGCTTGGGCTAGGTTTGAAAACTGTGTTTAACAATTTGTGTGTTGTGGCCAACCAAGCTTGCTTATTGTATGGAATAAATGTTCAAGTGTTAGCTTTTACATGAATCCTATCTGTTTACTTTATTTAGGCTAAGTATACTTGTGCATGGTCCGCATTAAAATCTCGCTCGGTAACCATGCAAATTACGTAAGGGTACTCTATTGATGCGTAAGTGAATTCACACACAGCATGTTTTAACTCGAATGTTGTATGCATAAGCTTTATAATACTCGTTATTACGCTTTGGTTTGAAAAACATAGTTTGAACTAACTCTGTAACAAAGAGCCTTTATGCATATTTGGAAACCTCAAAAAGGTTTTGATCCATGTTTTGAAAAATCATGCCCTCCTTAATAGGCATAATGGTGTACATTTGAATTTTGACAATACATTCCGTCTTGCTAAGTTAAGTTTTGATCAATAATCCATTTTCTGAACTTAAGGATTTCGATCAGTATTCAGTAATCAATTTTATGAACTAAAGAAGTTTGATCAATAATCAGTAATCTGTTTTCTGAATTAAAAGATTTCAATTGGTACTTAGTTTTTCAATTTATGTTTGGTTTCGAACAGATCCACTGACGTCTGAGTCACTCGAGCCTATCGAGCTTCGCACTAGGTTCCATTACCTGTCTATAGAGCTTTGTGCTCTAGACTTTTAATGTCAGTATCTCCACCTTTAAGCCTCATGCTCTAGGCATTATCAGGCTTATCTAGAAAACCAGCAAACAAGTTCTAGTTCTCAACTACGCAGAGGGACTGGAGTAACTCTATGGCTGTAGGTATTGTATTGCTTGCAACACTCCTCCATCACTAGCTATGCGACACTCCTCCATCACTAGCGAGGATGGACATCAGTATTAGTATCAATTATTAGGGATCTTTGCCTACACTTTATTAGTATCAGTTTTCGGAGGTTTGAGGCTTTATGCTAAACTTTGTCAGTATTTGTTTTTATTTTAGTTTCAGTTTAGTATTTGAGGCTTTACGCCAACCTTTATCAGTTTTCATTTTGGATTTCAGTTTCAATTTAGTATTTAAGACCTTATGCCAAACTTGATCAGTATATGTTTTGATTACAATTTCAATTCAGTGATTTGAGGCTTCATGCCTAAACTTTATCTACTTGATTTCAACATCAATTTTTAATATTTTGAGGCATTTTGCCTAACTCGATCGAGTATCTATTTTCATAAGATTATTTGTTTCGAACTTATGTACATAATCACCATGTTTTGAATTCGTGCATAATCACCGTGTTTTGAACTCATGTGCATAGTCATTGTGTTTTGAAATCTTATGCATAGTAATTGTGTTTTCAACTCGGTGCACAGTTGTTGTGTTTTAAACTAAGTTATTAGAAATCCATTTCATTATTTGTATCAGTTTTCAGTGTTTTATGACTTTATTCCTAAACATATTGATTGTTCATTTTTAATACGATTATCAGCTTTGGACTAAATGCATCAGAAAATCTATTTACTTGCCAATATTTGGTTTTAGTATTTAGAGGCTCGAGACCAAACTTTATTAGTTATCAGTTTAGTACATTCATCTATTTTGAACCATGTGTTTAAGAAATCTATTTTGTTATCAGTATCGATTTCAATATTTCGAGGCTTACACCTAAAGTGATCAGAAAATCTATTTTGTACAAAGGCACAGTGATTCTGATTTGAACTAAGTACATTATGAATCTATTTTGAACTATGTGCATAAGGAATTAGTTTTGAACAAGCATGTTGCATATTGTAGTATTGTGACCAGCGATCGTGTCTTATCAATATCGTGTTATGGCTCGAGAAATGAGGTACCTAGCAGATACTTCTGACTAATGCCCCGTAAAGGCTCAACGTTGAAGTATGAGTCCAGATAGATAGATCTGGCATCAGGACATAGTGTGCATATATGTCACTTTATTTCCTATTCATGCATACACGTGCATGTAGATCAACATGAGCCTAGCATGCATTTACTTAAACTACTTATTGAGATGTGAATTGCTCACCCTTTTTCCACCACCTACAGACTATCTAAGCTAGGCTACAGTGTAGAGCTCTTGTGTGGGCCATCAAAAACCTTACCTAGCCTCGGTACATACCAATGTCCTTCAAGCCCTGCTTTTGCTATTCTCGAGGCATGCAAAAGTATATCATTTTATTTACAAGCACACTCTCTATAGATTACACAGTATAGTTAATTTGTGTCATGGGACGTAACTTAGGATCGTTTAAGATTATTAGATACGTCAATATGATTATCGACTGCAATCTTGGATACAATATGTATGCGGTGATTAGTTGCAAATTTTAGGATTGCTAGAATGGTATTTAATTGATGATAACTAGTACGAAATGAATGTTATGGATACAATGAATGATTTGAATTGTTTGTTGTGGACTATGGAAATGGTTGATATGGTTGAGCTAGGATTAAAAAAAGAAAAATGACCTGCAGGTAAATTATCTGGGAAAAACTTAAAATATATAGGGGATATTTTCAATCTGTTTTCTATGCGAAAATATATTATAAACCAAAAACAATAATTACATGCCTAATGAATTATTTAACTCATTTCCGGATCAACAAATAAGTTAGTAAAGTTGAATTAAAATAAAAAAGATAAGTGAAAACTATTTGTGACTACACTGACATCAAATATAAACCATAAAGTGAAAAGAAAATTTTAGTTCGTAAATTTGCTAAGTGGTATAAGTGTAAGTGCTAAGCATACGTCACAACTTTCGATCATGATAGATTTTATGGTATCAGAGCAAAGTTTGTCTAGTACGTGTCAATATAGTTAAAGTTATCGATAGCATTACATCTCATATACTGTGTAATGTCTGCATGTAAGCTTATTTGTTGTTTACCTATACCAAGATTGGTTTGCATTTGGTATAAGTTTTTGTTCTAATTTAATTCAAAAATGAAGGGGAATGAGAGTAGAAGTCAGCCTAAGAGACTGGCTTAGAGACTGTCGATTCCACCTCGTACTCCATCACCCTCATCAAACTGCACTTGTTAGTAGGCTGCAGTCAAAACCTCTTAGTTATCTGTTATTTATTAGTACTCCTTTTAAGAAATCTCGGATGAATGAGTGTGTGCATCGTTAATGTAAAGTAAAGGTGGGAGGTAGGAATCTAATAGCATATTTGGTATTGTTGCATATGTACGAATTTGACGTCGTTTTGGGTATGGATTGGTTAACCACCATCATTCTAGCAAAGATTGCTATAGGAAAATTATAACTTCACCTTACTTAATTCATATTTGATATGAGTTGATAAGTAATGAAGTAGTGAGTGCTTATTTGCCTTGTTTTGAATGTATTGAGGTGCGCATTTTTTGTGAAAGCTACCTAACATACATGCAAAAATTCCAATGTGCTACATCCGTAGCTATCTGATATATCCATCGTCAGGAACTTCTTCGATATTTTTTTTTATGAGCCACCAAAGCTATCTCTGAAAAGAGAGATGGAGTTTCGTATAAATCTACTCCCAAACACTCCACTAATATCAAAACCTCCATATCGAATGACTTTAGTTGAGTTAGAGAAAGAAAGTTGCTTAGGAACTAGTAGAAAAGGCTTCCGAGAATGTAAAACTAATATGTGATCAGTTAAGGACAGCTCAGAGCAGATGGAAGAGTTATACTGATGATTGAAAGAGACATTTAGAATTTCAACATGAAGTTATAATATTTTTAAAGATTATTGGAATTTGAAATTATAATTTTGAATTATAAAATTTTGATTTTTGTGGGATTAAGCGTTCTTAATGTGCTTTGAGTGGACTTCACTTATTGGATTGGCTAGTGGGACTTTAGAGTCTGTCCACTGTGTATGGCAGGAAAGAGGACTTTTTGGATACGCTTCGAAAAGAAATCAGTACTTGATTTTCCCTCGAACTTGAAGAGTGTATTTGATCATGGATATTTTGTAAAGTAATATATATTTTTTCAAAAGTGCATATACTTTAAAAACTACACGACCCAAAAAAATAATGTGAACTAGAAAGTATTTGATCTAGAAACTATATGGACTTTGAAATTATTTAACCTTTGAAATTATAAAATTTGAACTACATGGAATTTGAAAATTCAATGATTTGGATGATATGGTGTGGAAACTATGAGAGCTCTGAAAACATAAGTACACTTCAACCTTTCTAACTCTACTCATAAAGAAGCTTTTACAGAATGGAGCTTGAACATACATGTTATAGAATTTTATTATTTGGGTAAATATTGGAGATGTGAGGGCATCTCGTGCAAGATGATAAATAGATGTGAAAGTTAGGATTTTATAAGATAAGACACTCAGGATCATTTTAATATGACAATTAAAATCAACTAAGTGTGATAAATTCTAAAGTATAAGAGAATGTATGTCACAGAATGTGAAATTATGAGATAAATCTGAGTTGTGGAGTGATCGAAAAATAGAATTTTAGGGTTAACATGGAGTAGACCTGATCTTAGGACAAGTGGTGATGCATGAATTAAACCTTAAGATTTGAATTTCACAGGCATAAGGACTATGATAATAAAAAGCATCCTCTCACATTTGAATGACTTAGAACAATTTGGAGGACCAAATTTCCCAAAGTGGGGAGGATGTGATAATTGAGCATTCCCCGACCTTAATTAATTTAATTATTTAATTTGTTCTTGATAAATATTCAATAATCCAATAATAATAATTTAAATAATTGCATAGGAACTCAAACAAGCGGATGAGTAAATGAGCGAGACTCTCGGCACAAACCATAAGGTGAGACCTACTAAGTCAAACCCTAAAATGTGATCAAACCTTAAAATATGGTCAAACCCTAAAGCATATAAATATTACCCTAAACATTATTTTTTGCCTAAGTAAGGCTAACTACATAACACTAGATGAGGAATGGAATTTAGCTATATATAAATTGATTTAAGTTAGCTAATTTAATATTCCAAGACTTATCGTGTTTTATAATTAATAAGACATTAAGTGGTAAATCAACTAGTTATGAAATATAATTTAGCCATATAAGATAAATAGATATTATTAATATAATTAAATTAAAGGAGATTAAGGAATTAAAAAAATATAATTCCAAAATAATTACAATTTACATAATATATATTAGTAAATGAGAAAAAATTAATTAATAAAGTAATATATATATATATATGCAAATATATAAAAAAGAGGTAAATAAAATATAATATAAGAATGGCTTCTTGAAGAAGCCAAGCATCTTGCACCTAACCCCACTAACATAGGGTCTATATGTTGACATTTTCAGAGCTTCCTTTTCGATGCAAAATAGAGGAGCTTCAAGGGTGGGCTACTTTGAAGCTGAAAGATGTAGAAAGGAAAGGGAAATAGGGAAGGAAGAAAGGTTAGACTTACACTAGCATTTGGAGTCTTTTTCGACCAAAATGCAGGGCTGTCTTCTTTGTTGAAATAGTTGCTGAGAAGAGAACAAAGCTATGTTTCTTTTTCTAAGTGGTTAAAGAAGCTGAAGGAGAAAGTGCCAAATTGAAGCAGCAAGGGATAGTTTTGAGAGCCTATTTCGGGTTGCAATTTTAGGTTTTTTAGGCACTGTACAAGGCTGAGTTGGGGTGGTATTTTACTATCTGGAGTAAAGGTTTTAAGGATTGTGAAAATACGATTGTACAGGGGCTTCTTTGGGCTATGTTTTGACGTTGATCGAGGGCGGCTGTTGAGCTGAGTTTGCGAGCTAAAAACAAAGCTTGCTTAGGTGTTCATTAGAGCTTATAGTGGTTGTAACTGAGGCTAGAAATGGTGTGTGCAATAGGGGCTCGAAACAAAGAAGAAAATGGCACAGCGTGCGGTTGCATTAGGGGCCGACTCAGGGAGGTTTCAAGCCTAATTCGTGGGTGTTCCTACCTTGTTTCTTTACTCCTATTGGAACTCCAAACAAAGTTATGATTGAAGCATAAACAACGAGAATTAGGGATTGATCAGGGACCTCTCGGCCAGTGGCCGATGAAGTCTTACCATGGCTGTCATTGAGGCTGAGGATGGCGTGGAAAATAGGGACTATAATTAAAGTCTGAATAGAAGCCAAAGGAAAGGTCAGAAGCTGAGCAGCTCAAGCTGGTCTAGAAGTTGAGTTTTGATGGCTGTTGAGTGGTGTTTAAGGGCTAAATTGCTGATATTAAGTGATTGAAACAAGGTGTAAACTGACCAGCAAAACAGGGGCTTTCTCCTTACTATTAGATGTGAAATAAGGAGCATGAGGCAAGATTGAAGAACAGCCGAGAAATAGGTTGTGTGACAAAGAGAGAGATCGAAAGAAAATTTAGAAGAAGTTGAATTGACCTAGAGAATGTGGAAACAATAGAGTTTCACTCTTGGCCTCTATGGAAAGGATAAAAAGGGTACGAGTTATGCTCTTGTGTAATATGATTGTATAATATTATTTATGTAATTATATATATTTGTTTGGCTAAATACCTATATATATATCATAAAGATGATGGATAAGAGTAATCTATAACTATATATGTATACGTATAAATTTTATACAAATGTATAAAGTTATATATACACACACACACACTCACACCTAAGTGTGCTATTGCTATATACTGAAAGCTAAAATCTTGGTGTAGGAATTGATTTGGAAATGTTAAGGGGTGCGGAGGATATGTAACTCGGCTAAGGAAGACTTTGGAGATGGCATTGATTGAAGTGGAGGAGTAAATTTTGATTCAGAGGCTCGAAGGAGAGAAAATTATAATGTCTCGACTCAAGGAAAACCAATAAGAGAGGTTACACTAGCCGTTTCAATTTTTAGAAATTATTAGAATTTAGATGAACGATACTAACCCAATTTCAATACATAAACATGTAGCGCGGCACTAAGGCAATGATCGCGGGTTTAGTTAAGTTCGAGGTATGCGTGCTAAGCTCGAAGTCAGTAACACGTCTATATAATTCCAAAAATGAATTATATTGTATGAGTTTAATTGAGATAGTGTGACGATAATGACGATTTGCAATTGTAGCTTAATTCATATATAAGTATAGACTGATATGAGTGCGATGTGATAATGAATTGATAAAAATGACTAAGTCAAAATTATTTTGAAATATTGTGATATGATAGGGGATTGTGAATGGACACCCCTAACTTAATGATGACATGAACAGTGAAAGGGAGAGTTAGTGACTGTGGATTGTGTTAAATGTGTATAGTTTTACATCTTTAATATATGTGATTGATTAAAGTGCTAATGGAATGATGTGTAGTGAATTTGGAGTGGTGTAAAAGCGTGAGCTTCAATTTGGAGACCTAAAGGGAATATTTGCTCAGTGTGAGTAAGTGGACTAAGTAAAGTTTCGCTAGTATAATCTCATTCGAGATGTTTAATTTTTAAAAATAAATTATCTAGCTTTCAATTTTAAGCACTGCCATGCTATTAATTGAGTAACTAAGGTAAGATATAAGGTATGACCAAACTATAAATTCTGGATGATGCTTGGGCTGAGTTTGGAAACTGTGTTTTACAATTTGTGTGTTGTAGCCGGCTAAGCTTGCCCGTTGTATGAAATAAATGTTCAAGTGTTAAGTTATTACATGAATCCTATCTGTTTAGTCTGTTTAGGCTAAGTGTAAATGTGCATGGTCCGCAATAAAATCTCACTTGGTAATCGTGCAAAGTACGTAGAGGTACTCCATTGATGCATAAGTGAATTCACACAGCATGTTTTAACTCGAATTGTTGTATGCATAAGCTTTATAATGCTCGATATTACGCTTTAGTTTGAAAAGCATAGTTTTGAACTAACTCTGTAACAAAGAGCCTCTATGCATATTTGAAAACCTCAAAAAGGTTTTGCTCCATGTTTTGAAAAATCGTGCCATCAATAGGCATAATGGTGTACCCTTGAATTTTGACAGTACATGTTGTCTTACTAAGTTATGTTTTGATCAGTAATCCATTTTTTGACATTAAGGATTTCGATAAGTATTCAGTAATCCATTTTCTGAACTAAAGGAGTTTGATTAGTAATCAGTAATCCGTTTTTTGAATTAAAGGATTTCGATCAGTACTTAGTTTTCCAATTTATATTTGATTTTGGGCAAATCCATTGACCTCTAGTTCACTTAGAGCCTATCGAGCTTCGCTCTAGCTTCCATTACCTGCCTATCGAGTTTTGTACTTTAAACTTTCAGTATCAGTATCTGCACCTTACGAGCCTCATGCTCTAGACATTATCAAGCTTGTCTAGAAAACCAGCAGACAAGTTCCAGTTCTCGACTGCATAGGAGACTAAAGTAACTCTATGGTCATAGGTATTGTGTTGCTTGTGACACTCCTCCATCACCTCCTGAGATAGACATCAGTATCAATTATCAGGGATCTTTGCCTATACTTTATCAGTATTAGTTTTCAGTGATTTAAGGCTTTATGCTAAACTAGTATATATTTTGATTTCAGTTTCAATTCAGTACATCGAACGTAAACTATTATATTTTCAAGTATATACTAATAAAATAAGACTATAATTGACATTAAGTACTTTACAATCTTACATCCCGATGTATTAAATAAAAGTGCAACATAGTACTATGCATATACTATCTGAATACATAAATACTGTGCATAAGTATACCTCTAAGGTATAACCAACAGTCTCAAAGGAATACTCCAAAGGGGTTTTACATGTGAAAAATCTTTGATCTTTTATTAATTTTGTTTATTAGAATATAAAAATTTAAAATTTATTACATGATAAATTAATAACAAACTTTAAAAAATAAAATAAAAAAAACCCGAAAATTGATTTAGTTCAATCCAGAACCATTGTTTTGGTTCACCAGATTGAATTGGTTCGATGGAAATCCACTAAAAATCGAAACCCGATGCAATTTGATATCTAACCAAACCGTTTTGGTTTTCTTCGCAAATGAATCAAAATCGATACAATCCAACCCAAAATCGGTCCGATCTGGTCCTTCAGCATGTCTAGTCAAATTTTTAATAGTTGGTTGCAAAAACATTCAACCTAAATGAAGTTATAAAAATTGTGTAAAATAATAAATTTTACTTTGGTGTAAATAGATCCTTCTTATGTATGTGTAAATAAATTTTACTTTGGTGTAAATAAATTTATCTAGGGCTGATACCAATGCTACTAGTGAGAAAAGTATACAATTTATAATTGTTTTATTTGCTCATAGATGTTGATGTGGCACTAATTTTGTATGCCGAGGGACAACTGAGTGTGCATAACCATTAGATTAGCAAATTTTCATCTTCACCTCTTTCCATCCTTTCTACCAGGCATAGCTTTAGGAAAGAGCAGAGGTCATACCAAGGCAGTTTGTGTCTGTAAATTAATGTGGAAGTCAATAATTTACAACCTTATTTTTAGGAATTAGTTGTAATCTGATTCCTAGGGATTAGCTTTTAATAATTAACTTAATTTTTTCCTAAAATAAAGGGATATTAAATATGTATCACTGATTCCCAAATTTTCTTTTTTTTTTTCTAATTTATAGTTACTTATCATACTATTTAAGATTATAAAATTCAACCAGAAGGCAATAAGATTATTCTTCTTTTTCCCTCTGTTATTTTTTACATGGTGTCAGAGCTTCTAGGGCTCAATCATGAATTCCAAAGCTACCATGGTTGGCTTGAATAGAACCTATTCAGAAAATAGTATGGCACGATGTCTTTAGAGAGAATTTCTCAGCCACTTTTAGCTATTTCTTTCACTGAAAATTCTCTTCAAATTACTATTCACAAACTGAATGGTAAAAACTATCTTGAATGGTCTCAATCTGTGCACTTGAAGATTGACGGTAAGGAGAAACTTAGGTATTTGAATGGCGAAGTGAAACAGCCAGATATTAGTGATCCCAAATACAAGCAATGGTGATCAAAAAATTCGATGGTTACTGCCTGTCTGATCAACTCCATGGACCTAATTGTGGGAAAACCTTTCATGTTTCTTCTAACCACACGAGATGTTTGGGAAGCGGTTCGAGAAACTTATTCAGACTTAGAGAATCATTCTCAATTGTTCGAATTAAATACCCAAATGTGATGGATGCAACAAGGGGATTGAAAGATAACGGCCTACTATAATGAGATAATGACGCTTTGGTAGGAATTGGATATGGTTGAAGATGAAAAGTGGGAATGCATAAATGACAGTATTCGATATAATAAGAAGATAAAGAGAAGTCATGTGTTCCTGTTTTTGGATGGTTTAAAAAAAGACCTTGATGAGATTTGAGGGTGAACACTAGGACGAAAACCCTTACCTTCTATCAGAGAAGTCTTTTCTGAGGTGCGCAGAGAAGAAGCTCGGAGACAAGTGATGTTGATGAAAGTTGAGGAACCAAAAATAGACATTGATGGATCTGCCTTTGTCGCTCGTGGTACTTATTCAGAAGGAGATAGGTGCAAGGGTAAACAAAGGCCTTGGTGTCATAGTCCAAGTACACAGTATTTTACACCTTTTTCACACATTTTTACACACGTGATTCGATTGGGCTGTTTGTGATACCTTTATACACTGTTCATCTACAATAGTAAATACATTAGACAATATATATTTATTGAAAATTAATATTTACAGACTGTAAAAGTTAGTTTACATCCCCTGAAATATATTTACAATTAGTAGTACTGTATTAACAAGTCTGAATATATAAATGTAAGCATAATACCTCGGGAATCCATTATATGGTACTTCAAGTTACTTAAAGCGCAGCTAATCCATGGTTTTGTACTTCAGCTATTCTCTACGTCAAATTTGTGATGATAAAAGTAAGGAGTGAGCAAACCACGGCTCAGTAAGAGAATTGTATGCAAATTTTGATATCACGAAGACTATATGTAGTAAAATCCTTAATTCCCTATTCGTATGCTAAGCACACTAAAAGGGAAAGGACACTATAGTCGGTCAGGAAATCAATATAGAGTATGGAAGGTATTTTGAAATACCTGTCTTGTCCCGGATACCCAGAGCGACTATAGGGAATAGAAAGTTATTCTTACATAAAACTTATTTCAAATTTACTGCATATAAATATTTCATACACTTGAGTAAAACAATTTATCAAATAACTTAATTTAACACTTGAAAATCACAAAATTTCCATCATTGAAATCATCACTTTTACATGTGTAACAGTAAAATAACTGTTTAATTATAACAACAATTCAGTAATAAAATACTTCAGAAAATCATCATAGTTTCTGAAAATATCACTAAATCAATAATAACACGTGAAATCATAGTGGAGACCAGGTAACGCCTAAATAATATCATGCTATAAGTCCCGTAGGGAATAATAGGGTACACGTGAGATCCCTGTGGAGACAGTATAGTAAACACATGAGATCTATGGCCATAGTCTATAGGTGTCCTCGGTCGTACACTGATCAGGTGTCAACCAGGACGCTGAAGATAGGATCAGTGTCAATAGCTTAACACATGAGAGGGTACACATGAACACGTGAGCATGATATGGGGCTAACAGTCTCAAACAGTATATAAGAAATTTCATCACCTTTATGGAATTTAGTAAGATCAATGATGTTTTTTCGAAATCTATAAAGGTATAAATCATAATATTTCATATGATGAAAACAGTTTATAAGAATATCACACAGTAGTAATAAAATTTTGTAACTGTTCCTTTTCACCGTAGAATACATACACACGTGTTCCCATGTTTTCTTTCCAAAACTTGAAATTCAAGGTTATTGGAAATCAAATTCCAATATTTTCATAATTTATGGAAAAATAAAAAATATTTATTTTCCAAAAATTTAATAATAATTCTACCAACACATTTCTCACTATAAAACACGTGCAGAGACATTTTAGTCTCAAAACAATATTTTCACAGTGATAAAGCCTTTATGGAAATCATTACACATGATAAGATTTATTTAATTCATAAAGGAAAATCAAAATAAAATAGTGAATATTATGCTGAAAATCTTTTATAAAATATTCACTATTCACCATTTCACTTCACCAATAACACATTTCTCTATAAAACACGTGGAATGAAATTTCAGTATTTTAACCTTTACCGAATTTAGTATCATGAATATTTAATAAATATTTTTCGGTAAATTCACCATTTATGAAAATAATTAATTTATCACTTTTGAGGCTAGGAAAAATACCAATAATGCACTAAAATATTTTATAATATTTTTAGAAATATTTTTAGTAAATTTTGGCAACATAATGGCTATCAGAGTCCTAGCCTCCCTGCACTTGCAAACACAGTCTCAACAGCCAGAAAGCCACAATTTCGTAGCATTTCGAGGCAATTCAATATTCAATAAATCTTATAAAATTCATAGCATAAAAACAATGCATTCAGATATCCCTACAAATTCACACACGTATCTCTTACCTGTCTCGTGGTGTCAAATTTCCCGGTGTCATCACATGAAATCCGATTATTCAAGCTGCAAAATAATTTCACCAATAATTTTCATTAATTATTCTCTAATTTTTGAACCATCATTCATCACTAAATGCAGCCACATTGTACACTACTTATGTCTAATCAATGAAATTTACACCAGTAGTAAAATACAACTTCACCTATTTAACTCCAATTTCATATCTGAATGCACTGTTGATCTTCTCTTAATTTCTATATTATTTTGACATATTAAAATCATAAAATATAACTTGATATCACCTCCAAACAGCCTTGGCCGAATGGTCCTCCATGAATTTTACCTTATTATCTTTTACTTCTTAAAATTCAACATTACACATAGAAAATTTCATTAACCAAATATTATATAAATTTACATTTACTATTTGTTAAACTTACATCAACATTACTTCCCTTTTCTTTCATGACCGTAGCTCCCATTGTTCAATTTTCATGATTTTTCTTTAATTCTTTATTCAATCTTAACTTATAATTATCTCATACTCACTTGGGTATTTTATCAAATACCTTAAATTCATCAACATATAACCCGTATTATTCAACCCACCCATTGGCCGGTTAGCACCCCATTCACGCCATACCCATAAAATATCCAATATTCACCATGTTCTGTTTGCATTTTCTTTTGGCAGCCAAGTCTACTCTTAATTCTTACTCATAAATTCATTTGATTTCTAGCATCAAGATCCATAAAAATCACAACAACATCTTTACGATTCCATCACAACCGAACCTACCCTGCACTTTTATACTCGGCCTTAATTCAAATCAAGGTCATAAGCACACCTCTCATGCATTAAATCATTCAAAAATAACTAAAATCAAGAGAAAATATCAACACCATGCTCGCTCACCTTGCATTGTCACTGTCAACAGCAGGACAGCAAGTTGCTGTTCTGGTTTGGTTATGAAATTGAGATGGTTGGGGAGCTCTTGGGATAGGAAATAATTTTTGTAAAGAGACCTAAGTTAAAGGATGAAGGAGAAATGGGATTTTCTTAGGTGGGACGTGAAGATGCTTAGGAGAAGAACAGAGAAAACATTGGCTAAAAAAGAAATAAAACTACTGTTGCTAACCGACTTCCTTGGCTGAAATAATACCGGTTTTTAACTCAATTTAATATCAATTTTAAGTACAAAAGTCAGCCATGTGTCTCTTAACTTAATTGCCCTTGTCTTTTCTCTTCTTTTTCTTTTATATTTATTTATATATATATTTTTTGTCACATTGGGTCTGCTATGTATACAAGCTTTCTGCGATTTCCTTCTCTTCTTTTCTTTTTTTTTTTAAATATATTATAAATATATATTTTCTATTAACATATATTTATAAATATATATTTACAATTTTATATGTATAAACATATCCCTAGCATATACTATAATATATATATATATGAGTTTGTATATGATGCACTGTCAGTGTATAGCTTCTATACACTGTCAATGCATCAGAAGTTGACACCTCATCAATAGGTCCTTATGGGCAAATTAAAAAAATTTATTTATATTTGCATATAAGGGCCTATTGATGAGGTGTCAGCTTTTGGTGCATTGACAGTGTATAAAACTATACACTGTCAGTGCATCATATATAAATCCTATATATATATATATCATCTTTAAAACATTAATCTCATTTTTCTAATTGCTTTACTGCACTTATAACCAATTTTAAAAATTCACTGAGATCAATCCAAAATCTATAAAAATATGAGCCATATATGGCCAGAAAGGTCTTTGAGTTAACTTTCTAATGCAATTTGAATAACCTCAATTAGAGTTCCCTATCACAAATTATGTCCGACTCGTTACTGATTGCTCAATTCTAAATTCACTACAAGTGACGTGAATGTAAGAATTTATTGTTGTTAATCTATAATGAATTAAAATATGAGCCTTATATGGATAAAAAGATATTTAAGTTAGCCTTCTAATGGATTTTGAATCACCTTAATCGGAGTTTCCTACCAACTGCTATGGGTGAATCTTTACGGATAGGTCAGCTGGTAGAATCTACTGCTCATGGGGTAATTTTACAAAATTTCTGGTATTGATCCATAAGGAACTAGAATAAGAGGCCTATATTTTTGGAAAGATAATTAAGTTAGCTTTCCAAAGAATTTTACGTTTTATCATTTGGATATTCCGAACAAAAATTATAATTGAAACATTATCGATTGGTCATTCAAGCCTTATGATATTTTTATCCTCACAATTTCCAATCCTTAATTCAACCTCCAAAATATATATTTTCTCACTCATTTCATCGTCTAAGCACTAAAATCTAAGTGGGGCCCATATAGCTTTTTATTTAATATTTGTAAAAAAGTACAAAAATAATTTATTTATTAATTAAAATTTACATGTCCGTACATGTACAGTACAATAGAATCGGATGTCATACTTGGTGTGATCATTGTCAGAAGCCTTGGCATACACAGGAGACCTATTGGAAGCTTTACGGAAAACCTAGAGGTGATGCACGATCAAGGGAGATTCTCGTGCATTTCAAGTTGGCAATACGGATCAAGGGCATCAGTCATCCTCAAATTCTCTTCCTTTCACCAAAGAGCAGATAGAGCACCTGTACAAAATGTTTTAGTCCCAATCTGTAGGAAATTCTAGCTCAAATTGCACTAAAGGTAATTTTTTCACTGCAGCCATCGCTTATACCAATTCTAATGACTCCTGGATCTTAGATTCAGGTGCAACTGATCATATAACAAGGACATCAGAATCATTTTCGTCATATATACCTTGTGCAAGAAATCAAAAGGTTAAAATTGCTGATGGTTCCTTTGCTACAGATGTTCGAAAAGGCAAAATTACTATTTCCCCATTTTTAACCCTTAAAGCTGTTCTTCATGCTTCTTATTTGTCTTATAATATCTTGTTTGTCAGTAAACTAACTCTTGATCATAATTGTCAAGTTAATTTTTGGCCTTCCTATTGTGAGTTTCATGATTTAACCTCGAGGAAGATGACTGGCAGTGCTAGACGGGATGGTGGCCTCTATATCTTTAATAAAGGATCAACCTTTGGAAGGCAAGATCTGCAAACTTGTTTCAATTCTATTTCTAGTTCCAGTGACAATGAGATTATGTTATGGCATTATCGATTAGGACATCCTAATTTTCAATATTTAAAGAATGTTACCCAAGTTATTCATGAATAAAAAAACCTTTTGTTTTTTTTGTGTGAATTTTGTGAATTAGCTAAACATCATCGTGCTATTTTTCCTTCTCAACCTAATAAAAAATCAAAGCCATTTACCATGATTCATAATGACACATAGGGTCCTTCTAAAGTGACAACCTTTTCTGAAAAACATTGGTTCATCGCATTTATTGATGATCATACTAGGGTTACTTGGGTTTTCCTTCTAAAAGAAAATTCAGATGTTGAAAATGGGTTCAAAAATTTTTATATAATGGTTCAAACACAATTTCATACTCAAATTAAAATTTTTCGAAGTGATAATGGAAAGGAGTATTTTAAAAATGTGTTAGAAAATTGTTTTGCTGAGAAAGGGATTATGCATCAAAGTTCTTGTAATAATACACCTCAACGGAATGGGGTGGCTGAAAGAAAAAACAAACATCTTCTCGAAGTTGCTGGAGCTCTAAGTTTTACAACTAAGGTTCTAAAATATCTTTGGGGAGAAGCAGTTTTAACAACCACGTATCTTATCAATAGAATGCCTACAAGAATTTTAAAGTTAAAAGCACCAATAAAAGTTTTCAATGAATGTTTTCCCACCTCTCAGCTAAAAACAATCATTCCCTTAAAAATTTTTGGAAGTACTGCTTTTGTTCACAATCATGACCCTAGACATACAAAACTTGATCCAAAAGCATATAAATGTATTTTTGTAGGTATCCTACAAATCAAAGAGGTTACAAATGTTTTGATCCAGTTTTGCGAAAAATGTTTATGTCAATGTATGTCACCTTCTTTGAATGACAATCATATTGTAGACACCCTATTTTGTCTGGGGTCTTAATTTGTAAAAATAATTAATTGGGTTGGGTGACATTGTATTTTAATTTAATTTAACAATTTAGAATTAGGCTGAAATTAAATTAGAATTTTTAGATTTAGAATTAACATTAATTAGGAAATTAAAATAGGATTTAATAATAAAAAAAGATAAGAAAATAAAATAAAATTAATTTTAAGATAGGATAATTAGATTTTTCTTTTAGGATAATTATTAGAATTTATTAATAGGAGAGTTATTATTAGATTTGATAGGGATTAGATTAGGATTAAAATGAGAATAAAATAAATAAAATATGAGATAATTAATAGAATAGATATAGTTGTATTAGGACTCTAACAAGTTTGCGATTATAAAAAGGGAGTTGAACTCGTAATTAGAGAGGAACAAAAAAAAATCATCTAAAAAAAAAGACCTTCCTGATCACCTTGTCACTAGCTTCACAAAAGTACCCCATATTTAGCCCCTGTTTTGTAACCAGTCCGTTTCATCAAAATCTACCCACACCCATGCACCATCACCAAGTTAACCGCCCCAAACAGCCTGCCATTTTTGCCTTGCTGTCATCGTGGACCTTTACCGCACCAAGCCCGGTAGACGCTTCTCTGCCTGCTGTTTTCACTTCGCCCCTGCGCTCTGCCTGATCGAGTTTCATCATCGAGACGCACTGCCACCTTCTAAACGCTGCCCCTGTTACAAGCTGCTGCCCAAGTTTCATCATTAATGGTTGCTGTTGAGAGGAGATATAGAGGCAATAAGAGTGAACAAACATCATTGTAAAGGAGAAATTGATATTTGGTTGTCAGAAGAATAAAGGTTAGAAGGCTTTCGCCATTAAATGGATTTTGCCAAGTAAGGTAATAATCACGTGATACTTCCTTTTTTCAATTAATAGTTTAGCATTAGATAATATAAATGATATAATTTGATCATGTTGAGATTTGTATATTTGATGTATTATTTATTTGCTTGGTTTTTTTATGTTAAAATTAGGATAGAAATGAAATTAAGAATGGATATATTAAATATGTATTAAAAAAATAATTTAGGACGAGTTATTCCGACGATAGAATTCTAAAGGGACTGCGCTTGAGTAGTACTTTTAGATATCTTGAGGTGAGGAGAGTCCTTTTAAGTCTCACCAGCTTGATAGAAGATTTGAGAGGATATTTCCAATATTTAATAATTCATCATAAAATTACAATAAGATTAAAATTAATAAATTCAAATTAAAATAATTAAAAGACTAGAATAAAAATAAGATAAATATATGATTAAAAAATTAAATAATGTTAAATAACTTGGATAAATGTGAATTAATCCGATGATGGAATTTAAAAGGGAATTGTGCTTGAGTAGTTTTCTTAAAATTCCTAGGTGAGGAGATTTCTTCCAAGGTCTGACTAGCTTGATGGAAGGTCTAAAGGAAATTTTCAATATTAAATAATTCATATTTATTTAAGTTATAAAAAGTAAAATAAAAACTAATTATAGGATTAAAAAAATAAAAATAGAAAAACAATTAATAATTTGGGATAGGAGTCAAAAGTAGGTGTTCTATAATGTATTTAAATCATCCGACGACGGAGCCTCTTCAAGAAAGGCAATTGGTCCTACTTAAATACTCTTGAGGTGAGAAGAACTTTTCAGTTGTCCAACCAGCTTGATAGAGGAGACTTAGAAGATTTTTCAATATTTAATCATATCGAAAATTAAAGCAAACAAATAGGCAAAATTAAGATAACATTAGACTATTTGGTACCATCTTAAGATGGGCGTTGTGGGGGTACTAATCCTTCCCTACACGTAACCGTACTCCCGAACCTTAGAATTTTTTAACGTAGACCATGCCTTATCTTTAGATAAGAATAGGTGACCAATCACACCTAGGATAAAATGGTTGGTGGCGACTCCTTGAATTTAAGTCTAGCGGGTTAGGTTTTAGGTCTTGACACGTTACGATACATATTATAGCAATTCCCATCTTCAAGGAGAGAGCATTAGTGAAGATGTATTTTTAAATGGTTCTGATTTAACCTTTTGAGTTGAGTTTGGTCATGATGATGTTTCACTTAAACAGTCTCTTACAGAAAATGAAGAAGAAAACACCAAATTTGGGAAAACAAATGAATTAAATGTTGAAATTGTTAGACAACCTTTCGTTAATGCCATCACAAAATCAAAATACTGAAACAACATAAATGTGTGCGAAACGATATTAAGGTCTTGTGTATTCAAAGGAGTATCAAGCTCAAAAAAGGAAGGGCACCGTCTTGCACCATCGCCAGGAATCTAATCAGTGGTTAGATCATGAGATCAACAATAACTCTTCAAATATTCCTGATAATAATCTTCCAGGTAATTCTGTGTCAAATTCTTCAAATCAACTTGATCTTCCGTTACTCTTAGGAAAGGTGTTAGGTCTAGTACAAAACATCCTTTGTCTAATTTTATATCTTATAAAAATATGTCATCTCCTTATCGTACTTTTATTTCACAATTGTCTGGTGTGGTTATTCCAAATAGTTTACAAGAGGCTCTAAATGTTCCTGACTGGAAAGAAGTTATATTTGAGGAGATGAGAGCTCTAGAGAAGAATGCTACTTGGAAGAAGGTGGATCTGCCACATGGTAAGACAATTGTTGGCTGTAAATGGGTATTCACTGTGAAGTATAATTTAGATGGATCCTTGAAAAGATACAAGACTCGTTTAGTAGCTAAAGGCTTCACTCAGACTTATGGAGTTGATTACTCCGAAACTTTTCTCTAGTGGCAAAACTAAATACATTTTAAGTACTCTTGTCTATTGCAGCTAACCTTAACTAGCCATTAAATCAGTTGGATGTGAAGAATGCTTTTCTGAATGGAGACCTAAAGGAGGAAGTCTATATGGATCCTCCACCTAGTTTTACTAAAGGGTTTGGATCCAAGGTATGCAAGCTAAAAAAATCTTTATATTGTCTTAAACAGTAACCTAGAGCCTGGTTGAAGAGATTCACAAAGTTTATTACAAGCCAAGGCTGTAGCCAAGGACAATCTGATCATACTCTTTTCACAAGGATTCACAGGGGAGACATGTGGCCTCGTGCAGGCTCACCTGTGCAAAGTCAGCAACCTCACGTGGGCTCACCTGCGCGAAGCTGCCAACCTTGCACAAGTGAGCCTATGCGAGGCCACATGCCTCGCCTGTGCGAGGCTGGATGCCTCGCACAATCCAACTTGCGTGAAGGAGAGTGGCTTGCGCAAGTGAGCTTGCGCAAGAGCATGCCCTGCATGCAAGCGAGCTTGCGCGATAACATGCGCGCAAGCTCCCTTGCTCGATGGCCTATGCTCACACAAGCTCTCTTGCGCGGGGCATGCCAGCTTATGTGGGGCTTGCACAATGTAAGAGCCGACCCAGTCCACACAGCAGGGTCACCCAACTCTTACAATGTGAGGTGGCGATCGCCCGTCCTCACCAACGTATTGTCCGCTATGGGCGATCACCGCCCTCACGGCTTTATTCCCCACTGGGACGCGTCATTCCACTTTCAAACCCAAGACCTCTTAAAGTATCTTGGTTTTACATACACGTTACCATTTGGACAAGTCAACTTGTCCAAATGGTAACGTGTATGTAGAACCAAGATACTTTAAGAGGTCTTGGGTTCGAACGTGGAATGACGCGTCCCAGTGGGGAATAAAGCTGTGAGGGCGGTGATCGCCCATAGTGGACAATACGTTAGTGAGGACGAGCGACCACCACCTCACGTTGTAAGAGTTGGGCAACCCTACTGTGTGGACTGGGTCGACTCTTACACATAGGCATCTCTTGTCGCTAGGCACTGCATTGTTGGGTTTAAGGTTTAACATTTTTACTATACCTTTTGATTAATGCATTGAGTGTTTTGTTTATGCAGCTTCTCTTGTCGCTACCAAAGATAGAGGCTTCAAAGGCTGTTTTTGGTCCATTCCAATTTAGATTCAGGTATAATTTGATTTTGTGCTAAAACAGGCCTCTCGACCTACTGTTAAAGGATCAAGTTGTAGCTATAGTGAAATACTTGATCTCGATATTATTTTGTGAATTTTTTTGATATACTTCTACTCGATAATTTATCTAAAACAATACAAGAATATTTAGCCTAGAAAAAGGAAAAGAATAATATATCTTAATCATATTACTTGCTCTCAAGGCTTCAAGCAAGAGTATTGTGTTTAATATCGCACTTAAAGCATAGAGAGTTATTTGCTAACCAAGGAGCATCAATGTTTTACTATCAAAATTGAGAGAATTATTAGCTTTGGCAGTTAAGAAATCATAGCTGTCCAACAGATCTAGACTCAGCTGCTTGATTCAAAGAAAGGCTGCAGTTACTTTGCTCTATCAATTTTTGTTTATAACTTTGTGAGAACCGTTTATATTGTACTGTACATGTATTAAACAAATAATTATTAAATAAATTCTATGTATTTTGTAAATTATAAGTAAAATAGTGATGGAGGCCACACTTGATTTATAATGCCTAGATGTATATAAGACTGAGGAAAACAGTGTACGGAAGGTTTAATAATCATAATGTGAAAATTTCGAGATTACAATCCCTTATTTACATTATTTTTCGAAAGTGTGGCAACAAATTAGAAAATGACGATTAAGGACATAGCCGATGGCATTTTCGTAAATTGTGCCCAAACTAAAAGGAATTTGGACCAAGTAAAAATACCATGATATTCTACATGAAAATAAATCTTAGGCTATGTCAATAGATTTATCAAATCGGTGGTTAAATCATAAATTTAAGCGACTGGCTAGATAAGGGTTATTTCGTAATTTCACATTTTTGGTGAACCACGCATCGATGAAACCACCATGATTCATCAAAATACACTCAATAAGAATTTTTGGTGATGAAATCTGAATTTTTGGAGTACAATTACAAAGTTATAAAAATTACGGAAGTTTAAGGGCAAAATTATCCAAAAATTTCATAACTAAGGGCATTTTGGTAATTTTCTCTCCTTCTAGAATTCTCTAAATAATTCCCCACACAAGTGCCGGCCACTATTCGTGCTTCTTCGACCTCCCACCCCATGCCACCATTAGAGAAGAAAGAAGAAAAAAGAAAAGAAAAGAAAAGAAAAGTTGCCATAACTCACAAACTATCCACTTTCTCAACAAATTGTCTTCTACAAACCTCTTCCTCTCTTCAAGCTTTATCTAACCATACCCAAAGCTTAGTTTATAAGTGAATATATCAAGAGAAAAGAGGCCTTGAAGATTCAGCCACAAGGTACTCTCACTATGCACTTGAGTTCTCTAAATTCCAATGGTAGATTTTAATGTTTTCAAGCATCCTAAGCATGATTTAAGCACTAGTTTTAATTAAATCTTGTTAGATCAAATATCACCAGTAATGGGCGTTTCGGTCTTGAGAAGAACCTAAGGAAACCATAGTGTTTCATGCTTAAAAAGGATGCCAAATTGATGAATAAACGTAGTTAAGCATGAATGTGAAATTAGATTGAAGAAAAACCATGAATATGCTATAAGGGAGCATTCAGCCTTGGCAAAGGGAGAGGGTTTCATGGCTGCATTTGATGAAATTAGGATGCCATTAGACTGTAGAAATTATGAGAAGTCCACCGGTGCAATCGGATCTAAAATCGAACTTAAAACGGAGAAGTTAGATTTTACTACCAGTAGAAATTATACTTAATTAATATTTGCAGTGTACAATGTGGCTGCAATTAAGGATGAAAAGTACCTTAAAAATAAATGTTAAGTGAGCTTATATTTTTGGTAAATTGCTTTGCAGCCCAGGAAATAGTTTACGTGTGGTGCTAGCGAGAAGCTCAATAACACTAAACAAATAAGGGATGAGTGTGTAGGCCATAAGGATATTATGAATGCATGTTTCCAACAAGAATAATTTTATAAGAATATTTTGATATTCAATTGCCTTGGAAACTATGCAAATTGTGGTTTTTGGCTGTCTTGTGAACTTTGCTTACATGCAGGAAGGCTAGGCAAATAGCGGTCGTTATGCTGCTGAATTTTCTTAGAAAATAATCTAAAAATATCATGAAATATTTTAAATGCATAATTGTGTGATTTCTACCTTTGGAATTTAATTATTTAATATTTTTCATAAAATGTGAGTTAATCGAAAAACAATATTTAAATATTCATGAAAAAGAATTTTATCGAAATAAAGTTACCAATGTGTTCTTAAATGTGTTTTACAGTGAAATAGAGTGTTTATAAAAATTATTATTGAAATGTGAATATTTTACAAACTATTTTATGAAATCATGTATTATGTGAAATTATATTCCTTTATGGATAAATATGAAAATTTAATTTATTTTAATAAAATCCATAAAGGCCCTAATATCATTTTTATATTATTTTGAGACTGATAGGCCCCGTATCATGCTCATGTGTTAATATGTGTTATATGTGTTAAGCTGTTGATATTGATCCTATCTTCAGCGTCCCGGTTGACACCTGATTAGTTATAACTGAGGACATTTATAAACTATGGCCATATGTCTCATGTGATTATCATTTTACCCTACGGGGATTATGGCATGATATATCTTGAGTGATGCCTGGTCTCCACCATTTTATTGTGACACTAAACTGTTTTACTGAATTATGTTACCGAATCATAAATGTTTATTGACGTGATTTCTGTGAAATGTGTGATTATTTCTAAACAGCTTACTGTACTAGACTGTGTACAATACTATTTATGGAACTTTTATCGATATATGTGAAATGTGTCCAAATATGATTTTGAGATTTCTTAATTAAATATTTTATTTGTGATTAAATATGAGTTTAAAATTATTTATATAAATACTTTAATTTTATGAATCATTTAATTAAGTATTTATTTGAAATTCATTTATGAATATTATTAAAAATAATTTACTTCATTATAAATACCTACTCCCTATAGTCACTTCTAAGTTCCGGAACACGACAAGTATTCCAAAATACCTCCTATATTCCATCCAGATCCTTAGCCGATTATAGTATCCTTCCCTTATTATGCCTAGTGTGTCGTTAGGAAAATAAACGTTTTGTGCATATAGAATTTCATAATATTAGCTTCTGCATATGATTCCTTTACTGAGCCTGTTTTGCTCACCCCTTATTTTCTACCTCCACAAATTATTTCCAGTGATAGTGTGATATACCATCTAAGGATATCGGCTGCATATTAGTTACCCTGAGGTAGCATTTCGTGGATCCTGGAGGTATACTTATTTTCTTTATATGTTCAAACTGTTTGTATAGTTATAATGATAGATAGGATGTAAATATTGAGTTAATTATAGTTTTGTGAATATTCGTATTTGGTAAATTAAACAAATTTATTTTTACAAACTATTATGGATAAGTGTATTGTGGAAATAAAGACATCGCAGATTAATATGATTGTGTAAATATGTGATATTACTATATATTCAGATCATTACAAACTGGGAATCTTAAATCTTTGTATACCAAAACGAGAAAAAGATTTCCTGATTGTATTGTAGTTCAAAGCCTGAAAACTGAAGCATAGGCTAAGGACCAAGGACTTGTGAGTGAATGAATGCCATCACCATATTGCACAATAGAAAGATAGAGTTGCAAATAAATCAAATATGAACGAAAATATTTTTTTAACACTTTTCATGTTCAATTTGTGTTTATTAAATTTGTTCATAAACATTAACGAACATATTTATGAACACATTTTATCAAATATTGATCAAATATATTTACAAATACGTATTAGTGAACACTAAATGAAACGTTTGTGAACACTAAAAGAAAATTATACAAATAAATTATATTTATCTTAATATATATATATGATGTCAAATTAAAAAAATCTTATATATATTATTGACTTCCACATGTAATCTCTATTTTCATTGTTAAATGCATATTGTTTGGTTAAGTTGATAACTTGAGAATGCTATTTCTAACTGGGATTGGTAACTCTGATTTTTGCAAATTCATGATTTTACTTTTGTTGAAGTGAGGAATTTATTTTGTTTGATTCTTAAGCAATTGTTTTTGTGTCTATGTTGTGCTTAGAATTGAGTATTGATGCTCGGCCTTATTGTTTTATTTTTCTGATCATGCCATCATTTGCTCAGACATAATGTTTTTTTTTCAGACATGGCAATAACACGAGGTGGAGGTTCATCTCAAGGAAGATGATAGCGACCCACCCGACTCTGAGAGAAGACGACGAGTTAGTCGATATCATGCTAAGCAGGCCGAGTAGGACAGCAGGTCAAGCAAGCATATTCAGATGATGCAGAGGAGGTATCTGAGCCTTGTCCTGGAGGCCCAAGTGATATGTTTATTATGAAAAGTTTTAGATCACACGTCACTTTTGCCATATGGGACGGTCAGGTAATTATTTTGTTAAATTTAAGAATATAGATAGATCTATTTTATATGTTAAAAATGATCTTATTATTTATTGTTTCTGATATAGGAGTGAGACAATTTGAAGGTTCTTAATCATAGCCAGAAAATCTCTCAGTGGACTTTAGACGATGATCGGTGACATATTCACTCCATTGTTTTGCAGTTCGGCTTAGGTTGTTTGGTTAAGTGCAGTTTTCGCACTTGCAACAGTACCATCATCTCTGCTTTTTGTGAGAGGTGACAGTCGGAGACTAATATATTCCATATGCCTTTTGGGGAGATGACGATTACCCTAGATGATGTAGCTACACTCCTTGGCGTACTAGTGGTCAGGGGGATCATATCATGCTTGCACATTTCCATGAAGCATGCAAACAAAATGTTAGTTCATTTGTTAGGCATCTCTCTTACGGAAGCTAAAGCGATTACAGTATCGGTCATAGGTCCAGTGTGACATTGCAGTGGTTGAGATCGAATTTTGGCAATGTGACCGATAGCTCCAGTGATGAGGAAATAGTGTATGTTACTCGTGCATACTTGCTTCACTTACTTGGGTGCACACTTTTTGTGGATAAGTGTGGATTGCATGTTCCTGTATCATTATTGTCCTGTTTAGAGGATCTATTGGTTATCAGTGAATATGCGTGGGGTACGGGTGCTCTTGCTTATATGTATAGACAGTTGGGTCTTGCAGTAGATCAAAAGTACATGGGATTGGAGGCTATATGACCCTTTTCTAGGTATAAAGATTTACTTTATATAAATAACTTGTGAATTATAATTTGTTTATGTATAATTTATTAATGATTAATGTTTTATTTAATGTAGGCTTCGATTTATGAGCATTTTCCGTTGTTAAGTCCTGAGGTGAACTTCAATTACGAGGATAGTTTTCTGCGAGCTCGATGATGGAAGCCACGTGGTTATGGCCAAGATGTGAAGGTCTTGTGAGAGCATCTAGATGACCTCCAGCGTAATCATGTGTGCTAGGATCCATATGCAGATAGTCAGAGACATCATCCATTGCCTCCAATCACTTTTTTCATGATCTGCTTAAAAGCTAGGGATGTTGTGGAACCACACCATCCAAAGAGAGTGTTACGGCAGTATGGCTACGCACAAACCATACCTTCGAAACCTTTAGCATCATCTAAAGCATAAAGAGGTAGTACGAGTGCCACTTATGATGTTGTTTATCAATTCATGGATTAGTTGTGGCAACGATGGACTATGTATGTGCTCAATAAAGAGAATAAAGGCGAAAGTGTGTGATCCCGGATCAGACAGCTTCAAAATACATGTCTTGGTACGACTCCATTTCTCATCGATTCATACAAAACCCTACACGCAGATCAGGGTTTCAAGCTAGACTAATCGATTCCAATTATTCTAATGTAAGTTATTAACATTAAATCCTAGGTGAATAAAATTATTTTCATACTAGTTGATTTGATAAACTCTCTTTTATGTCTTGTCTTATAGCGCATGGCGAGGGAAATGTCTCGTATTGAATTACTCATTAGTGGCAACAAAGATATCGAGACATTAACAAAAGGACTTTACGACCTGCGTGACATATTATCTGGGTCCTCAGATGCAGCTTCGTCTTCAACTCCATCAGTGATAGCTTCTCATCCAGTAGCTCCTACACAAGTTACATCAGAGATAGCTCCTCCTCCAGCTTCATCGAAGATGACTCCTCCACTAGCTCCATCAGAGACAGCTTCTATCTCTGCTCCATCTGAGATGGCTTGTCTCCCAGTTCCATCAGAGACTACTCCCAGCCTAGCTACATCAAAGGCAACTCCTCTAGCTATACGTTTTTTTAGTAAGTCTAAGAAGAGGAGGGGTAGAGCAATTATATCGGATGTATCAGAGGATTAGTGTTTTATATTTAGTGATTTTTGTTTTTTAAACATATAGTTTATCTTTATAATATTAGATAATGTTATTAAAATATATAATGCATAAATGGATAAAATATTCATACAAATGCATAAATGTCAAAATACGGTAATATTTAATAAAATATCATGGTTCATCTAAATTAATGGTTTCTCTAATGGCAACATCTAATCTCGACAACAAATTTTGGAATTCCTCGATGTGAGATACATATGGAAGCCCCCACTCACGAGCAGAATCACATCGGTACCGATGCCAGTTGCATGCAATCAGAGGTATTGGTGCAAACGGGTCCATAAATACCTGAAAAATAGCACTATTAAACATATGAAAAATGTAAAACAAATGAAAAAAATGTAAAACAAAATATCTCAAGTCTAACATACATATTATTATCAATACTTCAATAAAATGAGAATCGTTAAGAAGTCCAAGTGCTATGAATCCATGTTGCAGTGGTGGAGGTGGTGTAGTTTTAAGTGAAAGATATGTCAAGCATTGTCTAGAAGATAAATGGACTAGCACAACTTTATATTTTGTTGCTATCAAGTGACCCATATCGGGTAAAGTCATCCATTTATCATAAGGAACTGGTATGTTGAAATATGATATTGTCTCTATCAATTCATCAACACACTCCTCGGATCCATAGAGACTAACATAATAAGTTCGGAAATCACATATTTCCTAAATCAAATCTTGTCGCACCTTAGCCCATGCATCAACACCCATGCCTAGCAAACCAGCTATAGCTCGAAAACCACAATGTCCATCCAATTCAACATCCACAGTAGAACGTATGTATTGGCTTATCTCTAAAGGGAAAGAATCAATAAATTTCATTTCTTTTTCTAATGAACTGGTAGTTTCATCCTCTTCATTAAATTGACTGAAACAGGTGTTGATACACTATCATATTGAGATTCAACAATCTCAAAATATAAAGGAGCACATCGAGTTGATTTATCTAGATAGCCTTTGGTCTTAGCCTTCTCGAGTGGAGGAACCAGAAATGTAGTTGCTGGATCACCTAGTTCCCCTAACTTTTTCATCAACGGTAATTTTCCCAACAGATCACAAGCATTGAAGCGTTTCACTATAAGCTCCCACTCAGCATCAAGATTTAACTCAACCTCATAATCAACATTTTTCTTCTTTAAGTCCAACTTCAACCAATAAGGATCCAAAAAGGACAATGGAATCGATTTCCCGTCCCTTATGAATTTAGCAATCTCGTGAGCACAACGCAACCCATGTGTGCTTCTAATGACGCAACCTCAAACAAGAGGGTCAATACTAGTAACATTTGCTCACTGCACCTCTTTCAAAATAATATCTGGTGCTGTCCTAGAAACCAATCCCTATAACTCCCTAAACAAAGTTGGCCGAAAATTATGTTCCACAACAATAAGACTTCTCTCGAACGAAGCCTTTATCTTCGTATGTTGCAGCTGAATCTATGAGTGGACAACATTCCAAGATGTATGGAAATCTCCTTAGGATGATCCAAGGTGTAGCTTTAACTTCGCATGTGCACTCTTCACCCTACATGACGTTAGAAAATGTTTAATATAATTAATAAATTGTATAATTTGTGAAAATAACAAATTTTAAAAAAACCTTATAAACCTACTTACCAATTTGTTGTAACATTTCCAAAGTACATTACTTTATTTGTCCAAACAGCAACAAATCTCTCTTTATGCTGAGTTAACCAAGTATCTCTCAAGTACTCAAGTGCTCTAGGATAAGAATGGTAATGAGTTACCATTGAACTTAAATTTGTTTCATACTCATGATGTGAAGATTGCGAATTTTTTATATCAAAACTATAAATAAATAAAAGACAAAAGAAATAAAACCTAAGTACCAAAATGTATTCTATAACTCTGTATTATCTTAAGTAATGAAATCAAAAAGTGGAGTTAGTGCATTTAACAATAAATGATTAATATTGTTGGCTCTATAGGCTATACCGAGATGGGGGGTGAATCGGTTTTTCACTAACCTTAGGTTCGTTTTTCGGTTTCTCTAAATTCTCTAGCCTATATTGATATTTTCTAAGTTCTCTAGGCTACTCAATTATGCAATATAAATTCAAAGCAATAAACACAAATATAATTGCAAATAAGTAAAGAGAGTAAGGATAGAGAAATGTACGCAAGCGATTTATAGAGGTTCGGCAACCTTGCCTACGTCCTCTACCTTGAGACGCTCCCAAGGATTTTCCCCAAATTCACTAACTTGAATTTGTGTTACACTCCCTCTTTTCAAGGATCAAGAGAAACCTCTCTCTTTTTCTAGGCTTAAGAGTAACCTCCCTCTTTTTCTTAGGCTAAAGAGTAACCTCCCTCTTTTTCTAAGGCTTAAGAGAAACCTCCCCTTTACAAGGAATGATGGGATACAAATAATGTAATCAAAGAAAAGGCCTCTAGGTAGGCAATTGATTACAGAAATTAAGCTCAATGAGAAGCCTATACAATATTTGTGCTAAGCACTACAAGGAATAAGAGAATGATAGATGATGGAACTTTGTAGCTCTTGATTTGTTGTTTGAGGCTTATAGATTTGAGGAATATGAGATTTTGAGTTGTTGAGTGGTTCCTCTTGCTTTCTTTAGCTTGTAAGCCTCTATTTATAGTCTCTTGGATGTATTCTAGCCGTTGGGTGGAACCAAATCTCGAATATTACCGTTGTCTTACAAAAACTAGCCATTATAGGCTATTTTCGGGCAAAGGGATCGATCCTTTTCCATAGGGGATCGATCCATTTTGTCCAGAATCTTGATTCTGGGCTTCAGGGACCTTGGGAAGACTTTCTGCCAAAAAGGGATCGATCTTGCTACAGTGGGGATCGATCCTTTTCTTCCAGAGGGCATTTTTCCTGCACTTTTGGGTTAGAAATGATATGACCTTTGATCCTAATTCAACCCAAAACATTTATAAGCTTTAAGGGAGTTTTTCTTGACTTTCTCAAATGAAAATATTGTCCAAAAACTTATAAGTAATTTTCTAAACTTATATTCAATAATTCTTGAGAAAATTACTTAATATTCAAAACCATTTTATAAAGTATTAAGACCAATAAGAATGTATCATTAAATGATGGTCTTAATGTTTGATATAAACACTTGAAAATGGATTGAGAGAATCATGTGTGATGATGCAAATTTACAATGTGAATTAAAACATTAAAGCTTACTTAAGTTTTTGTCATTTCAAAATATATATGGCAATTTAACGCTAACAAATATATATATTGGATTTATATAAATAAGTACGAGATATGTATTAATTTAATAAAGAAAATAAATAGATAAATTGTACATTAATAAACAAGTTAATGAATACATAAATGCACTAGAAAACCTAAATGCATGTATTATAAGTGATTATATAATTAAAATATTGAATAAATATATATTTAATTAAATAAATAAAGGATACAAGTATATTAAACTAGATGTGATATGCATGAAAATGTGTATATATATTTATAAAATAAATGAGGGAAAGCATATATATAGTAAAGTAATATATATCTATATATAAAATGAAAATAAAGGAAATTAATATATATATATAATCTTATTACATATAAAACCATTAGACATGAAAATTTATACATAAAATATATATAATTAAGATAAGGAATAGATAAACTATATCTAACAAAAATAAATAAATAAATAAATATGTATATAAACATAATATAAGAAAATGATGATTGAATAAAATAAATAAAATAATAATAATAATAATAATAATATATATATATAATATAAAATTTGATTGGCTTTCTTAGAAAGCCAATCAAAACATCACCTGCTCCCACATACTGCAAAATGGATAAACAGAGGACTTCGGTCCTCTGTAAAATTAAAAAAAAAAACAAAAAAAGAAAACAAATAGAATAGAAATGAGGAAATTGCTGCAACTACTAGAGATAGGAGAGTCGAAATCAAGAGAAGAGGAAGCTGAAGCAAATGACTAGAGCTGTTGCACCGTAAGAAAGAAACTGATTGAAGAAGAAAGGCTGATCTTGAAGTAGAATCGATGCTAAAGGGAAGCTCACGGTGCTACTATCAGTGGCCTTTTATACAGCGGAATCTAAGGCTAGAAATAGAGGCATTTGGGGTTGATGGTGATTTAGACATAGTTCTAGATGCTGTAACAGAGGGTTTAAGGGGTTGATATTGGCTTTTTGGGACAACATAGAAGGGCTGAAAATGGTGTAATAACAAGGGACTCTCGGGTGGCCTTTAAAGATGGTAACAAGGCGGAAGCTTAATGATTTTTGGGGCTGTATACTGAAACTGGAAATGACATCTTTAGAGACTATTCTGGCGATGATTAGGGGCTTTACGCATTTTTTTAAAGATTGACTTTTTGGGCTGTGATGCGGCACTTGAGGTGCTTGGACAAGGCAAACAAAAAAACAAGTGTGGGTTCGTTTGAAGGTTTCTCATGGGTAAGATTTGTCTCCCTTGGTTAAGCTTAATAAATATATTTAATATATATTAATATGAAGTAACGGAATGTTTTATTATTTAAGGTCAATGGGTATATTCTATATATTGGCTAAATACATATATATGTCATTAGTAATATGATGAAGGATAAATGCATGGTGTTGGAAACTTTTTGAGAATAAATGATACGAATTTGACCAAGAAAAGTTTCTCAAGAATAAGAGACTATGCATTGATTAAGAATTGATGTGTGTGTGTCTATATACACACACACAGAGACACACACCTTATGTATCTGTATACATAAGATTCGAATAATAAGGACGAGTTGACATATGTGAAACAGGAAGAATTTAAATAATTTTGGTTTTAAGATACATGCTTTAGCAAATGATTAAGCATAATGAGGATTTGTTATTGAAGTGTTAATGAATTAATGTGTAGTGAATTGGAGCAGTGTTGGAGCATGATCTTGGTTTGGACACTCGAGGAAGATATTTGCTAAAGTCTTGAGGTAAGTGGGTTAAGTAAAGTTTGTTAGCACCATTTCGTAGAAATGGTTTAAATTTTATAAATTCATTTATGCTTGAGCTGGATTGAAATTGTTTTCTGCCTTGCGTGTTCTGGCCTGCCAAGCTTGCATGTTAAGTGCACTGAACTAATGCATATATGCATTCACGTCCAGCATGTTTTGAGTTTAATTGCTTAACATCTATGTTTTAAAGACTTGCATTATATTTTAAATCGCAAAGTCTTAGTTTGAATTGACTTCTAAAATGAATCGAAACCTCCTTATATTTCAAACTCAAAACTGGTTTAATAAGTGATTTGAAATCCGTGGAAGCACAGTGCTACAGAGAAAATTGATTTTGAATTGTTTTTTAGTGCGGGCATATCCTACAACCTTCGAGTCTTTTCTAGCCTATCGAGCTTAGCTCTAGGCCTTATTACCCGTCTATCGAGCTTTGTGCTCTAGACTACTATATTGTATTGTACCTATCAAGCCTAGTGCTCTAGGTAAATTGTTAGGCTTGTCTGGAAAACAAGCAGACAAGTTCCAGCTCTCGACTGATCAGCGAGACTGGAGTATTGTTCTATGGTCATAGATTTCGTGTTGTTTGCGACACCATTCTATCACTAGCTAGGATGGACACTGTTATTGTATCACTGATTGAGGATTCTTGCCTAAACTCTACATACTATCATTTTACTATCAGAACTTATTTCAGTGAATCGAGGCTATATGCCTAACGGGTACTGATTTTCGTTTTATGAACTTATTGATTTATCGAAGTTCATATTGATTGATTTATCAAACTGCCTACTGTTTGATTTATTGAAGTACTTACTGATTGATTCATCGAAATGCCTATTGATTGGTTTATCGCAAAGTATACTGATTTGATTTATCGAAATTCATAGTGGCTGATTTATCAAAATGCATAATGAATGGATTTAATCAAAATGCATAGTAAATTCGATTTAAATAAAGTGCATAATGAAAGTATTTCGAACTGAAGTGCATGGCGAAAGAGTTTTGAACGGAAGTGTATGGTGAAAGTGTTTTGATTTAAGACCGTGATTGAATACCATGCCTGCATGTCACTTTAGCATTGTTTTTTTTTCTACACTTACCTGTAGATCAACATGAGTCTAACATGCATTTACTTAAACTATTTACTGAGTCGTGGTTTTCCTCACCCCTTTTTAACATCATCGCAGATCATACAAGCTAGACTCTACGTCGAAGTTTCTATGCGAGCCCTTGAAGATGTTAGTGGTACTTATTTAAGTGCTCCGAGTGCTGCTTTTGCTACTTTAGAGGTATATAACCCTTATATTTAAGTTGATTATCATGAATGGACATTATGAATTACACAGTACATGCTTATTGAAAATATTTTGGAATGTAACTTAGGATCGCTCTAGATTATTATAGGCTAGTATGATTATCGAGTGCGATTCGGGATTTGATTGTAGTGTTATAAATGTGGACTTGTGGAATGTTAAAATCTTTAATTGATGATCTAGGTTTGTGTGTAGTGTATGATAATGTAAACTGTGGATTGTGGAATTGAGAATGATATTGGAATTATATATATTTTGCAGGTTAATTAACTGGGGAAAATTGACTTTATATAAGGGAAGGTTTTCGATCTTTCTCTTTTGCTAAGTCAATCTTGAATTAAAATAATGAGAACGTGAGTTGATTTACTTTAGGAATTAATAACTTAAATAGTAACGATAAGTGAAATCCAATTGAGAGATGTGGAAATTGTTTAACGGTGACACTGACACCGAATACAAACCTTAAGTAAAAAAAAATTGATTCGTAAATTTGGTAAGCCGTAATGAAGTTAAAGTGTTAAGTGCACATCACGTCCTTCGAGTCGTGACACATGCTCATTCTAAGAGGATACAAGAACACTCTAAGATGACATGAATCCCTCCCACTTCTCCTTACTCTCAAAAAAATTTTTAAAATTTGCAAGGACATTCTTTGATATATGCCATGTACATAAGAGATTAGTTATGCTAGGAAACACTATTTGTACTGCTTTCATCAATGCTAAATCCCTATCAGTAAAAATGACAGAAGGCATTGAATCAGAAGACATCAAGCTTCTTAACTTCTCTAATGCCCAAGTGCAATTGTCAATGCGCTCAGCCTCCAATGTAAACAAATGCAACTAAATATGTCAAATTTGTACATGTCACACCAACAATCTCAATGAGTGGAAGTTGATATCTATTAGTTTTATATATACAATCCATAACTAACACATAGGGAAAAGCATTTAACAAATCTACAGCCATCAGATGCACCCAAAATAAGTCTTTAACACAATCACTTAACTCATCACTCCTATGCCACTCAACATATTTACAATCATTCAAGTGTTTCATGAGTTGTTGCATCTGTGATCTCCCAGCTTTTTCAACCATTCTATATTTCTGTCGTGCATTGCCGATGGTCTTTAAGGTGCTCACATTCTTCTTATCATGTTGTTTCGACATCATTAGTATATTTCTTGGTCTTACCATACTATTGGTCATATCAACCACTAAACTTTACTCTTTCATCATCAATTGACCAGCAAAGGAATGTCCTTGTAACTGTTTGTAGCCGAATGATTATGTATCCCACATACTATATTGACTGCCTAATCATCGTCACTTTCCAATTTCACCCCCTATAACTCAAGTTGACAATTACACTTCTTTGTTCCTATTCCCAAGTGACGGAGTACGGATCTATTTGACTTATATGTTCCATACTGTTCACATACAAGTCAAACTCTAGGCTTTCTTCTGAGAACACTAACTTCGGATGATCTAATCACAATAACAAAACCTAAGTCACTTCCAATCTCTCTAGCCCATGTGATCAAAGCATTTTGACTATTGAAAACCTGAACAAAATAAATTTAATAATTACTTTTTTTACTGTATTTGCATTAAAACATTATACTAATTTTAAATATACTTACCTTGTTAGTAGTAAATGCATGAGTACAGTCAAATATTTCTTCATCCATACCATTGGATTCTTCATTGTAATCTACTATTGTTTTGTTACTTTGCAAATATTAAACAATAATTAATTATAATTATTACAATAAACTATATAATAAATAAATTAATTTTATTTATTAAAATAAAATTGATAATTATTAGCCATTAGTGCAAGCTTGCTTGCACGGATGTGCCACTTCCACGCAACCACTTTCACGCAAGTACATCTACGCAAACAAGCTTGCGCGGATATGTCTTCGCAATGCAAATGAATTTGCGCTGGCATCTAGTTCTAGCGCAAAACCGGCGAAACAGATAGAAAAATACAAAATCTTACCTCCTCTTCTTCACCAATGCTTTCATACTCTTCATAGCTATCATAATAGTTACCCTCACTTATATTTTTCATTTTTTTGAAAGAAAATTGAATTTAGGGCTTGAGAGATGAAGAATGAAAGAAGCTTAGAAGAAAAGCAAGAAACAAAAAAGAATGACAAGAAGAGAGGGAAAAAAAGAGAGAAATAAGTGGGATGTATGAGTTGGATATTAGTCTCATTTTACATATGGGTATTTTTGTCCATTCACTATTTGTAGTAGAAAGAGTAGAAATTGTATTATGTTTAGAATTTCTTGGAAGAAAGGGAGCTACTAAAAAAAGGAAAAAAGAAAGGGTCGGTCAGAAAGGAGAATGGCGCCAGTCCTACTGTGTTGGTTATGGGCCGAACAAGAAACAAGGGTTGGTGTGAAATGGAAGAGTAGCAGTGCCAAATAGCTAACAAACTAGGGAGGCCAACAACCAGGGGGAAGAGAGAGAGGGGTGAAGCTACCGCTTTTGTTCTTGTTCGATCAGCAGCAACCCAAAAAATAAGAGAAGAAAGATAAGGGAAACTGAAGCAACAATGAAATGACGAAGGAAAAGCAGAGAGGAATTGAGAGAGAGACGAGAGAGAAGGGCTAAAGGCAGGTAGCTATGGCTAGAGATTAGCAGAAAAGAGGACTCTCTTAGGTAAAAACAGAGAAATAAAGAGAGGGAAATGGAAAGAGCCAATGTGAACTGCATTTAAGTAGCTCGATCTAAATTGAAAGAAACAACGGCTAAGAAAGAGGCTAAAACGCTGCTTCTTAGTGACACTTCACGTTGCTGAAAGGTGCTGGTATAGGTGTTACAAGCAGACTGATTTAGGTGTTGGATTAAGGCTTGAAATTGAGGCTAAAGAAGAGGTTGAAACAAGGGATGATGGTGGCTGTAACAGGGCAAGTCAATGGTATTCAGGGTAGTCTTTGAAGGCTGGGAATGGTTGATTTGGGTTTGAGTGGTTTTAAAGCTAAATATAAGCCGAGGACAATGGCATTTTAGCTGAACTGAGGAAGCCAATGATGGAAAAGAAATGGAAGCTAAAAATGGTGTCTTTTTTAGGGTTGTTCGGATAGTGGTTTTGGAGCTTATGCTATTGGTAGAAATGGCATGAGAACAAGGGTTTAGTTAGGTGCAAAAGCATAGGATTTTAATAGGGAATTGGTGGACAAACAGGGCTCTGCAAGCTACTGCTGGAACAGCCCTTGAAACATGACATTTAAGGTTTTAAACAGTGAGCTATTGGACTGGCTTTAGAGTTGAGTTTTAGGCATTGTTTGAGGGCAGGAACGATGGCTTTGAAGACAAGTTTGGTGCCATGTTGAGGTGTTGTATAGACTCTATAGTAAGCCTCAATAATGAAAGGAATTTGAGAAAGTTTAAATAGGGCACTTCCCTCCATTTTTGCTTGCTAGGTTGTGGTTATTTTGAGGATAGGGTCTCGGCTATAATGGATCTTTAAGCAAATACAATTGAAATGGTGAAGGCAAAACAAGAGCAAGGTTTGATCTTAAGGGTTTTCAAGCGCATTGCTAAAGGTGACGATTGCGGAGTTCGACTAGACTCGATTTACATGTATTAAGCTTGGAGTCATGACCAGAAGCAGAACAGAAGCTTAAATACAAACTTGGAAGCTCGAGGAATGATACTAAGCCTCGAGATAAGTAGATTAAGTAAAACTTGTTAGGATAATCTCGTAGGATATGATTAAGTTTCTTTTTATATAAATAAAATTTATTTATGGATTAAGCGATGAAATACTATTGCTTGAACAATTGAGGTAAACAGAGGCAAGTTTGAGGATTCAGATTATTTTTGTTTTTGGATTATGCTTAAACTAGATTTGAGAACTTATTTCTACCTTGTATGTTGTGGCCAGCCAAGCTTGCATGTTAAATGAACTAATTTATGGATGTGTAAGTAGAAATTAGTCTACATAGTGGTTAACTACATGTATGCTTATGTGATTGATTGTTTGTGATGAGAAAGTAAATATGAAAAATAAAATGAAATGAATTGATTGTAATGAGACTGCTGAATTGTGATTGTGGAATTATTGTAATAGATTCATTAGAATTGCATTTTCTGCAGGCTGGATTAGGCTAAAATATAAGCCAATGTGCTGTAGAAATTTCTAGTGATTCGAATAGGAAAAAGTGAAATTATAAACCTTGCTCATTTTATATGCAAAAGTTAACTGTATGTGTGCATGTATTGCATTAATTACACTAGGCAACCATGCAAAGTGCATAGTAGCATATTATTGATGCATACATGATTCATGCCTAGCATATTCCGTTCATATTTCTTTCATGCATGAGTTTTATAATATCGGATACTATGTTTTAACTTGAAAATCATAGTATTGAATCTATTTTGTAATAATTGGCATTCATGCGATTTGAAAACAAAAAACTATTTCTAATATGTGTTTTGAAAACTGAGTGCCTACCGGGCAAAATGGACAAAGTCGTCAGATTTTGAACTATGATAGCCATCTCTAGAGACTCGAAAGGAACTATGTGCTATACAGATACCTTTGGGACTGTGGAAGCCACTTTTAGAATCCTAAGGAAACTACTTGCTACACTAATGCCTTTGAATCTTGATGACACGTCCAATTTTGGTAAGTTTTGTTTAGTGCTCTGTTTTGTGAACTATAAGCTTTCGATCTGTACTCCGTTTTCAGCTCCACTTTCAAGTGCAGGCAGACCCATTGACCTTTGGATCACTTTAAGCCTATCAAGCTTGCTTTAGGTTCTATTTCTTGTGTATCAAGATTTGTGCTCTAGACTATCAGTGCAGTGTGCCTATCGAGCCTATTGCTCTAGGCAAATCATACTTGTTCGGAAAACCAGTAGACAGGTTCCAGTTCTTGACTGATCAACAAGATTTGAGTATTTTGTGGCCATAAATACCATAACAGAGGAGCCACCTTTGGAGACCCCAAAGGAATTATGTTCTACACAGGTATCCTTAGGGCTGTGAGAGCAACCTCTAGAGTCCTGAGAGAACTACGTGTTACATGGTTACGTCTCTGTGACGTTTTATCCATCACTAGCTAGGGTGGATGTTATATGTATATCAATGAATCGAGATAACTGCCTAATTAGTTTTGAAATCATTTTCAATGAATTGTGGCTTACGCCTAAAGTGATAAGTAATCGGTTTTGAAATCGTTCTTAGTGATTTGAGGCTTTTGCCTAAAACTGATAAGTAATCTGTATTGAAATCATTTTCAGCAATTTGAGGCTTTTGCCTAAAAGTAATAATTGATTGGTTTTGAAATTCGATCCCAATTTTTTGAGGCATTTCGCCTAATTATATTGATTTTTGGTTTTCGTAAGTTCACTCGTTTTAAAATGAAGTGCTTGAGAATTTGTTTTGAACTAAATACATAGTGATCATGTTTCAAATTAAATGCATTGTGCATGTGTGTTCAACCAAGTCCTAGTGCATGTATTCCGAACTAAGTACGTAGTAATGGTGTCTTGAACAAAGTTCGTAATGATTCTGCTTGAACTAAGTGCATAGTGTAACTGTTTTAAACGAAGTGTATAGTAAATCTAGCAAAATGAAATGCATAATGAATCTGTTTGAAATCATGTGCATAATAATATGTTTTGAAACAAAGTGTATAAGAAATTTGTTTTGAAACAATTGCATAAGAAATCTGCTTTGAACTAAACACATTGATCATCGTAGTGCTATGTACATTGTTGACATCATACTGTTGTGATAAATGACTGTGTCTTTTAGGCATCATGTTGAGGCTCAGGGAAATGAGGCACCCAAGGTATCCTTCTGACTAATAGTCCATACAGCCTCAACTTTAAAGTGGAAGTCTGTATCAGGACATCTGGCATCAGAACATGGTATCACACATACATTTCACTTTATTTTCTATTCACGCATAACGTGCATGTAGATCAACGTAAGTCTAGCTTACATTTACTTAAACTATTTACTGAGTTGTGAATTGCTCACCCCTTCTTCACTCTTCGCAAACTATCCAAGCTAAGCTTTTACTTCTAAGCTTCTGTATGGGCCAACGAGGACCGTACCTAGTCTTGGTACCTACTTGTGTTTATCAAGCCCTGTCTTTGTGACTCGTAAGGTATACACACATTTTAATTCATTTACATGTATATCCTTTGCATTAAACAGTATAGTTTATGGATGTCATGGGATGTTACTTAGGACCATTCTAGATTGTTATAAGAATGTTATAGTTATTGAATGCGATCTTGGATTCGATATGTATGTGATAATTAGTTGTGAATAGTAGGGTTGTTGATATGATAACTTTTTGATTATTAGCATTGTGATGTGAAGTGAGTGTTTTGATTGAAGATATATTGAATGAATGTATTCTGCAGGTATCTTGATTGGAGAAATATGTTATTTTAAGGAGAGATTTTCAATTTGTTTTCTAGGCAAAAAATTATTGTGAATAAAAAATGACTATTATCTGCCTCAAGAAGTTAATTAAATGGGATCAACGTTAAGTTATTAAGATTGTAATGTATTGAAAAAGTCAGTGCAAATTGTTTAATAATTACACTAACACCGAGAATAAACCTTGAAGCCTTGAAGGGAAAAAAAAATTGTTTGTAAATTTGCTAAGTAGTATAAATGTAAATGTTAAGGGCACATTACGACCTTTGGATCGTAACAGACTCACAGCAAAATCGTGCAACAATGCTATAAACATATAAAAAAACCGACACGACAATGACATGGAATTCTCAAAATGATGTGTTCTTTCTTTAACTTGAAGAATTCTCTGTGTACTCATCCAATGTGAGCCGTGAACCTTATGAGAATTATCAAAATGGAGTAAATCTAAATAATAATATTAAAATCCAAGAATGTTCATTAAATGAATCAAGCTCCAATCTTGAGCTAAGCTAAATCAATTAAGGTTGATTTTGCATAACTCGGAGAACATAAATATCAAATCTTGAATAGAAGCAGCAACAGAAGCAGCACAGAACCTTCAAGCTTTAACTCCCTTGAAAGAAAATGAAAGAATCCTGAACAGTCCATCTGGGTTATCAGCATGTACCTATTAAGAGAATAAAAATTACTAAAACTTCTCACGTTCAAGGAAAATAACTCCACTACACACCCAAAATTACAAATTATACAGACACGGCCAAATATTCAGCAAATATACAACTAAATCTGCCACAAAAACAAATCTCAAGTACAGTCTTTCCAGATTCCTTGCTATGTGTAACAAAGCAGAAGACCCGAATGATTTCAATTGTTCAAATGCCAACAAGACAAATTAGAAACACAAATCAGGAACATTGCACTGTTATTTTTCGTTTCATTTTGAAGAGTTACACGATCTTTTTCTATTTAGATTGCATAATTTCAAGCAGCCTAAGAGCTCCTTTTATCTCCAGAAGAGTGATTATAGAATAACGTCAGTCTCAGATCAAATCAGATACCACGTTGCTTTCTTGAAAAGCTGTAATGCTTATTAGGTAATACTTCTTAGGTTCCACACCAGTCTCGTTCAAACAATAAGATACATGACAAATAATGGTGTAAATCCAGGTAAGCGCAATGAGTAAAAGACAAAGAAATTAAAGCATGTGCAATAGATGTACCCAGTGCCCAGCATCTTCAAGGACATGCATCTCAACTCCACCTCCCTCATCAGCCGCAGACTCTTCAGCAGCATGGATTCGCTGAAGATCTTCAAGGGCCCATCGATGCAAACTCCTTTCTGCTTTCAAGAAATTAACATGCACACCACGAGGTAGAGTCTCCACAACTTTCCTGCATTTATGCAGCCAAAAGAATAATGAGAAGGAAAGCATGCAAGCTTAAGATAAAAAGGTTACAAATAATTTAAAAAAATGCCTTTTCTAGAAATAAATGCTTTTTTTTTCAGAATGAATGTAGACAAGTAAAATAAAATACAAACCACACCCTACAGCTGAATCCAAGTAAGATTACCATAAATTCGTTTCTTCATAGGACTGGTACATTTCAGCAATCCCTTCAAGGTCAAACACCCATGAGAAGCTTGATGATGATGATGAACCAGCAGCACCAGTTGGTCGAAGATTAGTTACAACCCACTGAATCAGTAAAAACCAGATAAAAATTTGGAGCCACAGATACGATATTATATGATAAACATGACAAATGAGTCAAATCAAATATGAAAATGTTACTCCTTTCTTTTTGTTTTTTTTTTATAGTCATGAATCAGCTCAACAATAAATCTAAGAGTATTGAGGAGAATTGGGAAGCATAGACTATACAGATAACCAAATGAAAGTCACAACTCAAAAGGCATGCTTACAAAACAATGTAGTGGAGGTACAATAACCAATTAGCAAATTGTAAGAATGATGTAAACATTCAAGAAGATAAAATACTTTTTATGTAGATCACCTGGCACACAAAAAAGAGTAGTGTAGCGGAAATGTGAATGTTGCAATGGATGTGTGGATATACAAGAAATGATAAAATGAGAAATGAAAACATCTGCAAGATGGTTGGAGCGGTTCCTATCAAAAAAGACAAAATGTGTGAAAGTCGTTTAAGTTAGTTTAGACATGTACGACGTAGACCTGTAAATACTTCAATTAGGAAAGTGGAGACTATGAATGATGAAAGAAGGGTCAAGACTAAAGAAAGACCGAAAAGCACTTGGAAGGAAGTAATTCAGAAAGATATGGAGATATTAGAGTTGGATGAAAGCATTGTCTTGGATAGGAATGTGTGGAGGAGGAGAATTCATGTGGAAGATTCAATGTCATTTGAACAAGTAAAAACCAGGTAAAAGTTGGGAGCAACAGAAATATGATATTATCTGAGAAACATGAAAAAAGAAGTCAAATCCAAAATGAAAAACGTTATTGCTTTCCTCATTGTTTTTTATAGTCATTAAATCATCTCAAAAACTAAATCTAACTGCATCTAAAAGAACAGAGAAGCAAAAAGGATTCAAATAACCAATTAAAAGTCACAGTTCAAACGCTTTGTTACCAAACAATGTGCTGGAGATACAAAGAGAAATTAGCAAATACTAAAAATGATGTAAACATTTCAAATTTATGCAGACAACCTGGCATATTTCCTTGACAGGGATGAATATCTGATCAAAAAATGCATGCCAACTTCTGAACTTGACTCTCAAGTCCCAACTGGGAATCTACATGGACATACCAACGCGTAAATCACAGAGGAAGCAGCATTGGAAAGGTAGTTTTATTTTAATCCTGAACAGAGCAATTTCATCTATCTCGGAGAGACTCTGCTGTTGGACACATTAAATTTCTTATGAAATATCCTTAATTTTGTTTTCTATCTTTTATTCCTAACTTATATATTTTATCTTTATTTTATAATGTCTTCATTTTCTATTTAATTTCTATTCTTTATAACTTTTTTCTATTTTTATTTTCTAAGTCCTATTTCAGTTTTATTTAATTTTGAAAATAAATGTCAATTATTCATATTGAAAATTTTCTTTAAATCTTCCATCGTGCTGGCAAAATTTAAAAAAAACATTCTTACCTAAGAATTTTTAAAGTGTCAATCATTCGTGACATTTTATAACTCCATCATCGGGATAATCTTTCATTTATTCTCAATTTATTATTGTTTTTTCTCAATTTTATTTCAAATCATTATCTCCTAATTTTATTTATTTTTTTATTTTTTATTATTATTATTATTATTATTATTATTAGGAATTTTGATTATTAATATTGAATAAATTCCTCAAATCTTTTATCATGCTCGCAAAATTTAAGGCAAATATTCTCACCTAGAAATTTCCAAAATGGCAACCATTCGTGATACTCGAAATTCCATCTTCAAAATAATCTCAAATTTTTTCATATTTTAAATTCATTAACTTTTTATTATTTATTATTTATAATCCTAAAATATTTTCTATTATATTTTCCTAAAAAGTTGTATTTTTCTAAAATTAAATTTCCAAAAAATCTTTTCCTACATACAAAATTCATTATTTAATTAAACCCTAATTACACATGCAAACTAAATCAACATATCAAAATATCATCATGCAAATAAATCATATTATACAAATATACAAATTACATACAAACTTCATATAAATTATCAATTTTATTTAATTATCACACACTTTTATATTAATCAAATTATTTCATTACCAAATTATTTAATTAACAAACAAATTTTTTTTACATTAAAGTTGTTAAGTCATTATCAAATTATTAAGTCAATAGTATCTTATCAATTAAATCACATGTAAATTATACTAATTAAATTCGTTAACATGCAAATTGAAATTAGAGTCCATATCAATTTTTAAATCCACTTATTAAAATATAAATTAAAATTAATTTGTGAAATTATTATGGTCAAATTAATATTAGCAATACCATTTTTTATTTAAATTATCAAATATCGTATTACCAAACTATTAGCTTAGTTAAGTAATTAAAACAAATAAATAATTTAACTATTAATTAATTCTTAATTTAACTTATCATTTAAACAAATATTAATTAATATTATACAAACCTCTAAAGAGCCGATTTCCTATTCCTTCTCCTCTATTCCCCTTTTACAGCAGTTGTACATGGTGAAGAATGGCAGCAACCAACGTCCAGGTGAGGTGCAACGGCTAGCTTGGAACGATGGCAGCAGGCCCGGGTGGATGGCAGGGATGCAGCAGCTGTTGGCAGGTGGCAAGAGTAAAGACAAAACAGAGGCAACACAGGACAGACTTTATTCGGTAGCGGGGAAGAGACTAAGCGATCACAGCAGGAGGGGATCAGTTTTGGCCAGTCAGTGATGAAGGTGGCGGGCTGTGACAATATCGCTCAGATGGTGGTGAAGGTGCTTGTCAAGGTGAAACCAGCAACGAAGCAGAACAGCAAGTGGAGGTGATGGTTCAATGGTAACGCGGAGTAGGAAGCGGTAAGCAGTGGTATGCGGCAGCTAGACCAAACGAGAGCAGATGATGGCAATGCTTTAAAAATGTCGTGAAGCAGAGAACTGCTTGTCGCAAGCAGCCTGGTGATAGGGCTGACAGAAAAGGCAAGGAGCAGTTTGGAAGCAATGATGATTATCACAGGGATGTTGAACAGGGTGGTGCAGCTTGTGATGAAGATGATGATGACGACGACTTGGCTGAGATGACTGAGTGTGTGCAGTTTGGTGCCTAACAAGCAAGGTACGGTGATGGCAATTTGGAGGGCAAGGCTGCATGGTGGCTGATTTGTATATGAATAAGGCAGACCTTTTTTGATGGTGTATAGATGGCCAAGTGTGTCTATGGCATGATGGTGAGGCGTCGTCAAAGCACATTTTGAAGAGAGTCGGGTGGAGCCAAGATGGTTGTTGGGCAGATGATTTCATGTATGGTTAAGGTCAATGAATAAAAAAGCTAGCAAAGGGGTCCTTTTGTAATGATTTAATTAGATTCCTATTAGACTTAGGTTAGATTAATTCTTATCTAATTCTCTCTCTCTCTCTCTCTCTCTCTCTCTCTCTCTCCTCTCTCTCTCTCTTTTACTTATCCTCTTGTCTCATGAAATGAACCACTATCAGAACATCGTTGGGGCATCCCCTACTCAATGACGAGCTGCATCAGAGTCCAAGTGTAGTGCAAAGTGGACAAGGGTTGCTAGGCCGTCGCCCTAAATCGACGTGCCACATCGACGCCTGGATGTGGTGTTAAATAAGCAAGGGTTCCCACACCACAATGGACAGGGGTGGGTAAAGAAGTTAGTCCCTAACCATAAGCTTAGGTTAGGAACTTGGAATATAGGTACGCTTAGAGGTAAGTTAGCTGAGATTTGTGAGGTTATGAGTAGGAGGGTTAACATCCTGTGTCTTCAAGAAACCAAATGGGTAGGGAAAAAGGCTACAAAGATAGCACCTTGGCAATATAAGCTTTACATTATGTTTGGATAAACATTAGTAAAGGAAAGGAATGGAAATGAAAGAACTGTAAACTAGAGGAAAGGAGAGGAAAGAAAATGGTACATGTACCTCTTGTTTGGATAGCTAAAATTAATAAAGGAAAGGAAAAAAAAAGTAATCCTAAAAACCATTGTTTGGTTAAACAATGAAAATGAAAGGAAATGATTCATTGTAATGTTTTTTTTTCCAATTATAACCTCTTTTGTTTTAAATTTTATAATATCATAAGGTTAAATTTGACATTCTACATGTTAAAATTTTTTTCAAGTTTCCTTTCCTTCCCGTTTACCCCAAATTAGAGTTTTAAAAAAACTGAGTAACTCATGGGAAAGAAAGGGGTGCTCACTCCCCCTCTCTTTCCTTTCCCTAACTAAAAAATTTTCCCAAACAAGGGAAAGGTTAACAACCTTCCTTTGTTTTAATTAGCTTTCCTTTCCTTTCCCTTCCCCACCCCCAACCCAAACATAGGGTTAGTACACATGGAAAGATAGAGACCGAAATGACGTAAATATCATCATAGATAGAGAGTACCATTGGCTGTTGTACAGATTTGGAGACAAGGGGATAAGATTATTTTGATTAAGCTAGTTTAAGGAGAAAAGGTGTTGAATGTCGTTAGCACATTTGCACCTCAGATAGGACTTGATAACGTTAGTAAACAATAGTTTTTAGAGGATTTAGATAAGGTAGTACAAGAAGTGCCTTTAGGAGAAAACCATTTTATTGGCGGCGACCTTAATGGACATGTAGGTACAAGTAGAGAGGGTTTTGAGTGCGTACATGGGGGTTTTAGTTATGGTGTAAGAAACGAGGGTGGGTATGCTATCCTAAATTTTGTTTCATCCTATGACCTAACCCTAGTTTACACACTGATTAAGAAGAGAGATTCTCATCTTATAACCTTTAGAAGTAAACCAAGAGTAAGTCAGATAAATTTCTTTTTAACAAAGTAGGGATAGACATAGATGTCTGGATTGTAAGGTTATCTCAGGTAAGAGTGTTACCCGCAACATAAACTCCTAGTCCTAGATATGAAGATACATAGATGACATCGAAGGAACCAACAAAAAGAAACTGAAAGGATTCGATGGTGGAAGCTAAAAGAAGATTGTCATACAATACGTAGAGATAGTTGGATTCAAAAGAGGATTGGACAACAGAAGAGAACTCAAATGTACTATGGAACAAGATGACAAAAAGCATTCGAGAGATGGGCAAGGAGACACTAGGAGTATCAAACTGAAAAGTGCCGATTGGAAAGGAGACAACATGGTGGACTGCAATAGTAAAAGACACTATAAAGACTAAGAGAGAATGTTACAAGGTTTTGAAGAAAAACAACAGAGAAGAAAGTTTTACGGAATATAAGTTAGCTAGAAAGGAGGCAAAGGAGGTTGTGGCATAAGCTAAGGTGAAGGTTGCGAAAGAGATTTACAAGTTGAACACAAAGGAGGGAGAGAAAAAGATATACAGATTGGCATGAGCAAGACAAAGGAGGAATTGCGACCTAGGAGTCATGAAATGTATTAAAGATGAGCATCAAATAACTCTCGTTAAGGACAGTGGCATGATTATTTGACAAATTATTTAATGACGAACAAAATCAAAATTTGGATAATAACTCAATGCCTCTCGAGGATTTAAATCGGTGCTTTATGCATAAAACAAAAGAGACAGACGTAAAAGAGGCACTAAAGAGGATGAAGACCAAAAAAGCTATAGGACCTGATGACATTCCAATTGAAGTTTGGAAATGCCTTGGAGATGTAGGAGTTAGGTGGTTGACAAATCTTTTTAATAAGATTTGGCACACCAACAAAATGCTTGAGAGATGGAGGAAGAGTGTCTTAGTATCTCTTTATAAGAATAAGCGAGATATTTAAAGTTGTGCCAATTACCGAAGCATAAAACTGATTAGTCACAACACAATGAAACTATGGGAAAGAGTGATCGAACGGAGATTAAGAAAGAATGTAGAGATATCGGAGAATCAGTTTGGTTTTATGCCTAGTCGATCAACTATGGAAATAATATATTTGCTTAGACAACTTGTGGAGAGCTATCGAGTATTGGGTAAAGATCTCGATATGGCCTTTATAGATTTGGAGAAAGCATATGATAAAGTGCCTATGGAGGTACTATGATGGTCCTTAACAAAGTAATGAGTTCCTTTGAAATATATTGAACTAATTAAGGACATGTATGGAGATGGAAGGACACATGTGAGGACATGAAGAGGGCAAAGAAGTGAGTTTCCTATCACAGTGGGATTACACCAAGAGTCAGCGTTAAGTCCATTCTTATTTGCAGTAGTTATGGATGAACTAACACAATAAGGTGTCTTGGTGTATGATGTTTGTAGATGATATTATTTTATGTGCGGAAATTAGAGCGGAGATCAATGCAAAGTTGGAATTATGAAGACAAACGTTAGAATCCAGAGAATTTAAACTAAGCATAGTGAAAACTGAATATATGGAGTGTAAATTCAGTTCAAACCAAGTGGAAGAGCATAATGTAGCGACGTTAGATAGGGTAGCGATACCTAAGCAAGACCATTTTCGATATCTAGGGTCGATAGTACAGATGGATGGAGAGATTGATGGCAATGTGACCCGTAGGATCCAAGCTGGATGGAGTAAGTGGAGAAGTGCCACAAGAGTGTTGTGCGATAAAGAAATTCTTATATGATTGAAAGGCAAGTTTTATAGGACATTTGTTAGACCGACATTATTATATGGTAGTGAATGTTGGGTGACTAAGAGACTTCATAGACAAAAGACGAGTGTAGCAGAAATGCAAATGTTGTAGTGGATATGTGGATATGTAGGAAAGGATAAAATGAGAAATGAAGATATTCGTAAGATAGTTGGAGTGATACCTATTGAAGACAAGATATGTGAAAGTCGTTTACGTTAGTTTGGACCTGTACGATGTAAACCTGTAGATGCTCCAGTTAGGAGAATGGAGGCTATGAACGTTGAGAGAAGGGTTAAGACTAGAGAAATACCAAAAAAGACTTGAAAGGACATTTTTCTGTTTTAGGAGCATACCCAATGAAAACACATTTTTCTGTTTTAGGATCCAATTTTGATCGAGAAATAGTGGGTATATAGACAAAACATGTACATCCAAATACTCTTAATGGTAGATCTGAATGTAATCTAGTAGCAGGAAAAAAATTTTTAAAACAGTTTAGTGGAGTTTCAAACTTTAAAACCTTGGTAGGCATTCTGTTGATCAAGTATGATGCAGTTAAAACAGCTTCTCCCCAAAGATACTTTGGATTATGCATAGAAAACATGATAGCTCGTGCTACTTCAAGTAAGTGTCTGTTTTTTCTTTCAGCAATGCCATTTTGTTGAGGAGTGTCACGGCATGAAGACTGATGAATTATTCCTTTTTCTTTCAAAAAAGGTCCCAAACACTCATTGAAATATTCAGTGCCATTGTCGGAGCGCAAAATGCAAATTTTTGTTTGAAATTGGGTTTGAACCATCTGGTAAGTCTTGAAACAATTTTTCCACTTCAGATTTTTTATTCAACAAATAAACCCAACATAACCGTGTGTGATCATCGATAAAGGTGACAAACCATTTTTTCCAGACAAAGTAGTGACTCGTGAAGGACCCCACACATCACTATATATTAAATAAAATGGTTTTGATTCACGATAAGGTTTTGATAGAAAACTTGCACAATGATCTTTAGAAAGATGACAACTTTCACATTGAAAATTTGAGCAATTCACTCCTTGAAACAAACTTGGAAACAAATGTTTGAGATAATAAAAACTAGGATGTCCTACTCTACGATGCCATAGCATTATTTTATCACTAACTGAAATTGAACTAACACTACTAAAGGCTTGAGCCTTTTTATTACCAAGGGAATTCTCTTCAAAATAGTAGAGTCCATTCATCATCCTAGCACTGCCAATCATCATCCCCGAATTTTGGTCTTGAAAAATGCAATGAGAGTCATAGAAAATAACACAACAGTTAGAATCTTGTGAAAGTCTGCTAACGGACAGCAGATTACAAGCAAGTTAAGGAACATGAAGGACAGATTTAAGTTCAATATTCTGTGATATTTTGATTAGGCCTTTTCCTGCAATAGGTGAGAAACTACCATCAGCTATTCTAATTTTCTCATGACCTGAACAAGGGGAATAGGTATTGAACAGATGAGAAGAACTAGTCATGTGATCAGAAGCTCCTGAATCAATGGTCCAAGGAACAGATTTTGAGAAACTAGATAGAGCAATTGGATTACTACCTATGTGTGCCAAAGAACCGCTAGGAAGACCAGATACCGAATTAGACTTTAGCAGTTTTAGAAGGTGATCCATCTGCTACTTGAGTTTGCTTCATTTGTGAAGGGTGTTTCACGATTGGATCGGTCCCGTGACTTGCTGCTCTTCCAATTGGCTGGTTTGCCATGAATTTTCCAACATGTTTCTCGAGTATGGCATGGTTTGTTGCAAAAATCACCACACCCGAGATTTTTCATCATCTCGTTTTTGACTTAAGGAACTTTTTTGGCTAGCATTAGCCTCAGCAGCAACCACTAATGCAGAGTTATCTATTGAGCCACCAACACTCTTCTTGCCAAGCATAACATGTCTGCGGCTCTCCTCCCTGCGAACCTCAGCAAACACTTCACTGATCGAAGGAAAGTGGATTTCTACCAATGATTCGTCCCCAAACCTCATCAAACTCAACATTTAAACCAGCAAGAAACTTAAATACTCGATTAGCATCAACCATTTTCTTATTATGGTTGCAGTCATCAACCAACTTCCATTCATAATCATTAAAAAGATCCAAATCTTGCCATAATCTTTTCAAAGAATTAAAGTATTTAGTAACACTATCCTCACCTTGACGGATCTCACCGAGGTTTAGAGTGAGCTCATACACCTGGGATTGATTCCCCAAATCAGAATACATCTGATTGACGTTGCCTCAAAGTTCTTTCGCTGTCGGGTAGCACATGTAATTAGAGCTAATGTCTTCATCCATGGAATTCACCAGCCACGTCATGACCATGGAATTTTCAGCATCTCACGTTGCATAAGCACTATCCTTCATGTCCGGAGCCCTAGTCTCTCCTGTCAAGTAGCCAATCTTACCCGGTTCCCTAATGTACATCCGAACGGATTGAGACCACCATAGAAAGTTATCGCCATTCAGCCGAATTGTTGTGATCTGCACTGGATGGGCTTCAGAAACGCAAGCAGGTGGGGCTTCGGGGTTCAGATTGGGACGGGTATTTGACGCGGTTTCAAATGAGATATCAGACATAATTGGGAAGCAGGGAGGATATTGAATTGCTGATGTTGTAGAAAAAAAAAGGTTGTGGCAGCTAGGGTTTCTTAAGGGCCAAAAAGTTTAGGCTCTGACACCATAAAGAATAAGAAAACTGAATAGAGAATAGAAATCTCTTGTATTTACATACACAAAATACAGAACAAATTGATCTCTTCTTATAGTAAGAGTCAGCAGCCCTAAAATAGGAAATAAAACTAAAATAAAATAACTTTCCTAATTACAATTGATTGATTTTCCTATGATATTCTCCTACTAAAGTGTGATCCTAATTGCTCCAAATATGGAAATCATTAGCAGCCAAATTACTCCTGACAGATTCTCCTATTTTTTCTCTCTTCTGATTTCCAACAATATCATTTTATATTAAAAATATCAATTCAGTTTTCCTCTCAATTTTTGTCATGGTATCAAAGCTCTAGGTTTTTTGGGAACCAGTAGTTTCTTTTACTCTGTCATCCATCTTTTGAGTCCTACAATTTTGTAATTGCTGCAAGGACAACTAACCATCAATCTTTAACCCTAGAAACACCCTTTAAGATCGTGACCCCATTATAAGAAACCATGTCAGCATCAACTGAAACCAGTAGCACTTCGGAGGCTCCATTTGCTGGAAGCAATGTGATGATTTCAACAGGAGAATTACAGAATATCTAGATAGCTTACAGGTTGAACAGGAAAAACTATTTGAAGAGGTCCCAATTGATTCATGCGTTCTTTAAGGGAAGAGGCAAATTGAGTCATTTACTTGGCACTAGGCCTGAGAAAGGGGATCCTAAATTTGAAGCATAGGATGAAGAAGATTCTATGGTGATGTACTAGTTATGGAACTCTATGTTGCCAAAAATTGGTGAGACAATCATGTTATTAAACACGGCTAAGGAGATTTGAAATGCCATTAAGCAAACTTATTCCAAAGTTCGAGATGTAGCCCAGATTTACGAAATCAAAACCAAAGTGTCGGCTACTAAACAAGGGCACCAGTCAATCACCGAATATTCCAATCTTTTGCAAATGTTGTGGCAAGAGATGGATCATTATCAATGTATGCAGATGAAGTGTAGTGATGACATAGCCCTTCTTAAGAGGTTTGTTGAAAAGGAAAGAATGTATGACTTTCTTGATGGATTGAACATTGAATTTGATACAGTAAGAGTGCAACCACTTGGAAAAGAAGATCTACCATCTCTAAACGAGACAATAGCAATTGCTCGTGCTGAAGAAGGAAGGACAGGGGTTATGTTTGAGACTACTATACTAGATGGTTCAGCCTTGGTGACTAGAGGAACAACCAAGAAAAATTCTGGCTTGGAACAACAATCTGGTGAGGATAGGAGGACAATAGATGGATCAAAACCAAACAAAGTTTCCCTGTGGTGTACCTATTGCAAGAAGTCTCAGCATACCATAGAAAAATGTTAGAAGCTTCATGGCAAGCCTCAGACTATGAACAAAGGACTGTCGGGGAAAAATGGACAGCCCAAAGGACAGGGACACATGTACATGGCAAACACACAACAAAAGGAGGAAGGAAGATCTCAAGAACCACCATTTGAGTTCAACAAGGAGGAGACTGAGAAGTTGAAAAATCTGTAGGGATCACTAGAGAAGCAAAATGGAACAGGTACTTGCACCTTGACATTTTCAAGTATTTTTCCCTCTCATACTCCTATTGCCTTGGATATGACCTTCCTAAGTGCTTGGATCATTGATTCAGGAGCTACAGACCACATGACCTACTCCTCCCAAAAGTTTGTCTCATATACGCCATGTCCAAGTAACAAAAAGATAACCATTGCTGATGGCAACGTTACAATGGTAGCCAGTCAAGGAGACATAAACGGTTTTCTCATACTTAAAAATGTCCTCCATGTACTTAAATTGTTCACTAATCTTGTATCAATCCATAAACTCACTAAAGATTCTAATTGCAGTATAACTTTCTACCCTTCTTATTGTGAGTTTCAGGAACAGGGCACGAGAAGGATGATTGGACGTGCTAGAGAAAGTGATAATCCCTACTATCTTGAGGGATCTAGTGGGCAGGTTAATTTAGCTAAGTTTTCACCATTATCATTTCTTTCCAAGTCTTCAGAGTCAAGACCAATTTTGGCTTCAACACTTTCGCCTTGGTCATCCATCCTTTAGCGTTCTTAAAATAATGTTTCCTTCATTGTTCAAAGGAATATTTGTTGATGATTTCCATTGTGATATTTGTGAACTTGCAAAACATAAAAGCGAGTATCTTTTCCAATCAGTAATAAAAGAAATCTTTCTTTGTTTGATCTTGATATATGGAGACCCTCTACTATTCCTAATATCAGTCAGGCTCAATGGTTTGTTTCTTTCATTGATGATTGTACACGTGTTACTTGGACTTTCCTCTTGAAATATAAATCTGAAGTGAGCTCAATATTTTCAGTTTTCTATAACATGGTCAAAACTCAATTTGGTGTTAAAATTAAAAGGTTTCACTCTAACTATGCAAAGGACCATTTCAATCAGTTTCTTTCTCCTTATTTTCAAGAAAATGGCATTATACATAAATCTTCTTGTGTCAACACACCCAAACAAAATGGAGTAGCCAAATGAAAAAATGGCCGCCTTCTAGCTGTCACAAGAGCACTGTTATTTCAAAAAAATGTCCCAAAACAGTATTGGGGGGAATCTGTTCTGACTACCACTCAGCTCATTAATAGATTACCTTCAAAAACTCTTAATTCAAAAAGTCCAATGGAAATCCTTTAGAAATTTTTTCCTCATTTCAAAGTTTCCAATTCTCTTGTTCCAAAAGTGTTTGGTTGCGTAGCTTTTGTTCATATACATTCTCAAAACAGGGGAATACTTGATCCACATGCTGTCAAATGCATATTTATTGGTTTCATCAACTCAAAAAGGCTATAAGTGTTATCATCCTCCCACAAAAAAATTTCATGTGTCAGCCAATGTTACATATGTTGAAAACGGTCAATATTTTCATATCCCTATCTTCAGGGGAGACAGCATTTTCAGAAGACAAGGACAAAGATTTTTTCCTCCTTGATTTTCCAACCTCCTCGATTCTAGCCTCACAACCCAATTCCTGTCCAACCGAATCAATCACTGCAAACAATCAACCTGAGTCACAAGAAATGATGAAGGGAAAACAAGTTCAAGAATCTGGCCGTCCATTGCAGGTGTAATTAAGAAGGAAGGCACCAGACACTCAATCTGTGCAAGTCCAATCACCAAATTCTACCCATGCTCCTGATACTGTTAAGGTAATCACTCATTCCATCTCTAAAAATATGAAAATTCTGATTCAAGTGATAATGATTTTCCCATTGCTATTAGAAAAGGAACCAGAACATGTACCAAGCATTTCTTACATCTATTCATGTCTTACAAAAACCTTTCCCATAGTCATAAAGCCTTTCTTACCAACCTGAATACAATTCCCATACCTAAAACTGTATCTGAGGCAGTAGGTAATAAGAATTGGGAAAATGCTATGAAAGTGGAGATGGAGACACTTGAGAAGAACAAAACATGGGACTTGGTGAGATTGCCCAAAGGAAAGAAACCAATGGGGTGTAGATGGGTATTCACAATGAAATAGAAATCGGATGGTTCATTGGAAATTTACAAGGCAAGATTAGTTGCTGAGGGCTGTACTCAAACATATGGTGTAGATTACCCTTAGACATTTGCTCCGGTTGCAAAAATGAACACTGTAAGGGTTTTGTTATCAATAGCCACCAACTTGGCTTGGAAATTGCAGTAATTTGATGTAAAAAAAAGCCTCTCTACACGGTAATCTTGAAGAGGAGATTTATACCGAAGTTCCACCCGGGTTCAATCCATGTGCAGGTAAAGATGTAGTGTGCAAATTGAAGAAAGCATTATATGGATTAAAGCAATCACCAAGAGCGTGGTTTGGAAGATTTACCAAGGTAATGCTCTACATAGGTTACAAATAGATCCAAGGTGACCATACTTTCTTTGTGAGGCATTCAGTTTCAGGGGGAGTCACTGCTTTGTTGGTATATATTGATGACATTATAGTAACAGGAAATGATCTGGAAGGAATGGAGAATCTGAAGAAGTGCTTAGTGAAGGAATATGAGATAAAGGATCCAGGCAAACTAAAATTTTTTTGGGGAAAGAAGTTGCACATTCTCGGCAAGGGATTTTTATATCCCAACAAAAGTACATTTTAGATCTGTTGACAGAAACAGTGAAGTTGGGATGCAAGGCTGCCAAAACACATATTCAGCCCAATCATAGATTTGGGGATTCTCCAGCAGACACAGTGGTAGATAAAGGCTCTTACCAAAGACATGTTGTAAGGCTCATTTACTTGTCACACACCAGACCAAACACAGCATATGCTGTGAGCGTGGTCAGTCAATTTATGCACAATCCCAAAGAGTTACATCTTAAAGCAGTAGACAAAATTCTACAATACTTAACAGGCACGCCTGGCTGAGGAATCTTGTTCAAAAAAGGTGAGAAACTAACGTTGGAAGCTTACACTGATACAGACTATGCTGGATCAATCATTGACAGACAATCAATGTCTGGGTATTGTACATTCCTGGGAGGTAATCTTGTGACTTTGAGGAGTAAAAAGCAGGCTGTTATAGCACAGTCTAGTGCAGAGGCTGAATTTAGATCAATGGCTATTGGGATTTGTGAGTTATTGTGGTTATAAATAATCTTCGAGGATCTGAAAGTTAAGTGAAAAGATCCTGTAAGGATCTCTTGTGACAAGTCAGCTATTAATATCGCACATAATCCAGTGCAACATGACCGAACAAAACAAGTTGAGGTTGACAGACATTTTATAAAGGAAAAGCTCGACAGCAGTCTGATTTGTACTCCTCCTGCATCTACTGGAGATCAACTCGCAGATATACTCACAAAAGGACTACCCAGTACTACATTTCAAAATATTACTGGCAAGCTTGGAATGGAAGATATCCATTCACCAACTTGAGGGGGAGTTTGAGAAGATATGTTTTGCTTGTGTATTTATCCTTTCAGTTTTATCTCCTATTTTTTAGGAATTTTAACTGTAGTGTATTTATCTTTAGGAAAGTCAGATTTATTTGCTTTAGTTAGTTTTCTATTTAAAAGGCAAATCAGTTTGCCTTGACACAGAACGGTATAAATCATTTTATATTAAAAATATCAGTTCACTTTTCCTCTCAATTTCTGTCAATATATATATAGCCAGACAAGGAGTACCAAAATCACAATTAAACACAATAAAGCCAAAATAAAATAATTTTAGGTTGAGATACTAAATAAGTCCTTGAACTTTTCCAGTAAACTCTTATCTATTGTACCCATATAAACCCTATGATTCACATGTAGTTGCCTCACATGACCCTAACAACTGTTGGCTTTTGGCATCTTCTACAAACATGGATGCTGATGTAGCTTTTCTGATGTGACAAAATTGGCTGAGTGAAAATTTGCAGCTTGAGACTAGATCATTCTGGTCAGCAAATTTTGCCATGTCAAAAAAGCCACATCGTCCACTGTGAGTGCAAAGGATGCTAGCTCGCCATGAGCCTAACGATCCTTTAAGTCATGTGTCATTTATACCTCTTTGTCAACATAAGGGCTTTTTTTGGGTAAAAATCATAGAATAAAACTATGTCTTTATTTGGGTACAATAAAGGATTTTAGTTCCTTTTTTTTTTTGGGAAAATTCGGAATACTCCAAAGGCTTATTTAGTACTTTAAGGCAATACTTTAAACTATCCTCAAGACACTTGGTCGTTTGGCATCATTTCCTGCTTCCTGTTTTTGAAAATTTTGTTCTTGTTCTGTTTTGTTTTATTTTGATTTTCTGAAAACAGAAAACATGTTTGACTAATATTGTTACTTAAAGGAAACAAATATTTAAACTGATTCAGATAAAATAATTCAATTCACAAAATAAAGTTTTAAAAATTAAATAAAAATAATAATAATAATATAATTATTAAATAATATTATTATGTACATAATATTGAATAATATTTTCTATATTATTTAATAATATTATTAAATATTTTCATTTAATCATATTAAAATTTAATATAATTTAAATAATATTATAATTAAATATAATATTAAATAAATTAATTCAATTAAAAATAATATTAAATATTTTTTAATATTAATTTTTATTAGATAATAATTGAGATTAGCAAAATTCTAAATTTATATATAAAATAATAATATGAATTAATAATTATAGATTATATTTAATAATATTATTTAATTTAACTGTAATAATATTAAATTATTAAATAATATATATTTAACTAATTAATTTATAATTAATTATATAGTTATTAAAATATATATTTAATATAAATAATATTATTTAATATTAAGTATTCACTTATTTAATAATATTAAATTATTTAATAGCACTAATGATGTATTTTAAATTTAATTGAAAAAATATAATATTAAATAATAATATTGTAATATTAATTATTAACATATCAAAATTATAATAAATGATATTATTTAAAATATATAATACATTCAATAAATTATTATACATATTTAAATTAAATAATATTATAATATTATAGTTTAATATAATTTATATTTAATTGCTTTTTACGTTTTTAGTTTTTTATATTAAATTAAATATATTAATTTTCAAATATATATTTTATATTAAATTTTAATATTATTTTTATTTTAAAAATTAATTAATTTTACTTTATATTTTTATTAGGAAAATATATTAATATTATATTAATATATAAACACTTTTCACTTACTTATGAACAGTACTAGAAATTAAAAAAATGTTTTGAAAACAATGGAAGAAATTCTTGTTTCCAATAATTTTGAAAATTTTTATTTTCATTTTCGTTTTTTGAAAACAGAAACATATTGCCAAACATGTTTTTTACTACTCTTTCCAAAAAAACTAAAAACAAAAATAGAATACAGAAAACAAAATCAATACCAAACAACCCCTTCAACAATATGATTAAGTAGTTCTTTAGTTCTTGCAAATTGGATTCAAAAAAAACAAAACAAAAAACACTAGACTAATTTAAATTTCTTTTAAAAAACATATCTTTGTCCTCTGATATTTGTCATGCATTTATATAAATCTTGAATGGACTAAAATAGCAGAATCAGAATGTTCTACCTCCATACTACAAAAGCCAAATGTAAATGAACTAGAAAAATTCAATAATATACTTTATTGTTAGATCATATTGCATGTCCATGATGGTCAAGCAGATTATTTCCAAGTTGATTTTACCTCAAAAGAAGGTTAAACTTTGTTGATTAAAAAGAAAACTCCACAAATAACAAACCAAACAACAAAAAGAAGCAATTTTAATGTAACCTAGCAAACTAGGAAACCAGATATCGTATTTTTATCCACAAATTAAGCTAAGACTACACATACCTCAAAAGAAGGTTAAACTTAGTTTATCAAAAAGAAAACTCCACGAATAACAAACCAAACAACAAAAAGAAGCACTTTTATAGTAACCTATCGAACTAGGAAACCAGATATCGTATTTTTATCCGCCAATTAAGCTAAGACTATACATACCTCAAAAGAAGGTTAAACTTTGTTGATTAAAAAGAAAACTCCACAAATAACAAGCCAAATAACAAAAAGAAGCAATAAATTTGAAAGAACACACACACAACCAAACAACAAAATGAAGCAATTTTACAGTAACCTAGCAAACTAGGAAATCAGATTTAGTAAACACACACACACACATATTACATTGAACAGTCATGTTTATTCAATAACTGGTAGTGCAAAATAATATTTCGCCAATAAAATCATAATAGCCCTGGAAACCAAAACATACACCACAGCCCAACTATGATTAAAGATTAAACAAGGCTAAAATGAGTACGAAATGAAGTAACACTCCAAAGGAGCCCCCCCATTGTTAGGTGGTGGAAATATACCTGTGCAACATGCTTAGAAAACCCTTCTTGAGCAAGCACATTCACAATGTCCCGCTTTGAAGAAACCTGTCTTGAATAAAATATGCAAAAGATTAGAGACACACCAAAAGAAGGAAACCAATAAAAGAGTGATACTCTCTTTCTAAAGGTGGCATGCAAGAAGTGCAAAACAAACAAATTGAAAATATAACAACCAAACAAAGACGGACTAGTTTAATGATGGCAGAAACTGTTAATTAACTTTTGGTAAGAGTGAACTTGTAAATAGTAAATTTAAAGCTAAAACTAAAAAGAAATATAGAAGGACTCGTGTTTTACATTTTGAAACACCTTTGAATACTCCCAAAAAATACTTCCCAACATTTCGTTTATACTCTGAGTTACCTTTAAAAATTTTTGGATGCACTTGCTTTGTTTATATTCCCCAAATTTTTCGATCCAAATTGGATCCTAAAGCTGAAAAATGTGTTTTCATTGGCTATGCTCCAAATAAAAAAGGGTATAAGTGTTTTAATCCTTTGACAAAGAAAATTCACATTACTATGGATGTCACTTTTCTAGAAAATCAACCCTATTTCAGCATAAATCTTCTTCAGGGGGAGAATAAAGAAGAAGAAGATAATTTTTGGAAATTCTCTACACCACTACCAAGCCTCATTGAGTCACCAATTCAGTCTATTAAACAATTTAAGGAAATGGACATTAAAAATAATGAAAACAAGGACTCTCTTAGTCAACAGGTGCCAAGTATTGAAGAATCTGAAACAGGGGGAGAATTACTTCAAACGGATTCACATAATCCAAATATCGAGCTTCAGGTTTATACCAGGAGAAAATCTCATAAAAATATTACTGATCTAATTATTTCTCTAGCACCTGTTCAGCCGGAATCTCTGAGGGATGGTCCTCCTCCTCAAACTCAGGTTAATCCTAAAATTGCTCCTTTAGTTTCTTCCCTTGAGTCTCCAAATATTGATTTTTCTGATCTAGATGTCCCAATTGCTAACAGAAAAGGAGTAAGATCATGTACCAATCACCCTATTGCAAAATATTTGTCGTATCAAAAGTTGTCCAATAACCACAAAGCATTCCTTTCAAATATTTCTAACTTGCATGTACCAAGATCTATTCAGGATGTCCTAGGTGATCCGGATTGGAAGTTAGCGGTGAAGGAAGAGATGGACGCTCTTGAAAAGAATGGGACTTGGGAGATTGTGGAGCTACCAAGAGGCAAGACAACTGTAGGATGTAAATGGGTCTTCACTGTGAAGTGTAAGGCAGATGGGAGCATAGAGAGGTACAAGGCAAGACTTGTTGCCAAGGGGTTCACTCAAACTTATGGCATTGACTACCAAGAGACCTTCGCTCCAGTTGCGAAAATAAACTCAATCCGAGTACTTCTCTCTTTAGCAGTTAATTTCAATTGGTCTCTACAGCAACTTGATGTAAAAAATGCCTTTCTTAATGGAGATTTAGAGGAAGAAGTGTTTATGGACCTCCCACCTGGATTTGAGAAAAACCTCGGAACCAACAAGGTGTGCAAATTGAAAAAATCCTTGTATGGTCTTAAACAATCACCAAGAGCATGGTTTGAAAGGTTTGGAAATGTAATGAAGAGCTATGGTTATATTCAGAGTCAAGCTGACCACACAATGTTCTTCAAGCACTCTAGAAATGGTAAACTAGCTATTTTAATTGTGTATGTGGATGATATAATAATAACTGGTGATGATAGTGCAGAAATTGGAAAACTTAAGAGAAGGCTTGCACATGACTTTGAGATAAAGGATTTGGGAGCCTTAAAGTACTTCCTTGGCATGGAATTTGCAAGATCAAAGGAGGGTATCTTTGTTAGCCAACGTAAGTATGTCCTAGACTTGCTTAGTGAGACAGGAATGCTTGGTTGCAAGATAGCTGAAACCCCAATAGAGCCCAACTTGAAACTTCAGCCTGCTGAAACCAAAGACGTGGTGGATAGAGAGAAATACCAAAGACTTGTGAGTAGACTCATCTATTTAGCACATACACGACCTGATATAGCTTTTGCAGTAAGTGCGGTAAGTCAGTTTATGCATTCACCCAGCTCAGAACACTTTGAAGCTGCCTACAGAATCCTAAGGTACCTAAAGGGAATGCCTGGAAAGGGATTGCTTTTCAAAAACCATGGACACCTACAAGTAGAAGCCTATACCGACGCAGACTGGGCAGGAAGTATCACAGATAGGAGGTCAACTTCAGGCTATTGCACATTTGTGGGAGGAAACCTTGTCACTTGGAGAAGCAAGAAACAGAATGTAGTAGCCAAAAGTAGTGCCGAGGCTGAGTTTCGTTCAATAGCCCATGGGATTTGTGAGGTAATGTGGATTAAAAGACTACTTGAAGACTTGAAGGTTTCTAATCCCTCACCGATAAAGCTCTATTGTGATAATAAAGCTGCAATCTCTATTTCTCACAATCCAATGCTCCATGATAGAACGAAACATGTAGAAGTAGATAAGCATTTTATCAAAGAGAAGCTTGACAATGGAATAATTTGCATGCCATATATACCAACAAGTGACCAAGTTGCTGATGTTCTTACAAAGGGATTGCACAGGAAGCAGTTTGAAAATCTAGTGAGCAAGCTTGCCATGGAAGATATCTTCAAGCCAGCTTGAGGGGGAGTGTGGAAAAGTCAACTATATTAAATGTGTAAATATCTATATCCCTAGAATTAAGGTTAGACAATTCCTCAATTATGGGGATTAGATTTAGACTGATTTAGTTTCCTATTTTACTGCTTAACAGTAGCTGTATATATAATCCTTAGAAGTTGTATTATTCAAGTAAGATTCAGAAATAAAAGTATTCTGAAATTCCACAAGGTCTTACAAACAATAACCGCATAATGAGAACAAGGACATCTAGCTTCAAAAAAGGGAAAAATAAAAAGAAAACTAAAACTGCAAAAGAAAATTATAACAGAGGCCCAATTGAAGTGAACTGAAGTTTGAACAAAATGACAGTTTGCCTAACCTCTTAGCAAATTCTACTCAACTACAATACAGCTCCCATTGTGTCTAGGAAACTGTGTATACTAGGGTTACAGTAGCTTATATTCGTAGCCCTTCAATAAACACAAACCCCATCAAATATAAACAATTCAAACATTTTAAAGATCACACACTAGTCACATAACCAGTTAATAAAATCAAAATATAGTTACTAACCATAAACAAAAGTAAAACACAAAACTAAAAGAACAAATCAAAATAACATATATAGGTAAGTTCTCAAAAGCTCCTACACTAACTACTCCATTTTAGATTGATTGGGTAACAAGGAACTGGTGTCAAGGCCCATGACTTCTACTTGTATGCAAATAATTGAATTAAGGAAGCTCATATCCAGCAAATAAATGATTAGACAAGGATGTCAATAGCCCTAATCGATCTATCAAATGAGAAACACATCCAAAACATGACACAATAATTCACCTCCTTAGGCAGTTTCCGTAAGAAAGATATTAGCTCTTCTGGATGGTCCTTGCCATCTGCACCAGCTCGAACTTTTCCAGGAGTGGCATCTAGAACCCAAACCTTTAGAAATTTACGAAGGAAATCATTAAAATAATTACAAAAGAAAAGTAATTATTTTAATGGTTTCTGGTCATGGTCTGTGTGCAAAATTTTTAATGTAAGCACAAGATCTTCCCCCCATATTGATATCTCAAAATTTGCACACAAAAGGCTCCTATTTAAATTTCAGTACCTTAAACCTCCCCAAATTAAATGATATAAAAAGATTTGATTAGCATTCGACCAGTGCACCTAAAAGACTAACAAAACCAACTTCAAAATATCTAAGAGAATGAAAAAACTTACTCTAACTGGTCGTGCAAGTGGCTTTGCAGCTTGTTCCACCATGCTCAAGACAACTGGAAAACAAATTCAGAACATACTACAACTTTTATCTCCTCAAATGATTATATTTATATAATATGCCACCAGAATTAGGGTTATTAACCATCCTAATGAGTAAAAATACCTTTTCCTCCAAAGCTGTGGCCAATTAGAACACGGGGTGTTATTCTAAGTTGTGCAATCTATTCCAGCAAAAAGGCACAGAAAAACATTATTAAGAAGAAGCATGAGAAACAGAAGTCTTAAATGTGCAATTTTCTCCTCTAGTTTCCTGCTAAGTTTTTTGGCAGGGACAAAGCAGTGGAAAACCAGCTTTAAATAATGAACGACTTAGATGTTAGAGAGGTGGTTAAGAATACTATAAATGCATAGTTAAAATGGACATCTGTTAAGCTCCTTGTTGTTTAGGAGGGCTCTACTGCGGTCAAAACAGCTCCTCAATTAATAATAAAGGGAATTGAATGAACGGGAGGACCTCTATAATACACAATCATCGAATCAGACAATAAAGATTATTTCAACTGCACGACTAATACTCAACTCATCTTTTAAATGTATGTTTTAGGAATTAAAGTGACATAAGAATGGCCCTAAACTTTTCGCAAGTTTCAATAAAAAATATTGCCAGAAAAGTAATAACGTCAAATATACAATAATCAATTGTTTAATGATTATAATTGAAACCTATAAATTACCAGAAGATGCCAATTAATGGAGTAAGTCTGTTTTATATGTCCCAAATTATGCTTATCAAAAGCTAACTTAAAATAATTTTAGAATGACACAGGTGCATTGAAGCATTCTCATACTTGTATCCTGGTCAAATGAAGCTGAATTAGCATATTAATTCTGCTTCAAAATGGTTCTCCCTGTAGCACAGTCAACTAACATCACTATTCAAGGATCAAATTCAAGTATAAAATCAACAGTCAGGTTTAAGAACCACGCACTAATTTTAGCACGTCTAAAGCAGTTGAAGCAACAGTGTGTGGACCTCTCTTCTTGATTGATGCTGAATCACCATGGCACCGCAAGTCTACCAAAACAAACTGCATCAGGCAAAATATTATAACACATGAGATCCTTGGCAGCATAATAAAATTAAATACCGGTCGCAATCCATCTAACTGTAAGTGATCCTGGTCTAGATTAGCAGAAATGAGAAGCAAGGGCCGAGAAATGCAAAAAGAAAAAATATAAGAAATAAATGACGAGTAGGAAAGAGAAAAGGAAGTAAAGAAAGCAAAGAAACAATACCACAGTTCCAGCACAATTAGATTCGAAATGTCATCTTCACTGATCTAGATCTAGGGTTAAGCTCCTGCACTAAAAATAAGGAGCTTTGCTGCAAGAAATGTTGCAATGACAGTTTGTGGAACACTAGCATGCTGACAGTCTGGTCTTGGGGTGGTAGATAGGGGTGTAAATGAGACACTAGTGCTCGCAAGCTACTCGGGCTCGACTCGAAAAAAATTCGAATTCGGCTCGATTTTTGTCGAGCCAAGCTCGAGCTCAAGTAACCCAAGTTGTCGAGCGAGCCGAGTTCGAGTATTGTAATACTCAACTCGAGTAGCTGGCGAGCCTAATCGAGCTTTCTTTATTTTAATATATATTTTTATATTTATTTTATTATTAATTTACAAATATACCCTTATTTATATATAACATAACCTAAAAACATCTAAAAACATTTTCTGTTCTCCTCCCATCAGCCACTCTTTTCTTTCTTTCCCATTTGCCGCCTCACCCTTCCCTCTCTCATCTATCATCGCCTCACCGCCGTTCATTCTCGCTTTCACTTTCAGCACTGTCACACCGGCAACACCTCCTCCCTCAGCTCTGGCAACCTTTCTGCCCTTAGATCCGGCCTTCCCTCACCAGACAAGTGCCATCCATACCAGATCTGACGCCAACGAGCCCCTCGGCCCTTAGATCCGGCTTCCCCTCGGTCATATTCCTCATTCATTAGCAGCAACCAACCCCTTCAGCCACACGTAGTCACGTACGGAGTCGCCTCACGCAGTCACAGTCGCCTCTCTTCCCTCAGATCTGGCGACCACTCTCTGCGAAAGCCTTATTCTTGGTAAGAGATTTTGTTTTCTTTTTTTTGACATATATAGTAACAGAGTTTTAATAGATCTGTGATGTTCAAGGCTTGGCGGTGAATTGAGTCTTCTGGGCTCGATAGAACTGAGTGATTCAAAGTTTGGTTGTAAGGTGATCTAATTTGAATGAAATCTTGACAGATCTGTACTGATGTTGTATTTGTGAGATGTCTCTTTTTTGGGTTTTTGGCTTGTGGCTTGATGGACTGACGTCTTTGACTAGGTGGATTCATTTGCTGTGGTTGGCGCATTTGCAGATTGGCTCTTTGATTTGCTGGTGTTTTGTACTTAGTTGAATCTGTAGATTGGCTCTTTGATTTGTTGGTGTTCTGGACTTTGCTTGTTTTGATTTTGGTGTATTGATTTCACTGTAATGCCAAGCTCTTAGTTTCTTTCAATGAAATATTTCTCATGATAAAAAAAAAAAAAGGAACAGTGTTTTTTTAAATGATTTCATTGTGTAATACACAAGCGGGTGTAATCGAGCGAGTTTATTCAAACATAAATTCGGATAATTGAGCTTATTCAAGCGAGCTCAAGTAGTTCGATTTTGGTTTCGAACCGAGTTCGAGCTCAAAAGTTAAGATTCGATCGAGCTCAAGTCGAGTATCGAGCAACGAATTTTGAGTCGAGCTCGAGCTCAAGCACCTCACTGTATCGGCTCGGCTCGATTACACCCCCAGTGGTAGAATTATAATTTTTCTTCTTGGCTAAAAATTGGCTAGGAAGCTATTGTGGAAGAACAAGGGGTGGTGAGGAGTACAGTTTTAGGGTCTAAGGATATGAAAATGACAACAGTCAACCTTGTCTGTTCAGTGGAGGAATAGTTAAACCTAGGCAAACTCCCCTAGAGTTTTCTAAGAAATCAAACATAGAAAAGAAGTCTTCCACACCTTTACAAGATTTCTACATTATGAAAAAACTCTTCCAAGTCTGTTAAGGACGATATAAAAGACCAGTAGAGGAATGGTCAAAGTTAGCAAGCTCCCCTAGGGTTTCCTAAGAAATCAATCATATTCACACCCTTACAAGATTTCTGTAACATGAAAAGGCTCTATCAAGTTTGATACAAAACAACATAAAAGACCAACTTCACCTGCGCTGTAAGAAGACTGACAATAACCACATGACACGACCACATACAATGACCCAATAGTACTCCTAGACCAACCTAAAACCCCTGCCACCACTATAAGACTTACATGGAGAGCCTTGAACAAATAAAACTAAGAAAACTTGATAAACCAATGAATACAATTAGATCAAACCTACATAGGGACGATCCCATCTCAGCTATGTAAATCCATAAGAATCCAAATTGCAGTTCGCACCTAAGAACCAGCTTTCATGCACCTCTTATATGCTTTTGCACCTTTTCAGCTAATCTTTGATAACCTTTCTCTATCCTTCACCTTTTCAGCAGTAGTTGGTTGAAGATTCAAATTTGGTTCAATTGGAGTGCACCCTGTTTCAAGTAAGTCCAACACATACTTATATTGATTCAAAAAGATGCCTCGGATCTAGCAAATTCCATCCCAAGAAAATACTTTAGTGCTCCTAGATCTTTGATCTCAAAGTCCATAGCAAGTTTTCTTTTCAACCTTTCAACCTCTGCACCATCATATCCGGTTATGATGATATCGTCTACATATACAATCAAGACAACAACTTTACTTAAGACTCTTGAGAGAATTGCTGTCTTTTTTCTGCAGTATGCATGCCACAAGTCTAGGACCAAATCAAGCTAACAGAGGAAAATCCTCCACTAAATAAGGAAAAGAAATAAAGGAGAGATCTGGTAACATAATACCAGCATCTCTTTAATACAGTCTACCAAAAATATACTAATGAAATCCCTATAATTCCTAACCAACTTTAGGCGAGAATTCCTCACTGCCCTTCAGCCTGGGTTGCAAATGTTGTAAATTCACAGCTTGTGACTCAGTTCGTGAAAGTTAGTACTTGGAAGAGCCTTAGTGAGAATGTCTGCAGTTCGGGACCTTGTAGGCATGTAGACAAGTTGCATAATTGAGTTCTCCATCTTCCCAGAGATGAAGTGCAGATCTATCTCGATGTGTTTTGTTCGGTCTAAAAAAAAAAAAAAACAAAGAGCCTGCCACATGTTGGTTTTACTACTTGATAACATCCTATCCAAAAACTAGGCTGACAAGTAAACCACTTTAAGCAAATCATATGCATCTATCACACAGATGTCAAAATGCCATCATAACTTTTAAGTAAATTAACAATGATTACCAATAATTGTTTTAAGGCGTTAAAATGACAAGCTAATTTGGCAAAACCAAAGGATTCAAATAGCGGCTAACTAGAGGTGTAGCAGCCGCTATTTCCCGATAGCAGCACCATCCGAAACTGCTTTCAACCGTAATTGAAATGAGAGAAAAAAATCAGACTAGTAACGGTTGTATATGGCCACAAATAGCGAAAAAACAGTAAATAGCACCTACAGCGGTCTGCTATTGCCACCGTCAACAGGCTTCAGTCATAATTTTTTTTATCAAATCAAAATTCTAATACCTAGCAAAACAAAGACAACACCCATACCAAACCAGAGCACTTCAATCAAGGCAAAAGAAAGAAACCATGACCTCTTATCAATGGTAATAGATGGATAATAGATTCTTCTTTAGACTTCAAAATGATAAGCCGGCTGTGAGTAAAAAATTTGAAACAGAGGTTAGGATGCTGCATTCAGTTGGTCGATTGGGTTGGGTTACATGATGAGGGAAGGAAAGGGGATGGGAAGGAAATTAGAAATTTGAACTAAAACAGGGACTTGGGAAAGTAGAGAGGGTGAAGAAACAAAGCAGAATGGGGGGTGGCTAAGGGATTTTAGGCTTTTACTTCTTTTTTTTTTTCCACCTAACTTAACATTTTAGTGTCATGCATGTGAAAAATTAATCTTAAATTTTTTTTATTTGTAAATTTGGGATAAAAAAAGTTAATTAATAGGAAATGAGAATCGACAAATTATTTTGAGGATTTAATATGAAATTGAGAAGGAATCAGATGACAAAAGGCAAATTTATTTATATGAGCATTTTGTACATATTAATATGATATAAAATAATTAATTTTAAATAATTAAGGTTTTACTATTTAATGTTATTGTTAATTTTTTTCTTGTGTGTTTGATTAAAAATTTTGGTTGCTAATTATTAATTTAATTTGTGAATTATAATATATTAAAATTTTTCTTATATATTTTTCAAACTAAATTAATTTATGAATTACAAAGCACTTAATCTCTATCTCTCTCTCTCTCTCTCTCTCTCTCTCACACACACACACACACATATACACAAACGTGCATGCTATTATTTTATTACCCTTATTACACACACACATACATATACACAAACGTGCGTGATATTATTTTGTCACCCTTATTATAGTTATGGTAGCATGTTTGTGATGCATATATCCGAACAACTTTTAGATATGCATTTGACTATTGAGCTACAACGTGAAAAAACTGTTAATAATTTAATTTATCAGATAAGTACAAAAATTAAAATGTTTTAAATTCTTTTAAATATTATAAGATAAGAGATTTAATGTTATTATAATTATAATTTATTTTTTGTAATGAGTTGTGCAGAGTTAAAAAAAAAATCATGACCACAATGAGCGCAGTAACTGCTATCTTATCCATCATGTCTACAAACACTATAAATGCGGCACGACCGAAAAAGCGACCAGAATTGCAATTTAAGTCCCCAGGCAAAACCACAAATGGAATTCTTCCATTTGAAATGAGAAACAAAGGCACTTAGTAATGACAAAAAACTACCAGATTAACCAAAGGGTGTCAATAGACAAAGAAGGGAGGAAGAGAAAAAAAGCAAACCATAAAGTTACCAACACACCTGCCATGTTGGAAATTCTTTAGCCAGTCTCCGAGCAAAAGTTCCTGCAACATTTAAAACAAATATACTTTACAATTCTGTTTCTTTAATGTGCAAAATGCAAACGATATTTTGTTTTTCTTTAAGTATACCAAAGAAAGGCGTCCAAGATAGAGAAAAACAGCAACGTATCAATACATTTAAAATTTGCAGAAATTGGACACATCAGAAAATGTTTAGTGAGGAACTTAATGCAATTATGTGTGGATTCAAGATGCTTACTAAATTAGAAAACTAATTGTAACTACATGATATGGAGTTGAGAACCACCATTGGGAGGCACAATTAAGCCACGGGCACATACGGCATACTAAAGTTTGGAACAGGATTTAGACTCGGCAACTAAATGAAAATGGAGAAGGAAAGGGTAAAGTGCAAGTCCCTCATTTTTGGTTCTATCAACCAAATCATGTAGATTTATTTTCATTATCTTATCAAAGACCTTATCATTTATTAATACCAATTATTCCAATTTGAAATATCAATCAGCCACAGAGAACAATTTTTGTAGTTTAGACAAGGTTGCCCAAACAATTAAAGTACCCAATAAATTATACTCGATTCAAAACCAGAATATCAATATATGCAATATGCGTTAATCTATGTAAGCCAATATATTCAAATTCAACAATTCCTTTTAACTTTTTCTCCTGGAGGGAAAGACAAATCTCCAAGTACAACAATTTAAAATGTTATGGATGAATTTAGCTAGGAGACAGCCACACTAAGCCTGGCCCAACAGCCTTAATAAGTCGAGCAACTCAAGTTCTCATAGTTCACTGCATGAGGCATCAACTTCCATTATTCCTCCTGCTTTAGTGAGTCTAGATAACTACTCTTCTGTCATTGCTTTGTTGTTCCATGTGCAGTAAATAGAGTTGCTTCTCACAATGTATGCGAGGGAGATTGTATGACTTCTATATATTATGTGGATAATCACTTAGATCCTAGTCTTGGTTACGATAGCTTGAGGGCAAAGTCTTTACCATTTAAGAAGTTGTCTGACCTTGCCTTGCCTAGGTGTGACCGATCCTAGGAGGATCCAGATCTTTATCTTAGCTCTATTTCTTCATCTTGGATTACTCAAATTGGGGAAGTGTTTTCTATTCCTCCCTCATATGGCATTAGGCGTTCTTACGAAGATGAAATTGTTTCACAAAGCCCCTAAGTGGATGATCTCCTCATTCATGTTGACATTATCAAAGCTGGTCTCAGGTGCTCACTTCATCCTTTTGTTGTCGACTCTCAATGCATTGCATAACATTGTCTCTCAGCTAGTTCCCAATTATTGGGTGACTTTGATGTGTGTTATCCAAAATTGAGCGATTCGTAGGTTTGTTTAGAGAGTTCTTCACCCTTAGGAGTAGTAGCAAGGGTAAAGTATTCCTTGCTTTGTATGTCAAGCGTGCTCTTGGCTGGTTTAGTCATTATCCCACATCATGGTAATGAAGGAGACATGGCTTCTTTGCATTTCCTCCTCCATCAAGGATGGATAGATCGCCCATTCACACGTTTTGGGGGGAATCCACTATTGTACACCCCTATTCCTTGTCTGACTACGAGAAGGAATCTTTTGAGGCACTAGTGAGATTTAACAGATCTTAGGAAGCTTGTGTCAAGCAACATTGTAGCAAACTTGATGTCCATTGTAATATAAGTATACAGTCAATACTTTCTTACTTTTCTTCTAACATGTTTTCCTTTCTTACTCAAATGATTTTGTTACTCATCTTTGCAAATATAGCCTCTGTTAACAAACACTCCTTAGTTAAGGCACTATTTCCTAAGAATGCCCAAGCTACTTCCACTCCTGCAAAGCAATCTCAACATACACCTTCTCTAGACTCAACCCCCCAAACTAAAGGGAAGAGCTATTAGGTTGATGCTTCTCCAAAATCCAAGTCCATTACTGCAAGCAAGGGGAGCAAATCTTCTCCTCTAAAGGGCAAGCGTAAGGACTCTTGTGGTCGCACCGCTCAAATCTTTTCTTAGTAAGTCTATCTCATCACCTGTTTGTATTCATTTCCTCTAGTAGCTCTCAATATTAAGTGTTGCCTTAACCTTTTGCTCGTAGATGCTAGCATGAAACCGACTATGTTTGGCCATTGGGTGGAGTGCAATGGTTCATCAAGCTGTGGCTTGCCCATTCTTTGCCTAGATCTACCTCTTGCAGCCGAGGTCAGTGCCATGCGAAAGGCACGATTGCTTATACTCTATTGAAGGCAATGGTGCTTTCCGTCCATAAGGAGCACCATCAAACATTGAGAAGATATTTTTCCAAGGCTGGTCACGCTCTTGTCAACGAGCAATACAATGTACATACTCTTTCTATTATTCAGTTGCTTTCTTTTCACATATAGCAATTTGTTAATTGAGCTAATGCTTTTATTTGTTTCTTTTTGTAGAGTTTGGTCAATACTCTCATTGTGGCCGAGAAGTGTCATCAGGACCAAGATTCGAGGAGGACGATTGGGCATGCTAAGGAAAGAAATGGACTATTATCTTGAATTGACAAGTAAAGATAATGAGATCAATAAAGCTCTTCCCTTGGCTTCTTTGCTATCTAATACAAGCAGTGTCATTCCGAGTCAAATTTGGCTTCAACGTCCCCATCTAGGTCATCCTTCATCTAAAGTTCTTCGTGTCATGTTTCTGTCTTTATTTAAAAATGTCGATGTTAGTACAATTCATTGTGATACTTGTGACTTTGCCAAGCACAGACATGCACATTTTCACATCAGTAATAAAAGATCCTCAATTCATTTCTTCTTAATACACAGATATTTGGGGACCATCTAATATGGCAAATATTTCAAGGGCTACTTGGTTTATTACTTTTATTGATGATTGCACTCATGTAACATTGGTCTTTCTTCTAAAGAAAATATCATACGAGTGTCATTTTTCCAACCTTCCACAATATGATTCAAAATCAATTTGGGCTAAAAATAAAAAGGATAAGGTCAAACAAGCAAGAAATTATTTCAATCAAACCTTATTTCCATATTTTCAAAAAGAAAGGATCACTCATGAATCCTCATGTGTGGATACCCTTCAACAAAATGTACTAGTGGAAAGAAAAAAATGGCCATTTGTTGTCCAGTACTTGAGCCTTGATATTTCAAAGCAAACTCCCAAAATACTTATGGGGGAAGCTATTAATACATTTGCTCAACTGATCTACCACACACCCTCTCAAACACTCAACTTTAAAAGTCGTTGGCAACTATTCTAAAAATTCTATCCAAAATTTATTTCAACTTTCTTACCTACTCGATTGTTTGGATATGTTGCGTTTGTTCATGTTCACTCACATAATCTTAGCAAACTTGATCCAAGAGCCATCAAATGTGTCTTTGTAGGTATTCCTCCACTCAAAAAAGCTAAAGATGTTACCACCCACCATCTCCGAAAACCTTTCTTTCGGCTGATATTACTTTTTTTGAAAATGAAAGGTTCTTTGCCAATCATTTCCTTTAAAGGGAGCCAATACCTTCAGAAGATGATGATTGGGTTGACTTGTCCTTGCCCACCACCTCACAACAACTAGAGTCCCTAGGCATTCCAGAGTCTACTCCTAAGTCCGTGTGTGGAAAAGTCAACCATATTATACCTAGAAAATAAGTAAATATCGGCATCCCTAGAATTAAGGTTAGACAATTCCTTTAATTGTAGGGATTAGAATTAGATTGATTTAGTTTCTAATTTACTTCTTAAAAGCAGCTGTATATAATCCTAAGAATTTTGTATCATTCAAGTAAGATTCTTAATAAAATATTTTGAATTTTCTCATGGTGTCAAAGTAGGAACCTTTCTTTCTTGCAAAACCCTAAATCATCATATTTTTTCCAAGAGTCACTGCTGTTGCTGCTTTTTTTTTTACCATCATGTTAGATGTATCTTCTAGATCTGCTTCGATCATGAATTCTAGCCCACACACTGGTAGTCTGATCGAGAACCCTGCACCGGTCACTGCAGAAGACAATGCTAGTGGACAGAATGTCCCTGATCTACGTAAGATTTATGATAAGTCCCAAGTGTGGTGTGACCATGGTGGCAACAAACCACACAATACTCAAGATGAAGCAAATACTAGTACCTTCAGCAAAGAGCAGCTCGATCAACTCCTGAAACTACTAAAGTTCAATCCAACATCTGGTACATTAAATAGTTCATTGGCTCATTTAGGTAGAAACCCATTAGCCCTATCCAGTGTCTTTAATTCTGCTCCATGGATCATTGATCCAGGAGCATATGATCATATGACTAACCTATCTAATCTATTCAGTTCATACACACCCTGTTCTAGTATTGAAAAAATAAGAATAGCAGATATAAGTTTTTCACCTATTGCACGCAAGGGTTCTGTTAAACTTTCTGAAAGTATTGATCTTAAATTTGTACTTCATGCTCCTAAACTTGTAATCTTTTATCTGTTAGAAAGTTCTCAAAGGATTCTCATTGTCGTGTTATCTTTTTTTACTCTCTTTTTCAATTTCAGGACCAGAACTCGGGGAAGATGATTGGTAATGCCACAAAAATAATCAGGCTCTACTATTTTAATGAGGATTTCTTAGGTAGTAAAAAAGCTCAAGGGCTTAGTAGTGCTGGTTCAAATTCTGTTTCTGATAAAATAATGCAATGGCATCTTAGGTTAGGACATCCTAGTTTCCCTTATTTAAAGCATTTATTTTCTAATTTGTTTAAAGCAGTGGATTGCTTTATTTTTCAATGTAAAAGTTGTCATCTATCTAAAGATCATCGAGTTAAATTATTTCAAAACCTTATAGTCCATCAAAACCATTTTACTTGATTCATATTGATGTTTGGGGACCTTCAAAGTTTACCACCTTGTTTGGAAAAAAAAAGGTTTATAGCTTTTATTGATGATCACACTAGCTTGCGTTGGGTTTACTTACTAAGCAAAAAAACTTATGTGGAAAAACTTTACGAAGATTTTAATTGCATGATTGAAACCCAATTCAAAACAAAAATTTGCATCCTTCGATTAGATAATGGAACTGAGTACTTTAATGAATGTTGGGGAAATTTTTTAAAGGAAAAAGGTATTTTACACCAATCTACATGTCATGAAACACCCCAGTAAATGGAAGCTAAAAGGAAAAATAGGCATTTACTTGAGGTAGCTAGAGCTATCACGTTTTCTATGAACATTCCAAAGTACCTCTAGGGAGATGCTGTGTTGACTGCATCTTAATTAATAGGATGCCAACTTGTGTCTTCATTTTGAAACACCTTTGAACACTCTCAAAAAATACTTCCCAACATTTCAGTTATACTCTGAGTTTCCTTTAAAAATTTTTGGATGCACTTGCTTTGTTTATATTCCCCAAAATTTTCCATCCAAACTGGATCCTAAAGTTGAAAAATGAGTTTTCATTGGGTATGCCCCAAATAAAAAAGGGCATAAGTGTTTAAATCCTTTGACAAAGAAAATTGACATAACTATAGATGTCACGTTTCTAAAAAACCAACCCTATTTCAGCAAAATCTTCTTTGGGGGAAGAATAAAGAAGAAGATAATTTTTGGAAATTCTCTTCACCACTATCAAGCTTCATTGAACCAACAATTCAGTCTAATAAACAATCTAAGGAAATGGATGTGCAAAATAATGAAAACAATGGCTCTCTTAGTCAAAAGGTGCCGAGCATTGTAGAATCTAAAACAGGGGGAGAATTACTTCAAACAGATTTACATAATCTGAATATTGAGCTTCAAATTTATACCAGGAGGAAATCTCATAAAAATATTACTAATCCAATTATTTCTCCAACACTTGTTCAACCAGAATCTTCGAAGGATGGTCCTCCTCCTTGCCGGGCATTGTAGAATCTAAAACAGGGGGAGAATTACTTCAAACAGATTTACATAATCTGAATATTGAGCTTCAAGTTTATACCAGGAGGAAATCTCATAAAAATATTACTAATCTAATTATTTCTCCAACACTTGTTCAACCAAAATCTTCGAGGGATGGTCCTCCTCCAACTCAGGTTAATCCTGAAATTGCTCCTTTAGTTTCTTCCATTGAGTCTCCAAATATTGATTTGTTTGATCTAGATGTCACAATTGCTAATAGAAAAGGAGTAAGATCATGTACCAATCATTCTATTGCAAAATATTTCTCATATCAAAAGTTGTCCAATAACCACAAAGCATTCCTTTCAAATATTTCTGAGCTACATGTACCAAGATCTATTCAGGATGCCCTAGATGATCCAGATTGGAAGTTAGCTGTGAAGGAAGAGATGGATGCTCTTGAAAAGAATGGGACTTGAGAGATTGTGGAGCTACCGAGAGGCAAGACAACTATTGGATGTAAATGGTCTTCACTATGAAGTGCAAGGCAAACGGAAGCATAGAGAGGTACAAGGCAAGACTTGTTGCCAAGGGGTTCACTCAAACTTATGGTATTGATTATCATTCAATTTTTAAAGAATTTAGGAATATAATATTTTTAAGAGTAGCTAATCTTTGTTGTCTTGCTTGAGGACAAGCAAAATATCAAGTTTGGGAGTGTGATAAGTCTCTAAAATATCACATTTTAGGGTACTTTAGTACATGAATTTTATTAAATTTTGAAATTTTTATTTATTTTCTCCCCTATTTATTTGATTTTTCTTCATGTGGAGAATATTCGGGAACAATGAGAAAATTGAGAAAATGGTGCGAATCAAGGAGAGTGGTCGATTTTGGTGTTGTAACCCTAAAGCCTTAGGAAACCCAATTTCCAAACCCAAATCTAAACCCTAGTTTAAACCTTCCCTAAACCCTAAGTTACCTTTAACCCTTACCCATATGAAACCCGTAATTATAGCCTAAGCCCTTTTCAAACCTTTAAAACCCCACAATATTTAAATTTAACCAACTAAATTAACCCACATCGAAACGCTTAAACCCAAGAACCACCAAACCATTTAACTAGCCTAGATTCATGCAAGACCAATCAGCCTCTCCTCAAGTCTCCAACTCAAACCTCGGCAAGGCTTCAAAGCTCATAAAGCAAGACAGGATCCAACTTCAAGAAAAGAGTCGGCTAACATCAACTTCTAGAAGGAAAGAGTTTGAGAAGAATAAGGATTCGTGAAGGCTGCCCAAAACCCTGATGAAGACTTACCTATATAGAAAGAAGACATTAGGAACCGAGAGAGGTGTGGAGATCAGCTGGTGACAGCAGCCACGTTCTCCCCTGTTTTCTTGTTGTGTTTCTCTTCGCTTTTAGTTTCCTTAGATTTTGTCTTATTTTTTCAGTTTAATTTTGAAGTTCATACGCACAAGTTATTTTAACAGTCTTTCTTGTTAATTTAGATTAAATAAATTTCAGATTTCATTAACTTCCTTTCATACTCTGTTTTTATTATTTTTACTATTTTGAAATTCTTTTCACTGCTGCTTTATTTTCTTCTCATTTCTGTTTAATTTTCTTGTTCAGTTTTTCTAAAATTCTGCACAGCATCGTTCTTTCTCCTGCATTCAATCTTTTACTTTTCTGCATTTCAATTCTGCACCCTGTTTTCTGCACCTTGCTGTTCTGCTTTACTGGATTTTAAGCCTCTGCTCTACTGCTCCAAATTGCTGGACATTCTCGGGTGTTATTTGTTCAGTTTTGCTGCAGGTGTTGTTAGTGCAGGACACATGGATGTTGCTGTTCTGGACGTTGCTGACTGGTGTTCTGCTGGGGCCGAAGCAGCAACCATTCTGCCTGAACGTTGCTGCTAGCTAGAGGCAAGGTTGCTTGCTGCTGGTAGCTGAGCAGTGTTCAACTGCCGGCTGCCAGTGGGTGTTGAGGCAGGGAAGGTCGGTGTGTGACTGCTATGTAGGAAGAAGCAGAACATGCTTGCTGACTGGGTAGTTAGCATGAACGAGTGGCTGAAACATGGCTGGACAGCTGAACCAGGAGGTGGCAAGGTTGAAGGAAGAAGCGAAGACATGGCTGGCTGGGTACGTGCTAGAAATCTAGGTTGCTGGATGAATATGGTGGCTGTTTACATGGTTGGTTTGATGTTCAAACTTTGAAGTTGTTAGTTAATATAGTTGAATAGTTTCATTTAGTAGTTTAATGGTTTACTTTATTAGTTAGATTTTAAGTAAGTTTTGGTATTTAATTATAATAATTTTAGATTAAATGGATTTTTAATTTATTTTTTTGGTCATTTAATTTTATTTTGCATATTATTTTTCATGAATTTTAATTTATTTTTTATTTTTATTGCTTTAGTAATTAATTTAATTTGGAAATTTTTGATTGCTTAAATAAATCTAAGGTAACCAATTTTAGTATTTAAGTAAATGACCTAATTAATACTCGTGGGAATGATACTCTACTTTGTATTACTTGTCGCGACCTGTGCACCTACAGTATAGGTTTTAGGAGGAACATGAAGACAAGATAAGTCGTTTACTTTGATTTGGACACATACAACGTTGACCTATGGATACTCCAATTGGGACTGGTCCAAGTGGAAGAACAAAATACCTCCAAAAAGAGCATAAATTAGGGCTACAGCTCAAGGAATGAAGAAGATCAGGAGAAAATCAAAGCAATTTTCAAAGCTAGAAATTGTACAACCAAAAAAAGGATCAAAGAAAGAACTAATCAAGATAAAACTCGCAGCAAGCAAAAGAATAACAATGTCTAGAAGAGAGAAAGCCTCCATGCCAAAAGATAAAGATAAAACTCCTCAAATGAGGAAAGTTGTCAAAATCTTTACAACTTCAAAAAGAAGAAAGCAAGACCAACGCAAACAAAGAAAACTGCAAAAAGCTTTCTTTCTCATCAAAGGAGCAAGCACAACAAGCGCAAGAACGCGCTTTCCAAAGATGGGGTGATCACAAAGATGCGTCAAGGCTTCATTCAAGCTATTCTAAAAGTCCGGACCTAAACTGATGCTTAATTATAATCTAGGGGAGGACTTAGTGTAAATGATGGATTATTTAGGAGATAATCATACTAAGCCTGACCAACAATGCTCAGTCTTCCTGTCTCCTCAGCCTCATTGCTTAAAGAAAGACTAATACTACTAAGACAAATAGAATCCACAAGATGATGACAAATGGCATGATTCAAGTCACTCCCCTGCCCATATATACATATATATATATATATGCTTACATTCCAAGGCAAATGGATCCTTTAAACGCTATTTTATTGTCCAAACTCTGTGTCTGTGATTGTACACCTTTATCTCTTTAGCTCTAATGTACTCTAGTCACATCTGGACACCTGACCAGCTCTAGCAACAATATCATACTTAGTAAATAGTTCTGTTCACACTCTTATATAGTGGGACTCTCAGCTATCCTTCGTGGATGTAGACACTCTAGACAACCCACATAAATTCTGTCCTTTATATTTGATCCACACTGTTCACACCCTCAACACCATATCTTTTAGAAAGGAAAAAGATCATTCCAATTCACAAAAAGAAGGCATACAACTACATCCCATTTCAGGCTATGGGATGTAAGTAGACATGCACAACATCATGACACCCATATACAAAGGTATTGACTATTTATCAGTATTGTGCTTACCCCAGTTCTTTCTGCTACCAAGAATACCATGCAAGAGAACAGCTGTTGGTGGCTCTGGTATTGATCTGTCCAATATGACCATTGAACTCCACTTTACCTGTGCAGAAGTTTTTATATAAAAGTTCACAGAAATTCAAGCAAAAATATTATTTTTACTTTAAAAATTAACAATAGAGGCGACTGAATGTTCGAGAAAGGAGAAAAAAGAAATAGGCATATTACAATCTCTTAACTTCTAACATTTACTGTACACTAGATACTTTTATTATCACAAAAATTGAATAAAGCTCCATTTATCACCAATGATCACTAAAATTAGAATAATTTAAAAAGCAAAACCATAACAATTTTACCCTCAATTTGCAACAGAGGTGATTATTTCCGCGTTTATGTAAACATCTCATATATATTCGTAAGATGATTGGAGTGGTACCTATCGAAGACAAAATGTGTGAAAATCGTTTATGTTGGTTTGGACATGTAAGACGTAGACCTGTAGATGCTCCAGTTAGGAGAATAGAGGCTATGGATGTTGAGAGAAGGATTAAGAGTAGAGGAAGACCGAAAAAGACTTGGAAGGAAGTAGTTTGGAAAGACATGGAGGCTTTAGAATTAGATGAGCAAATGGCCTTGAATAGGAATCTATGGAGGCAAAGAATACATATGGACGATCTAATGTGATTTTAGATATTGGTTCATATAGCCTATCCCAATCTATTGGGATAAAGGCTCTGATGATGATGATGATGATGATGCAAACATCTCATATGACAGGTTTGCACCAAACACATGTAATTAAGCAATTATAATGCGCAATAACCACATAGGGAAGGACTTCAAACAAGCTGAAGAGCTCCAAGAGGTTATAATATTGAATCCACCCTTTAAAAAAAAAAGTGATTTTGGAACAAGAATCTACCATATGATGAAGGCAATTGCATAATGCCATATTTCCACAATTTATACTGATCCTGTTTTTCATTTCAAATAATCTTTTCCAATGCTATAAAAGTATATGAAATAACATAATTTAGAAAAAGAAAACTTACAAGTTTTCCTTGAACCAGTTCATATGCCTGCAAATAAAATACAACAAAGAAGCCAGATAAGAATATCAAACTCAGAAATCAAAGCTCTAGTATCGCATATTAACATGTAACAATGTGTTTATAATCTTATATAGAGAGATAATCACTTAACAGCGCTGTAATAATCAACAAGTTATTAGTTCTCTGAATTATTCCAAAAGTTAAAATGCTAAAAATGAAATTTACTTAACAACACTGTCAATTACTCCCAAAGCACTGATACCAGTATGGAAGACGGCTCGGCCACATTTCGATCAGGTCCAAGCCTCTCATTTATCAATGTCATGCGTACGCTTCCTTCTCTACCGTCCCTACTGGACCTACCAACACCTACCCGGAAGATGAGAAATGCGTCTTCCTACAACAAAATAAGGGGAAGAAAAAAGCAACTGTAAAATTGACCAATGGAGTCAATAATAATATGAGATAAAATTTACCTGGAACGGTCTGCCAATCCTGATTGTGGGTTTAGAATTGATGGAAGCAAGCGAACGTAACTTGAACTGCCCGTGTGCTGAATCAAAGGTGGCCCTCTCGCCGTGAAATGACGCGGTGAAGTTCGAAATGAGTGACATTGTTTATCGAACATCAATGAACAGAGCGACTAAAATATCCCAATCTGCAATAGCCTTTGGAGTTTCGGGCATCCAAAAATGGAGCCGCCTCAGTTCTCAGGAAATAGAGGAATGAGTATGCAATATATACAGAAAAAGGGGCTGGAGAGAGCCAAGGGAGGCGGAGACACCGAAGCTTTGCGGTGTCAGGGGGCTTTTTAGCAGCTGTTTGCTAAACCGAAAAAATAATAAATGATGAAAAATTAAGTAGTAAATTTAATAAATATTGGATTTAACTTATAAAAACTGTTTGGTATTTAATTGAAAATTAAGTACTGAATATAAATATATGTGTGATGATCGTAAATTTCTACTATTTAATAGTAGAAATTAATATTAAAGAAAATAGATAAGTGAAAATAAATAAATAAAATATTATTATCTTCTGACTATCGAAATTAAGGTGAAGTAAAATTAGAAATTTCGAAGTTGTACAAGAGTAAATTTGACTTTTCTCAAAGAGTGGTCAAAGTGGACCAAATAAGCAATAATTTGGCTTAAGAAATAATTAAAATAAATAAAGAATTAAATCAAAATATGGGCTGGACAGAAAAGAAAATGGGCAGTGGCACAACTTAGTAAATTCTAATGTTTATAAGGTCATTTTGTAATATTTTGGATGGTGGCTGAAAAATAAAAATGAAAATAAAATTAAGGACCAATTAAATTGCAACAACACGCCACACTCAGCTTTTTAGGTAGCAAACTCCACCGCCTCACCTCATTTCACTCTGTTTCAGCCTCTTGTTCCCGATTTTCTAGTTCTCCAAGCTTCTTTCGCCTCTTACATGCTAAACCCTTATTTTCTTCATCTAATTTGTTAGGCCTTTCTACAAGAAATATTTTTCATTTAAAAGAGACTTTCTAAACACCATTAAACCTTAGCCAAATCGTGAAGAATATTAGCAAAACAAATCTGTTTTGCTTTGGTTATCAACGTGGCTCTTGCACAGGTAATAAAATTTTCATCCCATGCTTTATGTACTTCGATCATTGATTTATGATGTTGTTGGGCAAGTAGATGATATGTAAGAGTAGGATTTAGAAGAAAAACATGTAGCAAAATTTTAGAACTGAAAATCTTTGATCGATGGTGACTGTTAGTGACTAAGAAAAATATTTCTGTTATGGGTGCATATGACATGAATAAGGAAAACCAGAAATTTTGCTGTGTGAGTATTATCCGTGGTTGAAACAAGAACAAAATAGAAAAGAAATGATGAACATGAGAGATAAATAGTGCTTGAGTAGCCATGAAAATTTAGAAGAATAAAATGTGTTTGGAAGCTAAGCCGAAACGCATATGAAAGCTGTCTGAACCGAACAAGAAAAATAAAATAAAATAAGATAGGCTGGAACCAAAACCAGAAATAGAAAGGACTTAGTGTAAAAAGATGATATTGGACGGTAGCATTTTAGTCAATAAACAAGGCTGTCAAGATGTGGAAATGAAATAGAAAAGAAAGTGTGGCTGCCGTGTATAAAGGAGAAACAAAAAGGCTTATCAAGTGTGAAAACAAGAAAACAAGAAAGTGTAAGTACTGCTGCTGCCGTGAATGGAAGATGAAACCTTAACCAAGAGAAGACTGTCATGAGGGAAGAGTTGTACATTGGTTAAGATTAATGTATATATATAGATTTATGCAAAAGCAAATATATGTATATACACATACCCTTTTATACATACGTATGAATTTCTAGACTAATGAGTTGTTAGCTCTTGGCATAGAAGTGGGGCTTAAGTAATAGTGACTTTAAGATACACCTCTTGTAGCATGGAATCAATTATGATATAGGTTGTGATTTTAATGGTTGTAGTGGCTTCGACTGAAGTGGAAGATTGAGTGCAAACTTAAAGCTTGTTGGCAATAAATTGCTAAGTCTTAAGGTAAGTGGGTTAAGTAAGCTTTACTAGTATCATCTCGTAAGAACAATTAAATCTCTTTATCGGTCAAGTTAGCTTATGAATTAAGGAATGAAACATTGTCGACGGAGCTACTAAGGTAAGATGTAAAGAAAGGTTGAATGTATAAATCTGAAAAGAATGTTTTGGCTGGAATTTAAATACCATTTTCTGCATTTTATGTTGTAGCCAGCCAAGACCACATGTTGAATAACATGAAAAACGCTAGTTCGAAACTTTTATATGAACTTGCTACTATGTCTGAGTAAAGTAGGTACATGTGTGCATGGTCCATATTGGATTACACTTAGTAGCAGTGCATTATGCATAAAGAGGCTTTCACGGATGCATACATGCCTTTACATATAATACGTTTTAATACAAGTTATTTTATACATGAGTTCTTTTTATGTATAATGACTTGCATGCTATTTAACTCAGAAGATTTTTCTGGTTTGAGCCAACTTTGAAATAAATCAAAAATATTGTATATTTAAAGCTCGAAAACGTTTCTTGTCAGTATTTTGAAATCTATGAAAGTTAAGAGCTACACGAAAGAACTGTTTTTCGATACGTTTTCGAGTGCGGGCAAATCCATTGATCTTTGGGTCACTTGAACCTATTAAGCCTTGCTCTAGGTTCTATTACCCGTCTATTGAGCTTTGTGCTCTAGACCATCAGTATCAGTATCAGTATTTGTGCCTTACGAGCCTTGAGCTCTAGGCATTACCAGGCTTGTCTGAAAATACAACAAGCAAGTTCCAGTTCTTGACTGATCAGCGAGACTGGAGCATAATCTATGGCTATAGGTATTGTGTTGCTTGCGACACCTACTCCATCACTAGCTAGGATGGACATCAGTATCAATATCAGTTATCAAGGATTCATGCCTAAACTCTATCAGTATTCGTTTTCAGCACTTTAAGGCTTTATGCCTAACTTGATAGATTATCAGTTTTCTGTAAAGTCATTGATTTGAAGAAAATACATCAGACTCCTATTTTGATACCTGTATTAGTTTTCAATATTTTAAGGCTTCGTGCCTACAGTGATTTGATTATCAGTTTTTAGTAATCTTTCTCTGTATCGAAATAAGTGCATTCGAAATCTGTTTGTGATCATAATATTTTCAGTATTTGAATGTTTCATGTAGATACACCAGTGCATAAAATATTTTAAGGTTGTGTGACTATAATGATTAATTATCAATTTTAGTATTATTTTCTGCCTTGAAGTAAGTGTATCTGAAATCTATTTATGATCAGTAATAGTTTCAATATTTGAGGTTTCATGTAAAGATATCATTGCATAGAATACAACGGCATGCATCTATATCATGTCATTTGCTATCATGCAATTATGTACATATAGACCGACATGAGCCTAGTATCTATTTACTTAAGCTACTTACTGAGCCGTGGTTTTACTGTGAAGATTACAAATTTCTATACCGAGTTAGTAAGTAAATAAAAGACATTAAATAAGCAAAGGATTGAAATGTAGTCTATAATTCTTATCATTTCTAGTAATGAAAACAAATATTCTAATGTGGAGCATTTAGCAATAAATGATTAATAGATATATATATTTAAAAAAAATTATTATATGAATAAGTTAAAGACATATATATATTCAATAGAGAAAAAAAAAAACAGATAACTTGCATATTAAATATACAAGTTAAGGAATGCATGAATACAAAAATATATATATATGATAATAAAAATAACAAAATATATATATATATCGATTGGCTTCCTAAGGAAGCCAATCTATCTGTTTTCACCTGCTTCCACGTGAGTGGGAGCAGGATTTGATGTTTGAAAGAGGCAGAGGACATGCCTCTGCCAAATAAGAAGCAAACTCAAATAAAATATATAATATAAAAAAAAAAGGAAAAGAAGTAAGATTGGCGTCCAGAACAAGCCAATCTCTCCACCCACTTCCACTAACCCATCATGCCATTCTCGGCCTTTACACAAAACAGTAGAAAGGTTGTTTTCTAGCAACAAGAAATGAGCTACAGTAGGCGTGACATATGGAGGCTCCAAATAAAGACTGAGTTGGGTTAAGGAAGAAGACTGCAGCAAGCTACGAAATAGGGGCCATTAATGCTGTGTCGAGATGGTCATGGAGGCTTGAACGAAAAAGCCATCGAAGGAAAATGAAAAAGAGAATGGGATAGAGAGGAACAAAAACAGAAAGAAAGAGTGAAGTGGCAGGCGGTCTCCACTGTGGCTGGTGAGAAAGAGCAGAGTAACAATAAAGAGTGAAGAACCAAAAGGAAAGGAGGAGAAAACTTGGCACACGTCCATACCAAGCTATCGCTGATCTGTGTGGTTGTTAACGGAGGTGCTCATTCGATTAAAACAAGGGATTGGTGTTGGTTCGAAAATGCCATGGAGGTTGAAGGAGGAGAGAAAGGGAACACTGGCAATCAGGTGAACATAAGTGGAATGCTGAGTTGGTGCTTAAAATACAGCCCTTAGAGAATGTCATCGGGATGGAGTAGGACCAAAGAATAAGGCTGATTAAAAGTTTAAATAGGATCGGTCCAAAGGCTAAGCAGTGAAGCCAAACAAAGCTGGAAGTTATTGAGATAAGCGCTGACTTAGGGGCTATTACTTTTTGTGATCAAGGTTCCAAATCCGTAAGTAAATAGAGAGGAAAAAGAGTGGAGTAAAGCTGAAAAACAAGAGGTAAAGGCTGGAACCGAGATCTGTAAGGAAAACGAGAGGGAAAACTGGAAAAGAGGCATGCTTGCTATTGGACATTGGAGTAGAACTCGAGAGGGTTAAGGAAGGAAGTTAGAATGTGTTTTTATCAGTACATTTTCCTCTCCCACTGATCACAAACCAGGCTTGAAATTCAGTGAAACCTTGGTTGTACAGAACAGGGCGAGACAGAATGAGGCAGCTGCGGTGAAGTGATTTCCACGTTCATGACCTGCATTCTTAGAGTTTCATAGTTACTTTTGGTGTGTATAGATGCTACGTGGGAGAATAAGATGGCAACGGTTCGATTGCTAGAAACACACCAATGGCTTGCTGTTTGAGTGGAATAATCACAATTAAAATTTACAGAAAACCAAAAAAAAGCATAAAGAGGGGTCGAAACAAGACTGGCTCAGTGCTATCTCGGGTTCCTAGTACTTCAAAAGGGTAAGGAGTCTTTAAGTTTGACATTTAAGTATATATTGCTCTATATACTAAGAGATTGTGTTGAGGATAGATTAATGCGAATATATATATATCTCATAAGCTTGATGTGGACAAGAAATATAGGATTTGATTAAGCATAAATGTTTTCATGCAAACGTATATACATATATATATATGTACTTACAGATGTAGAACTATTATTAGTACGATATTGAAGGAAGAAATAAATCTATGGTGTAGGCGTTGGTTTGGACACTTGGGGGGAAAGGAGTGATACAAACCTCGATTAAGGAAAATTCGCCAAGGGTAAGGAAAAGTAACTTGGTTAAGATTTACGTATGTATCCGAATAAAAAGATGAATAAACTCATCTATAAACATATATATAAATAAATATTTATATATATAAATATAGAGATCTTAAAGATAATGAAGATTTAAATTATTGGCATAGAAATGAATTTAGATAATTTTGGTTTTAAGATATTTGCATTAACATGTGGATAAGTGTGACAGGATATGTGATTTAATTGGTTTGCAGTGCCTTGGATTGAAGTGGAAGATTTAGTGTCGATTTGGAGGCTTGAAGAAGATAATTGTTAAGCTTCGAGGTAAGTGGGTTAAGTAAGCTTTACTAGTACCATTTCGTAGGAACATTTAAATTTCCTTACTTATTAAGTTAGCTTATAAATTAAAGGAGGAGATATCGTCGATCGGGCTACTAAGGTAAGACGTAAAGAAAGGTTTAAAGTATAAAGTTGAAAAGAATGCTTGGGCTGAAATTGAAATATCGTTTTTCTATATTGTATGTTGTAGCAAGCTAAGACCACATGTTGAATAACATGAAAAACGCTAGTTCGAAATCCTTGTATGAACTTGCTACTGTTTCTGAGTAAAGTAGGTACATGTGTGCATGGTCCATATTGGATTACACTTAGTAGCAGTGCATTATGCATAAAGAGACTTTTACGGATGCATACATGCATTTACATATAATACGTTTTAATGCAAGCTATTTTATGCATGAGTTCTTTTTATGTATAACGACTTGCATGCTATTTAACTCAGAAGATTTTTCTGGTTTGAGCCTACTTTGAAATAAATCAAAAATATTGTATATTTAAAGCTCGAAAACGTTTCTTGTCAGTATTTTGAAATCTATGAAAGTTAAGAGCTACACGAAAGAACTGTTTTCCGATACGTTTTCGAGTGCAGGCAAATCCATTGACCTTTGGGTCACTCGAACCTATTGAGCCTTGCTCTAGGTTCTATTACTTGTCTATTGAGCTTTGTGCTCTAGACTATCAGTATCAGTATCTGCGCCTTACGAGCCTCGAGCTCTAGGCATTATCAGGCCTGTCTGAGAATTTAACAGGCAAGTTCCAGCTCTCGACTGATCAGCGAGACTGGAGCATAATCTATGGCCATAGGTATTGTGTTGCTTGCGACACCTACTCCATCACTAGCTAGGATGGACATCAGTATCAGTATCAGTTATCAGGGATCTTTGCCTACACTTTATCAGTATCAGTTTTCAATTGTTTGAGGCTTATGCCTAACATTATCAGTATCCGTTTTGGATTTCAGTTTCAATTTAGTATTTGAGGCTTTGTGCCAAACTTTATCAGTATCTGTTTTGGATTTTAGGTTCAGTTTATTTATCAGTATCTGTTTTGGATTTCAGTTTCAGTTTAGTATTTAAGGCTTTATGCCTAACTTAATAGATTATCAGTTTTCTGTAAAGTCATTGATTTGAAGAAAATATATTAGAATCTTATTTTGATATTTGTATTAGTTTTCAATACTTTAAGGCTTCGTGCTTACAATGATTTGATTATCATTTTTTTTAGTAATCTTTCTCTGCTTCGAAATAAGTGCATTCGAAATCTGTTTGTGATCATAACATTTTCAGTATTTGAATGTTTCATGTAGATACACCAGTGCATAAAATACTATCTCATGCATATATATCATGTCATTTGCTACCATGCAATTATGTACATATAGGCCGACATGAGCCTAGTATCTGTTTACTTAAGCTACTTACTGAGTCGTGGTTTTGCTCACCCCTTATTAATAACATCGCAGATCACACAAGTTAAGCTCTCACTTGGAGTTGGGTGCGGGGCCTCGGGGACTATCTTGAGTAGCTATATCGGTCTAAATTCCCCGAGTGCTGTTTTTGTTACACTTGAGGTATAACAACGATTATTTTGTTATCCATGTATGACATTTTAAATTTGCACAGTACATGCTTATAGATATTTTTGGGATGTAACTTAGGATCGTTCTAGATTATTGTAGCCTCATATGATCATCGAGTGCGATCCGAGAAGTGAATGGTAAAGACTATAAATTATGAAATGTCATGCATATGTCATTGATGATCCGAGAAGTAAATTTTGTCAATTATGTGTTGTAAACTGCCATACATATACATGTAATGACTTTTGGAAGTATGTGATGTATCTAGTAGAATGAACTGAGAATTTTGGACTGAAATATGAGGCTGGGAATAGTTGTATTTGATCGCAGGTTATTAAGCTGGGGAAAGTCGATTTTATATAAGGGGGAGTTTTCAACGTTTTTCTTTTATGAGTTTAATATTAAGTGAAAATATTAAGTAAGGCAAATGGTTTAAGAAATGGTAAATTAAACAATGAATGTAAATCAAGTGAGGAATGCAAATTTAGTAGAGAGAAGACACTGACACCGAATACAAATCTTAAAGTGAAAAGAAAAAGTTAGTTCGTAAATTTGATAAATAGTAAATCAGATTCGAGTGTTAAGTGTACGTCACGGCCTTCGGGTCGTGACATTTACTCACCCCTTATTAATAACATCGCAGATCATACAAGTTAGGCTCCCACTTAGAGTTGGGTGCGAGGCCTCAGGGACTATCTTGAGTAGCTATATCGGTCTGAATCCTCCGAGTGCTGTTTTTATTGCACTTGAGGTATAACAACGATTATTTTGTTATCCATATATGACATTTTAAATTTGCACAGATCATGCTTATAGATATTTTGGGATGTAACTTAAGATCGTTCTAGATTATTGTAACCCCATATGATCATCGAGTGCGATCCGAGAAGTGAATGGTAAAGACTATAAATTATGAATTGCCATGCATATGTCATTGATGATCCGAGAAGTAAATTTTGTCAATTATGTGTTGTAAACTGCCATACATATATATGTAATGATTTTGGAAGTATGTGAAGTATATAGTAGAATGAACTGAGAATTGTGGATTGAAATATGAGGCTAGAAATAGTTGTATTTTATCGCAGGTTATTAAGCTGGGGAAAGTTGATTTTATATAAGGGGGAATTTTCGATGTTTTTCTTTTATGAATTTAATATTAAATGAAAATATTAAGTAAGTCAAATGGTTTAAGAAATGGTAAATTAAACGATGAATGTAAATCAAGTGAGGAATGCGAATTTAGTAGAGAGAAAACACTGACACCGAATACAAACCTTAAAGTGAAAAGAAAAAGTTAGTTCGTAAATTTGATAAATAGTAAATCAGATTTGAGTGTTAAGTGTACGTCACGGCCTTCGGGTCATGACAATATGGTTTGATAAGGAGAATTCTAGAGTAATGTCATAAATTTCAACTTTATTATAAACTCAACCTAAAAAATATAAGATTAAGTGTAAACTTAAAGTTATTATGTGTAAAATATAATAGAAATATTGTAAACACTTGACAATTAACTTCAGGTTAATGTAGACAATACATGATTAAACATAAATCTAAAATTATTAGGTGTAACACATGATAATTAAGATAAACATATATTATAAATTATCATGTGTATAAATCTATTGACACTAATGTTTATATTAATAATTATATTTTTAGGATACTTCTAATATATTTTAAACTCCGCCTGCGTGAGTTAACGCAACTGGTCTCAAGCCTGGATAAAAGAAGAGGGTGGTGGTAGGTTTGGACAACCAGCCATAAAAACAAATCTAATCTCCTGAAATGAACCAATGTCAGAATATCATTGGGGCGTCCTCTACTCAATGACATGCTGCTTTGGAGCCTAGGTGTAGCGAAAAGTGGGCAAGGGTTGCTAGGCCGTTGCCCAGAAGCGATGCGTCACATCAACGCCTGGATGTGGTGTTAAATAAGTAAAGGTTCCCACACCACAATGGACAAGGGTGGGTAAAGAAGTTAGTCTATAACCTTAAGCTTAGGTTAGGATCTTGGAATATAGGTACGCTTAGTGGTAAGTTAGCTAAGATTTGTGATTTTATAAGTAGGAGGAGGGTTAACATCTTGTGTCTTCAAGAGACCAAATTAGTTGGGGGAAAAGGCTAGGGAGATAGCACATTGGCAATATAAGCTTTGGTACACAAGGAAAGACAGAGACCGAAAAGGCGTAGGTATCATCATAGATAAAAGCATAGCATAAGGATGTTGTACAGACTAGGAGACAAGGGGATAGATTTATTTTGGTGAAGCTAGTTCTAAGAGAAGAGGTGTTGAATGTCATTAGCACGTATGCACCTCATATAGGATTTGATGAGATTAGTAAACAATAGTTTTGGAAAGATTTAGATAAGGTAGTACAAGAAGTGCCTTTATGAGAAAACTTTTTTATTGGCGGTGACCTTAATGGACATGTAGGTACAAGTAGAGAGGGTTTTGAAAGCATACATGGGGGTTTTAGTTATGGTGTAAGAAACGAGAGTGGCGATGCTATCCTAGATTTTGCTTTATCCTATGACCTAACCCTAGTAAACACGTTGTTTAGGAAGAGACATTCTCATCTTATAACCTTTAGAAGTGGACTAAGAGCAAGTCAGATAGATTTCTTTTTAACTAGGAGTAGGGATAGACATAGATGTCTGTACTATAAGGTTATCCATGTAAAAGTATTACCACACAGCATAGACTCCTAGTCCTACATAAAAAGATCCATAGATGATATCGAATAGACTCCTAATCCTAGATATAAAGATCCATAGACGACATCAAAGAAACCAACAAAAAGGATTTGAAAGGATTTGATGGTGGAAGCTAAAAGAAGATTGTTGTACAATATGTAGAGATAGTTGGATTCAAACAGAGGATTGGACAACAAAAGAGAACCCAGATGTACTTTAGAACAAGATGGCAAAATGCATCCAGGAGGTTGGCAAAGAGACACTAGGAGTATCAAATAGAAGAGCGCCAACCAGAAAGGACGCAACATGATGGACTACAGCAGTAAAAGATGCTATAAAAACCAAGTGAGAGTGTAACAAGGCTTTAAAAAAGAACAACACAGAAGAGAGTTTTACGAAATATAAGTTAACTAAACAGGATGAGGAAGTACAGTAGAGGAGAGGCTATAGATAGTCTTAGGACTGACCTTACTCAAGGACCAATACCGGGAAAGAAAAGATATACAGATTGGTGTAAGCAAGAGAAAGGAGTCGCGACCTAGGAGTCATGAAATGTATTAAGGATGAGCATCAAAGAACTCTCGTTAAGGATAATGACATTAAGGATAGATGGCGTAATTATTTTGACAAATTATTTAATGACGGACAAAATCAAAATTTGGATAATATCTCGATGCCTTTCAAGAATTTGAATCGATGCTTTACACGTAAAATCAAAGAGAGGTAAAAGAGGCACTAAAGAGGATGAAAACTGGTAAAGCTATTGGACCTGATGACACTCCAATTGAAGTTTGAAAATGCCTTGGAGATGTAGGAGTTAGGTGGCTAACAAATCTTTTGAATAAGATTTGGCACACCAACAAAATGCTTAAGGAATGGAAGAAGAGTGTCTTGATACCTCTTTATAAGAACAAGGGAGATATTCAAAGTTGCACCAACTATTGAGGCATAAAACTGATGAGTCACACGATGAAACTATGGGAGAGAGTGACAGAACAGATACTAAGAAAGAATGTAAAGATATCGGAGAATCAATTTGGTTTTATACCTTCTCGATCAACTATGGAGGCAATATATTATTTGCTTAGACAACGTATAGAATGCTCTCGAGTACTGGGTAAATATCTCCATATGGTCTTTATAGATTTGGAGAAAGTATATGATAAAGTACTTAGGGAGGTACTATAGTGGTCCTTAATGAAGAAAAGAGTTCCTTTGAAATATATTGAACTAATTAAAGACATGTATGGAGATTCAAGGACGCATGTGAGGACATATAGAGGGCAAACAAGTGAGTTTCCTATCATAGTGGAATTACACCAAGGGTCAGTGTTAAGTCCATTCTTTTTTACGGTAGTTATGGATAAATCGACAAAATCTATCCAGGATAAGGTGCCTTGGTGTATGATGTTTGCAAATGATATTGTCCTATGTGCAGAAACTAAGTAGAGTGAAGACTGAATACATGGAGAGTAAATTCAGTCTAAACCAAGTGGAAGAGCATAATGTATTGACATTAGATGGAGTGGCTATATCTAAGTAAGACCATTTTCGATATCCGGGGTCAATAGTATAGATAGATGGAAAAGTTGATGGTGATGTGACCCATAAGATCCAGGCTGAATGGAGTAAGTGGAGAAGTGCTACAGGTGTGTTGTGCAATAAAAGAATTCCTATATGGTTGAAAGGCAAGTTTTATATGACAGTTGTTAGACCAATATTGTTATATGGTAGTGAATGTTCGGTGACTAAGAGATTGCATACACAAAAGATGAGTCTAGCAAAAATGTGAATGTTGCAATGGATATGTGGATACATAAGAAAGGATAGAATGAGAAATGAAGATATTCATAAGATGATTGGAGTGGTACCTATCAAAAATAAGATGTGTGAAAGTTGTCTACGTTGGTTTGGATACGTGCGACGTACACCTATAGATGCTCTAGTTAGAAGAATAGAAATTATGAATGTTGAGAAAAGGATTAAGACTAGAGGAAGACAAAAAAAGACTTGGAATGAAGTAATTTGAAAAGATATGGAGGTATCAGAGTTGGATGAACACATAACCTTGATAAAAATGTGTGGATGAAGAAAATACATATGGACGATCTAACGTGAGTTTAGATATTAATTCTTATAGCCTATCCTAATCTCTTGGGATAAAGGCTCTGATGATGATAATGACTTCTAATATATTTTACACCTAATGACTCTAAATTTACACTTAATCATGTGTTTTTTATATTGACCTTACAGTAAGATCAAAATTTCTGACCTTACTGTAGAAATTTTTGGTTTGATAACAATAAATGTTGAATTTTGAAATTTTGTATTTTACATTTTTACCTATATTTTCTTATTACTTTAAATAAAATCAATATTTTTATTGAAATATTCTATATTATAATACAGATATGAAATATAAGAAAATAATATAACTATTAAATCTAAAAACATCATAAATTTGGAAAAAAATTAAAATAACATTTAAATAGATTAGAATAACTAAATTTAATGATTAAGTAGTTAGTTTGCTATTTCTTCTCTCAAATTAGTCATAAACATTTGATCAATTTGTGTTGTCTTCCGTCCGTTTGGGACAGAGTTTCATTATTATTTTGAAATATCCCTGAATTATCACCATCTTCATTATTATGTTTTTTTTTAATGTCAATGCTCTAATAGTCTTTTAAAAAGTTGAGATAATGACTAAATAATAATGAAATCTTGAGTTTGGCTATAATATGCACATAAACTTGATGAATGAATAGATAATGATAAATAATTAACAACCAATGCTTGGTTTAATAGTTGTTACCCCTCATTAGGAGCGATTAGGTTCAAGGTTCCATTCTCCACTCCCTCCTTATACCTCCTATCAACCCAAAAAAAAAAAGATAATGATAGATAATTAATAGATAATGAGTTTTTTAGGATAAAAAGTCTAATTTAAAGTTTTTTATTGATTATTGATATATTGGCTGAAACTTTTCTACATTAAGTGATAAATAGGTGTTTATCTACTTATCTTATTCAATACTTTTTAATTAAAAATTTTCTTTTAAGTTGATTTTAAAATAAATTATCACACACACCGAAAATTATAAATCATTGAAATTTTTATTTTCGATGAATTGAAATGTTCAATGCTTTAACAAATAGCATCTTAGTCCTTGTGGCTGTAGGAATAGTAGTATTTGTGGTAAAATTACTATTTGGTATAGTAAAACAAAAAATAACCTTTATTGCTATCGGAAAATACATTTACAATATGTTTGGTTGAATGAAAAACAAATTTCTTTCTTGCTCCATTTTGAGCAGGACCATAGCTTCCTCTATCTATTTCAATTGTGTTTCTAGATTTTCTATATCTTAGAATTTCGCGATTTCGTGCAATGAGGGAATTGGAAATCTTTGGTTATCTTGCTGATTTACAAATCCCCAGCACCTTGAATTGGTTAAAACATTTTTTCCAAGTGTGTCCTCGAAAAATTCTCCAAGTTATAGCCTAAGCTAGCTCTTTCTTTCCTTATCTCTTCCTTCCAAATGTTTTTCTGAAGGCTTCTGCATTTCTCTTTTATATGCTCATTTGTATCATATTTGTGGAAATTTGGTTCCTGATTCTTAGAAACATAATACAATTAATTTTAGTTAACTATTTTACATTTAAAATTTTAAATAGAACAAAATTCCATTAGTTTAAGTGTTAAGGATATTTTCCTTTTCTAATAACATCCTATTAGGATTCTTAAACAATTTTCATGTATATATGTATCAATGTGTACGCAGAAATAAAAGAGAAGAATATTTCCTCAAATTCTCATGTTTCAAAGCTCAATTTGAATCATATTTGAAATCGAAAAAAAAAAACCCGTCTTTCTCCACTATTGATGGGAAGGAAAGTTGAAGATTCGAAGTGGTGCCTAGATAAGAGGCTGTTATCACTAGTGTTGTTGGCATAAAAGAAGGGACTATTCTTCCTATCACATGTCATAAACTTAACAGGCAGAATTTCATTCAATGGGCGCAATTAGTTCAGATCTTCATCTACAGAAAAGGCAAGGAGGATTATCTCATTGGAGCCGCAGCATAACTGAATGAAAACGACTTAGGATTTAGAAATTGGAAACTGAAAAATAGCATGGTAATGTCACGGCTACTGAATTCAATGACCAATGAAACTGGAGAAAACTTCATGTATTATGTCACGACCCGAAGGTTGCGACTAGGTACTTAACCTTTACGGATACATAGAAAATTTCAAGCAAATTTTTCACTTTGTCTAACTTAACAGGTTTCTCTGTGTGTGTGCAATGCCAATATGAAGTTGCTAACTACCTGCCTTATTTAAAGCTATTTGCTCAAGGTCCCAGTCTAATACCTATAAAGACAAAATATTCTCTTTATAATCTTAGATATCCACAACTAACTCAATTTCATAGATATCCAATTGGTGACGTTCACACCAACATTATTGTCATGCATACTTTATGATTTTATCAGTATTTAACACAATTCCATCCATTGAGATGAAAAATATCAAAAAATTATAAAGACATTCTTTTATCCTAGTTTACATCCCAACCTATAGTACTTATTCAAAAACAGCCTGAAATAATAGTTAAGTAAAAGAAGAATAATGCTATACCAAAAATAAGCAAGTCTCCTTGGAGAGTTGGGACGATATTTCGAGCCACAAAAGTATACCAGACAAATCCAAAATATTTCCCCAACTCCATGCTCAATCTAAAAATGTTTAGAATAAATTTTAGTGAGCAAGAGCTCAGTAAATCAATTATATAAGTGCAGAAGTAGCTTTATACTGCCTTAGATGCAATGCATGAATCCAAAAGACTGCAATCTTCAAATACCATTTCAATCATAATCGCCATATATTTAAACTGATATCATGTCCTAAGGAACTCTAAAATATTACCTGCTGACAAAAGTAACCAAACTCTAAAGCACAACCCAATATCAATCTCAATACATATATCAACCTTTCCAATATCAGTCCATATCAAATCGATCATGTAACATTCATCCGAGATCAATATTAATCCACATTATCGTTTTCTATTCTAGTGTTTTAACTCATGCAGCACATGTATGCTTTCAAAGCTCATATACAATGGTTATAAAATATATTGCATGGAAGAAACCATATCAATATAGGTCTCGATGTACAAAATTAAATGCTTAAATAGCATGAAAACCATTATATAAAACACCAATGCTATCATAGGTTTCAAAACATATATCGAGACTTAAGTCATGCTTAAGCTCAGATAAGCACTACAAAACCATCAAAATCAATCACCAAGGTCGAGATAGTGCTCAGGCTCAAGGTTCGGTATATATATATATATATAAACCGACATTAAACATGGTTTTCAGGATCAAAGCATGATAGTCAATTAGTGAAATCAATTCAGTAGAGATATGGCATAATCAATCAAGTATCATTTTGTATCATTTTGCAATCAATAAAAGCTTAATCCCACTGTAGCTATCAATGGATCAAAAGTCCTAATGGAGAAGAGATGTACCTATGGCCATTGTAAACTTTGGTCTCATTGATCAAATGAGGATCCAAATTTATACCAAAATTCGTTTGACACATCCAAAAAACCTTACCAGAACCCCGTCTAATAGGTCTGCATGTATGCCTAGAGCACCGCCCACTCAGGCGTGTCCATTTATGCTTTATTGATGTCAATATACACATGCCAACATCTCAAAACAGTTAAGCAATTATCTTTAATTCAATCAATTAAGAAAACACAAAAACCTTTTAATTTTTGTTCATAAATCATTTGAACATGTAAGTACAACAAATTTGGCAATTTGTGATGCATGAAATAACATCACAAAATATTAATTTTTAGTCACCAATAAATTTTGGTGACGAAAATTTCATTGTCACAACGATTTTCACCTTTGCGCTGTCGCTAAAGGTCAAACGTGACAATCTTATAATTTCGTAACCTATGCAAGACTCTAATATGATAATAACATAAAACATCACCTAATTATTACTTTTTTTTGACATCTAACTACGTCATAAATTACTATAAAAATTCGTCACTAAATATCAATATCGTCACAAAAAATGTGATAAAATTTTATATATTAGTGACGAATATCAAATCGTCACTATATATGTGGCATAATTTTTTGTCACCTATGGTAGTACAATAACATCATAAAAAACTCCTAAACGTCACTAAAAATAATTAAAATCCTAAGATTTTTGTGACAAAATACTAATTCGTCAAACTATATGTGACATAAAATTATCGTCACTTATAATGTTAATGTAATGTCATAAAAAATGCCCAAATGTCATTAAAGATAGCTACAAATTTAATTTTAGATAATGAAATATAAAATCGTCACGCTGTAGGTGACATAAATTATTGTCACCTATGATAGTAAAATCACGCCTCAAATGCCACTGAAAATAATTAAAACTTTAATTTTAAGTGACTAAATATAAAATTGTCACACTATAAATGACATAAATTAACATCACCTATACTAGTTAAGTAACGTCATAATAAAATCTCAAATGTCATGATATTTTGATTTTAAAATGGTTATAAGATATTTAATCACAATAATATGTGTCACATTTCTTTAATTATAAATAATAATTATATTTTTTCTTAAATAATCAAATAAAAATGATATTATTCATGCTAAATTCTATTTAAATAGTACTGCAAAATAAATAATTGTTTAAACATTTGCATTGATTCTCAAATGTAACTAATACCTTCAATAAACTCTATGTAAATTATATAGAAATAATGTTGTTTAAATTGAAGTAAAACTAATACAATCCAAATTGGTTAATATTCAAAAATTTAAATAAAAACTAATGACCACATAATAAATTTGAAAGTTAATTTAAACAAAATGTACCAATCAAGAAAATAGGTAAAACAAGCTTGTATTGTACTTCTCAGTCTTATTCTTCTATCGAGTGTGATTGTTGATAGTGAGTTTGTATCACTGGAAACTGCAATAAACAATTATTTACAAATGATAAATACAAAGGCAAAATAATAAATTACTATTAAAAGAGGATAAGAATAATAATGCACCAATTATTGCCAGATTTTGTCAAAATGATAGTAATTAAAAGGCACCATGCTTATATTTCCTTAATGTGGAAGTTGTATATTTTCATGCAAAAAAGTTATATACAGAATGAAACAATCAAATTATCTTTACTACAGGTTACTTTCATTTACTATATAACATAATTCAATTCATTACTATTCCATATTCAAAAGCATTTAATTTATTTTATATCTAGCAAAATTGATTAAAAAAATTAACTAAAAGCTCTATATATTTATCTAACAAGTAAGCACTATTGATTAGGTTACGCAATAAAGGATTAAATAGACAAAAGCAAAATGAAAGCAAATTATTATGTCATAGGTGTTTATCATATCATTGAAGTTCATCTTAAATTTAAATCACAAGTGAATTTCAAACTTAAACAAAGTCCAGTCTTTCACTAAGTAATAATGCTGAATGATCCAATAATGTCTTATATTTTAATTGCCTAGATATATATAATGGCATTGGTGTGCTTTAAGAGCACTTGCATTTGAAAATATAATGATTAGAAAGTTCCTAAAACTTATGAATCCTTTTCCAACTAACTGTCTCACAACCCTAAACTACATGAGTAAAATTCCTGGTTTCCTGAAAAGTTTCAAATATGTAGAACCTAATCAAAATGCACCTTCAAAGAGACCATAAATTCAAAACTTAAAAGAGAAACAAACTTAAAAATCATAACTTGAATTTACTCAAGGAAAACCCATAACATGACATGAACTTTTTAATCTTAAAATTAATCAACACAACTCAATTAGGAAACAAATTAACGGGGGGTTTTTTTTTTGCTAATTGTTTTCTGCTTAACAAAAGTTAAAAATTTTTAATTTTATTTAGTTAGACTTATTACCTTTTATTTTCCAAAGGCACTATTTGTTTATTTTCTTCTCAAAGCAAAAAACAAGTAATTGAAAGGTAGTAACAAGTATTAAATTCATTTAATTTAAGAACAAATGATAAATAATATATATTAAGTATAATTGAAATGTAAAACAATTATTAACAATTATTAAATTCATTTAATTTAAGAATGAGGTTATCTTGTATGCAATTGCCATTTAGAAAGTGCAAATGTATGTATTTTAAACAATGAATAGGATTTACTGCTCAGACAAACCTCATTGGTCATCTTCTCTGGGTCAATATTGTCTTGTGAAATCACCTATGACAATATAATATAGATTTTCTTTCTATCACTAAATAATATAGATTTTAGGCTTAACATTTGCAACTACAGTTAAAACTATATAATATGCAAAATAAAGAGGTTCTTTTGTTTCTTTAAAATAAAGCAGTTAGTACGCTACATAGTACCATATACTAGAAGAAATTATCTTTATTGATTCCAACAAGTTGGTACACTTCAAGTATAGCATGCACCTCCACAATTGCTCTCTTCTAGGCTGCATATATAAAGTTGCAGTCTTTTCAAAATTCGGAGTTTATGGGTAGTCCCAAGTCCTCTTGTTGACATCTATTATTGGCAAATGATTAGTTACCTCATATGGATTGTAAAAAGTACTCTCTACATCAGAAAATCCAAATTTGTATGCATTCATACTCATTGACCAATATATGTTTTCCTGAACAGAAAAAATAAATACCATTTTATCACATTCATACATGAAACAGCTAGGAGTACAAAAATAATCCACCACCAAGCAACTTAGTGATTTTGTAGCAGACAACTAAATTAATCATAAAGTGAGCAATAAGTACATCTAGAAAGGAACAGTGAATGCATAACTAGAAGATAAATACATTATGTTTTGTTATATTAAAGCTTCCATATTTCTTCCTGTAAGAGACATAAGTAATACTGTAAGTTAGTCGTAAAGAATCACAGAGGAAGACCCAAGTTCATTTCAGAATTAGAAATAATTGAAATAACTTTAATCCCATAAATCCTTGATCATATCAATGAGTAGATTTTTCATTCAAGAAAGGCCCAAAAAACAAAATCATCATATCAGATAAATTTCATCCTAAAGTCAGTCTCGAATTATCATTAGATTAATCAGAAATCAATTCCATGCCAAATTCAACCTTGAATCTTAATCATACGGAACTATAAAACTTAAAATTATCTTTCTTAATTTGTTAATCATACCTATTAACATCTGAGGGAGATATGTTTTTGCAACATAGTAACCTTCCCTTACGTAAAACATATTGATGCAAGCACAAAGCAAAGAATTTCAACACAACAGTTCCCAATTTTGGTTGCTCATGCCTATTGTGACAACCAAGAATTTTCACAATGATAATCAATTTAAATACGAAATTAAAAGCATGTGATTATTACAAACTATCAAGAATTACGAGAATGTGGGAGTGACGGATTAACAATGGAGAATTATTTAGAAAATTATTTATTTGAGTTAAATTGAATTAAGGGAAATTTTAGTATTATAAGGATTTAAATGTCTAATCCTCGAATATACATGATAACTATACATTAAGAAAAAAAATAGGAGTAAATGAAATTAATATATATAACATATATATTAATTAATATATATATATCGATATATATATATACACATATATACATATTAACTAAATAAACATATTAAATAAATACATATAAAAAATGGAAATAAATATATATAGATAAAAGTATATGGAAGTAAATAAATATATACTTTTTTAAGATTTTAAAATAGACATATGTATTAAACAAAGTTTACATAATATATATAACTAAATATATGTTTAGGTCTGTATAAAATATAATATAAAAAAATATAATAATAATTATAATAATGTAAATAAAATAAGGGGTAGTGGAGATTGGTGGGACATTTCCCACCAACTCCACGTGATGGTCGCAGACCATCACCCCCATCTTGTGGCTGAGAGGTTCTATTTTGTACCCCTCATTTTACTCTTTATGCCCCACTTAAACTTAACAAAACAAAAAACACTCAATATACCCCCTTTTTTTTTACCGTTTTACCCCTACCCCATTCATTCCCATTTCCCGCCCAACCTGTTGGACATTCTTTCAGACTCCATCTCCATCGTTCTCTGTTATCCACCGCTTTCACCACCGCTTTCAGCACTGCCTTCAGGTATCATCCATCATCAATGTCTGAGTTTTCGAATAAGGGGCTCGGTTTCGCACCCAAGGCCCTTCCCTTGCGCAGGGTAGGCTGCGTCAGGCCATTGCTTCGCTCTGTGCAATCTACGTGAGGGCCATTGCTTCGCTCCGTGCAATCTGCGCGAGGGCCATTGCCTCGCGTAAGCCATCTTACACGATGGCTCTTGCCTTGTGAGGTTTCTGGCAAAGGCTGCTGGCACAGTGGTCCGCCTTTCGCAAGCCAACCAGGTTTCTGGTGAAGGCTGCTGGCACAGTGGCTCTTGCCTTGCGAGGTTTCTCACGCAAGGCAATCTACGCAGGAAGGCCAGTGTTGCGCAGGCCAATATGCGTGTGGCCTAGGTTCGCCCAATGCGACCTGCGCATGTCGCCTAGGATCACGCAAGGCAATCTACGCAGGAAGGCCAGTGTTGCGCAGGCTAATATGCGCATGTGGCCTAGGCTCGCGCAAGGCGACTTGCGCATGTCGCATAGCCTCGCGCAAGGCGACCTGCGCAGGTCGCCTAGCCCGCCTAGAAATTAGTGCAACGAAATATTTAATTACTTTTTTCATGTGCTTTGATATTGGGATAACCATTGATTCTGTTTGCAATTTTTTACAGTATTGAGCAAAAGAGGAAGGCAAAGACTGAATTGGGGAATTTGTGGTCAGCAATTCCTCTTTTCTTCCCTTTCTAGGTGAGGCTCTTATTATCAATTTTGTTTCTGGATTGTCTGCTGGGAGAAAGATGAGAAATGCATGCGTGCAAACTGAAAAAATACATAGCTCAAAATTTACTTTAAAAACAACCCACCGATCATAACCTTAAAAAAATTACGAGAATTTTCTCCATCAGAAACACTGGCCTGCAAGAACATAACACCTAACATAAGATACATATCAACATAATATGATGCCATACCAACCGTCTTGGAACTGATATCATGATGTTCATGTTATTTTCAAATAAATTAAAGAACTTTGGGGATAATGCAAAGTAGAGGATAGAATATGCTTATTGATAGAAGTGCTAAGGAGCAATTAGAAGTTATTAATATAGCAGTTCATGAGATCATGTCAAGGATCTTGGATTTGTTTTTAAATCAATCAAAGTGAGAAGCAATCAATCACTATGAAAATATATCTCAAAACAAAGACTATTGAATAATTTCAATTTCAATTTTTCATATGAAAAGACTGAGCATGGTTGTCTTCAAATTTGGGCTTTGTAAATCACAATTATGTGATTGTTATAATCACACAAGAGTTTTCCAGCAGAAACATAAAATAAGATAGATCTATAAAACCAGAATTTAAATAGGAAACTAAGTTCAGATTAAGTTAATAGATCAAGTATCATAGAAAGTACCCGAGAAAAGTTAAAAGAAATGCATAAACATAATATACAAGTAAAAATCGAAGAAAAAGGGGTATTTGTTTTGTACAATAATTTCCTTTTTAGTAAGCATATTTCTACAAATTCTTTGCAGGTGAAATTAAATTCTATTATAACCATTTGTACAAGTGACAGAAACAAACGGAGACAAGTCTATCTTTGAGAAGAAGGGTCTCACAGCAACCAAGCAAAACAAGTAAGAAACAAATAGACTACATGCATACGTCTACTGCAATTTAAGCAACCAGACAATTTGTGACCAAGTGTTAACATAAAAACTGGAAACAAAAGAACTTACCAAGTTGCACCCCCTTGCAATGAGCACCACCACGAGTTTCAAGTAGAAGATTGACTGTTTGAACTTGTACAGTCATTCCATCTGCAATCTGAAAATACTAAAAAGGCAATACATAAAGTAAATATTTTGTGCCTTAATCTTTCACCATGTTGCTAATGGCATGCATAAACTAGTAATTCAAACAATTAAGGTATTTTTTAGATTTATTGCTGGAATTTTATTTTCACTTTTTTGACATAAGCACAAGATTTAGTTGGAGTCCAAAATTATAATAGGGAAACAACAAATTTGAGACGAAGTAGGCCCTACAAATGTTCTAACCTTATAGCACTTAAATCCATAAATGGCTCAATATTCCAAGGCAAATAATTATCTACAACTTAACTAAACATAGTATCTAACCTTGTCAGCAAACCCATAACCACTACCCTTCCCCGAGGTGGTGGATGGTTGCGTGCTGCAAGTACAGAAGTAGATACAAGTCACTTTTAAGAACAGTACAACACTCTAAACTACAAATTTACAAATGTGATTTCTGTTGTGAAACATAATATTGATTAAGCATGAATCTACATTACCTGCTTGAGCTGTTAGGAGAATCAACATCCGAATTTTCCTCCAGAACCAAATCAAGCCTATCAATTTGCACAACTATTGGCTTGATTTGTACATTACTGGCATAGGGGAGCTACCATAAAAGAAATTAATATAGAGAAAATCATCAGTTCAAGAAAATAGGATCAAAACCAGCTCAGACGCAAACAAAAAAGTGAAGGAAAATTTCAACCTTACATTTCTATTGTTTCAGTTCCCAAAATTATCTTTCCACATACAGCTTGAGTTGAGTAAGTGAAGATGAATTTCCAATTTAAGAGATCAGAGATAATTAAATGTAAAACAACAAATCCAAAACTAAATACCTAGAATCTCAAAATCCATCCTAACCTAAAAATAGCACAAAATGAAGCTAATTCTCCAATTCACAGTAGCTAACTAGCTATGCACAAATAAATTATTATTAAAATCTCAAAATCCATCCTAAATTTTTTATTTTTTATTTTGTTTTTTGGATTGTTAGATTGCATGAGCATTGTGATGTTTCTTCTTGGTGATGACATATATAGGATTGTGGTCTTTCTTTTTTCTTGTGCATGATGTTCCTCTACGCCCCATCTTTAATGAAAATGCTAACACAATATTTACTCTATTTGGCCTGCATTTCCAATCAAGTATGTCAATTTTATTAGAGATGTTTTGCAGGTTATATTTATAAACAAAATCCCGCTGTCTTCACTTTGCTGGTTATAATTATTTAAATGTTTTTTTTCAGACATGGCATTAACACAAGGTGCAAGTTCATCTCAAGGAAGACGACGGCGACCCACTGCCTCTGAGAGAAGAAGATGAGCTAGGACAGATCATGCAGACCATGCCGAGCAGGCCGTGCAAGCTGAACTTGCTGAGCAGGCTGAACAGGTTGAGCAGACTGATTTAGAAGACCAAGCTGAGGAGACAGATTCGGATGATGCAGGGGAGGAATCCGAGCCTTAGAGGCCCAATTGATACTTCAATTATTAAAAGTTTTAGATCGCATATTACCTTTGCCATATGGGATGGTTAGGTAATAACTTTGTAAAATTAAAAAAAAATTCTATATTATTTGTTAAAAATGATCTTATTGTTTGTTATTTCTGATATAGGAGCGAGGCAATTTGAAGGCTATTAATCATAGTCAAAAAATCTCTCTGTAGATTTTAGATGATGATCGGTCACGTATTCACTCCACTGTTTTGCAGTCTGGCTTAGGGTGTTTGGTTGACTGCAGTTACCGCATATGCAACAGCAACGTCATCTTTGCTTTTTGTGAAAGGTGGCAACCAGAGACGAATACATTCCATTTGCCTTTTGGAGAGATGACAATTACTTTGGATGACGTAGCTACACTCGTAGGCATACCAGTGGTGGGGCTAATCGTATCATTTCGGCACATGTCTGTGAAGCGTGCAAATAAAATATTAGTATGCTCGTTAGGCATCTCTCGTACAGCAGCTAAAGCAGCGACAAGTACTGGTCGTGGGTCAAGTGTCACGTTGCATTGGTTGAGATTGAACTTTGGCAATGTGACTAATAGGAAAAGTGTTGAGGAGATAGTCTATGCTACTCGAGCATACTTGCTCCATTTACTTGGGTGCACAATATTTGTGGACAAGAACGGATCACATGTTCCTGTATCATTATTGGCCTGTCTAGAGGATCTATCAGCTATCAGTGAATATGCATGGGGTGCATCTGCTCTTACTTACATGTATAGACAGCTAGGTCATGCGAGCAGATCAAAAGTACATGGGATTAGCGGATATATGACCCTTATGCAGGTATTATGATTTATAAATATAAAGAACTTGTTAATTGTTATTGGTTTGTAAAATTTTTATTAATTATTAATGTTTTATTTGATGTAGGCTTGGATTTATGAGCACTTTTCATCGTTGAGTCCAGAGGCAAACCTCAATTATGAAGATAGTGTGATAACCGCAAATTTCTGAATTTTTATATTATTTATTCGGAAATTTAATTTTAAATGCGAAAGATAAATTAAAGTAAATAAAGGAATTATTTACAAGATGGAATATTGTTGGAAATTCCGTAAATAATTAAGGAATTGATAAATTATATGGAGGAAATTAATTTGGATAAATGGAAATCCAAATGAAATAAGAAAATGAGAAAAGAAAATAGAAAATATATTTATATAATTATATATTATATAAATATATAAATGTTATGTAAATTATATACAAATATAAATATATATATATATATATACACACACACATATATATACTAAATTTGTATTTTGTAAATACATATATATAAATAGTACTATACTATATATATAATAATAATATTATGTGTATTATATATATAATATAAATATAATATATGTTATGTTATAAGTATAATATATATTATATAATATAAAAAAAAACAACAGAAACAGAAAAGAAATGGAAGGAGTCGGGACATCCCGACCCCTTCCCAGCCAAGGCCGACGGCGGCTGCAGTGGCCACCGTCGGTGAGACGAGAGAGAAAAGGAAAAAGAGACGACGCCGGCCACATGAGAAGAGGCGACCGGCGACAGGAAAAACGGAAAACAAAAGCGAAATCGAAGCGGGAACCGGCGGAAGCCGGAAGAGGAAAAAGAAAATGGATCTGGCGACGCCGGCCAAACCGGCCAACGCCACTGCCACTGAAGCACCACAGAGGGAGAGGAAGAGGATGGATGCCACCGAAGGCGCGGTGAACGGCGGAGGAAGCCCGGCGAAGAGGCGAAAGACACCGAAGGAAAATCAACTCAGTCCGCCGCCGTGCCGCCGATCCAGGCCGAACCAAAGGCGTGGTACTGTTTTCTACTTAGGCATGGCAGGTCTTAGAAGTGTTGGCTGGCAGCTTTAAAGTTTGTTTTGTTAATTTTATTGTTAGTAGTATATTAAATCTGTTTATTAATTTAGTTTATTATTTAGTTAATTAGTTTATTACCTTTAAATGGTTTTAGTTTAATTAGAGCAATTTTTTTTTCTTCTTTAGTTATAGTAATATTTAATTAATTAGGTACTCAACTTTCATGCATTTAAATTTTTTTTTCTTTTTAAATTTCAAGTTCCTTAAAATTAGTTGCATTTTTATTTTTATTTTTTTGCTTTGCTTTAATTTAGTTTGCATTTTTATTTTATTTTTAGTTGTATTTTTTTTATTGCTCTTAACTTGCAGTTTAGTTTTGATGCTCTTTAATTTAATTATTAGTTTAGGTTTTATTTTAATGCTTTTAGTAGTTAATTGACTTCCAAAACAAAAATGTTCATTTGCTTGAATAAACTTAGGATGACCAATTTCAATACTTAGCTAGAACAATTCTAACTAATCCTCATGGGAACGATACTTTACTCACTCTTTATTACTTGTCGCGACCCGTGCACTTGCGGTATCGGTTTACAGCGCAACAAGAGAATATTTTATAAAAGTTTTCTAAATATTCTCTCGATATATGAATTATACGTAATATGAAATGAAAGATGAAAATGGGAAAAGTGAATATTTTATAAATATTTTCTTAAATATTCACTTGATTTATTATAAAACCTTTATGGTTGTAATTATGAAATTATTATTTTTATAAATTCCATAAAGGTTTTCAGATGATGAAAAATATGGTTTTGAGACTAGTTGGCATCCTATCATGCTGATATGTGATATGTGACATGTAATATGTGATATGTGATATGTAGTCCCGGCCGACACCTGATCAGTGATCCGTCGAGGACATTTATAGACTATGGCCTTAGATCTGACATGATTATTCATACCCTTCGGGGTCTATAGCATGATATGAGTGACGACCCAGTGGACGGGCTGGGCGTGCGTGCCTAAGTCTCCATATATGAAAATGTTTTATATGATATGTGATATGTGAAATGTAAATGTTTTACATGATATGTGACAAGTTAAATGAAAGAGATTTACAGCATTTTACATAATGCTTATTTCAGTACTGATTTTAGTACTACGAGATGATTTTCATATGATATGTGATATGAACATGTAATATGTTTTCAAAAGGAAGAAGAGTTTATAAGTCTAATATTCTTACTATGATTTGAAATTGAATATTAGACTATATGTGACATGAATATGTGATATGTTTTTCAAAAAGGAAAGAGGAGGAAAAATAAATCTAATATTCTTATTTTGAAATTTAAATTGAATATTAGATTTAAATGATATATATATGTTATACGAAATTGATTTAATAGCTGATTTTGCTATTTAAAGTACTGTACTAATTATGGTTGTACAGTAAAACATAAAATGAGTTTTAAATGAGAATGATGAGAATTTAACTAATATTCTTTTCAAGAATATATGAATATTAGTTACTTTATTTAAATGCTTTATTTTATAAAAGCATTATTTTGAAAAGAATATGAAAATGTTATGGAATAAAAAGGTAAAAGGGATTAAAATTTCAAACGAAAAGGAAATTATTCTCTACAGTTGCTTCTAGGTTCCGGGACAAGATAGGTATTTCAAAATACCTACCTTACTCCATCCGGATCCCTAGTCGACTATAGTATCTTTCTTACATGCGAGCCTAGATAGCTGAGTATCAAGTGAGGCATATAATTCCCTTACTGAGCCGTGGTTTGCTCACCCCTTAATTTTAACATTTCAGGTTTTCGAAGATTGAGAGTCTAGCACTTAAAGGAATTTCGACTACGCATTTGGGGACGATGCGACAGGTCTATTTATTTAATAAGGTATGATCATTTATTTTCTGTATTTAGACTTATCGACAGTACTACTTTCTTATGAAATAGAAACCGGGGATGTAATTCATATTATAATTTAATATGAAATTGTGTATATGTAAAAGAAAAGTAAAGTATCGCAGACAGCCCAACCAAATAAGATGTATAGAATAAGGTGAAAAATAGGGTCACCGGCTGTGACAGATTTAATGGTATCAGAGCAGGGTTGGCCTGATGTCTATCGATACTTTGAAAAGGAAATGTCTCGAAAAGATTAACATCCCCTGTAGTACTGTGTAGTTTGAATACATAGAGAAAATAAATGATTACAAATTTAATTAAGTGTTTAGAAGGGAGTGAGCAATTATGAAATAAGGAATGCTAAAAAGGGAAAACGGCTCAAGAATGTTAACTGAAATGGTGATCTTATGATCTAAATGAAGGTCGGTTCGGTAAGGAACAGAAATGGACTCGGTAAGGGCCCCACCAGTACTTTTCTGTCCGGATCGAACTGAAACCTGAAAGTGATGATATAAAGGAGGGGAATGAAATATCATCATTAAATAGACCTTAAAATCACCGATTGAATGTATTTTGAAGAGAGAGAAAATTTTTGGCCAAAAATGACCAAAATACCCCTGCCTCTAAAATTTTACCGGGAGTTAAAATAGACCAACAGAAGTTGGAATTGATTGATCTGACAGAGAAATTGATGATGTAAAGCTGAATTAAAAGCAAAAGAATCCAATTGTGGATTTTAATGATCTTCTCTGTCGAAATCGAATAAGACCTAAATTCCTAGTATAAGTATCGGAAAAGGATACTATTAGCATATGGAGGATAAGGCCTTTGGTTTAAAGGTATACTGAGGAGAAAGAAATAAATGTCGAAATGACGAAAACGCCCCTATGTTGGGATATGTGCTGAATAATGATGAAACCAAATGATTTCAAATTCCTTGATAATAATGGAATTATTAATGGCATAGAGGATGTCATAAGGATATACCGATCCCTATTACTGATTCCACTTACACTTCGATTATGGACGCAAATTGCGAGTGACCTAATGAACGGGCTAGGCCTCATGACGAAACCTCGAGGGGTAACCTAGTGAAAGGGCTGGGCATTCTCAAAGAGGTTAGTACACATGTGTTTAGGCGGACGGCGGACGGGTCGGGGCCTTATATGATGCGATCCAATAAGAGTGTATAGTGGAAGGTCATAAGATGATCGGCCCGGTTATTGATGATAAGGGCCTAAATTATGAGGTACTGAATTGGATATTATTACGAGATCGTTGGATATTATGAAAGTGAAATGAATACAGAAACTGATTGAAAAAGTGAATAGTACAGGTAATGAAATCCATAGCAGTACGGTTGATTGAGGTTCTATACATATATACTGTTTTTGAGGTATTAAATGAATAATTAATTATAGAACCGGAGCATTATGAGATATGCCTTGCAAATTGATGTACTGTATGGAGTATTGTGAATTGGAGAATATGCACAAGAATAGTAAAGTGATAAAAGAAGATGACAGCTAACCTAAGTTCTTCAAGACCCTTGAGACAGAACTGTGATGGGCGACCCAATGATGGGCGACCCGTAATGGATCATATGTGTGAGATGCAGGCGAACTATGTTATCACCGACTCACTTGTAAGGGTAAACCTGGGGCAAAAGGATCGCCTAGGGGATGCTCGCCGACGGCCGATTCGAACGAGCGAGACTCTTACAATTAGCTCAGTGGTAATACGAGTGTAAGTAACTAGGTACGTACGGGTACCAGGGTTCAAACCTCGTGGATAATATGCTCAAGGGAGTTAAACCTGAATTTATTAAATGAACTTGATTCCAAAGTAAATTACAGTGGTAATAAATTGGCTAGCTGTAACATGTGTTGATAACTGTTGTACTTACTACAGCTTACTGGAATGAGATTTATAAGGCTGTAAAATATGAGTAAATAATGAAATCAAGGTAGAGTATGAGTTGAAATGAATCGAATAGTAAATGTCTCTGCCTTGAGAATATACAGTCTAAATGATAGGACATGAGGATGAATGTCCGAATTAATAAGAAATATGTGATTAAAGAAAGTATCGGATTTGATTTTCGATAGAACTTCCAGAGGTATGTAAATTGGAGGAATCGAGATAACATTGACTCGATTTTGAATATGAAATCTGATTCTAAGCTTATATCGGAGAACGTAAAGAAAATCCGAAAGCTTAAGAAATCCACTCTGAAAAATGTGAGAATAATGAAATGCACGTGTATAAGGTGTAATTGAAGGAAATACAGATAACGTAAATTGAGGATAAGAAAGTTATCTGTATAAGTGTGAGTGAGAGAAGCACTGATGATATTGAGATGTAGATGAAATAAAGTGATATAGTAAATGTTTACTATCTAATAAAGTTTTCATGAAGAACAAGTATTCATCTACATGAAAATAGACGCTTTATTGATCTGATCACAGATATACGATGAGTTAATAAGACTAACCTCAGTATAAAGCGTCCTTAGATAAAAGATTGGAGACTAATGTCCGTAAGATGATGATTAGAACTCGGAGTGAATTTTACGAGTTCCTATTGAGGTTACGAGGTTAATGATTTACCTTGTGAGGTATATAAGCCTAATGAATGAGGCATCCATATGAGGATAAGTGATGAGATATTGATATAGTTTAAGACATCAATGGAAAATGAGCAGCATTATGGTATAACCCTTAAACTCTTAAAGACTGTAATTTATAAGTTAAGATTGGCAACTAAGAGATGTGGCTAGACAGTGTCTCTTTCTGAGATAGATAATCTCGAAATGACAGATAACAGTGAACCTGTCGATGATACAAAGATAATGATTGAGATACGAAAGTAATGAGTCTAGCTAAATATTATTGCCAGTCTATAGAAGAGTTCTGGGTTAGCTGCTCTATAGATGTGACTGCTAATTAAAGAAGTTAAAGTGGATGAGTAAATATAAAGATGGCATACAAGATGTTAAAAGAGGTAATAGTGGAATATGTTATCACTAAAGAAAAGTGACTGAAATGATGATAAAGGAAAGGATGAATATGTCATAAGAAGAAAGTACATGATGAAGAGGGAACACGAATATGAAGTAGTTCCCGAAGTTAAAAGCTAACAGTGATTTTGTGGTTATCACATGATTATGGTTGGATATAAGATCGAGCCAAACTCGATAAAGGAAAGGTAATCATACTCCAAGGAGTAAAGAAATGATTTACATTTTACTGCCAGTCATGTAAATGGAACAAAAAGGATATATATATACCACTTCGAAATGATGGAAATAGTGGAATTATATGTATAATGAGATGATTAAATTGATAATTATAGATTCAGTGATGAAGCTAAATAATGAGAAGATTAAATTATAATTTGATGATGCCATGATGGAATCTAAATTATCAAAAGAGTATATTCTCCGGTATATTCTAAAACCTAAGTGATATAGAGTATACCATAAGAATAAGAGATGTAATGATGAGATTACATGGAAGTAGATATGGGGAGGAAATACTTGTCTCCTGATTAAATTATGGTAAAAGATGGTGAATGGTAAAGTCTGCAAATGAACTGCAGCATTTGATGAAATAAATATGAAAAGAATATTGGAGATAATAATGAAGAATCTATAAGAGATATGATAATATGAAAGTGATTATAGACTGATAGTCTAATGAAATCACTTCTCCTTTATCAAACTCTTGGATTCTATAGTGCCATAGTCGAAATATGATTATAAAAGGATGAGAATGTATGTGAAGTTCCAGTGAGCACTAGATGTGATGGGAATCTCTGAGTAGCTATATGTTATGGGAAATAGCAAAAGGCTCTAAGATCCCAAATTTATAGACAGTACCGCTCCATACATGATGTAAATATGTGAGCGTAATATAGAAACGCTTTCTAATATGTTAATAGAGCGGATGCATGAGATGTGAAAGCTATTGGACAATTACATACTATTGATTAAAATCGGTAAATGATAATTATCGGAATGTATCGACTTGGCACCAAATAAGAAAGATGGATGATGAAAAATATGAATCATATATGATATGAAAAGGAGTGGAAAAAATTGGTAACTCCCGATTTGATAAAGTAATTCATAGGGAGTATACATATATGTGATGAAAGATGACATGAATGGTTTAAAGGTGATTATGATGTTAAAGGTATACTGGCAGTATAATTTAAAGGATGATATAAAGGTCAAGAATAATAAATATACAAAACGATAAGGATACAAGATGTTACCACCTTATGAATTAAGTTAAATTCGGAGGACCGAATTTCTTAAGGTGGGGAGAATGTGATAACCGCAAATTTTTGAATTTTTATATTATTTATTCGGAAATTTAATTTTAAATGCGAAAGATAAATTAAAGTAAATAAAGGAATTATTTACAAGATGGAATATTGTTGGAAATTCCGTAAATAATGAAGTTAAGGAATTGATAAATTATATGGAGGAAATTAATTTGGATAAATGGAAATCCAAATGAAATAAGAAAATGAGAAAAAAAATAGAAAATATATTTATATAATTATATATTATATAAATATATAAATGTTATGTAAATTATATACAAATATAAATATATATATACACACATATATACTAAATTGGTATTTTGTAAATACATATATATATAGTACTATACTATATATATAATAATAATATTATGTGTATTATATATATAATATAAATATAATATATGTTATGTTATAAGTATAATATATATTATATAATATAAAAAAAACAAAAGAAACAGAAAAGAAATGGAAGGAGTCGGGACACCCCGACCCCTTCCCAGCCAAGGCCGACGGCGGCTGCAGTGGCCACCGTCGGCGAGACGAGAGAGAAAAGGAAAAAGAGACGACACCGGCGACATGAGAAGAGGCGACCGGCAATAGGAAAAACAGAAAACAGAAGCGAAATCGAAGCGGGAACCGGCGGAAGCCAGAAGAGGAAAAAGAAAATGGATCTGGCGACGCCGGCCAAACCGGCCAACGCCACTGCCACTGAAGCACCACAGAGGGAGAGGAAGAGGATGGATGCCACCGAAGGCGCGGTGAACGGCGGAGGAAGCCCGGCGAAGAGGCGGAAGACACCGAAGGAAAATCAACTCAGTCCGCCGCCGTGCCGCCGATCCAGGCCGAACGGAGACCACCATCAGACTCGCCGTGCCGTCGGCCAGCTGAAGGGCGCTTGAACCGCCGGAGAACCGGCCGCCGACAAGGAACCGGCGAGGAGGGACAATGACCGGTCTGACGGGAAAGGAAAAGAAAAAGAAAAGAAAAGGAAAAAGAAAAAGAAAAGAAAACAAAGAAAGAAAAAGAAAAGAAAAAGAAAAAGGAAAAGAAAGAAAGAAAAGAGGAAAAAGAAGAAAGAGAGAGAAAAAGGAGAATTTCGAAAATTACGGGAAATCCCGAGAATTCGAAAAACCGAGAATTACGGGAATCGATAAGAAATCCCGGAAAGTGATAAATTATTTAAATAATTTATTTATTTAAATAATTTTGGAAAAAATTCTAAATTTTGGAATTTTAATTTCCAGAAAATTCCCTCGATGACCGAGCCGATGGAATCGGGTGAGGTGAACACGGGAGCGACAAACGAGGCGGTCGCCGACCCGAAACAGGTAAGGGATGCATGTGCAGCACTGTAAGGATATTCAGTCTGCATGATTTTAATTATGAAATATTTTATGAAAATATTTTATGAAAATATTGCGATGAATGATTGGTTGGAAATTTGTGGTGATGCACTGGCTGGATTTTAAACTGTATTTTTCGTGCAGGAGGCTAGCCAATCGGCAGCCGTTATACTGCCGAAAAGTTATTGAAAATTTCTAAAAAATTTCATAAAATCATAATAAATGATTTTATTTCACGAGAAATGATTTCCAACCACGAAAATCGAGAAAATGAATATTTTTCATAAAAACATGAATAAAATGAAAATGATTATTAAATATTCATGTTTTCGGAATTGGTGATAATGAGATCACCGAAAATTTTCTCGATATATGAATTATATGTGATATGAAATGGAAAATGAAAAAGGGATAAAGAGAATATTTTATAAAAGTTTTCTAAATATTCTCTCGATATATGATAAGTCCGTGAAATGTCTATTTTTATGGGATATTATTACATGATTTTTGGATGAATTTTGGAATTTTTATTTATTTTCTTTCCTAATTAATTAATTTTTTTTGTCTTGTGTAGAAAATTCAAAAATCAAGATAAAGTTGAGAAAATGATGCAAAAAGAGACAAAAGTGATTGCTTTGTGATCTAAATCACAAACATAAAAGCCCATGTAATTTCATACAAGCTCATTACCCATATAAAGGCTAGACTATGAAGACTAAAAGAAAATCTTGGCCCAAAAAGGATAGAGCAGCCCATGGATGCTAGTGGCAAAAAGCCCCTTGAAGAACCCTAGGGAATAAAGAGGTTGAAGCTGCCGCACAAAGGGCATGTGAGGGGAGGAGGAGGCGTGAGACAGAAGGCTGGTGACAGCAGCTCTTCTTCAACCTTTATTGCTTTCGTTTTCTGTATAGTTTTCCTTAGTTTTAGGCGAGGTGGATGGCTGGTGACAGTAGCCATCTTTCTCGACATCTATTGCACTTTCATCTTTTCTTTTGTAAAAGCAAGCTTTTTATTTTCTGATATAGGATTTAATTCAAGCATTGTTATTTCATATCTTAAATTAGTTCAGAGAATGTTTAGATCAGTTTACAAAGTTTTATTTTCAAGTTTTCATTGGACAAAATTGATTTCTTTTATTGTAGTTTAAGGTTTTGTTTCAAAGTTCATCTTGTTTCCTTTTAGTGTCTGCTCTTTATCTATTTCTGTCATAAATACGTTTCTTTATTGCTTGTGTGCTGAAGTTGGAGACGTGCACTAATGCCTTGCTGTATGTGTGAACCGGGCACAAGTGGCTGGAGACGTGTGAAGCGGTGAGGCAGGGCTGGGGCAGGTTGCAAGCAGGAGGCATGCGTGAAGTTGCTGCTGTGTGTTGCCGGACTGGTCCGCCTGAACGCTGCCTGCGATTACTGGTGTGAGCTGCAGCTTTGGCATGTACGTGGCTACTGAAGTTGCAATATGCTATGCTGGTACTGTTTGTGCGTGCTATGGGCAGAGCCAAAGGCGTGGTACTGTTTTTTACTTAGGCATGGCAGGTCTTAGAAGTGTTGGCTGGCAGCTTTAAAGTTTGTTTTGTTAATTTTATTGTTAGTAGTATATTAAATCTGTTTATTAATTTAGTTTATTATTTAGTTAATTAGTTTATTACCTTTAAATGGTTTTAGTTTAATTAGAGCAATTTTTTTTTCTTCTTTAGTTATAGTAATATTTAATTAATTAGGTACTCAACTTTCATGCATTTAAATTTTTTTTCTTTTTAAATTTCAAGTTCCTTAAAATTAGTTGCATTTTTATTTTTTTTTGCTTTGCTTTAATTTAGTTTGCATTTTTATTTTATTTTTAGTTGTATTTTTTTTATTGCTCTTAACTTGCAGTTTAGTTTTGATGCTCTTTAATTTAATTTCTAATATTAGTTTAGGTTTTATTTTAATGCTTTTAGTAGTTAATTGACTTCCAAAACAAAAATGTTCATTTGCTTGAATAAACTTAGGATGACCAATTTCAATACTTAGCTAGAACAATTCTAACTAATCCTCGTGGGAACGATACTTTACTCACTCTTTATTACTTGTCGCGACCCGTGCACTTGCGGTATCGGTTTACAGCGCAACAAGAGAATATTTTATAAAAGTTTTCTAAATATTCTCTCGATATATGAATTATACGTAATATGAAATGAAAGATGAAAATGGGAAAAGTGAATATTTTATAAATATTTTCTTAAATATTCACTTGATTTATTATAAAACCTTTATGGTTGTAATTATGAAATTATTATTTTTATAAATTCCATAAAGGTTTTCAGATGATGAAAAATATGGTTTTGAGACTAGTTGGCATCCTATCATGCTGATATGTGATATGTGACATGTAATATGTGATATGTGATATGTAGTCCCAGCCGACACCTGATCAGTGATCCGCCGAGGACATTTATAGACTATGGCCATAGATCTGACATGATTATTCATACCCTTCGGGGTCTATAGCATGATATGAGTGATGACCCAGTGGACGGGCTGGGCATGCGTGCCTAAGTCTCCATATATGAAAATGTTTTATATGATATGTGATATGTGAAATGTAAATGTTTTACATGATATGTGACAAGTTAAATGAAAGAGATTTACAGCATTTTACATAATGCTTATTTCAGTACTGATTTTAGTACTACGAGATAATTTTCATATGATATGTGATATGAACATGTAATATGTTTTCAAAAGGAAGAAGAGTTTATAAGTCTAATATTCTTACTATGATTTGAAATTGAATATTAGACTATATGTGACATGAATATGTGATATGTTTTTCAAAAAGGAAAGAGGAGGAAAAATAAATCTAATATTCTTATTTTGAAATTTAAATTGAATATTAGATTTAAATGATATATATATGTTATACGAAATTGATTTAATAGCTGATTTTGCTATTTAAAGTACTGTACTAATTATGGTTGTACAGTAAAACATAAAATGAGTTTTAAATGAGAATGATGAGAATTTAACTAATATTCTTTTCAAGAATATATGAATATTAGTTACTTTATTTAAATGCTTTATTTTATAAAAGCATTATTTTGAAAAGAATATGAAAATGTTATGGAATAAAAAGGTAAAAGGGATTAAAATTTCAAACGAAAAGGAAATTATTCTCTACAGTTGCTTCTAGGTTCCGGGACAAGATAGGTATTTCAAAATACCTACCTTACTCCATCCGGATCCCTAGCCGACTGTAGTATCTTTCTTACATGCGAGCCTAGAGCCCATAGGAAAAATGAAAAAGTTTTTCAGCATATAGATAGCTGAGTATCAAGTGAGGCATATAATTCCCTTACTGAGCCGTGGTTTGCTCACCCCTTAATTTTAACATATTTCAGGTTTTCAAAGGTTGAGAGTCTAGCACTTAAAGGATTTTCGACTGTGCATTTGGGGACGATGCGACAGGTCGATTTATTTAATAAGGTATGATCATTTATTTTCTGTATTTAGACTTATCGACAGTACTACTTTCTTATGAAGTAGAAACCGGGGATGTAATTTATATTATAATTTAATATGAAATTGTGTATATGTAAAAGAAAAGTAAAGTATTGCAGACAGCCCAACCAAATAAGATGTATAGAATAAGGTGAAAAATAGGGTCACGGGCTATGACAGATAGTATGCCTCGGGCTCGACGATGGAAGCCACGTGGTTATGGTCAAGATGTGCAGATCTTGCGAGAGCAGCTAGATGATCTTCAGAGTAATCAAGTGTACTGGGATCCATATGCTGATAGTCGGAGGCATCATCCATTGCCTCTGATCACATTTTTCACTGCTTGTTTGAAAGTTGAAGATATTGTGGAGCCGCATCATCCGAAGAGAGTGTTACGGCAATGGGGCTATGTGCAAACCATACCTCCAAGACCTTTAGCACCACATATAACACAGCGAGGTAGTACGAGTTCCACTTATCACGTTGCATATCAATTCATGGATCAATTATGGGAGAGATGGACTATGTATGTGCTCAGTGAAGATAACAGAGGTCGAAAGTGTGTGATCGCAGGTGAGACAATTCCAGAATACATGTCTTGGTACGAATCGATTTCTCATCGATTTGTACAAAATCCCACACGCAGATCGAGGTTTCAAGCTAGACTAGTTGATTCTAATTATTCTGATGTAAGTTATTAGCTTTAAATCTTAAGTTATTCAAATTCTTATTCATATCAATTGATTTCATCAAATCTCTATTGCCTTGTCTTGCAGTGCATCTCAAGAGCCGTGTCTCATATTGATATATTGATGAATGGCAACAAAAATGTGGAGACATTGACAAAACGACTTAGCGACTTGTGTGCCTTATTATGTGGAGAGTCAGAGGCAGCACTTACCACATCTACACCACTTGTAGGAGCGATAGCTATCCTTTCTCACTCATCAGAGACGGCTCCTTCTCCAGCTCCATTGGAGACTGCTCTTCCTCCAACTCCATCCGAGACTGCTCCTACTCCAGCTCCATCCAAGACTGCTCTTCCTCCAGCTCCATCCGAGACTGCTCCTCCTCCAGCTCCATTGGAGACTAGTCCTCCAACTTCATTCGAGACAGCTCTTCTACCTCCATTAGTGACGGCCCCTTCTCCAGCTCCATCCGAGACTGCTCCTCTTCCAACTCCATCCGAGACTGCTCCTCCTCCACCTCCAACTCCAACTCCATTCGAGACTGCTCCATCCGAGACTGCTCCTCCACCTCCATCAGTGATGGCCCCTCTTCTAGCTCCATCGGAGACAGTGCCTGCCTCAACTACATGTCTACGTTATTTTACTAAGACTAGGAAGAGAAAGGGGAGGGTAATTCTACAGGATGACGTGGATGATTAGTGTTTTGTATATAGGGATTTTTCTTTTCTAAACATACAGTTTATGTTTATGACATCCGAAGATAATGTTATATTATTTGCTTATATTTATAATTACATTTTCATCCTCGTTCATTGCTTTTCTTACATGTTACAAATATAAATTAAAATATATAATTTATAACTGGATAATACATTCATTTAAAGACATAAATATGCAAATACAATAATATTTTGTAAAATATCAAGGCTCATCTAAGTTAATGGTTTCTCTAGTAGCAACATCCGATCTTGATAACAAATTTTGAAATTCCTCAATACGTGATATATATGGAAGCTCCCATTCACGAGCAGAATCCCAATGATATCGATATCAGTTACATGTAATCGGAGGTATTGGTGCGAATGGGTCCATAAATACCTGAAAAGTAGCATGTTAAGCGTACGTACAAATAGAAAACAAAAAAGTCAACTATGACGTAAATATTATTATTATCAATACCTCAACAAAGTGCGAATCGTTAACAAATCCAATTGCAATAAATCCATGCTGTAGTGGTGGAGGTGGTGCACTTCTCAGTGGGAGATATGTCAAGCACTGTCTCGAAGATAAATGGACTAGCACAACTTGATACCGTGTTGCTATCAAATGACCTATATTGGGTAAGGTCATCCATTTATCATAAAGAGCCGGTGTGTTGAAATACGACAATGTCTCTATCAATTCATCAACACGCTCTACGGATCCATATAGATTAGCATAATAAGCTCGAAAATTACATATCTCATGAATCAAATCTTGTCGCACCTTAGCCTATGCATCAACACCCATGCCTAGCAAACCAGCTATAGCTCGAAAACCACAATTTCCATCTGATTCAACATCCACAATAGAGCATATGTGTTAGCATATCTTTAAAGGGAAAGAATCAATATATTTGATTTTCTTTTTCCGATGAACTGGTAGTTTCATCTTCTTTGCCATTGAATTGACTAAGACGGGTGTTAAGGCGCTATCCTGTTAAGATTCAACAATCTCAAAGTATGATGGGGCACGTCGAGTTGATTTGTCTGAATGACCTTTGGTCTTAGCTTTCTCGAGTGGAGGAACAAGGAAGGTAGTTGCCGGATCACCCAGTTCACTTAACTTTTTCTTCAAGGCTAATTTTCCTGAGAGATCACATGCATCGAAGCGTTTAACTATAAGCTCCCACTCAGCATCAAGATTCAGCTCAGACATGTAATCAACTTTGATCTTCTTCAAGTCCAACTTCGACCAGTAGGGATCCACAACGGATAAGGGAATTGGTTTTCCATCTCTTATTAATTCAGCAATCTCGTGAGCACAAGGCAACCCATATGTACTTCGAATGACGCAACCACAGGCAAGATGGTCAATGCCAATATCATTTGCTCGTTATGCCTCCTTCAAAATAATATTCAATGCTGTCCTAGACACCAATCCTCGCAACTCCCTAAACAAAGTTGGCCGAAAATTATGTTCAACAACAGTAAGACTTTTCTCAAACGAAGCCTTTATCTCTGTATGTTGCATCTCAATCAGGGAGTTCATAATTTTCCAAGATCTATCACAATCTCCTTGAGACGATCCAAGGTGTCTCTTTAACTTCGCATGTGCACTCTCCACCCTACATGACATTAGATAAGTGTTTATTATAATGATGTATAATATAAATTGTGCAATAAAACAAATTTTAAACTTTATAAACCTACATACCTATTAGTTGTAACATTTCCGAAGTGCTTTACTTTATTTGTCCACGCAGCAACAAATATCTCTTTATGCTTATTTAACCATGTGTCAGTCAAGTACTGGAGTGCTCTTGGATAAGAACGGTAATGAGTTACCATTGAACTTAAATTTGTTTCGTACTCATACTCATTCGAAGAGAATACAAGAACACCCCAAGCTGATATAAATGCCTCCCACTTCTCATTGCTCTCAAACAACTTTTTACAATGAGCAAGGACATTCTTTGATATATGCTATCTACATAAGAGATTGGTTGCACTAGGGAACACTATCTGTATTGCTGTCAACAATGCTAAATCCCTATCAGCAACAATGACGGAAGGTGTTGAATCAGAAGACATCAAGCTTCTTAGTTTCTCTAATGCCGAAGTATAGTTGTCAGTGCGTTCAGCCTCCATGTAAACAAATGCAACTGAAAATGTTAAATTTGTACATGTCACACCAACAATCTCAGGGAGTGGGAGTCAATATCTATTAGTTTTATATGTACAATCCATAATTAACACATGGGGAAAAGCATTCAACAAATCTATAGCTGTCGGATATGCCCAAAATAAATCTCTAACACAATCACTTGACTCATCACTCCTATGCCACTCCACATATTTACATTCATTCAAGTTTTCATGAGTTGTTGCATCTGTGATCAACCAGCTTTGTCAAGCATTCTATATTTTTGTCGTGCATTGTAGATAGTCTTCATCGTACTCACATTCTTCTCATCATGTTGTTTCAACATCAGTAATATATTTCTTGGTTTTACCATAGCATTTGTCATATCACCCACCATACTTTGCTCTTTCACTGTCAAATGACCAGCAAAGGAATGTCCTTCTAAATGTTTTGCGGCCAAATGATTATGCACCCCATATACTACTTTCACTGCCCATTCATCATCCCTATCCAATTTCACCCCCTGTAACTCGAATGGACAATTACGTTTCTTTGTTCCTGTTCCCAAGCGATGGAATTCATCTGTGTTTGACTTATATGCTCCATGCTTTTCACATACAAGTCGAACTCTAGGTTTTCTTCAGGGAACACCAACATCTGATGATCTAATCACAATAACAAAACCCAAGTCTCTTCCAAGCTCTCTAGCCCATGTGATCAAGGCATTTCGACTATTGAAAACCTAATACAAAATAAAATTAATAATTAGTTTTTTGTACTATATTTCTATTAAAACCTTATATTAATTTTAAATATACTTACTTGGTTAGTAGTAAATGCATGAGTATAGTCAAATATTTCTTCATCTACGCCTTCCAATTCTCCAGATACTACTATGTTGTCAATCTGCAAATATTAAACAAAGTAATTAATTATAATTACTTAAAAAAAATAATAACTATTTAGCTTAAAAAAATACATATCAATTATATAATAAAATACATATCAATTATATAATAAAAATAACTACTTATAAAAAAAAATACATATCAATTATATAATAATACAAAACCACTTAAAAAAAACAAAAAACTTCATGACAGCAATATTCGCACAACTACATTTGCGCATCGAGTCCATTTATGCGCAAGTTGACATGCTTCTATTTTCCCTATATGCGCAAAATAGTTTACGCAAAAATGGCAATATTGCACAAGCTATCTTGCACACAAACTTGATATTTGCGCAGCTTCGCTTGCACTATTTCTTCATTACTGCGGAAATCCGATTGCGCAATAATCGAAACCCGTGAAAAAAAAAATACATTACCTGTTTTCCTTCTTCTTCTCCTTCTTGAATGCTTTCATATCCTTCATAGCTATAATAGTAGCTATTTTCACTTACATTTTCCATTATTTTTTGTGAAAGAAAATAGATTTTACGGTTTAGAAGAAGAAAGTGATGAGAAGGTAGAAAAGAGAACAAAGCAGAGGGATAAGAGAGAAAAAAGAAAAAAAAAGTACGGTGTCTTATGGGTGAAGATATATTTATTAAACATTTGATATAGTGATTTTCGCCGAAAAAGGATTTGGCAACCGATGATTTTGCGCAAGATGTCTTGCTCAAAATCAATTTTTACGTGAATAACATTTTACGCATTAGATAAATATCCGCATAAGTTTCGTTGTGCAGAATTAAGACTTTCGCGCAAGAGCTTTTGCGCGAATTTGTTGATTTCGCGCATATAGATTTGCACGATATCTGATTGTTTGCGCATATCATTTTACGCATAATCAGTCTCTATGCGCAGGCTGTCTTGCACATAACTCCATCCTTCAACTCATCTCTTTCTTCTTCTAAACCTTAAAATTTTTGCTTTTTCACATGTACAATGGAAAATGCAAGTGAAAGTAGCTATTATGATAGCTATGAAAGATATGAAAACATTGAAGAAGGAAGAGAAAAAGGAAAACAGGTGGGTTTTTGTTTTCACCAGTTTCGCTTTGCATGCAATCAGACTTGCGCAAGTATCAACTTCATGCGTAAGCTAGCTTGCGCATATTGGCCATTCATGCCCAAGCTAGTTTGCGCATATGGAACATTTACGAGCAGGCTAGATTGCGCAACCTGGCCACTTCTGTGCAAGCTAACTTGCGCATGAGGTTGATATCTGGGTAAAAGGTTGATAACTTTTTACTCTATTTTGACTAATGGTTTCGACAATCTCTTATTAATAGACATCAATCGCATCAGGCTATGGCTGCAGTATCGCATCAGGCTATGGCTCCTTACAATGCTCTCCCGAGACTTAAGCCTCGTTTGGCCATGAAGTGGGATCCTGCTTTTGGGCTAACTTGAGCATGAATGGCCATGGCAATGAAGGAGAAAAATGCCAGTGCCTAATAACAAAATGAAATTTGGCTTCTGAGCTACAACAGCTGGTTTTGAATCAATTTCTCACAAAGTTAAGAATACTTCTGTACAACTCAGCGTCTCATTATTTCATTAATGTCTCTTTGAACATATTAATTCATGGCAATTTTGCATAGTAATCTTTTACAATAAATTTTCAACCCAGTTTTCCAACCAGTTTTCCGACAAACTCTCACTAAATGGACCAGTAAAATCATGATTGATGAAGTTCTAACCTAACTATATTACAAGAACAGAATGTGCAAAGGAAAGAAAGAATGATACTCTCATATATTGAATAAATGAAGAATAGAAAGGTTTATATACAGGCGAGGCTGGAGAACGATGAAGAACAATGAAGAACGATGGAGAACGATGGAGATGGAGAAGAAAAGCTTCCGAGGAAGACGGGATTTTCTCTTTTGTTTTTTGTTTTTAAGGTAAAATGTGGTAGGAGGGTTAAACGGTCAAAAATTTTGGGTTTGTAATATTTTTTTTTTGTGGGGTACACATATTGGAGTAGGAAGAGTAAAATGGGGAGTTTATTTAGAACTTCCCCTTGTGGCTTCGTGAAAGCCAAATGAAATGAAAGGATGGAAAGAGAGCAAAATGTGAGCAAAGGTAGGGAGAAAGAGAGCACGTGAGAGAGGAAAATCTTAGGTTTTGGAGGGCTGTGGCCAGCCTGAAATGCAAGGGTTTTGAGGAATTTTCAAGGTGGGGTCGTGGTTGAAAATAGGGGCTTTTAGGTGCTGTAATAAAGGCATGTAAAGGTGGCTTTTGAGCTATGATTTAACTTGTGCAAAGCTTCAAAACTGTATTGTGTGGTGGTGAAAAGTTGGCTGTGGTCTGCTAAAAATGGTTGCTATTCTCGACAAGGGAAGAAAACAAGGGTGCAGCTCGATCTCTCAACAATAAAGGGTTTTTCTCTTAGACAGTAGTGGATGCATGAAGGAGAGTGAACGGGGTCTTCTAAGGGCTGAACAACCAGATTTTTTGTAAGCTTCAAACAAAATCTGTGATTGGTTTTTTAAGCTGTTGTTTGAAGATGATGTTGGCGTGAGAATAAGGGTGATACCACGTGAATTAATGGAAGAATGGTTAGCCTATGGTGGCCGGACAGGCCTGGAATGGCACTATTGAGGGTAATAGATGGTAAGATCGACATTAGGTTCTATAAGGACTGATTCAAGTGGTAGTTAGAGGTTGAAATCGTAAGACTCTTAAGGGCCTGAACAGTTGATCAACTAGGTTTTGAAGATAGTGGGTTCTAACACTAATTTGAGAATTGAAACGGAGTGGCCTCGAGGCTTAATTTGGTAATTATCGGTGCTAAAAAAAAATTGAGCTGATCAAGTGTGAGATACGATGGCTTAGCAAGGCTGGTTTTAAGCTATTTTGAGGTGCCAATCGAGATTGAAGTGGAGCAGAAGGAGGTGCCACCATTGTGAATAGCCAAAAGCTCGATTTGCTTGGCCAGACCAAAGAAGAAGAGTAGAAAAGAAAAAGTAAAAGAAAAGAGCGGGAGGAAGCAAAAAGAAATCGAGGCATTTGCATTGAGTCTTGGTTTAAGGAACTGCGCAACGCTAAAGGTGACGAACGTAAAGTTCGGTTAAGCTTGGCGTACGTGCACTAAGCTCAGAGTTGTGGCTAGAAGCGGCGTAGGAGCCTGAATACGAACTTGGAAGCTCAATGAAGAATTATACTACGCCTTGAGGTAAGTGTGATAGGTAAAGTAAGCTAGCACCATCTCATCGAAATGGTTTTAAATTTGATAAATATTTAGGTTAATTCTTAAGTTAAGAAAATACGAAAGCTATGGTTGGACATTGAGGTATAGTTGGTTTATAAATTTGGTTTATGCTTGGGCTGGATTGAAACTTGTTTTCTGCCTTGTGTGTGTGTGGCTAGCCAAGAGTGCATATTAATTGAAGTGAATTGATGCATATGTGCATTCATGTACAGCATGTTTTGAGTTTAATTACTTAGTGTTTATATTTTAAAGACTTGCATTATATTTTAAATCGCAAAGTCTTATTTTGAACTAACTTTTGAAATAAATCGAAACTTCTTTATAATTCAAACTCAAAACTAATTTAGTAAGTACTTTGAAATCCGTGCATGCCAAGTGCTACACAAGAAAATCATTTTCGAACCGTTTTTGAGTGCGGGCATATCCTACGACCTTCGGGTCATTTCTAGCCTATTGAGCTTAGCTCTAGGCCTTATTACCCGTCTATTGAGCTTTGTGCTCTAGACTAATATACTGTACCTATCGAGCCAAGTGCTCTAGGTAAATTGTTAGGCTTGTCTGGAAAACCAGCAAACAAGTTCCAGCTCTCGACTGATCAACGAGGCTAGAGTACTGTTCTATAGCCATAGATTGTGTTGCTTGCGACACCATTCCATCACTAGCTAGGATGGACACTGTTATCGTTTCACTGACTGAAGATTTTTGCCTAAACTCTACACATTGTCGTTTTACTATCAGAATTGATTTCAGTGAATCGAAGCTATATGCCTAACGGGTATTGATTTTCGTTTTAAGAACTTATTGATTTATCGAACTGCTTACTGTTTGATATATTGAAGTACCCACTAATTGATTTATCAAACTGCCTACTGTTTGATTTATTAAGGTACCCACTGATTGATTTATCGAACTACCTACTTATTGATTTATTGAAATGCCTATTGATTGATTTATTGCAAAGTATACTGATTGGTTTATCGAAATTCATAGTGACTGATTTATTGAAGTGCATAGTGTTTTGATTTAATTGAAATGCATGGTGGTTTGATTTAATCTCAATGCATAGTCAAAGTGTTTTGATTTACATTCATATTAAATTATCGATATCATGACTGAATACCATGCATACATGTCACTTTAATACTGATTTTTTTTGTACTTGCATGTAGATCATGTATAGACATTATAAATTGCATAGTACATGCTTATTAAAAATATTTTGAGATGTAACTTAGGATTGCTCTAGATTATGTTAGGCTAGTATGATTATCGAGCACGATCCGAGATAGGATTCTTGTATGACAAATGTGGACTTTATGGAATGTTAATATGTTTAATTGACGATTCTAGATTGTCGGTAGAGTATGGTGATATAAATTGTGAATTTGAGGAATTGAGTTGGGTTGTTTGGAATAGTTGATTATTTTGCAAGTTATTTACTAGGGGATATTGATTATATATAAGGGAGAGATTTTCGACTCTTTTCTTTTGCTAGGTCAATTTTGAATAAAAATATTGAAGAATTAAGTTGATTTAGTTTAAGATTGAATAACTTAAATAGTAACAATAAGTCAATTCAAATTGAGAAAGGTGGAAATTGTTTAGCGATGTCACTGAGACCGAATACAAACCTTAAAGTGAAAAAAAAATTGGTTCATAAAATTCGTAGAGCAATATAAGTGTGATTGTTTAGTGTACGTCGCAGCTTTCGAGTCGTGACACCTACGTTTCACTAAAATGAAATTAGGAAGTAGCATTAAACTTTAAAATAGCATTACACCGAAATTTAAACCAAAAATTCATTGTTGAAGCAAAGGGAAAAAAACCAAATTTGAAAACCCCAAATGATAAAGACCACGATGGCCCAACAATTAGAGAAAGGAAAAAAAATACTTACCTAAGCAATTGGACCTCTTTGATTTTGAGGTAATAGAGATGAAACCTAAAGATAGAAAAAAATATGTGAAGAGAAAGAACTCCACAAAGAAGTAGCGGAGAGTAAGATGGAAGAGGGGTTACCTGCCTCGAACCTATGATGGTGGTTGTACAGAGGAGAAGGGAAGCAAAAGTACTTTCCGAGGGAGAAGAGTTGAAATCGAAAGGAGACAAGACGAGACGGCTTCGGCAAAAAAAAGGAGGGAAATCTAAATTTAAGGCGAAGGAGGTGGGAAATGAAAGTGGGAAGGGTTTTGCGATTTGGGGCAAAGCTTGGTTGCGTTTCTAAACAAAATCATGTGTATTTTTAAAATTTTTAATTAAGAATTAGAATTTAAAAAATAAATTACCATATGCAACATTTAATCTATTTTATTCAATTTGAAGTTTATGATACATGTAAAAACAAATCATTTATTAACTTATTAGCTTTTAAATGAATTTATTGATATAAATTTTATCTTACTTAATTCCAATAAACTAAAATACATTGTATTATGTAAAAAAAACTATCATACTTTATAACAAATCGTATTGAATTTCACCAAAAATAGAAATTATATTTTTTAAATAGTTATATATAGTCTTAAATATAGAAATTGCTATTAAAATTATTGATTGATTCACAAATTATATAAAAGTAATAGTTATTTAAGAATATTTGAAAATATTTTAATTGTGTGCATATAAAATATATATATATATATATATATATATATATATATATATATATGCATAGCTCAGATTTGAAAATTGTATGAAGTTTAACTTTAACTATGAACAAGTGTTTAGATTGAAAAAAAATTATAGATACATTATACTTTTTTATAGCACTCAAATTGACTATGAAGCTCATTATAATTGATTAAACAAATGGTATTATTATATTTCTTATTTATTTTTAGTCATTGAAAAGATAAAATAAATTGCAATACATATTTCAGTAAAAATATTATAAACAAAAATTATATATTAAAGGTATTATATAGAAATAATTTAAAAGTAAATCTAACAATCCTAAACATAATACGATGACACAACACGAAAATTGCACAAAAAAGAGGTGTAAAGGTGACACATACTATATTTTGACAAAACTTATATATGAATTTGGTGGCTAGAAAAAGTTTTATGTTTAGTATGTCAACACGAATTTTGATACGAATTTTTCCTATTTTATATGACACAAACACAATTTTACATAATACGAAACACAAACATGAATTGTTAGGTCTATTTAAAAGTTTATGACATGACAATCTTTATGACACATCAAACATGACACCAATTATTTTCTTATGCACTTGTTTAATTTTTCATTTAATTAAAAAAAATAAATTTCTCTTCTATCTAGTTTAAATGTTTTTTCTAATTTAGGCTCTGTCTAGTTTATTGAAAATGATTTTCAGAAAATAATTTTAAATATTTTTTTTGTTTGTTTGGCAAAAAGTTGATTGTCAATGAAAAACGACTTCCAAGTCAATAGAAAAATAAATCATTTTTTAAAAAATTGTCTTACTCTTTTAAAAAGGAGAAAATATTTTCCAAAATATAATTGTCTATGAGTAAAGTTATTTATCAAGCTTGTAAATATAATTCTATTCAAGTTAGACCTTGGATACGGTTTTTAAACTTTAATTTAATTTAATCGTACATAAAATATTATTAAAGTAATAAATATATTTTTTATTTAATTAGATTTGAAATTTTAAATATTAAAATATTAACTTTAAAAATATTTCAATATTTAAGGTTAAATATTTTTTTGTATATTATTAATCTTAAGTATTTTTAATATTTTAATAATAAACAATATTATATTATTGTTTTAAAAATAAATAATAATATTTATTATTTTAATAATTAATATTTTGATCATTTATTAATATTTTTAATTTAAAATATAATGTTTTAATATTTTATTTACAAATATTTTTATATTAATATTTTAATAATAAATATAAATAAAAAAAATATTTTTTATGATTTTAATAGTAAATACTTTCACGATAAAATATAATTATTTTAATAGTATAAATATTTTTTATATTTAAAAAATAAACATTAATATATATTATTAATAGTTTATATTTTTAAAATAGTAATATTACTTCAAATTTTTGAAAATGTTAATATAAGTAATAATAATTAGTTTTTCTTTTAAATGTTTAATAATATAATATTTCCAATCAAAAAAATAATATAATATTTCAACATTATTATTTTCAAAATATTTTTTAATATATTAATAAGGTAATTAATAAATAATAAAATTAATATTTTATTAGTTATGTAAATATCATTTGAAAAAAGAAAACATATTTTCCAAAAAAAACTAAACAACAGAAAATATTTTTTTCATTGACTCATCCAAACAACGAAAAATCTTTAGTTTTTAAAAAAATATAAAAATTTTCCAAAAATTATTTTCCAGGAAGTCATTTTTAGTGCACTAAACAAAGCCTTAGTAACCTTATCTCATATCATTAATTATGTTATAGATAAATAACAAATAAATTATCATCACTTATTCATTACACAACTATTTTATATTATTAGTGACAGATAAATAACGTCATAAATAGTTGAAAGTTTGCGACATTACTTATGTCATCATATATTACCATACATTTATGTGAAGAAATTCTGTCGTCATTAATAATTCTCTTTTGGTGACTCATTTTATGCGTCACTGTATTTGCTAGAGAGCAAACAAAAATTGTCATTAATAATACATATTCATAACAGTGACATCCGATTAAATTTTTTTACAAACAAGATGTGCAATTCATCACATAAGTTCATTTTATGACGAAAACACAAGCATTAGAAAAAAAATTTTCACTATTTTTATATTCAATGGTAAAAATTAGCACCGGCTATTTAGTAATTCTATTATAAAACAAGGCATTATACAATTCATCACATATAAAATGTTCACTTTATGACAAAAACACAAGCATCATAAAAAAAATAAAAAAAAAAGCCATAAAAAATTTTGCACCATTTAAATTTTCCAATCAATTTTGGTGTCAAATATTTAGTGATGTTATTATAAAAAGAGACGTTATGCAATTCGTCACATATAAAATGCTTATTTTATTATGAAAATACAAAAGTCACCAAAAATCAAAAAACATAAAAAAAAATTCCACCATTAAAATTTGGCACCAAATATTTAGTGACTTTTTTAGAAATGTGACTTTATACAATTTGTCACATATAAAATATTCATTTTATGACAAAAACACAAATGTCTCAAAAAGCCAAAAAGCGTCACAAAAAAATTTTTCACCATATATATTTGGCAGTAAAATTTGGCGCCAAATATTTAATGATGTTTTTACAAAATGAGACATTGTATAATTTGTTATGTATAAAATTTTCATTTTATGACAAAAACACAAATGTCACAAAAAACCAAAAAGTGTCACCAAAATATTTCCCACCAAATATATTTTTGGCGCCAAATATTTAGTGACGTTTTTACAAAATGAGACATTATACAATTTTTCAAGTATAAAATTTTCATTTTATAACAAAAACATAAATATCACAAAAGGCCAAAAAGCGTCACCAAAAAATTTCTCACCAAATATATTTGGCGGTAAAATTTGGAGCCAAATATTTAGCGACGCTATCATATGACGATTTTATACATCGTCATATATACTATCAAAATTGTAAAGAAACGTGACGAATTATAGTATTCGTCATGTATTATATACTTTGTGTGACGAAATATTATGCGTCACTAAGAAAAATAATCACAAATTGTCAAATTTGTTGTAGTGTATCAATATGCATCATATTCTCTTTTAATCATGCTAAATTTATAAAACTGAACATATTCATTTTTGCACTCAAATCAATGCATTTTTAATAAAATTCATGTAAGTACTTTGTGCAAGCTCAAAGCCATGATTAAAAAATGAGTCTAAATCTCATGATATGCATCTGCACAATGTAGATGCAATCTTACAATCATGCAGTCAAATTCAATATCAATCATAGCACATATCACCTCATAATTAAGTTTCGTCGAGAAAACCTCAATATCCACAAGATCATGTATACAAAAGTTGTGTCTGTTCATCAAGTTCAATATCACAAAACTAATATTAAGACTCTCACCACCAATATAGGTCCTCTTAGAATCTCACTAATATATAAATATTATAAATTCAGAAAAATCATTTAAATATCAAATTAATGCAATATCAATAATATTAATTCTGAAACTTATCCATAATCAAAATTGAGATCATTTATCCATCAAAATATCATCACATATCCAAATTCCTCGATAATTCTCCAAAACTCAACGTTTGGATAGAAGATCACTAAATCGATATAAAAAAGTTATTATCGTTCGATTAAGTAATCCTATATAACCTAGACAATATAAATCTACTGCAGAGAAATATATAAATGTCTTACCGACTCCTATGCTTAGGGCTCGTGCATCGCCTAACCCAAATTCAAGTTGTCACTTTAGCACCTTGCTACACCTTAAACACGATAGTATCAGATTAGTACCAAATTACATTAGTTATGTTCTAATTTAATTTTATAAATGTTACACCTTGAAGTTGTCTTACCAGCTTAAAGCCTAACATGCGTTTAATCTGAGCTTCGCGCGCGAGTGCACCAAGTTTCGTGCGTACGTCGAGCTTGACACACTACCCTTTAAACATCATAATTAATTTAGTATGAATTCAATAAAATTCTAAATATATAAATAAATATATTTTAAACAGCAATGGCTTACCGATTAACTTGAGCCTAGGATTATACATATATATTTCCTTTTTCTTTTCTTTTCTTCCCTTTTCTTTTCTTTCCTCTTCTTTTTTTCTCTTTTCCTTGCTTCTCTTTTCTTTCTTTCTTTTCTTTCCTCCCTTGGCCCGATCATTCTTGATTCAACTTAAAATGGTAGTAAACTGCCCACCGACTACTGAATCACCCTAAAGACAGCCTTGAACAACCCCCCTTTACGTAGTACTGTCAAAATGGGCCAAGGCCCGTTGGGTCGGCCCGGCCTGGCCCATTTATTCAGGGCTTGGATTTCATTTTTGTAGCCCATTTAAGAAAAAGGGCTTTTTAGCCCAGCCCATTTAGGCCTGGGCTTAAATGGGCCAGCCCGTTTAATTTTTTAATAATATTAAAATTTTATTTTTATTTTAATTATTTATATGTTTAACATTTTAATCAAAGTAAAATATATAAAATTAATTCTATTTAGTATTACTAATTTACTTCAAACCAACCTAATGACTCATAACCTCTTACACATGCTATTTGGAAGGGGAAGAGTACATTTGCTTTAAGTGATGTAAGTTCATTTTTGTTTTTAAGTATATACTTTATTTTAAATTCTCTTTTGTAATGATAATTAATTTATTTTGAAAAGTCCAAGGATATAAGCTTTCAAAAGATTTGAAGCTATTCAAGTGGAAGAACCAAAATCTCAATTAGATCTTTATTTGGAAGAGCTAAAGATTATGGGTCACATGGTTAAAAATTTAAATGTGCTGCAATGATAGAAAGATCATAAGCCAAGATTTTCAAAGCTTGCAAGTATAGCTTGTGATATCTTGAGCATTCCAATAACAACAATAGCATCGGAGAGTTTTTTTAGTATTAGTTCTTGTGTTTTAAATAAGTATTGAAGTTCTCTAAATCATGAGAACGTGAAAACTTTTATTTGCATCCGAAATTGGATTCTTGGTTTTGAAGGTAACATTATTAATTAGTTGACAATTTTTAATCAATTCATAAGTTTAATTCTTGTGAGTTCTTATATTGTTCTATATTTATATTTGTAAATGGCAAAGTTGAAAAACAATTGATTGAATGTGATTGACACTATGGAGGAGATGGATGGACATGGATATATTTATCATGTTTTTGATTTTTAATATTGTTGAGACATGTTTTTCAGTATCTAGGTTTGTTAAAACAATTTATATTATGCTTGCTAAACTATTAATATGTAATATTCAAATGATGTTGAAGACTTGATGGATTTGATATGAATTTATTTGATGTTTGTTTAATATTTATTTCAAATTGTACTTTGTTTATTTACAAAATATGGGATTCTAATATAAAATTTAATTTTTTTTTAATTTTTTATATGGGCCGGCTTATTTAAGCCTGTTAGCCCTTAGGGTCGGATATGGACTTGCATTTTTAGGCCCATTTAACAAAATTGCTTTTTGGCTCGGGCCAGCTTTTAACAGTGCTACCTTTACGGCACATGAGGACCAGCCTTAACAGACGGCACTTCCAACCCTTAAAAACAGCCTAGAAACGCCATGTTCCTCATTCATTTGAACTCCCAAAACTCAGCCAAAACCAGCCAAATTGCCTTGTTCTTAAGCCTCATTCAGCCACTATCTTGGCTCCAAACAACCATTCAAAAGCCCTTGTATATTGCCCATAACCTACCTTTCAACCTTGATCTTCACACATCAGCTTCAACAGTCAACAGCCACCTCAAATCCTTTTTTCTAAACACCCTGCTTCTCCGCCTTGTATAACCTATTTAAGCATCCAAACTTCAGCCCAAAATGCCCTCTTAAACTACCTTCCCTATCATGCCTTTCATTTCAACCAACAACCACTTCCAAAGGCCACAAACAACAATGTTTCTTACAGCCTTTGTCCCCTGTTTCATGCCAATTCCAGTCTTTTTTCCTTCCAGTAGCTCTACATCACTGCTTCAGTTTTCTCTTCTGTTTCTTCTTCACATTTCACTCCTCTTTCCAACACCTAAATCCAACCCTTCAAGTCTCCTTAATATCACTTTAAAGCCCACGTTACAGCTTTCTTCTTCACCTGTTCCCAGCCTTCAAGGACCACCCCAAATAGCAGCAATAAACCCTGGTTCGGATCACCAATCAACGCTTAAATAGCCCTCAACAGCTCCTCCTTTTAGCTGTCGTTTCTGGCTTGGTTCTAGCCCTCACTCCTAGCCTTTCAACCTCCTGTTCAACACCTAAATGGTGCCTTGATTAGCACCTAAAACCATCAGGCAAGAGCTTGCATAAACCAACGCCAACCTTGCTTCAAACTACCAACAAAAAAAAAATTAGCGCCTCAACTTGCTTCAATTCGGTTTCTCTCTCGACCAGTTCTTCTTTGTCTCATTTGCTCTCTTTCTTTCACCACTCTTCTTCATTTTCTTGATTCTTTGAGCCTCACGTTCATCAACTTCAGCTTCATTCTTTCTTGTCCTATTATTATTATTCGGTTAAAGTTGATGATGGCAAAGGGTGTATATCGACAAGAGGTTTGCGTGAGAGAGATGAGGGACTGAGATAAAGGATGGCATCAGAAAGGGGTGAGATGATGGGAGGGAGTCAAGAGAAAGGTAAAGAGGCGAGGGGTGAGTTGAGTTGTTGAAATGGCAGGGCATTATGGTTTGGCGAGAGCTTTTTCCACCAAACCAGGTTTAAATTTTTTTATAATAAATTTATATAATCATAAAATATTTTTATATTATAAGAGTTATATATATCTTTTCATTATATATATACACACACACACACACATATATATGCACACATATGTTTGCACATGTAATTTATTTATGTTATTTTTACTTGATCACTAGTTTATATTTACCTTTGTGCGTACGTAAGCAAGCATGCTCATTGGATGCATTTATGTCAATACATATATGTACATTCCTCTCTCTCTCCATATATATATATATATAAGATGCATTTACATCTTTACTAAATTCATGCTCGCTAATATTCTGCATCTTTGTACATTTGATGCCCTCATGACTTTCGTTTCCTTTAAATTGAAACAATATTCATATGTGCAATCTCCAAAGGTACATCTTCACACTTAGTACGCTTCAATTCCATATTAGTTTATAGGTTTGAGATCGAGAATTTGAGGTCTTTACACTCTCCCCACCTTAGAAAATTTGGTTCCAAATTCCTCTATGTTATCCTAAACTAGGTGAGGGTACTTCGCTTTTATGAAACTCTCAAACTCTCATGTAGCCTCCACTAAAAAGTGATGCTGCCAAAGCACTTTTATCAAAGAAATCATCTTAGACCCTAATACCTTTTCCTTTCAGTCTAAAATTTGTTTCAATCTCTCAGCGTAACTCAAGTTGTCTTTGATCTCCTAAGGCTCATACCCAATCACGTGAGAGAGATTCAAATGATACTTTTTAAGCATAGACACGTGGAAGACACTGTGCATACCCGCTAGCTCTAGGGGTAACACTAATCGGTATACCACGCCACTCACTCTTTCTAGTATCTCAAATAGCCCAATGTATCGGGGCGTTAACTTCCCTTTCCTTCCAAACTTCATTATGCCTTCAAACTGAAAGATCTTCAAAATACTCTATCTCCAACTTGAAATTTCAAGTGTCTTCTTCGATTATCGATATGCTCTTCTTTCTGCTCTAAACTATCATTAACCTATCACATTTCAATTTCACGTTCTCAGAAGTATGTCTGCTAGGGCCTCACTATTTAGAATACATATTTTATTCCTATACCTTAGTAAACCATCTTAATCGATTCATAAGTAAGGCATTAGTTATGAGGCCAGTCACCACTATAATTATGTGAAGACCACGAAGTTTCCATACCTAGTTTGTAAATAAATAAAGGAATTAAATAAACTAAGTATTGAGGTGTACTCTGAAAAAAATTATATTATCATAAGTGATGAAACCGAAGATATAAGTTTAATGCATTTAACAATAAACAACTAATATATACAAATATATAAAATTGAGTGTATATAACTTACTTGTATATACCTTAATTCAATAAAAAAAATAAATAGATATTTTGTTAATTAATGGTATAAGTTAATGAATATATATATATGCACTTAAAAACCTAAGTGCATGTCTTATAAGTGATTAGATAATTAAAAGAACATATATATATGTATTTACTTAATTAAATAAAGGATACAAGTATATTAAACTAAATGTGATATATAAATGAGTATATGAAATACATATATAGAATAAATAAGAAAAATATATATTAAGTATAATATATAAATATATATATATATATTAGATATGAAAAATATATATATATATTATCATACCTTTCACTTATCATCCTCTCATCCCTCACCGACTCCATCTCTCTCACATTCCATATCTTTCCTTACTCCCTCATGCAAAGCTCTATACTAAGGCTTTGCTTGGTAGGAAAGATGGAAAGAGATGAGGATGGAAAATTTATTAATCTAAGGGTTAAGCTAAAAAATAGGAAAGTGGTTATGAAATCTAACTATTAGATTAACAAATTTTTCATCCTTACCTCTTTCTCTCCTTCCTATCAAGCAAAGCCTAAAACAGGAAATAAATGAAAGGAAGTAGAGGAATCGGTGCTGGAAAACATGACTGGGAACACGGCATTTGAGTGGCTTAGCAAGGCACTTCAATGCTGAACTTGGGCTCTGTTAGGGGCCGGTTCTAACTGCCGATAAGTATTATTCTTATTTGCAGCGCATCGTGGAGCATATATGTGATCACTTTAAGACAGTGGAGTTGGGTGGAGACAATTAGGATGTGGATGTTTAGCGGCAAGTTGTGCATGATGTGTACGCCATGGTAGTGAGATTGTCGAGGCATGCACCAACGCCTACACGTTGAACAGCATCATTGCCTCCACCTACAGCATCTCAGCCTCCACGTCCACCTTCACCCTCAGTAGCCTTATCTTTATCTCAGCAACTCCTCATTCATTTGCCAATATCAACATCACTTCCAACTCTACCAGCCACAGTGCCACCAACACCAGGACCATCACCAATAGCACCACCACCTCCAGCTCCATCAACAGCAGCACCAGCTTCAACTTCGCCACCTCCAGCACCATTAGTATATGTTAGGCAAAGAGGAGGAGAGAAAAGACTTTTTATTTTATATGTTCACTTTGACTTTTGTATAAAATGATATATATATATATATATATTTATATTACTTTTGTCTTATTACACCATCCATCATCATTTAATATTGTTTTCTTTATTTTATAGTTCAAATAAAAAGGTATCATAAATGAAGTGTAGATTTTGTAAATAAATTTAAATTTCATAATAAAATACAATGATGTTCAAGTTACATTGTACAAGAAAAAAAAATACATCATAGTTCATCCAGATTGTTTACTTCTTGAGTCGCAACATCTGTGTTTAACGAGAATAATAATTTGAAATCTTTAATTCAAGACACATATGGATACTCCCACTCTCAAGCGCATTCATATCGATACCTACACCAGTTGTTTGTGATCAGAGGTATCGATGCTCTCTGCTCCACAAAGGCCTGCAACAATGCATTATATTTTGTGAAATGTGAAAACTTAAAATAATACCAAACTTTACTTGTGATCCATAATTGAACAAAATGACAGTTGTTCACAAATCCAATAGCAATCAACCTATGATCCAATGAGGGAGGTGCAATAGATCTAAGTGGAAGATATGTCAAGTACTGTTTGGTAGATAACTGGACAAATATGATGTCATACCTTGATGATATCAAATGACCCATGTCTGGTAAGGACATCCAATTATCCTTAGCTACCGTGTTGAAACACACCAAGGGCTGCATCAATTTATCAACACGCTCTTGACATCCATAAAAGCACACATAATCATCTCGATGTTGACTTAATTCATCCATCAAACGTTGTCGCACTTGTTGCCATGCATCTACATTTATGCACAACAACCCAACGATAGCTCTAAATCCACGGTGTCCATTAAACTTAACATCAACAACATTGTGAATGAATGGAGATTTCTCCACTGGAAAAGAATTTGCATATCGAAGCTTGCCACTTTGATGATGCACTTGTAAATTCTTCCTCCTCCTCGGCAGTTTCACTGAACTTGTCGTTATAAGTGAAATGGTACTGTCTTGACCAAATTCGACAATCTCAAAATAAGAAGGCTCCCGTCAGGTTGTTGTGTCCATCTTCAATGCTCAAGGACGACCCTTTGTCTTAGCCATTTTCAATTGGAGGAACTAAGAATGTTATTGTCGACTCACCTAATTCTCTTAACTTTTTTTCAAGGCTAGTTTCCCTAAAATGTCACATGCATCGAACCGTCTAACAACTATCTCCCACTCAGGATCCAATGTCAACTATTGCATCTCATTAACATTGGACTTCGTCAACTCCAATTTCCTCCGATGCGAATGCATTGTAGATAAGGGAATATTGTCCAAATGGTGCATATTCAAATATCTCATGAGCACACAATAACCCATGTGTGCTTCTCATTACACAACCATAAGAGGAAATATCAACATCTGCATCCTTTGCTCACTTCGCCTCCTTCAAAATCATACTCAATGCTATCCTTGAGATCAATCCCCGTAAGTCCTTGAATAATGATGGCCTAAAGTTGTGGTCAACAACGATAAGGCTTGCCTCAAATGAAGCCTTTAAGTCCGTATGTTATAGCTCAATCAAAAAGTAGATAATATTCCAAGATGTTTCAAAGGCACCTTGAGACGATTTAAGGTGTTGTTTCAACTTTGCATGTGCACTCTCCACTCTACAACAAATTAGAACATGTATTAATTATAAACACAATCAATTATTGAAAACAAACGTAAACTTAAAATATCACAATACACCTACCTATTAGTTGTCACATTGCCAAAATGTATTACTTTATCCGTCCAAGCTGTAACAAATCACATTTTATGCTTTCCAACCAAGTGTCCATCATATATTGCAGCACTTTTGGATAACTATGATAATCCAAGTGCATTAAGCTTAAATGCCTCTCATACTCCTCCTCCGTCAATAGAACATAAGAACGCTTCAAGATGCCATAAATGCATCCCACCTATCCATGCGCTCAAATTAGTTTTTGCTGTTGGCAAGCACATTTTTCGATATATGCCATTTGCATAACAGATTGGTTGTGAATAGAAATACTATTTCAACTGCATTTATCAATACCAAATCTTGATCTATGATAATGAAAGATGGTGATGCAACACATGTCATTAAACTTTTTAACTTCTACAACACCCAAGTGTAGTTCTCCTTACACTTGGCCTCCATGTATACAAATGCAATCGAAAAAGTAAAATTCGTTGATGTCACACCAACGATCTTGAGGAGTGGCAATCGATATCTATTTGTTTTATATGTACTATCCATAATCAACACATGTAGGAAGGCATGGAACAAATCATCAATGTAGGATGAGCCCAAAACAAGTCTTTCACAACATCAGTTGACTCATTACTTCGATGCTACTCTACGTATTTACACTCATTCAACCGTTTCATCAATTGTTGCATTTGTGACCCACCAGCTTTTTCAATCGATCTATAGGCTTGCCGTGCATTGTAAATGGTCTTCATAGTGCTAATGTTCTTCTCATTCTTGTTTTTCAATGTCATGAGTAATGTTGTAGTTTGACCATGTTTTTGGTCATATCAGCAACAACATTATTCTCCTCAGCTAACAATCTTGCAGCAAATGAATGACCCTCAAAATGCCTCGCAGGTGCATGATTGTGCATCCCACTGACTACTCTAACTCACCGCTCATCATCTTTTTCTAATTTGACACCCACTAGCTCAAATGGACAACCACATTTCTTCTTTCCCATACTGTTACGAGCTGATTTGTTTGTTTTTACCGCCTTCTTTTTTTTACTCTCTAAATCTTCTACTTCGTTTACAAGTGAGTTGTAATCTAGGTTTTACTGAAAAATTACAGGTTCAGATCCTGTAATCACAACTACAAAGCCTACATTTCTCCTCACCTCCCTTGCCCATGTGATTAACTGTTCCCGAGTATAAAAACTTGCAAAAATATACTAATATTAATAAATCTCAACTTACCTTGAACTAAAGATAATATTGCAGTTCAAATTATCACACATTGTTCGTCATAAATGACTCAGTGCACTCAAATTAAGAAGACTTTGCTTCTTGTTGGTAAACTAATAATCTTATGTAATACTACAAATATCAAACAAATTATTAGTTTTATTACATAACAATTAATTAAATAACTAAATAGATAACAAAAATGTTAAATTTTTTCAATTTAAAGGGTCTTGACAATGCACTACCATTTCTAAAGCCTCCTGGCAGTTCACAATTGTTGAGCCCTCCTTAGGAGGATTCGACAGCCCGCTACCACACCATTCTACTTCGCTTCCGGTATGGACTTGCAAGGAGCTCCAATGTAGTCCCGGCAATTCTTTGTTGGAAGCATCGAAACTTATTTTTTTGGGTTTTTTAAACAAAAATATTGGAAATTTTTTTTAAAACAATTTCCTCATAATAACGTACCTCTATAGGAATCTCGCACATTTCATCCACATATTTATTTATAAATAAATTTTTGCTTGAGTCATTAGAACATTACTCCATTATTTTGATTTTTGAATTAGATTTGGTTGGGGTTTGTTTAAGGTGAGTGTATGGAGAATGATGGAAAAAGGGAAAAAGTTGAATGAGATTTGGCTTTTGGATGATGAGGGTAAAATCATAATGTTGTATAGGGATATTTTTGCATTAGAAATTTTATTTATTTAGGTGCATCTAGCATCCCTTAATATATGACTAGTACCTCTCAAACGCTAATCAAGCGACAATGGACATCCTTTGCCAAGTCCTGGCCCATTTTACTTTCATTCCATATTAATTTTAGGAGGAGCTGACAAACTATATAGCAAGATGGGGGTCAGGTGCCGACAGTTTCTATTTCAGTATTTTTGATTGGTATTGATGCTTATCTCTAGAGCTCAACCTGACTTTCTGAGGGTTTCAATTTTAGGATGTAGCTAATCATCCGTTGTTTTTCTTTCATTTCTTAAAGCGCTTGGTTTTTGTCTCAGATCTGTCTAATAAACATTGCATTTTGGCTTATTCCAAATTTTGAAGACTAAATTATCATGAAAAATTGCAGAATCTGGTGTAATGGATAAAAACTTTGATAGCAAGGGCAGTGGGGGCGGTAGGCATCGCTTTCAGAGAATACCTCGACACTCGCTCGCTCATCTCAAGCTGGATCCTGTTGTTATTTTTCTCTCTTCTTTTCCTACATCTTGATTCTTGCATTTGTTTATTTTAATTTTGCACTCACCAAAAACTAATAACTCAAAACTAGGAAGAACAAAATTAAAGTTTCAAATCCGTCGTGTTTGCCTATTTATATATTTTACAAAATGTAAATTCAAAAGTGATTTTTTAATGGTAAAACTGAATTTTTATGATTTGCTGGACTTAGCTTCATGAAAATTTAGAGTAGTGGCCACATCTAACTGAACTCATTTAGTGCTATAGAAAGATGATAACAAATATTGCCACTATGAAAGTATCAGTCCTGTGGGATACTAATATGGAGACGGGTTAGATTCTAGTTACTGTGTACTTTCTCTTTAAAACATATTTATTTACTAATTTACACCATATTTGCTATGGTATTTGTGGTACTTTAGCAGAAATGCAATTGGCGAGACAAATTGCAGTTAAATATGTAAATGATGATAACATCCTAAGTTCCTCGTGAAGGCAATTTAACAACACTAATTTTATGAAAGTTGCGATAGTAAAACAATTATCTTTCTATTTTTTCTTTTTCTCCTACTTCATTACCTTCTTCAAATTGCAGTATTTCCTCTTAGTTTACCATTAGCGGTAATTTGCCATAAAATTTGTTGATGTATTAGTAGCATTTCGATTCTTCTTACCCAGCATATGAACCAGCTTTTGACTAAGGTAATGAGAGGTCAATGATGGTCAAAAGGATTTTGTCATGACCTAAAGGCCGTGACGTACACTTAACACTCAAACTTTATTTACAATTTACCAAATTTACGAACTAAATTTTTCTTTTCCACTTTAAGGTTTGTATTCGGTGTCAGTGTCACCTTTAAACTAAATTCGCTTTCTTAATTTGATTTACATTCACCGTTTAATTTGCCATCTCTTAAGACCACTCGACTTACCTAATATTCTAATTCAATATTAAACTGATAAAAGAAAAACATCGAAAACTCCCCTTTATAAAAAATCGATTTTCCCCAGATCAATAACTTGCAAAATAATCAACTATTTCCAACAGCATATTTCCAATCCAAAATTCTCAGTCTATTTCCCTATATATTACACATACTTTCAAAATCATCAATTACATATATATGGCATTTCATAACTCATAGCTGTCACAATTCGCTTCTTGGATCGCACTCGATAATCATATGAGTCTATAATAATCTAGAACGATCCTAAGTTACATCCCAGAATAATTCCATAAGCATGTACTATGCATTTAAAATGTCATACATAATAAACAAAATAATCATTTTTATACCTCAAGCGAAACAAAAACAGCACTCGGAGGACTCAAACTAATATTGCAAATAAAGATCGTCCCCGAGGCCTTGCACCAAAGCTCCACGTGTGGAGTCTAGCTCGTATGATCTGCGATGTTGTTAGAAAGGGGTGAGCAAAACCACGGCTCAGTAAGTAGCTTAAGTAAATAGATACTAGGCTCATGTCGATCTATCTGTACACAATTATATGGTAGCAAATAACATGACATATATGCATGACGTTGTATTCTGTGCATTGATGTATCTACATAAAACCTCAAATACTGAAACCATTACTGATCACAAACAGATTTCGGATGCACTTACTTCAAAGCAGAGAATAATACTAAAAACTAATAATCAATCACTGTAGGCACGAGGCCTTAAGATACTAAAAACTGATACAGATATCAAAAAAAGATTCTGATGCATTTTATTCAAACAAATAACCTTACAGAAAACTTATAATCTATCAAATTAGGCATAAAGCCTTAAAGTGCTGATAGTGAATACCGATAGAGTTTAGGCATGAATCCCTGATAACTGATACTGATACTGATGTCCATCCTAGCTAGTAATGGAGTAGGTGTCACAAGCAACACAATACCTATGGCCATAGATTATGCTCCAGTCTCGTTGATCAGTCGAGAGTTGGAACTTGTCTGTTGATTTCTCAGACAAGCCTGATAATGCCTAGAGCTCGAGGCTCGTAAGGCGCAGATACTGATACTGATACTAATGGTCTAGAGCACAAAGCTCAATAGACGGGTAATAGAACCTAAAGCAAGGCTCAATAGGTTCAAGTGACCCAAAGGTCAATGGATTTGCTTGCACTCGAAAACATATCGGAAAACATTTCTTTTGTGTAGCTCTTAACTTCCATAGAATTCAAAATACTGATAAGAAACGTTTTCGAACTTTAAATATACAAGATTTTCGACTAATTTCAAAGTTGACTCAAACCAAAAAAATCTTTAAGTTAAACAGTATGCAAGTCCTTATACATAAAACGAACTCGTGCATAAAATAGCTTGCATTAAAACATATTATATGTAAATGCATGTATGCATCCGTAAAAGCTCCTTTATGCATAATGCACTGCTACTAAGTGTAGTCTAATATGGACCATGCATACCTGTACTTAACTTACTCAAACACAGTAACAAGTTCATATAAGGGTCTCGAAACTAGCGTTTTTCATGTTATTCAACATGTGGGCTTGGCTAGTTACAACATACTACATAGAAAATGGTATTTTAATTCCAGCCCAAGCATTTTTCCAAATTTATGATTTAAACCTTTCTTTACGTCTTACCTTATTAGCTCGATCGACGATATTTCATCCCTTAATTCATAAGCTAACTTAATTAATAAAGAGATTTAATTGTTTCCTACGAAATGGTTCTAGTAAAGCTTACTTAACCCACTTACCTTGTGCCCTTAGCAAGTATCTTCCTCAAGTTGCCCAAGTCAAAGTTCAGCCTTTTACACTGCTCCGATTCACTACAATTACAATTCATTTCCCATCTCAATAACATGTCCTCACCAGCTTAATCATGCACCAAAAACACATATTCTAGAACCATGATTACTTAAGTCATTCCTTTAGTAAGAATTTATTTTTCATTATCCTACAATTCTTTATTTATATATATATATATATATGGCATGCATATTTATATATTTATATACACACACATCAATCTTAGCCAAACGTATACTTTCTTACTCTTGAAAATATTCTCTTAACTAAATTTCATATCGCCCGTACTCCTCAAATATCCAATTAACTTCTATACATTGAATTTATCCTTATAATTCGCAAGTGACCTATAGTCATACAGATATATATACCTTATATCCTAGTGATATCACATAAGCTACTCATAAGTATATTAATTCGCATTTCCCATGCTCATCATATCATTGATATTCATATATCTGTATATATGTGTGTATATATATATATTCCTTATATATTATTGCGTCTCAATCTTTAATCATCACCATCATCACACGATTCTAACTATACTTATACGATATTATTCTAACTCTGAATTATATAAACATCTTACCAAATTTCAGAAGTTTAGCACTTAGCAATCTCAAGCTTTGGCCAAATCTCACAAGTCGTGCCTTCTTGATGGAATTTCTACAATTAATCACAAATAAAGCTTAGAACAATTTATAAGACTATATAAAATTTATTAAATTTATCACAACTTCTTACCCCTTCCAAACTATAGCCTAAGAAATTCACAAAATCTTTCATTCTTCCTTTTCTTTCCTTTTCTGTCTTTTCTTGTCTTTCTTGCTGCCCTAGCCTTCAGTTTCCCTCCTTGCAGCCTTTGTTTTAGGCACCAAGGCAGCACATTTTTAGCTTCCATTTTTGCCTCTTTTCTTCCACGTCTCACAGCCTTTGGTGTCACTCCAATTCTAGCCTTATAGCAGCAACCAACAACCACCTATAACACCAAGAATCAACCTTAAACTCAACCCTTAATTCCTTATTCATCACTGTTCGGGCAGCTTAAAAAAAATACCTTTTGAACAACCACAAATGCTGCCCCTGTTCCGGCCCGTTTCAACACACTTCAACCACATTACAATCCTACTAAATCAGCCTTATCACTTCTTTATTACAATCTTAACACAGCCCTTTTTAACATCCTTAACCTTACTCAAACTGTTAGCTGAGAGCCTTCAAAATCCTATTTTTAATCCCCTTTAGTCAGCCTCCACAGCAGCCCGAATGGCACCCTCTCGTCCTTAGTCCATCCCCTGTCCCGATCTCTCCCTTTTTTTTTTAACATCCTATTCGATGCCCTGTCCAGCCATTGGTTTATTGTCCTGATCAACACCCAAATTAGCTAAGCTACACCCCAGTACAGTCGTTGTTTTACTCATTTAAACCCTCTTGCATGGTGGTTTGGCTAGCGCCATCTCAGCTCCCAAAAGGCCACCGAATAGCCTTCAAATAGTTCTGTCCAGGCCTCAAGAAACACCCCTGAAATCAGCTCACTCGAATAGCTTTTAAACTCAACATTTCTAGCCTTTAAATGCCTCCCAGACCCAACTCCAAATTAGGTCTCATAAGGCTCTCAAAACCATCCCTAAAATAGCCAAATCACCATCGAAACAACAATTGAAACTAGCCCAAACGCAGTTCTCCTTCACACGTGTTCTGCTTCAGTTTTCTTTTTTTTTTCTCTCGGATTCACTCTCACATTCTCGGCTCCCTCACCTTACACTCATTTCAATTCTTTTCTTTCCTTTTTAATTCTCTCCCTCTCATCACCTCTTTGTTTCTCTTTTTAATGGCTTTTGTTAAAGCCACAGATAATAGGGTGATGGTCTGCACTTTGCAGACCATCACGTGAAGTTTGGTGGGATAATATCCCATCAAACTCCACTAACTTTAATGGGTTTTTTATATATATATATATGTATATATATTTAGTTACTTTTATATATTTTTTTAAAGGTTATTTATATATATTTGTCCATTTTATATCTTTACATCTTAAAATATATATATATTTTTAAATATATATTTTTCTTTATTCATATATATATGTCTTTATAAATTTCCATGGTTACATTTACATAAATATATCCATATTTATCTATAGATATACACATTAATTTATCTTTATTAACTAGATTATATGTATGCATACATAGGTATATATACACATTGCATGTAATACTTGATATATTTGTATATGTATATATATATATATTCTTTATTTAATTAATATATATTAATGTCACTTATCCTCTATTATTCGTTTATCATGTACGTTAAATTCCTATGACTTCTATCCACCATAATTCTTATAAAACTGAAATTGAAAATTTCTTATACTGCTCATACATGATATCATCACTTCATAATGGTCACATTTCCAAAAATACATCTCAATGCTCATTTTTATTCAATTACACATTAATTTACATGTTCAGGATCGAAAATTAGCGGTTCTCACATATATATATATATATTTCCTAAGTTATCCATTCAGTTAAATTCATAAAAATTTAAACATCTTTTAATTAAATGAATTTCCTTCACTCTTGAATACTACATATTAACTTATATAAGTCTAAGGTAATCGATTTACTAATCGAGATCAAAAATTGTGGTTGTCACATCCTCCCTACCTTAGAAAATTTGGTCCTCCAAATTGCTCCAAGTCATGCTAAAGTAGGTAAGGATACTTTTCTTTCATCAAACTCTCTAACTCCTTCTTAGCTTCTTCTGCAAAGTGATGCTAGCGGAGCATTTTCACTAAATAAATGGTCTTACACCTCAATACTTTATCTTGTGATCCAAAAATCCAAATTAGCTTCTCAATATAACTTAAGTCTTTGATTTCCAACAACTCATACTTAATCATGTGGGAGGGATTCATATGATATTTCCTAAGCATGGATATATGAAGGGCGTTGTGCACACCTGATAGTTCTGGGGGTGGCGCTAATTGGTATGCAATGTCACCCACTCTTCAAGTATCTCGAATGACTTAATGTGAAGAGGATTCAACTTTCCTTTCTTACTAAACCTCATTAAACCTTTAAATAGAGATCTCTTCAAGGAAACTCAATCCCTAACTTGAAACTTTAAGTGTCTTCTTCGATTCTCAGCATAACTCTACGGTCGCTAACCAATCACATATTGACTTTATATTCTTAGAAACTTTCTCTAGCATACTTCTTTGTTAGGGCACTGAGTGAATTAGTAGCCTTCATAGCTAGGAAGTGTGCAGACCTTGTCAATCCCTCAATAATAACCCAGATTTCATCGTGACTTCTGCTATCTTAGGGTACTCCATGGTGAAGCCCATAATTACGTGTTCCTATTTCCAAGTTAGCACATGTAAAGGATTGAGCAATCTCGGTGGATTCTAGTGCTCAATCTTAACCTTTTTTTTTGTACGCTAAACATCTGGACACAAAGGTCACTATATTTTCTTTGTACCAGCCCAATGGTACACTTCACGTAAATTCTTGTACATCTTTGTATTCCTCGGGTGCATTGTCTACCTGGAATTGTGTGTCTCTTCCATTATTTGTCTCTTTAAAGCCTCACTGTCTAGAATGCATATCTTGTCCTTATACCTTAGTAAACCATATCAATTGATTCATAAGTATGAAACTAACCATGATGCCAATCACCATTATAATCATCTATCTCAAATCACCTCAACATGGTTTCCACATTACGCTAAATACATTCATCACGTGTTATACCAATAAAGTCAACAATTTACATCTTGTATCTACGTTTCTTATGCACTACACAACCTTATATACGCTCATTAGTCAATGGGAGCACATAATATTTATAAACATGTACTTTTACATAAGCATCCTACATAACAAGAACCACAAAATGTCGTAATTCAATATTTTCTCAATCTTGTTACCACAACAATAATCAAAATTAACAATTCTCCATGGCCTCAATGAATCTGTCACACATCAATTAACTATCTCTCAACAATACTTCAAGACACAAAATCAGTTTACAATGATCATTATACTCGGTGAACACGACACTCCTCATGCATATCACAGATACTGTTTTCAAGACATCATTATCGTAATGTTATAGAGTAACTGACCTATGTAGCCTATTTCCACAAGGTCACACTCCAAGTTTTCCCACTTAATTTACTCGATGGGTTATAATTCACTTTTTCACAAGAAAGTAATTCACTACAGACACATCACGTTCCACAATCATTGATTATGTTCACTTATGATCAGATTTCCACTTTCTTACAGATAATTCATTTGTACCAACCATTGCATAGCATTATAAAATCATACGCATCAATTCCAATCCATCCCCACATGAGCCTCTCACTTCCTCTACAATCCACATAATAGCATAATCTTAATTCTCACTTTTGTAATACACAAATGTATACATATACAATTACATAAGTAAATATACTCTTAGTGCATGATACCTCACAAGCATAATTTCTTACTCTTATCATCTTAATCACACCACCAAGGTGAATCCTTAATCCCTTTCTACATCAGAAGCTATTAGACTAGGTCAATATCAATAGAATAATAAGACGATCTCGAATTTCTTATCTCATACAATTTTAACTTTCTCATCAATTTGTTATCTTGCACAACATGTTCTAACAATCTCCAATTTCTATTCAAAGACCTCTTTTTATAACATGTTGTGTCCATTTTGAGTCTAATAGTGAGAAATCTGAAGAGCCTTCTAGGTTCTGAATCCACATAGTTCAAAATCATAAAGTTCAATTCATTAGACTTTCAAAATTCACGTAGCTCAAACGGTATATTTCCAAAGGTCGAACACTTTCCTAAGTCCATGTACATCGCAAATCATATACCTTTCAAATCATATAGTTTCTGAAATCCATACACTTTTCAAAATATACAAGATTCAATACATTTTTCAAGTCCATAAAGAGGTTAGGCAATTATTTCTCTTAAGACATCACAATAAAGTCCACTTTCTGTCACACATGGTGGACAAATTTGAATAAATTTCCTACCACTATTGTTGTCAAACCTAAAATCCTACTGATCCCCTCCAATAGATCTAATCGAACCATTCTTAATTGACATTCATTAAAGATGCCTAATCCTTCAAAATCCAAAACTTTCATATCTTGATATCATTTTTCCAATTCTAATAGTTTTCAATACCAATCTGGATTCTGCATTCGATCAAATCCTATACCTTTTTGGTATAATAAGTTCATTGACATAATGTGGTTCAATCCTATCTTTTGTTTCAAACATAAGGTTTTATAGAACAATACTTGCCAAAGGCTAAATGTATGGTTCAAACTTTAGGCCATCGTATGACCTATTTCTTAAGCCAAATAGTGCCAGGTCACTATCATTTCTATCAAACACGACATCACATTCACGAGTTTTTGATAAGTATACCACATCAATCTCCAAATCACATAAGCCATTGAGCCTCTACTGATATCACTCCAATACATTTAGAACAAAAGAAATAATCATTTATTACTTCGTTACTTGTCAAGACATATCATATACAGATTAGGTAGGGAAAAGGTTACAATTTTCTTATAATAATGTACACTAGCATGATGGGTGCCTATCTAATCCATACCCAAAATGAGACCAATGTCATAAATGTGCAACAATATCGAATCTACTATTAGGTTTCTATCTTCCACCTTCACTTTACACTAATGATACGCACACTTTTTTTATCTAAGATTTTCTTGAAAGGAGCGCTAATAAACAATAGCTAATATAGAGGTTTTGACTCTATATGCAACCTACTAGCAAGTGTAGTTGATGAGAGTGATAGAGTTGGAAGTGGAAATCGATAGTTTTCGAGCCAATCTCCCAAGCTTACTTTTACACCCAGTCTCCTCATTTTTGAATTAATCAGAATAGGAACTTATACTAAGAGCAGATCAATCTTAGTACAAGTTGATAATGGTAAGTTACATGTAGACAATACACAGTATATGGGATGTAATACTAATAACGATCTCTATGACACTGACACGCACTAGACAAACCATGCCCTGATACCATTTAATTTGTCATGACCTAAAGGCCGTGACGTACACTTAACACTCAAACTTTATTTACTATTTACCAACTTTACGAACTAAATTTTTCTTTTTCACTTTAAGGTTGGTATTCGGTGTCAGTGTCACCTTTAAACTAAATTCGCTTTCTTAATTTGATTTACATTCACCGTTTAATTTGCCATCTCTTAAGACCACTCGACTTACCTAATATTCTAATTCAATATTAAACTGATAAAAGAAAAACATCGAAAACTCCCCTTTATAAAAAATCGATTTTCCCTAGCTTAATAACCTGCAAAATAATCAACTATTTCCAACAGCATATTTCCAATCCACAATTCTCAGTCTATTTCCCTATATATTACACATACTTTCAAAATCATCAATTACATATATATGGCATTTCATAACTCATAGCTGTCACAATTCGCTTCTTGGATCGCACTCGATAATCATATGAGTCTATAATAATCTAGAACGATCCTAAGTTACATCCCAGAATAATTCCATAAGCATGTACTATGCATTTAAAATGTCATACATAATAAACAAAATAATTGTTTTTATACCTCAAGCGAAACAAAAACAGCACTCGGAGGACTCAGACTAATATTGCAAAAAAAGATCGTCCCCAAGGCCTTGCACCAAAGCTCCACGTGTGGAGTCTAGCTCGTATGATCTGCGTTGTTGTTAGAAAGGGGTGAGCAAAACCACGGCTCAGTAAGTAGCTTAAGTAAACAGATACTAGGCTCATGTCGATCTATATCTACACAATTATATGGTAGCAAATAACATGACATATATGCATGACGTTGTATTCTGTGCACTGATGTATCTACATAAAACCTCAAATACTGAAACCATTACTGATCACAAATGGATTTCGGATGCACTTACTTCAAAGCAGAGAATAATACTAAAAACTGATAATCAATCACTGTAGGCACGAGGCCTTAAGATACTAAAATCCGATACATATATCAAAAAAAAGATTCTGATGCATTTTATTCAAACAAATAACCTTACAGAAAACTGATAATCTATCAAATTAGGCATAAAGCCTTAAAGTGCTGATAGTGAATACTGATAGAGTTTAGGCATGAATCCCTAATAACTGATACTGATACTGATGTCCATCCTAGCTAGTAATGGAGTAGGTGTCGCAAGAAACACAATACCTATGGCCATAGATTATGCTCCAGTCTCGCTGATCAGTCGAGAGCTGGAACTTGTCTGTTGATTTCTCAGACAAGCCTGATAATGCCTAGAGCTCAAGGCTCGTAAGGAGCAGATACTGATACTGATACTGATGGTCTAGAGCACAAAGCTCAATAGACGGGTAATAGAACCTAGAGCAAGGCTCAATAGGTTCAAGTGACCCAAAGGTCAATGGATTTGCTTGCACTCAAAAACATATCGGAAAATAGTTCTTTTGTGTAGCTCTTAACTTCCATAGATTTCAAAATACTGATAAGAAACGTTTTTGAACTTTAAATATACAAGATTTTCGATTTATTTCAAAGTTGACTCAAACCAAAAAAATCTTTGAGTTAAACAATATGCAAGTAGTTATACATAAAAAGAACTCGTGCATAAAATAGCTTGCATTAAAACATATTATATGTAAATGCATATATGCATCGGTAAAAGCTCCTTTATTCATAATGCACTGCTACTAAGTGTAGTCTAATATGGACCATGCATACCTGTACTTAACTTACTCAAACACAGTAACAAGTTCATATAAGGGTCTCGAAACTAGCGTTTTTCATGTTATTCAACATGTGGGCTTGGCTAGTTACAACATACTACATAGAAAATGGTATTTTAATTCCAGCCCAAGCATTTTTCCAAATTTATGATTTAAACCTTTCTTTACATCTTACCTTATTAGCTCGATCGACGATATTTCGTCCCTTAATTCATAAGCTAACTTAATTAATAAAGAGATTTAATTGTTTCCTACGAAATGATACTAGTAAAGCTTACTTAACCCACTTACCTTGTGCCCTTAGCAAGTATCTTCCTCAAGTTGCCCAAGTCAAAGTTCAACCTTTTACACTACTCTGATTCACTACAATTACAATTCATTTCCCATCTCAATAACATGTCCTCACCAGCTTAATCATGCACCAAAAACACATATTCTAGAACCATGATTACTTAAGTCATTCCTTTAGTAAGAATTTATTTTTCATTATCCTACAATTCTTTATTTATATATATATGGCATGCATATTTATATATTTATATACACACACATCAATCTTAGCCAAACGTATACTTTCTTACTCTTGAAAATATTCTCTTAACTAAATTTCATATCGCCCGTACTCCTCAAATATCCAATTAACTTCTATACATTGAATTTATCCTTATAATTCGCAAGTGACCTATAGTCATACAGATATATATACCTTATATCCTAGTGATATCACATAAGCTACTCATAAGTATATTAATTCGCATTTCCCATGCTCATCATATCATTGATATTCATATATCTGTATATATGTGTGTGTATATATATATTCCTTATATATTATTGCATCTCAATCTTTAATCATCACCATCATCACACGATTCTAACTATACTTATACGATATTATTCTAACTCTGAATTATATAAACATCTTACCAAATTTCAGAAGTTTAGCACTTAGCAATCTCAAGCTTTGGCCAAATCTCCACAAGTCGTGCCTTCTTGATGGAATTTCTACAATTAATCACAAATAAAGCTTAGAACAATTTATAAGACTATATAAAATTTATTAAATTTACCACAACTTCTTACCCCTTCCAAACTATAGCCTAAGAAATTCACAAAATCTTTCATTCTTCCTTTTCTTTTCCTTTTCTGTCTTTTCTTGTCTTTCTTGCTGCCCTGGCCTTTAGTTTCCCTCCTTGCAGCCTTTGTTTTAGGCACCAAGGCAGCACATTTTTAGCTTCCATTTTTGCCTCTTTTCTTCCACGTCTCACAGCCTTTGGTGTCACTCCAATTCTAGCCTTATAGCAGCAACCAACAACCACCTATAACACCAAGAATCAACCTTAAACTCAACCCTTAATTCCTTATTCATCACTGTTCGGGCAGCTTAAAAAAAATACCTTTTGAACAACCACAAATGCTGCCCCTGTTCCGGCCCGTTTCAACACACTTCAACCACATTACAATCCTACTAAATCAGCCTTATCACTTCTTTATTACAATCTTAACACGGCCCTTTTTAACATCCTTAACCTTACTCAAACTGTTAGCTGAGAGCCTTCAAAATCCTATTTTTAATCCCCTTTAGTCAGCCTCCACAGCAGCTCGAATGGCACCCTCTCGTCCTTAGTCCATCCCCTGTCCCGATCTCTCCTTTTTTTTTAACATCCTATTCGATGCCGTGTCCAGCCATTGGTTTATTGTCCTGATCAACACCTAAATTAGCCAAGCTACACCCCTGTACAGCCGTTGTTTTACTCATTTAAACCCTCTTGCATGCTGGTTTGGCTAGCGCCATCTCAGCTCCTAAAAGGCCACCGAATAGCCTTCAAATAGTTCTGTCCAGGCCTCAAGAAACACCCCTGAAATCAGCTCACTCGAATAGCTTTAAAACTCAACATTTCTAGCCTTTAAATGCCTCCCAAACCCAACTCCAAATTAGCTCCCATAAGGCTCTCAAAACCATCCCTACAACAGCTAAATCACCATCGAAACAACAATCGAAACTAGCCCAAACGCAGTTCTCCTTCACGTGTGTTCTGCTTCAGTTTTCTTTTTTTTTCTCTCAGGTTCACTCTCACATTCTCGGCTCCCTCACCTTACACTCATTTCAATTCTTTTCTTTCCTTTTTAATTCTCTCTCTCTCTTCGCCTCTTTGTTTCTCTTTTTATTGGCTTTTGTTAAAGCCACAGATAATAGGGTGATGGTCTGCACTTTGCAGACCATCACGTGAAGTTTGGTGGGATAATATCCCATCAAACTCCACTAACTTTAGTGGGTTTTATATATATATATATAGTTACTTTTATATATTTTTTTAAAGGTTATTTATATATATTTGTCCATTTTATATCTTTACATCTTAAAATATATATTTTTCTTTATTCATATATATATATATATATGTCTTTATAAATTTCCATGGTTACATTTACATAAATATATCCATATTTATCTATAGATATACACATTAATTTATCTTTATTAACTAGATTATATGTATGCATACATAGGTATATATACACATTGCATGTAATACTTGATATATTTGTATATGTATATATATATATTCTTTATTTAATTAATATATATTAATGTCACTTATCCTCTATTATTCGTTTATCATGTACGTTAAATTCCTATGACTTCTATCCACCATAATTCTTATAAAACTGAAATTGAAAATTTCTTATACTGCTCATACATGATATCATCACTTCATAATGGTCACATTTCCAAAAATACATCTCAATGCTCATTTTTATTCAATTACACATTAATTTACATGTTCAGGATCGAAAATTAGCGGTTCTCACATATATATATATTTATTTCCTAAGTTATACATTCAGTTAAATTCATAAAAATTTAAACATCTTTTAATTAAATGAATTTCCTTCACTCTTGAATACTACATATTAACTTATATAAGTCTAAGGTAATCGATTTACTAATTGAGATCAAAAATTGTGGTTGTCACAGATTTTTAGAAACCCCTTGGACGTACTTTGGTAGGTTTGAATCTTATTGCTTCTTTACAATTTCCCTTTGGTATTATTGGTTTTTTTTGGATTAATTTCTCATTGAATGATTCTTTCCTTTTTGGGGTGGCTGACCATCATGGATTGAAGATCTCTATCAAAGTTCTGTCCCTTTCCTTTCAAGCCAAGCTTGTTGGTTATGGTTAGCTTTCCACCTTTATATTTGACAGGATGCTCTCACTTCTTATTATCGTCTTGTTGCTTTCATTCTTTTTGTTTTTTTCTTGGTTTCTGACTTAGTTAAGTATCTTTTTCTCAGAGCCATTCTATGGAGCCGTTTGCATATATAATAGAGAAAGAAGAGATAACCTTTCCGAAGATTTTAATTTTCTGTGTTACTGAGTGAAATATAGGATATAAGCAATAAAACCATTTATGCCCATTCGTTTCATATAAGGAGATAATTTTCAATAAATGATGACCAATGAATCTTTGTTTCTGTCGCTTTCTTGACAGGCTAAAGTTTCTTTAGAACCTAGTGGAATATTTGTTGGAAAATTGGTTGTGTGTGTGATATTAATTTTGTGTAGAAATTGATTTTGAGGTGGAGAAGAAAATAATGATATACATGAGTTGACGAAATCAACAACTTTATATTATAAATGCACTCAACTACATTCACTACAATATTTTTTACCTTACACTAAACTCTTTTTTTTTTTCTCACTTACACTACAACTCACGTCACACTTCCAAAACACTCTTTATTTTCTTATTTCACTCTACTCTACTTTATCACTCACACTACATCGTATTTATAGGCAAGGTATGCATGCCTTTGTCAACCATTACATTAATGCCATCCTATAAGTACAATTTATTTTCTTCCATTTTGTCAAAGATTGCATGCCACCAAGTACATTGAAGTTGCTACCAATCTTGATGCCAAATAAGTCAAGATGCAATCTAATTTGGATATGTTTAAAGTCTATTTTTACTACTCTACAAGTTTACTGTCCAACATTTCCCCTCTTAAACTTGTTTATCCAAATACAATGACTCCAAGCATTTGATGCAGTCTTTGAAAATATCTGCAATTTGCTTTTTTGACTTTACATGGACAAGTTCAACTTCCTTCGAATTAATCTGCTCCCTGATGAAATGAAATCGCACATCAATATGTTTTGATCTCTCATGATGAACTAGATTTTTAGCTAGTGCAATTGTTGATTTATTGTCAACAAAAATTTGAGTTGGTTCTTCTTGTGGCACTCGAAGCTCCTTCAATAATCTTCTTAGCCAAATTACACGACAAACACAAGAAGCTGCTGCAACATATTCTACTTCGCAAGTTGATAAAGCAACAATTGATTGCTTCTTTGAGCACTAAATAAAAGCTGCATCTCCAAAATAAAACACAAAACTAGTTGTGCTTTTTCTATCATCATAACTTCCAGCCCAATCACTATCACTAAATCCAACAATCTTTAAATTCTCTTTTATAGGATAGAATAAGCCATAATCAGTTGTGCCTTTGATGTACCTCAATATCCTCTTTATAGCTTGCAGATGTGATGATCTGGGATTTTTCATGTAACGGTTGATTAACCCAACTCCATATAAGATATTTGGCCTTGTGCAGGTTAAATACCTTAAACTGTCGACGAGACTCTTGTAATAGGTTGGGTTGACTTCTTTCCCTTCACCTTCTTTGGTTAACGTGCAACCGACATCCACGGGTGTGTCCACTGGGTGACAATCTTCCATGTGAAATTTTTTCAAAATCTCCTTTGCATATTTTGCTTGAGAGATAAAAATCTCGCCACTCATTTGTTTCACTTCAATACCAAGGAAATAAGCTATAAGGCCTAAATCTGTCATCTCAAACTCTTTCACCATAGCTTTTTTAAATAGGTCGATCACAGACTAGCTATTTCTTGTAAATATTAGATCATCAACATATAGGCTTACAAACATGATATCTCCTGATGAATTTGATTTGGAGTATAATGCATGTTCATATGGACACTTGGTGAATCCATTCTTGATGAAGTATGCATCAATCCTCGAATTCCATGCTCTTGGTGCTTGCTTGAGTCCGTATAGGGCTTGCTTCAATTTGTATACTTTATCTTCATGTCCTTGAACTTCAAATCCAGGGGATTGCTCCACATAAACCTCTTCTTCAAAATATCCATACAAGAATGCAGATTTTACATCCATCTGGTAAATCCTCCAATTCTTTTGTGCAGCTAGAGCAATTAGCAGTCTGATGGTTTCCAATCTTGGAATTAGGGCAAAAACTTCTTCATAATTAATCCCTTGTTGTTGTTTGTAGCCTTTCACCACGAGCCTTGCCTTGTGTTTCTCAATGTCTCCGTTTGCATTTCTCTTTGTCTTAAATACCCATTTGATTCCAATTGCCTTATGATCTTCGGGAAGTAAAGTTAGCTCCCATGTGTTGTCCTTGCTAATAGAGTTAATTTCTTCTTGCACACTTTTCTCCACTTTTCTTCTTGGCTTGCTTCTTCAAATGTCAATGGGTCATGATCAGCATAAAGACAGAGCGTCATACCTTCTTCAAGGTTAAATCTTGGAGTGACTTCTAGTAGCTCTTGGATACTTCTCGTTTTTCTTACAATTGGACTTGATGAGCTCGATGAGCTTGCAGTTGTTGGTTCACTTCCAATATTGGGTGATTGGCAAAATTCTTCATCAGGATCATTTCTTTGTGTATGCACGTTCTCTTCCTCAATAACAACTTGCTTTTGCTTGTCTTCAGTGTTCCAATTCCAAACTTGTTCTTGATCAAATTCTACATTTCTTGAGAAAACAATCCTTGTAGAAATTGGATTGTATAGTTTGTAGCTACTGCCATTTTCTCCATAGCCAATCAGGATGCATTTTTGGCCCTTGTCTTCCAGCTTCATTCTTTTCTCTTCTGGAATCTTTGTATAGGCAATACTTCCAAAGATTCTCAAGTGATCAACCCTTGGTGTGTGGTGACTCCATGCTTCCTTTGGTGTGACATTTCCAATTCTTTTGGTTGGAAATCTATTCAGCAAATAGGTGGCACAAGCCACTACTTCTCCCCAAAATTCTTTAGGGACATTCCTTTCTCGCAACATACTCCTCACCATGTTGAGAATGGTTCGGTTCTTTCTTTCTGAGAAACCATTTTGTTGGGGTGTTTAAGGCATAGTGACCTGATGAATAATCCCATTTTGCATGCAGAACATTTGAAACTCCTTCAATGTATACTCACTACCTCAATTAGTTGATATAACAACCACTTTGCTTTTCTACTAGGCTTTTGAATTCTTTGAGAAGACTACTTTCTTTTCTTTCCTCAAGTAAACCTACGTCTTGCCACTGTAGTCATCGGTGAAGGTAAGGAAATACTTATTTCCTCCTTTTGAAGTTAGATTGGTGGATCCACAAACATCTGAATGAACAAGCTCCAATTGCTTCGCTGCTTTTCTTGAAGTTCTTCTTTTAAATATCTTCCTTGCTTGTTTGCTCATCACGCAAGTCTCACATAGCTTGCTTGGGCACTTAATTTGAGTCATTCTTTTCACCATGCGATTTTTTTCCAACAACTTTAAAGCTTCAAAATTCAGGTGGCCATACCTTAGGTGCCAAAGGATTGAATCATCTCCAGTTGTAGCCTTGAAACAATTTGCTTGTGTGGTAGACAGGGCTAAAGGAAACATTCTATTCTTCAACATTTTCACTGAAGTGATCAATATGCCAAATTTATCCCTTAAATCAAGAGATAAATTTTTCATGTGAATTTCAAATCCCTTTTCTAACAATTAGCCCAAACTGAGAACATTGTTCTTCATGTCTGAAGCATAATAGACCCCGGTAATAGAGCAAGTCTTGCCATCTTGCATTTGAAAAGCAATCTTCCCTTTTCCCTTGACCAGAATCCTTGAATGGTCAGCAAATGTGATATTGCCATAATCTTGTTCATCAAGCTGTGCAAAGAATTCTTTTCTCTCACACATGTGATTTGATGCACTAGTGTCATGAAACCAAATAGCATGATTACAGGTCTCTTGATGTTGACTGCAAGTAAGGACACATCATTTTCTTCTTCCTTCTCGATAAAATTTGCTCTTTCTCCTTCATCATTTTTGTAGTAGCACTCATTGGCATAATGACCAAACTTTTTACAAATTCGGCATTGAATTTGAGATTTATCAGACCTCTGAAAATTTTCACCTCAACCTCTTCTCGACCAAAACCTCTACCATGAATGCGACCACGGCCACATCATCTGAATGGGGTATTGTTATCTCCTTAGTTTTGAGCTTCATGAAATGGTTGTGATCTGCCAGCTCCTCTTCTTCTGTAGCCACGTCCTCTTTAAAATCTTCCTCTATTGAAAGTGGGCTTTTGTTCCTTCAAGTTGAGTTTGTTTTGTAGAGCTTGTTCGACAATGGTTTCTTTAGATGAATTGAATAGCCACTGCTCGTATGCTGCCAAGGTGTATTTGAGTTCTTTTGTTGACATTGTCATTAAGTCATTTTAAGCCTCCAAGGTCACAGCTACATAATTGAATTTTGGATATAAAGATCTTAGAATTTTCTACAACACATAAACATCTTCAAGCTTTTGTCCGTTCCTCTTCCTTTGATGAGTAACAATGATCACTCTGTTTACATAGTCTATCACAAATTCTGTCGCCTTCATTTTCAAATTCTCGAACTCTATCCTCGAGATTTGAAGGCGGATCTCCTTTACTTTCTCTATTCTTCCAAATGCTTTCTCCAACAAGTCCCATGCTTCTTTTGATTTTTTTGCCGGTGTAACAGTTTCAAAATTATAATATCCAACTGCTTGGTAAATTGTGTAAAGTGCCTTCTTTTCTCTTTTTCTTGATTTCGCAGCTCCTCCTTTTGCTCCTTGTTTAGCCTTACTTCCTCCTCTGGATTCTTATCTTGAAATCCTTTCTCCACAAGCTCCCACACATCTAGAGAACCCAAAAGAGCTTTCATTTGGATACACCAAATGTCATAATTTTCTTTAGTTAAGATGGGTGCTTAGGGTTGAAAGGTGGCACTAGTATAAGCCATGATTACAAAGAAAGGCGATAACACTAGCCAAATATAAAATGGACAAGGCGGTAGAATCAGTCAAATTTTACAATGAGCAAGGTGGTAGAACTAGCCAAATTTTATAAAGAGCAAGGTAGTAGAACCAGCCAAATTTTACAATGAGCGAAACAGTAGAACCAACCAAATAAAAGAAAGATTTAATCTTGAAACCAAGCTGTGATACCAAATGTTGGAAAATAGGTTGTGTGTGTGATATTAATTTTGTGTAGAACTTGATTTTGAGGTGGAGAAGAAAATAATGACACACATGAGTTGAAGAATTCTACAACTTTATATTATAAATGCACTAAACTATATTCACTCCAATATTTTTTACCTTACACTAAACTCTCTTTTTCTCACTTGAACTACAACTCACAGCACGCTTCCAAAACACTCTTTATTTTCTTCTTTCACTCCACTCTACTTCATCACTCACATTATATGATATTTATAGGCAAGGTATGCATGCCTTTGTCAACCATTACATTAATGCCATCCTACAAGTACAATTTATTTTTTCCTCTTTTGTCAAAGATTGCATGCCACCAAGTACACTGAAGTTACTACCAATCTTGATGTCAAATAAGTCAAGATGCAATCTAATTTGGATATGTTGAAAGTCCATTTTTACTGCTCTACAAGTTTACTGTCTGCAACAAAAGGCAGTGTAACCCCTTCATTTTTTAATGTAAAGGTCTGGTATTTGCAGGGACATTCGTCACTTCTTTTTTTCAACCTCTCATTTAACGTGCAAGAATTCAATATTTTATTTCTTTGTTTATTACCTTTTAGCGGGATTGCTTGTGATCCTCCTCATCACTTCCTCATTTTGGAGTAAATCCTGTTGACCTATAAAAAATCAATGCCTTTTCATGTAGTATATGAGTTAATCTAGGTTGTTGGTGCGTGATTTTAATTTTGAGCTGGAGGGATCAGCTGTTATCCAAATCAAATCGATGTTAGAGTATGTTTGGCTTGATCAGAGGTTTCAAGTAAGAGTATAACTAGTCTAGGAGTGCTATAGAGGAAAGTGGAAATCATGTTTGGCAAACTTGAGGTAGAACGTTGAACCATCACAGGATGTAGAAAGCTGTTTGGTAATAGTTCTGTAAAAGATGCCTCGAAATGGGGACAATAAAAGATTCATTAAGTTTAAGTTCGATCATCTGTAGCTCTTTAAGGTTGTCATGAGCTTCCTGTGTGAGTTCTTTCCATGGTTCCAAACTCCTTGCTTCAGAAGCCATTTAAAAGGTCTAGGCCAAACACCTGCTTACTCCAAAGAGAACCCATTCGGTATTAGTACATGCTTCTAAGATCTGCTTAAATGTTGCAATTAGATTTGTCACTGTTTGGTGCATGCTATGCTATATAGTAGAAGGCAGCTCGTTGATACTTCTCACTGCACAAAAACATAGACTGTCTAGCAACTTTGAGGTTTGTTGCTGCCTATGAGCAACTATAAAAGCATGAACGGTGCTTTCTTGAAGTAATCAATCAAGCTGAGGAGAGATTAAGAGAGTTTTGGGTTTATTTGAGAACTATTTTTCTTGAGTTTATGGGGAGAGTGATTATTGTGAGTTTAAGTGTTCAGTTTCTTAAAAATAGGCTTATATTTCTTGGTATATATTATTAGTGAATTGTTTGTGGTCAGCTTTAACTTCCCCTATGCGACAGCTTTAATGTTGAATCTTTGCTAGCTTTAATGTCAAATGTAGCTTTGTGACGTATAACACAATTTGCCTGTGTTTTTCTGTTCTTCTTGGTCTCCGAAATCAAATTTCTTGACCAGCCAAAGGGAATTATTTGTTGCACAGAGATATGTCATGATAAAACAATTAACATGGGGACTGCTTCTGGGCCAACGTTAGTCCGCTTAGTTTAATTTGTTCCATCCCTAGCTGCTGGGCGAACAATAGTCCAAGCGATTGGTGATATATTCTGCATTTTGATTCCAACTTCCAAGTAATAATTAGCAACAACTCCATCTTATTCATAATAAATTTCTGTGGAAAACATGAAATCATCTGTTCTCTTATTTTGTTTGAAATTATTGCATTGGCTTCATATTCAACCGATGGTTTTATACTCATATAAAAGGCAAGTCTAAAAGCAAATCAGCTCACAACTTTTTTACCAAGAGATCAACTCCATTTTCTGGCTCTATTACCAACCTAAGAACCGGACGATGACTGTACTCGGAAGAAAGGGAGAATGAGAAGTTGGACAAAAGGAGCGACATTAGTACTTTCAGTTCAACCATGGCCAAGTTCTGTCCAAGGCAGACGCGGGGGCCAACACCAAATGGCATGTACAATTGTGGAAGCTTACAAGCACCTGTTATCCCATTTGCAAATCTATTTGGGTTGAATCTGTAGGCATCTGCACCCCAAATTTCAGGGTCAGTGTGCAACGACAACACCATGGTCCAAATATTCACACCCTTGGGAACACAAATGTCCCCGAATTTCATGTCCTCGAAGGCTTCCCTTGACACCACAGCTACGGGCGGATAAAGTCGCAATGATTCGTGAATTACCATAGTTAGCTGCATTAAAGAAAGGATCTCAAGATTATTGTTATATTTGATTTTCTAAATATCACCAGATTGAAAACATTGCAATGCTGTAAATGATATCATTTTGATAATGTCAAAAGCCTTAATCGTCCTAGTTAACCATCTCAATTCAGTAAGTGATTTTCATAACTCATACTCGTACCTGTTTCATCTTACGTAGCATATTACCATCCGGAATACGACCCCCAGAAACTTCAAGAACCTCAGTCCGGACATGATCCTGCCATTCTTGATTGGCAGCCAAAAGCATGAGGCACCAAGTGGCAGAAACGGCAGTAGTCTCATATCCAGCCAAGTATATGTTCTTGCAGTTATCAACTACAAACCGATCTGCAGCTTCTTGATTCAAATCACTGTTTTTAGCACCCTCAAGCACCGTTTGCAGTAGGTCCTTCTCGTATGCTGCCTCCTTTCTCGCCTTTACCACCCGCAGTATCAAATCACGTATCTCCTTTTCCAGTTTCCACGCTTCTCTGTTGCTTTTTGTGGGAAGATATCTGTAATGAGTAATCCAATCTGTGAATACATCCAAGGAAGAAAGATGTGCAATGAAATTGCAATGGAATGCTCACCTCATTCCGGGCACGCCAGTGGATAGACTTTTCTTGGACATGGCCTCCTGTAGAGCTCTTAGTTTCAAGAAGATTTCCTCTCCTCGAGAATAATTGCTACCGAAACAGGCTCTTGAGATGACATCTCCAGAGAAGCTTCTCATATACTCGTCAATTCTGATGTCAGCGAGGCCACCCTCAGCCTCAATTCTGCTCTTCCAAGAGTTGAGTAGTGTAAATGTAGACTCGCCGATTAGGTTCATCATTCCCTTCAGGGGATTTCAAGTCAACAAGTGTTTCATCGTTGTTTTATGTATGTATGTATGTGTGTTTATATATACATATATATATATATATGAATTAATATTCAATATACTGCCAGTGAAGTTTTTGAAGTCCACAAGCAGTATTAAAATAATAACACATCCTTTAAAATTATTAATAAATAAATAAAATATGTGTCATTATCCTAATCTCACTTGTGGAATAAAAAAACTTCGGTATATTAGATAATTATCCTCTAATATATATATATATATATATATATATATATATAATAATGATCATATCCATATATTTAGTGGATCATACCTTAACCTTGTCCATGTATAATTCAGGAGCAAGAATTTTCCTCTGGTGAGCCCATACAGCCCCATTTGAAGTTAGAATGCCCTGGCCAAGCAGAGGACCACGCTCTTTCTGCTGATAGGAAGGCTTCCCCAAGGCAAAAGACGTGCATGTAGTAATCTCTTTCACAGCATCAGGTTTATCCAGAACCAATATTTGAGTGTTACCAAGAGAAAACACAAATACTTGACCTGCCAATTAATGCAACAATATATGGGTTGACATTCAATTAAAACTTAGATTATATTGGCTTATTTCTGCTCAAAAAGATGCTACTAGCACAGGAAGACCAAAAGCAAGAAAAAATGAGGAAGTCAAATTAACTCCAGCATTATCAGTGATTACTATTTTAGTAAATTAGCCCAAAACTCGTGCGTCTGCATTAATTAATGGATCATCTGGCGTTTCTCTGACAAATTGATATATATATATATATATATATATATATATCCATGTGATAGAATTAAACTAACAGCTGGGAAGCCGACATTATGAATGCAAGAGCAATGATCCAAAATTAATTACAGACGCGCATACAAAAGGCATAGGCATATATAGGTTGCGACTGCAATACATACCATACAGTTTCCTCCATTGCTCAAAGAATGGAAAGAGAAGCGCAGCGCAGTTGTGAATGACAGGGGGTTGCGTGTTAGGAACCTTAACAACGTTGGATTGGGCCTTCTTAATCTCACGTATGTTTCCCAGCAGCAGAGTGGGAGGTGGTCCTTTGATGCCTTGCTCACCTAGTCTTGCTCGAATCTTCGTAGGCTTCGCTACCAACCCATGATACAAACCTACCAACAATAGAAAGAAAGCAAGCAGCGCAACAGAAAGAAATATCTTGACATAAAGCTCAAGTTCCATGGCCGAACTCTAATAATTTTGTTGATCTTTGTTTTTTGGGGCACCAAAATCCAAAAATGCAAAATGATTCCTACCTAGGTGTGGTCCGTGTGGATGACTTTGCATGGGGCATGGGGATTGTTTTGGTGCAAAGGGACTTATATTGGGAACGGGGTAGGAGGAGTATGACGGTTTGGTCGTAAACAATAAAGAGAAGATATTTTGCGGAATGTTTAAACGTATGGTCTGGTCAACGTAGACTGTAAGTTTATAAAGTCTTCAAACCGGTAAGTAATCACACAAAGGAAGCATGCCCTGTGTAAAGAGAACTTTTCTCTTTGTTGGAAATTTATAATAACTTGCTTTACATGCAGTAGGAATGCGGTTTCACAGAATCTTCTTTCACTAACTTTTCAAGTTGAAATAAATCGTATGTAAGTTTCCGGTTATTCTCCTTTGTGCGTCCAGTGGCTCCCATAAACGTATTGACTCTCCAAGTCCAAGTCTATTAAACTTCATCGTGTGAAGTACGCTCAACTTTTCCTTTCCCCCTTCTTGCTAGGTTCTTCCATAGTCCACACAGACCGCGTTCTCACTGTTCTCTCTCTTGCTGAGCACAGGGTCCATTTAATGGGAAAACAAGGAGTAGTTAGCTTAAGATAGAGAGCAGCTGGCGGCTGACAAGGTAGGTGAAGTCGTCCCAGATTTCCATATGTTTCATGATTCATGATTGACTCCACTGTGTTGAGCTAGTTTTGGAGTTAAATTATGAGAATTGACTATTGAGATTGCATATAACGACGGTCAAGATTGGCCAACCCCATCCCACAGTATTAGTTACCCATCTTGACCCCTCTTATCATCGGTCATTAGCATGGTGCCAATTACACTTTTTCTTTCTTTCAATGTCCTGCAAAATCAACAGGATGATGTAATCAACAACCATTTTTCCAAAATCCTATTGACAATTGCCCTTATTCTTAACTGATGATTGCTTTCTCAGTTAGAAGTAGTTGTTGCCACAAGACCAAACATCGATCTTGTGGTTAGACTATAGGAAGTAAGTGAGAAGAGAATAACGATTGGTTTCCCAGTTCCCACTGCCATTGAAGCCGCATCAAACTTTTTTCTCCCGTTACTTATAGCAACAGATGGTCACAATTAATTTTCTATGATTAAGTGATAATAAATGTGTGTATGTATGTTTATTTAAAAAAATTTTCCAATTAGTTAAGATGTTATTATAATTGTATCCAAAAAAAATGTTATAATAATCATAATAATAATAATCATTTTTTTGTATTAAATACAACAATTGATCTTTGTTATACATAGATAAAACCGTGCAAATATAAGAATTTTTTTTTTTTTGGTGAATAAATATAAAAACTTTTGAAAGTCTAGGAAAACGACATTTGTTAAAAATGTTAAATTGGAGTTTTTTTCCTTTTCTTTTTTTTTTTTCTCTCCCATCGCCAATAATCAAACCAATATTAGGTTGAGTTGAAACCATACACACGTTAGTGAATAAATCAGGTAACTCTAATGGAAATTATTGCATCAAATACTATGGTTGAAAAAAATTCTTGCGTTTCGAGCAGAAAAGAGTGGAATTTGGAATTAGGATGCTCATCTAGAAGGCCTTCACAAGACCGTTATTTAATGAAGGCACTGTAAAAACTAAAATCCAATGGCGCAACGAAGAATTTATGCTTCTTGCTGAAAATGAGTCCTATAAATTTTGCTTTCATATGATTTCTTGTATATTTTTCTAAGGAACACCTAAAAAACTCCTATATATTGCCTAACTTTTGAAGAAAAAAGGAGGAAGTGGGCTTTCACTTCAACAAGACTAGAGGAAACAACAAATTACTGAATGCAAACAAAACAAATTTTATATGTAGTAGTATGCTGGTATTCATTAGTCAACGGTGTAGTTTTTATTAAATAATCTATAAGACTATAATAACTATATATAAAAAGAATCCACAAGAATTCTTTGCTTGACAAGTGTCAAGCACACAAAAAATAATATTATAAAGTTTATTCTTATTTTTTATTCATTAACTTTTTATTTTTATTTATTAAAATCCAAAAAAAAATAGAAAACCTAAAGTGTCAAGCACACAAAAAAAATTATAAAATTTATTTTTATTTTTTCTTCATTAATTTTTATTTTATTTATTAAAATCCAAAAAATGGAAAGATCAATAAATAATATATTAAATAATATATTATGGTGTAATCAAAAGATTCTTTGGTTGACAAGTGTCAAGGACACGAAAAGTAATATTATAAAATTTATTTTTACTTTTTTTCATTAATTTTTTATTTTTTATTAAATCCAAAAAATAGAAAGATGAAAAAATAACATACTAAATAATATATTATAATGTAATCAAAAAAATATTATAATAATAAAAACAAAAATATCTTTAAACTAATTTTTTTCTATTTATTTCTTTCTTAATTTTGTGCATATATTAAATTTATCAAATTATTAATTTAAAAATAATATAGTTAAAAAAATTGAATGAATTAAATAATTATATATAATTATTTAGGAAATGGAACACAATAGACTCCTAATATCTATAACTACATATAAAAAGTCTCACATTAATATTAGCTTGACATGTATCCTTCTTTATTTTTTTTAGTTGGTTTTTTTATAAATATTTTGAGTTGGCTTTTTAAATATCATTTATATATATATATATATATTTATATTTACAGTTTTTATATTGTTTTTGTTTGATAAAAACTATGGTACAACATTAATTAAAATACTGGTGAGTATAAAAGTTATTTACTTAATGAATGAGTAGTTACTACATGGCACTTTGTTACATCTTTTAGAGTGTGTTTGGATGAGGGATTTCAAGGAGGGAATTCATTTCAATAAAGATATTTAAAAGTCTAAAATCCAAATTTCTTGTTTGGCAAAAATTTTTGAAGAATTTTAAAATTTATGAGGGATTTCAAAAGGGAATTTGAGCATCTCAAATTCCCTATTGAAAATCCACCTAAAGAGGTGGTTTTTTAAAACTCCTCCCACTCTTCTCTACGTCATTAGACATGCCGTATATATAATATTGCATATTTTATTTGATTTTTTTCTTTTTCTAATATATAATATTATTTTTTTTATAATTAATTTTTATTTAATCAAATTCTAATATTCAAAAATTTTTTTTAAATATTATTGATTCAAACAAGTTAATTAAAAATGTTAGTAATGATGATGCGCACGCTCGGGGTGTTGTCTTGGGCTTGAGCAATAAAGCCTAATTAAAATCCAGAAAGTAATGCATTCGCAAAGCAACCAGAAATGGCCGAATTTTAAACCTTTGAAAGGCTTCTGGACCAGATGAACCCTAATTGACCCAAAAGGTGAACGCAGCGTTGTATTGGATAGGTGGTAAAGGTGATAACTTTCTGTCCAGACCCAACAAATGCCTGCCCAAAGCCCCCAGAAAAGATATCTCTGTCGCTCAAGCTCAACTGAACTCGCCCACATCAGTTGAACTGATAAACCCATGAATCAAAGTTGTCAAGTCCAAAGTTACCAGATTAAGGTCCTTTCATTCAAAATCCAACAGCCGGTCATTAAAAGTAAAATCCATTCAGCTTGGGGCCAACGAGGAGTGACTTGAGACGTCAGAGTTGGCGGATGCATTCCGATTGTGAATCATTCAGTTCTATGTTCTTCTGCTCTGCCTTGTAGAATTAAAACATAACTGGTGTTTGTTTTGATCTGGAAGGTAATAATTGGGGAAGATTGGAAAATGGAAGCAGTGGCGGAAGGGCTGTGGGGATTGGCGGATTACCACGAGAAGAAGGGAGAGATAGGGAAGGCGTTGAAGTGCTTGGAGGCAATCTGCCAGTCCCATGCTTCCTTCCTTCCCATCGTTGAGGTGAAGACTCGACTCCGCATAGCCACTCTTCTGCTGCGCCACTCTCACAACGTGAACCATGCCAAGTCCCACCTGGAACGAGCCCAATTGCTCCTCAATTCCATACCTTCTTGCTTCGATTTGAAGTGCCGAACCTACACGCTTCTCAGCCAGTGCTACCATCTCGTTGGGGCCATCCCTCCTCAGAAGCAGATCTTGTACAAGGCTTTTAACCTTACTTCCGCGGCGGCTCCCGAGTATGCTTGCACTTTGATTTGCTTTTTTACTTTATTTGTTAAAACATGATGTTCCTTTAATTAGATTACATTTTAGTACTAATAGAGTAAACAAATTACTAGTGGTAAAAACTCATTGCAACTGCAGTGTGTCCGTCAAGTTGTGGTGTTGCAACTTCAATTCTCAGTTGGCAAACGCTCTTATTATTGAAGGAGACTACCACAATTCAATCTCCACTTTAGAATCGGGTTATGTATCGGCTACTCAAATTTGCTATCCGGAGCTTCAGATGTTCTTTGTGGCTTCTATCCTGCATGTCCGGCTCCTTATGCAATGGGATGATCAAACTGCGGTTGAGGTTGAGCGAGCTCTTCAACGATGCGAGCAGGTCTGGGAGACTATTCCTTCTGATAGGGTAAGTTAAGTTATGCCATGTCTTTATCATTTTTCTTTGTGAATAAGTCATAGTATTCTCATTTTATAATATATAGTGCTAATTCCTCTTTCCTATCAAAGAGAGCCCAATGCCTGGGTTTACTCTTTTACAGTGAGCTTCTCCACATCTTCTATAGACTTCGTGTCTCCGATTATAAAAATGCTGTCAAACATGTGGACAAACTGGATGCTGCTGTCAAGCAAGATTCCAACAACATGTACCAACTGCAGCAACTCACCCTTGAGCTTAATGCCTTGAATCAAAGTCTCTCCCGCTCCGACTTACCCTCCAGAGAGAGGTCTGCTCTCTCTGCACGAAAAGCCCACATTCAGGGACAGCTTACCCGTATTACTGCTACCAATACTACTACTACTTCCACTTCGACTGGAAATGATTCTCTCGAACCCACATATTTTGGAAATGCAAGACGGGCTTTGCAGGATAAGCTTCTCCTTGCAGCACCTCCTATTAATGGGGAGTGGCTGCCTAAAAGTGCTGTCTATGCCCTTGTTGATCTTATGGTCATCATACTTGCCCGTCCGAAAGGAAATTTCAAAGAGTGTGACAAACGAATTCAGTCGGGAATGCATATAATCGAAGGTTTGTTTTCTAAACTACAACCCTATTCTGTTTCTTTGCTTTCAGGATTTCTCTTCTTTTAGGGTGCTTTATATGATTGGGCGTAAGAGAAAAGTGGAGTAGAAGGGGTTATAAGTTCTACATACCCCCTTATGCTATGTAATTCATGGACGCTTAGAAATCTGAGCATTACTGTTTCTTGCAGAGGAACTGGTTAGGCTCGGGATAACTGATGGTGTGAAAGGTTAGTTTCCTTTCCTTTTTTTTACACCTATGTTTGTCCTGAACTGATTTGGCGTTTGTTACTATTAACTTTCTCAACACTTCTTGAGTAGAAGTGGATTTGCAACACTCAGCAATCTGGATGGCTGGTGTATATTTAATGCTATTGATGCAGTTCCTGGAGAATAAAGTGGCTGTGGAGCTTACTCGGTCTGAATTTCTTGAAGCTCAAGAGGTAGATTTTACGCCTCCATAATTGTCAGTGACCTGTCTCTGTCTTCTCTCTAAAAACTTTAGATGCATTCATTTGAGTCAGCTAGGGCTGTGCTATATTTCCCTTACTTTTTTGAACAGCATCTAAGTGAACAAGTTGATAAGCTAGCCTAATGTCTAACCTTGCATGCATATGTGTTTTCTTTTTTAATATTTATAAAGGTTTGAAGGATACTTGATTTCACTTATCCAAAAAAAAGATAGAAAAGAAGGATGTTTGCCTTTCTAGTTTTGATGCTTTCTTCGCTAAGCTAAGTTAAACTATTGAGTTACATTAATTACCATTTAGGTTTGTTTAAAACAAATATTAAAGTTGTGAAGAGTACATGTGTACAATATATTGATGTCTTTGCCTCTAGTGAGCACTGATGATGACATCACCTTGAAATTATTTTGGCATATGTGAGAACACTTCTTTGACGTCCACCCTTTATGTGTATATTTATATACAGAAACAGGTGGGGAGACTTTTTCCGACTCCTCTTTTACAAGATCACCATCTCTATTAGACATGTCAATGCTTCCCACTGTGCAATTATAAACTTTTGGGTTTAGGATTGGCTGTTCTGTTTGACTTCTCTGCACTAGTAATTGGTATCTGTAGTTCTTGAAATTGATTTACTAAGATAGGACGCTAATCTTACAGGCATTGGTGCAAATGAAGATCTGGTTCACTCGCTTTCCAACAATTTTACAGGCTTGTGAGAGCATCATCGAGATGCTTAGGGGGCAATATGCCCACTCTGTTGGTTGTTATAATGAAGCAGCTTTTCATCATGTAGAAGCTGCAAAGGTAAGCTGTTTAATTTAGCACCATTTCCATAAGTTCAATTATTGCTCTTGAATAGAGGTGAGTGGTTGAATGCTAATACAATTTAACGTAAGCATATTGTTTCTGTTTAGCTGATGTCATCTGATGTGCATTACTCTATTATGTTTTCCAGGTGAATTTTGAAATTTAAAGTAAATTGCCTTTCTGTTTTACATGTTTAGATAACTGAGAGCAAATCAATGCAAATCATGTGCCAAGCTTATGCAGCTGTTTCATACTTTTGCATTGGTGATGCTGAATCATCTTCACAGGTCAAGTAGTTTGTCTGGTTTATGGTTGTGGTATTTTTGTCTATTGTCTGTATTGTGTTACTGATACGTATCTTGCATGTAGGCGCTTGATTTAATTGGACCAGTTTACAAAATGAAGGATTCCTTTGTTGGAGTTAGAGAGGAAGCAAGTATTCTTTTTGCTTATGGCCTTCTACTGATGAAGCAGCAAGATCTACAGGAAGCGCGGTGAGTGCTTAAGTTTCTGAGTTGATTATTTTCCTTTAAACTGAAAGACAGTTGAGTGTTTGTTTGAGATAGTTTGGTCCATCATGTCTTACATGGCATTTGAAATAAACCAATTTCCTTTTCAAAGCACTCCGGTATCCTTGTTCAGTAATAGCAATAACATTGGTATTGATGTGCCAAAAAATGATGTTTAATAGTTTAATCTTTTTGAAAAGACTTTGTATTCCTTCTTCCTATGCAACTTTCTCCATCAGTTCCTCTGTTCCTCCCTTGTCCTGTCTCCAGAGCACTGATTTATTCCTGTAAATCCTACTGGAATGAACAGTTTTCCTTAGATTAGGGCATCAGTTTTTTTACTGTGCTTCAGACTGATGCTCTGTCTTTTGAAGTTTTATGTTGATTGAAGGTACTGTTAAGGGGAAAACCATGGTCATTGAAAGAGGTAAAGAGATAGATTAACATGCTCAAAGAGCAGTGTCTTCCTATTTTATTAGTATTTTCAGGTATAACGTGTTTGGATGAACAAGATTCATAATATACTTCTTACTAATGATTATCATTAAATTTTGAAAAGAAAAGACGAAAATAGAGAATATTTATCTAAGAAAAAAAATATACCCTCTTGTCCATTATAGAACATTCAAATTAATCTTATGGTTTGTGTTTGGTATGACTGCTATATCTCTCTCAATCTCTGCGTACATAATAGCAACTTTGATGCAGAAATCGGCTGGCCAAGGGTTTGCAGATTGCTCATGTTCAAATGGGAAACCTTCAACTTGTTTCACAGTATTTGACCATTCTTGGGAATTTGGCACTTGCTCTGCATGACACTGGACAAGCCAGAGAGATCCTACGATCCTCACACACTTTGGCAAAGAAGCTCGGTGATATCCCAACTCAGATATGGGTTCTGTCCGTTTTGACAGGTATATCTTGCTCTGGAGGGTTTTAATGTGGTTTGAGTGTATTCTCAAAGTACTTTATTTGTGAATTAATCTTTTACATTTAGGTTTATGCAATTATTCTTCTTGCAGGTCTCTTTCAACAATTAGGTGAGAGGGGAAACGAAATGGAGAATGATGACTACCAAAGAAAAAAGTTTGATGAGTTGCAGAAGAGACTTGCTGATGCACGTTCATCCATCCATCATATTGAACTTGTAATTCCAACTATTTGATTCATACATCTGGTTTTATAGTGAAAAGCAGCTTGCATAATTGGCAAAAGGTTTTAATCTGCTGTCACTTACAAGTTATTTCTTGTGTATTTTCTAAGCAGATTGACAAAGTAAAACTTGAAGTTCAGCAATTTCATGAGCTTGATATGAAGCGTACAATGGCAGGCCAATCTATGAGAGTCAATCTTGACATTCCAGAATCTGTTGGTTTACAAACACCAATGCCAATTCCATCATCATCAAGGCTGGTTGATTTAGACACTGGAAAACGTGGAAAGAGAAAACTTTAATCTTTTACTCTTTTTTTCTTTACTTTATTTAGGAAAATGGTGTTTGAGGCTAGCACTTTAATGCATAGATTTCAAGTAAGATTATTCCACAGAGAGAAAGTAGCATTACTCTTCTCATTATTATTGCTGTGTTTTTATTTTTCTTTTTTTGAAAAAAAAATGTCAGCCACTTGAATTTTGTTGATATCTTTTTTAATTTAATTAATTATAGCTTATGGTATACGACATGGTATATGGTGCATAACATGCAATATAGTCCATGATAACATTGTGGCTCTTCATATGCTTGATTGCATTGGCATTAGATAATTATCTTTTGTGATTCAGTGCAGCTACCATTAAAAGGCTTCTCATTTAGAGATGTGAGCAAATCAAGTAAACATGAGCTTAGTTGTGGGGCAAAGTTGGGCAACGGTAGGTGGAGGTATTGAGCATCAAGAAAAGAAGGGAAAGATGATGATTGATTATAGCTGATGAAATATCTTGACTACATTTTCTGGAATGACTGTGGCAGGTAAGTTTAATAGTGCAAATAGTGTTGATTATCTTTCCGTGAATTAGTGGTGTTATCTTCCTTGCAGCACTGTTTAAAGGCCTTCAGGTACTCAGGCACTACAGGAGTCATGAATGTTCCACTTCCAGGTTGTTGATTCTCTAAACAAGTATGATAATATCTGCATTACTGTTGTTCATGCTCCTTCCTCAGTAGTTAGCCCTGCAATTTCTTTGGGTGGTTAACACGTCAATTTTCCCCTGCAATATTCACAAGAAGCAGATAGGGTGTGTGAATGTATCCTCCCGGGCTGTTGCATGTGAGGTGAACTGTGCACGTGCTAGATAAAATGGAACAATGAACAGCTTTACCGGTTTTTACACTGTGATAACCCTAACTTTAGGCCGTAGGGTGGGACGCAAAGCAAGAAACTGCAGCTTCAACTTGGAGAGAACCTATGCAACTGATGATGTTACTGTATTTATGGAGGAAAACAAAATCAGGTCAACATTTTTTTTGGGGGGAAGGGGGGGTAAGTGGTGAGTGTTACTATAACCTTGGCTTCAATTATCCAGACGATAAGTCCTTTAGCATCAGGAGGCAATGCCTGGAGCCTATAATCAACCTCTGGCGGGAAATACCGCCTTGCTATAGGTTGCTTCCCAACATGAGCCTATAATTTCGTTACATTATTATTTAGTACTATCTAAGATAGCAGTAACGTAAAAGCATAAAGTTAATAGAGCATTGCAGTAAATAGGGCAGTATGCATACAGGGCAAACAGGATGGATCTTGGTGAGGGTAGTGTGACGTACTTGGGTCTTAAGCCGAGCAATTGTCGCACACCACTCTAACCCCAGGAAGGCTGACTTAGGGGCGTGTGGACGTAAGTTTTCCGCCTAAGGCCGCACGATTGCTCGGCTTAAGACCCAAGTACGTGACAGTAGTCTCCGGATCACCAAGGCCACGAGCTATAAGGTCGAGGAAATAGTATCCCTGGTATTGCAGGTCCGAGGTGTAAACTAAATAGCAGGGGCTTTGTTCTCTTCCACATCGGACAGCCAATGCCCTAAATCAATCTTAATAGATCTCCTCCAATGAAATTGCCTACCCCTATCTCTCCCAGCGCATTTCACCGATCCACATTTCTTGCTCTAAATCCCATGGTCATTTGTCTTCTGCTGATGCTGTTTCTGCTTCTGCGCTGGCAGTTGACCCAGGGGCAGCAGTAGCCATTATATATATTTCTTTTAATTTCTTGAGATGTCTCTAATGGAAAAATAATTGAAGTCCAATCCATGCACAAATACGGATGCAGTGTGGTGGATAAGAAAACAAGATAAGAAAGCAAGGCAACGACCAAATGATGGAGCCAATCGAGGAGAACAGACAATAAGGCACGTCAATCGCAAGGCCTACCCTTACCCTTCGCAGAACCATCGTGATTTGTTACCTTTAAAGAATTCATTTCTTTGCCTAATGAGGCTTTCGAATTTGAGAATGGTAGTCTTTTTGTTATATAATAAAGAGTGAGAGTATCAAAGAGAGTACCAATAGAGAATAAACGACAGAGAAGAATAAGAGGAAGAAGAAAGAATTCAGAGAAGCAGAATATTCATTCTCATAATAGCTGCATGACAGTACAATGCTGTTAATATGACCAATGCAGCACAACATTCCCTGATTACAAGGGTCCAATAGAAAAAAGACACCTGTCATCCCATAACTAACCAATGATATCAACTAACTCCTATTATTCCAACTTATTCTCCCAGCTCAACTTGGCGCAATTGACTCAGCTTCAACTAATTCTGGCTAACTACTTGATTCTGAGGCACTATATCCTTTGCATTCTTGATCTCAGCTGCTGCTTCCTTGCAATCATCCTTGCATTTTTCAGCTATCATAACATTACCCTCCCCTCGAACTGATCCTTGTCCCCAAGGATCAAATTTTGGAAACTGAGATTGAAGGACTGAAAAATCCTCCCAAGTTGCATTTTTTGGACTGAGGTTCAACCAAACTACCAATAGTTGTTTGACTGCCACTGTTATTAAAATCGTACGATACGCGATACGTATCGTACAATTCGGTTCGATACTAATAAAAAACGATACGGATCGATATATTATATCGTATTTAATTAAGAATCGTAGTTGAATCGGTCGAATCGTAATTGAATCGTGCGTATCATACGATACTTTCGATACGGTACGATACGTTTTTTACTAATTAATTTAGACAAATATGGGCCAGAAAAAAAAACCCTCAATTTTTAACAACCCAACTCTTACTTTTTACCCATAAACTAAAAGCCCAAACTTTTTAATTTATTATTTTGGGCTGAAAGTTGAAATAAAAAATAAGACAACGTTTATTAAATCCATATTAAATATAAGTAATAAAATACAAAAAAATCATACAAACTTAAAAGTTAAAACAATAAAAAATGAGGAGAAAAGTTGCTTTTGAGTTTTGACTTTTCCAATCTTCCCTTTTTTAGATTTTAACTTTACCAATAAGCAATACCAATTACTTTTCACTTCAGTATTCACGTTCAGAGACAGAGTAACCCCACGTCCTTCGCCATTTTTCTTCTTCGCTCAGTTCTTCGATTTTCGCCTGCTCTTTTTTTTTTTTCAAAGTCAAAACTTTTGGCTTTTAGTTCAAGGCTTCAAGCCTTCAACTACAGTGGGTCGCTTTAATCTTTTGTTTTTTCTTGCAGTTTCGGTGTTCCAACTGTTTGGGTTTTGTCTCTACAATCCACAGCATTGTTTCATCTTTTATCTGTTCATGTATTACAAGTACGTATTTACTATTTTTATTTTTCCAAATTTCAATTGATATTTCGTTGTTCTTTTCTTATGTTTTGAATTGTTGTTGCAATCATCAATTTTGTACAAAATTTATTAAAACAGAGTGTTATATTTTTATATCTTTTTAATTATTAGTTGGCTACTTCTATTAATTAAATTTTTTGAATTATTATAAGGAAATGCCTCCTAAGAAAAAAGGAAATCAAGCAAAGAGTGATGATCTAACATGGGAGCATTGCTCTCGTATTGAAGATAACAGAATGCATTTGAGATGTAATTATTGTGGGCTTGAAAGATGGGGTGGCATAAGTAGAATGAAACATCACTTTGCTGGTGATCATGATAATGTTGCTCCTTGCAAACAATGTCCAGATGATGTAAGGGAGAAGTTTATTAAAGTTTTGGAAGAAATGCATGCAAAGAATTGGGTTAATGATAAAGAACATTTTGAAGAAGTGGAGGAACAAGGATATTATGTTACAGAAGAAAGACAAAAGAAAGATAATATGAATGCATATATTTTTAGAAGAGGAAAAGGAACAAATATCAAGGGACCTAAACAACTAACATTAAATTCAATGGTGAAAGATAGAGAACCGGTTGTTCGTAGCATATGCAAATTTTTATATGGGCATGCATTACCTTTTAATTTAGTGAAGAGTCCATTGTTTGTTTCAATGATGAAATTGGTAGGTGAGTATGGTAGAGGCTTAAAACTCCCAACTTTCCATGAGGCCAGAGTTACTTTCTTGAAAAAAGAAGTTGATAATGTTAAGTCAATTTTAGAGAAATATAGAAAAGAATGGGCAAGGACTGGATGCACTATGATGTCAGATGGATGGACAGACACAAAGCAACGATCTCTTACAAATTTTCTTGTTAATAGTCCAAGTGGAATAGTATTTCTCAAATCTATTGATACTTCAGGTATTATAAAAGATGCTGTTGGCTCTATAGGCTATACCGAGAGGGGGGGTGAATCGGTTTTTCACTAACCTTAGGTTGGTTTTTCGGTTTCTCTAAATTCTCTAGCCTATATCGATAGTTTCTAAGTTCTCTAGGCTACTCAATTATGTAATATAAACTCAAAGCAATAAACACAAATATAATTGCAAATAAGTAAAGAGAGTAAGGATAGAGAAATGTACGCAAGCGATTTATAGAGGTTCGGCAACCTTGCCTATGTCCTCTACCTTGAGACGCTTCCAAGGATTTTCCCCAAATTCACTATCCTTGAATTTGTTACACTCCCTCTTTTCAAGGCTCAAGAGAAACCTCTCTCTTTTTCTAGGCTCAAGAGTAACCTCCCTCTTTTTCTTAGGCTAAAGAGTAACCTCCCTCTTTTTCTAAAGCTTAAGAGAAACCTCCCCTTTACAAGGAATGATGGGATACAAATAATGTAATCAAAGAAAAGGCCTCTAGGTAGGCAATTGATTACAGAAATTAAGCTCAATGAGAAGCCTATACAATATTTGTGCTAAGCACTACAAGGAATAAGAAAGTGATAGAAGATATTGAATTCTAGCTCTTGAACTCTTTTATTTGCTTGAAGAGATGAAGAAATTGAAGAATGATATGTCTTGGGTGCTCTCTCTGTTTCTTCAGCTTCCAAGCCTCTATTTATAGTCCCTTGGATGTATTCTAGCCGTTGGGTGGAGCCAAGATTGAATATTACTGTTGTATCTCACAAAACTAGTCGTTACAGGCTATTTTCCGGCAAAGGGATCGATCCTGCTACAGTGGGGATCGATCCCTTTTGTCCAGAATCTTGATTCTGGGCTTCAGGGACCTTGGGAAGACTTTCTGCCAAAAAGGGATCGATCCTGCTACAGTGGGGATCGATCCTTTTCTTCCAGAGGGCATTTTTCCTGCACTTCTGGGTTAGAAATGATATGACCTTTGATCCTAATTCAACCCAAAACATTTATAAACTTTAAGGGAGTTTTTCTTGACTTTCTCAAATGAAAATATTGTCCAAAAACTTATAAGTAATTTTCTAAACTTATGTTCAATAATTCTTGAGAAAATTACTTAATATTGAAAATCATTTGTGATAAGGCAAATTTACAATATGAATTAAAACATTAAAGCTTACTTAAGTTTTTGTCATTTCAAAATATATATGACAATTTAGCGCTAACAGATGCATATAATTTGTTTGAGTTACTTGACTCACTTGTGGAGGAAATTGGAGAAGAAAATGTTGTTCAAGTGGTTACTGATAGTGCTTCAGCTTATGTATCTGCTGGTAAATTATTAATGGACAAGAGAAAGAATCTGTTTTGGTCCCCTTGTGCAGCTCATTGCATTGACTTGATGTTACATGATATTGGTGATTTGCCTATTTTCAAGGAAACAATACAAAAAGCTAAGCAAGTGTGTGTTTTCATTTATAAGCATATTTGGGTTCTTAATATTTTTAGGAAGTATTCCAAGAAGAAAGAATTAAAAAGAGCTGGAGTTACAAGGTTTGCTACATCTTTTCTTACTTTGAAGAGCTTTGAGGATAACAAGCTTCCACTTCGAGCCATGTTTGCTTCAGAGGAGTGGGCCAAGAGTCATTTTTCTTCAAGAGGGGAAGCTAAGAAAGTAGAGGCTATCTTGTTAAGTGATGAAAAAATCTGGAAGTCAGTTAAACATTGCTTAAAATGTGTGAGTCCTCTTGTTAAAGTCTTAAGACTAGTGGATGGTGATGCCAAACCTACCATGGGTTACATATTTGAAGCAATGGATAGAGTGAAACAACAAATTGCTCAAAACTTTAATCATCAAAGGACAAGATATGATCGCATTTGGAAGATCATTGATACAAGGTGGAATTTGCAACTTCATAGACCATTACATGCAGCAGCTTATTTTCTTAATCCTAAGTAAGCTTTCTTAATTCTATTTAACTCTTTTGTTTTAAGTGAAAATTTATATAATTCTTTATAGTGATTAATTTTATTATTTCTTTATAGATTTCAATATGATGAAGGCTTTCGTTCCGACATTGAAGTTAAAATTGGTCTTTATAAGACAATTGGAAGAATGTATCCTGACATTGAAACTAGGATCAAAATTGATCAACAATTAGAGAGTTTCAAGAAAGCTGAGGGCATGTTTGGCATGAGTATGGCCACTTTGACAAGAGACAAGAAGCATCCAGGTACTATTTTAACTCTTTTACTTGTTCTTTTTATTTTTTTTAGTTTGTATCTTAGATTAATGTATAAGTAAAGAATTTAAATGCTTTTTTTTCTAATTATAGCTTGGTGGTGGGAAAGTTATGGAGAAGAGTGCAAGAGCTTCAAAAACTTGCTATAAGAGTTTTAAGTCTCACTTGTAGTGCCACGGGATGTGAAAGAAATTGGAGCACCTTTGATCATGTGCATTCCAAAAAAAAGGAACAGTTTGGAGCAACAAAGATTAAATGCTTTTGTCTTTGTCAAGTATAATATTCAACTTGAACTAAGACAATCAAAGAGAATAGAAAAAGGTGAAACATATGATCCAATTTATCTTTCTGAGATGGAATCTGATGATGAATGGATAACCGAAATGGAAGATCCTTGTTTACCCCAAGATCATTCATGGATGGATATTCATGAATGTTTTGAGGATGAAGAGCTTGGAACTAGTAAAAAGAGAAAGCATGGTATGTGTTCCAAATTAATATAAATATATGCACACAACTTTAATATTGTTTTCTTATTATATTTTGAATTAAAGGTAGATAAATTTATATTTTTATCTGAAATTTATATATAGGTCCAAGGAATTTACAATTTGATGCCAAGAAAAAAGGTAAGCTATTTTGCAAGATGAAGATACTCAAACAATTGGTGATGAGGAACAAGACTTACAAAATGTAGAAGATGATGAAATTGTGCTGAAAGAAGATGAAGACAGCCATGAATCCCTTGATGATAATGACCTGGAGCTAGGAGATGAGAATGAAGATCTCGAGTTTGGAGATGATAATTATTAATGGGTCATGAGTGTTATAGAACTTTTTGATTACTAATATTCTAACTTATGATCTTTTTGGAGCTAGATAGTAGAAATTATTAAGTTAATAGATCAAGTGTACAACTGCAAGTGTAAAGTTGTATTGGAAAAAACTCCACATGTATATGTTTTGTTTATTAATATATGAAAGATTATAAAATATCAAATATTTAAATGTTTATTTATTTATTTTACATGTTTATATATAATTTATAATTATATTTAATTTTTGTTACGTATCTTACGATACGACACGATATTCGATTCTTAAAAATAAAATTTCGATTCACGATACATATCTCGATTTAATAACTATGGTGACTGCCTTGTTGTTCCTTTTTACTATTCTTTTATCTAACACAGCTGCAAGATATACCAAAGGTTGCCCATCATCACCTACCTCTGGAGGTTCAGTACTTGCTACTGCCTTGTCTCCAATCTTTTTTTTTCAATAAGCTAACATGGAATACTGGGTGAAGTTTGGATGAAGTTGGAAGTTGTAGTTTATAGGCCACCTTTCCAACTCTGGCTATTACAGGATAAGGTCCAAAATACCTTTAAGCAAGCTTCAAATTTTTTCTCAAGGCCAATGAAGTCTGCTTGTAAGGTTGCAGCTTTAGATAAACCTGATCACCCACTTGGAACTCTCTTTCAGTCTTGTTTTTGTCAGCATAATACTTCATTCTACTCTGTGCTTTTTGTAACTGATCAATCAACAATTTACTTAGTTTTTCCCTTTCCTTCAACAACTCAGCCACTGTGAATACTCTTGCTTCTGAACTAGCTTCCCAATTGAATCCTAGAGGTTGATAACCATATAAAGCTTGGAAGGAGTCATTTTGATTGCAGTGTGAAAGCTGGTGTTGTACCACCACTCAGCTAAGGGTAAGGCTTGAGCCCATTTCTTTGGGGTGAAAGAGCACATACACCTCAGATATTGCTCAACACATTAATTCAACCTTTCTGATTGCCCATCAGTTTCGGGGTGGTATGTAGTGCTGAGATGAACATTGCTACCCAAGAGCTTCATCAGTTCTTGCCATACTGAACTAATGAAGACCTTATCTCGATCAGAAATAATAGTTCGAGGGGCACCATGCAGCTTAACTACTTGATCCAAATAAAGCTTGGCCACTTGTGCAGCAGTGAAGGGATGAGAAAGAGCTACAAAATGCGCATACTTGGTCATCTTGTCAATGACTACCAAGATGCAGTTGTAGTTCAAAGACTGAGGTAACCCTTCAACAAAATCCATGGTGATTACTTCCCAAATTTGGCTAAGAATAGGCAGCAGTTGTAAGAGACTAGGGTAGGCCACATTTTCACCCTTGTTCCTTTGGCAGATATCACATTGCTGAACCAATTCTTGCACCTGTTGCATCATTTTTGGCAAAAAAAAATACAGTTTTAATCTGCAATAAGTAGCTTGGACCACAGAGTGGCATCCTTGTGGAGAGTCATGTAACAATTGCAACACTTGACTCCTTAACTGACCTGTGCTGCCCAAATACACTCTACCCTTGAATCTCAAGATTCCATTAGCAAAGGAGTAGTTTGGCAAACTGTTACGATTAATATTCAGTGCCACTATCTTTTCCTGAGCTATTTCATCACCTTCATAACTTTGCTCTACTTCTGTCACCCATTGAGGTATAGTAGTATTTGAGTTTAAGGAATTAACCTGTCCTTTTTCCTCCATTTGCCTGGACAAAGCGTCAGGAACCACATTGGTTTTTCCCTTCCTATATTGAATGGAGCAGTCAAGGCCTAAAAGCTTAGTCAATCCTTTCTTCTGGATGGTGGTAGTCAACTTTTGTTCTAAGAAGAGTTTGAATGCTTCATGGTCTATTTTAATAACAAATATGCTGCCCTCCAAGTAATGCCACCATTTTGTAACAGCCATGAGTATGGCTAGATACTCCTTCTCATATATTGACAGGCCTATATGTCTTGGCCCCAAAACCTTACTCAGATATGCAAGTGGTCTTCCCTCTTGGGTCAAAACTGCTCCTATACCACTGGTACATGCATCAGTCTCCAAACAAAACTCCTTGTTGAAATCTGGCAATGCTAAGACTAGAGCAGTACTCATTTTCTGTTTCAACTTATTAAAAGCTGTCATTGCTGTAGGAGTCCATTGAAAATTATTCTTCTTCAACATATCAGTCAAAGGCTTGCTTAGGATACTATAGCCTTGTATAAATTTCCTGTAATAGCCAGTTAACCCCAAGAATCCTTTCAAAGATTTAAGGTTCATAGGTAGTGGCCATTTTTGCATAGCTTCAACTTTTGCAAGGTCAGTGGCCACTCCATTTTCTGATATAATACACCCTAGATACTCAATTTGCTTTTGACCAAAAAAGCACTTACTTCTTATTACAAACAGCTTGTGAGTTCTCAGCAAGTCAAATACATATCGTAAATGAGACATATGCTCTTCCATGCTGGAACTATAAACTAAAATGTCATCAAAAAACACTAGTACAAACTGTCTCAAGTGTTTGGAAAATACCTCATTCATCAGTGATTAAAAAGGTAGTAGGAGCATTGATAAGCCCAAATGGCATTACCTTGAACTCATAGTGTCCATGATGCGTTCGGAAGGCTGTCTTGGGAATGTTCTCAGCTTTAACCTTATCTGCCAATAGCCTAAGTCTATTTTGGAGAAGACCCAGCACCTTTAAGTTCATCTAAAAAGTCTTCAACAACTGGAATTGGAAACTTATTCTTAACTGTCATGGCATTGAGTTGTCTATAATCAATGCACATCCTCCAAGAGCCATCCTTCTTCTTGACTAACAAGCATGGATATGCAAATGGGCTCTTACTAGTTTGTATAATTGAGGCAAATAACATCTCTGCAATTTGTCTCTCTACTTCTGTTTTCTGATGGTGAGGAAGTCTATATGGTCTGAGGTTTACAGGTTGAGACCCTGCCTTTAGTGGTATAGCATGATCATGAGATCGTTGGGGTGGCAATTGATAAGGCTCTTCAAACACATTAGCATAAGCATCAATTAAGGCTTATAGTTGTGGAGGAGTTTGCTCATCCTCAGTATCCACATTCAGCACATACAATTCTCCCATCGTTTCAGGATCTTTACCTGCCATCTTTTGTAATTTCTGTTCAGAAATCAACTTAATCTTGGCTGGTTTTGTATTTCCAGTGAGCTTAACCTCCTGTCCATCCCTTCTAAAAGTTAATGACAGCTCATTGAAATCAAAAACCATAGGGCTATACTTCTTCATCCAGTCAACACCAAGAACCATATCACTTCCTCCCATTGGTAACACCCACATGTCATGTGAAAACTTATAACCCTGCATCCACCAAGTAAGCCTTTACACTTGGCCTTGCTCTGAAGTCTTTCACCATTAGCCACAGTGATAATTAGGGGATTTGTGGCCTCCAACTCCACTCCATCCTTAGCCCACCTTGGAACAATAAAACTATGTGTACTGCCACTGTCTACTAATATATTAAGAGGCCTCCCTTTTATTGTTCCTTCAATCCTAATTGTGCTGTGTCCAGTATTACCAATAAGAGCATTGATAGAAATATGCAAATCCTCTGCTTCATTTTGCTCTATTACCAACTCATTGTCTTTCTCTGTATCTTCCTCCTCAATAGGTTGTTCCTGATCATCTTCTTCTACATTCAAGGCATTTAGTTGTTTGGTTTTACATATATGCTTAGGTGTAAATTTATCTCCACATCTAAAGCAAAGGTTGAGAGCTCTTCTTTGCTCTATCAGCTGCTGTTTGGTTGTGTTGTAGGCTGGATTTTGGGTTGGCTTTTGAATTTGGCTACTAGTGGCATAGGTTGGTTTGGGGTAAGGACCAAGGTTTGGTATTGATGCTGGTTTGGTAGTCTGTTTGTGCCTTTTATTCTCAAATTCTAAAGACAGTTAATGAAGTTTGGCTTATCTGTAAGCAGCATTCAAGGTTCGAGGTTCACTACTTTTAACTCTTGGTCTGATATCTTCCTTCAGTCCACTTAAAAAGCTTGAGACAAAATAGCTCTCAGGTAATTGGGGATGATATTGAAGCATGTATGCCCTTTGCTCCTCAAATCTTTCCTGATATTCCTCAGTTGTGGTTTTCTGTGTGAGCTTGTTAAACTCCTCAATTACATCAGAACAACCCTTGTCACAAAAACGTTGGCACAGATCATCAGCAAATTTTGACCAACTTACCACCGACTTTTGCATTACATACCCATCGAACCACACTTTGGCTTTCCCAGTTAAGTACATTGCTGCTATTTTTAATTTCTGATGATCAGATATGGAGAAAATAGCAAAGTACTTTTGACACTTCTTTAACCATCCCCTTGGATTACTACTATCAAATAATGGTAGTTCAATTTTTGGTCTAGGAGCAAAGACATTAAAAGGAATTTGATTCAGTCATAGATCCACCACTAACCAAGGGTCTAGTGCTGCTATGGTTCATTCCAAAACTAATTTCTGAAGGGTTCTTAGACAACAAACCAGGCATATCATTCTTTCACATATATTTTCCTTGCTCATCAACAATAGTTACTTCCACAGGAGCTTTACCCTCCCTTCTTGAACTTACATTATGTATGATAGAGTCAGAAGAAGTACCTTTTGTTTCAGAATCAATGAGATTCGAAGCTGAATCCTTCTGAGTGATTAATGCTAAAGCTTGGCTGATGTAATGTTGATTTTCAGCCAACTTAGCCTCAATGCTCTTGCGTTGTTCATCCCACCACTTAAGAACTGTTGAATCAGCTGCCTTCAATGATTCGATCTGCCTTTGCAGAGATTGAATCTTCTCATGCAATGAATTCATCCTAGTCCTTTCTGCCATTGTCGACTGCTTCTTAGACTTTCCCAAATTTACGGTGGATCTTAAAGGCTCTGATGCCAATTTGTTATATAATAAAGAGAGTGAGAGTGTCAAAGAGAGTACCAACAGAGAATAAAAGGCCAAAGAAGAATAAGAGGAAGAAGAAAGAATTCAGAGAAGCAGAATATTCATTCCCATAATAGTTGCATGATAGTAAAATGTTGTTAATATGACCAACGCAGCACAACATTCCCTAATTACAAGGGTCCAATAGAAAAAAGACACCTGTCATCCCATAACTAACCAATGATATCAACTAACTCCTACTATTCCAACTTATTCTCCCAGCTCAGCTTGGCTCAATTGACTCAGTTTCAACTAATTCTGGCTAACTACTTGATTCTGAGGCATTATATCCTTTGCATTCTCGATCTCAGCTACTGCTTCCTTGCAATCATCCTTGCATTTTCCAGCTATCATAACACTTTTATAGGGTTTTTTTTTTTAGAATAGATATAGTTGCAAATAAGTAGAACAAAATGTATGGGAGATGACGAATAAGACGAGTAAATTTTAAAGTATTATGTGCTACAGTAGGTGGTGGTAGAAAGTTGAACTAGGCTAAAAGATAATGTGCAAGAGTTTGTATTAAGAAAAAAAAATTAAAAAAAAAGAACAATAGAAAGAATTTAAAAGAATTTGTATTAACCCAAGAGTTGTGACTCAGATGGCATTATAGACTGAGTTTGTGGGAAGAGCTCTCGGGTTCAACCTTCACTCAATACACTTTTGGAGACAAGTGAAGAATTTTAACTGTGAGGAAGCTCCAAACAAGATTAGTCTCAGATCGTTAAAATGGATAAGGATATTTGTAGTTTATACAAAAAAAAAAAAGAGTTTGTATTAAGAAAAAATGTGTGTATATGTAGGTATCAAGAAAAGAAGTTATAAAAATACGAGTTTTAGTGAGTATAATGTTTGATCATATTCACACATGAAAAAATCTTTATAATATTCTGAAAGTAGACATTATCTATCTGATTTATCAAATCAATCTTTCCAGATCATCAAAAAATCTTTATCATATTCTGAAATTATTTTTACTTCTTTACAGCCACTATTGAGTGTAGATGCTAGTGTCATAAAAATGCTGCGTAATTATGCTGTTCGAAGAAAAGTCTGTTCTGCGGAAGAGTTTTCATGAATGAGAAATTGTTATGGGAAAGAACTCCTATTAGAAAATGCTATTATGTGAAATAACTCTCATCTCATCACTAAAAGCACGTGCTCAACTCAAAATCTAAAACTGGACCTGTCCCGAATCTCGTTACACCGTCCCTGCTATCTCCGACGTCCTTACTCCTTAGCCTATGTTTTTTTTTTTAAAAGAAAAGATAAATCCTGCCTCATCTCATCTTCTCCCCTTTTCATCATCAATCAATATTGAATAGGGTGTTGATTACTCGAATTTGAGTATTATTGACTGATCGAGTAGTCGAATAGTAAAAAGCTTGAAAATGTTGAGTGCATCCAGGGGCTTGAGAGCTCGAGCAGCGCTACGAACGTTGCGCCAAGATGCAGTCAACCATAATCCCCTCCTTTTTGCCTGCGCTTCGCATTCTAATCATTCACCAATCGGAGCAGGCAGCAGCTTTAGTTTTGGGAAAAATCCCACTCTCTACACCAACAACACTAGAAGAGCGTATTCATGGAATCGCATCGAAAGAAAGCCTAAAATCAACGCTTTTCTTTTCGAATCTTCCTTCTCCTCCCCCTCCACGCCCTGCCAGCAGCTGGTTTGTCAATTTCGAGCCCAATCTAATCTTTTTTTCTGCATAAATTTCAATTTTTTAATTTGTTTTGTAACACTATTGCTCTGCAAATTTCGGGAGGCAGGGCTCACTGCTAAATGGTCGCTTATTATTCTCATCTTCAGCCTCAAATAATGACGATGACAAATCCCAAAACAAAGCATCATCATCAGCATCACCTGTTACCGAGAGACGACAAGTTGCGGACATGAAAATTCTGCGCACTCTTGCAGGCTATTTGTGGATGAGGGATAACTTGGAGTTCCGTTTAAGGGTGATGACGGCCTTGGGATTCCTCGTTGGGGCTAAGATTTTGAACGTCCAGGTTCCCTTCCTCTTCAAGCTTGCTGTTGACTGGCTGACCACCCCCAACGCCACTGCCCTTACCAACTCTACTCTTGTCGCCCTTTTTGCTACCCCTACTGCTGTCTTGATTGGTTATGGCATTGCCCGCTCTGGAGTTTCTGCTTTCAACGGTATCTGCTTTTCTCTTCTTCATTACATAATTTACTAATATAACTAGGCTCCCTCTGTTGTGGGCAGAACTGCGAACTGCTGTCTTTTCCAAAGTAGCATTACGAACAATCCGCTCTGTTTCCAGGAAGGCATGTCAGAATTCATAATAATTTTACACTTTTTACCCTATAAATGATTGCATCTTTTGCATGTTTCAATCAATTAAACTTTGGTACTATCTTTTTTTTTTATTGCAGGTCTTTTCACATTTACATGATCTTGATCTTCGCTACCATCTTAGGTATTGCCTTTCATCTCAGTTTTACTCCTTTATCTCTCTCTCCCCCCACCAAAAAAAAAAGGTTTGTTTATCTATACTTATTTTGCTCAAATTCTTTGTAGCAGTGGGTCTTTTCTACAATGTAGTTTACCTCAAGCAGTTATTTTTGGGCTCCTGCTTCTGATTCTTTTTTTGCTCAATATTTTCAGTCGAGAAACAGGTGCTTTAAATAGAATTATTGATCGTGGTAGCCGTGCAATCAATTTTATACTTTCATCTATGGTGTTCAATGTTGTGCCCACCATTTTAGAGGTTTGATTTCGGTTCAACTTCTTATGAGCTATCTACATTTTAAAGATGTTAGTTTCTAATTTTACATGCTGCCACCTACTATGAACACCGGAATTCTTCCTGCCATTTACACATTCGGTACACGAGTATTCAATATCTCTGTCGTAAATGTTTGTACATTACTTCTTGCTCCTTAGTTTTTTAACAAATTCAACAGAGTTAATATCTATCCTTCCAGATATCTATGGTATCAGGTATACTAGCATACAAATTTGGAGCACCTTTTGCTTGGATAACTTCACTCTCAGTTGCTGCATATATTTCTTTTACTCTGACTGTGACACAGGTACCGTATTTCTTCCTGATACTTATTAGGATCCTTAATGTAGTTTGTGAGGACTGAAACTTGTTATGTGCCTAAGTTTTTCTTGTTATTTCCAGTGGAGAACCAAGTTTAGGAAGGCCATGAATAAAGCCGATAATGATGCAAGTACAAGGGCCATTGATTCACTTATCAATTACGAGGTGACCTGTATTCTCATTTATGAAGGTTTTTCATTTTATAATCAATTTTATCTTTTTGTAATTGATAATGATTCTTTTTTCCCTTTATATGGTCCCATCTTAATGCTTTATTTATTTATTTATTTTTCTTGGGTCTTATATTTCAGACTGTTAAATATTTCAACAATGAAGCTTTTGAAGCTGAAAAGTATGATGAGTTCTTAAAGAGTAAGTATCTTAGGCAGACGGTAGTATTTCCAACTGCAAGTAACTTCCTCTCTAACTGGAAGGCTATAGTAGAATAACTCATCCATGACCCACTTTATTGTCAACGCTGCTATCAACTGAATTTGGGAACAACTCAATCCCGCTTGAATTAATGCTAAGCATGTATCTGTAAATGCAAGCCTTCCATGAATCTAAAATGTTACAGCAAGGTTAAAAATTTGCATTTAGTAAGACATCATTAAAATGGATGGATGCTATAGCTTAACCATTATGTGAAGCTTCTGCATTACTGTACCCTTGGAAAACCTAAAGTTTCTGCACAGCTGAATTTTAGTGCTCAGAAAAGAACTTTGTTAATTAGAGATGATGTGGAATCATTGGAAATTCAACACTTTCAATTGCTTAATAATTTGTCGTGTAGAGGGCACATATGTGCAACAGTACATGTGTTCCTTCTTGCTTCTTTTGACATGCTTCCAAGTTCCAAACGTGAGACCTTCTAAGGAAAAGAGCATCCATGAGCTTTACCTCTGCTGCCTGCCATTTTCTGGCTTCTTACAGTTAGTACGTAGAAATTGTAATCCTGAGAGGCTAGCTGCTTGTGGCATTGTCTAAGCTATCGTGTAAATTGAGCTTTTGTGATATGGTAGTTCTTCTGGCTGTGCAGGACTCTTTGGTTATTCATGCTACTAGAATCTCTTTTACTGACCTTTCTAAATATGGTTAGACAAAAAGAAAGCTAAGTTTTCTTTAGTATGCTTTTCATTCTTCACTTTGTCTGATATTGCTTTTTTTACTCCTGCTTCCTTTCTTGCTCTTTTTAGGGTATGAAGATGCTGCCTTGAAAACGCAACGGAGCCTTGCTTTTCTGAATTTTGGCCAAAATGTGATATTTAGCACAGCTCTATCTACAGCTATGGTGTTGTGTTCACATGGAATTATGAATGGCCAAATGACAGTTGGTGATCTGGTAAAACTTTTTGCTGACATGTTTGCTTATACTTATCACAGAAGTTGTTGAATGATGTGATGTGAACAATTTTTAAACTTGAAAATACAGGTTATGGTGAATGGACTACTTTTCCAGCTCTCTCTCCCACTCAATTTCCTTGGAAGTGTTTATCGTGAGACCATACAGAGTCTAGTTGACATGAAATCAATGTTTCGATTACTTGAGGTATTTCTTGAGGAAGTTCCTGCGGATTAAGAGTGTGTCTCAAAATATTGCTTTTGACAGTTTTGTCAAATTCTTTTGGTTTTCTTGGTGCTACTTCAGAGTTGCTAGGTTAGTAGGGCAACATTATGCCTCATGAAAACATTTATCAAATAATAATTAAAGAACAGACAATGAGAAGAAATTGTTTGCTTTATTTTTGACACCCTTCCTGGTAATCATGATCCATATGAAGTGCACAGATAAATTCAGTTTTGTCATTCATAAATTATTCTACATGATATAGTTATGGGCTGCAAATAATATGAACTTACCTCTGCTGAGTCTCGTTTCATTGTCTATGTAATTTAATTTTCAACTCAATGATTGCTGCAGGAGGAGGCTGAGATTAGTGACAAGAAAGATGCAAAGCCTCTGAAGCTGAGTGGCGGAAGCATTCTGTTTGACAATGTGCACTTCAGGTGATTATCTGTTATCTTTATAATTATTCATGTTCTAAATGTAACATCTGGCATTTAGTATATTCATCTGTGAGCATTATAATTAGGCAAGTTGCATGTCTATATGATGCTTAAAATGGCACTGATTGGTCATTTCTTGTGCTTGTTTTGGAAATTTCTTTTTTTTTGGATAAAGGATCTTCTTATGGTTCAGACTCTACCCTATGTCAAGATTGAATGAGAGAAAGGCAAGTAAAGAAGAGAAAGGGAAATGGAGAGATGGTGCATTCCCTTCTCTGGATATCGCAAACATAAAAGTAGAAAGGAAAAGATTAGTCATTATTTTGTTTTAAGTTTAGCCCTTTATTGACAAAAGTATTATTAACATTCTATGGGTTAGAATTGACTATACACTCATTATGCATTAAAGGTTTTCCTTTCCCTGCCATTTCCCCCACTTTGAAGGGATTGAAAAAGGACTTTCTAAGGTAAAGGGAGAATATTAGGTTTCTCTCCATTTCCCTTGCCCTCCTTAATAATTCACCAGTAAAGGTAAGTGATATCTTCCTTTTCTTTCTCTTCCCCTCCATTGCCAAATTTAAACACAGTGTTACATTGTCTTTTTTGTTTTTGGCAACGGTCATTTTTAGTTCTTCACTGTGCGTCTTTAGGTTTATTTTTTACCTGTTTTCTATCAGCACTGTCCTTGAACTAAATTGCATTAATTTAGTTTCCATCACACAGCACATATTAATACAAAGTGAAGTTGGTTAACATATACTCTTTAGGTGTGTTTGGTTTTGCTGAAAAGAATGGGTGATGGAAGTTGTAGGAATCATAGAGCTATCAGTGATAAGAACACCTTGTGAGGTATCGTAACACTGATTTTGGTGGCAGTGATGTAAATCACTGGATTAATTATATCACCCCCTTGAAGGGGTGATGCCATCACTCCCAAAAATCCTGGTGATACTCATCACTCCCAAGGGAGTTATTAGGATTTTTCCAACGGACAAAATTACCCCAAAAAACTATCAGTGCATTTATTTCTCCCTGTAAACCAATACTGATTTATTTGCTTTTGGCATCTGTTGTCTTATTTGGGTGTTGGTCTTGACACGGATAATTTTGTAGGGATCTTGTATTATTTTTAACAAGCAAATAGCAATTTATATGAAGCACCTGGTGTTGTAATAGAAATTGAAAAACCTGCTTCGGTTTACAAGTACAACAAATATGACAGTATGAAATTAATTTTTTAAACTGAAGATGCTATTCTCTTTATAAGCAAATCTCTCTAAGATCCGACAAATTATTCTTTGTCTTTGAAAATCAAATGATTTAATATCAAAGGCAATTGTGGTATTACATGAAAATTAACCAATCTATGTGACTACCTAACAGATTGATAACAAATTACTGATATGTGATTACTTTGACAATTTATACCAAATGAGGTGAGTGAGGATCACTGGGATTGTGAAATCACGGGTTATTCTTACAACACTGTCAATCCTTTATCACTTGTGTGAATGAATACCAAACACACGCTTAAGTGTTTATAAAAGTGGCACACGATCATATAACAATACTTTCAAATAACAATTATTAAAGTTTGTATTACATGTGCAGTATATTATCAGTGTCATTTTGTGAATGCTGTAAATTATCGATTCTCTATTATTTCTTTGAATGGTTTGTTATTTGCAAGTATTGCTATTTTATGTGATGCATGTTTAATTTTCCCTCTGACTGCTTGGATTGCATTTGAACCTCATTATTCCCTTGTTACTGAATGATTTTAAATTTCTATTTTTGTATATACTGTAATGTCAGTGGCATGTTCATTCCTACATGCACCTCATGCTATGCATGGAATTTGTCTCCCTCTCTTAAATTTGTTGCTGTTCCTTTCCCTGCTTGAATCTCAGAGTTTTTCTTCTTACATGGTTGTTGAATTTTTGTGGAATTTCAGAATATTTTCGTTAGAATCTTACTTGAATAATACAAATTCTAAGGATTATATACAGCTACTGTTAAGCAGTAAATAGGAAACTAAATCAGTCTAAATCTAATCCCCATAATTGAGGAATTGTCTAACCTTAATTCTAGGGATATAGATATTTACACATTTAATATAGTTGGCTTTTCCACACTCCCCCTCAAGCTGGCTTGAAGATATCTTCCATGGCAAGCTTGCTCACTAGATTTTCAAACTGCTTCCTGTGCAATCCCTTTGTAAGAACATCAGCAACTTGGTCACTTGTTGGTATATATGGCATGCAAATTATTCCATTGTCAAGCTTCTCTTTGATAAAATGCTTATCTACTTCTACATGCTTCGTTCTATCATGGAGCACTGGATTGTGAGCAATAGAGATTGCAGCTTTATTATCATATTAGAGCTTTATCGGTGAGGGATTAGAAACCTTCAAGTCTTCAAGTAGTCTTTTAATCCACATTACCTCACAAATCCTATGGGCTATTGAACGAAACTCAGCTTCAGCACTACTTCTGGCTACTACATTCTGTTTCTTGCTTCTCCAAGTGACAAGGTTTCCTCCCACAAATGTGCAATAGCCTGAAGTTGACCTCCTATCTGTAATACTTCTTGCCCAGTTTGTGTCAGTATAGGCTTCTACTTGTAAGTGTCCATGGTTTTTGAAGAGCAATCCCTTTCCAGGCGTTCCCTTTAGGTACCTTAGGATTCTGTAGGCAACTTCAAAGTGTTCTGAGCTGGGTGAATGCATAAACTGACTTACCACACTTACTGCAAAAGCTATATCAGGTCGTGTATGTGCTAAATAGATGAGTCTACCCACAAGTCTTTGGTATTTCTCTCTATCCACCACATCTTTGGTTTCAGCAGGCTGAAGTTTCAAGTTGGACTCTCTTGGGGTTTCAGCTATCTTGCAACCAAGCATTCCTATCTCACTAAGCAAGTCTAAGACATACTTACGTTGGCTAACAAAGATACCCTCCTTTGATCTTGCAGATTCCATGCCAAGGAAGTACTTTAAGGCTCCCAAATCCTTTATATCAAAGTCATGTGCAAGCCTTCTCTTAAGTTCTCCAATTTCTGCACTGTCATCACCAGTTATTATTATATCATCCACATACACAATTAAAATAGCTAGTTTACCGTTTCTAGAGTGCTTGAAGAACACTGTGTGGTCAGCTTGACTCTGAATATAACCATAGCTCTTCACTACATTTCCAAACCTTTCAAACCATGCTCTTGGTGATTGTTTAAGACCATACAAGGATTTTTTCAATTTGCACACCTTGTTGGTTCCGAGGTTTTTCTCAAATCCAGGTGGGAGGTCCATAAAAACTTCTTCCTCTAAATCTCCATTAAGAAAGGCATTTTTTACATCAAGTTGCTGAAGAGACCAATTGAAATTCACTGCTAAAGAGAGAAGTACCCGGATTGAGTTTATTTTTGCAACTGGAGCGAAGGTCTTTTGGTAGTCAATGCCATAAGTTTGAGTGAACCCCTTGGCAATAAGTCTTGCCTTGTACCTTGTAGACACCTACTTAATACGTTACGACATACCTCTCTATGCTCCCATCTACCTTACACTTCACAGTGAAGACCCATTTACATCCTACAGTTGTCTTGCCTCTTGGTAGCTCCACAATCTTCCAAGTCCCATTCTTTTTAAGAGCATCCATCTCTTCGTTCACCGCTAACTTCCAATCCGGATCACCTAGGGCATCCTGAATAGATCTTGGTACATGCAAGTTAGAAATACTTGAAAGGAATGCTTTGTGGTTATTGGACAACTTTTGATACGACAAATATTTTGCAATAGGGTGATTGGTACATGATCTTACTCCTTTTCCGTTAGCAATTGGGACATCTAGTTCAAAAAAATCAATATTTGGAGACTCAATGGAAGAAACTAAAGGAGCAATTTTAGGATTAACCTGAGTTTGAGGAGGAGGACCGTCCCTCGGAGATTCTGGCTGAACAGGTGCTAGAGAAATAATTGGATCAGTAATATTTTTATGAGATTTCCTCCTGGTATAAACCTGAAGCTCAAAATTTGGATTATGTGAATCCGTTTGAAGTAATTCTCCCCCTGTTTCAGATTCTTCAATACTTGGCACCTGTTGACTAAGAGAGTCCTTGTTTTCATTATTTTTAACATCCATTTCCTTAAATTGTTTAATAGACTGAATTGGTGACTCAATGAGGCTTGATAGTGGTGTAGAGAATTTCCAAAAATTATCTTCTTCTTTATTCTCCCCCTGAAGAAGATTTTTGCTGAAATAGGGTTGATTTTCTAGAAAAGTGACATCCATAGTTATGTGAATTTTCTTTGTCAAAGGATTAAAACACTTTACCCTTTTTTATTTGGAGCATAGCCAATGAAAACACATTTTTCAGCTTTAGGATCCAATTGAGATCGAAGAATTTGGGGAATATAAAGAAAGCAAGTGCATCCAAAAGTTTTTAAAGGTAACTCAGAGTATAAACGAAATGTTGGGAAGTATTTTTTGGGAGTATTCAAAGGTGTTTCAAAATGTAAAACACGAGTTGGCATCCTATTGATTAAGTAAGATGCAGTCAACACAGCATCTCCCAAGAGGTATTTTGGAATGTTCATAGAAAACATGATAGCTCTAGCTACCTCAAGTAAATGCCTATTTTTCCTTTCAGCTATTCCATTTTGCTGGGGTGTGTCCCGACATGTAGATTGGTGTAAAATACCTTTTTCTTTTAAAAAATTTCCCAAACATTCATTAAAGTACTCAGTTCCATTATCTGTTCGAAGGATGCAAATTTTTGTTTTGAATTGGGTTTCAATCATGCAATAAAAATCTTTGAAAAGTTTTTCTACATCAGATTTTTTGCTTAGTAAGTAAACCCAACACAATCTAGTGTGATCATCGATAAAAGTTACGAACCACCTTTTTCCAAACAAGGTGGTAACCTTTGAAGGTCCCCAAACATCAGTATGAAACAAGTAAAATGGTTTTGATGGGCTATAAGGTTTTGAAATATATTTAACTCGATGATCTTTAGATAAAAGACAACTTTCACAGTGAAAAATAGAACAATCCACTCCTTTAAACAAATTAGGAAATAAATGTTTTAAATAAGGGAAACTAGGATGTCCTAACCTAAGATGCCATTGCATTATTTTATCAGAAACAGAATTTGAACTGTATTACTAAGCCCTTGAGCTTTTTTATTACCTAGGAAATCCTCACTGAAATAGTAGAGCCCATTTATTTCTCTAGCACTGCCAATCATCTTCCCTAAGTTTTGGTCCTGAAATTGACAAAGAGAGTCAAAAAAGATAACACGACAGTTGGAATCCTTTGAGAGTTTACTGACAGATAAAAGATTACAAGCAAGTTTAGGAACATGAAGTACAGGTTTAAGATCAATACTTTCAGAAAGTTTAATAGAACCCTTGCCTGCAATAGGTGAAAAACTACCATCTGCTATTCTTATTTTTTCATTACCAGAACAGGGAGTGTATGAACTAAATAGATTCAACAGGTTAGTCATATGATCAGATGCTCCTGAATCAATGATCCATGGAGCAGAATTAAAGACACTGGATAGGGCTAATGGATTTCTACTTGAATGAGCCAATGAACTATTAGATGTCCCGGATGTCGGATTGGACTTTAGTAGTTTCAGGAGTTGATTGAGCTGCTCTTTGCTGAAGGAACCCATATTTCCTTCATTGGCAAAGGGTTGTGACTGCTTTTGCTTTGGCTTCCAATTTGTTGGTTTTCCATGGATATGCCAACAAGTTTCTCGAGTATGGCGTGGTTTGTTGCAATGGTCACACCACACTCGAGGCTTGTCATCAATCTTACGCAAATCAGGGACACTCTGTCCACCAACATTAGCTTCTGCAGTGACCAATGCAGAGTTCTTGATCAGACTACTGGTACGGGGAGTAGAATTTACAACTGAAGTAGAACCTGACATGGTGGTAAAAAATAAAACAGCAGCGGCTCTTGGAAAAATATGGGGATTTAGGGTTTGACAGGAAAGAAAAGTTCCTGCTCTGATGCCATGTGGAATTTCAGAATATTTTCATTTAGAATCTTATTTGAATAATACAAATTCTAAGGATTATATACAGCTACTGTTAAGCAGTAAATAGGAAACTAAATCAGTCTAAATCTAATCCCCATAATTGAGGAATTGTCTAACCTTAATTCTAGGGATATAGATATTTACACATTTAATGTAATTGACTTTTCCACAATTTTTTTTTAATCCAGTAGCTATGAAACTTTAAGTTCTGCTCCATTTTTACGTGCAACTCATTCTTCATGGAAATGTCTCTGTTAAATTTGTTGCTGTTCCTTTCCCTAGTCGAATCTCAGAGTTTTCTTCTTACATAGTTATTGAATTCTTTGAATCCGATAGCTGCAAAACTTTAAGTTGCTGCTGCTGCTCTACCCTTAAATTTTGCAGCTAATGAGAGCATGTTCTTCTGTGGTTTTGATGTAATTTAGCTGATCCCAAGTTCTTTAACTGGGAGAACCAGTAAAAGTGTTACCCTAGCTGACATCACAAGTTTGAGGTGGCCGAGGCAAGAGCCTAACTTTAGCCACAGCTGTCCTCCACATTGTAGGGCCTGGTTCAGATCACTAGCTTGAGAATCAGACCTGGTTGGGTTGAATTGATATGTGACCCAGTGTTATATGTGAATGTGTTGGTTATGTTATGTAATACACTTATCTTAATTGTTAATCTGCTACTTTTGTCTCTTTTGATGGTAGAATCCTAATGTGTTTATTTTTTGTGGTTATAATAGTTACCTGTCAGAAAGAAAGATTCTTGATGGGATATCTTTTATTGTACCAGCTGGGAAAAGTGTGGCCATTGTTGGAACTAGTGGAAGTGGTAAGGCCCTAGTGGGTGTAAACTCATTCTTGGTGTTTGCATTTGATATGGAACAATTTTTAACCTATTTCTTTTAATATATTTTCTATCCTTCCATGCCATGTCTGCCCTAGTGTTATGATTGTGTCATTTGTTGACTGCTTGAACTCCCAAGACTCGAGCATTACGTGCATCACTTCAGCCAACTTCTCTCACTTCGTATGTGTGAACAATGTATGATTACCCTGTTAGATGGAGCTTTTCATTTTTGGTTGAAAATACCATGCTGAGATGGTGGCTTATAAAATCAGAGGCAAATTTTAGCTGGGATTTTCCTTTTTTTCATTCATTTATTTATTTTTCCTGGTAGGGGCTCATTGGAGTCAAAATGTGCAACATTATTGTGAGATGCTCCATGACCTGTTGTACTTTCCTTTATTATTGTTGATTATCTTAAAAATCATGTCTACATGGCTAATTGTGGTTTTTTTTTCTTGGCTTAAGAGCCAAATATACCCTTAACCTTTTGCACATAATAGATTTAAGCCCTCAACCTTTAATTTTATTGTAAAAGTCCATAAAGTTTTATTTTACTATAAATAAGCCATCAAGCTTTCAGAATAATATAATTAAGTAATATAAATAAGAGGTTAACGTCTTATAAGCACTCAATCTTTTTATTTTACTGTAAAAATTTATAACTGCTTTAGACTTAATTGCATTATTTTGAAAGTTTACTGGTTTATACAGTAAAATTAAATGTTGAGAGCTTATTTCCATTTTGTGCAAAACATTAAGGGTATATGTGGCTATTAAGCCTTTTTTCTTTTACTGAAACTCTCGTACTATAATGTATTCTTTTAGCCCTCATTAAGAATTATTGATATAATTAATCTGTCCGTTGCTTTCAGGTAAGTCAACCATTCTTAGATTGCTCTTCAGATTCTTTGACACTCATTCAGGAAGAGTAAGAACAAATACTTGTTTCAGTTGTATTAATAAGTTATCAATACATGTATCTGATTTTGGCAATCAATTTTAATTTATGAAGTTAATGACCTTATCGTTACAGTCTTCATGATGTGATGAATAATTGTATGCAATTGATAAATCGTACATAATCTCTGCAACGAATACTCATTGAAAAAGCTCTTCTCCTTTACATGCATTTCATTTAAGAGCAGAAAGTATTTATTTGGTCTCAGATATTTTGATACCTTTCCCAACGTGACTCACTGGCCAACAGTACTGACTATTGGTTCTCTCTGCAGATCTGGATTGATGGTCAAGACATACGGGATGTAACACTGGGTAGTCTTCGACAGTCTATTGGTGTTGTGCCACAAGATACTGTTAGTTGAAAAGACAGTCTTGTGTTCTTTTTTCCTTGCTTATTTTTGTATAAACCAGTGAGGAACACCAATTGTTCTGGCAGGTACTCTTCAATGATACGATATTTCACAATATACACTACGGTTGTCTTTCAGCAACAAAAGAAGAGGTTAGTCTCATAGTTCACAACTTTACTCTTATATTTCTTTGACAGCCTAACAGTTGTTTCCATATAGGTTTATGATGCTGCTAAGCGGGCTGCAATTCATGACACTATCATGAACTTCCCTGAAAAATATTCAACTGTGGTCGGAGAACGAGGACTTAAGGTGAGAGGCCTCTCTCTTTATGATTATTTGACTTATTATGATGGTATGATACCTGACTTATGGTTTTTGGGGCCTGATGCTTGGATTTTTTTATTATGGCCTCACAAACACACTATTCAAAACAGACGATAATTTCCTGTCCAGAGAACTGTAATGGGAAAGAAGTCATGCCTATATGTTGCCTTTTGGTATTCTCTAGAATTCTAACTAATTAGGCTTCTTTTCTTTCCAGTTAAGTGGTGGTGAGAAACAACGTGTAGCTCTTGCTCGTGCATTCCTGAAAGCTCCAGCTATTTTGTAAGCATTCCTTCTTCATGTAACTTATTATATATGCATATTTTTCAGGCTGCCAGGGTTTGATCCCTTTTAACTGGAACTAAGAGTCCAGCACTTTACCAACAGATCACATGGCTGTTGGCTATTATGTATGCATATCTTAACTACTCTTTATTATTGTATTGATAAATAATTGGTTTTGCAGTGTTTGATTTCCTTTTCTTGAGCTTGTTATTTGTGGATAGATTTGGCCAACAAAGAGAATTAAGGTTGCATTGGATAGAGAGATGATGTCCTGCAATTCTCAATGAGTAGAAAATATACATTTTTCTTTTTTCAATCCTTTCCCTGATAACCTATGTCTTGTGGGAGACTTATCCGCTAGGCCAGAAAGATGTAGGTTAAGAGTGAAAAAAAGGGAAAGCCTATTTCTTCTTTCATCTGATTTTCATATTCAGTGCATGATTTTCCGTTCATTTCTGTTCACAGGTTGTGTGATGAAGCTACTAGTGCACTTGACAGTACGACCGAAGCAGAGATATTGAATGCATTGAAATCACTAGCAAATAATAGAACTTCAATCTTCATTGCTCACAGGCTTACAACAGCTATGCAGTGTGATGAGGTATGCATATGAAAATTACATGGTCATGCATTCGTGGCACTGAAATTGAAATGTCGGTGGCAACTTTCCTTCTCTCTCAAGAGGATCAAGTCCTTTGTATGCAGGAAAAATATACCAACATAGAACTGAAATTGCACAAAAGATTTGTGTTTTATGGTTCACATACATCCTTTGGCTAAAAAATTCTACAAACTGCCTCTGACTTTAGCCTCTTTTTTTCCCTCTTGCTTGGTCCATTTGTGCCAATAGAGAAGATCCTATATCAACCATGTCGATAAGTGGTCCAAAATTTTACAAATATCTATCATAGGTAAACTGTAGCTAATCCTTAAATAGTTCCAGTGATTGCCAGAGTAGTCAGCAAATTATTAATTTGGTAGCATCTAAGGAAAACTCTTTGTTTATGTTATAATACCTATTCAACCTTAAAATTCATTCAGTTCTGCAATGCTTCGTACTGATTTCTAGTTAATGAAGTTGTTTTCATCAGCAGAGAAACAAAAATAAATTGATTTTCACTGAAATTATAGAGCCTTGTGTTTCCTCAGACAAAATCTAAGATATTTGGGTTGAACTGAACATTGATTACTCAAGCTCACTTGTTTTCTCCAATATTCCCCGCTTACATCCAAGCTCATCCTTCTTGATTAATCCCCAATCTATTACAGTTTATTTCTTGGTTTATCTGGTGCTCAAGTTTTTCCATATATGTATTGCAGATTATAGTTCTGGAGAATGGCAAGGTGATTGAACAGGGACCACATGATATTCTCTTGGCAAAGGCCGGAAGATATGCACAGCTATGGGCACAGCAAAATAGTTCCATGGATGCTATTGACGCAGCCATCAAAGTTGAGGCATGAACCTTAAATTATTGTCCTGTATAAGCAAGCTGGGTCACGGCTATATTTAGATAACCACACAAATTTTGTAGCACCATTGCAATTCTTCTATGCCCTTACATGATGGTATGATTTCTTCTCCTTCAATCCTGGGGCAAAGCTGTTGTGTCTGATTTATTTTACACTTATGGTACGCAAATATCAAGCAACTGAAATATATACCGAAAGGTAATATTCCAATACCATGATTTGCCGGTATTAGTGCTACGCAGTACTGGATAACATATTAACATTGACTCAATGCGGTGCTTTCTTGCATACTCGCTGTGTAATTTAATCTGGGCACTTGGCAGTGGCGTAGCCACGCCCACGTTATAGCTAGTGGGCTCTTTCGATTTCACTGAAATTTGAAATTCTGCTGTAATTTAAGAATTCACTAAAAAAATTGAGATAAATTGACTTCAGTAAAATGTAAATATAAAAATCAATATATTGACAATGTATAAAAGTATATATTGTTATTAATTACAAAGTGACATGTCATTAATAAATAAAATTAAGATGTATAAAAGAAGCAAATCTATAAAAATAAATATCAAAGTTCAAAAAAATTTATTGATATTTATTTTTAAGGACATATATATAATTTTAGTTATAATTTTAGTTTCGCTCTTAATGAGATTTCACTTTGAAGTTTTTTGTTGATAAAAGATTTCACTTTGTAGTATAATAAGATAATTTCGGTCGATATATACTTCCTGAAAAAATAGAGATAACATAATAGTTAAAACAATGAAAATATTAGTATTATTTATGCAATATTTTTTTTCCTATTACTATAATTTTGATTTTTCCAATTGCGGCTATAAGTAATCAATTTTTTATGAAATTATTAGTATAAAATTAAAATCATATTTTAGTATTACACATAAGAAATCAATAAATTGCATCAAATAGATAAATTAACTAAACAACAAACTAAATAATTGAATAAATCCAACATAAAAGTACATTGAACTTACATATGATGACTTAAACCTTAGATCTCACTATTGCAAAATTTTCTCATTGTCGTTAAGTCAAAAATCCATTGGCAATATATAAACTCTTTTTCGGGAATAAAAATTTATTAAGAAGATAACTTGGTGAATTAGATTAGATAATCGTTATATGTTTATTTAATAATTGAATAATTTATTATTTTCTAATTATATCTTAATAGATATAACTTAATTTTTCATTCTTATAAAATTTAAAATTTCATTATCATATAAGAAATTACCCTTTTCTTGCTGTTTATACTTAATATTTGTAATGAGATTGTTATTATTAAAGATTTTGTATGAAAAAAAATTATATTCATATCATTGTATACTTGGAAAAAATAATTTTTAATTACTTTTTATAATTTTTTATTTTCATTGATTAAAAAATACAAAATATTAAATGATTAAAATAGATAAAAAAATCAAATGTTCAAAAAGATTGTATAATTTAAAAAAAAAAAAAGAAATACGAAGTAACAGTTGTTACGTAGTTAGAAAGATTAATCGAATAAACATATCATGCTTGCTACTCTTTTTATTTTTCTTCTTTTTGAAATATCATGTTTACTACTCTAAAGTCTAACTCTAGTACCTATTAGGTGCTATTTGGTTGGAGGAATTTTTTTTTTCGTCAAATGATTCTCGCATTTGATTGGGGGAATCAAATTCCGGGGGTAATTTTTTTTTATCAACAGTGCCAAATAGTGCTAAAATTGAGAAAAAAATTCCCTCTCCTTGAGGTATTTTTTTTTCCTGGGGAATTTAACTTTTTTATCTATTTTACCCTCCAATAATTATATTTTGTTTCCATTTTACCCCTAAACCTATCTAATATTACAACCATGTTTTTTTCTTATTTTGATGAAGAGAAAAATGAATTTAAAATCAAATGAACCAATAATAAGATGAACCCTATGATTTTTGATTAATCAAAATCAATTTAATATAGTAATAGTTTGTTATATCAAAATAATTTACATAACAAAAACCTTATAAAAAAGGGGCAAAATAAATAAATAAATAAGCATATTAAATAAATAAATAAATGAGTAATTAACTTAAATATAATTTATTTCAAGTGTTATTCACTCTACATCAACTAATAATATAAAAGATATTATAGTAAAATAAATAATTTTATCCTCTTACTTTCTTTTAACCAAACACAAAAATCTTATATTCTCACCAATACAACCAAACACAGGAATCTAATATTCCCAATAATCCATCAAGTAAAATAATATTTCGATAATTTAATATTCTCGATAATTTTAAATTCTCCCCCTTAAGGTTGAAGAGTTGATTAAGAAAAATTCAATCTATTCCATAAGAATAAGAGATACAAGAAAAAAAAAAATCTCAACACAAGCATTAGCATGGCAGAAGCTACACTTGGTGCTGCTATAGCACAATAGGTTTTCAAAAGTAGCCAAAAAAAAAAAGTAATACAGTAGAAGGCAACGTAAAAATGCGAGACGTTAGTTTGATTTCAGAATTGAGAAAGCAACAGCATCATTGCAAACAAGGGGCTTCTCATTTCGACTCAAAGCAATCCCAAACGTCACAGCTAACCTGGAAAATTTTGCAAGTCATGTATTTCTCTTGACCCTTCTACACTTTACTCCTTAACAACCTTGGAGCAGGTTTCTTTCTAGGCTTAAAAGACTCAAACTTTCCCCCATCCTTGGCTAATTCTTCCTTTCTTGATTTACTAACATCTTTTGCTTTGCCTTTCTTTCTGAGTTTCTGAGACACATCATCCATATCAATTGGTAAGCTATTATCCTTTTCACCGGAAGTAGCTGTTTTCTTATTTGATATTGAGTCAAGCCTCATGCTCCGCCTCGTTTTCTTTTTGGTGCAATCAGGAAGGCCTTTGCCTGAAACATCCGCTTCACATCCTTGACTCATAATTGATGATGCCCTAATTATGTAAATCTGCGGCAGTAACAGAATACATTCATTTTCATCATCTGTCTATTCCTTAAATGAATTCTTGCATATGAAGAAACAAATAGGATGATTTGAAAATTTTGATTAATCAAAATAAATGGGGAGAACATCAAGGATTGTACAGCCATATTATGGAATACATTTTTTTTATATAAAACTTCAAGAACAGTTTATGCTGAAATAGAAATATTAATAATGGGCATGTCCATGAGCAATACAACCTGGCCAGATTTGGCCTTATATACGGCCAAGCATTGCAGCAACACAAATGCCAAATGGACTAAGATGAGAATGATAGTAAAATGGATCAGAAATGGAAGAATAAGATTGATTTCCATGAATCTCAATAAAATAGCCTATAATCGAAGGGCAAGCAACTTGAAAAATTCACTCACATGGTTCACGCTAGCTATAACGTTGTTACACTTACTTTGAATCTGGTCGGTTGAATTAATTCAAAAACCAGAGCATCACCATCGTCCAATTTGTGATCCAGTGCAAAAGCTCTCCAGCCACCACTGAGCCCTGCTCTTTTGCCAATGTAGGTGGCACCATATTCTGAACAATTTTCGTCCTCTAATACCATATCTTCTACCATTTTTGAAAGATGGTCCTCGCAGAACTTGGAAGGTAGCCCCTTGTAGCAAAAGAAATTACCAGACGTCAGTATTCCATGCCTTTTATAGGCATATGCAGCAGAATTGCTGAACAAGGTTTGTCTAAGTAATGAAGTTCCTTAGTCCTAAATAAAATTTCCTTACAACAACTTACCAGCCAAAAACAACTATAAACATGGGACCTAACCATTGATTTTACAAAAGATGGATTCCCAGATTGTAAACTGTTTTGGAAATCCTCTGCAGCTTTAAAAGTCTTGACCCTTTCTTCATAAGAGGCAGTTCTGACTTCATCTAGTGGCCTTGCTAGATAGCTGAAAATTGATGAAATCAAAGACTAGCATCCAAGATAAAACATGAAAGATACCATTAATTTGACAGAGGAATTAATTCCACCTTGCCCAAGATGATGAATTTGATCTTGACCTCTTCCGCAAAGATGGAAGGTCTATGTCCACCTGAATTGGAAGCAAGATGAGTTATTTGTAGTTTCTGCATTTTTATGAAGACCAACGAAACCCATTAAGAGAAAGAGACATGTAAAGTGGAAAAAGAGGAAGCAGTAACTCCAAATTTTGTAAGCACAGGAAATTCAATTTGCTCTTCCAATTGTAAAGGTGTAATACAAGCATATCCTGAATCCATACAATATTGCTTTATCCTTTGCAGCAGATCACAGATACTTACATCATCTTGATATGAAGGAACTGGGTTACGTGCACGAGAAGAACGCCTAAGCTCAAATGTGTTGGTACTTTTAGGTTTTGGTTTGGGTTTGGAGAGACGTTGCTGCACATTAAGAATTAAAAGGGAAAGGTAGAAGAAGTATATGAAGCCCAGTAGAGTTAAGATGAACTCCAATAAAGAAGTAGCGAATATGGTAAGCTAAAGTATTACCTGTGATTTGTTGTGAGAATTTGAAAGTTGGGCCAGAGAAGTGGAGATTTTTGAAATTCCTAATTCCTACATCAAGCAAGTGAAAAGAAAGTAGCTAAGAGACTAGTATTAACTTAGGCATGAATGGTTTACTGACTCCAAACTCCCAAGATTTTCATTTCAAACATCGTGAAAACAAATCCTTACTAGTTTCTACTAATCAAGTAATAATAATAGCAAGAAAGATGAAGAATTTGCCCATGGGTATGGGTTGTGCGTGTGGGAATTGTAGCTGTGGATATTAAATAAAGTTGTTTTCATCACTGAGTTGAGCTGCATAATGAGAAGTAGACATTTCAAACCAGATTGATACAAGACAATTCAGCACAGACACAAGAGAAAAACCTGGAATCTCTTTTTGTTTTCCTCAACGCGTTGCCGGCGAGCCTCTTCATAAGAGTTTTCCACCATTGTAAAGCAGGAGTGATTCAGTTCAATATCCTTTTTCAGGACAACAATAAATAAAATAAAGTCAGGTTTCCAGCCACAGCACACCATACAAGAAAAAGGTGGCAGTGTTTCCAGCTTCACTGTGCAATTTTTAATTAATGTTTAAAAACGGAAATGGCGCCCTTTTTGAATTTTGAAAGAAATTAGAACCCTCATTTGTGAGCTTAAATACAATTCAGCCCATTTCCAATTCGGCCCAATCTTTACCAGTTGCTGTTTGGTCCATTCCCTGATCGCTCCACTTGGGCGCTTAAACACAAGAAACAGTTGCCTTGCTTTGCTTTGTCATTTTGGATTCAATGTGGTTTTCTACCTTTCATCTAAGACAACCCTTAGTAGTATTATTATATCAATGAATAAATATATTCTTCAAGTTACTCAGAGAGTCATGATCATAAATTTGTATAATCATTTTTTCCCTTTTTTATTAAAAATGAATATTTAAATTGATAGATTAAATATTATTTTTACATAGATCAAGTGTATAAATTTTAAAAAAATAATAATAAACTTAAAAATTTTTAAATATTTAAATTTATTAAAACTTTTGACAATTTTTACCATTGAATAAATACTAATAAAAAATAGCTAAAAATTAAAATTTTTAATAATTATTTTTTTCATATTATTGTCTTTTCATTAAACTCTATCAATCTATAAGTTTTTGTTTTCGAAATAATTTTTTTTATATTTCACCAAAAAAAATAATTTTTTATGTGATATTTTTAATTGAGAAGTTTTCACAAGCTTCACTTAATGAACTTCATCCAAGAGCTTAAGGAGAGGAAAAACACACAAGTGCAAGCTATTATGTATTGTTAGTAGCTGTTACGTTACCCAAATGACATTATTGTTATTATTATTATTATTATTATTATGAATTGACAATGTATAGTTTCAATATACTATCAATGCACAAAAGATTGACACATTATCAATAAGTCCTTACAAACAAATTAAAAAAATTATTTGTATTTTTTTTTAAGGATTTGACATTTTTTTAGTTTACATGTTAATAAAGTGTCAACTTCTGATGTATTGACAATACATAAAAATTATACATTGTCAGTACATCATATATAATCTCTATTATTAATTATTATTATTATTATTTCATCTGACAATACATAATTTCTCTAGTGATTGGCAGACGGCAGTTACTATAGATGAAGACTAGATTCTGTGATGATTGATGATTTCCTATCATACTAGTGTTTCAATTGAACTCATTTTAAATTTTTAAAAATTAATTAAACAGTTTCACTAAAACTCTTCTTTTTATTGTAAATTACAAGTATTTTCATCCGTTTTAACGTTTGAGACTAATTCTATTCAGGATTTAGTCACAATTAAAGCTTTTCACCCCTTTCCAAAAGTATGTTTAATGCCTCCTTTTTAACATCCTCACCTCTTCGATTTTGGCTACATCCATGCGTCTTTATCATTTTATTATTCACATATGAAAGGTTTAATGGTAATTAAATTGATTCTAAGTCTCATATGAGTGCCAACAGTCAACAGACAAAGCAAGAGCCGATAAGACGCAATTTAAGCAGGCCCCGTCTGTCGAATGTTTAAGTAATTGGAGGACGAGGAATCCTCTAATATTTACAACTCTGCAAGTAAGAAAAGAGCAAAGAGGCTTAGGATTGAGTTGCTAGAGTTCGGATCATTCAATTTCAAGAAAAGTTCAACTTAGGTTTCTTTAAAAATTCACTAATAATAATCTTTCAATTTCAAAATACGCGGAGGCCCAGCAAGTGTAAGTTCACAATCTTTCTTTTAATCGAAATAATAATTGTTTATCAGTTAATCTAATATAACTAATGATAAATTTATTACTAATTTTAGTAATATAATTATATGACAATTTAAATGACTAGATATACACATACAATAGTTCCATCAGTACAATCATGCATGCATGCATCAAAGAGTTGCAAAATCCACAATATCGCTATAATTGAGAACCATTATGAAAAGATGAGTAAAAATTACTTCAAACACAGTACACACAAAAGAAGATAACACCGAGCGTTCAGCAAAACAAAGGTTCTTTCATCAACTAACGTTAATGGTAAATAAAAAAAAGCATCGAAACAATATTAAGACTGGGCCAAGCAGTTCAAGATTTTGAGCGTCTTAAAGATATTATGCCTCGGTGGCAGGCGGGAACGCCCTTCCTGGTTCACGATTCGCTAGAGGTCCATGGCACCCAAGAAGCTGCAAGGCACAAAACAAGATATAATTAACATATCAAACAACCTGTGGCCCTGCCTAGAGCCTACCAATGCAAAATAGCCCATAAGGAAAAATGGTATCCTTTCGCTCGTAAGACTGAGACAAACCTTAGCATTAACACCATCAGGCATTATCCGATTCTCTGACTTGTATTTCAAATAATCATTCCGGTTGAACTTTGTGAAACCCCTGAATTTTGTAAAAGAGTCAGTCTAGTCACTTGGAATGCCAAATGATTACTATAAGGTAAAAACCGTGAAGTCATTCTAAAAATAAGGATCCCCAAAAGCAATAATGGCAAGTTAAATTACATACCACTTCCTGCTGACAATAATCTTTTGGCGACCAGGGAACTTGAACTTTGCACGGCGGAGGGCCTCCTGTGCATGATGGCTGTTGCTGTCCTTGCAACGAACAGAAAGGAGAACCTGACCAATGGCTACTCTTGCGCAAGTGCCCTGTGGCTTGCCGAAAGCACCTCGCATGCCAGTTTGAAGCCTATCAGCTCCGGCACAAGAAAGCATTTTGTTGATACGCAAGACATGGAATGGGTGAACACGGACACGTAAGTGGAAGGCATCCTTTCCGGCAAACTTGGCCATATATTTGTTGCAAGCAATTCGAGCAGCCTCCAGAGCTTCACTAGAGACGTTTTCTTTCTCCCAAGATACCAGGTGCACACAGAAAGGAAACTCATCCACACCTTTCTTTTTCATCCCCACATCATAAATCCTGATCTTTGAATCAGGAACACCGCGACAATAACGAGACTTTGGGTAAGGCTTGTTTTTGATTTGACGATAACACCTTGCAGGTCCTGCAAATGAGTAGAATCATAAAAACATCAATTACAGAAGTTTGCCATAGTGACCAAACAAATTTAATATCCTGAATTCTGTAACAAAATCCATCACATAGTGTGAAATATCCGAAAGATCAAGCGTTATTTGCAAATCTGAACTCAGATCCCCTGAGCAAGGGCAGTGAAAGTGGGAAACTTATTTTTGTTTGCTAAATGGAATAAAAAGCAAAGAAAGATTCCTTTCTGTCAGAATTTAATTTTGAAATGCATTTTCAAGCTAAATCAGTTAATTTATTGATAGATCAGCTACAACAAAATATCATCTTTTTCTTTTTAAAAAATGGCAATGAACATGGCATCATTCGACAACGGAGCGTCATTTATATACAACAAGTTCTTTAGCAAGGCAGGCCCCGAAGCGACAAAATAAAACGGATGCAGAAAAATGAAACACTTAGGAAGCAAAAAAGAAAGAGCAGTTAAGCAGAAACAGGCACGATTATTGAAGGAGCATAAATAACGCGAATTGGGAAGAAGATAAACCAAGACGCCAATCAGAGCTACAATAAAACAAAGAGACAAAAGAAAACCATAGCATATATCCGGTGTTCTTTAAGCAAGAAGATATAAAACAACCATTCCTTGATAACGCACAACAATCATCGTTCAAATACAAAACAATCGAAAATGATAGAAGAAAAACAGAGATATACTCACTTCTCCCCATGGCGAAAATCTGAGGCTGCCAAAATAAACCGCAAAAAACTAGAAGAAAAGCTCTATTTATAGAGCCAGCCGGCGTAAACAGCGTAAGAAACCCTAGCTAAAACTAACACGTTCAACGCTGTCTTATACGTGTGTGCTTGCGTCATCATTTATTCTTTAATCAGCCCGTCGCAGTTGGGCCATTACATTGGCTCGCTGTTTGCTTGTTTGACCCAACTATTTGCCATTAGGCCTTTACATCGGCTCGGTGTTTACTGGTTTGACCCAACAATTGGGACTTACCTGACCTTGAGAATGTTTTAAGTTTTTTTTTTTTTTTTAATAAAATTTTTATGAATCCGACTCTGTTATTTGCGAAGTAGATGCAAAAGTGATTTTGAAACTTATACAAGGGGCTAGCTCTCGTTTGCATCCGCTTGGATGCTTGATTGAGGATATAAGGAAGATTAAAGTAAGACAATGGGAATGTAGACTACAGCATCTCCTTAGGAAAGGGAACTTCTGCGCCGACGCCTTGGCAAAGTCAGCCCGCGAGCTTGATGATGATTATGAGCAGCTGCATGTTCCTACTGATTTCTTAAGGCATCTCTTGGATGCAGACGGTAGAGGGGTGGCGTTCTCACGGGGTTTCATCTGAGTTAATTTATTTCATTTTCTTGCTTGTTTTTATTATAACCAAAAAAAAAACAACAACAACGAAAATTGATTAAAAAAGTAATTAAAATACTATTTATGATAATTTTTTATTGCATTTAATGTACTGTTTTTACTAAATTCCTGGCTAAAGAGTCAAAAAAAACTCAAAAAAATGGTTTTCACAATTGAGCCGTTAATTTTTTTTCGTAATCAATTAAATTCTTGCATTTCAATTTTCATTTAATTCAGTTTTTTTAAGATGAAAAGTGTTAAATCCGTATAGGACATATAACTAAAAAAATAACATGCCTAATTGTTTCCGTCCAAATAAGTGTTTAATAAAGTGAAATTAAAAATATAAAAACTCAATTGATTGTAAAAATGAATAAAGAGTCAATTGCTGATTCCTTTATTTTTCGAGGCCTTTTGCCAATTTTTAATAAATAATACATCATCTTATCTAGTATTGAATTGAAAAATGAATATAGTTCATTGTTAAGTTGGTATAAAATTATAATTATAAATATAATATAATATGACAAAGTTTCTTTGAATTGAAAAATGTATGCACTTAATATTGAATTGAATCAAATTCTATTCTATTAAAGTTTATAAACATCAAACAAAGAAAAAACGAATACCTGTTCAGTAGCATCTTAGTATTTCTAATTTGTTGAGCTGAATTTGATAGGGCAGAGCTGACCAAAAATATAATATACTACATTGCATCAAACCAAGTCTAACATAAACAAACCATTATAGTACTATTGGTCTTATCAAACCATTTCCATGTTGTACACAAGACAAGCCACAAAACAACTACTTATCAGGAACCATAGGTCCAAATTCCAAGTTCATTAGAATATTGCACCATCTTCGTTCATCTAGGTGTGATGGTGGGAACGACTCCACTGACAAGGTCACTACCAGAAACATCCGATGACACATAGGGATTCTTCACCATAGAAGATGATGAAGGTGAAGTCATCTTTTCAGGTTCCGTGTCAATGGATTCTGGGACTCCCATGTCGGATTCCGGCATCATCAGCCATATACTTTCAAGCTCACGAACCACATCTGCCATTGAAGGTCTACCATCTGTCTCATCTTGGCTACATTTGAGGGCCAAAGTCACAAACTTCTCCACACATTCAGAAGGATAGGAACCCATTCTCCCATCGATGACCGAGAAGATCATACCAGAATGATATGCAACGTTAACCTGATATCCATTGGAACTAACTTTTTATGAATAAAAATACAGTCAAAACAACTCAGTCAGGATAATCATCAAATCTTAATACTCCATGGCCCATGCAGGGAATTAGAGATTGGAGAAGATCTTAATTCCCAAACACCCAACAACTCTCCTAAACAGAAACAAAAGCACTGCAATTTTCTCTCTTCATTTTAATGGAAAGAAAGTAGATATAGTCTACATTTTATTTTCAACCTAAAATTTCCCATGTGAAGTGGAGGTGCAACTACAATCAAAATCCAACTTCAAGGAAGAGATGCGGAAAAAAGTAAAACATTACCTCTCGAACAATGTTTTTGCCATGTGATATCGGCTGCATCCCCGTCAAAAGCTCTAGAAATACAACACCTAGGCTATATACATCACTCTTGTCTGTCAACTTGTGTGTTAGGAAATACTCAGGGTCGAGGTAACCCTGCCAAGAGAAAACAAATATTAGAGATAGAGATACTAGATGTATTTATCCACATCTTGATTATTCCATCTTCCACGAGATAGTATAAGTCAATTCACCAATTCTGAATTCCATCTTCAACAATTTTATGAAGCTCCTCTTAAAAGTAATGTATAAAGGAAGTTTTTTCATCATCTTAAACAAATTCTGGCTTCTATTTTAAATTGTTTGCGTTATTAATATTTCCAATAATTTTGTGTTGCCATCCTGCTTGTCCAAATGCTGGCATTATCGCATCTAAGAACTCATAGCTGCTAGAACATTGCTGTTTCAATCAAGAACATTGGCGATATAATCAGAGATAAGAGGAACTATACCACATAAAAAAGAGATAGAAGTTAAATAAAAAATGAGGCCTCTTATCAAGCTACAGTCATGAAATTAATTATTTCTTTGAAATTATCAATACAAGAGACTTACCGGTGTCCCCTTTACAACAGTAGATACATGAGCAGGCACCGCCCCTTCAACATCTGGAACCGGGGCAAGTCTTGATAATCCAAAATCAGCAACCTTTGCAGTGAACCTTGAATCCAATAGTATGTTGCTGGCCTTAATATCTCGATGGAATATGGGAGGATCGGCTTCTGTGTGTAGGTAGAGGATTCCCTTGGCCGAACCAATGGCAATTCTTAATCTCATTGCAAAACTCAGAGGTTCTTTAGACTTGGCTGTTAAATCATATGAATATAACATTAAATTAGAGCATCTAACATTGGCATAAAAAACTAGCAGGACTCAAACAGTATATTCAGCATTCCCCTATTGTCTAAAGTACAGTCAACTGAACTATAGATGAAGTACCAGAAAGATGATCCTTCAGAGTTCCATTTGACATAAACTCATATACCAACATCTGCATGTGCAAAAAAGAATTCATATGTAATTTCTCGCCATATGCTGATTTTCGCCAAACACAAGGAGAGAACAAAAGAGAGCTTGTCTTAGTATAAAATAGCGGAAAACATTTGGAGCTTAGCATTGCTCATAAAGAATGAAGTTCGAAGAAGCTGTTCACCTTATTTGAAAGTGACAAAAGAGCCAAATTTAAGTTGATAAAACCTCACTGTACCTCACCATATGTGACCAGTTGAAAGTAACTATTCAAAAGGTTTTACATCTTTCAGTTTTGTTAAACAATGTGAAAATTTATGTTTAATTGAATTAAAGTGCACAAGTGAATAAAAACTGCAAAATGATGGTTCCTCCATTTGATATTGCTGGCCAAGAAATAGATGGATTGAGGGTACAAGGGATTCCACTGAGGATAACTTAGGTGAATCAGAATTTCCAAAGTGATGGTGTATACAATATGTATGATTGACAGGTTATATGTAACCAAAACCAAAGGAGTGCAAGTACCTGCTCGCCTTCTTCGTCACAGTATCCAATCAAAGACACAAGGTTCCGATGGTGTAATCTTGACAATAATTGAATTTCAGTAAGGAACTCCCTCTCACCCTGTAACGATCCCTCTTGTGCACGTTTTATGGCTACTACCACGCCAGCAGCCAAAGTGCCTCTGTAAACCTTTCCATACCCACCTTGGCCAGCTTGAGTGGAGTTGTTAAAATTGTTTGTTGCCATGGCCAACTCCGTGTAAGTAAAACTCTTGACGCCATCTATCTTCATTGAGGCCTTAGAAACTGTGAAGTAAAACAGACAAAATGTCAAAAGCAAACCTTTTTAGACTAGTAAAAAGGATCTGTATGGATCAATCTTTTGATGCAGAATCACAAGTTTCAGAATTAGAACAAATATTTAAGAGATGAATGGATGATATGTGGTTAAAAGTAAAACCTACAAGTACATTACCAAAAAAAAAGTAGAGATGACAAATGGGCGGGTTTAAATTATTTTGGGCTTGAGTCTTTTTACGTGTTCAGGTTTAGGCTAGTCAGGTCATTTTTAGATTTTATGTAAAATGTAAACATTTTAGCATGATTTTTGAGTTTGGGTCTCGATCATTTCTTTTTTGAGGTTCTCCGGGTTCAAGCCTTTGACTTTTTTTATCAAATTGAATTTAGGCAGGTTTGAGTTTGAGTTCTTTTGGATGAGTCTTTGAGTTTGGGTTCATTTTGCCACTCAATCTCCAGTTTATACACAAATACAATTCTCAAATGATACTAAAAGCATGATGCATACATGTAACACTACATTTTTTTTTTGGAAGAATGCAACACATCATAGCCTGAAACTAGGCTTTTTCCCTGGTCCATGTGAATAAAAACAAGATAAAGTCCAAATTTAATAACAAATTTCCAGACAAATAATTCAAAATATCAAACAATATTTGGTTGCAGATTACATAATGATGTCTAGATGGAAAATGCGATTTGCATAATCAGGCACATCCTATTTTAAAAATTTAAGATACTCACTTCGACGACGTTTTGAAACTAAATGGTAATTCCTCAGACGCACTCTCAAGATTAAGAGTGTGACAACTGCAGATAATGTAACTGCAGCAGCAATGCCCCCCAGTACAATGCCAATCAGTGCACCCGTGCTTATACCAGATTTTGAAGTAGTGATGAACTCTGCAACATCCATGAGAATTCAGAACCATGCAGATAGACAAATTAAAGTATACATCACCAATATTATATCTGAATACACAAACAAGTAGCAAATGCTAAGTAATACACAAACAAGCAGCAAATGCTAAGTTTATGTCATCTCTGCATGGACAAGTGAGACATTGTCAACTTGGAGTTTCTGTTTAGGTTCCATATAGCTCACAACTGATCATTTAACCATTAATCTTGAGCATTACAGTTATCTAGTGGTAGGCACAAAGTGGAGTGTTATATGCTGAAAAAGCTTTGCCAACCAACTCTCTACCAGGTTGTATCCAGCCAAATCGTGGTTGACACAAGGGGTAAGAGCATAAAGTGACCTGGATGAAAATTGCCTTAGCAGACAACCAGAGAAAACGGTTTTATGACTCAAATACCAATTTCAGCCACTGAATCTGCAAACCAACTCACCACGACAAGGAGCATTAAGGCATTTTTGTAAAGTTATCCTTCAATACAGAGGATAAAAAAGAGCAAACCCACTGCACAAGACTCCCACATTGTGGGGTCTGGGAAGGGTCATATGTAAATCACAAAATCATCAAATCATGAAGCATTTCAACGTTTGTTGAGTTATGCTTCAGTTGAAGAGGATGATTAAGGCATTATAACCATAACCTTCTTGCTCATAAACAGGGTGCTTATCCAGTTTTCATAACTTTTGCAGGTAATATGATATATCCAGAGACTTAAGGAAAAGAATAAAAGTCAAACTTCAACTAATTTATGATGGTGTTATGCAGTGTTTATATTTGTGTGCATATATCCCATAAAGTTGCAAGGAAAATATAGTTATGTAACAGATAAGGTTTTCAAGACAAACCCTCCTTATAGATGTCCAGTAAAGTGAAGTTGATAAGTTCGTATGGTCCAAATATGTCACTATCAGCCATAATCCATCCTGTGAACATGCCCCTGATTCGCTGAACCTCGCTTCTATTAAACATATTACCCCTGTTGCTACTATTATAAACAGGATAGAGCTTCAAGTACATTTTCAGTCGAGGCCCACTTTCCCATGCGAATGAATCAATATATAGCTGATGCAAATCCAAGTCAAGACCATTGGTAAGGTACACCTCAAATCTACTTTTGTATGGAACAAAATCAGACAACCCGGGACTCTTCAACCGATATCCAACAAGAAGAGGTGCAGCACAAAAGCAAGATAAGTTAGATGCAGGGGAATATTCATAAGGGAATGGACACGATTGAAGGGGACAGCCGGCAGTGGAGTTTGTTGAAGACTGACTGCTGGTTGTTAGGTCATCACGGCTAGACACACACAGTGGGAGTCCACTTAAATTGCTATTTCTGCACACAGGGTTCCCTTTGAGCCTGAAATTGTTGACATAATTAATTCAAGCAGAGCAATTATAATTTCAGAAAGGCAGTGTCAGTATAGACAATAGAAGTACCAAAAAAGAAGAATTATTGCTGAGCAAACACAAAAATGAAGAGATACACTTAATTACTGATGAAGAAAACACGTACAAGGTATCTACGCTAGTCATTAGAGTTAAACTTTAAAAGAAGTTTAGAAGCAAACCAGAGAGTGACATTTTGAGGGAGGTTAATGCTGCCTGAAATACTGGCAAGCGAATTGTTCTGCAAATCCCTGTAAGTATCAAAGAGCCAAAGACCAATGCTTAGCAAAACAAGATGCTTAAAGAATGATTAAACATGCTAACGAATTGATGCACCTTTGACCTCAAAGAAAACAAATAAGGCTGCTGAAATCAACCAAGGAAAATTAACATTGTAGCTTAGTATATCAGATTCAAAATGTTTGAGGTACAAAGAGCATGGAAAATGAAATTAAAGCACATTTGCTCTTTTTAGTGCTTACATGATAAGGCTCTCTGTTGCATTCAAAGTCTTGTTCTGCCAAAGGGAGGACGAAATGGAACCATTCAATGAATTATTGGCGAGTGACCTGCCATGAGGAATAACTCATTACATAAAAAAGGGATTTACGATTCACATATTAAGAAAATAAGGAAAAAAAAAAAAAGAGTTTGGCTTGAAAAGGTGAAGGAAGACAGAGAGAAAATGCTCACAGTTCTTGAAGATTAGGTAGGCCCGAAAAACTGGCAGGAATGCTTCCAGTAAGTTCATTGTTGGATAAGATACTGCACATATTGTTTACATAAATAAATGTCTAAATTGATAGAAAACATAGGTGCCATAGTCCACAGGATTCAAAATCTTGCAGATTCTTAAGGAATATAGAACACTGAGATACTTGAATTGGAAGATTAAGAATCTTACATGGTTGTGATATTCTGAGAAAGCTGATTTGTAGGTATGGTACCGTTAAGCTGATTTGAACTAAGATCTCTGGAATAAATGAGGCAAAATAAAATATTGGATCAATTTTCCCGATGGGAAAGCCCTGACATCATACAATTACGTAAGACAGAACAGCAAATATATGAACTTACAAATAACCAAGCTCGGGTATCGTGCTTAGATCAGGTATCGGTCCTTGTAAATTACAGCTCCTGAGGCTCCTGATGAAGCCAAGTAATTCAGAAAGGCAAACATTTATGCAATGAGAAAGTTGTTTGATTTTTTATAATTCATTCAAGCGCATGCTTACTAGTCATTGAATCCATTTAAAGCTTCTAAAAACATTGAAGGTCAGGGACAACTAATCAAAATATAGCTTCTTCAGTAGATACTTAATTGGCACAAAGTACAATGTCAAAGATGGAATACCATGGGACTCCCTGATCTAAAGCATAATGCATATCTGGTAGGGTAAGTGAAGTCATATTTGAGTCAAAAAGATGTTTTAATTTGTAAGATTTCTTTTCAATCATCATTATATTTAAATAAATTATTGTGCATTCTATTGTTTGCCATTTTGCCCTTTTTTTTTCTTGCTAATTATATTTTGTACCGTAGAATCTATACATATAACACAAAAATGCTTCCTCCTAAAACTTCAAGGCCTGTAAAATAGAACATTATCATCATCAGAACCTTTATCCCAAGAGATTGGGGCAGGTTATATGAACCAATAACTGAATTTACGTTAAACCGTCTATATGTATTCTCGCCTGTAAAATAGAAGAAAACTGCAGCACTATGCTCCCATTCTCCAGCTCCTAAACCCACTAGTAACACAGAAGATTCAGATGAGAACTTACAATTTCAACAATTTAGACATGTTGCGATAAGAATCTGGAATTGTAGTCCCATCAAAGTTGTTGTTATCAAGCTGACTGCAAAAGGTAAAGAGAGACAATTTAGAAACACAGCACAAGATTATTCATGCATTATAATATACGGAATAAGCAAAACCAGAAGTCAACATTTTTGAAATAAAAAAAAAAAGCCCATGGCAAAAAATGTACTTTTCTTGCACTATACCTATACCTCAGTTTTGCTCAGTATGATTCTCCTCATGGCACTTAACTACTAGCCTACCAGAACAGTTCTCTCTCTGTCTCTCATCTCCATCTTTTAATTTCTTAGCTATGTCAAATCATCCAGAAAAAAATATATTTGGCAACTATGACGACATCAGTAAAAGCTGCCTCGATCAAATGCAGTTATAAAATCAGTTGGCACTCAAACGTAAGGCATTGGTTTGTCATTTCAAATAAATAGCAAACATGCCATGCCATATACTCCTTGTGGAATGAATTGCTTCAATAGATTTGACCAATTAAACGGTTAATATATGCTGATTCCATGCCCTGCTAAACATCTTCAACTACTGTAATTAGCTACAGAATCTTTTCCTTTTGAAAATGGCAATGGAATCAAACATATCATGGCTTCTCCAGAATGTTCGCTAATTATCTTTGCTACTTCAAATAAGAATATTTCGCATCAGTTGGGTTTTTGGAAACTTATCAGCTAAAACCAAACTCCTTAAACCCTTTACCAAAACCACATGATAAGTATTAAAATGATAAAAAAGGTCAAGAAATGTAAAGAATAAATTACGGAGAAATTTATCTGAGTTAGAGCATAAATCTAAATCCACTTATTCCATTAAAGTAAGAAACCATACAGGATAGTTAAATTCGGCATTCTGGATAACTCTGGTGGAAGATACCCGGATAAATTGTTATTGTCCAGCAGTCTGCAGAAACTCGTTTCATTAGCAACAGATTGACACGGTTTTGCAGGAAAGCAGAAAAGGTTTAGATCGCAGATGGTCATTTATTTAACTTCTAATGGAGATGAATGACATGACTAAAATTTAAAAGACAATAGTTGGTAAGAAACTTACAAGTGAACAAGATACGGTAATCTGGCAAGTTCAGGTGGAATCTGTCCGCTGATTGAATTGTTGTTCATGTGACTATTCACAATGGTTAAATGGAAACAAATGAACAATGAATGTGAAGAAAAGGAATGATAGAAGAAACAAGAACAATGCACTGATGGGCTGACTAGCAAATAGCAGTAAGGAAAACGCTTACAAATGCTTTGTTTTGTTTAAGTTCGCAAATGATCTGGGTACTGGTCCAGATATATAGTTCTGGTCAATTTGTATTCTGTCCAGATTTGGAAGAAAACCAATTTCTTCAGGCAAAGGACCTGTCAACTGGTTTCCATTCAGGAGCCTGGAAAAAAAGAATTCAAATATAAATATCAAACTTGTAACCAAAAAAAATACAAATAACAAACTAAGCACAATTGATGCAGTTCTGAAGAAATTCAAAATGATATAGACAAACTTACAAAAGTTCCAAGGATGTAATATTGCCAATTTCCTTTGGTATACTTCCACTAATATTATTCCACATAAAATCCCTTTTGGAAAAGTCACAAGAAAAAATCAGTTAGAAGCAAAAATTTTACATTAGCATTAGGTGAAAAAAGGTAGAGCTTCCAGAGTCTTCGACAAGCGAAATCCTAAAATATAGTTTGAATTGAGATGAAAGCAAGTTTATAGGCCTTAATATATTAAGCCTCACAATATCAGTAGGCGAGATAAGCGGCCAAGCTCTGGTGATAAACTTCCTGAAAGATTCATATTCAATAGTTGCCTGCAAAGAAGGGTGACAAAAATGCGCAAATCATCATAAGAGAATTGTGTCTTTCCAATCAGGAGAGAGTCTACACGAAGCCGATATCCTTGCTTCATGAATATGTCACTAGAATCAACGTAAGATGCTATAGTATTTGTGCAAAAGTAAATTGACACTTTGATAAGTATGAAAGCAAATACACTTTAAATGGACTATTCTCGGGCTTAGCACTCACAGTTCTCTAACATGTCGATAGCCATCTTCCAGAGTTGCATTAAAGCACAAAACTCCTGTCCAGTTGGATGTGCATGGATCTCCTCGATTCCAATTACTCAAATTCTTATTGGGATCAATCAAAGCTCCCTTGATGGCTCGTAATGCCCCAACTGCAAATTAATGCAAATGCATACGGTGATCAATATTTACAATTAAGGACTTCCATCCAACATAGAAAGTGGAAAAGGATTTAGTTAAATTCAGAAGTGGCAATGCTCTTACATCTCCTGTAAGATGGTGTAGGAACTTGGAAAATTGGAGGTGAAAAAACAAAGAAAATTTAAGTTCAAAGGTCCAAAAACTAAGATCATTCATCCTTTAATACATCCAATGCAGTGGTTTGGCACTAGTATGCACAGAGTCATAGGCAAAGCGTGAGTAAAAGATGCTTACATATAGTTTTCATCTTAAATGCAGAGTAAGAAGCAAGGATTGATATGGGAATGCTGTGTGAAACTAGGCAAAATTACCTTCAAATGGGTCCGTAATACTATCTTGTGCTCCGACAAGTAACGAAGACACGAAGAGCCACGCAAGAAAGATAGCTCCTACCATCCAAGCCTTTGACGAAGGCATCCTCAGAATGTGAAACTCAGGAGAGTTCTGATACGTTTATGATAAAACACAGACCGCTCCGCAATATTTTAGAAATCCCAACACTTCCCCAGATGCCCCCGAACAACCAAGAACAAATACGTATATCGTCCTTGTAATATAGTAGTATATAGGAGTTTATATATACAATATACTATCGTCGTTCCTCTTGCTACTGGATAAGCTAATTGGACAAGAACAGAAACCTTAAATGACAGCTACAAATACAAGAAAATTGGGTGAAGTTAGAAAGAACACAGCAAACTAAATGCGAAAATAAAAAGTAGAAGAAACCAATAACGTTACCTTGTTCTGTTCTGCTGGGCAGAATTAGAAAGAAGAAAAAATAGAAAGGGAAAGTGTAAAACGAAGACCTTTGGTTTGGGTGAGTTGGGGTTTGGTATATGTCTGAGTCTGACCAGGTCGACATGAAGCATGGATTGGTGCACAGCTGATAAAGATGAAGCTGATGGATACCAGTATTTTATGTTAATAATAATAATAATGTTGCTCACACATCCTTTTCGGTTTCTACATTTCTAATATCTAGTGCTTTCAAATTTATTATTGATTGAGGTACGATTTCAACTCATTAAATACAATTTTTGAAAAAAGGATAAAAAATCTTAATTGTAATGAAATTTTGAATAAATTAATTTCATATCCTTAAAATGAACAAAAATATTTATGATTTACGTTTGATTAATACTACTCTGTTTCTATTCTTCTTCTCTTTATTTTTGTAATATTAATATTAATGGCCGCTGGATTTAGTTTTGACTTTCTACTTTCTGTGGCGGAGGCCGGAAGGAGGCGCACTGCGCGGGCCGTTTTACTTTACCTGGTCCGTGTCTTTACGGAGTCGCAGTCAGACAATAAAACTGCTCCCAGGCAGGCGATTCACCGCGACCAATTCGCGAAAAAATCAGCACACATTTGCCTCCCTATGAACACTATAAACATGATGTAATGAAGAAAATAGTGCATGTAATGGAAGATCACATAACCATTTATCTAAGGTATGAAGAGCTTTAAATTGAATTATATTCCCTAAACTCAAACTGAACAATCACATGCCTAAGAGCCAGAGTGTGAAGGCGGGGCGAATTCAGTCTCTTAAACGTGGTTAACATTTGTCAAAGATGACATTAGAAGACATTGAATAATGACAGCCACTGGGAAGTTGTTGGACGAGCAAGCGGTAGTCTGGTAGGTAGGTGTCCCCAACCAAATTAAATGCCCAGCTAATATAACTTATATGCAAAGCATAAGCTAATTACTAATTATGAGTTGTGGTTCAGTTGGCAACACAGACTGAGTTTATAAGAAGAGCCCTTAGGTTCGACTTCTACTAAAAACATCTTTGGAGAGGGGTGAAGAGACTTAACTGTGATCAAACCTCAAACAGGATTAGTCTTAAACTCTTAAAACGGATAAGAATACTTATGGTTTATATCAAAAAAAGCATAAGCTAATTACTGTACCAAAAAAAAGCATAAGCTAATTAATATGTAGCACAATTACTTATTATTTATTTCTAATTAATAGTGGTACAATTACTTATTTTCTATTTCCTTGCATGATTATTTCCTATATTAGTTTTTTTTTATCTGTAATTAGTTTCTTAATTTACGCTGTTGCATGAAATGGGTAAAAAGGTCCGATTAAGGTATTAACCAATTCTGAGAAGTGAGCTATTTTCTAATAACATAACAAAGATTAAAATTCAAAACAATTTATTAAGTTGAATATATATATATGTAACGTGCCGTGTAACAGAAAATGAATAAACTTGAATATTTCAATACAAATAATAATTCAATGGTTCAGTAATACACGCTTTTGATTTACTTTTAATTATACTAATTACATATATATATTTAGAATGAATAAATTCACACGCAGCATTCTTTTTCAATATCTCATTTCTGTCACTGAAGCTCGTGGCAAATAGAGAGGCAGAGAGCACATTGGCGTATGAACTGGGCTGTCTTTGGAGTCTGGATTCTGATTGCGTTAGCAAGAACTGGTCAGTTCCGTCTCAACTTTAAAACTACAAGGCTACAATTTTAACAAATAGATTTACAGTCAAAGATGAGACGCAATCGATGATTTCATGGGCATCAACTTCCTAAATAAATAATTGTTGTCATTCTCAGTCCAGGCCATGGAGGGCAGGTTTTGTCACCGCTATATTTGCCTATTTTAACAAATCACGGACCGAGTTAGATTTGGAGGCTTCAAAAATTGAAAAAAAAAAAAAGAGCAGTGTTTTTGTAGAGGGAGATGGTCGACAGAAGCTTTGCTTGAGTGAGAAGAAAAATAAAAAAATTGAAAATTGGATGGAAGAAAAATATGAAGAGATGAAAAGTAATAATTTTTTTTTAAGTATGTTTGGTAAGAAAGATAAAAAAATGTGAAAGAAAATATATATATTTTTTTTCCATTGCTTAGATAGCAAAATGTGAAAAAAAAAATATTTTTTTCCTTAGCAATGATAGAATTGAAAATAAAAAGAAAGAAAATGAAATTATATTAATTTATTATTACCCTATTAATAAGTTTTGATAACAAAATAACATTAAAAGATAAAATATAATTTTATAATTATACATACTTAACTCATATATTTCTTATTTTCTCTCAACTAATCTTTTTAATTTAAAAAAATATAATTCTATTAATAAAAAAATAATAATCTCTTTTATTTTCTTTCCTCACACTTTACATTTTTATAAATCACTAACCACAACTATTTTTTCTATTTTTTTCACACGTCACTTTCCATCATTTCATTTTTTTTACCTTACCAAGCACATCCAAAATCTCGGTAGCTTTATTGTTTTTTTTTTTTTTGGTACCAGGTAGCTTTATTGTTTGACAATTTGCTCCAATGTAGATACAAGAAGATGTAACCAAATGGAGATTCTTGACTTGGTCCAAGGGTTAAAATAATGTTTCGTCGCTTGGGTCAGAGAGAAACCTCAATTTCCGCAGCCATCCTCTGATATTTCTTCCACTTTGCACATATCGAGGTCAAGCCATCTATCTTAATAAGGCTCTGGCTGACTTCTTCTGAACGGTGCTTCTCTTGGACGCCGGTAATATTCAAGAATTTTATCTGATCAACGGGAATATCGTGTATTTCAATTCTGAAGTACTTGCGTTAGGGTTTAGATTTGCGATTTCGGTGGATGATAACGATAGATAAGAAAAATTTCTTCAGATATATTATAGATTTTGATACTAGTGAACCAAAAAGAGTCTTCGCACGAGCTTATCTCGACGATTGAAGCTTGACACTGACACATCAATCGACAGTATACCATCATCGCTAAGCCATCAGTTTTGTTTTGTTTACTTTACTTCGGTTTAGCTCAGTTTTGTTTTTTTTGGAGTTATTCCAAAAGTAAAAGTACGAAACTTGGAACAGGCCTATTTCAATGGCAATTGAGCTACATGGGCTTCAAGCCTTGCCCTGCCCAGTGCTTTGAAGCATCAGATCCTTCACACTCGCCAACCTTAACTGTAAACCGAACCTACCCTACACACCTAACCTAGCCTGAAACTGAAGTTGACATTATTTAACGCAAGAAAGGTACGGTTCAATTCAGTCCACAATTTAGATCTCCCGACGGCCGCCAAAGTTAGACTAGAGGTTAGAGGGGACCAGCATGTATAATATTAGGTACAAAGCCGTGTGCCGTTGCAGATTTGTTTTTATCGTGCAATTCAAAAGATTAGTGAAATGGATTATTAGATAATAAATGTTGATTATAACTTCCTGGCAGATTTGGCACATGAAAGCTCATTTGAATTAGTTACTTTAAATAGTCTTTCATTGGGTTTGGAAAAATTTTTATTTGATGATTTTTATAATATTAGCCACTCTCGTTTAATCTTAATATAAAGCATCTGCTCATTCTTATCAAAAAAAAAGAAATGTCTTTTTTTTTTTCATATTATTTACTAAAAAAAGGAAGCATGTTTATTTTGGAAAGAGACTATATCAAACAAAATATCAAAAAAATATCTTTAGAAATTTGATCAGTTCAGATTTAAAATATAACATATTTTACTTGTCTCAAAGGAGTTAAATAGCGCGGCATATAAATAATTTATGCTAAAAACAAATAAACTAATATGATGATGCAACAATAATAAAAAATAAGAGTGCCAATATATATATATATATATAAATAATATAGTGGTTGAGATGATTCAATAAAAAAGTAAGAACAAATTCAAAGTAGAGATTTTCAATAACATAATTTAATTGAGAATTATATCGAAATCTACATTACATCTCAAAATATGAACAACACCATGGATAACAATATTTTTTTAAAAAAAATTAGCTAAATATATTTTGTTCATGTTTTTAGTCAAGTGTAAGCTTATAAACTCATTTGTAAGTATTTTTATTTTAAGAATAATTAATTTAATTATTTATATTTACCTCAAAATAAAATATGTAAAATAAAAATAATTTTTTTGAAAAAATTGGAGGCAAAAAAATCCTTTTATTCAATAGTTTTCATTCAAAAGTAAACCATATGCAAATGGCACAACCAAATAGATTTGCTAATAATGATATTTGGAAAAAAAAGATTTGAACAATTAAATCCGGTAAAAATTCAGTTCTGCTGTGGAACACATTGGACTTATTCATTGTAATCCTTAAAAAAACGAAAAAATATATTCATATTCATTAATTATCCTCGAAGCAATACATTTACTGTTTTTTCCCATTAACTAATTTACACCAAAACTTTCAATTAATTGTTTTATAGATAAATATATTAACACTATTTATAAATAGTAGAGCATGCATTGTTGGTAAAAAGTTGGTGATATATACAACCTTCTAATCTTTATTATTATTATTATTATTATTATTTAAATTCGTGCGATACACAATTACGATTTTAATTTATAATAATTTTAAAAAATTATTTTGAAATACATGTTGAATAAAGTATTAAAAATTTGATGCATATACAATATACTCAAATTAAAAAACAATTCAAAATCAAATACTAATTAAAAAATTATAAAAAAATTAAATATCACAAATCTTATATATATATATATATATATATATATATATATATATAAAAGTAGCTGCAATTTTAATGAAAATAATTCTAACTTCATTAATCATTAATAAATTATTGGTTAATGTTGCATATTTTAAATTGATTTATTTTTAAAATTTGAATTTAAATGATTTTAAATTAATCTTATAAAATTAATTAGTGTTGGAAACTTTATCTTAAAAAATTATTTATAATAGTCTCAAACATTAAAAGTAATTAAAATTGTAAATAAAAATAAATTATTATTTAAAATTTTCAAATTTAAATTAATTTAAAATAATTAAATATAATATTTAGATAATACAAGTTTCAAATTAATAGATAATCCATATGATTTTTTTACCAAAAAATTTATTTAACAAAAAAATAAATGATTGAATAAATAATTATGAAAAAAGAATGAAATGAAAATTGAAAAAAGACATGGAAATTTAATTCAATATTAAAATATATATATATATATATAAATATATATATATATATATATATATTACCTCATTTTAATTTTTTGATAAAAGATTTAAAACTTTAATGTAGTTCCCATCAAAATATATGAATATTTTTTAATTTAAAAATAACATAATAAGTGATAGAGAAAATTCAAATTTTGAGATCAATTTTATTTGATTTAAATGTAGATAATACGATTAAAATATATGTTTTTTAACTTTCATATATTTTAAAATTAAATACTTAATAGAATAAGATTATTTATAAAAAATTAAAATTAATTTATTATTCCAAGACCTTTGGCTTTTATATATTTGTGTAAGATATAAGATTATGAAAAATTATCTTATACACTATCAGTGGAGTTTTTTTTAACTCCACAAGTGGAGTTTTTTTTTAACTCCACAAGCAGAGTTAGGATAATGAGATGTGTCTCATTTTATTTATTATTTATTTTTTAAATATTTTTAAAGGACACGTGTCATTATCTTAATCCAGTTTGTGGAGTGAAAAAACTTCACTGACAGTGGATAGGATAATAATCCTATTATTATCAAAAACTAAATCTTATTGAAATTAGAAGTGTAACTTTGGATCAATAATTAGATAATTCTTCATGAATATTTTATATTTAACGATGAAAAAAATTCATCTTACTACACATGTCACGTATTCATATAAAATACATGTCTTTTTTTTTTAAAAATTCATCCAAGTAAAAAATTTATACCAAAATTAATTATTTCTATAAATATATTTTTAATATATATAACAACATTACATATAAATTGATAAAAGCTGAATAAAGAAATTGATAAATGGTATGAAATTTTTTTAAATTTTAACATATATAAATGTGGACATCTATAATCTTTTAGAAATTGAAATAAATAATTAATTTAAAAAGATAATTAATTTATTTTGAAATTTTAGTGTTTATAGATTCCTATCTTTTAAAAAATTAAATAAAATTATTATTTTTTATTTCAAAATATTACACGTGTTAAATTTTTAGAATATCTACGCAAGATGTTTTACTTTAAATCAACTACTTTGGCATTTATATTATTATTATTATTATTATTATTATTATTATTATTATTATTATAAGATGTAAACTTGTTATAGTGATAATATTTAAAAGTAAAGGGAAAAAAAAGGGGTTGGAGAAAAACTCATTCATCAGCAATGGATGACGTAAAACCTCATCAACCGACGTTGGCATTGGGTTGCAAATGGTGTTTCCCACATTTGAGAGTTTCAGTTTTTTTTTATTGTTTAGGGAAGACAAAAAGTAAGAGGCGGCATTGATGGGAAAATAGAGGGACAGGCTCTTTGGGGGAAGGCAGGCGGGAATAAAGAGGGAGTGGCAAATGTGAGGGAATGGGTCCCTTGAGACTTGATGTAAAAGGCAAAAATTAACTGCTCCTGTATTGTATGAGAACAAATCTTGTCTGTTGATTTGACTTTTAAATTAAGAGGAATTTTTATTTTATACAGACAATCGAATTGCAAAAAAAGATAAAAAATTAAATATTAAAAAGGAAAAAACTGACGTGGCCAATTGTGGGAATAGCTCAGGAGACAACTTTATTAATACGTATACAGAAGATGTATGAATATTGGTCCCTCCTAAATGGGTAAAACAATACATGTTTGCGAGTTGCAAAGCTCGCACAACGTCAGACCCGCACATGCAGGGCAAAAAGCCCAAAATCATCTGTTTCTTCAAGAGGGGTAAATCGTGCTAGAGACATGATTATTTGTGTTGATTATATCATAAAACGTTATACTTGTATCATGTAAAATATAAAAAAATATAAATTATATATTTTAATTTTTAATCAAATTTTTATATAATTATTACATTTTAATTTAATTTATTTTTATTATTTTTTATATTTTATTATCATATCATATCATATCATATATAAAATTATCAACTTTAACCGCGTTGATGTGTGGAGCTGCTATTGGTTAAAATGATGGGTAGTTGATTCCCCACCCTGCGTTATTATTATGTCTGCTAAAGGAAAAAAAAATGGAACGTATCTGGTACTTACGTTATGTATATGTAGAGGTGTGGGTTTGGTGGAGAACGTAGCAAGACAGCAGCCAAAGTTTTATGACATGCAATTGGAGAAGTAGCAGCCGCAAGTTTGAAATGGTACAAGTCAATCTCAAGAGACAATCTCCATTGCCATTTGCCTGCTGTTTGTCTCTTGGCTTCGACTATCGATATGGTAATAGGTACTTTATATATGGACATTCAATATTATTCGATTCAATTAAATAAAATTACAATATTATATAATCAAGTTCGACTAAAATTTAAATAGTAAAATCATTATCAGTAATGAGTTCGAATAATAATTTTAAGATATACGTTAACCGAATCAATTATAAATAATAATTATTTAATATTATATTTATATTTTTATATATAATTATTTATTATTAATGCCTTATTTAATTAAATTAATTTATTAAATATTATAATTATGATTTTTAATTTTAATTTATTTTTATGAGTTAAATTACCTTTATTAATTTAGTTTTTATAAATAATTTATTTTAAAATTGATTTTAAATTTAAATTTGAAAGTTAAATTTTGACTTAATAAACGAGTATTCAACAAGTCCAGATAGTTAATGGGTATTTTTTTTTATGTTATAGGATTAGGGTTCGGGTAACACAAATTAAAATCATCATACAGTTAATCGGATTCGAATATTATAACAATTAATCAAATTTGAATTCAAATATCCTAAAATTAATGTATATCCAACCTATTTTCATTCATAACGCTGCCATCAATTTACTTACTAATCCATTCCCTGATTATAACCACTATTAATAAGGGAATACATGAATACATATATAATGGATAAGTAATGTATTATCAATTTACTTACTAATCCATTCCCTGATTATAACCACTATTAATAAGGGAATACATGAATACATATATAATGGATAAGTAATGTATTTATAATAGTAATAGCTAGCTCAGAAGTAGATTGCCAATATGTCAATGTTAGTTAACTGCTCACTTTGGCTCAGTTTAGGAGTCCGAGCCAATGCGTTTAGTGCTGGTGCGATGGCATGTGAGGACCCCATTTTTTCAATAAATTCCATAATTTAAAGGTTAGGAAAATGAAAAGATAAAGGATGAATTACTAAGAAATGAATAATTGGGCTTATAAAAGGAAACCATCATGTGGGCCCCACAAGACTTTTACTGTCCAGATAAGGGTGAAACTCCAAAGTCATGATATTTGGAGTGAAATATGGGGATAGGAGAAATTTGTACCTCGAAATTCTTTCTTTTGTGTATGTTTTGAAAAGCATGCAATAATTTCGAAAATGACAGTTAAGGCCATAGGCCGTTGGAAATTTCATGAATAACGGTCAAAATGAGATGATTTTTGACCAACTATCAATGATGAAATATTTTCCATGAAATAAGGTTTTAGGCTATGTGGACGGATAGAATAAATCAAGTGTAAAAAAAGAAATTTATGTGATTTAATGGTTAGGGGTATTTTAGTAATTTCACCTAAATGACTGGTCGAACCTTAACGAAAGCTTAACCAATGATTTGAGCAAGTAAAATAGAGGTGTTTTATGATTAAATGAAATATTTTGGATGTTGGATTGACTATTTTCGACAAAGTCAAACTATAAAGGGCAAAATGGAAAGATTACTTAAGTATAAGGGCAAAATGGTAATTTGTACAATAAAATATTACTTTTAAAGCCATTTTCAGCCCATCTTCCTCATTAAGTCGGCAGCCAACCTTCTCTTCCATTTTTCCTCCCTTTTTGCACCTTTGAAGAGAGAGAGATTGAGAACAATACCGAAAACTCACCGAAACTAAAAATTGTCTTTACCAAAGCCGTACAGTTTTTAGTGCTCTATCTTTTGACACCAAAATCAAGTCCTAAAGTGGCCAAATTCAAGGTGAAATACCTCCCACCAGATCTGGTAATGGAGAAAGGTGAGAGAAATTTTGAAATTTTCATAATTTAATGGTTTTTAGCTATGTATCTAAGGTGTTTAAGCTTGTATTTAGGCTTGGATTGAATTAAAACTGTGAAAATCTACTCCCTTAGGGTTCAGCCAAGCATGTTTCTTCATGAACATAATGTGATTCAATTAGAATTTGGTGTAGAATTAATGTAGAACATGCGAAAAGCAAGAAGTTAAGCTTAAATTGTTGAAATGAGTTGTGTAGGAAAAGAACCCATGTTCGGCCTAGGTGAACGGGAGGTAGAATTGATGCTCAATTTAATGTGTTTTGGGTCTTAAAATAATGTACGAATTAATATGAGACCATATGTGAATCGAAACTGAAACCGGGGATGATTTGACTATAGTTGCAGTGTTAGCATTGGTGTGAAAAAGGTTGAAATGGAAGTACTGTATGCAATGTGATAGATTAGGAAGAGTTAAATATTCATATAATTAAAGTATGATGGCTTGATCTTGTTTTTACGGTGTTTTGCTACTAGGAAGTCAGAAAATGAAACTGGTGTTGATGAGTACCATTACAGCAAGCTAAGTGATAAGGAATATATGTAGAAGGAGTAGGGATACTATAATGCATTTGGATTTTTGAAAATGAATTTTTATGAGATTGGCTTTGATTTTTGGATTAAATCATGAAATTGGAATTGTGATTATAAACTGTGTTTTTATGCATAAAGGTTTGAATAGATAGTATTGTTATGCTGCCGAAATTTTCATAAATGAACCTTATGCTTCAAAATTGATCACTTGGAATAATTTTCATGCATAAAGGGGGTTGGGATTATATGTTTTGGAATTAAAGCTCTTAAATGTAATAATGCATAATAGATTTGTAATTCAGTTTTCGAAGGGATTTTTTTAATAGTTTTTGCACGTTTCATGATACATTCACGTTTTCATGTCTTTGTCATGCGCAAATAAAATATTTTAAATATCTATTATTGGATTGAGAATACTTGATGAATTTTTTTTTCAAGTATAACGATTTAGTGATTTCAATACTTTATGAACTGATTCAAGATGTATTTTACTAAACTAATCTCCGTAAACATTTTGAGATATTTTGTGAACTATTATGAGACTGTTGGCCCCATAATTGCTTGCGGGCACATGCTTCTATGAGTGTATGATCATATGACTGACTTGTGGGTTGATTGACATTGATCCAGTCATCAGCGTCCCAGATGGCACCTGATCAGTGCACACTATGGACATTATTTTGACTATGGTCGTATGGCCTATTACACGAGTCTATTAGGTGATGCCTTGTCTCTATCATATTTTTACTGGGATGGCAAATTCCCAGTATACCAGGCACTCCTAGACTTTATTAATTCTGATCTCAGATTGTTATTAATTATGTTTTTTGATCATTACATAAATTACTGAAATTGATTATGTTTTGTTTAAGGAGAGTTTTGGAAATAATTATTTGAATCAGTATGGCTTCTAAAGCATTTATATCTGAGTTCTAAATTTTTAAACAAATATGGTTTATCTAAATTTTGAATGATTACTTAAACTATGACATTCGAACTCTAAAACCTGAAAATGGTTTGGTTCTGATGGTGCAAGTATTATTTGAATTCTAAAAATCCGCATGTTTTCTGACCAGTTTGATATTATCTAAATGTCAGTTGAACATCTGAAATCTATATGATTTTTGGATTAATTAAAGACATTTGCATTGCATGGTTTTAAAATGAAGTTGTGAAAGTTATATAGTTGGGACTCTAATATAGAAATGCAAGAATTCCTTCTCTGATATATGTAGTAGTCTATGTTATAATTGAAATGCTAGGAAAAGGGTTATTGTACTATTTACTTTACTGTCCTTTGACTTGTTACTAAATTATCATTGAACTATTTTACTGAATGGCTATGAATGCGTTTACTGATTTTCTAAACTATTTATTGAACAAACTCATTGACGGATTATTAGATGTTTACCGAATTGTCTTCATAACTAATTTTGAACGGTTTTCTGTGTAATCGATCTTTGAACAACTTCTTGCATATGTAATTGGTTTTTAAATGATTCTCCGAGTGTGATTCTCGAAATGTTTATTAAACTACTCTGAACCATATTTAGAATTGAGTGATTATCTGATCGATATGTAAGAAGGTTTTCCAGACAAGTGAGCTACTAAACTATTTACTGAATTGATTTCTAAATTGTTTATAAAATGGTTTATTGAACAATGAATTTCATGATTTATCAAATATTCTACTGAACCATCTGGTAACTATTATTTATTGTTGCGTACTGTCACTAAAGAAATAAACAATTTTCATACTGATTTGGTATGCACGAATTTCTTCTTTGTAAAGTTTCAGAAACTCCCTATAGTCAAATTTAGGAATTGGGACAAGTGAGGTGCTCTAAAGCATCTTTCCATACTCAGCTTGGTACCTTAACCGATTAAAGTATCTTTTCTAATAAAGTCTCTTCATACTATTTTAGTATTGACTGCATATTTATGAAATATGTCTTTAACATATTCATGTAGGTATGTGTAATATCAGTTCTTTTATATATATTTCTTATTAGGCTTTCCTTAAAGCTCACCCCCTTTACCTTTCATATTTATTTGCAGAAATAGATGTTTGTTGAGAGAAGATTATGATAAGATGCCTGCCAGGGTTTTCGATGTCATACTTTGTAGGTATGGTATTCAGACATTTATTGTACAGTACTTTAGTGTGTAAAGAGATGTAAACAATAAATTAAAGAAGTTTTAATGTAAATTATAATATTCGTTATAGATTATTTATATAAAAAAACAAATACGTACTCTGATTATATGTATTGAAACCTACATAAATAATTGAATGTTGCATTAGCTAAATAATTTTCGCATAAAGTCATAGTGAGAACAATGAGCACAACCCATCTAATCATGTGAAAATGTGAAAAGTCAGTTTCGATTTCCAAAAATCAAGGCGTGACATGACATGTTTGAGGAAAAGACAAAATATTTTGATGGTAGAATTACTTTTTTATCTCTATTTTCAATTTTTTATTTTTTTATTAGAAGACATATATACTCAATAGATAATTTATCTATTTCAATCTTACTAGAATCAATTTCATCGTTCATTCAAATTAGCCCTTTATCCTTGAGCTACCATGCCAGTCAAATTAGAATGTCTTGATAATTCCTTGCTTTTCTTTTCTTTTTTTATTTATGTAAAATAGAAATTTGTTGAGGGTATGCAACATTTCTTCTTCCTATAATACTTTTGGACCACAATAAACAAACATTTGACCCCCTAATCATACAAATTGATTAATAAATTTCAAATGTCAATGACTTATCATGTTAAATCCATGTTTCTTATAATGAAAACAATAGAACAGTAATAATGTTAGTAAAAAATTCTTGAATATAATTTTAGTTACTCATTCTTAAAAATGAAATGAGTGTGAGATTTTTAATATTGGATCCGATTAATTGAGAGTTTAGCTAGTTTTATTTACAAAAAAAAAAACTAGCTTTAATGCTTTTTTAAATTATAAGTATATATAGTTGAATGATCAACTAATTTAAAATTTTAAGATATAATTAACTTAACATTTTGGTTAATAGTTATATAATTAACTTAACATTTTGCTTATGGCGAGAATAAAATTAACAATTTGGTGTTCTTTTTAAGCATAAGTGGATAAATAGATGCTAGCGTTACCATTTATCTACATAGCATAAGAGAAATAAAGAATAACACGACTACAACTATTAATCAACACATGTATAATAGTAGAAGGAGAAAAAAACATGGCAAAGTCACTAGGCTTTATTCTTGAGCTAGCTTATAAGAATAACAGATGCAATAGATAAATAGCCAAGCGAATCAAAAGTAGCTTTTGTCTAGTATTTGGATAGAATGGTCCATCAAGAAAAGTACTACAAAAAAAGTTAGTCATCACTCAGACGCTCACCAGATAAGGTCACAAAGTAAGAGGGCAAAGAGGATTAAAAGGAAACTTGAAAAGGCTAACAAGATATTTGAAAAAAAGATCTCTATAGAAATGGAAACACTTAATTTAATTTTAAAATTCTCTGTGGTCGTAGGTCTCTTCTTTACCCAACCAGTGTGCCTATGGCTAACCCTATGATGAACAATAGCAAGTTGTTCGTTGCCATGGAGAGAACCGGCCAATGGTAAAATACTTCACTAAGCCTCCCAACTAACATATTCTACATACTTTATATTTGAATTATATGCCTATAGTCAGATTCTTAATTATCATTTCTGGTTAATTTCAGGGTTTTATCCTAAGAGATCCCGATTGATGTTGTAGTTGAAGTTAATACACAGTATGTTGCTGTTAAGCTGAATAGCCTAGTAGTCTACTGGTATTTTGTTATCCAGTTGGCACCAAGTTGTTGGAGTAACTAATCGAGCTAACTAATTATTTTAATTAGTTCTTTTTTGGTTAAGTAATTAGCTTAGTTAAGTCTAGTTAGTTTTTTTCTTTCTCTGTTTTACTCTTTTGTATATAAACATTAGTTTAATGAATGAAAGTTTGAGGGCTTCAATTCATCATTTCAATTACTTTAAGATGGTATTAAAGGTCTCTCGATTATCACTCAATTTCTCTTTCATTTTCTAGTTTTTCTTTTTCACCATGCGACAAGAAGAAACTCCTTCTTCACCATACTTCCTTCATCCTAATGAGAGTCCAATGTTAGTGCTTGTTTCTCTTGTTCTTTTTGGCCCTAACAATGTTTCCTGATATCGTGCCATGAAGATGGCCTTACTTTTGAAGAACAAACTTGGCTTTGCTAATGGTTCAATTTCACAGCCAACTTCAACTGATCTTTTGTTTGGGGCATGGGAGCGCTGCAATACTATGGTCCTTTCATGGATCCTACAGTCACTTTCACCTTCTATCGCTCAGAGTGTCATTTGGTTCGATGTGGCAGCTGAAGTGTGGAAGGATCTCAAAGATAGGTTTTCTTAGGGAAATGCTTTTTGGATTGCGACATTATAGGGAGAGATTTCTATTTTTCAATAGCGATCTCTTTTTGTTACTAATTATTACACAAATCTATAAGTTTTTTGGGATGAGATGATGAACCTGAGGCCTCTTCCCAAATATACTTGTAATCCAAGCTACAAGTGTGGATCTCTTGATGTTGCTAAGAAATATCTAAAGAATGACTGTGCGATCCGTTTTCTAATGGGGCTCAACGATAATTTCTTCACCGTTAAATCTCAAATTATGCTGATGGATCCAATGCCTTTCATTAACAAGGTATTTGCTCTTGTTATTCAACAAGAGAGGCAAATGAATCTAGTACCAATTCAGCCACAAATTGATTCTTCTATTTTTTCAAACAAAGTCTTAATTGATTCTCTAGAAATGAGTAACTCTATGGCCAGAAAGAATACATTTCCTAATAAGAGACCTATTTGCTCTTTTTGTGGCTACACAGGCTACACTGTTGAGAAATGTTGTCGCAAACATGGTTTTCCACATGGATTTAAGCCTCGAGGGAAGGCTACCTTAGTCAATTATGTGCAAGCTGCTACACCTCTTATCACTGGTAGCAATGCTTCTGATCTTTCAATTTCTAAGGTGAATGGTGCTACTTCCCCAATCACACTCACTCAGGACCAGTATGATCGTTTAATTGCCTTGCTTCCTTCTGCTAACATGGCTGAATCCAACTATTCTCATGTTAATGCTGTTGCTGAGGTCTCACAAATTCCAGGTTTGAATTCATTACAATCATCACAACATTTTTCTTTTATTCTTGATACTGGAGCCACTAATCATATTGTTTCTAACTTATGTTGTTTCAAAGCCTATCAACTAGTGATGCATTCTGTTGTCAAGCTTCCTAATGGACAACATGTTTCTACTACACATGCTAGAATTATTCAAATATCCCTTGACATCATACTTCATAATGTTCTTTATGTTTCACATTTTTCTTTTAACTTGATCTTAGTTAGTAAATTATCTAAATCGCTTCATTGCTTACTGATTTTTTTTCAACCTAAATCTTATGTCATTCAGGATGCTAGGACATGGAGGACAATTGGTTTAGCTAAGCATAGTAATGGTCTATATTACCTACTTAGCTCTTTTCCACAACAAGTTTCCAATTTTCAAATTGTTAATACCTTGTCTTCTTCTACCAATTCCATAGACTTGTGGCATTATAGGTTCGGACATGCCTCTAATCATAAAATCAAGCTTTTAGGCAGTGTTGATCCTTTAATAGTTGTACAACAACAAAATTTATGTGAAGTTTACCATTTAGTTAAACAAAAGTGAATGCCATTTCCAATCAGTGTTTCTTTTGACCTTGTTCACATTGATATATGGGGTCCTAATCATGTAACTTCTATGTATGGTCATTCTTATTTGTTGACTGTAGTGGATGATTTTAGCAGACACACTTGGGTTTATCTCATGAAGTTGAAGTCTGAGGCTAGGCATTTGGTTCAAAATTTTTATGCCTTTGTTGAAATTCATTTCCAAACTAAAATCAAAGTTATAAGAACTGACAATGGCCAAGAGTTTAACACACCTTCTTTCTATTCTTCCAAAGGCATTATTCACCAACCTCTTATCTGCAGACCCCATAACAGAATAGTGTGGTAGAACACAAGCATCAACATATTCTTAATGTTCCTAGAGCATTAAGACTTCAAGCCAATCTTTCTGAAAAATTTTGGTCTGATTGCATTTGTCATGTTGTTTATTTAATAAACAGAATTCCATCACCAATAATTCATAACAAAACACCTTTTGAGCTTTTATATAGTAAACCACCTAACTTCTCTTACCTTAGAGTATTTGGATGCTTATGCTTTGCCTCTACTTTAGCTCATCCGAGACTTAAGTTTTAGCCAAGGGTTGTTAAGTGTATTTTTTTGGGATATGTTATTGGAACTAAGGGTTGTAAGGTTTATAATTTGCAAACAAGTCAAGTTTTTCTTTCTAGAGATGTGGTTTTTTATGAAACCTATGACGTCCCCGTCACTATCTCTTATAACTTACCTTTTTTTTTTCTTATTATCTTATTCGACATTGTTTGATTTAGTTCATCAGTGTCATTCATTCCTTACCTTTAAGTTAATTATCTAATAGCTCATAAAATTTTATTCACTTTCCATAAACATAAAAATGATATATATAAATATCATTTCATTCCATAGGATCTTATACATCATCTTAACTTACATCCCCGACATCTATCATACATAAATGCTACTTGTACTGTACCGTAGCTGAATTACAATTTAACTTTACATAAGCATATGAGTATACCTTCTATGCTAACTGAGAAGCGTATCGAGGAGGTACACTCTAATCTTTCAAAAGCAAGCTCCTCTAATCGGAGTAGGGTTCACTTCAGGTAATCTGGAGGAAAAATGGTCGTAAAAGAGTGAGTTTACGCTCAGTAAGAAAATTATGTAAAAGAGCGTTTTCCTACTTAGCTCTATAATGTCATGTAAAACATTATAAAGCATGCATCATAAACATCTTTCATGCATTGTTTGCAACCATGCATATTTAATTCAAATGGTATAGGCAAACATACTTTCTTTAAACCATGTGTCATCTTCATTCTTTTAAACATCATACTTCGTACATACTTTAAAACATACATCATATACTTCTTCTTTACATACATCTTATACTTTAAATCAGATGGAGACTAGGTACATTTATTCAAGCAGTTGCATCATCATATAAATTATTTATACCCATTTATATGATTTTTGATCACATAAATCATTTATACCCATTTATATGATTTCTGATCACATAAATCATTTATACCCATTTATGTGACTTTAATCCTGTATTAGTACAATGGTGCACCATGTAGAGGTCAGGGATTCTCTCCTGCCTTTAGTAACCCATAGTGAACACTAGTCAAGTGTCACTTGTGGCCTGAGGCCTGAGGACCGTACTAGGGTTCCTCCTTGCTTAACATAATAATACTGAGGACTTGATCAGAGTCTCTCAGCTAAATACAAGGATGCATGATCATAATGTAACCCATAGTCTCAAAACATGTATTATATACTTATTCAGGAAACAGTTTTGTGTTTAAGCCAAATAGGATTTAAAATCTCTTTTCAAACAGGGCAGTCGACTGGTCTCATAGGGCAGTCGGCTGCTTCTTCATAAACTTCATTTCTCGAAATTATTTTCATTTCGGAAAATACATGGGGGCAGTCGACTGGTCAATATAATGGTCGACTGGTTTTCAAAAAGAATGCTTCTTAAAAAATAGCAGTCGACTGGTCATATACCAGTCGACTGTTTTTGAAACAGAATGCTTCTAGAAAATTAGCTGTCGACTGGTTTTATAGGCAGTCGGCTGGTTTTCAAACAGAATGCATTTTAGCAAATAGCAGTCGACTGTCACAAATGCTTCTGGGTAAATAGTAGTCGATTGGCTTACATAGCAGTCGACTGGTTTGAGTCGGTTTTCGAAAAACGACGTTTCGGCTGCTACTTAAGGCAGTCAGCTGCTCCTAGCCTAATTGGTACTAGGAGTAGAAACCGAATATGCATCTTTTCTTGCATGAAATCAACATGTGTTTCTCTCCAAACCACATCAAAACATAATAAAACATGCAGACATAGCCGCCTTACGTCCGTTACATAAGTTCCTTACCTCGATTCCTTCGAGAACGTGAAATCGTTTGGTACGTCAACCCTAGCTTTTCACTTCTTCAAACCTGAAATCATCATATCAATTTAAATCTTTAAACAGTCGTCATACACACATCATATCAATTCAGTACATCTCCAAACCATGAACCAAATTGACTAAATCATCTTCTTCTCTTACCTTTGCTAGAGACTAAAATCTCAAACTTTGAGATCTCCTCCAATACTTGAATTCAATCTACCAAACTTTGGATATCACTTAGTCTAATGACAAGGATCATTTTTCGTTTTACAAACTTAGTGAATGATGGAAGAGTAAGGGGGTTTGTCAAGGAGCTTGGAATGGAAACTTAGAAGCTTGGAGATGGAACGATGGAGAAGGCTGGAAGAGGCTGGCGTAGGTGATGGCTGATGAGGGTGATGAGTCATGCACTTGCATTAATTGCATGCTCATCCATTAATTCATCTCAGCCATTGACCATCCCTTGACTCCTTTGACCCATTTGACCATCAATAAATTTATATCCTCTCTTCCATATGACTCATGATTTGAACTACCAATTAAATTTCTGATTTTAGTTCCTTTCTCATACTTAAATGAATATTGCAATATCAGAGTTTATTTCTTGTCTCATTCTCTTTATTTTCTTACATGTTCCATACATCATTAATACATCATTTACACATCAAACTTCATATTTATTTAATCATTTCAGCTGAAACACTTTACAATCATGGAGGAATTTCATGGAATTTGGGGATTTCACAAAACCATTTTTCCTTATGCTTCTAGTCCTGTTTCTGATTCTTTACAATCTGAGTTGGTTCTTCCTTCTTCTACTGCCACTTTTGTACCTATTCTAGAATCAAATTCTAATCAATCTACATCTACTTTTTCTTCTTGTCCTGGTTCCTCTTCTTTTAATTCTTCTTTTCCTTTGACAAATGATGATTCTTCTAGTCCTTTCTCCTCATCTCCTTTACTTAGAAAATCTGATAGACTTAGACATTTTCCTAGTTATCTTCAAGATTATCAGTGTTACTTAGCTCAGACTAATCAGAATTCTTCTTTGCCTTTTTGTAGCACAAATTTCTAGTTGTAAATATCCTTTGTCTTTTGTTCTTGCATATGATAAATGTTATTCCTCACATAAGACTTTTGCTTTTAATATTTCTTGTATTGTTAAACCTACAACCTATACTCAAGCAGCAAAACAAGAATGTTGGAAATAGGCTATACAAGCTGAGTTGGATGCCTTGCAATTGAATAACACCTCGACCCTGACTAAGTTGCCTTCAAATAAACAAGCTATTGGCTGTAAGTGGGTTTATAAAGTCATATAGGGATCCACTGGTGAGGTTGAAAGGTTTAAGGCTAGGCTTGTAGCAAAAGGATTCATTCAATAGAATGGGGTGGATTATACTGATACCTTCTCTCCTTTTGCCAAAATGACCACAATCAGAACTTTGTTAGCTGTTGCAGCAGCTAAAGACTGGAAGCTTCATCAATTAGACATTAACAACGCTTTTCTTCATGGAGACTTATTTGAAGAAGTTTACATGTAGTTGCCTCTACGGTATTCTATAGCCAAGCCTGGGCAAGTTTGTAAACTGATGAACTCTCTCTGTAGTCTTAAACAGGCCAGTAGGCAATGGTACCACAAGTTGACCACCGCCTTGCTTGCTAGGGGTTTCACACAAGCCACATGTGATCATTCTCTGTTTGTTCGAGCCACCACCTCCTCCTTTATTGCTCTCTTAATCTTTGTTGATGATGTTATACTCGCAAGTGACAATCAGGATCTTATTCAAGAGATGAGGGCTTACTTGGATTCTACTTTTAGAATCAAAGATCTAGGTGTCCTCAAATACTTTCTTGACCTTGAGGTAGCACGCTCTAACAATGGTATTAATTTGTCATAAAGGAAATATACATTGGATATCTTACAAGACACGGGGTTCATTAGTTGCAAACCTGTTTCTACACCTATGTCTACCTCTTCAAAGCTTTCTCAGCTTTTTGGTCATCCCTTAGATGATCTTTCTTAGTAAACAAGGCTCATTGGTCTCCTATTGTATCTAACTTCAACACAACCAGACTTATCTTTTCCTGTTCAGTAGCTTTCTCGGTTTATTGATAAACCTACTTCGATGCACCCTCAAGCATCTCATCAAGTTCTTCGATACCTCAAAGGTACACCTAGGCAAGGTTTATTCTTCCCTGCATCCTCTACTTTATAGTTGAAAGCTTTTAGTGATTCTAATTGGGCTTCTTGTGCTGATACATGTAAGTCCATTATTGGTTATTGTGTCTTAATGGTGATGCATTGGTATCCTGGAAATCCAAGAAGCAGAATATTGTCTCTCAGTCTTCCTCTAAGGTTGAATGCTGTGCTCTAGCTTTTGTTGCTTGTGAAATACAATGGTTCTTGTATCTCCTCCAAGATCTTCACATTTCTCATACTTCATATACCTTACTATTTTGTGATAGTAAGTCTACTATTGTAATTACTGAAAATCTAGTCTTCCACGAAAGAACCAAACACATCGAGATCGATTGTCATCTTGTTCGATAGAAGTTGCAAGTAGGAATTATTTGGTTGTTGCATGTTTCCTCTTCCTTGTAGCTTGTTGATATTTTACTAAAGCTCACTCTGTTGCTAGCTTCAGAACTTTACTTGCCAAGTTTAATATTCACAACCTTTTATGATCCAGCTTGAAGGGGGCTAATACACAGTATGCTGCTTTTGAGCTGAATAGGCTATTAGTCTGTTGGCATTTTGTTATCCAGCTGGCACCAAGTTGTTGGAGTAACTAATCGAGCTAACTAATTACAGTAATTAGTTCTTTTTTGGTTAAGTAATTAGCTTAGCTGAGTCTAGTTAGTTTTCTTCTTTCTCTATTTTACTCCTCTGTATATAAAGATCAGTTTAATGAATGAAAGTTTAAGGGTTTCAATTCATCATTTCAATTACTTTAAGAAAGTTGATGAAGCCAATTTCAATCTTCATAAGGTATAAAACTAGTTTTAGAAGTTTCTGCGCGTTTGTACCGTCTATATTATTTAGTGTCAAATTCATAAAGAAACATCAAATTATGCAGCGCTCGCTAACCCGTATCTATTTGTATTCTATCATGGCATGGACATATATGCAGTTCATGCTGCTGGCAAAGAGCAATTACGTAAGAAAGCTGATAATGGAAACAAAAGAAGCAGATTTTACAAGAATCAACTTGTCTGACATCCCGGAGGCCTTGAGATCTTCAAGAAAGCAGCAAAATTCTGCTATGGTGTCAACTTGGAGATTAGAGTCCATAACATTGCAGCTCTCCAATGCCCTGCAGAGTATATTCATATGACAGACAAATACAGCGACAGCAACTTGGCTGGGCGCAACGATGATTGCACTGTCTAGTCTCTTTGGCGCTGCCGTCGGCCTTAAATCATGCGAAGATCTGCTTCCCACGGGAGAGGAGCTTAAAATTGTTCGAAGATGCATTGCATTGATGTCTCGAGTGCTAGCGTGGGTATACAATAATACATTAATATGCACATTAATTTATGCTCTATAAGCTTTCATCAACGATATTAATTATTAGTATTCAGTAATTTTACTACCTAAAGGTTGTGGTTCAGTTGATAACGCAGGCTGAGTTTGTAAAAAGAACTATCAGGTTCGATCTCACTAAACACATCTTTAGAGAGGGACGAAGAGCCTTAACTGTGACTAAACCCCGAACAGGATTGACTCAGACCGTTAAAACGGATGAGGATACCTATGGTTTACACCAAAAAAGTATTCAGTAATTTTACTCACTACTAGTACGTATATTATATAACAAGCTATTGGGAATTGAAATAATTCTTTGGGATTTAAATATTTCAGAAATGATATGGATAAAATTTACATTCAATTCTGTCTGCAGGCTTGTACCGAGGCGAATTTCCCCTGCCATACGCCTTCAAACTGGTGGATCGAAGAGCTATCAATCCTCAACGTTGAGTTCTTTGGCTAATTTGGATACAAAAGGACAAAAAAATTCATAGAAAGATAAAAAAAATGAGTAAAATTAATTTTTTATCTTTTTATTTTAATTTTTTTCTTATTTTATTAAAATATTTATTTTTACAATAATCATTTCATTTTTTCAACTTTACCGAAATCAATCGCATTATCCATTTAAAATAGCCTAACACTCTAACCCTAGCCACCGCTGCATAACTTACTGCTTTAAGAGCTGGTACGCGATCACTGAAGCAACGGTATCAAGTGTTCCGATCACACCGACTCTGATCTTCGAATCCAACAACGTGAGCTTTTTAGTGGCGCTATTACTCGCGGAGAAAGCAACTTTTCCAATCCACTTCTTGTGTTGCCTTCTCCAGTGTGCAACTTTCCTAAAAGGTCCCACAGCTTATAAGAACGAGCTGGAGAAACGGATGATGATTTTTTGGTCTTGTCTTTCACATTTGATGGGGATGTTGGTATATATTTTTTATTATGGAAATAGAATATTTGTTAATTGACAAAATCTGGTTTCCATAATACCAGCAATCTCACATTGATCAATCTCTGATATGGTCTATAATTTCATATTAAATCTCAACTTCATATTTGGCTATTAAAAGCATGATTTTATGATGATTAAAATGCGATTTTATTGTCATAATTAGTAAGCTCTCATTAGTATTTAAAGAAGGCTCCTTCCGGTCCTCAAGCACGTTAATCTCATACAGAAAACACCATTTAGTGAGATTTTTGAGTGCTTGGAAGGCTTGGAAGGCTTGGAAGTAACTCAAGGAAATCTATTGATTTCAGAAATTGGATCAAAATCAGACAGATAACAAAGCAATGGCAAGAGGTTAATTCGATCCTTACTGTAAGCTCTGCATATCAATTATTTGACATGTTTCATGTATGTTTAAAAGCATGTTTAGGCTTAATTTAATCTTACAGGGGAGACGCTCTTTGATCTGGATAGTGTCAGGAGGATCATATCCAGGTTCGTGGAGAAGGAGAAGGGAATGGCTATCTTCAATGGTGGGGACTTTAAGGAGGTAAGTTCATTTGCGATGTAGAGAGTTGCCAAGACTGTGGACGCATACCTCGAAGAGATAGCAACCATCGCTGAACTCACCATCTCCAAGTTCAATGGGATCACCAATCTCATCTCTAAAGGAGCCAGAAAGGTGGAGAATGATCTCTATCGGGCCATTAACATCTATCTCAAGGTTAATTATGAAGAATTACTAATACTATTTTTTTTGGTTCATTACTAGTACTAATTATTCTTAATAGCATCCTTGATCTTTAATCTTTAATATTTAATCAATTACTGGTAAATAATTTATTTTATATTATGATAACTAAAAATATTGGTTGCAAATTAATTAATGCATGCAGGCTCATCCATATCCAGATGAGATAGAAAGAGAGAAGGCATGTAGTTGCTTGGACCCCCTGAAGCTGTGTTACGAAGCTCAAGTCCATGCTTCCTAAAACAAGTGCTTGCCTGTGTAGATCGTTTTGCACGCTTTGTACTATGATTAGCGGAAGCTAAGGAGTGGTGGTGTAGATGCTTGTAACACGCCAGATGCCATGACGATGAGGATCTGTTGCAGGAAAACATGTCACTAATAAAAGAGAACGAGGCCTTGCGATTTGAGCTTAAGAAGATGAAGATGTACTTATCCAACTTGCATAAGAATCAAGATGGAAATTGTTCAAAGAGCATGGGGACCAAAAAAGCTACCTTCTTCTCTTCCAAGTCCAACACTCTAGGCAAGCTAAATCCCTTCTGACATGGCTCCAAGGAAACTTCTTATATCAATGATGGCCTTAGGGTGGACCTTACCAAGCCCAGGAGGAGAAGGTTTTCAATCTCTTGATTGATTGATTAATTAATTACTGTTGGCTCTATAACTTAACTGCGAGGGAGGTGAATAGATTTTTAGCTACTTTTAAGTTCGTTTTTCACTTTTTTCTAAATTTTATAGTCTATATTGAAGTTTCATATGTTCTTTTGCCTACACAAGCATACAATTTAAATTCAATACAACAATCACAATATAATTGCAAATAAATAAAGGGAGTAGGGAAAGAGAATTGTACACAAGTGATTTATAGAGGTTTGGCAACCATGCCTACGTCCTCTACCTTAAGACACTCCCAAGGATTTTCTCCAAATTCACTATCTTGAATTTCTGATACAATCCCTCTTTTTGCAAGCTCAAGAGTAACCTTCCTCTTTTTCAAGACTCAAGAAAAACCTATTCCCTCCTTTTTCTAGGCTCAAGGAGTAAACCTTAACTACCTAATTCTCACTTACAATAAAACACTCAAGGGCTCACTCTCTTTTACAAATTGTGATTGGGTTTGCAAAGGGTGTAATCAAGAAGGGCCTCTAGGTAGGCAAATGATTACAAGGTTAAGCACTAGAAGAGAAATTCTAAACGATTTGTGTTATGACATACAAAAATGATGTAAATGATGGAAGATATTGAATTTCTAGCTCTTACAATCTTTGAGAAGCTTGGAGAAGATGAAGAAAATGAAGAGTGAAGTGTCTCAGTTGCTCTCTCTCTTGTCTTGAACTTCCAAGCCTCTATTAGTCCTTTAGACGTATTCTTGACATTTAGTGGAGCCAAAATTGAAAGTGATCGTTATATCTCACAAAAACTAGCTGTTGGAGGGTTTTCACGTGGTAAGGGATCGATCTTTTATGCCCTAGGGGATTGATCCCTTGCTTCATTTCTTGCCTCCCAAGTGTTCTGCCATGAAAGGATCGTTCTTGTCCTTCAATTTTGCTTCTTGGAGCTTTTTGCCATTGGGGGATGGATCCCCTAACCTATTTTTGCAATTTCTTGAGCTATTTTGGGTTGGAAATGATTTAGACTTTGATTTTACCTTACCCCAAAAAATGTTTCAATTTTATAGTAGTATTTCTTGACTTTCTCAAATAAAGCCTCAGTCTAAAAACTTATTAAGTAATTTTCTAATAATGTATTCTATATTTTCTTGAGAAAATTACTTAATGAAAATATTCAAAATCGTTTTACAAAAGATTAAGACCAATAAGAATAAACAATTAAATTATGGTCTTATTTTTTATAACTGTCGTAACGGCTTCGCGCTCGACGATTTTCGAAAAAAGCGTTTAAAAACAAAAATGGAGTCGCCACCAATCTTTTTTGACTAGGTGTGATTGGCCACCTGAAAACGTTTATCTTTTCAACAAAATCTTAAAATTAATTAAGTTTTATTAAAAAGATAATCTTTTGGTCTGCGAAACAAAAATTGGGTTCGGGGGTACGGTTACGCGTGGGGAAGGATTAGCACCCCCACGACGCCCGTTAAAAAACGGTACCATAATAATCATGTGTTATCTTTTAATTTTAATAAAATGGTCTTGAATTAATATTTAAAAATAATTCCTATTTTATTGCAATCAATTTTATTCTTTTAATTTTGAAACATTTAAATATTATTTTTTATTTGAAATAAGTGAAAATCTTTTATATTGAAAATTATTTCGAAGTACCCCAATACTCTGGTAGCATTTCGGATAATTTCCTCACCTAGAGATTTCTTAAGAATCACTACTTGTGAGTTCTATAGAATCTCATCATCAAAAGATTCACACTCGTTTCAAAAATTATTATGAATGCATATGATGCAAACAGATAATAAATGATGCAAATGAATTTTTTGATTTTTTATATAAATATTTCTTTATTTATTTTAAATAAAAATTCTTATTATTGAAAAATTGCACTAAGTATTCCAATACTCTGGTAACACTTAGTGAACTTCTCTCACCTAGGGATCAGTCAAGAAATCACTACTTGTGAGTTTCATGACATTCCATCATCGGACAAATATTTAATTAAATTTAATTTTTATTATTAATTTCCTTTTTCTATTTTCTTTTAAAAACTTATTTATTTTATTTTTAATAAAAATTTAAATTATTGAAAAATCATACTAAGTATCCCAATACTCTGGTAACATTTAGTACGAGTCTTCTCACCTAGGGATCAGTCAAGAAATCACTACTTGTGAATTTCATAACATCCCATCATCGGGCAAAATTTCATTTAAATTTAAATTTTATTATTGATTTCTTTTTTTTTATTTTCCTTTAAAACTTATCTATTTTTATTTTTAATAAAACAAATTAAATTATTGAAAAATCATACTAAATATCCCAATACTCTGGTAACATTTAGTAAGACTCTTCTCACCTAGGGATCAGTCAAGAAATCACTACTTGTGAGTCTCATGACATCCCATCCTTGGACTTTTTATTTAATTATAGACTTTATAATTATTATTTAATTCATCAAATAATTTACTATATGCAATTCAATTCAATAATTTTTTATTTTGCAAATCTGTTTTATAATTTATTACAAATCAATTTTTCATTTCAAACATATCAAACAACTCTATTTTCAAAGATTGCAAATCTAATGTGAAGATACACACGTATGAAACAAGAAGTAGAAACAAGCTCATCATTAAACAGACAAATCAAATCAAAGACATTAAATGACAAATAAGAAGTAAGAAAACAAAAAGGTCAAGTATATTAAATAAGTAATAAAAGAACCTATTAATGCAGATTTTACCAGAGTATCTTACGGCAAAGACACTTCCTCGCCTTGGTTTTAATTGCTCAAACCGCCTTAGACTCTGTTTAACGTTAGGGGTGCTTTCCTCTTAAAGCAAAAAAACTGCTGTTCTCTCAAACAGCTATAATTCCTCTCATTCCTCCTTACTCAAACAGCCGACCACCCTTTCCTTCTAACCGTTGCTTCCAACATCCCCGCCGCCGATGAATGAGTCCAAGACACCGAAAACAGTTCCCTTAGCCCTTCTTTTCTGTTTATTAAATTAAAAACCACGAAAACTTAATGAGATATCTCAGATCTACTTCTGAACTTCAAATCTTTTGCTCCAAAAATGACAAGACCACTGAAACTGATCTTTGGTATTTTTCTGTTTGCTTTTCTTGATCAGGGATGTGTTGACTGTTTTTTTTTCGTTTCTATTTTTTCTTGCTTAGTGGTTTCGAACAGAGGTTGGGATTATAACTTAGGAATTCAGTTTTTGGTTATAGCTCCATTGGTGGTCATTCAAAGGAGCCGTGTTGGGGTTGAAGGCAGGTGGTCGTGCGAATGGTAGGCAGAATGGTTTTCGAGTAGCTCGGTGGTGAGGAAGTGAGGTTGAGTGATGGGGCTGTTTTGGTGGTTTTCGGATAGTGGTGATGGCGATGGATAGGCAATAGCAGCGGCGAGAATGGTGGCCCTCGGTTTTTTTTACTCTCACTGGTGGAGGGGGGGCTGAAACTAGTGATGGCAATTGCTGGCAGTGGCTGTGTTGGTTCTGTTTTAGCTGAACGAGAACTGGAATACCGAGAGGAGAGAAGCCCCTATTGTCGAGAAGGAAGAAAAGAGTGAATGGTCGACCCTTGCTTGGTTGCCTTTGTAGTCCTTTTAAGAAGAATTCCTTTTCCTTTTTTTTTTTTTGGGTTAATGCAGGTGAGATCCCTGATTTTTAGGGATCACAATCTTATGGGGGCATTTTTTTCTGCTGCCAGTGATGCCGAGAGTTGATATTAGAGTGGCTGACAGAACGCAGCCTACTCTGGCAGCAAGCAATAGCATGTAGTTGGGAGAGGAGGTGTCACAGAAACACGGCACTGGCTCCCTTTTTTTTTTTACTTTTTTTTTAATGAATACAAATTAAATTTACAACAACTAAACTAAAAATAAAATTAGAAAATAAAGGTGAAAAGTGAAAATAAAAATAAAAATAATAAATTTGGACCATAATACAACTTAAATTGGACTTTTAAGTTCACAAATCTAACAAAGTTTATATTACTTAAATTTACACAAATTTTATCGAATCTTTAAATTACAAAAATACTTTAATTAGATTTGTATCAATTTCAATCCGTAAAACTTGATATTTAAATTTTCAAAATTGTCAAGCCCGGACAAAATTAGGTGTCTACAGCTGCCCCTCTTTGCTCATTGCTGAGAATCAGGAATAGAGCAAAGACAATAGACAACAATTTTGTCCGGCTCATGACCTAATATATTATTTTTGTTTTTGGTTTTTCTCTTTATTATTATTTTATTTTATTTTTGTTTTTTTGCATTTTCTTGAAAAGGTGCTCCTCCTATTATAGAGGCATTGAAACTTTAAATTCTTTCTTGTAATGTGCTCCTCTTGCAACAGAGGCGATGAAACTTTAAAATTACTCTTTTTTTTTTAAATGTGCTCCTCTTGCAACAGAGGCGATGAAACTTTAAAATTAATCTTTTTTTTTGAAATGTGCTCCTCTTGCAACAGAGGCGATGAAACTTTAAATGTTCTTTTCTGAAAATACGCTCCTCTTGCAGCAGAGGCGATGGGACTTTAAAATTAAATCATCCATTTTTTTTGTTTGTTTTGTTTTTTTTTTTAAAAAATTATTTTTTTTAAATGTGCTCCTCTTGCAGCAAAGGCGATGAAACTTTAAAATTTCTTTTCTAAAATGTGCTCCTCTTGCAGCAGAGGCAATGAAACTTTAAATTCTTTTTCTGAAATGCTCCTCTTGCAGCAGAGGCGATGAAACTTTAAATTCCTTTCTGAAATTGAGAGATTTCACATTTAAAGATTTGATTCGGAGATTTACATCCGAAATTTTGACTTTGGAGATTCGCACCCAGAATTTTAACTTGGTTTTGGAGATTCACATCCAAAATTTTGAACTTAGAGATTCACACCCTGAATTTTAACTTGAGGATTTGGAGATTCACATCCAAGATTCTAACTTTGATTTGGAGATTCACATCCAAAATTTAACTTTGATTTAGAGGTTCACATCCAAAAATTTGATTCGGAGATTCATATCCGAAATTTTAACTTGGAGATTCACATCCGAAATTTCAGAGATTCTCACCTGAAATTTTGAGTTGGAGTTTCACATCCAAATATTAGACTCGGAGATTCACACCCGAAATTTCAACTTTGATTTGGAGATTCACATCCAAAGATTTAATTCGGAGATTCACATCCGAAATTTTAACTTGTTTCGGAGATTCTCATCCGCAAAATTCGACTTAGAATTTGATTTGGAGATTCACATCTAGAAAGTTTTACTTGGAGATTCACATCCAATATTTTAACTTGGAATTCAGAGATTCACACCTGAAATTTTTGATTTGGAGATTCACATCCAAAATTTTAACTCGGAGATTCACATCCGAAAATTTGACTTGGAGATTCACATCCAGAGATTGAAATTTTGGAATTCACACCTAAAGGTTTGATTCGGAGATTCACATCCAAATCAAATTTTCCTATCTTAAAATTCCCTATCTTGAATTTTCATCAATTTCATTTTTAAATCTTGTGTTTAATCTCATTTCAAATTTAATCTCGAACCTCCTCTTTAAAATATAGCCCTGAACCTTTTTCTTCTCCCCTTTTTTTTTAACCTTCTTCTTCCTCCTTTTTTTTTTAACTTCAAGATCTTATTCTTCCAACTTCATATTCTAATCTTGTATTTTCTTGACAAGGATACATTGAGGAACTCAATTTGAGGATTTGCATTGAAAATTCTAAACATAAACCTTAATACAGAGATTCGCATCTTAAATTCAGAGATTCTCATCTAAAATTTTGAGTTGGAGTTTCACATCCAAATATCCATTTTAGAGATTCGCATCCGAAATTTCAGAGATTCTCACTTGAAATTTTGAATTGGAGTTTCACATCCAAATATTAGATTCGGAGATTCACATCCGAAAATTTGACTTAGGGATTCACACCCAAAATTTTGATTCGGAGATTCACATCCGAAATTTTCAACTTGGAATTCAGAGATTCACACCTGAAATTTGATTTGGAGATTCACATCCAAAATTTTAATTTGAAGATTCACATCCGAAATTTAAAATTTTGATTTGGAGATTCACATCCAAAAATTTGACTTTGTTTTGGAGATTCTCATCCAAAAAGTTTGACTTGGAGATTCACATCCAAAATTTTAACTTTGATTTGGAGATTCACATCCAAAAAATTTGATTCGGAGATTCACATCCGAAATTTAAACTTTGAATTCAAGGATTCGCACATGAAATTTTCTGAATTGGAGATTCACATCCAAAATTTGATTCGGAGATTCGCATCCGAAATTTGATTTGGAGATTCACATCCAAATATTCATGTTAGAGATTCATATCTAAAATTTCAGAGATTCTCACCTGAAATTTTGGGTTGGAGGTTCATATCCGAATGTTGAAGTTAGAAAACTTTTTAGTTTCTTGATACATCATCCTTTTAAAACTTTTCACTTAAAAACAATCTTCTCATCTTATCCTAAAATTTTCAAAATCTCGTTTCCTTCCTTTTTCTTGTGCTTTGCCCCTCTTTTTTTTTTATCAAGAATGTACAAACTTTGTTACTTATAGGTGAAATTTTCATTTGTCTTCCTTTTTTTTTAATGTATGTGATGAATGCAAATGTAAATGTCGAGAAATAGGAAAAAGAGGAAAAAATAAGAAAGGGAAAGAAAAGGAAAAATAAAAGGAATCAAAAGTTGCAGTAACAAGGTTCACAAGACCATCATTCTCACCATTTTTGAATCTCTTCAAATCATAAACTTCCATACATCTACTAATTCCACGAAACACCATTAATTCTTGTTCATTTTTCACCATTTGATCATACATTCATATTTTTAGACGTACTTGCAAACCTTCCTAAGGTTCTCACTTGTTCTTTCTTCGCCCCATATCATGTTCGACTTTCCTCTTTTGTAATGCATTGGGCTTTCACAAACATTGTCAATCACTTATTTATCGTCATTTCAATTTTATAATGAATGCAATGCCATCACATTTCTTTCAATAATCATGAGTATGCAGATTGGCCAAAAGTTGAAGGATGGACATTTATGAAGAAGTAAACAAGAACAAATTTAACTAAGAAAAATAGGCAATTTCCAGAGGCTAAGGAAGGTAACAATACTAAACGATGAATATTTAATCAATCTTGATAAACTAATCAAGATTTTTCCAAAATTCTATTTGACTGACATTCTAATCATTTTGGTTCCATCAATGCTTTGTCCCCCCACTTCATGGAATCTTCTAACAGTACTGGTTTCTTGTAAAAGGCTATCTTCCCGAGATTTCAACCAATCTTCCGTTCTTCTTTTGACTCAAATCGCCCTTTCGGGTTTTCAACTTAAGCCCTTTCTTATTCTCCTTCCTTTCTCTTTTTTCTTTCCTCCTTTTTTTTAGCTTTTTCTTTTTCATTTTTCATTTTTCTTCTTTTTTTTTTCATTTTTTCATCACTTTTCTTTTTACATTTTCATTCTTTTTCAAGGACCATACTTATTCATAATCAACATACTTATCAAGCTCCAAATCATGAACTTGTAACATGTCTAGGCTCAATATATGATTCCTTAACTTAAGCATTCAGATTCGATCAAAATGGACTTTTTAAGGTATGTAATGTAGGCCAGGTTCAGGGCTTTGAAAGAATGGATAAACAGGCCCAAAATACGTGTTTCAAGGGTTTCAAGCCATAGGATCATTTCTCATCATATTAAGAATTTTAGCATTCTACCCCATTCGTTGTTTATTCTTCTTTGGTTTCTCGTTTCTCTTCCCATTCTTTTCATGCACTACCTTTTTTCTTTTGATTCTCTCTTTTCCTCATGAAGATATCTTTTTCTTTATCCTGCCCCCTAGATTTTTAATGAATTGAAAAATTTTTTGTGGGCAAATCTCACTTCATTTTTCTCAATTTTGCCCCCCAATGTGGGGGGTGATCCTTGGCGGGTTTCTTTAAAAAACATATATGACTATAAGGCTCAAAAGGGGTAACAATGGATAATTTTTCTCATATGTGAAGGGTAAACCAAAGATGGCATTTGTTCAATTTCTCATTTCGAACATAAATACTCTTATCAAAGAATTTTTATTGAGCCATTACAACCTTCTGAAAAGTCTACTTTCCTTGTGTACACTCCATTGGTTGATTCAACATTCCCATTGATCATGGGGGACAAAATTGTCAATACAAATAGAATTTTAAAGTTTTATCCCAGATTATTATCAAAATCGACATCATATTCATCATTTATCAACAAATTGGCAAAGAATGGAAATTAATCATTTAGAAGCGAAAAGGAGGAGAAAGAGGTAAAATATAGGCGAATGCACAAAGAATATAAGATTTCAAAGGAGAGAGAAAAATGTAATGAAAATGCATCGATTACTCCGTTGAAATGACAAAAGATAAATGAAAGTCAATACACAAAAAGCACTTTTTAGTTCATGGGCATTACAAAAAGAAACAACTTTATACCACCATGAGTGACCAATCAAAAGTCTTCTTTTGCCCTCATATTGTAGCATGGTTAACCCGTTCCTTCTTTTGTCCCAAAATCCAACAAACCAGATCTAATCAAACTTTGCACCTTATGCTTGAAAGCAGGGCAACTTTCTATCGAATGACCCATATTTCCACTATGGTAGTCACACCGAGCATTTAGGTCATACCACTCTGGATATGGAGGTTCCAAAGGTTTTAGTTGGACTGGGGTAACAAGCTGGTTCTCGACAAGGTAATGAAATACTTCAGTGTAGGACCAAGGAATCGGATCAATGTCGATCCTCTTTTGTTTGTTCCGAGATCCTTTTTGGTTACTCTGGGTAGGCATAGGTGTTTGGAGACCTATTTGCCAACTAGATTGGGGGATTGGCTGACGGATATTCAGGCTTGGAGAGATATTATTTATGGTGGGGTAGTGGGTTTGGAACATTGGATAAGGATGATATGGAGCAAAGTCTCCCACATGTTGCCCTTCATAATTCATGGCATGAACATCTTCTTCATTTCCCGATGTATCACCTCTTCTTGTATTCATGGCATCATCTCCTACAAGCTTGCCACTCTTGATTGCATTCTCTATTATTTCACCAGAAATTACCATATCTGCAAAATTTTTGGTGGCATTACCAACCATCATTTCATAAAATGGTGCAGGGAGTGTATTGACAAACAGGATGGCGGTTTCCTTCTCTGTGAGGGGGGGTTGAACTTGGGCAGCTATATCCCTCACCTTCGAGCATATTCTTTAAAGCTCTCCTCATGCTTCTTCCTCATGCCTTGTAAAGATAGGCGGTCTGGTACCAAGTCTTCAATGTGCTTGTACTGAGCGATAAATGCTCGAGCCAAATCTTTCCATGAGTGAATATGGGCTCGATTTAGTTGGGTGTACCACCTGGCAGCTGATCCAATAAGACTGTCTTGAAATATATGCACCAATAATTCATCATTCTGAGCATAGGCAGCCATTTTCTGACAGTACATCTTAATATGACTTGTCGGGCATTTGGTTCCATCATACCTTTCAAATTCTGGAACCTTGAACTTTGGTGGGATAACTACACCTGGTACCAAACAAAGCTCGCTTGCATCCAAAGAGCCATATAAATCCATCCCTTCGATAGCTCGTAATCTTTCTTCAAGGAGATCAAACTTGGTTTGAGACTTTAAATTCTCTGTCGCTGTTGATACACTCATCTTCAATTTCCTTTGTTCTTTAGGATCATCTGAATTATGGACAGAGATTGGGTCTGATGGGTTCCTGCTGGGGTTTGGATTGTCATACCCTGAAAATGGCGTATGCTGTGAAGTATAGACTTGGGGTGGAATGGGACTATGTGGATATGGACATCCACCATCTTGTGCCCGCCTTTCTTGGGTAGTTGCTTCCTGTACTGGCTCCTTTCCCTTACTCATCTTGGTCATCATCTCCATCATTGCAGCCAATTGCCCCTTCATCTCTTCTTGCGTCTTTTCTATTTTCTCCATTCGGTTGGCCTGTCCTTCTTCCATGGTCTATACTTGAGAGTCCCGAATTGCTTTGTAACCTTTGATGGTCGAGAGGCTTTGAACCTTATTACCACAATTTTCTCATTAGAAAAACTCCATCTTACTTCTTTCAAATTTTTCGTTTTGGAACAAACCAATTTTTTTCTTCCTTTTTTTTTGAAAAATGAAGAGTATTAACATATTTACTGAAGTATAACAAGTGTATGATGTGAATTTTATGAAAACCATGTTATTTGTATATGTATGCAAATGACATGTATGATAGAAATCTATGAAATGGAACAATTCTTCCCCTTTTTTTCTCTTTTTTTTTTTGTAAGTTTCTGTAAGTTTCTTAATTTTACATGTTAGGTGTTTAGGTCTTCACTTTAACCAAATCTTAGGGAAGAATAATTTCAAGGAAAATAATCAATCAACAGCACATGTATACAAATTTGATAAAAAAGAAAATTGAAAGAATAAACAAATTCAAAATTGTAAAAAAACTTAGTCTAGTTTCTCAAATATTTATCTACAAAATGTGATGCAACAATGTAAAATGCATACTATAGTTCAAACTAAAATTTGCCCCTTACTTAACACATTCACTTATTAACTTAAGATGTTAAGTCCGAAACAAGTAAGAGGAAATTGAAGAATAATCTTAAACAATATCAAAATTGATTCAAAAACTCTCTTTCTTCTTTTTTCCCTTTTTTTTTTAATTTTCTATGAGAAAGAACCTATTCTTTTTTCTTTTTCCTTTTCATTTTTTTTTGAAATGCTATGTAAAATGTTTAAGGCATGACACAATAACAAGGTATGATGAAGGACATGTTTATACAAAACGTAATTTATGCAAAATGCAATTACAATGAAGATCAAATTCCATTTTATCTCACCTAACTTACGTGATTCTAAAATGCAAATGACATAATTATCAATATATGTATACACAATAATAATGATATATGTCCCTAACATGTTTGAGAAAAACGAATATTTGTATTCACAATACCTAGACACTAATCTTATTATTCCTTAATCCAATCATGCAAGAAAGATGGAATCCCTAACTGAACCTGAGCATTCTTCTTCATTTTTCTAAAAATCATTTTTCTTTGATCGCCAAAATTTTTTTTTTTTTAAAATAAAATTCACATTCCCTATTCTATTCCTTTTTCAAAAATTGATTTTATTTCACTTTTATTCCAAATCAAACTTTTTCTTTTATCACTAAAATTTTCTTTTTTATTTTCTATTTTTCCTAAATTTCACATCCCTTATCGATTCTTTTTTCAAAAATTAACTTTATTTCATTTTTATTCCAAATCAAACTATTTTTTTTTGAATTCTTTTCCACACAAATTCATAGACAATTTTTTCGTTGAAATCTTTTTGTTCAAAAAATTTTTTTTATGAGATAACCAAGAAAGGGGAAAAAAATTTTTTGTTTTTATATTTTCATTAAACTCCTATACAACCCAAAAATAAAAAATATATTTTTCTTTATTTTTTTATCAACTTATTCTTTAAATTATTCAGAAAAGGAAAAAAGAAAAATCAATGAAAGATTTTGTTAACTCTATTTTACCTTTATTTAGAAAAACCTTCAGCTCTCTTCGTATCTTTTCATTTATTCCCATTTTTATGCCCATATTTTTTTGAAAGAAATCCCTCTTCTCTCTTTTTTTTTTTTAGAAAAATTATTCCCATTATTTTGAAAGAAAATTTTGTTTTATTATTTTTCTCACAGTTTCCCTTTTTTATTAAAACTTAGATTTCTTTCTTTTTATTCTACAAAATCTCTTTCCACAATTTTATTATTAAAAAAAAATCCTTTTTGAAAAACAAGAAAAACTATTCAAACCAAAACCCATAGTACCTTCATTATTGATACAAGAAACGAGGTCAAATAATGTTCCCTCTTGTGTCCTAACTTCGGGATAATTTCTACAAAATCGGACAGGGCTCTACCTAAGGTTGGCCTCTTAGGTTCCTTTACATGCTGAGTTGGGATATGAAGATCTAAAGGTTCTCAAATTATACCTCACTGTCGTCCACACTGGACTAGTAAGATTTAATTTAAGTGGGAGTATTTCGATTGCCATTGCGGAGTTGATTACCTCACGAGAGCAAAGGTACTCTACTCCCTCCTAAGAAGGACGAAACTCGGGTATAGAGCTCATGTTATGCAAATGCAAGTGCAAGTGTGTGTATGAGAGAACATTTATCAAACCATAAGCCTTATTCCACCCCAACAATTTATTAAGAATAATATATACAAATAAAGAATGCTATAAAATAATCAACATAATTAAAACACAAATGCAACTAATTATTTCAAAATTAAAGAAATTAAATTTAAATATTAATTAAGACCTTTAAATTAAAACTTAGGATAACACATGATTAATAAATAGCTTGACCCTCAAAAAGCGTCCCCAGTGGAGTCGCCAAGCTGTCGTAACGGCTTCGCGCTCGACGATTTTCGAAAAAAGCGTTTAAAAACAAAAATGGAGTCGCCACCAATCTTTTTTGACTAGGTGTGATTGGCCACCTGAAAACGTTTATCTTCTCAACAAAATCTTAAAATTAATTAAGTTTTATTAAAAAGATAATCTTTTGGTCTGCGAAACAAAAATTGGGTTCGGGGGTACGGTTACGCGTGGGGAAGGATTAGCACCCCCACGACGCCCGTTAAAAAACGGTACCATAATAATCATGTGTTATCTTTTAATTTTAATAAAATGGTCTTGAATTAATATTTAAAAATAATTCCTATTTTATTGCAATCAATTTTATTCTTTTAATTTTGAAACATTTAAATATTATTTTTTATTTGAAATAAGTGAAAATCTTTTATATTGAAAATTATTTCGAAGTACCCCAATACTCTGGTAGCATTTCGGATAATTTCCTCACCTAGAGATTTCTTAAGAATCACTACTTGTGAGTTCTATAGAATCTCATCATCAAAAGATTCACACTCGTTTCAAAAATTATTATGAATGCATATGATGCAAACAGATAATAAATGATGCAAATGAATTTTTTGATTTTTTATATAAATATTTCTTTATTTATTTTAAATAAAAATTCTTATTATTGAAAAATTGCACTAAGTATTCCAATACTCTGGTAACACTTAGTGAACTTCTCTCACCTAGGGATCAGTCAAGAAATCACTACTTGTGAGTTTCATGACATTCCATCATCGGACAAATATTTAATTAAATTTAATTTTTATTATTAATTTCCTTTTTCTATTTTCTTTTAAAAACTTATTTATTTTATTTTTAATAAAAATTTAAATTATTGAAAAATCATACTAAGTATCCCAATACTCTGGTAACATTTAGTACGAGTCTTCTCACCTAGGGATCAGTCAAGAAATCATACTTGTGAATTTCATAACATCCCATCATCGGGCAAAATTTCATTTAAATTTAAATTTTATTATTGATTTCTTTTTTTTTATTTTCCTTTAAAACTTATCTATTTTTATTTTTAATAAAACAAATTAAATTATTGAAAAATCATACTAAATATCCCAATACTCTGGTAACATTTAGTAAGACTCTTCTCACCTAGGGATCAGTCAAGAAATCACTACTTGTGAGTCTCATGACATCCCATCCTTGGACTTTTTATTTAATTATAGACTTTATAATTATTATTTAATTCATCAAATAATTTACTATATGCAATTCAATTCAATAATTTTTTATTTTGCAAATCTGTTTTATAATTTATTACAAATCAATTTTTCATTTCAAACATATCAAACAACTCTATTTTCAAAGATTGCAAATCTAATGTGAAGATACACACGTATGAAACAAGAAGTAGAAACAAGCTCATCATTAAACAGACAAATCAAATCAAAGACATTAAATGACAAATAAGAAGTAAGAAAACAAAAAGGTCAAGTATATTAAATAAGTAATAAAAGAACCTATTAATGCAGATTTTACCAGAGTATCTTACGGCAAAGACACTTCCTCGCCTTGGTTTTAATTGCTCAAACCGCCTTAGACTCTGTTTAACGTTAGGGGTGCTTTCCTCTTAAAGCAAAAAAACTGCTGTTCTCTCAAACAGCTATAATTCCTCTCATTCCTCCTTACTCAAACAGCTGACCACCCTTTCCTTCTAACCGTTGCTTCCAACATCCCCGCCGCCGATGAATGAGTCCAAGACACCGAAAACAGTTCCCTTAGCCCTTCTTTTCTGTTTATTAAATTAAAAACCACGAAAACTTAATGAGATATCTCAGATCTACTTCTGAACTTCAAATCTTTTGCTCCAAAAATGACAAGACCACTGAAACTGATCTTTGGTATTTTTCTGTTTGCTTTTCTTGATCAGGGATGTGTTGACTGTTTTTTTTTCGTTTCTATTTTTTCTTGCTTAGTGGTTTCGAACAGAGGTTGGGATTATAACTTAGGAATTCAGTTTTTGGTTATAGCTCCATTGGTGGTCATTCAAAGGAGCCGTGTTGGGGTTGAAGGCAGGTGGTCGTGCGAATGGTAGGCAGAATGGTTTTCGAGTAGCTCGGTGGTGAGGAAGTGAGGTTGAGTGATGGGGCTGTTTTGGTGGTTTTCGGATAGTGGTGATGGCGATGGATAGGCAATAGCAGCGGCGAGAATGGTGGCCCTCGGTTTTTTTTACTCTCACTGGTGGAGGGGGGGCTGAAACTAGTGATGGCAATTGCTGGCAGTGGCTGTGTTGGTTCTGTTTTAGCTGAACGAGAACTGGAATACCGAGAGGAGAGAAGCCCCTATTGTCGAGAAGGAAGAAAAGAGTGAATGGTCGACCCTTGCTTGGTTGCCTCTGTAGTCCTTTTAAGAAGAATTCCTTTTCCTTTTTTTTTTTGGGTTAATGCAGGTGAGATCCCTGATTTTTAGGGATCACAATCTTATGGGGGCATTTTTTTCTGCTGCCAGTGATGCCGAGAGTTGATATTAGAGTGGCTGACAGAACGCAGCCTACTCTGGCAGCAAGCAATAGCATGTAGTTGGGAGAGGAGGTGTCACAGAAACACGGCACTGGCTCCCTTTTTTTTTTTTACTTTTTTTTTAATGAATACAAATTAAATTTACAACAACTAAACTAAAAATAAAATTAGAAAATAAAGGTGAAAAGTGAAAATAAAAATAAAAATAATAAATTTGGACCATAATACAACTTAAATTGGACTTTTAAGTTCACAAATCTAACAAAGTTTATATTACTTAAATTTACACAAATTTTATCGAATCTTTAAATTACAAAAATACTTTAATTAGATTTGTATCAATTTCAATCCGTAAAACTTGATATTTAAATTTTCAAAATTGTCAAGCCCGGACAAAATTAGGTGTCTACAATAACTACACTTTAAAATGATTTGAGAAGATCATATATGATAAATTAAATTTACAATATGAATCAAACATTTTAAGATTACTTAAGTTTTTGTCATTTCAAAACACATATGTCAATTTAAAGTTGACAATTTCCTTCTTTTTAATATGACAAAACTTAAGGTATATTTGTTTTGAAAATTCTTTGAAGAAATATTCCCCCTCAAATAAAGCATGATTTTAAACATAAAGCTCCCCCTTAATATGCGCATGATTTTCAAAAATCTCATTATTTCTCCCCTTTTTTGTCATAGCAAAAAAAAAAAGGAAAACAAAAATTGTGCTCCCCTAAAAATATGGCTTAAGAATTGTGAGGACAAAAAGATATGCTCCATCCAACAAAAAATATATTAGTACATGGGACTTATAGCACAAATAAATAAATCAATGTCCATAAAAAAATTATGAGATGTTTGTGCCTGCAAATTGGTAAGCCATGTAGCAAGTTGTTTATAGATTATATAAATTATCTACTAACTTCTATAACTTGCTCATTTCAATTCTATCAACACCTTGAGATATCAATTGTTCTCTAAGGTCCACTTAAGGTGCATGTTAACATATCATGATTATGAGCTGAACTTAAATGACATATTATATGCATTAAGCTCATAAACCATTTTCAAGAAAGAATGTGCCTAGAATTACATCATATATCTATTAACCATAAATTCTGGCACAACAGTATCTCATGCAAAACTGTCCTAAATGAATTCTTCCCTGTTTGTCATTTCAATCTAAAGAGAAAGAGAAGAATTGTCAATTTAAGGCTCATACCAATAGTTACCAATGGTTGACTTAACCATTTTGCATGAGTTCAAATGTTAAGTGTGGTATGTTCATGTCAAAAGAATACACGCGAGGACATAATCACAACTTCATTAAACAAGCATATGGATTAATATATGCAAGCACACTATCACCAGACATAAATCCATATTCGTAAGTACAAATCTAATTATATGGAAGTTTCAAAAGCTCATATCATTTAAGCACACACATTTTCTTCCATAATTATAAAAGCAAGGAATCCTATGCTCATTTTTTGTTTAAAAGATCTTTACCAATTATGAGCAAGGAAGGATTTCAATATCACCATTTTAATCAATTCATAACAATATCCCTAGTTGATTTTATCATTTAGGGTTCTAGAGGGTATATACTATTTTAATTAAAATGGTTTTGCCTAAGTGAATCAATATCATACATAAGTATATTTTAACTTTAAAGTTCACTATCTATGAGTGAGGTCAAGTATAATTCTATGAAAACAAATATTCTCATCTCATAGGCATAATCATTGATTCAACTTAAGAAAACATGCAAGATTAACATCAAAACAATCAAGTATCAATGCATGAAAGCCAATCAAAGTATATTTGTTCAAGTTTGCATTTATCCTTGAACGTTGATTAAAGCCTAAGTTCTTTAGAAATTTGGCCTCAAGAAAAATCTAAGTTCATGGATGACAAATTTTCATACATTTGAACATTTAAGATTCATTTATCATCACAAATTGTAGGCCAAAAACAATTATGACTCTAGGTAATGTGTTAGGCATCTCAAATATTATATTTACCTAAGTCACGTTTGAATTCAAATATTACGGTCAAGTTTGATCAAGATATGTTAAATTTAATAGTTTATTCATTTAGGTTATTAAATACTTTATTTGTAAAATACAATGTTTAAACGGAAAAAAATTAATATCACATTTCAAGATATTTTTAAACACACAAGAATCATAATTAGAAAAAATGGTCCTTGAAAAGATTGGATGAGATTTGGTAAGTAAAAATATATACCTAAGACTGAAATGAAGCTACCAAAACATGTGGATGGATGGCAGTGTGGCATTCAACTCAAATTGTTATATTTTGAAAGTTATCATTGCGTTGTTATGAAGTATTTAAAGTATGAAAGGCTTTTGCCTATGACACTTCAACTTAATGGCAAGAATGAAGTTTTGAGATTTTGAGTTTTTACAATTGAGTCTTATTAAGTGTAAAATCGAATTTAATTTATATAATTTGTTACTATTATTTATACAACAAGCTGATTATGATAGTAATTTTTGAATAATAATGTATTGTTTCAAAAAAAAAAGTACTAAAAGGCTCTCAAGTTTTCAGGTGCTGTCCACCAATATTCTGCACTTTTATGTTTATTGATTAGCTGTTATTCTACTAGTATAATATACAATATTGTATAAAACATCTATTATTATTTATTTAAAAATAAAATGATTTTTTTAAAACTAATATAAGATTACATGATCAAAAAATTAATAAATGCCATGCGTTCACCAAAATCCAAATCATCCAAATTAATAAGCAAATAACCCTTTAATTTGTCTTTCAATTGAAATTTAATAAAATATAAAGATTAAATTCTCTATTAAAAAAAATATAAAATGACTTAACTCAAGCTTTGACATAGCTGGAAATAACCTATTATTAAAAATTAGATTCACACTGCAACAAAAATTCTACTTCTCCACCAAGCTGGGATATTTAATTAATGAATCTTTTGAAGATCAAATATTATCATTTTTATAGAAACAATAATGTATGTCTCATCTCATCCGACTAATTAATATTATTTAGTTTTCTTGCTCTTGACTTGTCTCTTCCTTCACTTTATACATGCTTTTGATTTGTCACACATTTATATACATTATTTCCCTGCCCCCAAAATGAGCTTTTTTATATATATATATATATGTATGTATGTATGTATGTATGTATGTATGTATGTATGTATGTATGTATGTATGTATATGGATTTGTATACGATGTACTGATAATATATAAACTTTATACACCGTCAATGTACTAGAGGTAGATATCTCATTAATAAGTAAAGTAAAAAGATATACCCTTTTAAGCAAATTGAAAAAAATTTAATTATATTTATTTTTAAAAACTTAGTTTTTTTCTAATTTGCTCATTAATGAAATGTCAATTTCTACTGCATTAATAGTATATAAAGTCTATACACTATTAATGTATTATATATAAACCATATATATACGCGCGCACAATTTATCAAACTCAAATGCATGCTGCGAAGTTAGGAGACCATGCTGCTACTTCTTGGGCACAGGCAATTAGGCAAAAAGAAGAGATGAAGCGTCAAGCTAGCAACTCAAGAATGTACTTAAATACTTAAGAATAATAATTATTATAAATTCAAATACTTTACTATGTGAAATTTTAGTATCATCACATATCAAATTAATGTGATGATTTTGTATGTGTGTTTTTTACAGTGTCATCCGTTGAAGAGATATTTTGGCATCATTATATTAAACGTTTAATATTTAAATAAGTTTTTATTAAATAAAAAGAATTTATATTTTTATTGACTTTAAAACATTAAATTTCATGATATATTTGTAAATTTTAAGTGATAATTTAAATCATATTATTGATTATTTAAGTGAAAAACATTAGTTGCTATATTAATTTTAAGACTTGAAAATATTAGATTAATTTGAATTTTATTAAAATTAATCTAATATAAATATATATATATATATATTATATTACAAGTTGCATAACAAATTTGGTAAGATGTCTACATGGATGCTTACATGGAATAACAAATTTGGTAAGATGTCTACATGGATGCTTACATGGACATTCTCTTTGAATGACATGTAAGCATCTATTAATTTCATATCCACTTAAGTTAAAATGAATAATAAGTATTATCTTCCCCACTTTTTCACTTTCCTAAAATTTTTCTAATTCTTAAAATTTCTAAATCTTTTTAAAAAAAATCTTAAAATAATTTTTAATACTAACTATCTAATAAAAATATTTAAAAACATATAATTTTAATATTATCTAATTGAAAAACTAAATAAAATATTTAATGATATCTATTTATATTATAAAATAAATAATTTTAATTTTAATTTATTTAAAAATATTTTATTAACAAAACTGAAAAATATAAAAATAAGCTATTGTCATGATTTGATTATTGACACTCAACGCTAACAATTTCCTTATTATTATGATTAGTTGAACTATCTGCAATGTCCATGCTCAATTTCAATGTCGATCAATATTTCAAATCCAAAAGCCGAAACATTCACTTTTGATATGTATATATATACATGAATGATCAAGACTTAATTTACATCTAGCTTTCATTAATAAACACCAGAAAGATACATTTAGTGTACTATAGTAAAGTTTACATCCCCTGTATGAAATACATACATAGTAGTACTGTACATATATTGTCTAAACATATAAAAGTAATATAATATACCTATACGGTCTCTAGTAATCGCCTGAGGGATATCGATAAGATCTCCTCCCAAATAAAAAAAATCTACTCCAAATAGTTTGGAAGGAAAGTAAGTGGGTGAGCTTACGCCCAGAAAGAAATATATATAAAAGAGCTGATACTATGTATAACTATATACATGTATCTTAAGTATGTTTCTACACTCAAAATTAGTATCAGTACAATAGTTAGGCACTCTATCAGAAAGAATACTATAATCGGTTAGGTAACTAGGCTAAGTACAAAAGGATACTTTGAAGTACCTTATTTGTCCCGGTCCCTAGCTTCGACTATAGAACGTTTGCTATAGTTTACTTGATAGACAGTTCAACAGTACAGTTTTCAATCAATCATTACTTACGCTATTTAGTAAACAATTAACGATCACTCGGTAAACAGTAGGAAAATCAATTCAGTAAACTAGTCAATAAAACAATCGGTAAACGGTACAGTGACCAGTTTAGTAGACAATTCAGTAAATCACTCAATAAATAGTACTGTAGATAGATTTTAGTGAACAATACAGTAAATCAATTCAATCGATCATACTTAGTGAACACTTAATAAATAGTACAGTAAAACCATTTGATTACAGTCCAGTGGAGACGAGGCAACACCCAATAGAATCATGCAGTTTTAGTATCCCAAAAAGGCATAATTAAGACATCTGGCCATAGTTAATAGTGGTCCATAATAAACACTAGTCAAGTGACAATTGCAGGCGCTGAAGACATAACTAAGGTCAATTAGCAACAAAACAGTACAGTCACTCACTCAGATCAACATGATAAACTTGAAGGCTACTATGGGGCCAATAGTCTCAAAATAGTATGTAAAACAGTGAGAACACTCTTTATAGGTCAATTCAATAAAACAAATCTTCGGTCAGTTCATAATTCAGTAAAATTAGTAAGAATGACAATTGAGATAAAAATATTCTGTAAATATTCTCAATTTAGAATCCAGTATTCAAAATATTTTATTTAGTATAAGAATGACACTAGTACTCGTAGGTATCTTGAAAACTGAAGAAATCATTAAAATCAATCTCAGAAACTGAGTTACATATTTGGGCACTCTTAGCGACCTATATGCAACTTCCAATCCATTCACTCTTTAACTTCATTTTGATGACATTTATAATCTACCCTTATGATTCTAGGGTTTAAGGTTCGATTTACGAAATTTCAGTAGTATAACGATACAATCAATCCTAACCCTCCTACACTAGAAACATAGTTTAATAACCAAGTCATAGTTTCCCAATTTCACTCAATTCATAGTATTCAATCACATACGATCTCAATTTAGTCATTATAAATGTAACATAGTATCTCTACGCCTCTTACATATATCTTTTACCGCTTAGATTGCACCATAATTCTTAATAGCACCTGTATCATAATCCTCACTTCCGAGTTGCAAAACACCACACAATCACTATCAATTCACTACATTTCAGTTATAAAAAGTAATTAACTCCTTAAGGCCTACTACATTGCCTATTGTAGCTATAAATCCGATCTACTTCCTACCGTTGCTTACACTGCAACTATCGTTAAAACACCTCATTTTTCGGTTCTGACTTCACCAGCAGTCTTGTATTAATTTATACATTATTTTAGGATCCATTTTGCATTGAATTGAGCATTATTTCACCATGCTCTTCACTTGGCCGAAATGGCCTCCCATATCTACACACTTCGTTTTAGCGATTTAAGGTCATATACACATTCTACTCACTCTCTACTCTGATTCTACATCATTTATGCATTGAACAAGATCACATTCGTGCATGGGTATGCTTGGTCAAAACCCTAGGGGATTGATTCTCATGGTTTTAATTCAATTCAAGCTTAAATACATGCTTATACACCTTAAGCACATAGCTTAAAGCTATCAAAACTTGAAGATTCAAGCTTTCTCTCACCTTTCCTCCGTGGCTAAAATTGAAGGGAGCCCAAACACTATAAAAATGGCCACTTCAAGGCTTGATTTTGGTAGTGTCACATCCTGAATATACAATATTTTACATTTTTTTCACACTTTTTCATACACTTGTATTGGTTGGGCTGTCTTTGATGCCTTTATTTCTCTGTTTTAAATGAACAGTAATCAATAAATAATGTAAATTACTTTAATTTACGTAAATAAAATATTTACAAGCAGTATTTATATCAATCATGTACATCCCCTGTTTAATACAACACTATAGTACTGTAAAAGTAAGTCTAAATATATAAAAGAAAATAAACATACCTCCAGGATTTAAACAAGCTGCCTCGGTACTCAGTACGCAACTGATAATCCTCAGACAATATATTATTTGGTCACTGAAAATACTTTGGAAAGATGAAAATGAAGGGGTGAGCAAACCACGGCTCAGTAAGAGAGTTGTATGCAATTTCGATATCACGAAAACTATATGTAGTAAAATCCTTTAGTTTCTTATCCGTATGCTAAGCACACTAAAAGGAAAGATACTATAGTCAGCCAGGTAATCCAGATGGAGCATGAAAGGTATTTTGAAATACCTGTCTTGTCCCAGAAACCCAAAGCGATTATAGGGAGTAGAAATCTAATTTAATGTAAAATTTGTTTAAACATTCACTGCATATAAATATTTCACATATTTGAGTAAAACAACTCATTAAATCATATAAACCAACACTTAAAAACAATTTGATTTTCACCATTGAAATCATCACCTTTACACGTGTAACAGTAAAATAAACTGTTAAATTTAATACCAATTCAATGGTAAAAGCATCATGGTAAATAGTAGATTTCAATAAATATTACCAAAATCAGTAATAACACATGAAATAATAGTGGAGACTAGGCAACACCCTGATAATATCATGTTATAATCCTTGTAGGGAGCAATAATAATAAACATGTGAGATCTATGGCCATAGTCTATACATGTCATAGTCGTACACTGAGCCCATGTCAACTAGGACTCTAAAGACATGCTTAATGTCAATAGCTTCACACATGATACAATAACACATGAAACACGTGACACGTGAGCATGATATGGGGCCTAGCACTCTCAAAACAGTATATGTGAAATCTCGTTACCTTTATGGAATTAATTAAAATCAATAATATCTTTAAGAAAATTCATAAAGGTGTAAGTCACAGTATCTCGTACGCTGAAAACAGTGTTATAAAATAATTACACAGTAGTAATAAATCTCATAAATATTCTTTTTCACCATAAACACATATACTCGTATTTCCACACTTTCCTTTCAAAATTCAAATGTCAAGATTACTGGAACTCATTTTTCCTGTAATTTCATACTTGATAGAAAATAGTAATATTTATTTTCCAAAATTCATAGTGATTTCATAAATACATTTTTCACTATGGTATACATGTAGAAACATTTTAGTCCCAAAACAATATTCACACGATAATATCACCTTTATGGAAATCATTACACGTGGTAAAATCTCTAGTCAGTCCATAAAGGATATTTAATAAAATAGTGAATATTATACTGAAAAGAATTTATAAAATATTCACTATTCAACCTTTCACTTTAAAAATTACATATTCCACTATAAAACACGTGGGATGAATTTTTGATAACTTAACTTTTACCAAAATCAGTAGCAGGAATATTTAATAATTGTTTTTTCGATAAATTCACAATTTAAGAAAAATAATAAATATTTCATTCTTGAGGCTAGGAAAATATTTTAAAATGCATTAAAATATTTTATGGCATTTTTAGAAATATTTCTACGAAATTTCGGCAGCATAGCAACTGCTAACACCCTAACCCCCTGCAATTTCAAACACAATTCAACCAGCCAAAACAGCCACATTTTCACCACATTCGAGGCAATTCATTTTCAAAATAATTTCATAAAATTGATAGCATGAAAAATATGCATTCAAGATATCCCTACAAATCACACACGCATCCCTTACATGTCCGAGGTATACACGCTTCCTGATAGTACCACACGAAAACTGTAACTCCCGAGCTGCAATTAATTCCACCAAAATTATTAGCTTATTAAATCCTTATTTTTAAGTTATAGTTCATATCAAAATGCAGCCACATTGGACACTGCAAATATTTCTATAGCATAAAATTTACCGATAGTATAACATAATTTTTTCATCTTGCATCAGATTTTAAATCCGAGCATACTAGCAGACTCCTTGTAATTCCTACAGTCTAAATATACCCTTAACTAATCAAATCAGTCATGGATCCCTAATACCCTTTGCCATGGCCGAATGCACCATCATGCTTACCTTAGTGAATTTCAACAATTTAATGTCATCCTTATTCTACTAAGCTTAATCTTCATTTTGGTACCCTTTTTATGCATGAAACACAATGGATCCATGAGAGACCATGCTTTGCCGAATGGTATTCTATGAATTTTTTTACTTATTATTTCCCTTAATCCCAAATTTACTTCCCACCAACACTTTTAGTAATTTTGCCTTATTACTTCTTACTTATTAAAATTCAACATTACACCTAGAGAATATGGTTAGCCAATTATTCCAATTGGTCCCAAAATTCAATTCATTTCATAATTTCTCTTTTCATGAATCTAATCTTTCACTTACTCTTGTTACTACTTTGTTACCATGCTTTAATTATTAATTTTTTAAGAATTTAACATGATCCACCATAATTCATGCTTTGGCCAAATTGCTTACTTATTATTTCTCAATTTCCATTTCACAATTGACTTTAGTCATTATGATTGTTATACTTCCATTGATAGTAATTATAGTTATTTATAAAAATTTATCTCAAAATTTATTATTATTTTTACTCTTATGGCCATTTACTCACATAACTTATCTTTATTATTTTTTTTCCTTTTCTTTTCTTTTCTTTCTTTTCTTTTCTGGTTTGGTTTTCCTTCTTCACTACCGGTAGCTCTACATTCTCCTTTCATGGCCGGCAGCTCCCAAATTGCCATGTCTTTATAGTTTTCTTTTCATTCTTCAATCACTCAAATTTTTATGAACCTCATTTTACTCATCTAGGAATTTTTTCAAACACTTTAACTCATCAAATATCACCACCATTAAACAGCCCCTGTTTTGGCTAACTGGTCTTTCCTCATTAACGCCACAACCAGCCCTTTATACCATCTTACGCCACTATTATGTTTTGCCAAAAATCACTAATTTCAAGTTTCAATTTAAATCCTTTCATAATCTATTACTAATTCTTAGCCAACAACCATTTAAATCATCAAAATTTCTAAAACTAACAACCATAGCAGATTCGGTTCCTCACTTCCACACCCTCATTTAATTCAACACAAGGTTCTAGTTATGTCACCTAAACTTAAAACAATCACATATCAAAACTAATGTTAAGTGAACATCACCCACATCATCCTTACCTTGTTCAGCCGAACATTATAGTCCAAACTGAATCCAAGTTCTTCACGTCAGCTACTCTTTTCTGGTCTTAATGTGATTTTGAGATGAATAATAACCTTAGTGAGGGAGTTGAATGATTGGATGAAGAGAAAATAAAGTTTGGCCAAGTAAACATGGAGAAAACGTAAAGAAAAGGGACCCAAAATCGTGCAGCCAGAGTCGAAACAGAGAAAGTCGGTGTGTTGCAACAAGGTTGGCAAGAATGAACACAAATGCTGAGTTTTGGGTCTCTTATTAATTTTTCCCACCAATGATATCTTGCCATATAGCTTTTCTTTTTAACTTTCTAACAATTTACACTTTTGCCATCCAATATTCTATTATTTCTAAATTTTCAGATTTTAACTTTTTATTTTAATTAAATTTAATTTATTTAGGTCAATATTTGGTCAATTTTTTATCAATTTGACCAATCTCATGTTAAACGATCATTTTACATTTGGTTATAAAGATTTTAGACCAAATATGTCCTTATGGTTTTGCTGTCATAAAAACCATGTAACCACACCCTAAAATTTCGAATTTCATCACCAATTAATTATATTGAATGTATTTTGATGACTGGAAGTGGTTTCGTGGACGCGTGATGCATGGATAGTGAAAATTATAATTTTACCCCCACGATCAGCCAGCAAAATTTTCTATTTTGTCGGCTATGTCAAGAAATCTATTGACACTATGTCAAAGTACTTTTCATGTAGAATCTCATGATATTTTTACTTAATCCCAATTCATTTTCGTTTGAGAGAAATTTATGAAAATACCCTTAGGATGTAACTGTCATTTTCAATTTGTTTTCCACCTTCACAAAATAATTCAAAAAAATTTAAAATTATATAATTCAATGATTTTAAACCTCAAATTATCATATTATATTTTATTACACCATTGTACACAGTATTTTCGGTCTCGAGCCCATTTGAACACATTTAAAATAAGTTAGGCCCACATCACACTTTCACTTATAACCACTTAACACATAAATTTTCACTCAATAATTAATTACATATCACATGTACAGTACAGTAGAATTGGGTCTCATAGGTAGTATGTTGCAGAGCTACAAGAGCTAAACAACTTTGTTGAAGACAGTTTTCAATTGTACAATGTTTTTGCTAAGGTTTTAATGGCTTTGTCTCTCTTAACTAAGCTTTTAGTGTGTGAAAGTAATGGTAGAAGGTGATGGCTGACAATGAGAGGAATAAGACTAGAAAATTCTTTTTAAAATAATATCTTGGGTGGCAAATTACTAAAATGCCTTTAAGTTTTACAAAAATTCCTATTTTACCCTTTACACTTCAAATTATGTTTAAACAATCGGTTTAACTTCCAAAATATCTCATTCAATTATAAAACATGTCTATTTAACATATTCTAATCATTGAATAGGCCTTTGATATTGATTGGTCGCAGGGGTGAAATTAACAAAATAGCCTTAACCATCCAATCGAATAGTTTTTTGCTAATATAATAATGATTTTACATTTGAAATCTCGAAATTACACTATTTCATTATATTTTCTTACATTTACACAACAAGTACATGTTTGGTTTATGAAAATTTACGGTTCTCACATCCTCTCCACCTTGGAAAATTTGATCCTCCAAGTTACTCCAGGTTATCCTAAAATAGGAGAGGATACTTCTCTTTCATAAACTTTCCAATCCCATGTAGCTTCTTCCAAAGAGTGATATTGGAAGAGCACCTTTACCAAGGAAGTCTTAAACCTCAATACTTTATCCTTTTGATCCAAAACTCGAATTGGTCTTGGATTATGTCAATCTTGCACACAAGGGGCAAATCGCCAAATTTAAATTATGATTGGTTTTTCGCCCATTTCTCAGGTACGTGCGAAGCTCCCTTTTTTTTCTTACCCTTTATACCTCAACAATCCTATCATCACTGATCTCATACTCTAAGTCTTGGTCTGGTTCTACCTTCTCATAAATGCTATCTTGAGAACCTTTTCCTATTCAATTCTCAATTGAAGGTACCTTGATCTCAAATCAATCTTAGAAATTACTTGGGCACCCTTTAGCTCATCCAATAAGTCATCAATCATAGGCAATCGGTATTTATTCTTAATTGTCACCTGTTTTGACTGCCTATAATCTATATATAGCCTCAAACTATCGTTTATCTTTTTTACTAACAATACTAAAGCGTTTAAGGTGACACACTTAGGTGTGCAAAACCTTGTCTAGCAACTATCGCAGTTGCTTTTAAGTTCTTCCAACACTGATAAATGTCTTCCCAACATATGAGGGTGCTTTTCTCTATCATTTTCTCTATCTCCATTTCATCTCAAAGTCTTGTAAATTTCAAGATCAAATTTCCATATTATCACTAATTCTAAAGATCATATTGTTCCCATACTAATTTCAAAATTCAATACTCGAGAAGTCCACCAAATTGGACGTATCTCATTAGTCTATGTCTTGTGACCATTCATCCTCTTATAATTCAGAAACTATCAAACTAAGTCAAAACCAATGGCAAGACATGATGATCTCTAGTTTCTTATTTCATGTAATCTTAACTTCTACATTAACTTGTTATCTTGTATGACATGTCTTAATAATCTCCAATTTTCATTCAAAGACCCTTTTTTTTAACATGTGTTCTTTTTGACTCTACTAGTGAGAAATCTAAAGAGTCTTGTAAGTTTCGAATCCACATTGTTCAAAACTATAAGGTTCAATTTATTGAACTATCAAAATTCACATAGTTCAAACAATATATTTCAAAAGTTGAATAATTTTTGAAGTCCATGTATTTTCCCAAATAATATTCCTTCAAATCATATGGTTTTCCAAAGTCCACACACTTTCAAAATATATAGGATCTAGTACATCTTTCAAGTCCACAAGGAAGTTAGGCAATTGTTTCTAGTGAGGCATCTCAATAACGTTGACTTCCTACCACACATGGTGGACAGGTTCTAATAAACTTCCTGCCACTGTTGTAGTCAGGCCTAAAATCCTATTGATCCACTCCAATAGACCTAGTTGAACTATACTTTATTGAAATTCATTGCGGATGTCAAAGTATGAAAGTTTTGGATTTTGAGAGATTAGACATCCATATTGAGCTTCAATAAAGTATGGTTCGATTACGTTTATTGGAGTGGATTAGTAGGATTTTAGGCCTGACTACGATAGTGGTAGGAAGTTTATTAGAACCTGCTCACCATGTGTGGCAGGAAGTGAATGTTATTGAGATGCCTCACAAGAAACAATTGCCTAACTTCCTTATGAACTTGAAAGATGTATTGGATCCTATATATTTTGAAAGTGTGAGGACCTTAGAAAACCATATGATTTAGAAGGAATATTATTTGGAAAAATACATTGATTTCGAAAATTATTCGACTTTTGAAATATATTGTTTGAACTACGTGAATTTTGATAGTTCAATAAATTGGACCTTATGGTTTTGAACAATGTGGGTTTGAAACTTACAAGACTCTTCAGATTTCTCACTAGTAGAGTTGAAAAGAACACATGTTAAAAAAAGGGGGTCTTTGAATGAAAATCGAAGATTATTAAGGCATGTCATGCGAGATAACAAGTTGATGTAGAAGTTAAGATTACATGAAATAAGAAACTAGAGATCATCATGTCTTGGCATTGGTTTTGACTCAGTTTGATAGCTTCTGAATTATAAGAGGATGAATGGCAACAAGGCATGGACTAAAGAGATAGGTCCAATTTGGTGGACTTCTAGAGTACTGAATTTTGAAATTTGTAGGGAACAATACGATCTTTAGAATTAGTGATAATATGGAAATTTGATCTTGAAATTTGTAGGACTTTGAGATGAAATGGAGATAGAGAAAATGATAAAGAAAAGCACCCTCATATGTTGGGAGGACATTGATTAGTGTTGGAAGAACTTAAAAGCAACTGTAATAGTTGCTAGACAAAAGGTTTACACACCCAAGTTTGTCACCTTAAAGGCTTCAGTATTGTTAGTGAAAAAGATAGATGACAGTTTAAGGCTATTATAGATTATAGGTAGTTAAAACAAGTGACAATTAAGAATAAATACCTACTACCTATGATTGATGACTTAGTGGATGAGCTAAAGTGTGCCCAAGTAATTTCTAATATTGATTTGAGATAAAGGTACCTTCAATTGAGAATTGAAAAGGAAGAGGTTCTTGAGATAGCATTTAGGATAAGGTACAACTATATCAAGACTCGGAGTGTGAGATCACTGATGACAAGATTGTTGAGGTATAAAAGGAAGAAAAAAAAAGCTTCTCGCATACATGAGAAATGGGCGAAAAACCACTCGTAATTTAAATTTGGTGATTTGTCCCCTACATGCAAGATTGACACAATCCAAAACCAATTCGGGTTTTTGGATTGAAAGGATAAAGTATCGAGGTTTAAGACAATTTCCTTAGTAAAGGTGCATTAGCAACATCACTTTTCAAAAAAGCCACATGGGAATTGGAAAGTTGATGAAAAAGAAGTATCCTCACCTATTTAAGGATAACCTGGAGTAATTTAGAGGACTAAATTTTCTGAGGTGAGGAGGATGTGAAAACTATAAATTTTTTTAAACCGAACATGTACTCATTATGTAAATGCAAGAAAATATAATAAAATAGTGTAATTTCGAGATTTCAAATGTAAGAACATTGATGTATTAGCAGAATTGAAATATTCGAAAATAAAATGACACATATATAAATACAGAATATACAATGCATGTTAAATGGATATAAAAGTAGTTGGAATTATAGGTATGTATATGGTTATGAATGCACATGAATCAAACGAAATGCATGCAATGTGCACGCATACAATGTGCATGCATGCATACGTATGAATGTACATAATTATATATTTTTAATTATAAGAATAAATAAATAATAAATGAGTGAGCAAGAGAAGTAAAAGTAATATAATACATGTGTGTATAAATATACTTCAAAGAATAAGAAATATATATATATATATATATATATACATACATACATACATACATATGGATATATATAATTACATTTAAACAAGTAAGTATGAATATATAAGTATACAAATTAATTTAAAATGTAAGTGTATGAGCAGATAAATAGAAATATATAAGTATATATATAATTATAGATGAAAATAAAAAAAGGTGAATAAGTACTGTACAAGAAAATATATATTTATATTATTTATTAAATTTATATTTATATTTATATTATTTATATAAGAAAATATATATTTAGAGTATATAATAATATAAAAAGTGTATATATCAATATATTTATATTATTTTAAAAAATAAAAAATATAAAAAAAATTATTCACAGGTTGTTGGGAATCCTATCTTAATCAGGGAGGCAGAGCTCCCCCTCATCCCCACTCTTCATCTTTAAAATTTTTTAAGCATTCAAGTCTCTCTTTCACTCCCTCTTTCTCCCATCCCCTCCTTGCCACTCTCTCACCATTTATCACCCTTCCATCTCATGTCTCTCTCGCCTTCATCCATGTCACTGCTGTTGTGTGAAGCATAGGGAAAACTGAGGCAACTAGCGAGGGGAAGAGGGTAAAGGCAAGGCATGGAAATGGAGTTTCGGTGTTGAGAATTAGGGTTGAAGATAGCACCAACTCAAAGCAGCAAGAGGGGCATTGAACGGAGCTATTTGACACTAGTTCAGAGTCCAAAAGGAAGGCCGAAAGCTACAGCAAGAAGGAGGAACAACAGTGAGCTCGGGTGAATCTGGTGCTACATTTTAGTGCTGAGAAACAGGGGTCCAACATGGTAGCTGGTCAGTGCCAAGAACAGAGATAGATTGGAGAAGTTGGAGCTTGAAACGGTAGCCTTGACGCTGAGTTTAAAGGCTCAGTGGGGTGGTGACTCGTGAGGAAGGAAAAGAGTTGAAAAACCTTGTCTTAATAAAACTCATACATATAGACTTAAACATGCTTTTACACAATATGAAACATGTTAAAACAATCAAAAGCGGAAGCTACAGAATCAAACCTCCAGCCATTGCACTCTGTAATTTGCTGTTGAAAGATTCTTGTATTTGACAGTCTTCTCTGATCAATCACAAGCCTTCCAAGCACTCGAATGCTCTCTAAATGGTGTATAATAGAGCAGGTGATGCTTGGGGATCGGATTTGCTCTTTGTTTGTAAAACTTGGAGCCTCTAATCTACTAACTAGACTTCATCATATTCAAACCATCATAGAACTATGTTTTTATGGTTAGAGAATTAGTGAAATAATGGAACATGTATTTGGCATTGATTATTACAGGTTATATATGGCAATAACCAGATTTTGTCAACCTGTCAACCTATGATCAAGGGATATGCCAACATTCTCCCACTTGGTCCATGTATTTCACTCACAGAAGAAACAAATCACATGAATCATGGCGATAGTTCCTCTAATGGCGAGTATTATCTTCCATGTATTACTATGTAAAATGTTTCTAATCAACTCATTTTCACTTAACGAATAAGTCTTATGTTTATTCTCGGTCCAAACAACGAGATATTTCTCAAACAAAAACTAAAGTGTACACAAATCAAAATGAGAAACATCATATCATTAACAAGAGTTTCAATTACAATCACAATGTGGGACCAAGTCCCATCCTCTCTACACAATCCTTAAATTTAAATGGTGGCATGCCCTTAGTCAAAGGATCAGCTAACATCAATTCAATGCTAACATGTTCAATGGCCACTTTTTTTTTTATCTCTAACACGTTCTCTAATGGCTAAGTACTTAATGTCAATGTGCTTACTTCGACGTCTACTCTTATTGTTCTTAGCCATGAACACCGCAGCTGAATTGTCACAATATATCTTCAATGGCTTAGATATGGAGTCAACAACTCTAAGCCCATCAATGAAACACTTAAGCCATACACCATGTGAGGTAGCCTCAAAACAAGAAATGAACTCGACCTCCATAATGGAAGTGGCAATCAGTGTCTGCTTGGCACTCTTCCAAGAAACAGCTCAGCAGACAAGCATGAAGATGTAACCGGATGTTGATTTTCGGGTATCAACACAGCCAACAAAGTCTGAGTCTGAATAGCCAATCACCTCCAACTCATCGGTCCATCTATACCTAAGCATGCAATCCTTGGTGCCTTGCAGATATCTAAGCACCTTCTTCACAGCTCTCCAGTGGTCTATCCCCGAGCTACTTTGGTATCTACCCAACATTCCCACAGGAAAAGCAGTATCAAACCTGTGCATACATAATGCTTCCAACAGCTGAGGCATATGAAATGTTCTTCATCTGTTCCCTCTCAAAATCATTCTTCGAGCACTGGTTCAAATTGAACCTGTCACTCTTCACAATAGGTGCTGGGCTTGGTGAACAATCTTTCATTCTAAATCTTTCCAAGACTTTATTGATATAGGCTTCCTGTGACAGACCTAATATACCTCTATGTCTATCTCTATGGATCTTAATGGCAATGACATAAGATGTATCACCCATATCCTTCATATCAAAGTGCTCAAAAAGAAATTGTTTCACCTCATGTAGTAACCCATTATCATTGGCTGCAAGTAGAATATCATTCACATTTAGCACAAGGAAACAAATCTTGCTCCTACTGACCTTCTGGTATATATATTGATCCATGATATTCTCAACGAAACCATATGATGAGATGACTTCATGGAATTTTAGATACCAATGGCGGGAAGTTTGTTTTAACCGATATATAGATTTCTTAAGCTTATAGACCAAATGCTCACTCTTACTAGAGGAAAAACTTTCAGGTTATTTAATGTAAACCTCTTCCTCTAGATCACCATTGAGAAATGTCGTTTTCACATCCATTTGTTGCAACTTTAAGTCAAAATATGCAAAAAGTGACATTATTATGCGGAGAGAATCTTTCTTGGATATAGGAAAGAAGGTCTCCTTGTAATCGATTCCCCCCTTTTGAGTGAATCCTTTGGCTACGAGTCTTGTCTTATAATGCTCAATGTTACCTAATGAGTCAGTCTTGGTCTTAAAGACCCATTTACAGCCTCTAGCCCTAGCCCTATTAAGCAACTCGATAAGATCCCATACTCCATTAGATGCCATTGAATCCATCTCATCCTTCATAGCATCGAGCCAAAGTTTTGATTCTTTGTTGTTCATGGCTTGTGAAAACATCTTTGGATCATTAACAGGTCCAACATTGAAATCAAACTCTTGTAGATACACAATGTAATCACTAGGAATAGCTAACTTCCATTCCCTAGTAGACCTTCTTAATGTTGGTTCAACATTCTCCGAAGGATCATGTTGTTCAACTAGTTGCTCATTCAATTCTAGTGTATCTAGAAGAGCCTTGTCTACTGGTAAGTTATCAGCTACTTGTGGATTCTCAATGATTAGTTGTTCAATGTCCAACTGTACTGAAGGGACATTGTTCATGATAACCAATCCTTGACTCGAGGTAAAGGGTTGATCTCTCACAAAAACTAGGTCCTGAGATTGATTGCTCCCACTAACAAAGTCATTTTCAAGAAACTTGGCGTTCCTTGATTCCATAATTCTAGTGCTATGAGATGGACAATAGAATCTGTAGCCTTTGGACCGTTCAGCATATCCAATGAAATACCCACTTATGGTCCTAAGATCCAGTTTCCTTTCTAGTGGGTTGTAAACTCTTATCTCAGAAGGGCATCCCTAAATGCGCGTATGACGCAAACTTGGTTTCCAACCTTTGCATAATTCGAAAGGCATCTTTGGAACAGCCTTGGTTGGAACTTGATTCAATATGTATGCTGCCGTTTTAAGAGCTTCAATCCATAAAGACTTAGGCAACTTCGAGGTGTTAAGTATAGTGCGAACCATTTCATCAAAGTTTGGTTCCTTTCTGTAAAACCATTTTGATCTGGTGAACCAGGCATGGTATATTGGGCAACAATTCCATTTTCTTGAATGAACTTTGCAAATGGTCTAAGTGCTTGTCCATCTTCAGTGTATCTATCGTAATACTCCCCACCTCTATTCTTACTATCTTTATGGGTTTTTTACATTGTTTCTGTACTTCAGCCTTAAAGATTTTAAAGGCGTTTAATGCTTCGTTCTTATTATGAAGCATGTAGAGATACATAAACCTTAAGTAATTGTCAATAAAGGTGAAGTATTTCTGACCATATGCATCAATGTCTGGACAGTATATGTCAGAATGTATGATTTCTAATATGCTTGAGCTCCTATTGGCACCTTTCTTAGACTTGTTGGTTTGCTTACCCTTAATGCAATCAACACAAGTGTCGAAATCAGTAAAATAGAGAGTACTAAGTATTCCGTCATTTACTGATCTTTTAATTCTATCTATGGAGATATAACCTAATCTCCTGTGCCATTATGTGAAGGAATCCTCATTGATAACACATATTTTAGTACCAGTTTGGACAAGCAAGGCGTTATAAGTAGTGCCATTTTGCAAATTAATAGAGAAAAGACCATCAAATAGGATATCATTCCCAACAATATCAGACTTAAAATATGTCAATACTGATTTATTTGAAAATTGAAATGAATATCCGTAAGGTACAAGCCTAGAAACAGAGATTAAATTTCTCGAGAAACTAGGAATATAAAAGGTCTTTTCCAATTGCAAAACAAAACCACTTCTAAGAACTAAAGTGCACGTTCCAACGCCTTCAACACGCAAGCGCATCTTGTTTCTTGAATAGATGCTCCCCTCATTTCCCATTAGCTTCCTTAGGTTTGTCGTACCCTGTAAGGAAGTCAAAATGTGAATTGTAGATCCAGAATCAATCCACCATGTGTTATGATTAACCTCAACCATATTTGATTCAGAACAAACATAGGAGAATGGTTTACCTTTCTTAACGAGCCACTGCTGAGGCTTGGCGCAGTCCTTGTTCATGTGTCCCTTCTCTTTATAAAAGAAAAACTTGGACTCTTTCTTAATGTCAACTTGGGCAGGGATTTTTCCTTTTCCCTTGTTTTGACTCAATCCTTGCTCTTTCCTTGGCTCGTAAAAATGCACTTTCACCTGATTCCGTAAGCAGTCTTCCCTCTTCTTGAACACACATGGTCATCAATTCATTGATGGTCCGCTTATCCTTATGTGTGTTGTAGGATATCTTAAATGGTCCATACTGCTTTGAAAGAGTGTTCAGTATATAGTGCACAAGGAAAGATTCAGACATCTCCACCTCCAGCTTCTTGGGTTAGGCTGTTATATCTCTCATGGATATTATATGCACTCCTTTCACACTGGTGAGCCTCATTGATGAGAACTTCATTATCAGGGTGTTGGCCAACGCTTTGTCTGAAGTGACAAACTGATCATATATGGCTTTCAGCAAGGTCCTAACGTTGGTATGCTGTTTGACAGAACCACATATCCCAGTAGATATCTTTGTCTTAATATACATGACACTAAGGTGATTGGATCGCTCCCAGCGTTCATGTAAAGCTACTTGAGTAGGAGTGCTGGTTTCAATCAATACGTGCTCGTCTTTCCTTATAGCATAGTTTATATCCATGCACCCTAATTGGAGGGGAACTCTCTCCTTCCAAACCTTGTAGTTCTCTCCATCCAGTTTGGGAACTTCCAGGTTAATACTAGCCTAAGGAAACACTGCATATAGAAAAATAACATGCTTATGTATACAGAATTTTTGAGGCAAACTTAATTATGTCTAGCAATGTAAACATATTTTATTAATCAATTATGAATCTCAAATATAAAACTTGTCTGTGGGTTGAAGTTTTAATTCTAATAGATTCATATCATTATGATAAAACTATCAAATTATATCATTTCCTAATCCTTGTGGGTAAATTAAGAAACTAATTTGATATTTTATCCTAATTAGTTATAAAATTATAATAAAAATTTCCGTGGGATAAATTTTACCATAACCTTATAACTAATCACAATTTATGTCTAATACCATTATGTGATTCTGATAAATATAATTTTGTTTAATTAAGGTTGCTGTGGCTAGGCCCTAATTAAACAAATTATGGATCACTTAGACATATTGTCAAAATTTTAAGTTTATTCATATTTTAAAATATTGCAATTAACACAAGGCAGTTTAATTCCAGTTAATATGAATAAATTCTATTACATGTGCTTAAATCAATCACAGTATATAAATAACAAAAATTATACACAATCATAGTAAGCACACATAGTATCTAAATTTAGATTCTACAAATTACACATAAATTCATAAATGATAATTCACACAATTCATGAAAATTTTAAATAAATAATTATGCCAAAACGCCCTTCCATTTTTTTTTGAAATTTCAAGACGGGTCTTTATGGTGAATGGCGATCTAGTCTTAAGGCAAACAAACGTGCCCACCATTTCGCCTTAACTGAATAACGAATGGTGTGTCCGCTATTTCGTCCTTAATTGAATGGCGAACTACGTGCCCGCCATTTCGCCTTAACCGAATGGCAAATGGCAACCGAAGAAGCAGAACTTAAAGGCAAACGATCACGCCACCTTTTTCCTTTATGGCTAACGGAGATCGAGGGAGCAGGTCCGCCTTAACTCAATGGCGAACTGCGTGCCTGCCATTCCGCCTTAACCGAATGGCGAATGGTGTGTCTACCATTTCGCCTTTAGCTGAATTGTGAACTATATGCCCACCATTCTCCTTAACTGAATGGTGAACTGTGTTAACAAATATTGAACAGCTTACCCTCAGTCTCTTTTTATGGCGAACGACGATCAAGGAAGCAGAACTTAATTTCGAACGATTGCGCCTGCCTTTCCTATGGCTAGCGGTGATCGATGTCGTTTTGCAGCTTCCTTCTTGACTAAAAATACCATCTTCTTTGCCCAGACGCCTGGTTTCGACTCAAATTGTGATTCGACTGAAAAATCGGCCTTCCCTGCTTCGATTTGAGTGGTTCTTGATCCCAAATCAATTAGGAGAAACAAAAACAGGTCTTTGAAATTGGTTTTGGCTGAAAATGTCTTAAAACATAATTCTAATTTTCCAGAAACCCTTGGTTTCAAGCTTATTATAGCTAAAACTAACAAAAACAGAAGCAGACAATTTTGGCAGATTAACAAATTATAGAGTATATATCTTAAGGCAAGATGGAGGTTAATAATGCTATGATGCCAAATGATAAAACTCATACATACAGACTTAAACATGCTTCTACATAATATGAAACATGTTAAAACAATCAAAAGCGAAAGCTACAGAATCAAACCTCCAACCATTACACTCTGTAATTTGTTATTGAAAGATTCCTAAATTTGACAATCTTCTCTAATCAATCACAAGCCTTCCAAGCACTTGAATGCTCTTTAGATAATGTATAACATAGCAGGTGATGCTTAAGGACTGGATTTGCTCTCTGTTTGTAAAACTTGGAGTCTCTAATCTACTGACCAGACTTCATCGCGTTCAAACCATCATAGAATTGTGTTTTTATGGTCAGAGAATCAGTGAAATAATGGATCATATATTTGGCATTGATTATCACAGGTTATATATGGCAATAACCAAATTTTGTCAACCTATGATCAAGGGATATGCCAACATGTCTGAGCAGTGATGTATCGCAACTGAGTAGGGGTGGGAAGGCAAGGGTTGAACCTTGCTGTAGGAATCAAATGGAAGGGAGAACCAAGGCTGAAAAAGGCAAGGTAGATCTTGGAGGTTCTGTAGAGCCTAGAACAACTAGAAACAAAGGCTGCGGGTGACTGAGTTGTGAGGCACTTAAAGGCCAGAAACAATGGCTTCTTGGTCTTGGTTTTAGGTTGCGAATGGTGGCTGAAACAACAATGACTTGTGAAAAAGATCACCTATAATGGAGACAAGCTAAAGCATTGGTGATGCACGAATGAAACCAAGAAGCATAGAGGCTTGGCGGTTACTGGTATAGGTGCTAAGGGGGCATTGATTACTGGTTGTTCAGGTGGTGCATTTGGGCACCAAATAAGGTTATTTACAAATGGATTAAGTATTGGTTCATGGTGGTTTTGAGCTGCTTTAATGAGATTGAAATAAGGACTATTGAGATGGTTGGAAAGGATGAATATTTAGGCTGTTGTAACAGATGTTTTCAGGGCTGTTAAGGGCTATTTTACAAGGCTGTTGCAGTGATGTTTGGACATTGAATAGGGGTGTTAAAAGGTGGACTTGGGCACTGGCTTTTTGGTCGTTTGGGTGCTATTTCAATTACTTGAGAGGGTGTAACCAAGGAAGGACGGGGCTGCCAACGCTGTTGAGGCCAAGGAAAGAAAGAAAGGAAAGAAAAGACAAAAGGAAAGAGAAGAAAAGAATATATATAAATATATATATCTATATTATCATATATTTTTATCTCCTTATCGTCCATTGGTTGACACATGTCCATTTATTTTTTTTCCTCAACAATTTTTTTTTTACTTAGGTCCTTTTACTTTTTTCTTCAACAATTTTTTTGGTTAAATCTTTAACATGATTTTTACATGACTCTTTAACTCTTTTTAATGTAATCCTATTATTGTTTTATGATATTGCTTTATATTTTTATCTATTTACTTCTTCTACTTGCATATATTTTTCTTTTAAATGAAAATTATTATATGAAACGGTTTTTTACCTCTAACTTTTTAAAAAAAAAATTTTATTTTACATATTGTACTTTAAAGTAAATATAAATAGTTCAAGTAGTTATTCTTAAAATAAAAATGCTTACAGATGGGTTTAAAACCTTCCACTTGATTATAATATGAACAAACATTCTTAGCTAATTTTTCTTACTTCTTTGTTAAATTGTCTAAACTACTATGACGTATATATATATTTTAGTGCTTTTACTTTTTATTGTTGTTGCATGATTATCTTAATTTGTTTGTTTCTAGCACAAATTATCTGTTTGTCATACTATTTAACTTAAGTATTGTGTATTTTTTAATCCAGGCTAATCCAAATTTCTCAAAAAAGTATTTTTAGACATTTTGTTTGATATATAAACTCTATCCCTAGTAAACATGTTTCTCTTTTGCACTTAACAATATGAAGGAAATAAATATTTTATGACCAACAACTCTTTTCTAATAATCAATTTTACTAACTTTAAGAATTGCAAAATAAAAATAGATCCATAGCATCATGCAGGTTTGCATCTATTATATATATTTTTTGGTATAGATTGTCATAACGTTTCCTAGAGCTAGGACGTTAGACATTAAACAAACGGAGTCGCCACTAATCTTTTTTAAACTAGGTGTGATTGGTGTGATAACCGCAAAATTCTCACTGTTTAATATTGAAAATTAATATTAAAGAAAATAGATAAGTTGAAAAAAATAAATATAATTATAAGATCGGAATATTAGTGAAAATTTCATGAATTGAGGAAGTGACGGATTAAAAAATTCGTGTGAAGGAAATTGAGGAAATTTAATTTGGATAAATTGAAATCCAAATTAAATAAGAAAATGAGAAATGAAAATGATATATATTTATATAATTATATAGTATATAAATATATTTTTATACAAATACATATGTATTTAAATGCTATATAGTATATATTATTATACATTGGTATATTATGATATATACTATTTTATAAATTTAAATAGTACATATGTATACAAATATAATATCTTATGTATATATAAAATATACAAAAATATAAGAAATGTAGATATTATTTACATTAAAGTTTGTATATATATATATTGTAAAAACAATATATATTGTATTATTACATTTATATAAATATATATAAATGTTATTTAATTTAAAGTATATGAAAAGATATATACTAGGTGAAAATATATATTATTAATATATAATATATATTTATATGATATATAGTATAAAATACTATATGATATAATAATAATATTATATTTATAAAGTTTAGTTTATAAATATAATATATATAAAAGAAACAAAAGGAATCGGGAAAACCCTACCCTTTCCCAGCCATAGGCCGACAGCGGCAGCAGCCATCACCATCGATGAGGGAGAGAGGAGAAGAGAGGAATGCCACTGGCTAGAGGAAGGAAAAAGGTCGCTAGTGTCGAAAAAGGAAAGAGGAATGAGAGAAATCGGTGGAAGCCGAGAAGGAAAACAAAATAGGAAAGTGGTGGTGCCGGCCGATTCGACCATCGCCACTGCAACCACACCTTCGGCAGAGGAAAAGGAAAAGGTAGGAGGCCATCGGTGAGGAGGAAAACAGTGGAGGGGGAAGGAAGAAGAGGGATAAGGGGTCGAACCTATTCCAGCCAGATCTGCTGCCGTGCCACGGAGCTGGGCTGAACGGAGACCACCAGCAACTTCTTCGTGATGTCGGCCAACTGTGCAGCCGTCAAACCGTCAGAGAATAGGCCACCGAAGGAGAATCGGCTGTGAAAGGGGCTGACCGGTCTGACCAGAAAAAGGAAAAAAAGGAAAAAGAAAAAGAAAAGAAAAAGAAAAAGAAAAAAAAGGAAGAAAAAGAAAAGAAAAAGAAAAAGAGAGAAAAGGAAATTTTCGGGAATTCGAAAATTTCAGAAATTCTGCAATTTAAAGAAATTCGGAAAGAAATTTCTGGAAATTAATTTTGAGTGATTTTTAATAAATTATGGAAAAAATTCTAAATTTTAGAATTTTAATTCCAGAAAATCACCCTCGATGACGAAGACGATGGAATCGGGAGAGGTGAACATGTGCACGACGTAATGAGGCAGTCACCGACCCGGGACAAGTAAGGGAGACATGTGCAGCCTGTAAGGATATTCGACACACATGTTTTAAATATGCATTTAAATTTTTATAAATGCTATTGATGATGATTGGTTGGAAATTTGTGGTGATTTACCGGTTGAAATTATAAACTGTATTTTTCGTGCAGGAGGCTAGCCAATCGGCTGCCGTTATACTGCCAAAGATTTACCGATAATTATCGAAAATCATAATAAATGATTTTATGTCACGAGAAATCGATTATTTTTCGTAAAACATGAATATACTGATGCTTAATTGTAAAATATTCATGTTTTCGAGAAGTGTGGAAATAAATTACTGAAAATTCTATCGAAGTGTAAGATTACACGTAATATGAGATGAAAAATGAAAAGACACAAAGTGAATATTTTATTAATATTTCTTCAAATATTCACTTGATTTCATAAATAACCTTTATGGTTTTAATTGTGAAAATAAGTATTTATAGAAATTCCATAAATGTTAATTAAAGATGAAAAATAGTATTTTGAGACTAAAGGTCTCTACACATGTTTATAGAAGAAAACATGGTGACAGGATTGTTGAATTTGGAAAATAAATCTTTTATTTTTTCATAAATCATAAAAATATTTGATTTAAACTCCGATAACTTTGAGAATCATGTTTTGGAAAGAAAGCACGAAAAAGCGTATGTACATGTTTTACGGTAAAAAAGAAATAGTTATGAGATTTTATTTTACAATGTGATTAATTAATTTATTGTTTTCACCGTATGGAAAATATGATTTATGCCTTTATGAAATATTTTGAAAAATGTTATTTATTTTATTTATTTCATAAAGGTGAGGATATGTACATGTAAGCCTTATGGATAATTGTGAAATATTTCGGTTTACTGTGTTTAAAATCCATAACGGCTATGGTACGGTTTTATACTGTTTTGAGACTTAGGCCCCGAGTTTCATGCATCGTACTATTACTGTTACTGTCACGTGGCTGATTGACCTGCCAGTCATCAGCGTCCCGGATGTCACCTGGCAAGTGTACATCGAGGACACCCTATAGATCATGGCCATATATCTCACTATATACTGTGTCCCTTCGGGAATGATGATTACTGTGTCCCTTAGTGGACGAAGATAGCATGATTTAATTGTAGGGTGATGCCTAGTCTCACTTACTGATTACTGTTTACTAAAAGGATTTACTAAATCCTGTTTACTGTACTGTACTATTTACTCTACTGAACTACTATACTGTTTATTGTTTACTGTTTACTGAGCAAAACCGTACCAAAACACTGTTTTACTGAACTGTACTGTTTACTGAACTGGTAGATAATGAATACTGTTTACTGAACTGAAAGCTACCATTTACTGTTTACTGAACTGAACCGTATCAAGATACTATTTTAATGAACTGAAAATTACTGTTTTACTGAACTGTAAGATACAATTGTAAGGTACTGAATTATTAAACGGTAACGAAAATTACTGTTTACTGAACTGAACCGTATCAAGATACTATTTTAATGAACTGAAAATTACTGTTTTACTGAACTGTAAGATACAATTGTAAGGTACTGAATTATTAAACGGTAACGAAAATTACTGTTTACTGGAAATGATTTCATTAAAATTACTTATAAAATAGAAATAATTAATGAGCGAATTATCCAACAATTTTGGATATTTACGAATCACTGTACTGAAGGAAACAGAAGTAAACTACTGTTTTACTACTGGACTGTCACGTGTTTTAAACCATACTGAAGTGAAGGGAAATAAATGGTTTAATCTATGGAAAATGAGTATTAAAGTGTTTTGAGAACAAATTATAAAATACTCTCTACAGTTGCTTCTAGGTTCCAGGATAAGATAGGTATTTCAAAATACTTGCCTTATTCCATTCGGATCCTTAGCCGACTGTAGTATCCTTCCTACATGTGAGCCTAGAGCCCTTCTAGGAAAATTTAAAGAAAGTGAAAAAGTTTTTCAACATATAGATAGCTGAATATCAATTGTTGCATATAACTCTCTTACTGAGCCGTGGTTTGCTCACCCCTTAATTTTAACATTTCAGATTTTCAAGGACTGAGAATCTAACATATGAGGATCGCGGCTGTGCATTTGGAGACACTAGACAGCTCGAATAAATCACGAAAGGTACGATCATTTATTTTCAGTATTTAAACTTATCTACAGTATTACTTTCTTGTGAACTAAGATAGGGGATGTAATTCATATTATAATTTCATATGAAATTGTTTAAATGTAACTGAAAAGTAAAGTATCACAAATAGCCCAACCGTCAAAATTGTGTAAAAACATGTGTATTACTGTGTAACTAGACTGTTACAATTTAATGGTGTCATAGCATGGTTAGCTTGATGTCTGTCAATGCTTTTGGAGAGGAAATGTGTTGAAAAATGTTAACATCCCCTGTAGTACTGTGTAGTCTGAATACATAAAGAAAATAAACGATTGCAACTTGAGTAAAATGATTTGAAGGGAGTGAGAAATTATAAATTGAGAATGTTAAAGAGAAAAATAGGCTTATAATTTTACCAAAAAATGGTGATCTTACAATCTAAATGAAGGTCGGTTCGGTAAGGAACCGAAAGGACTCGGTGAGGGCCCCACCAATACTTTTCTGTCCGGATTGAACTGAGATCTGAAAGTGATGATATAAAGGAAGGGAATGAAATATCATCATTAAATAAACTTTAAGATCACCGGTTGAAGGTATTTTGAAGAGAGAGAAAATTTTTGGCAAAAATGATCAAAATACTTCTGCCTCCAAAATTTTATATGGAGTCATAATAGATCAACAAACGTTGGAATTGACTGATTTGACATAGTAATTGATGGTGTAAGGATGCATTTCATGCAAATTGATCCGCTTATAGATCCTATTGGACTTCTCTGTCGAAATTGAACAAAATCTTAAATTACTGATATTAGTATGAGGAAGAGATACTATCGACACATAGATATCAAGATCACTGATTTAAATATATATTGAGGAGAAAGAAATAAATGTTGAAATGATGAAAATGCCCTTATACTGGACTATGTTTGGAACAGTGATAAAACCAAGTTGATCTTGAATCCATTGAGGGTAATGGAGTCATATATGGCATAGAGGATGTAATATGAATATAGCAATCCCTATTACTAATTCCACTTACACTTAGATTACGGACGTGAATTGTGAGTGACCTAGTGAACGGGCTGGGCCTTATGACAAAACCTTGGGGGGCCAGTGGGCTCGCCAAAAAGGATAGTACAGATGTTTAAAGGCAGACGGTGGACGGGCCGGGGCCTAACATGATGCGATCCCATAAGTGTATAGTGGAATGTCGCAAGATGATTGGCCCGGTTATTGATTGTAAAGGCCTGAATGAAGAGTGCATTGAATTGGATGTGTATTACATGATCGTTGGATATCATGACAAGTGAGGTGATTGCTAAAGATGACCAAGAAAGTGATTAGTAAAAAAAAATTAATGAAATCCATTGCAGTACGATTAATTATGGTTCCATACATTTATACTGTTCCTGAGGTATTAAACGAATATTTATTTATAGAACCGGAGTATTTTGAGATATGCCTTGCAAATTGATGTATTGTATGGAGTACTGTAAATTGGAGAATATGCATAAGAACAGTAAATGATAAGACATAGAGATGAAATGTCCAAAACAGTAAGAGATGAGTAATTAAAAAGTATTGGATGTGATTCCGATAAATTTTTCAGAGTAATATAGATATGGGAGATCGGGTTAATATTGACTTGATTGTGGATATGAAATCTAATTGTAAGCTTATATCGAAAAATATAGAAAGAGTCCGAAAGTTTTACAACAACTCCGGAAAATGTGTGAATAATAAATTTCACTTGTAAAGGTGTGATTGATGGAAATATAGATAATGTAAATTGAGGATAATAAAGTTATCTGTATAAGTGTAAATAAGAGAAGCACAGATGACCTTGATACGTAGATGAATTAAAATGATATAGTAAATTCTTACTATTTAATAAAGTTCTTATGAAGAACAAGTATTCATCTACATGAAAATGGATGCTTTATTGATCTAATCAGAGATATATGAGGAGTTCATAAGACTAGCCTCTGTATAAATCGTCATTAGATAAAAGTTGGAAACTGAGGTCCATGAGATAATGATTAGAGCTCGATAAAATACTTATGAGTTCCTAGGGAGGTATATAAGCCTAATGAATGAGGCATCTATATAAAAATAAAGTGATGAGGTATCGAACTAGTTAAAGATACAAATGAAACATGAGCAGCACTGTGGTATGACCCTTCAAAGTCTTAAAGACTGTGGCTTGTGTTAAGTTTGGCAAATAAGAGATTTGGCTATACAGTGTCTCTTTCTAAGATATATGATCTTGAAATGGCAGAATGACAGTAAATCTGTCTATCATATAGAGATAATGATTGAGATACGAAATTAATGAGTCTAGCTAGATACCACTGCCAGTCTATAAAAGAGTTATGGAACTAGTTGCTCTACTAATGGGACATAATTAAAGAAATTAAAGTCGGTAAATGAATAAGTGTGAAGAAAAGATGGTATGCAAAATGTTAAAAGTTTTTAACAGTAGAGTACCATACCATTTGAGAAAACCGACTGAAATGATGAGAGTGAAAAGATGAAAATGAAAAAAAAGGTAAGTTACATGATGAGAAGGGAACACAAATATGAAATAGTTCCCGAAATTAAGACTAAAAGTGATTTCATATTGGTTATCACATGACTGTGGCTAGATGTAAAATCAAGCCAAACTTGACAAGTGAAATTAATGATACTCAAAGGAGTAAGATGAATGACATGTATTATTTTACTGCCAGTATATAAACGAAAAATGGTTATACATATAACCACCTCAAAATGATAAAAATGGTGGGAGTGTATAGATAATGTGGTGATGAAATTGATGATTTCAATATTCTACTGTAGAATTTAAATTATGAGAAAATTACATTCTCAAGTATATTCTAAAATTTAAGTGATGTTGAATATACCATAAGAATAAGAGATATAATGACCATACTACATGAAAAGAAATATAGAGAGAAAATGATGGTCTCATGATTTATTACTGTAAGAGATGATTAACAGTAAAGTCCGCAATGAGATGCAACCTTGATGGAATGAATGTGAAAATGAATATTGTGGACAATAAAGAGTTCAAAAGAGATATGATGATAAGGAAGTGATTAAAGACTAATTGTCTAAATGGAATCACTTTTCCACTATCGGACTCCTAGATTCTCTAGTGCCATAGTCGGAGTATGAATATGAAACGATGAGAATGTATATGTACAGTTCCAGTGAGCATTACATGTGATGGAAATCTCTGAGTCGCCATATGCATAATGAGAAATAGCAAAAGGCCTTAAGATTCCAAATTTACTGATAGCACCGCTCCGTACTGATGTAAATATCTTACCGTAGTATAGAAACGCTTGAAGATATATTGCGAGAGTGTGTGCACGAGATGTGAAAGCTACTGGGACAGTTACATATTACTGATTAAATTGTGTACATAATAGTTATCAAACTGTAATGACTTGGAACCAAATGAGAAAACAGATGATGAACAGTATAAATCAATTTTTATGTGAAAAGAGAAATGAAATTGATAACTCCAAATTGGTAAGAAATCTTACAGGAGTATAAATATATGATAAAAGACGATATGTAGTGGTCAAAAAGGGATCTTGATGTTGAATTTGTGCTGGCAGTATTATGTAAAAATTGATCTAAAGCACAAAAGTCGTAAGTATACGGAATGTACCACCTTTTGACTTAAGTTAAATTCAGAGGATCAAATTTCTTAAGGTGGGGAGAATGTGATAACCGCAAAATTTTCACTGTTTAATATTGAAAATTAATATTAAAGAAAATAGATAAGTTGAAATAAATAAATATAATTATGAGATCGGAAAATTAGTGAAAATTCTGTGAATTGAGGAAGTGACGGATTAGAAAATTCGTGTGAAGGAAATTGAGGAAATTTAATTTGGATAAATTGAAATCCAAATTAAATAAGAAAATGAGAAATGAAAATGATATATATTTATATAATTATATATTATATAAATGTATTTTGATACAAATACATATGTATTTAAATGCTATATAGTGTATATTATTATACATTGGTATATATATGTATATATCCTATTTTATAAATTTAAATAGTACATATGTATACAAATATAATAAACGGTGCCCAAAAGTTGTCGACCCTAAAAGGTATCTACACGCAAGTGCACGTGGTCTTCAAGTAATACGGAGTTGAGTCCGAAAATATCGTCCCGCAGAGATTAGCTCGAATTGTTATAGCTAAGTACTAAAATTGGTCATCCTAAGTTTATTCAAGCGAATGAACAAAGTTTCTTAAGCTAGACTAATTCCTAAAAATAATAAAAATTAAGCTTAAAATAAAGTTGCAAATTAAAATTAATATAAACTTATAATGAACAATTTAAATTTAACTAAATTTACCTGAGTCCTAATGCATTTAATTAAAATCTTAATTAAAAATAAAATAAAATGAAATAAAATAACATTTAAATTATAAACTACAAAATGAAATAAAGAAATTCAATCTATCATATAATTTAAAATTCAACTACTACTAATATCCAAACTAGCTATTAGCTATTAATAATAAAAAAGAAGTTGTTAGCTTTAAATTGACGTATATATTTTGAAATGACAAAAACTTAAGAAAGCTTTAATGTTTTAATTCATTTTGTAAATTTGCCTTATCACATATGATTTTCTCAATCCATTTTCAAGTGATCATATCAAACATTAAGACCATGATTTAATGATACATTCTTATTGGTCTTAATACTTTATAAATGTTTTGAATATTTTAGAAAATCACTTGATGAATTTTTGGACCATGTTTTCATTAGAGAAAGTCAAGAAAAACTCCCACAAAAATGTTAAAATGTTTTGGGTTTGATTAGGATCAAAAGCCACATCATTTCTAACTCAAAAAGTGCAGGAAATCACATTATGGAAGCATGGGATCAATCCCCTAAGGGAAGGGATCGATCCCTTTATGGCAGAATGCTCCCAAGAAGTGGAAAGGAAGCATGGGATCGATCCCCTAAGGAAAGGGATCGATCCCTTTTTGGAAGAATTCCCTGGAAGCCTAGAATGAAGCATGGGATCGATCCCTTTTGAAAAAGGATCAATCCCTTTATGTCAGAAAGTCCCCAACGACTAGTTTCTATGAGATACAACGGCTAGTTTCTGTTTTGGCTCCAACCAACGTCCATAAACCATCCAAAGGACTGTAAATAGAGGCTTAGAAGCTAAAGAAAGTAAGAGGAACTACTCTATCAACTCCAATACTCATTTTCCTCAAATCCTCAAGCCTCAACAACAAATCAAGAGCTACAAAGTCTTCATCTTCCATCATTCACTTATCTCTTGTATTGCTTAGCACAAATCTTGTATAGGCTTTCACTTGTGCCTAATTTCTGTAATCATTTGCCTAATTAGAGGCCTTCTTTGATTGCACCATTTGTAAACCAAATCATTCCTTGTAAAAGGGGAGGTTTCTCTTTAGCCTAAGAAAAAGAGGGAGGTTTCTCTTTAGCCTTAGAAAAAGAGGGAGGTTTCTCTTTAGCCTAGAAAAAGAGAGAGGTTTCTCTTGAGCCTTGAAAAAGAGGGATTGTAAAGACAAATTCAAAGATAATGAATTTCGGAAAAATCCTTGGGGGCGTCTCAAGGTAGAGGACGTAAGCAAGGTTGCCAAACCTCTATAAATCGCTTGCGTACATTTTTCTATCCTTACTCTCTTTACTTATTTGCAATTATATTTGTGTTTATTGTATTTAATTTTTATTGTATAATTGCCTAGCTTAGAGAACTTACAAAACACTCAAATAGGCTAGAGAATTTAGGAGAATCGAAAAACGAGCAAAGGTTAGCTAAGAACTGATTCACTCCCCTCTCGTTATAGCCTATAAGAGCCAACAATTAGTATCAGATCTTGGGCTCAGGATTGATTTAGACTAACCTCTATCGAGCAAAACGATCTTAAATGGCTCACTTGAACGTAGGCACACCCCTAGGAGAAGAGGGACAATCATTAGTTAGACCTCCACTGTTCAATGGTGAGAATTATTCATATTGGAAAACTAGAATGATGTTATTTGTACAATCAAATGATTATGAAGTGTGGAGAATTATAGTAAATGGTCCTAGAATTCCCATGAAGAAAGTATATGGAAAAGATGTCCCTAAGAGTGAGAATGAGTGGGACACAAATGACATGAGATTGGTACAAATGAATGCCAAGGCTATGCACACCCTTTTTTGTGCTTTAGGTCCTAATGAGTATAATAGAGTATCCTTATGTGAAAATGCTAAACAAATATGGGATAAACTAGCCATCACACATGAAGGGACAAATCAAGTTAGAGAGACCAAAGTACGAATGCTCACACATGATTATGAGCTATTTAGGATGAAAGAAAATGAGTCCATTAGCGAAATGTTCACTAGGTTTAATGATATAATTAATGGACTTAAGGCTCTAGGCAAGGCTTATTCCAATGTTGAAATGGTAAAGAAAATTTTGAATAGCTTGCCTAAGTCTTGGGAGGCAAAGGTAACCGCAATAGAAGAGTCTAAGAATCCAAATACCTTGTCTCTAGATGAGCTGATGGGCTCCCTACTTACATATGAAATGAAAATGAAAAGAAATGAAGTGCCTTCAAAGAAAGTAGGGGTAGCACTTAAGTCTTCCACTCATGAGGTCCTTGAAGATGATAGTGATGAGAGTGGAAATGAGGAAGAGAAGGAAATGGCAATGTTTGCCAAAAGATTTAATAGATTCATGAGAATGAAAGAAAAAGAAAATAATAGGAGACATCAAAGAGGGGAGTCAAGTAGAAGAGAAAAGGACCCCTTAGTGTGTTATGAGTGCAATAAACCGGGTCATACTAAGTTAGATTGCCCCTTGCTTAGGAAGGAAAAGGATAGGAAACCTAAAAAGAAAGCATTTGTGGCTGCATGGAGTGATAGTGATAGCTCCGATGAGGAAAATGTAGATGAAGAGGTAGCCTACTCATGCTTTATGGCCATTAGTGATGATAAGGCTAGTAGTAGCTCTAGTGAAGATAATGATTATACCTTTAGTGAACTACAAAATGCCTTTAATGATTTAGCAAATGAATTTCAATGCATGAACTCCAAATATAAGAAAATCATTGCTAAATTAAAGATAGAAAATGAAGCCTTAGCAAATGCCAAGCTAGAATTTGAAAAGAAATTAGAAGAGGCTAACTTAAAAATAAATGAGTTGAATGAAAAGAATACAAATTTGCATAACTCATTTACTAGGTTTTATATGGGTCAACAAAAATTAGATCATATGCTTGAGACCCAAAGAGCTTTCTTTGATAAAGATGGGTTAGGTTATAATGAAATACAAAAGAAAACTCATCTTAAGAATTTTCTAGTGAGTAAAAATTCTATGCATAATACATCTCTAAATTGCTCACTTTGTAATAGAATAGGCCACTCTTCACAAGCATGCACATATAGAAAAACCACATTTAGAGGAAGAGTAGTTAGAAAAATGTGGGTGCCAAAGCATGCAATAAATAATGATGATTTGAGTTTGAAATGGATCCCTAAAGGATAAAAAAATGTTAGCACTAACTCTCATGGACCCAAGAAAATTTGGGTACCAAAGCATGCTTGAAAATGTGTTTGTTGTAGGAGTGTTGAGCATGGAGTTACAAAGAAACAATGGGGTTTGAATGCTCTACACACCTCTATGGAGTTTGCTTGTGCCAATGAGAAAGAGAAAGAGCTTGGGTATCCATCCATCCTTAGCAAGGTGACAACAATTTCTCAAAAAATGGCTAATGGTGGATCCAACACATCAAGGCAAAGCATTCTTAAGCAAAGGAGTTTTGTAAGCTTAATTCCTTACTTCTTAAACTTTTTATTTGATTAGTTATACCTTGATGATATGGTTGGTTGATGATTCTTGATGCATTGTGAGTTGAATGATTGAACAAAAAGGCATGACAATGATCTTTAAATGTTTGATGAATAGTATTTGATGCATTGAATGAAAAGCATGATTTTATGATGATTATTGGATTTCTACAGTTTGAGCAAGTTTACTTTGTGTTGATAATGTATTTACCTGCCTCAAATGATCAAATATGTCATTTATACAAAATGTCATGTCATGAGCAATAATGAAGAACTTATATGTTGGAAATCATGGCATGTTGTTCACAAGATATATGCTTTAATGATATATGTGCTTAAAACCTATGTGAACAAGTTTGTTTTGACATATTTGTGTTATCCAATGCTTTGGTTTTGTCAAAATATGCTTAACTCTCAAAATGACCTCCTTTGAGGCCAAAAATGCATTTTATTGTGTAAATTCTCCCAAAATTGCAAAATCTTTTGTAAAATGGTTTTTCATTCATGTTTTTCATTCATACAAGTCCAAAATCATGATTTACAAATGTTTAAACTCTTACTTGGACTTAAAATACTCAAAAACGAAGTTTTGGCACCTCAAAGGTTGGATTTTCTATAAAAAATCTGCAGAAACAGGATGAGGGATCGATCCCTCAACAAGCAGGATCGATCCCCTTGAGCAGAATGCAGGAAATCTGCATTCTGGAGTTAAGGGATCGATCCCCCTCCTCTAGGGATCGATCCCCCCAGGCCAAAATGGCTTTTCTGCACTTTTTCAAACGAATTTAAGAAGGATTTTTCACTTTCTTGATATCTTCTTTCTTCTCAACTTAAAATTCATTGTTTTAACTTCTTTTTGATGATCTTTTCAATATGAAAAATCATTTTTCATTGATATCATGCCTCAACTCCATCAATTTGTATCATTTCCAACAAATGGTATCACTTTCAACAATCAATATCATTTTTCTTGAGCTCACAAGTGCAAAATCAGTTTTCTCATTGAAAATGGTCATGAATTGCATAAATCTTGAAATAATCTTGAAATATATTTTCAATGAATGCTTAAACATAATTTTGAGAATTATTTCAAGAATTTATGGATATATTTGAGAATTTGATGAACTTGTGCATAATGAGTATTCTTCATTCCTTTTGTTCATCTTAGTCAAGCATGCTTATAGGATTAAATCTCTTAGCTTGACTCATCTATTCCACACTAGATTTCATGATAATTATACATCTAGTGGATTGATTTCAAATGTAAATTCAGCAATTGGTAATGGTCATTGGTCTATAATTTGTGATGGTAAATGGATCCTAAATGTTCAAATGCATTAAACTTTATCATCCATGTACTTAAATTTTTCTTATGGCCAAATTATTAAAGAACTTGGGCTTTAATGACAACACCAACAATTGATATACATGCATTGTATCTTGATTGTTTTGATGTTGAACATGCATGTTTACTTAAGTTGAATCAATAATCATGCCTATGAGATGAGAATAGTTGTTTTCATGATATTATGTGCTTAACCTCACTCATAGTTTATGGATTTTAATGATAAAATATATTTTAGCTTGATAATATTGATTCACTTAGACAAATCCATTTTAGTTAAAATAGCATATATCCTTTGGAATCTTAAACATTAAAATTAACTAGGGATATTGCTTTGAATTGATTAAAATGGTAATCTTCCCTTGCACATACTTTGCTAAGACCTTAATTGGAAAATGAGCATAGGATTTTTGTCCTTAAAACCATGGAAGAAAATGTGTTTGCTTGAATATCTTGATTTTTTGAATCTTCCATAAGGTATAAATTTGTGAATATGAATATAGATTAATACTTTATGATAGTGTGCTAATGTTTAATTAATCCATATGCATATTTGATAATGTGTGATTGTGCTCTTGCATATTTAGAATGCTTATTTTCTTGACATGAACACACTACACATAAATATTGGATTCATGCAAAATGTCTAAGTCAACCATTAGTAACAATTGGTATCATTGGTAACCATATTTTCAACAATTGGTAAGCCAAAACTAAATTGACTATTGGTAAGAGCTTTAAATTGACAATTCTTCTCATGCTCCTTAGATTGCAATGACAAATAGGGAAGAATTCATAAAAGACACTTTTGCATGAAACACTTTTGTGCTAGAATTTGTGATTAATTGATATATGATTTAATTCTATGCACAATATTTCTTGAAAATGATTTATGAGCACATGCATATGATATGTTATATAATTTCAGCTCATAATCATGATGTATTACCATGCACCTTAGTTGGACTTTAGAAAGAACAATTGATATACTTAGGGGCTCAATAGGATTGAAATGAGCAAGTCATAGACCTTAGTAGATATTTATACACAACTTGCTTCATTATTTACCAATTGGGAACTTCTTGCAAAATTATTTATAAACAATTGATATAGGATCATAAGTCATATTCTTTGCATGAATATTTCATACTCTTTGTGAACATTGACTTATTTGTGCTATGAGTCCCATGTACTAACATGTTTCTTGTTGGATGGAGCATTTTTATTTGTTCTCACATAGCCATGATTTTAGGGGGAGCATATTTTTTATTATTTTTTCTTCTTTTTGCTATGACAAAAAGGGGGAGAGATATATATTAAAAGGGAGAGATATTAAGGGGGAGAGATAATGAGGGAGAAATAGTTTGAAAATTCATTTTCAAAACCCATGCTTATATTAAGGGGGAGCTTTATAAAATCCTGCTTTATTTGAGGGGGAGTATTTTATCAAAGAATTTTTAAAGCAAATTTACATTAAGTTTTGTCATATCAAAAAGAGGGAGATTGTTAGCTTTAAATTGACATATATATTTTGAAATGACAAAAACTTAAGAAAGCTTTAATGTTTTAATTCATTTTGTAAATTTGCCTTATCACATATGATTTTCTCAATCCATTTTCAAGTGATCATATCAAACATTAAGACCATGATTTAATGATACATCCTTATTGGTCTTAATACTTTATAAATGTTTTGAATATTTTAGAAAATTACTTGATGAATTTTTTGACCATGTTTTCATTAGAGAAAGTCAAGAAAAACTCCCACAAAAATGTCAAAATGTTTTGGGTTGGATTAGGATCAAAAGCCACATCATTTCTAACTCAAAAAGTGCAGGAAATCACATTTTGGAAGCATGGGATCGATCCCTTTTGAAAAAAGATCGATCCCTTTATGTCAGAAAGTCCCCAACGACTAGTTTCTGCGAGATACAATGGCTAGTTTATGCGAGATACAATGGCTAGTTTCTGTTTTGGCTCCAACCAACGTCCATAAACCATCCAAGGGACTATAAATAGAGGCTTAGAAGCTAAAGGAAGTAAGAGGAACTACTCTATAAACTCTAATACTCATTTTCCTCAAATCCTCAAGCCTCAACAACAAATCAAGAGCTACAAAGTCTTCATCTTCCATCATTCACTTATCTCTTGTATTGCTTAGCACAAATCTTGTATATGCTTTCACTTGTGCCTAATTTCTGTAATCATTTGCCTAATTAGAGGCCTTCTTTGATTGCACCATTTGTAAACCAAATCATTACTTGTAAAAGAGGAGGTTTCTCTTTAGCCTAAGAAAAAGAGGGAGGTTTCTCTTTAGCCTTAGAAAAAGAGGAAGGTTTCTATTTAGCCTAGGAAAAGAGAGAGGTTTCTCTTGAGCCTTGAAAAAGAGGGATTGTAAAGACAAATTCAAAGATAGTGAATTTCGGAAAAATCCTTGGGGGCGTTTCAAGGTAGAGGACGTAGGCAAGGTTGCCGAACCTCTATAAATCGCTTGCGTACATTTTTCTATCCTTACTCTCTTTACTTATTTGCAATTATATTTGTGTTTATTGTATTGAATTTATATTGTATAATTGCCTAGTTTAGAGAACTTAAAAAACACTCAAATAAGCTAGAGAATTTAGGAGAATCGAAAAATGAGCAAAGGTTAGCTAAGAACCGATTCAGCCCCCTCTCGTTATTAGGGGTGAGCAAAAAGTGTTGGAACCGAAAAAACCGACCGAACCATTCGGTTTTCGGTTTGTTCGGTTCGGTTTAATCGGTTTTTCGGTTTGTTCGGTTCAGTTTAATCGGTTTTATTGGTTAAATCGGTCGGTGGTCGGTTTATATAAATGGTAAACCGAACCGACGGAAAAACCAATTTACCCAAAAAATAAATTATAAATATAAATATATATTAGATAAATATTATATCTATGTTTTTAAGTTAGTAAATTTATGAACAATATTGGTTTTTTTTTTTTTTTGGTGAAGTTTTATGCATTTATTTGGATAACATGTTATAAATCTTGTAGGAGATATTAATAAAACAAATTTATATTATATACTTTTATACATTTATTTACCAAAGCTTTAAATTCGGTTTTAACCTTGCAAAACCGAACCGACCGAATCAATTCGGTTTGTGAGTTTCATTCGGTTCGGTTTTGGTTTTGTGCCTAAGGAATCGGTTTTTTTCGGTTTTCGGTTTTGTGAACCGAAACCGACCGAACCGACCGAATGCTCACCCCTACTCGTTATAGCCTATAAGAGCCAACAGAAGTAAACAATTTGCCCATTAATAATAAGACAAAATAAACTTAAGGTTAAAACATTAAAAGAGACATAGGTTACTGCCAGGCTGCTAGCTCTGCCATCTGATTCTGTCCAGCACGCCACAAATAGCCCTTCACGTGCACCAGCTTCACCAGCCCATGCCACCTCTTGGCTTGCCAGCACACTCATCGAACAGCTACAGCAATAGCACACCAAGCCCCAGCCACGCTTCTGTCAGGCAGCCTCAGCAAGAAACGCAGCAGGTTCTGTCCCAAGCGGTGTTAGGAACGAACCCAGTACAAAAAATACTAAAGCAGCTCTTTGCCACGTCCAGCGTCTATGCAACAGCTTCCATGCCTCTAGCAACAGCTTCCATGCCTCTAGCAACAACGCACGTCAGTCCCCTGCTGCCAACGCCAACCCAGAACCAAAAACCGTAACACCAGCAACTTCCAGCAAAACTCAGAAGTCGAACACACCAGCAGCAGTGAGGATTCACGCCAATCAGCTACACAGCAAGCCTCCATGCACTCTCCAATCAGCTGCACTAAGCCTCACCATGCTCCAATTCACCAGCTTGGACCATGCGTCCAACCTTGCCACAAGCCAGCTTGAGGTAGCGACCAGCGAACTAGTAAAGCATACAAACGGAGGTAGAACCGAAAGCACACAGCCAGGAACAGAGTTAACAGAAATAAAAATGAGAAAGAAATCAAATACAACCGTGAAAACAAGGAGCGTAAGACAAATATAACTTCAAAATTAGAAAACTAATATTAAAACTAACATATTAATGAGTCGAATTATTAAGGAACAGAAAGAAGAAAAAGGATGCATAAGAAATCACGACAAGAAAATAGAACTTGTAGATGAAACTTAAAACAAAACCCAAGATCATGAAAACCTGAAGAAGAAACAAATAACTGAATTAACTTTTGGTAACTTAAAAGATTGTTTAAACAAAACTATACTTTAAAACTTTCCAACCAAATGTAGACCACATCGAAATTACTCTAGAACTTGAAAGAAACTTGCATAAAGTAAAGTTGAAACTAAAACAGTAGCTAGAATCCAAGAAACAAGGGATAAAATGTTGAAGGCAAGACCGTGTCACGTAGTTCCCCTACACCATGCTTAAACTGAGGAATATAAAGACTCAAATGTAACAACCGGTTGAAGAAGAAGCTCCTGTGACCAGCCTCCTCTTCCACGTCTACCTCTTTGATACACGCAAATTACTGGTTAAGCAAAAGTAACTGCGATTATGAAGGTTTTTCTTGAATTCTAGAAGTTGAGAGGGAAGAAGAAAAGAAAATGGATACAGAGGTAGTTACAGAGAGATAATTCTGGAATATGGCCAACAATGAGCCATTCCTCTTGTATTTCTGTATTTATAGTCATAGCTAAGTCAGTCATTGCTGACGTGTCAAAAGTAAGAGTCTGACATAGAAAACAATTAACAGAAAAGAAATCACGAGTAACAATTGAAGCGAACAAATTGCTTCCTACTCTTCCTTGCCTAGCAATTGTTGGAATCTGCGTGTATCAAATACCTCCCCCTCAAGTAAATCCTTGTCCTCAAGGATTAAAGTGAGGAAAGCGCTGTTGAAGCTGAGACCAATCTTCCCAAGTTGCATCCTCTGGAAATGAATTATTCCAGTGAACCAAAACCTCTGTAGCAGCTTGACCTTGTCGTTTAACCATTCGACGATCTAAAACAGCCATTGGTTCCTTAACTAAAGTACCATCTTCATCCAACAAAGGTAACTGATGTTGCACAAGATGGGAACCAACATGTTTCTTCAACTGGGAAACATGGAAGACAGGATGAATCTTAGCACCCAAAGGCAACTCCAAACAGTAAGCCACAGAACCAACTCGATTTAGCACCTTGTAGGGACCATAAAACTTGGCAGCCAGTTTTAAACACAAACGGTTCACTACAGACTTCTGACGATAGGGTTGAAGCTTAACATAAACATAATCACCAATTGCAAAGCTTCGGTCAGATCTTCCCTTATCAGCTTGCTGCTTCATGCGATTTTGTGCCCTTGACAAATGAAACTGAAGAAGTTTGATAGCTGCCTCCCTAGCCTGAAGACTTCGATCCACTGCTTCCACAACAGAATCACCAGCAAAATAAGGAAGATGGACAGGAGCAGATTGTCCATAAACAGCCTGGTAAGGTGTAGTTTGGATGGCAGAATGATAAGAAGTATTATACCACCACTCTGCCAAAGGAAGCCACTTCACCCAAGTCCTTGGAGCTTCACTAGCCATGCACCTCAGGTAAGTTTCAAGACACCTGTTCACCACTTCAGTTTGACCATCAGATTGAGGATGGTAAGCTGAAGACATCTTCAATTCAGTACCTAACAGCTTGAATAACTCCTTCCAAAAGTGACTAACAAACACCTTATCACGATCAGTTACAATACTGTTAGGTGTACCATGTAACTTATAGACAGTATCAAGGAAAGCTTGGGCTACTGTAAGAGCAGTAAATGGGTGAGACAGAGGAATGAAATGAGCATACTTGCTCAATCGATCAACAACTACATGATAGTATCTTTACCTCCAGATTTAGGCAATCGCTCGATGAAATCCATGGACAAATCAGTCCAAATTCGATTAGGAATAGGAAGTGGCTGCATAAATCCCGGAGAAGCAGAGGTATCATACTTGCAACGCTGACAAACTTCACAACTCCTTACAAACTGCCGAACCTCTTTTCTCATGCCCTTCCAGTAGACAATGGCAGAAAGTCTCTTGAGAGTGGCATCCATACCAGAATGACCCCCTACACAGAACTATGGAAGTACTGAAGCAACTCTTGCCTCAAAGAAGGATCTGCCCCAACAACCAATCTACCTTTCCTCTTAAGCTGTCCATCGAACCAAGTGTATTTACCAGGCAAATTAGGATCAGCCTTGAGCTTATGGAGAATATGAATCAAATGCTCATCCTTAAGCCAAGACTGTGTAATCCTTTGTAACAAATCACTGGTACAGACAGAAATAGCATGGCAAGATAATTGAGGTGCTCTAGACAATGCATCAGCAGCCCCATTTGAAGTTCCCTTCCTAAACAACACTTCAAAATCATATCCCATCATCTTTACTACCCAAAGCTGTTGAGCAGGTGTTGAAGTTTTCTGATCCAATAGAAATTTCAAACTATGATGATCTGTCTTAATTTGAAACTTCCTACCTAATAGATAGGAATTCCACTTCTTCACAGCAACAAGGATAGCCAACATTTCCTTCTCATATACAGACAAACTTTGATGCCTCATTGACAAAGCTTTACTAAAGAAAGCTATTGGTCTGCCTTGTTGAGACAATACAGCACCTATACCATGGCTGGAAGCATCAGATTCAACAACAAACATAAGAGAAAAATCTGGAAGTGCCAAAACAGGGGCAGTAATCATGGCTTGCTTAAGCTTATCCCAAGCCTCTTGAGTTGAAGAAGTCCACTCAAAAGCATCCTTCTTGAGCAATGCAGTAAGAGGCTGAGCAAAAAGGCCATAATGTCGCACAAACCTCCTATAGTAACCTGTCAATCCCAAAAATCCTCGAACCTCCTTAACTGATCTTGGATAAGGCCAATCTTTGATACATTGAACCTTGTCCACATCCATAGCTACACCCTCTTCTGAAATAATGTGACCCAAATACTGCACTTGTTTAGAGCCAAAATCACATTTAGATGATTTCACAAACAACTGATGTTGGGCCAACAGTTGAAAAACCAACTCCAATTGCTTCAAGTGATCCAGCCAACTCTTAGAGTAGATGAGAATATCATCAAAAAATACCAGAACAAACTTCCTAAGATAAGGCTGGAAAATACTGTTCATGAGGTTCTGAAAAGTAGAAGGTGCATTAGTTAGCCCAAAGGGCATAACTAGGAACTCATAATGCCCTTCATGAGTTTTAAAGGCAGTCTTATGAATATCTCCTTCAGCCATTCTAATTTGGTGATAACCAGATCTTAAATCTAGTTTAGAAAAGTAACATGAACCAGTCAACTCATCTAACAACTCTTCAATCAATGGAATGGGAAACCTATCCTTGATAGTGACCTTATTCAATTGCCTGTAATCAATGCAGAACCTCCAAGACCCATCCTTTTTCTTGACTAATACCACAGGAGAAGCAAAAGCACTGTTACTGTCTCTAATGATACCAGCTTGCTTCATCTCAGCCACAATCTTCTCAATCTCATTCTTCTGTATGGCTGGATATCTGTAGGGCCTAACATTCACAGATTGTACACCTCCTTCCAAGGGAATCTTATGGTCTTGCAACCTCGCAGGTGGAAGACCCTTTGGAGTTTCAAACAAAACAGCATACTGTGTTAACAGTTGCTGTAATTCTTCAGGCAAAGCAGCAGCTGATTTGTTAAGGGATTCTTCTTGTAATTTGTTCAAAAGGGTCGTCAACAACAAAGTGCAAGTGCCCTTAGCTGATCCATTTATTTTATTCACTTGCTTCTTAGTAGCCATTTTCACATCACCAGCTACAATTCCCCTTACTGTTTTCCAGACATTTCCAATAGAAAAGGTCATAGTCAAGGCAGAAAAATCCCATATAATAGGGCCCAACTCCTTTAACCACTGTACACCAAGTACCACATCACAACCAAGTAAAGGCAATACCAAAAAATCAGTAGTTTGCTTCAGACCTGATGTTTCCCATTGGACTCCCTTACATCCTTCTTGCACCTTCATTTTATCACCATTGGCTACGATCACACTGGATCCTGTGACTGGTTGTGTGTTAAGTGCTAAATGCTTAACTAAAGACAACCCAATAAAGTTGTGTGTACTTCCAGAATCCACCAACAATATCACCTTAGCATTTTTAATAGTACCAGGAAGTCTCATAGTTTGAGAATCTGAAGTTCCAAAGAGAGCATGAAGAGAAATTACTGGCTGTACTTCTCCAACAAAATCTTCAAGCACAGGTTCTTCCAACTTCTCCTCACAATCAATAAACTCTTCTGCCACCTCAGTTGACTCCTTCATATCCTCAACAATCATTTGGTAAATTTGAGATCTAGTACATTTGTGTCCAGGAATATATTTCTGGCCACACCACATGCATAAACCTTTCTTCCTCCTATCATCTCGTTCTTCTCTTGTAGGTAATCTGGTTGGTTTAGGTCCAGCAATTTCAGGACGAGAAGTTTGTGGTCTGGTAAACGAATTAGGAAAAGGTTTTGTGTTTTGATAATTTGGAAAGGTCATTTTGGGAGTAGGCAACAAAGGAGGCAATTCATTTCGAATAGGTAAGGTAGGAGTAACATTGGAATAAGGTGGGGAAGGAAGTGGTTTAGGTGAAACAAAAGGTTTTCTAGGAGTGTTGAACACAAGAGACTCCAATTGTTTGGCTAAGTTTAAAGCATGACTAAGGGTTTTAGGTAGGAACAGTCTAACATGTTTAGCAATCTCAGGCTTAAGATTACTAATAAAGATACTCAGTGCATAATCATCAGGCAAATTCAACAGATTCAGTAAACCTTCAAATTCTTCATAATATTCATCAACAGAGTGTAATTGTCGAAGACTTACCAAATCTAACATTGGGTCAGCAAACTCTGTATCATTGAACCTCACTTGCATCTCCTCCAAATATTGAGACCACTTGATCTCAGTCAAGACACCACGATTCTTAACAAATCGTTGATGCCACTGCAGAGCCTTTCCTTCCAGATGCATCATCACCACACGCACCTTATCACCTTCCTTAGTTTTATCAGCTTCAAAAAACTGCTCCAATTTAAGAAGCCAGCCGCGGAAGTCTTCTCCATCAAAACGAGGACATTCTAGCTTGGAGTATCTCACGATTGGTTTAACTCCTTCAACGAACTCCAGTCGATCTTCCTTTAGAGCCTCAAATGTAGCATTGCTTTTAGCAGATTGTAGAACTGATTTTTGTTTCAAATCAGAAGGAGTAGCATCTCCAGATTCATCGGTATGTGATCGAGAAGAATCCATACGATGCATAATCTGCTCAAACATCTGTCGCATATCCGCTCCCATAAGATCTATCTGAGATTGAACTTCTGCTCGCATCTCCTTCCGTAGATTTTCATTGCTGTTAGTCACCTCAGATCTAACTTCTTCGATCTCCTTATGAAGTAATCCCAACTCCTTCTGCAATCTCGTGGTAATACCGTCTGCCATGGCCAAAATCGGAAGCTCTGATACCTGTTGATACACGCAAATTACTGGTTAAGCAAAAGTAACTGCGATTATGAAGGTTTTTCTTGAATTCTAGAAGTTGAGAGGGAAGAAGAAAAGAAAATGGATACAGAGGTAGTTACAGAGAGATAATTCTGGAATATGGCCAACAATGAGCCATTCCTCTTGTATTTCTGTATTTATAGTCATAGCTAAGTCAGTCATTGCTGACGTGTCAAAAGTAAGAGTCTGACATAGAAAACAATTAACAGAAAAGAAATCACGAGTAACAATTGAAGCGAACAAATTGCTTCCTACTCTTCCTTGCCTAGCAATTGTTGGAATCTGCGTGTATCACTCTTCTTAGTTTCCGGTTCTCTTTTATAACCTAGGGTTTCTCTTGCAAGTGTCTTCAAGTTGGGCTTTCCTTAGCTTGGTAGCTTCTTTTTTCTTTTCTTTGTTGAATGGCCCTTACGATGGTTCAAGAAAAGAGTGGCTGATTGGGCTTTTGTACAGGGCTTGGCTTGGTTAGTTTAGGTGGTTTTAGTGTTTTGGGGTTAAAAGTTTCACATTGCTTGATGCATGGGGTTTTCATGAGTTAGGCTAAGGTTAGGGTTAAACAGGGCTTAGTTAGGCTAAAAAGGTTTGATATTTTGGGCTTTAGAGTTAATTTTAAGGTAAGGGGTAAGAATAAGGTTAAGGTTTGGAAAATAAATGAGTTTAGGGGTTTTATGGATAAGGTTAGGGTTCAAGGTTTAAACACTAAATCCGACTATTTTCTTTGATTTACTTGCCATTTTCTCAATTTTTTTCATGATTCTTGAATTTTCTACACATGAAGACAATTTAATTAAATTAGGAGGAAATTACATTAAAATTTTAAAATTTAAACAAAATTGATGAAATAAAATACTCTAAAAAGTGTGTATTTTAGAGATTTATCACATATGTATACAAATATAATATCTTATGTATATATAAATATATACATATATAAGAAATGTAGATATTATTTTACATTAAAGTTTGTATATATATATTGTAAAAACAATATTTATTGTATTATTACATTTATATAAATATATATAAATGTTATTTAATTTAAAGTATATGAAAAGATATATACTAGGTGAAAATATATATATTATTAATATATAATATATATTTATATGATATATAGTATAAAATACCATATGATATAATAATAATATTATATTTATAAAGTTTAGTTTATAAATATAATATATAAATATATAAAAAGAAACAGAAGGAATCGGGAAAACCCAACCCCTTCCCAGCCAGAGGCCGACGGCGACAGCAGCCGCCACCATCGGCTAGGGAGAGAGGAGAAGAGAGGAACGCCACCGGCCAGAGGAAGGAAAGAGGTTGCCGGCGTCGAAAAAGGAAAGAGGAAGGAGAGAAATCGGTGGAAGCCAAGAAGGAAAAAAAAAAAGGAAAGTGGCAGTGCCGGTCGATTCGGCCACCACCACTGCAACCACACCTTCGGCTGAGGAAGAGGAAAGGGTAGGAGGCCACCGGTGAGGAGGAGAACGGTGGAGGAGGAAGGAAGAAGAGGGAGAAGGGGTCGAACTTATTCCGGCCAGATCCACTGTCATGCCATCGAGCTGGGCTGAACAGAGACCACCAGCAGCTTTGCCGTGACGTTGGCCAGCTGTGGAGCCATCGAACCGCCGGAGAATCGGCCACCGGAGGAGAACTGATCGTGAAAGGGGCTGACTGGTCTGAACCGGTCTGACCAGAAAAGGAAAAAGAAAAAGAAAAGAAAAGAAAAGAAAAGAAAAGAAAAAGAAAAAAAGGAAGAAAAAGAAAAGAAAAAGAGAGAAAAGAAAATTTTTGGGAATTCGAAAATTTAGAAAATTCGGCAATTTACGAAAATTCGGTAAGAAATTTTTGGAAATTAATTTTGAGTGATTTTTAATAAATTATGGAAAAAATTCTAAATTTTCAAATTTTAATTCTAGAAAATCACCCTCGATGACCGAGATGATGGAATCAGGAGAGGTGAACATGGGCGCGACGTAATGAGGCAGTTGCCGACCTGGGACAGGTAAGGGAGACATGTGCAGCCTATAAGGATATTCGGCATACATGTTTTAAATATGCATTTAAATTTTTATAAATGCTATTGATGATGATTGGTTGGAAATTTGTGGTGATTTACCGGTTGAATTTATAAACTGTATTTTTCATGCAGGAGGCTAGCCAATCGGCTGCCGTTATACTGTCGAAAATTTACCGAAAATTATCGAAAATCATAATAAATGATTTTATGTCACGAGAAACGATTTTCAACTACGAAAATCGAGAAATCAATTATTTTTCATAAAATATGAATATACTGATGTTTAATTATAAAATATTCATGTTTTCGAGAAGTGTGGAAATAAATTATTGAAAATTCTCTCAAAGTGTAAGATTACACGTAATACGAGATAAAAAATAAAAAGACACAAAGTGAATATTTTATTAATATTTCTTCAAATATTCACTCGATTTCATAAATAATCTTTATGGTTTTAATTGTGAAAATAAATATTTATAGAAATTCCATAAAGGTTAATTAAAGATGAAAAAGAGTATTTTGAGACTAGAAGTCTCTACACGTGTTTATAGAGGAAAACATGGTGACAGAATTGTTGAATTTGGAAAATAAATCTTTTATTTTTTTCATAAATCATAAAAATATTTGATTTGAACTCCGATAACTTTGAGAATCATGTTTTGGAAAGAAAGCGCGGAAAAGCGTGCGTACATGTTTACGGTGAAAAAGAAATAGTTATGAGATTTTATTTTACAGTGTGATTAATTAATTTATTGTTTTCACCATATGGAAAATATGATTTATGCCTTTATGAAATATTTTGAAAAATGTTATTTATTTTATTTATTTCATATAGGTGAGGATATGTACGTGTGAGCCTGATGAATAATTGTGAAATATTTTGGTTTACTGTGTTTAAAATCCATAAAGGCTATGGTACGGTTTTATACTGTTTTGAGACTTAGGCCCCGAGTTTCATGCATCGTACTATTACTGTTACTGTCACGTGGCTGATTGACCTGCTAGTCATCAGCGTCCCGGATGTCACCTGGCAAGTGTATATCGAGGACACCCTATAGATCATGGCCATAGATCTCACTATATACTGTGTCCCTTCGAGGATGATGATTACTGTGTCCTTTAGTGGACGAAGATAGCATGATTTAATTGTAGGGTAATGCCTAGTCTCACTTACTGATTACTATTTACTGAAAGGATTTATTGAATCCTATTTACTGTACTATACTGTTTACTGTACTGTTTACTAAGCAAAATTGTACCAAAACACTGTTTTATTGAATTATGCTGTTTACTGAACTGGTAGCTAATGAATACTGTTTACTAAACTGAAAGCTACCATTTAATGTTTACTGAACTGAACCGTATCAAAATACTATTTTAATGAATTGAAAATTACCGTTTTACTGAACTGTAAGATACGGTTTACCGAATTGTAAGGTACTGAATTATTAAATGGTAACAAAAATTACTGTTTATCGGAAATGATTTCATTAAAATTATTTATAAAATAGAAATAATTAATGAGCGAATTATCCAACGGTTTTAGATATTTACGAATCACTGTACTGAAGGAAACAGAAGTAAACCACTGTTTTACTACTGGACTGTCACGTGTTTTAAACCATACTGAAGTGAAGGGAAATAAATGGTTTAATCTATGGAAAATGAGTATTTAAGTGTTTTGAGAACAAATTATAAAATACTCTCTACAGTTGCTTCTAGGTTCCGGGACAAGACAGGTATTTCAAAATACTTGCCTTATTCCATCCGGATCCCTAGCCTACTGTAGTATCCTCCTACATATGAGCCTAGAGCCCTTCTAGGAAAATTTGAAGAAAGTGAAAAAGTTTTTCAACATATAGATAGCTGAATATCAAGTGTTGCATATAACTCTCTTATTGAGTCGTGATTTGCTCACCCCTTAATTTTAACATTTCAGATTTTCAAGGACTGAGAATCTAACATATGAGGATCTCAGCTGCGCATTTAGAGACATTGCAACAACTCAAATAAATCACGAAAGGTACGATCATTTATTTTTAGTATTTAGACTTATCTACAGTACTACTTTCTTGTGAACTAAGATAGGGGATGTAATTCATATTATAATTTCATATGAAATTGTTTAAATGTAACTAAAAAGTAAAGTATCACAGACAGCCCAACCGTCAAAATTGTGTAAAAACATGTGTATTACTGTGTAACTGGACTGTTACAATTGGCCACCTAATGACTCTAAAAACTGGTTTACATTTTAAGTTTTGGGTTCGGGAGTTCATTTACGTGTAAGGAAAGTTATAGCACCCTTACAACGCCCGATATTGGTACCATTTTAATCTTGTATCATCTAAGTCTTAATTATATGGCCTTTAAAATTTATTATTTTTTTATTGTTTAATTATTGAAAAATCTTTTAAGAATCCTCCATCATTTTGGATGAACTCTTAAAAGACTCTTCTGACCTCAAGAGTATTCAAAGGGTACCATTCGATTCTCCTGAAAAGGCTCCGTCATCGGAAATATTTTAGAATTTTATTATTCCTTAATTTATTTTTTATTTACTTATTTCATTACTTTTATCTCTTTATTTATTTTAAATATTATTTTTATATATTTTTTTAAATATTTTTAGGATTTTGGTATTTAATATTGAGAATATCTCGTAAATTTTCCATTGTTCTGGATAAACTTAGAAGAGCCCTCTCACCTAGGAATTCTTCAAGTGTTACTCATTTGCAATCGCCTTGAGGATTCCATCATCGGAATTATTATTTTATTATTTTTTTAACTTTATTTATTATTTATTATTTTATCTTTATTAGAATATAAATTTCATTATTTGTTATGCTTTTATCTTTATTTATTATTTATTTATTTATTTTAAAAATGCCTTCTGAATCTTCCATCATTCTGGATAAATTTAGAAGGATTCTCTCACCTAAGAATTCCTTGAGTGTTGATCGTTCGTAATTGCCTCAAAAATTCCATCATTGGAATAATTTCAATCTATCTCCATATTTTATAATTTATTAAATTCCTAATATTATATGCCAATCAAATTAATTATACAAATTATTTTTTTATTTTATAAATTATTAGATTTTATCAAATTATTATCAAATTAATATTGTTAACATTATTAAAACAAAAATTAGCCATTATCAAAATAAATATTAACGTACAAATTGTTACCACATTATTTATATGTTAAACTATCAACTATTAATCTAATAATTATATAAACAATTAATGCCCAATTATATATACTAACCCAACAATCATGCATTACCCATTAATTAATTAAACATCCTTTTAGTAACCTGTGAAGGGGTTGAAACCGAGGTTGCTTCTTGGTATTTCTTAGTTGAAACTCACGTGGAATGATGAGGAACAGCGGTGCGACTGTAAACTAGCTTGATGAAGACGATGGTGATTGGCAATGTTAGAGCAGGGTTGGAACAACGATGAAGCAGAGGCAGGCTGCAACGCAACAGGGCGACAATGATGATAAAACAGGGGGAGCGGCAATGAGCGGAATCAATACAAGGAAGCTTGATCGAGCAAGAGGTGGAAGTTCCATCTTTGAAGCAGAACAGAATGGAGCAAAATTGCAGCCAGTAATGATGAAGATCTGGCAACACATGGGCAAGGATATAGCAACCGTTGGCGACAGCAGCAGGCGGTAGTGATGAAGCAACAAAACTGGGTTCGGCAATGGTACGGTGTTGGGTTTGGTTTAGTTTTGAGATGGGTAAAAGTGTAGAAGTGCAAACGGGTAATGATAGCAGCAAACAAGTGACAAGTAAAGATGGTAATGGACAATTAGATTTGCTACTGTATTGGGTACAAGAAAAAGATGACGGCTAATGGCAGTAAGTTGGTCAATTTTTATTTTTTTCCTCCTCCCCCTTTTTTAAGTTACGGGGTTTAACTCTTTTTTATAGTCTTAAACTTGTTAGAGTCCTACTACAACTAAACCTATTCTATTAATTATCTCTTATTTTTAATATTTTATCTATTTAATTCTTATGTTAATCCTAATATAACTCTATCAAATTTAATATTAATCTAAATAATTATCCTAAAAAATCTAATTATCCTATCCTAAAATTAATTTTATTTTCTTTTCATATCTCTTCTTCTTCTTTTTTTATTATCATTCCTAAATCCTATTTTAACTTTAATTTACTAATTAATGTTAATTTTTAATCTAAAAATTCTAACTTAATTCTAGCTTAATTCTAAATTGTTAAATTAAAATACAATGTCACCCAATCCAATTAATTATTTTTATAAATTAAGACTTCGAACAAAATAAGATGTCTACATAGATTTTATAGGTAAGCAAATACAGTTTAAAATATATATATTGATTTTTTAGTAAATTCATACTAAATAAATTATTGATGTTTGAAGGTGTACGCTTGTCAAGCTCGGTGTACACACGAAATACGGTGCATGCGTGCGAAGTTCGAATTTCACGTATTTTGAACTTTAAATCAGTAAGATAACTTGAAGATGCCACGTTTTATCAAGTTAAATTAGAAAATAACTTGTGTAAATTATGCTGATCTGAGGCTATCATGTTCAAGGTGTGGTAAGGTGCTAAGGCGATAACTTAAGTTGGGCTAGGTTCGACGCATGAGTTTCGAGCAAAAGAGTTAGTTATATTATATAGGCTATATAGAATTGTTAAATTGTATGATGATACGATATAGTATGAAATTGAACATCAAATTGGTAATTATATAGTCAAACATTAAATTGTGGAATTATTGACTACGTCGGATAGGTGGTGATGATCTAGGAATTAAATAATTTCAGTTTATTTATTTGGGAGTAGTTTTGAGAGTGGTAACATTGATATTGCAAGAGTTCAATAGTTGGATAATTTTATAGTATTATATTGTTAAATGTACGAGAGATACTAAGAGTTGAAATGATAAATTGTATAAATTATGGTATGAATGAATTTAAAATTGGTTTAGTGACTCTAAAGTTGAATATCAAGATTTGAAAAAAAAATATAAAGGAATTAGATATGTAATGATGTTCGAGTGGTCAAATGATCTTGGTTTTAATATGGAATTGTGTTTGAAATTGGTAATATTGATATTTGCATGAATTGTGTATAATCATATAGCCAATAGCGTATATGACTTTTAGGAGATTTTATAGCATTGTGAGGACATAGTAGCCAAGTGAGTCATGTGAAAATGAAGGAATGATATGATTGTGACCAACTACCTGATATGTCTATAAGATAGCTTTGTATAATGATGAGATATGACATATTTGACATTTCATTTTAGAATCATGTTTTTGCATTTGCTAAAAGCTTGCATCTCATATTTTAAGTGTTTGAAAACTATGGGTTTTTGAACATGCATGAGTTAAAGTCTTGAAATTCATTTGATTGGTTTTGAATAAAAAGGGCATATGACATAATGCATATGCACTAGTGGGTTTTGACAAAAAGCATTTTGTAGCTTTCATGATTTTGAAAATGAATAAGTTTGAACCAAATGAATTTCAAAAAAGAAGTGAGCCTTTGATTTGAGAGATTTTGGCAAAAATGACATGATATGATAGTGCTAATAAAGCATCAGTGGATTGCCTAAATGGTAATTAGTGGCTTGTCTAACAAACATTATGGACAACTTCCGGTTCATACCTAATCAATGGAACTGGAGACTAATAGATCTATGGCCATAAGTAATGCCCATTTCAGGAACAAATGGCTTACTGAATATCTACAATGAGATATGTCTATATAGACAAGTGAACTCTGAGTCGGGCAATAAGCCCTAAATGTTAATCGGAGGAGTGGACATTAAGCTAGGTCTCTATATTGCTATTGTTTTAATTTGAACAATGTTTTATCAAATAGTTAACTTTGAGTCGGGCAATAACCCTTAGACATTTATTAGAGAGTGCTTTATCGGAAAAGTATTTTATTGAATAGTGAAATGGTTTATCGAATATTGATTTCAAAGATCCTACATGATTTGATAATGCAGTTTGCATATTTTGCTACCATGTAATAGCTTAGACAAGTGAACTTTGCTAAAGTCTTGTTTTTGGATCTTTGATTTATGACATGACGTGATTGGAAATTATGTATTGATTTTGAAATTATGATTTATAGATGTTTTATGCACAGTGGATCTTGAGCTTGAGCAGAGTCTCAACCCTTGTGACTGATTTTGATTATTTTTTTATAACAATGATTATTTACGAAATGTTTTCATAGTGTTTTGAGTACATCAAATTTAAAATGAAGAAATTTTAATAACTATTATACTTTTACTCATTTAGTATGTGTTGTACTCATTGCATAAGAGTTTAAAACTGTTATTTATATATATATATATATATATATATATATACACACCGCATTGGATTGATATTGGATATGTAATGAATAGTGTGGATCAAGATGAAGAAATTTTAATAACTATTATACTTTTACTCATTTAGTATGTGTTCTACTCATTGCATAAGAGTTTAAAACTGTTATATATATATATATATATATTGCATTGGATTGATATTGGATATGTAATGAATAGTGCGGATCAAGATGAAGAAATTTTAATAACTATTATACTTTTACTCATTTAGTATGTGTTGTACTCATTGCATAAGAGTTTAAAACTAATATATATAAATATATATATAGATATATACCGCATTGGCTTGATATTGGATACGTAACGAATAGTGTGGATTGGTATTGGATATGTAATGAATAGTATGGATTGATATTGGATACATAATGAATAGTATGCTGAATTAGATATGAATGGACATTGTGAATTAATATCGAGATAAGTGAAATATACTATAGATTTAAGTTTTATTGACAGACACCAAGGACAAGGTTAATAAGGTATTTCAAAGTATCCTTCCATCATTGTCCCAAAACCCTGACCCACTTAGAGTCCTAAGGACATGATCTTGTTAAAATTTTAGAAGTTATCGATTGAAATGGTAAATTATGATTGTAAACTTATAGATTCATGCATTGCATTTATAACAGTATGACTCAATTTCTACACTTATATAAATGACTTATGGAGCTCTCGCTTATTAAAATATATTCTAACATTTTTCAAATTAAGCATAGAATTGGAGAAGTTTTTCAGATTTATCCAAAGTCCATTAAAGCTAAAATATCGTCCCAACTCCCTAAGAAGATTATTTTTGCATATTTCGGTAAAATAATATTTTTGTATATAATGATAATTTCAGGCTGTTGTTACAGTACTATAGAACGTGATGTAGACTGAAAGAATAAAATAATGCTATCTAAATTATGCGTATTATGATATGAAATTAATAATTTGTGGTAGACATTAAGATTATCCAATATGATGTATTTGTAATGAGTAGTTGTGGATATTAGGATTATGGATCTGACATATGATTGATGTGGACTGCAAAATGATTACTATATTTGGGAAATATGAAATTATTGAAATTTACAGGTGGATTGAATTAGGGAAATCTCTTATTTTAATCATGGATATTTTCAATATGTTTTCTAGAAAGAAAATATTAGTGAGTATTGTTTAGTAACTATACGACACCAAATACAAACTATAAAACAGAAAGAAATAATTTAATTTGTAAAATTGTAAGATAGTAAAAGTGTAAGTTTGCAAGTGCAAGTCACGACCTTCGGGTCGTGACACAATTGATCTTAAATCCAATTAGGTTGACCATTATTTACGAAAGTTTTATGGGTCTATGGACTTGGTTGGATAGACTGTTTTTAACTGAGTCAATCATTAAGGGTAAAATTGGAAGATTTCTTTAAGTATAAGGGTATTTTGGTAATTTCACATGGGAGATATTTTAAAAATACAATTCTCCTCATCCTTCCACCATCTTGGCTAGCCATGACATTCATCTTCTCACTCCTCCATTGTCAAAAGCTTAAGAAGAGAGAGAAAGCCATTAAAACATACTGAAATCGAAAAGCATACTGAAATCGAAAAGCATACTGAAATCGAAAAATCTCTTCTCCAACCCTATCTAATTTTCTGTGCTCTATATCTTGGTACCTAAATCAAGGCCTAAAGTGGCCATTTGCATAGTGAAGCATTCTCCAAGCAATTTAGTCAAGGTGAGGAAGGTTAGAAAGCTTAAGTTTTTTTTATAGTTTCTTGATTATTTGTCGTGTGTTTCATATGTCTAAGCATGTATTTAAGCTTAATTCAACTTGGAACCAAGAATTTACCTCCCAAGGGTTTCGGCCAAGCTTAGTGAGCCATGAACATGATGCTCTTTCATATGGAAATGATGTAGAATTTATGTAGAACTAGTATATAACATGAAATTAAGCTTAAATTGAAGAAATGTGAGGTGTAGGAAACTAAAACCCATTTGGCCAAGAGAAGGGAAAGTAGAAATCATGCTCAATTTAATGTATTTTGGGTTTTAGAATAATGTATAAATTCATACGAGATTGTAGCCTCAATCAAAACTGAAAACGGAGGTGTTTTATTGGTAGTTATAGTGTAAGCACTGGTAGAAAAGAGACTGAAAATTAAAGCTGCAGCAAACAATGTATTAGTATTCAATGAGTTAAATATTCTTTGTAACTGAAGTGTGGTGAATTGACTATGTTTGTGTAGTAAATTGCAGCTAAGAGATCAAAAGGTGATACTGTTGCTAACGAACGGAACAACAAATATTTAATAGGTAAGGGATATATGTATGAAGTGTAAGGATACTGTGTTTGCATGGATTTTACAAATTTTACTTTTTATGAGATTGGAAATGATGGTTTGGTTTGAAATTGAGAAATGGAACTTGTGGTTTAAAGCTGTGTTTTCCTGTGGGAGGTTGGGATAGAAAGTACTGTTATGCTATCGAAATTTCTTAAACTAACTTGAAAACTCAAATTTATCACTTGGCATGATTTTTAGAAATAAAAGAAAATGGCTATATGTGTTTAAAATCTAAGCTCCCAAATAAGACTTTATGCATATTAAATTTGCAACTCAGTCTTCGAATAGATTTTTTCTAAATTTTACACGTTTCTTGATGCATGTATATTTTTATGTCTTTGTGGTACTTAAATAAATATTCTGAATGCTGATTATTGATATGAGAATATTTTGTGATTTTTTATATTTGGGTATATTGATTTCTCGAATTTGATACTTATGAATTTATTCAAGATATGATTTACTGAATTTATCTCCGTAAACAAATCTGAAATGATTTATAAATTATTTTAAGATTGCTGGCCCCGTAGCTACCTGTAGGTACATGCGTTCCCGTTCCGTTCTGATGTTGTTGACTTTAGCCTAGTTTCCAGCTTCCACAGTTGTCACCTGGGTAGTGTACACTGTGGCTCGGCCCCTCGACTATAGTCATACATCTATTTATATTACATGAATCTATTGGGTGAAGCCAGTCTCCACTGTATTTTCGCTAGAGTGGTAAATCACTGGTTAACATAGATTCAGGCACTCCTAGATTTGATTTGTTTCCGATTTTGTTTACATACTAACTGTGCTTTATGATTAACAATATGATTTATGAGTTATAATATGCTCTATGATTCATATCTTCTTGAATTGTTTATACAAAAGTGATTTATATTATTTATGAAGCATTTTAGAAATAAGTTTCTGAATGTTTATGAAATGGTTTGATGCAAGCTATCAAAAAATGTTTACTGAACCTTATAACCAAATTAAATATTACTAAACTCCTTATAGTGAAATTGGATACTCGAACAAGTGAGGTGCTTCAAAGCATCCTTCTGTACTCAACTTGGTTATCTAATCCACTATAGTATCTTTTTTGAAAATCGTGCCAAAGAAAATTAAATCAAGAATTCTTTGATTTTCCGTGTGAAAAGTATGTTATTTGAAATGTATATAGGATGTGTTGTATCAACTTTCGTATATATATTTCTTACTGGGTATAAGCTCACCTCTTTATTTTTCCTCCCAAATTACTTGCAGTAGATTTTGGGTCTGCTTTGGAGGACATGATTTTGGTATCCCTCAGGCGATCATCTTATATCTGTTGAGGTATACAAGTTATCTTTTATGTATTCAGACTTTTATGTACAATGCTATTTATATGTAAATAGTACTTGGGATGAAAAAAAAAATCTTGAAGTAATGTGTTAAATGAAAATTTTAGCCGATTATGTCCATCTTTTAATATTTCAGTATTTAGGATCCTGGGTAGGTTATGGTGGCATGAAAATGATAAATTGTTTTGAATATATGTTGATACTACAGACGGCCCAACCGTAAAGGACTAAATTATGTGAAATTAATAAAATATTCGATATTTTGGTATGTGACAGTCGATCAGTCCACATAGCCTAGAACTTTATTACATGAGGATTTACCTAGTCAGTTGGTCAAAAGTCAATTCAGTTTAACCGTTATTTATGAAAATTCTTACGACCTTGGACTTAATCGTCATTTTCTAAACTGTTGCATGTTTTTCAAAACATGCATAAACGATTAAGTTTAACATGCAGATTCTTACCATTATCGTATTTGGCTTTAAATATCGAGTCCGCCAAGTTTCACCTCTATCGGGACACTGAAGGCTAGTAGGGTCCACCTTCTAATTCCCTTTCATACGTACAAGATAATTAACATTTTAATAATGATAGAATATCTAGTATTTCTAACTTTATGAATAGTAATTAACAGTAATTAAAAATATGTGATCTCACAGCACGGGTATCTTCTAGTGTGTATGTGTGTATATAAAGAATTCATATTTATAGTATATGCATATTTGCAATAATGATTATTTTGGTTAATGATAAAAATCTACCTACCTCAAAATGTTTGTCTAACACTTGAAAATTGTTAAGATATATTTTTAATTGCTATTTTAACATTTTGTTTTTGTGCTTAATTATATTATTTATAATATATTTTCATTTTCTATTCTTTTTAATATTTGTTTATCTTATGTTTTGAATTTTATAATTTTATAATTAAATATTTAACTCTTTTATTATTGGATATCTTTATTATATTATATGTATTTTATAAAAAATTATTATCCAATATACAGTAAGTAAAGTTTTTAAACTCCACAAATAAAACTAAGATGATAACACATATTACTTATAAATATTAAAAAAAATAACTAAAGCAAAGGTATGTGTCATCACACCGTTTGTAAAGTTTAAAAACATCACAGACAGTATATTGAATAATAATATTTTATATATATTTTAAACATATAAATTATATTATATCATTCTAAATATTTATAAATTTAAATAATTAAAACTAATTTGTGCATCACACGAATAAAAGCTAATTGAAATAGAAAGCAACACGTGAGTTGCCTGATTAAATTTGTGATAACCATTTTACTTTTAGAAGTATCGCATAAATGATATTAATGTAAATATGCATTAAAATTCACATAATGAAAATTTAAGGACATTTATAGCAATTTTTTTTTTTGTTCATAGTATTTATATCAGTTTACAGCGGAAAAAAAAAATAAAAAATAAAAAACTAAAGGCAGAGAAACCGCAGCAACGAGCTTACTTGTGGTTATATATTATAGTGATAGGATGGGACATGGCGTGGGATTATGGTAGCTATTTGACATTAATTCCAAAATGGTGGAGGTAGCCCCACAATTTAGAAATAGCAATGATGAAGCTAATTTTGATGGGAGTTGAAACATCATCATAAGGGTTGGAACTTTCCATCGTCCTCGCATTTCTTAGCTAGTTGGGATATATACTGCAGAAGTTCCAGATAGAGTTGGCTTCAATCAAATTTCAAATACAAGAAAAAAAAAAACAAAAATAGGAGCTAGGCAGCTAATTTCAAATGTACTTTTGATGGTGGCAATTGGCAAAGGCAACCCTAGCAGATTTTCAGAAAGGGAGCACCAATATCAACATTACCCTTTTCCTTTGAAATATATATAAGTTAATTGTCAATCTGCAGTCAACTGCCTAAAGTTGGTTTATAGATGAATACTAGATAGAAGAAGGGTTTTGTGGTTTATCATCAGGATTCAGGTATTTAGCTACAGATTTATCTCTATCAAATAGCATTAGCAATAGGTATATGGAACGTTGTTGTCACTTTTTTGTTACAAAATAAATGTTTCTAAATCATAGTATCTTGTCTTTTAATGCAAGGTTCAATATTGCACGTAAGAATTATACCAAATCATCCGCCAAAAACTTAATTTCCTTTAATAGCTCCAGCTAGTTTTTGTTTTTGTCCCTTATGGAAGTGAGCATGTTGATTATAATCTCCAAGCGAAGAAGCTTTGGGAGGGTGGTTGAATTGAGATAGAAGAGGCTTCCTATTTCCCTATTCCGAAAAAGAAAGTCAATCAAATCATCTTTAAAATTTGAGGCAAAGTGCTCATCGTGTATCGGTCCCTGATCTAGTTTATCACCTCACCTGCACGTGCATGATGACTCTTCTACCAAGATTGATCAGCATTCAGCATATAGCGTTCAGCTATTATATATGTTGCTTTTGTAAATTTGATAATCGCTGAATATAGAATTATATGAGAAAAATGGAGTTGATAAAAGCAATTTTATATATATATATATATATATATATATATTTATGGGAGAATGTATTGTTGTATATGTCATATAAATAGAGGAAGATAGCATTAGTATTTACTAAAGCAGCTGGCATCATATATATATATATGATGCCAGCTGCTTTAGTAAATACTAATGCTATCTTCCTCTATTTATATGACATATACAACAATACATTCTCCCATAAATATATATATGTATATATATATATATATAATTTAGTTTATTGTAGTGTAGTGTGGCCTGTGGCCAGGGGCTCTCTCTGATTCCCACAATGTAAAAAGAAGAAACAGAGGAGCCCGCACCCTCAGGCCTCAGCTTGGGCATGGGGAGTGGGGAGTGGGAATTTGACCGCCAGGTACCATCAACCTTCTCTTTTGTACCCGTGGTCATGACCATGAGATCAGAGAGTTGATAAATGCATAGATGAGGCAACATGCACGCTTGAATTAAGATTGATTAGCTGACCACTTGATTTTATAAGAAAAAGAAAAAGAGCTAAACCAATAATGTTATTATTACTCGGATGAAAGGGAATTTTTTTGTTTCTTTTTTTCCTGGTTTTAGACTTTGTTTGTTTCTGTTTTCTTATTTAAGAGCATTAGCAGACAAATCAATTCATGGACATTCTTAGTTTGGAAAGAGTTTTTGTTTAATCTTTTTTCTGTTTTTTCTGTTGCTGTAAATGTTCGGAAAAGGAAAAGATAGTGGTAGAGTTGCAATAATGGAGCAATATGAAGACTGAATTGTAGGAAGCTTAACCGTAAGTGAAACGCATCTGTTTTTGGTTAGTCTTCAGAGGCAGAGTGGCTTTCCTTCAGCTCAGCGCCACTGCCTCTGTCAGAGTTAGGCAGGAGTCAGCCAGTCTGTCTCCTCCCTAATCACTCATCGTTACAAGGTCGTATAGTTAGCTAAGCTTCAGGTTGTACTATAAACTCATACAAACGCAAGTGAACAACACAAAGAAAAAGGGGCGTCTTGTTTTACATGTTTTTTCTTCACTTCCAATCCATTTTCCTCCAAATCCAAAACACAGCACTTACTTTGTACAGTTATTGTTTTTTAAAAAGCCCAAAACCAAAAATGGCTCCTCTTTTCAACTCTTTAATTGCGGTCTCGTGTTTCAAGTTCAACGAGTTCCGACATTAGTTGTTGACACATGCAGCTGCTTGAGTTTGAGCTTCAATTTGAGTTCCAGTTTGAGGTAGTCTCTAATTTCAGTTTAACCAAATTCCGGATCTATAATCTGCCTTTCTTCTTTTGCGATTGCTGCTGACTGCCAAGGGCATTTCCTTTCAACCTCGTCTTTCACCTTCACCTGACTCCTCTCCTGTTTTTAGCTCTTCTAACATTCGGATGCTGTCTTCCCAGGTTTAATTCCTTGCTCTTTTCTTAAATTCACTTTTTCAAATGTGTTTAAGTTCATCTGTTCTCTGCATTTGATTTATCCTCTCGTAATCAAGCTTGTAGATCGGGGGAATGTTTCAGGTTTTGACATCAGTTCCTGTCCTGATATGCCCATTTTTTTTCTTTATCGACTTCAATGCTCTTAAAATTTTCATCTTAGCTTAAAAATAATTACTTTTCTTTTGCTTCTGCGCAAATGTGGATTTCATTTTCACGTTTTCCACCTCTTTTCTTGCACAATGCAGCTTTAACTGGTTCACTACTCTATCCTCTGCCTCATCCTGTCCCAATTTTGGAAATTTCTTCTTTTTTTAAAATAAAAAAAAAAGTGTCGCTTGAAACTTGAAAGAGAAAAGCTCCGGAATCGTATGACATTTTTATCTTATTTATCACACTGGGTCTGTAAAAATTTTTGTCTTAAGACTATTTTCACTTCAGTTTTTTGAATTTGATTTGATTTGATTTGATTTTTTTTTACTTCCCTTCCAGGTCCTTTAATAAGTTAGTATGATAGCAGAGATTCTTATTCCAAATATTTTCCTTCTCTTTTAGGGGACCTTGAAATGTGATAGGCGGAAATCTTATCTCCCAAAGTTTATTCCATCTAAAATATCCTTCTTCTTTCTTGAAAAAAGGTAACGGAAATACTATACTATTCATGAAAAAGAAATTGGAAACCACTTATGTTATTAGAGACTTAAAGAGAATGCCATTTTTCTTATGATAAGCAATTGAAAGAGAATTTTCTCTTGCAATAAGTATTAAGTTGTTTTTTTTCCTCTAGATAAATACATCTTGATAAATTGATTAAACTCTGAACCCACTGCCCACAATCAAGATCATTATTCAAATTCTCACTGGATGTCAAAACCAGTGCGCTTTTTAAGGTGTCTTGTGGCAGAGAATATCAAGTACTTTCTTTATTGGATGTGTTTCCCCTTCTTTTAAGAAATTTTAAGTTTCATAGTCACTTGATGTTGCCTTGCAGGGGAGAATGCCAAAACAGTTTCCTATTGCTTATGTTTCCCCTTTCTTTCAGAAAATTATTTGAGTGCAGCTAGTTAGAATTTTAGCAATGGCTGATCCTTATAGAGCAGAATGCCAAACTACATTCCTACTGTACATGTTTACTCCTTTCAGAATGTATAAACTGCAACTACTTGGAATCCAGCAACTGCCTCACTCAAGTGAATGTCAGAGTACATTCTCGATGGATATGTTTTCCCTTCCTTCTAAAAGTATACAAGCACACCTAGTTGGAATTTCAGCAACTGTTGTGTTTATGCTGAATCAAGGCCTTTTGCACATGAGCATAAATTTTCTGACCTACAGGACATGTTGGTTGGTGCAGTTAATTAATAGGTTGTCTGATAGAGCCTTAGGTATTTCATTTTTCTTTGCTCTAGGTACCTCAGATTGTTTTTTGTTTGTGTTGTGTCACCCCATTTTGTTTTGTATATTTCATGCTTGCAACGGAATAGTGTAGCATGGCATTCTTTTTCCCATAAATATTGGTTTTTGTTCTTCATTACGCAGGCTTCCTGATGTGTTCTCTGGTCTTTTGTTTGAAACAGGAAACCAGCGAGGTTACAGATGTTCCATTTTCATCACCATAATCATTGCCATATACCTTGCACCAAACTACAACCTATGAAGTTCTGCTTGAGTTCAGTGTTTTCTTCCCTTGTCATCTTAGGCATTTTTTTTCCTCTAATAATTGCTGATATAAACTCAGATAAGCAAGCCCTTCTTGACTTTGCTGCTGCAGTACCCCACCGTCGAAATCTTAACTGGACCACTACCAACCCAATATGCACGTCCTGGATTGGCGTCACTTGCACTCAAGATAATTCTAGTGTGCTTTCCCTTAGGCTCCCTGGGGTTGGACTCATAGGCCATATCCCACCCAACACCCTAGGTAAATTAGGTGCCCTCAGGATTCTCAGCCTTCGGTCTAATCTCTTGAATGGTGATCTTCCTTCAGATATTACCACCCTTCCCTCACTCCAATACCTTTACCTTCAACATAATAACTTCTCTGGTAATCTTCCTGTTTCCTTTTCCCTCCAACTCAAAATATTGGATCTTTCATTCAATTCCTATACAGGCGACATTCCAAAAACAATACTAAATTTGACACTACTTACTGGATTCAACCTTCAGAACAACAGCCTTTCTGGACCAATACCTAACCTTAACCTTACTAGGCTCAATCATTTGAATTTAAGCTATAACCAGCTTAGTGGTTCCATCCCATTGCCCCTTCAAAGGTTTCCTAATTCCTCCTTTTTAGGAAACTCACCTTTATGTGGACCGCCTCTTCAAGCCTGCTCTCTCCCTCTATCACAATCTCCTGCTTATTCTCCACCCCCAACAGCATTTCCTCAAAAACAAAGCTCCAAAAAGAAACTGAGTTTGGGAGTTGTCATTGCCATTGCAGTTGGAGGGTCTCTAGTGCTGTTTCTTTTAGCTTTAATTACCTTATGCTGCTGTATGAAGAAAAAGGATAATGGAGGAAGTGGCGTGTTAAAGGGGAAGGCTTCTAGTGGTGGCAGGAGTGAGAAGCCAAAAGAGGAGTTTGGGAGCGGGGTGCAAGAACCTGAGAAAAACAAGCTGGTTTTCTTTGAAGGATGTTCTTATAATTTTGACCTGGAGGATTTATTAAGGACTTCAGCTGAAGTTCTGGGAAAGGGTAGTTATGGCACAGCATATAAGGCTGTCCTAGAGGAATCCACAACGGTGGTAGTGAAAAGGTTGAAGAAAGTGGTTGTGGGGAAGAAGGATTTTGAGCAGCATATGGAGATTATAGGAAGGGTCGGGCAGCACCCAAATATTGTCCCACTCTGTGCTTATTATTACTCCAAGGATGAGAAGCTCTTAGTTTATGACTATGTTCCAGGCGGCACCTTATCCACACTTTTGCATGGTACATGTTTTCTTCTTGTGTTTCTTCTCTTTCCTCGTTTCAAACAATATCTACAGTAAGTTTGTGGAAACTAAGCCAGTAATGTTTCATGCATTTTGACAAAAGGCAACAGGGGAGGTGGAAGAACCCCATTAGACTGGGAATCCAGAGTAAAAATCTCCCTTGGAGCTGCCAAAGGAATTGCCCACGTCCATTCAGTGGGTGGTCCAAAATTTACTCATGGAAATCTCAAGTCCTCAAATGTTCTCCTCAATCAAGATCTTGATGGGAGCATCTCTGATTTGGGTTTGACTCCTCTTGTGAGTGTCCCTGCAACTCCATCTCGGACAGCAGGTTATCGTGCTCCTGAGGTGATTGAAACCTGTAAGCATACTCATAAATCAGATGTGTACAGCTTTGGTGTCCTGCTCCTTGAGATGCTGACTGGGAAAGCACCACTCAAATCAGCTGGACGGGATGACATGGTTGACCTTCCTAGGTGGGTTCAATCTGTTGTCAGGGAGGAATGGACAGCTGAGGTCTTCGATGTTGAGTTGATGAGGTTCCAAAACATTGAAGAAGAAATGGTGCAGATGTTACAAATTGCGATGGCATGTGTGGCAAAGGTGCCAGACATGCGACCTAACATGGATGAAGTTGTTAGAATGATTGAAGAAGTCCGGCTATCAGATTTGGAGAACCGGCCATCTTCTGAAGAGAACAAGTCAAAAGATTCAAATGCACAAACCCCGTGATTGTCCAAACGCTGCTGCATTGTGTTTTCAGGAATGCCTCCTAAGGTTTTCCCACGCAGTATCTGACCTTCTCATGCATGCTTGGCTTCTCAAAGTTATGGTGGGTGTTGTCAGTGTTGTGTGAAATTTAACTTTAATTCAGTTAGGGGAATTTTCCTATTCCTGATTTGTTGTAATATTGATTTTCAGCAATTGATTTACATTTACTTCAATGAAAGAAGTTTGTGTATCCCTTTCGATATTTCTCACTCTTTATCTTCCATGCCGGCTTAAGGAAAAAGTTCAGGTTAGTAGTTACAAGTTCAAGAATGTAAACCAGTAGTTACTACAACACCATGCTTTGTTATTGTAAGAAATGATGATACGTTTCGTTTTTAGTATTGAAAGGAGAATTGGATCAATGCAATCACTAGAAAGAGAGAAATGAAGATACTTAGACAAGAATAGGATTAATGTAATCAATAGAAAGAGAAGAAATGAAGAAAATTAAACGAGGTATTTTCATAAAATTTTCCTTAAGCTATAAGTTTTTTCTTAGGTGCAAATGAACCTTTGAAAATATTATTTTCACGAAGGGAATTAACATTGTTTTTCAAGAATATTTTGAATACACATAAACCATGAATTAGAAAATGAGAATGCTAGAGAATGATTTAATACTTGCTAAACTGAATGTAAAACTATATTGGAATGAACAATTATGAAAGTATTTGTAAGTTTCAAGTTTTAGATACATTTCTGTGAACATTCATAAATGAAAATTATTAGTTTTGTTCGAAGTTGAAGCACCTTTTCATGAATACTACATGAGAAATGGTTATGGTGGCAGACGAGGAGCAGCAGCGTGGTGATAATTTAAGAGAAAGAGGAAGAATCAATTGACAAAAAAAAATAAACGAAAGGTAAATTCGCAAGAAAGAAAAAGACAGAGGATGAGACTGCAAAATCGAAGAAAATGAGTACCTCATAAGGAGCGGATAGAATTGTTTCGTTTTTCAATAAAATATTTAAAATAGATAAGGCTAAAGAAAAAGCGTTGACCTTGGACTGTGGGCGTTAATTTTACGCAAACCCAAAAATATTGAATAAGAAAATTCTAGAAGTCTTTTCTTCATTTCTGCAGCTCTTTAATTGGCTTTGCCCTTTCTGTTTTCTCATCAATTGCCTGCTTCTAGTTCTGAATCTCCGGATCTCCTTCTGATTTGGGTGTTGGGTAAGCTGTTTATCCATCTCTCGCCTTCTCTTATCTTCTGTTTTATTACAGAATAATTATAAGCGAGAATCCGGTGGTGAATCAGGTGATTGATTGACTGTTCGCTTCGTCAATTCGATGGCATCGAAAAGGATCCTCAAAGAGCTCAAGGATTTGCAGAAGGACCCTCCAACCTCCTGCAGTGCTGGTTTCTTTCTTTCTTTCTTCTTTCTCCCTTTTTCTTAAATGCTTTCAAGTTGCCTTCCTTCCTACCACCTCTTTACGCCATTAGCATGCGTCCTTCTATGCAACCCAGCAGCGAAAGCTATCGCTTTGACGGATTTTGTACTTATTTCCCAATCTTTACCGACACATATTTATATTAATGCGTTCATTTTCATTCAATGCAGGCCCTGTAGCTGAAGACATGTTTCATTGGCAAGCAACAATTATGGGGCCTGTTGATAGCCCGTACGCCGGCGGAGTCTTTCTAGTCTCCATTCATTTCCCGCCTGATTACCCATTTAAGCCTCCTAAGGTACTTCTGTTCTGGATACTGCATCCTCTATTTAAATGTATATCTCCCCTGCCTTACAACAGTGCCAAAACTTTATCATCCTCAAGACCTTGTAAGTGAGATAAATGAATTCTGAGATGGAAATGAGCAACTCTCCATTAGTTTTAGATAGAATTGTTGTCGAATCAAACTCACGACTTCAATTGATATGTTACTGCCTGCAACTCATAAACAAATTTTCACTTTTTATGCCTACTTTGGGATTTCCCAAACAAATTTGTCTATTTTTATAAAAGTTAAAACTAAATTCGGGATAATTTTGGTACTTAACGTCGATTATAGCTTAAAAAACTGTATCATATGTTATTGAATGGTCAGAGTGGCAAAGACGATCATGTTGGCATCATTTGTTTTCTAGTTTAATTCTGGATGAAATTAACAAGAATGACAACGTGTAGCATTGAACTGTTTACTTAGAGCTCTAATATAGTAGGATTGTTGTGGATCAAGAGAGGACATGCAAATTGATTGTAAGTTTTCTGGTTAGCTCTTCTCACCATGGACCTTGTAGCAATCTGCAGCATTTCCTGGGGAAAATAACATTCTTTGCATGATGGTTTCCTTGCTGGCTTCCATGCTAGAAAAGAAATGTTGTTGATGGATTAGGAAAGGCGGTTGTAACTTGTAAGTTTATGATGAAGAAGGAGGCCAGGCCTGTAAATTGCAGACACAGAAACCATACGCACACAGACACGTGTTCAAACATTTATGTGTAATCATGCAAACTTTTACTTTTGTTGCCAAATCTCAATTAAGACTTGAGAAATATTATGTTCCTTATTATTAGAGATTTGAATGTGTCAACCTGATTATATATATATTTTTTTGTTTCAGGTTGCATTTAGGACCAAGGTGTTCCACCCAAATATTAATAGCAATGGAAGCATATGCTTGGATATTCTTAAAGAACAATGGAGCCCTGCACTAACCATTTCCAAGGTTAGTATGGTATATGCTTTTGTCTTTATAATCCATAGTTTCAATTTTTGTACACTGCTTGTATACTTTGGTTGGTAGCATGATTCAACTCGTGGTTCTATGAGTTTCTTGTATTGGGATCAAAGTATGGATGTGTTGATCATCTCTTGGTTGGTGCGGTAATATCTTGGTACACTTATTTATTGATGCATGAAGGAGCACCTTGCTATTGATGGCTTCTTTATTTGCTAATTCATACTGTAGTGGATTGCACCACCAATGTTGAGTGCTTATGAAGTACACGGTTGTGAATTGCTCTTAGATAAATACTAAAACTAAAAATTTAAATTGTGATTGCATTTTTCTAGTGTTGCTTTTATTGCGATGAATACAGCAGAGACCATTGCTTTCATTATAGTTGTGATTTTGGTGTGGGTTTTTTTTTCTTTGCACAATTTGCTATGAAATGTAGTAATTATAATAATAATCATAAAAATTCATATTTTATAATTTTTAAAATAGTTTATGACTCTTGCCTTTTATTTACTTGAGATAAAATAATTAATTTTTTTTAGAAATTTGCTCAAGATAATTAGGAAAAAGCAAATGTTGAGATAAATAGTATGATAAATAATAAAAATCAATATATTAATTATTTTCACCTCCTTGGACTTAACCCGAAGTTTGGACCATTAATTGTTATTCTTTATGGGGAGAGATCAAGTTCAATATTTGATTTCCTATTCCATTTAAACTCCCTATGAACAACTAAAAATAAAGAAAGTAGGTTGTTGGCTTCTTTCTAATCAACCCTATTATGTGTTGTAGGTGCTGTTATCTATTTGTTCTCTGTTAACGGACCCAAACCCGGACGATCCACTTGTTCCTGAAATTGCTCACATGTACAAGACTGACAAGGCTAAGTATGAAGCAACTGCTCGAAGCTGGACTCAGAAGTATGCAATGGGTTGATGGTAATAAGTACCCCAGCAATGCCCAAAAATAAAATGGAATTTTCTAGCTGTAATTTCATTCAGGTGAAGGAAAAGAAGTATGGTAGAATGATAACACTCGTTATGTTTTTGTTGGGGATGCTACGTAAACGTTCTCGAGGTGTTCATCATGATTTTGTGAATATTTATTTGAAGGACAATAGAGGGAGAAAACTGTAATGTAATGGTTGCCGTGGTGTTGTCAAAGTGAATGGTCTGCTTGCCAATCTCTTTATGACGTACTTTTAAGTATATGGTATGTTTGAGATGAAGAAATAATGCTTTAGTTGCAACATTGTCTTCCTTTAGAACTGTTGTACAACTAGGTGTTACAGGAAGAGGTCGTCTTATCAACATCATTCATTCAGTGCTTTTATATTAATTTTTGAATAAATATTTTAGATTCATAAAATAGTTTAGTATAAAATTATGATGTTCTATCAACAAGAAAAAGAATTCTTGAAAACAGTAAATATAGCAAAAGAACCCTATTGTGAATGTAAATATCACTAAACTTTTATGTCTTCATTCAGTTTTTTTTTCCACCCCCTCGTTTCCCTCTAAATTATGTATCCCTATCTCTTTATTTTCATTTTATTCATCGTTTTGAAGTCTTCAGGGCCGTCTTGTGTGTCTTTGTCTCCTGCTTTCCCTTCGGAAACTCCGGTGCTGGTAGCTGAATCTTCTATGAATTGTTGCAGGGGTATGATGCCTGGGGAATTTGATAAATTTACCATTTCGATGGAAAGAAAGAGACAGGAAAAGTCTGGAACTGTGTATGTTGAATTAAGTCCTTTTTCTTCAAGTTTATAACAACATTCCTCAAAGTTGCCTTCCCAAAATGCTAAACATTTTGTTCAGCGCAAGGTGTGTTCCAAGTGTGAATCTTCAAAATGTAGTTATAATGACTTCAGGGGAACGTGGTGAAAATGGCTCAATCAAAGTTGAAGTTAGGTTGTTTGGTGGCAAGGATAATCAAGCATGAAAAGCATGGCGTTAGCAGATGTTGAAAGCTCAAGAATCATTGAAAGAAGTGAAGCTTTCAGCTGCTTTGGAAAATAGGGAATGAGATTTCCATGGCTCTTGCAGGAAAGAGATGCGTCATGCTCATGCATGGCCCCCCCAAGGTTGAAAAAAAAAAGAATCTGACGTCTTGTCACTGAACTCTCCAATTGTTCAGTGAAAGAATGGTGCATGTTATGTTTCAACATGGTTTACCCCTATCGAGCTTAACTTGATTGATCAGCTTAGTACAGTGCAAGCCATAGAAGGATCGTTGTCTAAGCAGCAGTAAACATAAATCATGAAAAACATGGGCAATGCTGATTTTTAAAGTCTGATACATCAGTGAGAAAGAAAGCCATCAATTCAAGGGAAGAATAACATTGTTATGACATCTGCCTTCACGTACTGTTTGCTTTTTACGGATGATTTAAGTTTGCAAGGAAGACATTATAGCCTTGGATTTTGGGAGTTAATTAGAGAGTAATGTGGATGGATCGCACACTCCGGCCCCAAGGAGCCCATTAATTAGTTAAGTGCATGCACATGCATTATGCATTGCATTTGCATATTAAAAGCGCATAGTCCCCAAAAAGGCCAAGGAAGAGGAATTGGCATAGTGTATTAGTGTATTTTTTTTATTTTTGAAAGGCAAAGAGTCTAATATTAATAAGAAAAATACAACGTTGAAGGATTGAAAATTAAGCACAAATTATACTGAAAATCAAAAGTAAAAAGATAAATCTAGAAGTCGAAATAACTCTAAATTTAGCTAAACCATCGGTAATGGAGTTTTGTTCCCACAAGATATGAGAGATACGAGCAAATTTTATTTTTGATGTGAGTTGCTGGATATAATTGGAGAATTTTTGTATTAGAGTATGTTAAATCGCTTGTTTGACAAGCAAAAAGGGGCTTCACGTGCTGCCTCTTGACTTTGCTTCTTCAAGGCAACAACCACCTAACACTGCATACTTTTGCAACATTTTGATTGTTTAATTCATTTAAGCTCGATTGTCCTTGCCTTCTTATATAGTAATATACGATACTGAGGTTATGATTTTGTTTAACATTGCACATATTTGTCTTCATTTACATGCCTTTATTAAATTAATTTGGAAAATTAGTATATGCACATTTGTCTCTATTATATGTATGCGTACTGCGTATGCTGTTTTCTGCTGAGATTGTTGTTTCCGAAGCATTCTGACGAGAACAATTCTTTTTCTTTTAATAGCGAAATATAGAGGTTTACTAGTTAAGTATAATGTACTTAGAAGGTCCTCACTCCTCAGCAAAAGAAACATGACCAGATCTTATTCTGCAGCAAGGGAATCTGTAGTTCGATACTAAGCTAGCTAAAAGGAATTTTTGTCACAGCCATGTTTTCCTTAAATTAGAAAAGGTTGCTCGTTCGCTCAACGACTCTTTCAACACTCGAGTATGGTAGATTGTTAAATTGTTTCCCTCCTACAAAACTTTTTAAATCTGATCTCACCTATACCATAATATTATCATGCATATTGACTGGGAAAAGATGCTTAACTTGGGTAGCACTGCCTACGTATTTTCCTTTCACAACCTTCTTCAAGTCCAAAAGGTATCGTGTGGGAAGTGGGAAGGCAATTGCCAATTGATGAGTCAAGTGAAGTCGACGCAGGCGACAGGAGGACTCACATTCACGCATCTCAAACCACACTTTGACAGTCAATTGAAGATTGTCCAAAACCGAAACCAGCTAGCTTTTTCTTTGAGATGACCACGAGCGGAAGCACAAGACAGATGGGATTCATCTCTGTTGCGCAAGAAAAGTCGTCAAACTATATTTTCCGCTCTTTTCAAAATCTACATCAATTTGTGGTATTGATCCGTCTTTCAAGTTTAACCACACACCCACCATCACTCGACTTGTTAGCAATTGAACTAATTGCCCTTCTTTTAATTATGCTTGTCAAAGAGTAGAGTTTATGGAAGATATAATATAAACTCTATATAATACTGACATGTATGATGAGAATTTTGATTTAATTCAAAATTTTAATATTACTTTAATTAATTAACCAAAACAAAGTGAGAATGGATGCTGGAAATGGAAAAATGAGAAGCTAGAAATGGCATTTTTGAGTTCCCACACACGTCAACTGAGGAGGGAGGCAGCTGGATTCAATGTTCCGTCTCCTTCCCGACAATGACCCACAGCCCCCAAGACCAAAATTACCCCCAACCCAACGTCAACCTTCTTCTCTTCTTCTATATATGTTCGTCTTTCCTCGCAAAACTTTGCTCTTTCCTTTGCCCCCCTCTCTCTTTCTCATTTCCATCTTTTTCACTTAAGCAGAGAGAAACCCATCCACGTATAACATTATTAACTTCTCCAATCCAATCCTTTCTTCTAGCTCTGTGTTATTCCCGCAAAAACCCCATCTCCATACCTTCACTCTGCTTGTTTTCGGTTTAGTCTCAAAAATATTATTGCAGTATTACTAAACCAATATCCATATATCATACAAATACTAGAACAGAGTTTCCACTCCGCCTTTTTTCTAATCAGACACCAGTAGTATCTTTAATCCATCTATCTCCTTCCTCTAACTCCAAATTCCTGATATATACAATTTCTGCTTTATATTTCCATACCATTACCATACCATACATACATCTATATGATTAGACACACTACTCTTCACTCTTCCTTCTTCGCTCTTCATCAAGCTTAAGTTTGGGATCCAGCCCAATCAACTATTTTGCTCCACCCTACTCCTTTACTCCATGATGAGCACTCAGTCGCACGACTCGAATGCCGTCATGGTCAAATTCACAGAGCACGTCGTGACCACGAACAAACCTCCTCCACAACCAACCAGAAACATCCCTCAAAAGCTTCTCAGAATCATCCTCCTCGATGCAGATGCCACCGATTCTTCCAGTGACGAAGAACATGACCAATCAACACCAACTACAAGAAGAAGACGCAAGTACACCGTAAGGAGAGTGAAGAAGTACGTAAAAGAGATCAACTTTCAACCACTATCCCCACCATCATCAGCAAGAGAAAGACCATCCTCGCAATCTGACGTCACTCGCCGTAAAAAGTTCAGAGGAGTCCGGCAGAGGCCATGGGGACGCTGGGCTGCCGAGATCCGAGACCCCACCAAACGCAAACGGATCTGGCTTGGCACTTTCGACACCCCTGAGGAAGCAGCCACCGTCTACGATAAAGCCGCCCTCTCGCTCAAGGGTCCTAACGCCGTCACCAACTTCCCCATCCCAGTTTTGAAGGAAAAGGAAGCCGCAGTTGACCAAAGTCAAGACAACGGCTTTGACGCCTCACCCTGCTCTTCGCTCTCTTCTCCTACGTCGGTTCTGCGCCACGAGGAAATAACGGGCTTTGACGGCCTGCGGTACCTGGATGCTGACGTTGACGTTTTCGGCTTCCAGATTAATGCTCCCTCCTACCCCATGGATCTCTCCTTGTTGGATAACTTGTTTGCCCAGGAGCAGGACGATGAATTCCCCGACTTCAACGTCGACGATTTCTTGGTTGGAGAATAGCACCATTTTCTCATAAACTTATTATTAAAGTTATATAATTTTTTGCCCAAAAAAAGGAGCGGTATATGAGTTCGTCGTAGTAGTAGTAGTAGTAGTATAGTAGAGTACTATTTCGGTGAGTGGAGAAAATTTTGTCGATTTTGTTTTGTTTACTTGTCCGGCCTAGCTAGGTGGAAGTTGTTGGTGATGTGGCGAAGCATGATTGGTCAGACGTTATGCTGACCCGATTTCTATACTACCCACTTCTTCGTTTGTTTGGTTGGATTGGATAACTATGAACTAATAATGGATGGTCAAACTACGGAGTTTACTCTACTATACTACCCACTTCTTTGTTTGTATTGTGTTCTGTAGCTGTAATCTCAAATTTTATGTATTTAATTTTGAGTTTATATACGATGTATTCATAGTATATAATTTTTATATATTATCGATTAATTATAAGATGACATTTCATAAATGAACAAAATTTAAAAGTGCATAGATTTTTAAAAATTAATTTAAAATTTTTGTTAATATTTATTTTTAAGAACTTTTATATAAAGTGTCATTTCATGATTAATTGACAATATATAAAAATTATACATTGTTAATGCATGATATATAAAATCTTGGCTTAATACTCAAATATGTCCTCTACGTTTGTCACAAAATGAAATTAAGTCATCAACATTTAATTACATGAAAACTAGTCCTAAACATTTTAAAATAATAGAATTAAGGATATTCGTTAAATTCTTTTATTTTTGTTACATTGCACACTAATAAAATTTAACGGCGTTAGAGGGAGTTAATACAAATGTTCTTAATTCTATTATTTTAAAACGTTGAAGACTAAATTTCATGCAATTGAACGTTGAAGATTTAATTTTATTTTGTGATAAATGTGAAGAACATATTTAGATATTAAGCCTACAATCTTTAATTCTTTTAGGTATTTATTACGTTTAGCAGGGAAGAAGATTCTATTGATGTTGATAGTAATACATCTATAGTTACTAATTCCTATATAAAAATAAGACTATATATATACACCAAAGAATAAATAATAAATAATACCCACTCTTTTGTAAATATATATATATATATATATATATATAGTATACAAATACTAAACTACAATTAAAGTATCCAATCCAACAAAACAGATAAAAAAATTTCGAACAAAATTAATTTTAAAACATTAAAATGAAAGAAAAAATTTGTAATTTAAAACAAAAATCTATTTCAATAGTAAAGTAGTGTTACGTTGAAAATTCAGCGAATGATACTATTTGCGATTAGAGAGGGGGAGACAGACACTCGCTTAAATGTCACGCCAAGAAATGAAAATCGAATAAAAAATAAAAAGAGAGAAAAGAATAATCATTGATAACGGTGTTTCTGGTGGTTTTTTGGTTGAATGAGTCTTCTTCGTATGATCGATTCTTCTTCTGTTATTGCAGCTGCGGCTTGTAATGGGCTCCACGGCAAGTCAGTGTTGCTAAAGAGTGACAGAGACAAGATTAATCCTAATAATAATAAATATCGGGGGAGAGGAGACATTATTTGAATATTCAAACGTTGGAAATGTGTCTAGAAAAGTAGCTCCCCCTCAATGCCCTCTGGCTGAGGCTGGCTGCTTCCATGGCCCCCACCCGCACCGTAATTGGTTGGCCTAGCTAGCTTTGTGGAATATTCGGAATTCGACTTGCTTCATTACCTCTTTTTATCTCCTTTACCAAATTAATTAATACTCTCTTATCCTTGTTTGTAATTAATTAATGATAAATAGGAAGATAAGCACGACTTAGATGAAACTTTTTTGAAATCACACTCCTAATTTTTTTAACTCACTAAACTATCTTTCCACTACTATGTATGTATCTAACTTTGTTCTCACTATTTTATATTTAGTTTCAAAAATGCATTTTTACCAATTAAATATATGCAGATCTATTTTCAAATAATAATAATAATGCCAAATTCATAAAAACTATCAGCTTTTTCCGAAACTTTTCTAAATACAATTATGGAATGATATTGGGATCGATTCAAATTGATAATTACAATTGATTGATTGATTTCTTATTTATTAGAATCGTTTTATAATTTATTTTAATGTCCAGATTTTCCAACACAATCAATTCCCCCCCCCCCCCCCCCCCCCCCCCCCCAACTTTTTCTTTGTCTGGCTAAATGTGATGATTTACATTATCAAACAGTTCTCAATTGGAAATGTTGAGCGGCGTGTGCCAATGGAGGAGTCATGTTATAGCAAGGTGGAGCCATGCAACCCCTCCCCAAGATTTTTAAATTTTTTTACTTGTACTGTTGTACATATATGTAATATAGATTTTAATTTACCTTTGGCTCCTCCAAAAGAACAAAAATGTCTCCTCTCCTCATAAATCCAAGAAAAAATCAATCTTTATAAATATAAGAGTTTAAATTTTAAGACAAAAAAAATCAATTATCAAATTTTAAACAAATTTCCAAAGGATATTAATATCATTTTGTACAATGAAAAAAATTATTTGATTTTAATTTTCATGAAATTATTTTATGGATGTTATTAATTTAAACGTTGTATGTTAGATATATGTTAAAAAAAACTAGTTAAGCATTTTTTTAATTGTTACAGTCCTATAAAATATTTTAACTTCACTTACTTATTTCTTATATCCTAAATAAATAATATTAATTTTTAAACAAAATACCACTTAAAATTCAAAAAAAAATAATTAATTAATATAGTTTAAGTTTTTTATTATTAATTTTTTAGATTAACCTATAATTGTGAAGAACGATTAAGTTAATGTATATTTTTTTAGTGATAGATTAATTAATCTTATATCAACGATTTATACTGCTCCATTTTAAAAAAATTTTATTTAGCAATGAAAATTATTAAAATAAGGTTTCGAAACAAAATGAAATAAAAGTTTCTTACTGATAATTTTTATTCTTTACATTGAGATAAATTTTATTAAAACTTTCAACTCAAATGATTTTTTTACCAAAAATAATCATGCACTATATTAAATAAGAATATTTATTTTTCCTCCATTCTCAATAATTATATTTTTTTCTTTTCATACTTCAATTTTTTATCTGTATATGTTTGTTTATGGAATTTCTTATTTCACTTATATATTTTATATTTTTGGTAAAATAATATATTAGATGCAAAATAAAAAAATTTTAAGCTAGTCATAGATTTAATTGAATAATTAATATTTTTTATGCATATGGTTTGGCCCTCCCCAATCTGAAATCCTAGCTCCGCTATTACGGTGTGCCATGATTTGAGGTTTGCTCAAATAACTGGTTATAAAGCTACATGCATTAAAAAATATAAAAATTAAAAACTTCTCTAGTGCGAGAAAATCCTCTGACTTCTCTCTAGAAAACTACCTTTTACATCCTTTCTTTCTTTCTGCTCCTGGAATGGAGAATCATGACTCCACCCTTGTTGAATGTACAGAGGAAGAGGACCTGAAAGCCAGAAGCGTAAAGTGCACCAAAAATGGGGAATTTAAAACCCCTAAACATACGATGGCTGAAAATCAACATTCCAACAGATCTTATAGAGACTCATTAATGGGAAATCACAGGGAATCCAATCTATCTTTCATTATTCAACCTGGGTTTGTGGATAATGAATCGGATTCAGAGGAGTAAACGATGGCTGACATCCCAACAATATTACTCTCAAAAAATGAGAAAGAAAGAATTTGTGCACCATGGAAAAATGAAATCATCATCAAAACCTTTGGGAAGACAGTCGGGTATAACTTCTTATACCCAAGATTAATCACCCAATGGAAGCCAACCGGAAAGTTAGAATGTATTGACCTTGGGCACAACTTTTTTGTCTTCGGATTTTCCAACTTAGATGACTTTCACAAAGTCATCCATGGTGGTCCTAGGTTCGTTGGACCATACTATCTGACAATGCAAATCTGGGAACCTGGCTTCATCTCAGAGAAAAATTCTAAATGCTTTACAACTGCTGTTCGGGCGTAAAGACTGCAAAATTTCGTACTATATTAGTGAATGAATAAAAGACATAGGATAAGCTAAGCTTTGAGATGCACCTTGTAATTGTTGTTATTTCAAGTTATGAGAATGGAGTTTCAAGTTAGTGAAATTATCAAATAAATGATTTATACCTTTATGTAATTTAGAAATTTTATGGAAGAGTTCAAGAGATATATAAGAACAAATAGATACATACGTTCTACAATATATATGTATACTTGTTTTAATAGAACAAAGGATACAAGTATACTAAAGGAAATATAGTATACATAAACATTAAAATATTTAAAATAAAGTAAGGAATATATATATATATATATATACACATACATATTGAGTATTAAATATGTGTGTATATATATATTGATATATGTAAATACATATATAATAGTTACAAATATAAATATATATATATATATATTAGTTATGTAACTATAATTATATATTATATTATATAAATGTAGATATTGGTAATAAGAATAGAAATTTAAAATAAAAACAAATGCAAAATATAAAATAAAATAAATTATATTATATGCTTAGTGGAGTTTGATGGGACTTTTCCCATCAAACCCCACTAAGCACAGCTACCATAGCTCATCAGGATCATCACCATCGGAAGCTTATTTGTGAAGCTATGAACAGACAATGAAAAAGAGAAGAGAAGCATAGAGACGCAGGAGAGAAAGAAAAGCTGAAGCAAATCGGTAAGAGAGGAAAGGTAAAGCCGAAGGGAAAGGAGAGAAGGGAAAAAAGAGAAGGGGACGTGCAGATGTTGCCTCGCCATTATGAGCAGCAAAGGACCGAAACAGTGCTGCGTGAATTCCTGAAGCAGTATTTAGTGCTATAGACGGGGTTGTTAAGGGTTAAGAAGGGAGACTATAATGGGCAGCTGAAACAGAGGGAGTTTAGGTGTGTAAGGGATAGGTAGATGTTACATTTAGAGTTATCTTGAGTAACTACATAGGTGATTCAAGGGTTGTGATCAGAGCTGATATTGGGGGCTGAAAAAGGGATCGACACTTGCTGGAAACAGAGATTGCTGGTCACGTGCACCTTTAGTAAAAGAAATAAATAGATAAATAAATACAACAGCAAACAAATTTGTTGTTCTTCTCTCTTCTCGCTGTAGGAGCAAAATCAGAGCAAAGAAGTGTTAACTCTTCCACCTTGGACAGAAACAGCACAGTAACAGGGGTGACTGAGCAGTGGCGTTTGTGGTTGCTTTATGTGGCTGAATGCTGGGGGTTCGATGATCATTTGGAGATTGGTTTAAGCAAGGTTCAAGAGCTTTATCCCTTGGCTAAGTCAGGAGCTCCGGTCTCCAACATTTGGTTGTGTAGGGGACTTTTAAGAGCTAGATCATGGCAAAAATAAAGGAACCCTCGGTTGAAGCAACAAATAAAAAAAAAGGTAGCCATTTGAGTGGCTAACCGAGAGGGTAAGAAAGATCTCTTTATGTAATAGAACAAATATATATATATATATATATATATATAAAATAAAATAGGTGTGTATATATACATTTTATAAGATTTTGCTGAAGAAATGAATAATTAAATCAATGTGGCAATTATGATATAGGTGCTGTTAGTGTGAGCGACAACAACTTGTGAGATTAAAAGGCTGACAAGGATGTTTTAAAGGGTTTTCAAGGTAAAGTAAGGCTTTGTAATGTTTTGTTTAAAGTCTAAGTACATATATATATATATATATATGTCTAAATGCATATTATGGATATGATGATATTGGGAGATATGCATGGATGTGTGTGTGTGTGTATATATATATATATAAAATATAATTACATGTCGTGTAGATATAATAAAGGATGAATATGGTAATGTGTATATATATATACGTATAAATACGTGTATAAATATACATTAATATGAGAAGTATTGTTGACGGTTGATACATGGGTATACTAGAGGATGAGAATGATAATAGAGGTATGGACATATATATATATGTATATATATATATATATATATCATGATAAATCAACTTGTTGACATATCATTAAAATGGTATATATATGTATAAATACATATGCTCATGCATAATGTATATTTGTACAGAGAAAGAAAAAGAGATGAGCATAGGTAAATAAATATATATCTATAATATATACATATTGGAATATACATATAGATATAAACACATAAATGTTTAAACATATATATATGTATATAAGGACTCGTACCATGGGTAAGTCGAAATTGACGATAAGGAGGTAGCTTTAGATTAATAGTTACTCGAAATTAATAGCATTTTTCTAAGGTCCTTATTTTAAGTACGTGATTAAGCACAATGATGTAAACTTATCGAAATGTTAATGGATTATGTGTAGCGAAGCGGAACGGTGTAAAGGTTTAGTACAGACTCAGAAGTGCGAGGAGGATAATTACTAAGCCTCGAGGTAAGTGGGTTAAATAAACCATACTAGTATCATCTCGTAAGAGATGAAAGTAATCTTTATTCAATAATTATCTAATTTTATATCAAGTTTGGTGAAATACGATGCAAAAGACTACGAGGGTAAGTCTTGGTAAGATACAAGTTGACTTGATGTGTTCGTGAGTAGTATTCTTCCGGAATAGAAGCTTATTTGTGACTTGTGCATTATGTGTATGACTTGTTTATGCTTAATCAGCATATAAAATCGTATAAATTGTCGGTGCCTGCATTATGAGAAATACATGTGAATTATTTAAGTCGCATCAAGTGAGCATGTTAATATATTGCGATACTTTGAGAATGTATATGTGAATTATGTACAATATATACAGCTCACGATGTTGAATTCATGGACCTCGATTAGTACCTAGTTGTATTTGTCGAAAACTAGGATAATGGAATTGTATGATAACTGAGGTGTATATGTGACTCGAAGACTTGAATGATTTTAGAACATTATCTCTAGAAATCATGCGCCGAAATGGCAACTGAATAAACTCAATCTTTTGTACCGTGTAAGCCACCTCTAGAGAACTCAAAGGAACTACGTGCTACACAGATTCTTCGAAACTGTGGGAGCCACCTCTAGAGTCCTTTGAGAGCTAAGTGTTACACGAGTTCTGATGAACCATTAGAAAGCATGCGCCATAGAGGCCAATCCGAAAAAACTCATTCCTTTGTACCATGTGAGCCACCTCTAGAGAACTCAAAGGAACTACGTGCTACACAGATTCTTCGGAACTATGGGAGCCACCTCTAAAGTCCTTTGAGAGCTAAGTGCTACATGAGTTTCGATGAACCATTAGAAAGCATGCGCCATAGAGGCCAATCCGAGAAAAACTCATTCCTTTGTACCGTGTGAGCAACCTCTAGAGAACTCAAAGGAACTACGTGCTACACAGATTCTTCGAAACTGTGGGAGCCACCTCTAGAGTCCTTTGAGAGCTAAGTGCAACATGAGTTCCGATGAACCATTAGAAAACATGAGCCATAGAGGCCAATCCGAGAAAAACTCATTCCTTTGTACCGTGTGAGCCACCTCTAGAGAACTCAAAGGAACTACGTGCTACACAGATTCTTCGAAACTGTGGAAGCCACCTCTAGAGTCCTTTGAGAGCTAAGTGCTACACGAGTTCCGATGAACCATTAGAAAGCATGCGCCATAGAGGCAAACCCGAGTAAAACTCAATCTTTTGTACCGTGTGAACCACCTCTAAAGAACTCAAAGGACCTACGTGCTACATAGATTCTTCGAAACTGTAGGAGCCACCTCTAAAATCCTTTGAGAGCTAAGTGCTGCACGTGTATTGATGAATCATGAGAGATCATATGCCAATGAGACAATAGATAAAACGATTGTGACTTGTGATGTTGTAACTATCATTAGATAAGATGGATATTATACATACGACAGTGAATTGGAATAGTTATCGAACTTTACTTATATTATGCTATAGCATCATGTACTATTTGAAATGGTTAGTTATTTCACGCTTAACCATATCGATGAAAGGAAAGAAAAGGATGATATTGTGTGAGTTAAATATATGAAGAAAAGTATGAATGAGCGTATACAATCTGTTGTAGATTATATGATAGTAGCTAATCTTGACAGAGTGCATACATGATATTTTATGGAGTTCATGCATGTATGATCATATTTTACGATATGAGCCTAGTCTGTATTTATTTAAGCTACTTACTGAGCCATGGATTGCTCACCCTCTTAAATTTAACATCTGCAGATCATACGAATTGATATCCAGCTCAGGCTTCATATAGGCTCTCTCGAGAACTGTACCTAGCTGTGGTACTCGTCTATGTTCTCCGAGCCTTGCTTTTGTGCTTTTGAGGTATACAATGGTATATCATTTTGATAATTATGCAAACTTTATTTTCACAGTACTAGGAAGTAAATGGGATGTAACTTTGGATCGCACTAGATTATTATATAAATTTATGTGGTTATCGAGTACGATCCAGGATAATATTATTTTTTGAAATACGTATAAATTGTAAACAAAAGAATGTGGAATTACTAGTGAGATGGATCTTGAGAAACATGAGATGCATGATTGTACGAATTGTGAAAATTAAAGCTGGCTATATTGTGAAAGTTAGAAATGTATTTTTAATGCAGGTGATTTTACTAGGGAAATTGATAAAATACAAGGGGGAGGTTTTCGACCCATTTCTTTTGGGATAAGTGAATATGAGACTAAAATAGTTATATTCACCTTGAGATTTATAATATAGCCAGAGAAATAATATTATTAAGGCAAGATTTGGTTTAATTACTACACTAACACCGAATACAAACCTAAATAGAAAAGAAAAATTTAGTTCGTAATTTTCTACATGAAATAAGGTAAGTGTTAAGGGAACGTCATGGCCTTTGGGTCGTGACATTGGGTGAGACTCCCAGGTCTCTCGCTTGAATACTTTGATAGAAATATCTTACAATGAATCGAAAATCAATTAGGAACACTCTTAAGAGTGGATACATGTACTGAACAAAATTCACGTGGATGTTACGCTCGAATTTGTATTCAAGTGGATTTGGACAGGCAACTAATCCCGAAGATCAGAATAGGCAAGCTTCTTCAACCATTGTATTGAAGGAAACCGAAACAAACACGCAGCGGAATTTAAATCATTCGGCCTCCACCAGGATCGATTCGGAGAGTTGCTTGATTAGGGTTTCGAGATTTTACCTAACGTTTTCTCTGATTTTCTGTCGTTGGTCGAGTCACAAGCAACAACTTTTCGTTCCTGCCTCTATGGTATCCACACGAACGGATCTCACGACTCTTGAACGTCTCACGATCAGAAGCCTTAAAGAGCGTTTTTATTTTAACCGAATTGCTAGCTTCAATTAAAAGAATATTTTGTTTTGTTTGAAAGAAGCTCTAAAACCACAGAGAACAGGTTTCTCTTTTCTGTTTAATTGTGCGGCTCTGTTTTAGAAAACACAAAACATCCTTTTATAGGCAGTAAATTTTACCCTAAAATTTACTGTCAAACAGAACTCTAATCCTACTTAGAATAGGATTAGTTATATCCTTAATCCAATTTAGAATAGGATTAGTTATATCCTTAATCCAATTCAGAATAGGATTAATTAAGCTCCTCATTGATCCGTTCTAAGTGTGCGACCCAATAGGTTCTCAAAACAATGGCAATGACAAAATTGTCACAGGCAATGAGCGGTATCTAGCAACACATCATTGCTACCCATGTAACGAGAATGTCAATGACTCGACATAACCTTACTCGTGATAGATGTTACCGTGTAGTCTAATCCCTTTATCCTTTGATGTCTTGATTAGACACAAGTCATGGAATGTGTCACACTTGTATAGTCTAATCAGCGATTCTTGATTCCTGAGTAGACCAATTAAACAAATAAAATCAATATCTCATATTGACTTATTCGAGCACGGCCATGCATTTCTTAGTCTCACTCTATCAAAGGGCCCAAGACATCACTCTTGTTATATAAGAGGGATAAATCCTATCTTGATCACTCAACATCCCTCTACATAGATCAAGGCATACCCAATTACTACCTTTATAGTCCATCCTGTTACGAATGACATCTAGCAGCATTAAAGTATGCAATTCTCTATGTTGGGATCTCTGATGATCTCAAGTCAAAAGATCACATACACCATCATCACTATGAGAATCGCTTATGACACTCATATAACAATCCATGTAGCGTTCTCATGGAGGGTCGATCCAGTACATAGTTCTCTAACATGTACCTATGTGATGACTTGATATCCTATATCCATGACAATGGTCATCAGTCAACCACATACTAGTCTTATCGTATCATTGTTATCCTTGTTTACAATAATACTTGACTAGGGATATTTTAAGAATAATGTGTTATTACTATTCTAAGGACATTATCATATAAGATTACATTACGTAGTTATAAGACAAATATAATAATGAACTATAATAAATAAAAATGTCATGATACATAAAAAAATGCAAAAGTCAATCATCTAATGAATGGTTCTAAGGGCATAATCCAACATGTATATGAGGGGGTAAACATCTGTTTTGATTGTAGGCTAGTTGGTCACAGGAAGGAAAGATGTCCGAACAATATATCTTGTGATATGGAAGAAATTTTTGTTGAAAGCACTCAGGAAAACAAGGAATTGGATAAGGAACAAAAAAGCATAGAAGACAAATTTGGTCCTTGGATGGTAGTGAATCACAAAAGAAACAAACTAAGTAAGAACAAAGTAAGTATCTTATGGGTAAATATATATATATATATATATTTATCTTGATATATCTTCTGGAGAGCTTCTATACAAATCCATTTTTTCTCGTCACACCCAACTCTTTTCGTAATTAAATGTTTACATCACAAATGAAAATGAGTTTACAAAAAAAATGGATGTATTTAAAACTTTCTTGTATTTTCTTATATTATTAATATGGAATTAGTCTTCCTTTGACTTTGATCTGTTACTGGTAAATGCATGGAGGATCAACCCGACCCAGGACTTATTTTTGAGCATGGTCATGCATGATCAGAAAAGTTTAACTGCTCTTTTCCTCCTTATTGCAGGAGCCAAAGATCTTTCTCTGATACATGGAATAATTATAATTACGAAGCACATGCTGAGCCTAAGCTGCAGCGCAGCCGAAGGTGGATATTTAGGGGGGCTGATGGGCGCGGTGATTCACAATATTAAAGGTCCCACGGCCACGAGTACTACTTTGCGTAATAATGATTTGATAATGGAATTTGAATTGACATTGAAGCTGTACACCGGCGGCTGCAATAAAATTCGAAGTGCTGATTGCCTGTTAATTACCAAGTAGAAGGGGTTTGTCTTAATTTTCACATTGAAGATGTTGAGGGTTAACTTGACAATTACTAACAATTGAGTGGAGGACAACCGAAGCAGGATCAGAAGTGGCCCCACGGTTGGTTACCTAACTGATACGAAACGAAATCTGGCCATCACCACCGCCCTACAGCTCTAAACAACACAGCCGCCTCCCACTATCACCCCATTATTAATTTATTTTTGTTAATATCAATCAAACAATAAAATCAATATCCCAGTCCCATTTAGTTAGGGAGAATGCTGGCACACGCCAATAGATACTATATTCATCCAACCATCGCATACTGTTTATACCAGCAAAAATCTGATCTGAATATAATGTACCTCTCCATTGACTTTAGGTGTCACCATGCACCACCCTGCTAGGCCCAACCACTCTTCATTTCATATTTGAATAAAATGCCGAAGAGGGAAGAAAGCGATGTTGAAATCGGTCCATATTGTTGCGGGGTCTTGGGGATCACTTTGGTTTAGTCAACAAAATACAGCTACTGGAAACAAAAGGCTTACAGTCCGAGGGAGATCGATAATCAGTCAAATATGAAATATGAAGAGAGAACATGATCGGAAAACTAGACTAGAGTCTAGAGTGGACGTATCCTAATTAGGGAAGGGACCTAGCTTGGGTGGCTCAATGCGACTGATTCTTTCCTCTCCATTTGCCTGAAACACCAATTCTAATCACTATGCTATTGCCATATATACTATTACTATACGTCAAGACAAGGACTGAGTTAGATACCATCATGGAGTATCAGAAAATTTTCAAATTTGTGAATGTTACACTTACTGCAGCTCCCATAACTTTAAATAATAACAGCTAGTGGTTAGTAGAAGACGGAAAGTTGCCTCAAAAATCCTTCGACTTTCCTCAGTTGACCTTGACCAAACTTCAACTTCTATTGCATACTGCATGTCTTAGCCGCAAGAAAAATCAGAAGGATCTAGGTGCTCTTGAATTCTTAATTAGGACAAAAGTTGTTCACGATGGTCTTTTTTCCTTTTTCCTTCTTGTTTCAGAGCATGCTTATTTTTTATTTTACTAATTTCATTTTTGTTCTGCATGGAAATTTCGCTAGCTTTTTTTTTTTGTTCATTGAGCAAATTTCACTATCTTAGCCGGTAGAAATTTCGAAATTGAATTAGCTTATTATATCTAGCTAATTCATTAAAAATAATTATTCTATACATCACCGATGAAACCAAAAAGAAACTTTACCAATAATATATAGAATAATTATCCATTCATTAATTACTGGAAACAACAAGCTGTCAATAACCAATGGTATAGTATTTATTTTCCTTACTTTTCTCTTAAAGCTTCCGCATCTGCGGGCAAACTTAGAATCTAAACTAAACGTTTTTAAGGAATCACTACTCAAAAAAAAAAAAAAACATTTGATTAATCTAGCTAGGTTAGTGGATGGAAATGGAATGGTGCGTGAGGCGTGAAGACTGAAGAGCACATGGGAAACGAGAGGGGAGCAGTCCGGGGTTTTAATTTTTAGGTTTGGCTTGGAGCGTCCATTGACGAAGAGTTTTGTTCCGTTTCGTTCCGTTCTTTGAAATAATCATCACGAAAGCGAAAAAAAAGGACATAAGTCTTGATTTTCTAGACGTTTGATATATATAATCAGTTGTTTTGAGCCTCAGTGAGAAATGAGTTTTAACTTCCTTTGAAAATTACGTAATACCCAATGCAATTGGGCGATAAAGGAAGTGTGCGTGGACTGTGGTTGTGTTGTCACAGCTGAAGATGGAGCTCTACTCTGGAAAAACAGATTGGGTTTATTTAGTTGGGTTGCTAAATTTTCCTGTTTTGGGCCAGAAGATAAATGTTCATCCTCAACCTTATCATTTGAGCCAGCCTAGGCCGGCGTGCAGAATGCAGATACAGATTAGTATAAGCACTAAATGGTGCTAAATATTTATTTACTTTTCCAAGTAAATTAATGGGTTCATTTCAAGTAAAAATTATAGAAGAAACTAAAACAAAAAGAAACCTACACATTAAAAATTCCTTCGCAGAAATATAAAGCTATATTCATTATTCCTCTATATATTTTGGTACATTACAAAGATTGATTTGAGTTTACAAAAGGATATAAGGGAGATACATAAATGGCTTTTTTTCTCCATCTCATTCTTTAACTGCATGCACTCATCTCATATATTATGTACCATACAATATGAGCAATGTTCGATATCGATATATATATATATATATAGTACTTATATATTAATATATTAGATTACATACGGTTTGAACTTTTTTATTTTGTTGAAACTGTAGGTAGCTAACGGTATGATCATCTGATTGCATTATTTTTTTCCGTAGACAGACAGAGGGATGGATGGATGGATGGATGCATGCTTGAACAATAGTCTGAAATTGAGATCAGCTTTTCATGATCAAGTGGAAAATCATGGATGCCACCATTGATAGAAATAAAATCCTGTTGGATGCCGACAACTTCATTGCACTAGTACCACTAGTGTAATTGGCTGTGCTTATAGCTGTCATGTAAAGGATTTATAATGTTTAGACGTCTTTCTTTGATTAGATAAAGTAGTGCAGCTAATTAAGATCGGTCATAGATTTTGGTTGTACCTGAAAAGGTCTTACACCCATTGGTAATTGCGTCGGCGACAACTGAAACCTTAGCATTGTTAATAAATCGGAAGTCTCGTTTTACTGAATGAATACAGTCGAGCACATCCTTGGTCCGGTTACCGCATCCGCCCTTCTGACAATAATCCGCCAATGCGTTTTGCTCAACATTGATCAATCCATCTAGCGTTAGTACTTCAGTTCCTTTGCAACCGCTTGTTTCCTGTGAGTATATATACTCAAAATTACCCTACTTAAGATCCACTTTTATCCATTGTTTCTAACATATTAATTCTACCAAATAATTAAGGAGGGTAGAGGGTAAAAACCAAACCTGGTATGTGCGCAAGCATTCGGCGGCACTTATCCAACCCCAGAACGGACTCAAATTCACATGTTTTGGTATGTCTGTCTTGTCTGCAATCAGCACGTACCAGGTACAAATTTATACGCATCCGTCAGAAATTAGCATTTTCCAAATAATAAGGAAATGATGAGCAAGCTATAATAACTACTAATACATAATTAACACGAGATAAAATTAGACGACGCTAAGAATAAGGAAGGCATGAACAGTTAGAGACTTAATTTGAGCTGCGGCATGGCCAAGCAGAAGAAGAATTCCCATTAATGACCAAACAATCCTGAGCTTTTCCATCTCTTTAATTTCTTAGACGCACAAAAGCTTCGTTATTGTTTGGTTTGACACCTTCTATCGATCCAGTAATTATTAATAGGAGTGATTAGAGTCAATTTTCAATTCTTTGGAGAACACAAAATAAAATAAAAACATTGGGAAACATAGTACTATAAGGAATACATAATTTTGTTATTATATTTTGAGTATATGCTTTGATGTTCTCAAAAAACAAATAGTATATGCTGAGGTATATGTGCTATGATCGATAAGTTTGTGATAAGAACAATGAAAAAATAGCAATAAACGGCTATATCTACCGTACGAAATGTAGCCAACAGTTTTGGATTAATTAATACGTCGAGAGTTAAGAGGTACAACTTTGTTTTGTTGTATTGCATGCACAGTTCCTATTTACAAAAATTCATCATTAACTTTTACAAAGAGAGATCATATTACAAATTGAAACACCGTTTGGCTGTTAACTTGGTTCGACTCTGCTACAATTAGCTTACTCTTTTTCCTTTTTTTTTTTTGTAATAATTGAGATTTACTTAAATAGATTACTAATAATGGAATTGAAATTGCTAATTTTTTTATGATTATTTGAGATAGACTAATTTCGAAGTAGGCGGTTGCTGGCTTAAGACCTATCAGGAGCAAAGAATCGTGAAGAGGATACTGGAGTAAGCATGTTTCAAGATAGGAGGTTTAGGGTATGCAAATGGTAAAGAACTCAGATAAGTCAAGGAGAGAATACGTGTACATTGATCTCTTTTATATAGTTTTATACTTAGTTGCATTCGTGTTTATTTAGGATTATGTATCCATCTAGGACTTTGAGAGATATTATTCCATTAAGATTATTTAGTCAGAGGACCAATCAATATGGTGTTAATCATTGATGGATTTCTTAAGCAGACTTGTGGAATTGTTAAGCTTTTAATTAGGCATTAAGCCGCGGTACATAAGCTTCATTGTGGGCTTAAGGCCTTAACTATTTGACCATAAGACCTAAATTAGATTGGTATAACAAATCCAATGGTAATGTTGGTTAAAATCATGATTTTAATTTGTAGATGTAATCTTTTAATTAAACTAATTTAGTTGAATGATCAAAAATATTTAAACACTTCTCATTTCTCTTAATATGTGTTGCATTGGGTTTAATTTTTGGAGCAAAGTTTTAAATTTATTTTTAAGGGCATATGAATTTTTAAAACTTTATTTTTGTGCAAATCACAAGGTGTTTTCATACCATATTAAATATAAGATTAATTTCTGCTCATACTGTGTGGTTGGCACTAACCCAAAATAATGAAATTGCTTTTTTGGTTGACTGATAATGTATTGATGTTATACATTGTTAGTGCACCAAATTATAACCTTTTTATATATAACTTCTATCATGTTTTAAGTATTGACGGGAGTCGATTGAGAAAGTTTGGAATATTGAATTGCTTAGGTTTAGAGTTTAATTAGATTGATTTGGTATTCAAAAATATTTCAAAATTTGAATAATTATTTCAATTTGAATTGGGGTTCTAGTTGTTAGGGTTTAGTGTTGAATGATTCACAAATCATTTTGTTTTAATATAAAGTTAAATTTCAAGACAAATTTTTGTGTTTTGGGTCAAGTTGATTATTTTATTGCATGGGATCACATTAAAACTTACGGTTAAAAATAAAAATTTCAGCATACATGATATGATAAAATTAGCACACCATTGAAAAAGGAAATCAAATTAAACTCATGTACATGTATATATATGATCCAAAACAACTTCAAGATCTGAAATGAAAACGAGACAAAATCTCATCAAATTTTTAGAGTAGTATATTTTCATTAAAAGTTATAATTATAATTAGCAAATTATGTTTTATTAATGGGTAATTATGAAATCACCCTGGTCAAACTAAGTAAACTGACAAACAATTACAACTAATTAAACTAAGGATAATTATTTCATACATCGTCGGTAAAGTTTTTTTACTCCACAAGCGGGATTAGGATCATGACACATGTCTTATTTTATTTTTTTATTTTTTAATATTTTTATAGGACATGTGTCATGATCCTAATACTGCTTGTAGAGTAAAAATATTCCATCGATGATATATATAATAATTATCCTTAAACTAATAAATAATTAGACTATCTTTAAGTTCACACTTAATAATATTCAAATCTGAAATTTTTTTCATCTTTGACGCGTGATCAAACCAAGAAAAAGAGAACAGAGCAACAAGAGTCACTCACAAGGAAAATATCGTGAGAACCGCAAATCAAGGTACTATTACAAAGAATGGCAGAGTAGCAGGGAGAGTTCCAAAACTTGGACATGATGTTTCTAGTGAAGTAAGGGAAACTAATAAAGATAACAAAGGCCTTAGAGATACTAATCAAGGGGGAAACCCAGGGAGAGAATTGGACCGAAGAAGAAAAAATGGAAGCATGGAACAATCTCTTGATATCTCCAACAATTGGAGATCCTCTACCATTTCTTGCTTTGGTAACAAATCAGCTCCAAGCTCCACAAAAGAGTCAGGAAATTCCACTTCCTCCATTAGCAGGGATATCACTAGCACAGATTCGATTGGATAAAGTAAGGAAGTTATCACTAGAAAGGGACAACTTGAAGGCTTTTCTGATCCAAACACCACCAATAATCAACCTAATCAGGATTGTGATATGGCTGGCGCAGAAAGAGGTGGTGAACAGGGGGAAGCACTCAATGGTTTGTATTCCGCATCATCACCAACGATCGAACATGATCTTCATGAAGGCAACGGGGGAGATAGGGACATCTCCAGAGCTAACTAAATGGCTACTTAATCAAACCCCTTCCATTTCTTTCCCAATGAGAGTTCTATTTTGGAATGTAAGGGGAGTAGGGAACCCTGAATTCAAACCTAATTTCGTGGAACTCGTTTGAATTAATAATCCAAGTATCGCAATCATTATAGAGACAAAGATATTTTGAGACAAAGCAGAGCAAGTGAGCCAGTCTCTTGGATTTGATAATGTCTTTAAAGTCGATGCTGAAGGTTTCTCAGGCGGCATTTGGCTACTTTGGCAATCCAGGGAGGTGAAGATGGAAATTCTGCAATGGTCATCTCAATGTATTCATGCCATTGTCTAGGTTCTTGATGCTAACCTTATCAGCTCCTTTCCTAACTCAGTCTCATCTCCATTTATTTGGATACTATTTGTTATTTATGCTTGTCCTAGATTTGCTATTAGGAGAAAATTATGGGATGAACTTATTACTTTTGCAAACTCTCATAACTTGCCATGGCTCATGGCTGGTGACTTTAATGATGTAATTAATAAGTTAGAAAAAATCAGAGGAAGGCCCATCAATAGGTACAAAGCTAGGTTATATAGTGATTGTATGAATGAATGTGGCTTAATGGACATGGGTTTTGTTGGTCACCAGTTTACATGGACAAACAAAAATCACTATAAGTAGATTATTAGGGAAAGATTACATAGGTTCTGGACTAATGGGGATTGGAAGGAGGGGTTTCCAAATTCAATGATTTTCCATTTGGTTAGGATGCAATCGGATCACAACCCTATTCTTTTAGATACAAATTCGAAAACCCCAAGATTTAGGAAAAGACCTTTTAGATTTGAAACAATCTGGTTCTCACACCTTGATTTTAATAAGTTGGTAAGAAGTACATGGAATGAATCCCAATATCTTTTGCTTCCAGCAATAAAAACATTTAGGGAAGTGATTGTTTCATGGAAAAAAAAATTTGGTAATGTGATGTGGAAAAAGAAGAGACTTCAGGCAAGACTAGAGGGAATTCAGAGACCTCATGATTACTCAGTAAATTTGTGGTTACAACAACTTGAAGAATCTTTGCTGGAAGAGTATCAACAAATTCTTAAACTTAAAGAAGAAATATGGGCTTTAAAAGCTAGGGTTAATTGGATAGAGGATGGAGATAGGAACACCAGATTTTATCATTTAACCACTATCAACATAGAAGACATAATAAAATTGTGATGCTTAGAGATGAAACAGGAAATTAGATTCATGAGGAAAGGGGTATCAAGAAGATAATAGAAGGTCATTTTGTTGCAATTTATACTTCAAGTGTGAGTGGTAATCGAGTTTCCTCGCTGAATAGTTGTTTTGGTTCTTTTTTGGGTGATGAGGAAAGGGAATTGATTACCAAACAAGTTTCGATGGAAGAAGTGCATAAAGCCCTATTTAGTATGAAACCATTTAAGGCTCCTGATCCTGATGGTCCCCACCCCATTTTCTTCCAAAGATGTTGGGAGATTGTTGGAAAATCTATTTTTCAATTTGTCAAACAAGTATTTGAAGAAAGTAGAATTCCTGAAGAGATTAATGTTAGTTTTATCTATCTCATTCCAAAGAAGGAAAATCCTAAAACGATTAGCCAATTCAGACCCATTGGACTATGCAATACTGTTTATAAAATTATTACAAAAATTTTAGTAAGTAGAATTAGACCTTTCCTGTCCAATTGGATTAATCCCACTTAAGCTAGTTTTATCAAAGGAAGAAGGGCACAAGATAATGTTATTATAGCTCGGGAGATTGTTCATAGTTTAATAAAAGAAGGGGTAAACAAGGTCTTATGGTGGTTAAAGTAGACCTAGAGAAGGCCTATGATAGGTTCGAATGGAGCTTCATTTGTGATGTTCTTGAATTTTTTAAGTTTCCAACCACATGGATTCAGCTTATCATGTCATGCATTTCCTTGGTTAACATGACGATTCTTGTCAATGGAGAGAAAAGCACAGAGTTTCAGCCAACTAGGGGTACTAGACAAGGAGACCCTATGTCACCTTACATTTTCATATTATGTATGGAATATTTATCCCGAAAAATTCTGGAAGAGTGTGAGGAAAGAAGATGGGAGCCATTTAGGATTTCTAGAGGAGGTCCTTTATTATCTCACTTATTTTTGCTGATGATCTTCTCTTAATGGGAAAGGCAACAGAAAAAACGAGTAGAGCTATGTTTAGAATTCTTAATCATCTTGCTCTATATCAGGACAAGTTGTTAACATTGACAAATCTAGCATATATTTCTCGAAGAATATGGACGTTGAAAGCAAAAATGTGCTGAGCAATAACATGGGAATAACATATTCAGAAGAATTAGGCAAATATCTGGGATTCCCAGTCGAAGGGAAAAGAAGAAATAAGGGATTTGATTTCATTCTAGAGAAGGTTAAGAGAAAACTTTTTGGTTGGAAATCAAAATTTTATCTTTTATAGGTAGAACTACTCTTGTCAACTCTGTAATTAACGCAGTTCCCATGTATTACATGCAAGGAACTCCTTTGCCGACAAAGACTTATGATGAAATTGACAAACTTAGTAGAAATTTTATTTGGGGATCATCAGATGAACGTAAAAAAAAAATCCACATGGTTAAATGGGACACAGTTACACTCCCAAAAGACCAAGGAGATTTGGGAATTAAAGAAATGAAAAAGTTGAATGAAGCAAATATGGCAAAGTTGGGTTAGAGATTTATGAAAGAAAAAGATACTCTTTAGACAAATATTTCTCAGGGCAAAGTATGTAAAAGATGGAGAAATGATTGTCAAGGGTGGCTCCTCGATGTGGTCTGGCCTCAAGAAAGGGATTCCCATCCTTCAGAGAGGCTCAAAATAGGTCATAAGTTCAGGGGAACAGACACTTTTTTGGAAAGATGACTAGTCTAGACTTAGACCATTGGAGAAGATCATTTTTGGTCTTTGGCAGCTGCATGATGAAAGTTTATTAGTTAAAGAGTTTGTTACAAATGATGGAAATTGGAATTTTGAAATGCTTGATCAATTACTTCCCTTAGAAATTAGAGAACCAGTTCAAGCAATTCCTATCCGGAATGAGGGAAGGGGAGAGATGTTATTTCATGGAAATTCACCCAATCGGGATAATTTCAGCTAAACTTTGCTTATTATAAAAAAAAACAAATTGATGGAAATAAGGAGAAAGGATGGAAATTTATTTGGAAGTTTCTTATTTTACCAAAAAGTAAACATTTTCTTTGGCTTTGTTATCACGAAAAAATTGCCACTAACGAAATTCTTCAGAAATGTGGAGTTAACACTCATGCTTTCTGCCCAAGATGTAATGTTAACATAGAAACTCCATTGCATTGTTTGAGAGACTGTACAGAAGTGAGGAAACTTTGGGAATTAGTCCAAATTCCTTCAACAATGGTGGGCTCCTTCAATCAAGCTATGCTTTATGTAGACACCTAATTTTGTCCGAACAATTTTTAAATAAAAAAAAATCAAAAAAAATCAAAAAAATCAAAAAATGATAAAAAGAAACAAGTCAATTTTGGTCAAATCTCATGTGGAGCACATGCAAAATTCACACCTTCAAGAGTTGACTAAAGTTGATATTGTTGCCAAAAATAAAAAGAAAAAAATAATCAGCCATTAAATCAATGAATAAATTAAGGAAGAAATAAATTGGGTGAAATAAAATCTGAAAATTGATTACCAAAAATAAAAAAAATGAAATGGAAATAAATTAAAAAAAAAGAGGGAAAGTTAAACAAAATAAATGAAAAATCCCATGATCATGGGATCAAATATAAATTTTTGATTACTTTCCATGAAATTTTGAGGCTATAAAAGCCAATGAAACGGGGCTAAAAAAAACCTTGAGGAGAAAACCCTAGAAAACCTTGGAGAGGACATACAGCCACCATCCATCATCCTCTTCAACTCAGCCTCGCCAACCACCATCGTTGGACAGGCACACAAAAAAAACCTAGCTGGTCGTACCATTATCATCTCCCTCCCCTACTATCCTTGTTTTTTGGGCCATCTTGAATTCATCCTTGCTGCCACTCTCCCCTTTTGCGTTGCTACTTTGCTCTACATCTCTTCACTGTTAATTATCTTCATCACCCCGCCAAAGAAAGAGAGAAGAATCCGCGAGTTTGCTCGCTCGTCCACGAGCTCGCCCGCCCAAAGAGAAAGAACATCCAAGAGCTCGCCAATTCAAGGAGTTCGCCCGCCCAAGGAGGCTATCTTCGTTCGCCTGCCCCGCCAAAGAAAGAAGCTGTGTGCTCGCCCGACCGAAGAAGAGGGAAGACTTGTGAGCTCGCCCGCCCTCCAATAGAGGTATATTCCCCTTTTTTGCCATTCATTTACTTAGGTATTTTTAATGTATGGGTAGAAAATAATAAGTAAAATAAATAAAGGAAAATAAAAATAGAATTTTTCCGATGATAAGATTTTGAAGAAATCACAAGTAGTGATTCTTCGACAATCTTTAGGGTCGAGAAAAAATCTTTGGACGTTACCAGCGTATTGGAACATCTAATTGATTTTATCTTGATACAAAAATCATTTTGATATAAAAATAATAATAAATTTTAAATTTTAAAATAGTTAGACAAATAAGAATGTAACTATCAAAATAAATAAATAAATAAATGCAAGTATAAGTGTTAAAATAAAATATATATATATATATACATTTTTAAATAAATGAACAAAAAAGGAATTTCCGATGATAGGATTTCTTAGAAATCACAAGTAGTGATTCTTTGATAATCCTTAGGGTTGAAATGAAATATTTGAATATTACCAGCGTGTTGGGGTATTCAAATAATTTTAGTTCGATATTGATATTTCTAATAAAATTAATATTTAAAAATAAATAATAAATAAATAAAATCTTTTTAAACAAATAAGTAAACAAGAATGTAAAATTGTTACAATTAATCTTTTGGAATAAATAATAACAACAACAATGACGAAGAAAAAAAGAATAATTAAAGAAAAATAAACAAGATATACATTTTAAGGAATTTCCGATGATGAGATGTTACGGAATTCACAAGTAGTGATTCCTAACTGATCTCTAGGTGAGAGAAATATGCTAAATGTTACCAGCGTATTGGAATATTTAGTATAATTTTTCAATAAAAATAAAATTTTATAAATATAAATAAATTACAAAAGCAATAATATAAATATAAAAGATAATAAAATAATATATTTCTCATGTACATCATATCTATTTTGATTTTATCATTTGCATCAATGAAATTTTAAAATAAGTGTGAATCTCTCGAGGATGGGATTCTATAGAAATCGCAAGTAGCGATTCTTAAGAAATCCCTAGGTGAGGAAATTATCCGAAATGCTACCAAAAGTATTGGGGTACTTCGGAATAATTTTCAATATAAGGGATTTTCATTTATTTCAAATAAAAAAACTAAAATTTAAATATTTCAAAATAAAACAAATAAAAAAAAGATTTCAAAATAAATGGAGTTCTTTTTAAATGTTTAATTAGAATCATTTTATTAAGATTAAAGGATAAGACATGATTAAGTAGTACCGTTTTTAACGGGTGTTGTGGGGGTGCTAATCCTTCCCCACACGTAACCGAACTCCCGAACCCAAACTTTGTTTTCGCAGACCAAAAATTATTTTTTTTTATAAAACTTAATTAATTTTAAGATTTTATTAAAAAGATAAATAATTTTAGGTGGCCAATCACACCTAGCAAAAAAAGATTGGTGGCGACTCCATTTTTGTGTTTTTTTCAAAATGGTCTAGCGATCGAGTCCCCGGACGAAAATCGTTACGACAGCTTTGGCGACTCCACTGGGGACGTTAGAGAGTCGAACCATAATTAATCATGTCTTATCGAAAATCTTTATTAATGGTCTTAATAAATATTTAATAAAACCCTTCATAAAAAAATAAAAATAAAAAAAAGCAAAAAATAATACAAACAAAAAAATGTGTGTGAATCATTTTCATCATTTGTGTTTTGTTGGGATGCATCTTAAATTTTATTCCTTTGCATACATGACATATTCATTGCATACATCAACCCTACACCCGGGTTTGTCCCTTTTAGGAGAGAGTATAGTACCTTTGCTCTCGTGAGGTAATAACCTCCGCAATGGCAAGTGAAATACTCTCACTCAAGTTGAACCCTTTTCGTTTGTAGCCTGTCATGGGTGAGGATTGGGGTGCCTTACTAGTCTAGTGTGGACGTCAGTAAGGAACAATTTGAGAACCTCTTGTCCTCTAGAACTCCAAACCAAACATATAGTAAACTTAAGAGGACCAACTTGGGATAGAGTCATGTTAACCCTATTACTTAGGACATATCTTTGATCATGTATGTTTGCTTTTGTTTGACATGTGAGACACTAATAGGGAATCATAGGTTCTTTAGCAAAACATTTCCATGCTTGATTTTTTCCAAACACATGTAGCATTTTGTTCATCCATTCATCTTCATTCATTTTTTTTCAAGCATCACCACATGTGAAATGATAAATTCTTAATTGTGGTAATAAAAGATTCGAAGATAGCTCGACCAAAGGTTCATTCACACAACACTCGCCATCAAGCTAAGATCATGGAAGAAGAGCAAAGCATTTGCATGGAGAAGATGAAAAAGCTCAAGATGATATAAAGGGGCAATTGGCCCAAATTACTGAGTTGTTGAGAAACTTGGGTAAAGGAAAGGGAGTAATATAATAAGTTGTAGTTCAAAAAGAGATTTGTCTTACGGGGGCATGAAGGGTTCTAGCCATGCGATATTGAAGATTTATAAATTCTAGTTTTTTTTGCTTTCTTTTATTTCTTTAAGTAATGCAAGAGAGTTTTTGAAAGTGCTTAAGCCCATAAGTACAAGATAAAGTTTTATATGAGCTAACTCTTATTTATTTCCCTTTCAATAAAGCGACTAGTGTGATGCACTGTCAATTTCTCATTCATTCTATTCATTTGCCATTTCTCACATACTCACCATATCTTTCATTCACAAGTATCAAAATAATGAACATGATGATAATGATGTCAATAAATCTGGGATTCAAATTTGAAAGAACCACTTTTATTAATGGATTATCAATCTGCCAAGGTGTCCAAGTAAGAAAGAAGAAAATTTGTTCACAATTTTGATGGAATAAGAAAAGGTGAATCTCTTATAGAAGTTCCTAACAAGTTTGTATTTGTTCAGTAAATGATCTTCAAGGAGAAGATTTGCATTTGAAATGATAAATGGCCTTCTTTCACTATCCTTCAAGCAGGAGTAAAATTATCCTTTGATTACCCCTTTGAGCCTATTATGTTTTTTTGTAATATAACCCACCAAGGATCACCCTCCACACTGGGGGCAAGGAAGATGAAATAAAGAAATTTTGGGGGCAACAAAAAGAAATAGCCCATTTTTATGAAAAAAAAAAAGAAAAAAAAAGGGTTTGATTTCAAAAAGAAAACCCAAAAAAAAAAGAGAAGCAAGAAAAGAAATGAGTGAATTAGAAAGGGGCAAAATGCCTAAATGTTTTACTTGATAAGAAAAGTGATCCTTTGGTTTATAAACCTTGAAACACATTTTGGGCCTACTATATCCTTTTCTTTCATAAGCCCTCACCCGAGCCTACATTACGTGCCTTTAAAAGCCCATTTTGATCAAATGTAGATGCTTAAATTGAAGAATCATGCATTGAATGAAGACATACTTGTACAATGAGATAGTGATCCTTTGAAGGTTCAATGGAGATAAAAGAAGTAGATCAAGTTGAATGAAGAAACCCATGAGATTTAGAAGATATCTTGATCGAAATCAAGGATGCCTATTAGGGTCGTGAATTTGGATTGAGCATCGAAGGTTGAAAAGGCCAATGAAGTTGAAAATGAAGAAGAAAAAATATTTAAAAAAAGGAAAAAAAGAAAAAAAAAGAGAAAAAAAGAAAAAAAAGAAAAATGAGGATTCAAACTGAAAACTCGAAAAGGGCAGTTTGAATCAAATGAGGAGGCGCCTAAGTTGAAAACCTGAAAGGGCAGCTTAGGAAGAAGGTCATCACCAACAGTTTTGATACAGAGGGCAAGATTGACAGACACTACATGAAAGAGCATATCGATAAGAGTGGGCTTTTGGGAAAGAATTCTAGATTGACTTGATTGAAATTGTCAGAATGTTTATTAAATGGATACTGAAAATCCTATTCCAAACAAACTGGCCTATTGATTTTTCTTGATTTCATGTTCCTTTTCTAAGAATGAATACCCATATCTCTCATGATTATTTTAAATTCATTCCGTCCCTATAATAAATTGAGAAGATGTATGAGTGCATTACATTGGTGGTCAAATTGGAAAGAAAATAAATAAATGTTGGTAACCTTTTTTTTTGGGTAAATTTTTGAAAAAAAATATTCGTTTGAGAAATCTTGCATTACTAAAAGAGAGAAAGAAACAAAAATAAAAAAATGATGAAAACATAACTTTGCAAGCATGATGGCAAGTCTTCAAGTATAATCGGACCAAGACTCATTAGAAGGTGGGAAGTGGAGATAGAAGATTTGAATAAGAAGAAGAATCCAGCAAATATGTGGAACTTGAGGAAAACGAGATGAGCTTGAGAATCTTGTTACCACAATTGAGATTGCATTTACATACATTCATGAAATAATTCAGGGGGCATGACATTGACATGTGCATAACATTCATAGCATCCATGGTATTCATGACATTCATTACATTCATGGTGTGCATGACATTTCATTAGTGCATTTTGACATTGAACTATTTGTTAAGACATTAGGATAAGAAGATCTGAATGATTAAAATTTTGAGGAAAAGAGAAAATATAAGAGATGGTAATTTGAAAAAATGATGAGGTATGAGAAGATGATGAGAAAAATACCTTTTTGAAAAAAACCTTAGATAAGAGCGAAGTCCAGTTTAGCTGGCACCTTAAAGGAGGATAAAGCCCAATATTGTTGGCATCAAAATGAAAGTTAAGCCCAGTCAAGCCCATGCTAACTGGCATTCTGAATGAAATCTTTATTTTTCAAAAGTCTCATTGCCTCTGTTGAGAGGAGCTTTATTTATTTTTTCAAAGTCTCATTGCCTTTGTTGAGAGGAGCTCTATTTTTCAAAGTCTCATTGCCTCTGTTGAGAGGAGCTTTATTTTTCAAAGTCTCATTGCCTCTGTTGAGAGGAGCTTTATTTTTCAAAGTCTCATTGCCTCTGTTGAGAGGAGTTTTTGTTTCAAAAGTCTCAATGCCTCTGTTGAGAGGAGCTTTTATTTCATGATTATTTTGTATTCCTTAGTCTTATGATAGGAAAGACTAGGAAATTTCATTTCACAGTCCTTAGTCTCATGATAGGAGAGTCTAGGAAATTTCATTTTTGCATTCCTTGGTCTTATGATAGGAGAGACTAGGAAAACTTCATCCTGCATTCCGTAGTCTTATGATAGGAAAGACTAGGAAATTTCATTTCACAGTCCTTAATCTTGTGATAGGAAAGATTAGGAAAATTCATGTTTGCATTCCTTAGTCTTATGATAGGAGAGACTAAAAAAAAATAATCTCACTTTGCATTCCTTAATCTTGTGATAGGAAAGATTAGGAAAATTCATGTTTGCATTCCTTAGTCTTATGGTAAGAGAGACTAGGAATTTCACTTCACAGTCCTTAATCTTGTGATAGGAAAGATTAGGAAAATTCATGTTTGCATTCCTTAGTCTTATGATAGGAGAGACTAGGAAAATTTCATCTTGCATTCCTTAGTTTTATGATAGGAAAGACTAGGAATTTCATTTCACAATCCTTAGTCTTATGATAAAAAGGATTAGGAAAACTCATGTTTGCATTCCTTAGTCTTATGATAGGAGAGACTAGGAATTTCACTTTGCATTCCTTAATCTTATGATAGAAAAGATTTGGAAAATTCATGTTTGCATTCCTTAGTCTTATGATAGGAGAGACTAAAAAAGGAATTTCACTTTGCATTCCTTAGTCTTATGATAGGAAAGACCAGGAAATTTCATCTCACAGTCTTATGATAGGAGAGACTAGGAAATTTCACTTCCCATTCCTTAATCTTGTGATAGAAAGGATTAGGAAATCTCATTCTATAGTCTTATGATAGGAAAGACTAGGAGAATTCATGTTGTTGCATTCCTTAATCTTAAGATTAGGAAATTTCATTCTTTAGTCTTATGATAGAAAAGACTAAAAAATCCCATTCTGCATTCATTTCCTTAGTTTCATGATAGAAGAGGCTAGGAAACTTCATTTTGCATTCATTCCTCAATCTTTATAGGAGAAGAAGATTAGGAAACTTCATTTGGCATTTATTCCTTAGTCTTATGAGAGAGAAGACTAGGAAATATCATATTTTACAAAGAATTCATTGATAGGTAGTGCATTCGGACAAAATGGTTGTCTATGTCTTTGCACAATTACTGTTTCACAGCAAAGCGCAAAGAGGGGCAGCTGTAGACACCTAATTTTGTCCGAACAATTTTTAAATAAAAAAAAATCAAAAAAAAATCAAAAAATGATAAAAATGATAAAAAGAAACAAGTCAATTTTGGTCAAATCTCATGTGGAGCACATGCAAAATTCACACCTTCAAGAGTTGACTAAAGTTGATATTGTTGCCAAAAATAAAAAGAAAAAAATAATCAGCCATTAAATCAATGAATAAATTAAGGAAGAAATAAATTGGGTGAAATAAAATCTGAAAATTGATTACCAAAAATAAAAAAAATGAAATGGAAATAAATTAAAAAAAAAAAGAGGGAAAGTTAAACAAAATAAATGAAAAATCCCATGATCATGGGATCAAATATAAATTTTTGATTACTTTCCATGAAATTTTGAGGCTATAAAAGCCAATGAAACGGGGCTAAAAAAAAACCTTGAGGAGAAAACCCTAGAAAACCTTGGAGAGGACATACAGCCACCATCCATCATCCTCTTCAACTCAGCCTCGCCAACCACCATCGTTGGACAGGCACACAAAAAAAACCTAGCTGGTCGTACCATTATCATCTCCCTCCCCTACTATCCTTGTTTTTTGGGCCATCTTGAATTCATCCTTGCTGCCACTCTCCCCTTTTGCGTTGCTACTTTGCTCTACATCTCTTCACTGTTAATTATCTTCATCACCCCGCCAAAGAAAGAGAGAAGAATCCGCGAGTTTGCTCGCTCGTCCACGAGCTCGCCCGCCCAAAGAGAAAGAACATCCAAGAGCTCGCCAATTCAAGGAGTTCGCCCGCCCAAGGAGGCTATCTTCGTTCGCCTGCCCCGCCAAAGAAAGAAGCTGTGTGCTCGCCCGACCGAAGAAGAGGGAAGACTTGTGAGCTCGCCCGCCCTCCAATAGAGGTATATTCCCCTTTTTTGCCATTCATTTACTTAGGTATTTTTAATGTATGGGTAGAAAATAATAAGTAAAATAAATAAAGGAAAATAAAAATAGAATTTTTCCGATGATAAGATTTTGAAGAAATCACAAGTAGTGATTCTTCGACAATCTTTAGGGTCGAGAAAAAATCTTTGGACGTTACCAGCGTATTGGAACATCTAATTGATTTTATCTTGATACAAAAATCATTTTGATATAAAAATAATAATAAATTTTAAATTTTAAAATAGTTAGACAAATAAGAATGTAACTATCAAAATAAATAAATAAATAAATGCAAGTATAAGTGTTAAAATAATATATATATATATATACATTTTTAAATAAATGAACAAAAAAGGAATTTCCGATGATAGGATTTCTTAGAAATCACAAGTAGTGATTCTTTGATAATCCTTAGGGTTGAAATGAAATATTTGAATATTACCAGCGTGTTGGGGTATTCAAATAATTTTAGTTCGATATTGATATTTCTAATAAAATTAATATTTAAAAATAAATAATAAATAAATAAAATCTTTTTAAACAAATAAGTAAACAAGAATGTAAAATTGTTACAATTAATCTTTTGGAATAAATAATAACAACAACAATGACGAAGAAAAAAAGAATAATTAAAGAAAAATAAACAAGATATACATTTTAAGGAATTTCCGATGATGAGATGTTACGGAATTCACAAGTAGTGATTCCTAACTGATCTCTAGGTGAGAGAAATATGCTAAATGTTACCAGCGTATTGGAATATTTAGTATAATTTTTCAATAAAAATAAAATTTTATAAATATAAATAAATTACAAAAGCAATAATATAAATATAAAAGATAATAAAATAATATATTTCTCATGTACATCATATCTATTTTGATTTTATCATTTGCATCAATGAAATTTTAAAATAAGTGTGAATCTCTCGAGGATGGGATTCTATAGAAATCGCAAGTAGCGATTCTTAAGAAATCCCTAGGTGAGGAAATTATCCGAAATGCTACCAAAAGTATTGGGGTACTTCGGAATAATTTTCAATATAAGGGATTTTCATTTATTTCAAATAAAAAAACTAAAATTTAAATATTTCAAAATAAAACAAATAACAAAAAGATTTCAAAATAAATGGAGTTCTTTTTAAATGTTTAATTAGAATCATTTTATTAAGATTAAAGGATAAGACATGATTAAGTAGTACCGTTTTTAACGGGTGTTGTGGGGGTGCTAATCCTTCCCCACACGTAACCGAACTCCCGAACCCAAACTTTGTTTTCGCAGACCAAAAATTATTTTTTTTTATAAAACTTAATTAATTTTAAGATTTTATTAAAAAGATAAATAATTTTAGGTGGCCAATCACACCTAGCCAAAAAAGATTGGTGGCGACTCCATTTTTGTGTTTTTTTCAAAATGGTCTAGCGATCGAGTCCCCGGACGAAAATCGTTACGACACTTTAGTGGATAGAGACAAACTGTAAAAGCAATGAAATTTCCAGATTTCCTTCTATCCTTGGAAGGTCATTTTTTATTTTGTTGTTTGGCATATTTGGCTAGATAGAAATAAGATAATCTTCAAAGAGGTTATGGATAGTCCAGAGAAATGGCTTTTTAAACTTGACAAAGGGGTTAAGGAGTACTGGGCTATTACAGGCACACAACCAAGGAAAAGAAACAGTGTATGCATCAATGTAGGCTGGCAACCTCCCCCAAAGCAATTCTTTAAACTAAATACTAATGGTTCTTCAAGGGGAAATTCGGGGAAAGCTGGGGCGAGAGGAGTGATTAGAAATCATGAAGGAAAATGGATGATGGGTTTTGCTCGTAACTTAGGACAAACCACAAGTGTCTGTGCTAAACTCTGGAGCCTCAAAGATGGGTTGAAATTGGCCATTAAGAAAGGGATCAGCAATATTGTGGTGGAAGTTGACTCCATGACTGTGGTAAGTTTCATTAAGCAAGGAGTTAATACATCTCACCCTTACTCTTCTATTGTTTTTAATTTAATTGTAATAATCATAAATCATATTGAATAATAATTTTTCATTTAATTGTAATAATAATATTACATTATTACATAAAATATTTAACTAATTAATTTATAATAAATTATATAGTTATTAAGATATATGATATTGAATGTAAATAATATTATTTAATGTTAAGTATTTACTTATTTAATAATATTTAATTATTTAATAGTAGTAGAGATATATTTTAAATTTAAGATAGAATATAATATTAAATAATAATATTGTTTAGTAAAATAAAAATTAATTATATTATATAATAATATTAATTATTAAAATTTCAAAATTATAATAAATGATATTATTTAAAATATATAATATATTTGATAAATTATTATAAAAATTTAAATTAAATAATATTATAAAATTATAGTTCAATGTAATTTATATTTAATTGCTTTTTACGTTTCAAGTTTTCTATATTAAAATAAACATATTAATTTTAAAATATTAATTAATATTTTATATTAAAATTTAATATTATTTTATTTAAAAATTAATTAATTTTATTAATATTTTTATTATAAAAATATTAATATTATATTAATATACAAACTCTATTCATTTATTTATAAACAGTAACAGAAATAAAAAAAATATTTCCAAAAATAATGAAAACAAAAAATACTTATTTCCAATAATTTTAAAAATTTTTATATTCGTTTTTATTTTTTAAAAACGAAAACATATTACCAAACATATTTTTTATTTTTATTTTCAAAAAAATAAAAATAAAAACAAAACCAAACGACCTTTTAAAATCTTGATTTTTGTTTTCATTAGATCCAAATTTCATTGCGCAAAATCTCATCAATTTAAATGTAAAGTTAGACTTTCATGAACGCAAACCCAAAAGTTAGTCTTTTCACCAAAAAAAAAAAAAGCCCAAAAGTTAGTACAATGATTGCTTATCTTATATTGTGCCGGGGCATAGATATCTCTCCCACCCAAACGAGTATTCACGTCCATGCATTTCCATAGTGGGTTCCAACCCATTCCGCACTTGTCATATAAATAATGGTGGAGAAGCCAGGCCTGTGGCTGTCCCTGTCGAAGAATTTGGGCCCCCCTTGGCCTTCTTTGAGGTGGATAATTTTTATTCTCAATTTGGAAACATTATTGAAATTAAGCTGTAGATTTAGAGAGTGAGAGATGGAAAGACATGCGTTGTAGCTCAAAGGACAGATTACCTATCTAAATTTGAAAATTCGTATGATATTTGATCAAATTTAAATAAAAATATTTGATATAATGATTAAATTTAAGTAAAATTTTTAAATCTGTTTAAAAATTAAACAAAGCTCGAGCTTAACTTTTCAAAATTTAGATTCGAATTCTAATATTAATTTATTTTTTTATATATTTATTAAGTATCATATAATTATATGTAGCTAAAATATTATTGATTAATAAACATGATTATAAATATTTAATATAAAAATTAATATACAAATTTTGACAAATAAAATTAAATTTTTAAAAAAAATAAAATAATAAAAAATAAATAATTAAAATATAAAAATATAAAAATAAATAAAATTATATTCAAATCGATCTCAAACTTAAATTTGTAGTATAAAAATAAAAACAGATTTAAACTAAAAATCATTATTATCTGTTTTGAATCCGATCCAAACCCAATTCTACCATCTACATGTAGGGATGGCAATGGGTACCCTATAAACGGGTACCCGATGCTACCCGACCCGTTTAAGTAGGATTAAGGTAGTGTATAATCGGGTTCGGGTAGGGAAATTACTACCCGTCACGGGTTAGGGTAGGGTTCGGGTACTTACCTTAGGGTACCCGCTACCCGAACCCGATTATAAATAATAATTAATTAATACAATACTTATATTTTTTATATATCAATTATTTATTATTAATGTTTTATTTAATTAAATTAAATCATTATATATTATAATTATGATTTTTAACTTTAATTTATTTTTATGAGTTAAATTAAATTTATTAATATAATATTTTAATTAAGTTATTCTAAAATTAATTTTAATTTTAAATTTAAAAATCAAACTTTGACTTAATAAACGGGTAGTTAAACGGGTTCGGGTAGTTAAACGGGTATTTATATTTTATAGGGTTAGGGTTCGGGTAGCATAAATAAAAATAATCTGGTAGTTAATCAGGTTATGGTATTATTAAAGTTAATCGGATTTAAATTCAAGTATCCCAAATCTAACGGATATCCGACCCGTTTACATCCCTATCTACATGAGCAGGTTTAGGGTTTTGGCTACATGAGCAGGTTTAGTTGTAAGGTAAGGTTCCCGATATATACTTGTATATAGGGGAGGCTGGCTGGCAGTCCCAATAGATAAATTAAGCCCATACTCATCGGCCTCAAATATTAAACGAAGAGAAAGAGTTAGTCAGTTTGACCGATGGAAGAAGCAGTGCAACCTCCTCCACCGCCGGCGGTTTTAGCACCCACCGCTTACCCACCCTTGGCTACTCCTGTTTCCGTGATTGGGCCTCAGTACTGTTGTCCTCAACCAGTTGATCTGGCAATCGTCAGAAAGGTATTGACCATAACCGAGGGCAACTTCGCTGTCACGGACATCAGTGGGAACATCATGTTCAAAATCAAAGGGAAATTTTTTAGTATCCACGACCGACGACTCTTACTTGATGCTGCCGAAAATCCCATTTGCACTCTTCGACCCAAGGTAAGTTTGTTGTTGCGTTTTTCATTCAGAAATACTAAGACATACACCTTAAAAGTTGTCTGCCTTTTGCTTACATTTAAATAAATAAACAAAACAATGCTTAAGTACTGTTAATTTCAACGGTCTGCCTTCATTTGTCTGCAGATAATGACTGTTCATGATAGATGGCAAGTTTTCAGGGGAGAAAGCACCGAAGAAAAAGATCTCATATTTACTGTCAAGCGATCTTCAATGATCCAACTCAAGACCAAATTGCATGTGTTCTTGGCAAACAATCCAAAGGAGGATGTTTGTGATTTCAGGGTGGACGGAAGCTGGCTCGAAAGATCCTGCGTCGTTTATTCTGGAGACTCTAACACAATTGTGGCTCAAGTAAGACCTTGATCCATCCAACTTAATTATTAATTTCGTCACTGCCACTCTGTATATATAGACATTTTTCATAAATCATATTCTACTAAAAGACATAAATATAGCATCAATTATCGAAATTTAGGCGAAATTGAGTATTGAATGCGATCTGTCACTCTCTACACATTTAAATATTAATATTAATGTGCGTGCACACGCAGATGCACAAGAAGCACAGTGTTGAAAGCGTGTTGCTTGGAAAGGACAAGTTTATGGTGACAGTGTATCCCAATGTGGATTATGCGTTCATAGTGGCTCTCATCGCGATCCTTGATGGGATTAATGAAGAAAGTAATTCGGGTGATGAGTGAACATCAGAATCAGCTTCAATGCATGCATGATTTCAGCAATATATATTTCTGCTAAAACTTATGACTGTGTGATGTGAGTTAGAATAAGGAAAACATTGCTGCGTATGTGGTTGGTATTGCTTAATTTGCTAATATTAATATTATACTACTGTTAGCAGTTTGGCTTGTTTCCCTATCTGTCTTACCTTTCAGCTTTCATTGCAATAACATGTTAAGACGCAAACTGTTTGATGTTTGTCTATATATACTTCCTCTTTAAATTAAGTGCATATGGTGAAGGGATTTCTTAAAGCAGCATGTAGTTTGGCAGATCATGAATGGGGAAAAGGTGGACTTTTGGAAAGACAGATGGTGTTGCAAGGAGTTGCTACAAAGTTTTCTGGGCAATGGATGTGTTAATGCTCAGAAAGTGGCAGAATTTATTAATGCAAGTAATGGATCATGGAATTTGGAATCTTTGCAAGGTATTCTACCGGAGGAGGTTCTTATGTTAATCAGGAGTATTCCAATTTGTATTAGTGGAGAGGATGACAGAATCGTTTGGCCTGGTTCTTCTGATGGTATATAAAATGTTAAATCTGGTTATCATGTTTTGAAGAATGATATGCAGGTTGGCATCAGTATGAATGCCTCAACTTCACATGTTGTTGGGGGTAATTTCTGGAGAAAGATATGGAGGCTACCAATTCCATCAAAAGTGTAATGTTTTCTATGGAGGGCTTGCAGTAATAACATAGCTACTGGTGTTAATCTGTGTAAAAGAAAGATTAGTAGAATTCCTTTGTGTGTCATATGTAATGAGGAGGAAGAGTCAATAGAGCATGTTCTGTGTTTATGCAATTGGACAAGAGCTGTATGGTTTGGAATTGATTTGGGGTATAGAATGAACAGAGACTGTATGACTAGTTTTGTACAATGGTTAGAAGGAATTATGGAGTTAGGGAGTATTAGTAAACACGAGGAACAGATGATATGCAGTAAAGTTGCCATAACCTACTGGAATATATGGAAGTGTAGGCGTTCATATATGTTTAGAAAAGAGAAGGTATGCCCTACGGTGTGTTTAAAGAGAATCAGATCTGCTATATTGGAGATAACTTGCAGAGTAGTATCAGTTGGGAATAATAGTAAGAGGAATACGAAGAAAGGGGAATGGTGGTGTAAACCTGATCCTGGTTGGATTAAAGTAAATGTGGATGGTGCTTATGATGGGCAGTTGAAGGCTGGGATTGATGTTGTGGCACGGAATGATGAAGGTACAGTTATTGCAGGAATGGCTGTAAAGTTGACTGCGAGTTCAGCTATTGAAGCTGAGGCCTTTGCTGTGAAGGCTGGTTTAGATGTTGCAGAGACTAATAATTGGCAGAGAATTGTGGTTGAAACAGATTCAGAGATTGTATGTAAGTAGTTGAAGGGGGATACAGGAAAATTCAATTGGAAGATCTACCCTATATTCAGAGACATGCGAAGGAGTAGGAGTTTTCAGGACTTAAAGTGCTCCTGGATAAATAGGGATGCAAATAAAACAGCAGATTGGATTGCTAAACGGGCAAAGAACGAAATGTGTCCAGCAAATTGGGTTAATATGCCCCATCTTCTTTAGTCTATATTTGAATAGGGACGGATTACCAGCTCCACCATAACTCTTGTATATAGGTGAGCTGTATAGAGATAATCGTTGTTGTCTCTGGATATAGTTCAGTTTATTTAATACTGGTATTGATAAGATTTGATGACGTATGTCTGTTTTTCATGAATGAAGTATTATTTTGGCAAAAAAAAAAGTGCATATGAGCAACCCTGCTATAGCTCAGAAGTCTAGAAAATGATTTACTATTTATCAATTGTTTCTTATTGAAAACAAAAATTTATTGCTCGATCATTTATATTATGGGTTAACTTAGTACTGGTCAAGATTATACTGGGCATTCTTCGTAAAAACAAGATCAGCAATTTCTTAGTCTTTTTTGGTTAGAAATTAACAACTTGAAGACAATTGTATTTTGAGGAAAAAAAAATTTCTCGACGCTTGTATATCCATGAAATTGAAGTGTTTAAGAACTGGAATTAAGATAAAATTATGGAATAGAAGCAAAAGGCTGCATAGGAAGTCAGCAGAATAACTTAACCTTTCTACCGAGTATGAAAAATGTAACACCTGTCCACCAGCTACACATGTGCGGGGCTCATACCCAATGTAAGCATGCAAAGGCAATGAACTGATTCCAGATCAAAGTTTCATTGACAAGGGATACTAAAATGATTTACAAGTAGACCTTCTAATATGGATTACCATATTCATATACTATTTTTAATTAATTTTAGCTTGTGTTATTTATTCGTATCATTTTCGTATTATGTAATCATATCGCATCTAAAATTACTAAGTTTAGTTACAAGTTTGTGTTATTGCATATTCGACACACTTTTTAAGCGGACGTAAATGAACAACGTGCTCACGTGATGTCAATGCACATACTTATGGAGATAGTTTTATTATTATTGTTGTTGTTGTTGACTTTTTATTTGGCCATTTGTGATTGTATGAGAAATTAAGAAAATAAGAGAGGGAAGAGACAAAGGTCATGAGAGACACAATAGATGGAAGAAGTGAAAAATTAAGGAAAGAGTAAAACTTCTCCTTATTCCTTAATTGCTATTAAATTTAGAAAAATCATCAATGAGACCATAATTAAAAAGTTGAGGCATATGCTTTCTAAAAATATAAAATATGACAAGATCGATTTTAAAGTTTAAAATTCAGGTTTAAATTGCAAACTACATAAGAGAAAACTAAGCTACAAGTTATTCAACCTGCCTGCAGACCTGACCTAATAATAATCCAAGTAGAATACTCGAATGATGTTGTGAATAAACGTCATTGGCAATTGGCAAAGCAGTGACGTGGATGAATTTGGCCATCTAAAATTGGGAGTGGAGTAGTGTAGTGTAGGAGAAGCATTCATTATTTAGACGTGTTGGTGGCCTGGCCTTCGTTGGCAGGTGGGTAACGTTCTTTTGTGTTCATGTCCCTTTCCATGGTAGTAGGTGAGCCTTGGAGCGGGTCTCTTCCTCAACCATTTTTCCTTTCTTTTCGTTTTCTTTTTGTTCAATCAATTTTTCTTTTCCTTTTTCTAAGGTTTTTTCGTAATCATCATCTCCATGTTTCGTGCACAGCGAGCTAACCTATTAAGTAATCGGTAATGTCATAGTAATTTGCACAACAAGGAATAGGAGTGTTTGAAAATCATAGGTAATTCAATAACAATTTAATCAGGTTTAATTAAAATAGTTTTCAAAATTTTGTATTTGACTAAATGATTTAGTCAATGCCTCAATGCTAGTGGCGTACTGTTCTCATCTTTCTTAATATATATATATATATATAGAATAATTATTCTATACGTCATAGATGAAGTTTTTTATTTTACAAGTGAGTTTAGAATCATAATATATGTTTTATTTTATTTTTTATTTTTTTAATATTTTTATAAAACATGTGTTACGATCCTAACACTTCTTGTGAAATAAAAAAATTCACCGATAGTGTATTTAATATTCATTATATATATATATATATATATATATATATATATATAAAAACTAATACAAGTAAAAGAAGCAACCAAGTCATAGATGGGGAAAGAAAGAAACAATGTTGAACGACTCTAAAGACGTAAGTAATTATAAAGGGCTTAATTAAGAGAAAACGAGAGAATTATTATCAATATTATTGGTTCTATGCACACTTACTTTTCGGATTAAAAAGTAAATAATTTATTATTAAAATAAAAGTTAAAAAACAGAAAAAATTATGAAATTATAGTTATTTAAACAAGAGATGAGAAAAGGACATAAAGGAATGTATAATTATTTATAAAACAAAAAATTAAGTAATATAATGAATTTAAATAAAATTTAATAGATCAAAAAGTATTTAAGTATCTTTAAATATATATATAAATATTGAAATAATATATTTTCAAATGCTTGATTATAAGATAAAACACCAATATTAAGGGATTTTACAAGAATAAAAATGACTAGATAGCTCTGAGAGTTCTAAATAAGTATTCTTGTGAATTGTGACCCATCATTCTACTAATTTAAAGGGGCTATTAACTTAAACGGTTTTACTTGTTGATTTTTATTTTTCGTAGAAAACATGTCTTTTTAGTTTTCACAATTTATAAACTTTTCTAATAGCTTTATCGTATTTAATTTCTTTAAAAATCCCATTTTAATTACTAAGTTCCTTAAAAATGTTTTTGCAAATATAGTTTATGTAATATATTTTATATTTTTAGTTTTAGAAAAATAAAAAATTTTAAAAAATTATTATTAATTTTTTACAATGATCTGAATTATAATTTTTTATCAATTTTAAAAAAAATAATTAAAAAATTCTATTGTATAACTATGGAAGGGCCAAAGTGAAATTAAAGAAAAGTGGTAGATGTAGCATGTGGGCTTCCATGTATGACTTTTTTTTTTTTGTCAAAGTGTATGACAACTTATTTAAATAACGTTGATCTCGATGTGAGGGCAAGTCTTTAACGCCGTTACATCTCAAGACGTCATGACTCAGTCTTTGATTGCTAAGGATCACAATTAATTCAATCAGCTAATTTCGTGTTGATTTTTCTGCTAGACTATAATGATTGATCTTGTGGCGTGATGGTTTAGGTGGCTATTGTAGCTCTCTTGCAGTTGAAGAGGAAAGCTTCGCGACGAGAAGGGGGTGCTCTCAGTCGAGAGGATTCCTTAGATGTTTGACTTTGTCTGGAATAAAATACTATTACGACTTCGGATGTATTTATTTGGTTTGCTAGCGAGCGGTCCATCCGTCCCTGTGCAATAATTTATTATTATTTTCATGTCCTGCGGCAAAAGAACTGTCAGAAATTTATTTCATTATTACTATAGGAATTAGTACCATGTGTAGATCTTCGAATTTGTACAAGCACCGGCAGGCATGGTGACAACAGCAGATCAACAATAATCATAGAAAGGTGTAGATATATTGGGCTGACTTGGAAATCACATAGAATTGGTATTATTTCTGTTGTAGTACAAAACAATAATAAAGATATGCTGACGTTAATGGTCATAATCTGTCTCTTTGTGTCTCCCAAGAGCTTCTATAAAACAAGAAAAGTCAGAGAGACGCGGGGGTGGTTCCCTGCGTAGACACTCCGATGCTTAAGTCAGCAAAAAGATTCTTCAGTATTGGGAAGCGTAAAAGCCAGTAGTCAAAAATTAGAGAATAGAATTATACCTGGGACCTATTTATAGACGAATATTTGAGATTGAGAGTTTGTTTCCCAATAGGATACGTCTTCCGTGGATCTCGGAGTTAGTACAATCCTGTCGCCGACGAGAGACCCTGAGGTGCGACACCTTCCAGGCGGCGGCAGGGGTCTGTCGCTATAACATGTCAAGAGAGCCACGTGTCGGCAGGAGATGGTCTGTGGAGTCTGTCGCCTGTGACGGACCCTCTGTCTCAGGCGTAGCTTCTCTCGCCATAGGCCACGTGTCCCAATGACCGTTTGCCGCGTGGGACCTTCGATGATCTTTGGGCTTGGCCCAGTGTAGATAGACTTTTGCCATATCAGTTGCTCCCCAGTCTCTTGTTGGATTATTCCAACCAAGAGAGTACAAATACGCGTCTTTGGGCATTTACCCATTATGAATAGTTTTCCTGATTTTTGTGATTTTTCTTTGGTACTTTTGTAGGTGAAAAGCTCTATTCTGCGGGAGGCATGATCTAACGAGACGCTTGGCATTCTTTGTCGCAACTATATAAGGCCGCTGGGATCCACCGAAAAGGATAAGAGAAACCTCTGAATCAGCAGTCTATCGCCCGTTCTCCAACTCTCTCGCCAAAATAGCCTATCGCCAGAAGGGGTCTTTCGTTCATCTGTCGCCTAACTTGTATCCTTCCGCCACCGGCTTTTTTTTTTAGGTGCTTGGCAGGTATCTTCGTCTCCCGAGCGGTTTTTATGTCTTCCGCAGGTGTCTTAGTCTTCCGCATGAGTGTTAGGTCTTCCGCAAGTTTTTTCGATAATAGGTCTGTCGCTGTTTGGTCTGTCGCAGGTGTTTCACCAATACGTCTGTCGCCATTTTAGGTCTGCCACAGGTGTTTCACCAATAGGTCTGTCGCCATTTTAGGTCTGCCGTAGGTGTTTCACCAATAGGTCTGTCGGCTCCTTTATTATTTATTATTATTATTTCTTTTACCATGTCTTCACAGCGTCCGGGTAAATCTCTTAGAAAACGCGGTGTTGAATGTACAATGACGAATGCGGACTTAGAGGATTTCAATACTCGTTTTCCTCTTCCCCCCGGTTACAGTTATAGACTTCCAGCCAGTGGGAAATTTTCACCTGACCTAGTTAGAAACGGAGTGGCGGTGCATAGAGCGTCTTTACTTTTCGGTTTCCGTTTTTCGTTACTCGAGTTTGGTATAGCGTTCCTTAGATATAAAGATATAGTTCCTTGTCAACTTCATCCTCATGCATGGGCTCAGATAGTAGGATTTTCGGTGGTTTGTCACAGCTTAGGTATCGTTCCTACCGTCCCCCTCCTGAGTGCTTTTTTCAGAGTCCGCAGTCTGCAAGGACTAATAACCTTTTCCCTCCAGCGGTTAACGGTTGATGAATTTCCCAATAACAAGATCTTTTCGAACCTTCCTAATAAATTGCGGAACTTTGAAAGTGAGTGGGTCGTCGTCGAGATTCCAAATGATCTGCGAATTCGCACTGCATGGAATCATGATACTAGCGACCACTTGAGGCGCTCAGAAAGGTTTAAAGTAGAGATCATGAAAGACCAGTTTAGTGAACCTATACGAGGAATTTGTTCTACTGGAGAACGTAATGTATTTTCCCTTTTGACCCCACAGAACATTACTGCGGCTGGTTGGGGAGTAAGCTGAGCTGTTTCCGGGACTTCGACTATCCCTTTTAGCCTTCCCATTAGCTTGCGTGTGCCTGATGCTGGTCCTAGTCAACCGACCAGTGTTCCTGCAGCCGAGACCTCTAACCCTTTAGGTCGCCTTGTGGATGAGTTTTCTCCGGATTCGAGAGATGAAACACCTGCGGTTGGGGGTACCAGTGGTCCATTCGAGGAGGATCTTGAATGGACTCAGGGCAACGTTTTTGGGAGCCCTTTTGTTGACTTCCCAACAGATCCTAATTTGGATAACTTAGGGGATCTTGGTGATCTTATAGGTTTCCCTTTTTTTTTCATCTATGTGTGTGGTATTTCGGGTTTTAAGTTTGTTAATTGCTTCTCCTTGTATTATGCAGATATGAACTTTCGCGATGCTATGCGTAGAAGGGAAGCCAATGCTTCTGCTGGAGCGGTTCCTCCTCCTCAGCAGCAGCTACAGATCGGGGCCTCTACTTCTGGACATCCTCGTGCTTCTGGACATCCTCGTGCTTCTGGACATCCTCCCCCTATCGACGGATCTAGCCATTCTGCGCAAGAGGCTGGGAGGAATAAGCGAAAGAGGCCCCTTATCCGTGATCGTAGCTCAGACAATCAAGAGAGCTCTAGGTCGCGGAGGAGCGAGTCGGCTCGGCGAGAAGGTGTTTCTCGTGCTTCTGAGGATCGGCCAGCCCCTCGTCAGCCTAGGCGCAAATTTAGGAAGAAATTGATCATTGAGGCCTCGATGCCCATAAGACCGATATTGCCTAAGGTGGCTAATCCCACTTTGAAGCGCTACTTAGTCGATAGCAGAGTTGTCGTAGATGGCGAAGACTTTCAGACCTATCCCGAAGTAAATGATAATGACAGCATTGAGAAGCTCGGGATAGCGTCTCGCCTGGCATGGAGCACTATTCTACCTCGTGACGAGGCGGGGCTATTTCTTAATTTGACGGAAGCCGAGAACAACTCTGACTATCTTGCGATGAAGGTGACAGCGTCGTGCTTATATGGTAGTTGTATTTTTCTTTTTCTTTTATCGGGTTTTTAAGTTATTTATGTTCTCTTGTTTTTCCAATCGGCTCAGCAAACCGCAGCTGTTAATGCTCGTCATAGGGCCTTCAGGGAGAAAGCTGACAAAGACATTGGTGAGCTTCGAGAGGCGAAGATGGTGCTCCAGAATGAAGTTGTTCAACTGCGTCTCTACGTGGGTAAGGTTGAGGAACTGGAGAAGAAGAATGCGGAACTTGAGCTCAGGTTGAGAGAGGAACAGGCGAAGGTAGCCTCCCTTCAGGGATTTCAAGAAGCTTATAACAAAGCGGTGGAGGATCGGGACTCCATGAGGAGAGAGCGAGATGAGAACGCAGATGAGCTGCAGAATTTGTTGAATCGACAAAAAGAGGTCCGTGCCGAGGCTGTTCGCGAATACCGCCTGTCTCAGCACTGCTATGAAAAGAAAGAAATGCTTGCGGCGAGATTCATCAAGTATGGCTTTTACTTAGCCCGTTCTTGGTTAGAAAAGAACCGACCTAATGAGTCTTTTCCCGAACTTCTTTTCACTGAAGAGGCCCAGTATTATGAAGCTCCTTCCTGGACCAAATACGAACCTGACTCATTAAGTCCAGAGGATTATATAGAGGTGGGAGCCACAGACAACCTGGACAATCTTGAGGGTCCATGGCCTCCTCGACGGCCACGTAACTGTCCTGAGCCTACTGAGATACGTTACCGATCCGAGCCTTTAGTGACGCACGATGAGCCTGAACCGATCGAGGCGGGCGACCAGCCTGAGTCCATCGAGGCATTGATAGGGTTGGACGGCGACGATTTCCAAATTTCTGACTCTGCAGCCGTTGATCCCGTGTCAGATGGTGCGGCTGTGATTGATCCTTTAAGTAGTGCTCCCTCTCTCGGGATGGCCTCTGCAGTTCCTCAAGAGCCTGATTCTTCGACTCTTCACGCTCCTGAACCTCCAGTTGTTAAAGATTTTGGTGTTAACGCGGCATCCTCTTAGATGGATGACCTTGTCCTCAACCTAGATTAGGGTATTTTGTATTTCCTTTTGTTTGTTTTACTTAATGTAAAGATTTATTCTTCAATGAAAAGTACAGTTGCTTTCGGTTTTTCTTCTTTTCTTTGAATATTTCGCACTTGTAACTGTTATATCACTGTTCTTTAAACTGCTATATCACAAAACTTTACTGAACAACATTGAGGTGTTAGTAGTAAGCGTTCTTTTACACCATGCTGCCCCCCAAGTTCTGCTTCGAGACGATGTTATAGTCTGATGATGAACTTTCTCTTAAGCATTTTGTGCCCCTCGTATCAACGTATTTTTTGTGTCCATTGTGTCTTATCACTCAAGGATTTATTTCTGCCGGTTTCGCGTTTTTTCGCTTACGGTCTTATTTATGCCCATTTTGAGTATGCTTCTCGCTCAGAGACTTATTTCTGCCGATTTTACGGTCTTATTTATGCCCATTTTGCGTATGCTTCTTGCTCAGGGACTTATTTCTGCCGGTTTTACGGTCTTATTTATGCCCATTTTGCGTATGTTTCTCGCTCAGGGACTTATTTCTGTCGGTTTTACGGTTTTATTTATGCCCATTTTGCGTATGCTTCTTGCTCAGATTTCTGTTAATACATAGACTGTCTAACAAATTGAATTAGAAAATATAGGAGGCAAATAACTGTCTTTATTCAGGAGTCATATGACCGTAAAACAAGAATACTTTGCGAAGTAATAAAGTAATAGATGGGAAATATATAGAAATATTATGTAAAGTGTACAACTTTTTATGCCAGTATGGCTTAAGGTGGTTGGCGTTCCAAGTTTTCGAGATCTTCTTTCCCTGTAAGGTCTCCAAGACGCATGTGCTAGGTCCAATCATATTCCTGATTCTGTAAGGTCCTTCCCAATTAGCTCGGAGTTTTCCGTCCTCCCTATAGGCGTTTGTAATCGTCGACTTTCTCAGTACCAGGTCTCCTTCCTGCAGTTCTCTGTTCTTAACCCGTGCGTTGTAATAGGCGGCTATTCTTTGCTGGTATGCAGCCAATCTCATTTTTGCCGTGTCTCGCAACTCATTGATCAGGTCTAGATTCTCCTTTAGTTCCTGAGAGTTAACTTCTTCGATGTAAGGGACCAATCTAGGTGACTCGGCTCTAATTTCAACTGGGATAAGGGCTTCAGTCCCATACACCAAATTGAATGGCGTTTCCCCTGTTGATACTTTGCTTGTCGTTCTGTAGGCACATAGGACACTAGGGAGTTCATCTACCCATGCTCCCTTCGCCTTATCCAGTCTGGTCTTCAAACCATGCAGTATAGTTCGGTTGCTCACCTCGGCTTGCCCATTAGCTCGAGGATAAGGTACAGAAGAGATTCTTAACTGGATGCCTAGTCTTTCACAGAATGTTCGAAATGCATCACAATCGAACTGTTTCCCATGGTCCGCGTTAAGCACTCGGGGGATCCCAAAACGGCAAATGATCTCCCTCCAAACCATTGCTTCCACCTTTCTTTCAGAAATTGTCGCCAAAGGTTCCGCCTCTATCCACTTGGTGAAGTAGTCAATGGTTACGAGCAAATATTTCCTCTGTCCTGTGCCGAAGGGAAAAGGTCCCAGGATGTCTAACCCCCATTGTGTGAATGGCGTCGGTTGAAGAGTACTTTGGAGGGTCGAGACAGGTGCAGTGACTATAGGGGCGAACTTTTGGCATTTTTTGCACTTTCGCACCTTGTCAGTGGTGTCCTTTTTCAGGGTAGGCTAATAAAATCCCGCACGCAATATTTTCGTGGCCAAGGCTCGGGCCCCTAGGTGTTCACCGCATATCCCCTCATGAACTTCGGCCAGGGTATACTCAGCCTGTTGAGGTCCTAGACACTTTAGCAAAGGCATAGTAAATCCACGTTTGTAAAGTTCTCCGTTTACCACAGTAAATCTTGCACTTTGCAATTTCAGCCTACGGCTTTCATCTTTGTCAGTTGGGAGTGTGCCCCCCAATATGTAGTCTTTGATTGGGCCTCTCCAATCACCTCCGACCTCGACGTTGCAGATATCCTCTTCTTCGATACTTGGCCTAGCGAGTAATTCTGCTTTGACCATACTGCCTTTTAGTCCTCCTGAGGAAGCCAGCTTTGAGAGGGCATCCGCATGGCTGTTCTCGGATCGGTTTATCTGGGTCAGTTGAAAGTTCTGAAACGATTGTGCCAATAATCGCACTTTCTGCAGATAGGGGACCAAAGTCGGTTCTCGTGCTTCATACTCTCCCGAGAACTGGTTGACCACTAATTGCGAATCGCTATGGGCCATCAGATTGCTAGCTTCTAGTTTCTCCGCCAATTTCATCCCAGCTATTAAGGCTTCATATTCAGCTATATTGTTCGAGCTTGGGAAATCGAAACGTAGGGAATACTCATAGGTTTCCCCTTCGGGTGAAGTTAGCACAATTCCAGCTCCACTACCGTCCATGTTGCGAGCTCCGTCAACAAATAACTTCCACCAAACTAATTCTGTATCTGCTTGAGTCTCCCGACCAGTGCATTCTACAATAAAGTCGGCTAGCGCCTGCCCTTTTATTGCTTGTCGAGGTTGGAAGTGTATATCATATTCACTTAATTCAATGGCCCATTTCGTTAAGCGTCCAGAATGTTCTGGTTTCTGTAGTATTTGCCGTAAGGGCTGATCTGTCAGGACATTCACTGAGTGGGCTTGGAAGTAAGGTCGTAACTTCCGAGTTGCCATCACCAAGGATAGAACTACTCTTTCAACTAAGGGATATCTTGCTTCGGCATCTAGCAGGACTTTGCTCACATAATAGATTGGACAGTCCTTGTCTTCTTTTTTCAGTAAGACTGCACTTACGGCTTTCTCCCCTACACCTAGATACATGAGTAGATGATCTCCGTGTTGTGGCCGAGACAATAGCGGCAACTCTTTCAAGTAATCCTTCAACTGCTCAAAAGCACTATTGCACTCTTCTTTCCATTTGAAATTTTTTCCGGCCCTTATCGCTTTGAAGAACGGCAAACTTCTTTCAGCTGATTTAGACAAGAAGCGGTTCAAAGCAGCTATCCTCCCTGTCAACCTTTGAACCTCTTTAACAGTACTGGGTGGTTTCATGTCCAGGATGGCTTGGACCTTCTCGGGATTAGCTTCTATCCCCCGATTAGTGATAATGAATCCCAGGAATTTTTTGGATCTCACCCCAAATGAGCATTTATTGGGGTTCAATTTCATTTCGTACTGTCGCAACACATTAAACACCTTCGTCATTTTCTCGGCGTGAGACTCTTCCCTTTTGCTTTTTATAATCATGTCATCAACATAAGCCTCCATGGTGTTGCCCAAAAGGTTTTTGAATACCTTGTTCACCATGCATTGGTAGGTTGCCCCTGCGTTTTTCAGACCAAACGGCGTTACCCGATAGCAATATGTTCCACTATCGGTAAGGAATGAGGTTTTCTCCTAATCTTCTGGATGCATCATGATCTGGTGGTATCCCAAAAAGACATCTAAGAAGCTAAGCAGTTCATATCCACAAGTTTCATCTACCAACTTGTCGATTCGAGGTAGTGGATACGGATCCTTGGGACAGGCCTTGTTCAAATCTGTGAAATCTACGCACATCCTCCATTTTCCGTTGGCTTTTACTCACCATCACAACATTAGCCAACCATTCTAGATAATTCACTTCTCTGATGAATCTTGCATCTAGCAGCTTGGTCACCTCTTCATTGATTGCCCTTTGCCTTTCAGGTGCAAAACTTCTCTTCTTTTGCTTGATCGGTTTTGCTCCTGAGACTATGTTTAACCGGTGACAAGCAACATTGGGATCAACCCCGGGCATATCTGCGGGAGTCCATGCGAAGACATCAGCGTTTTCCTTCAGGCATCAAATTATTTCTTCTTTTGCTCTTTTAGACAGATGGCTCCCTACATACACCACCTTTGTTTCATCTTTTCTATCTACTTGAACTGGTTCCATCTCTTCATCAGGTTTTGTCTTAGGTGGTTCCTCAATCGTAAGGGTTTCCTTCCTTTGAATCCCTTTCCATGTGGTGGACGCGATATTACACGTCCTAGCCTTCCTTTGATCTCCTCTCACTTGTCCGACACCACAGGGGGTTTGGAATTTCATTAACAGATAACAAGGGTGTACTACCGCTCTCATATCATTCAACAATGGCCGCCCAAAGATCATGTTATATGCAACCGACGTTGCCTTCACCACCGTAAATAACACTTGTCGAGTGACACATTTCGGGCTTTCCCCCAATGTCACAGGTAGCTGAACTGCACCTTTGACCTTCACTTTTTCTCCTGAGAAGCCATACAATGGTGTGGGTACTGGCTTCAGTCTGTTATTCGAGATGTTCATTTTCTCAAAGCAACCCTAGTATATCAAATTCACTGAACTTCCATTATCAACCAGGATGCGACTCACTGGATGCTTTGCTATCACTGCCGAAATCACCATTGGGTCATCATGGGGGATCATTACATCTCCTCTATCGGCTGGTGTAAAAGTAATGGGCTCTTCATCATGTTTTTCTTCCATTACTGAGTTAACTTTATAAGCTTGTCGGGCGTAAGACTTTCGAGACGAGGAAGATGAACCAGCTAACGATTCACCCCCGGATATCACATTAATAGCAGGCCCTGTGGGTTCATTATCCTCTTCTCTATCCCTTCTATCTGTTCTCCTGTCATTTTCTCTCCTGTTACCATCATTTCGCCTTGCAGTTTCCCTATTTTCACCTCTTCTGTCTCTAGAGTTGTCTCTAAAGTAATTTCCTCTGCCTCGTGCGGGATAAGTGTTCCTGTTGCTTTTCCACACAAACCGATTTATCTTTCCATCACGTGCTAGCTTCTCTAGCTGATTCATTAAATCCTTACATTTTTCTGTCGGATGCCCATGTGTTGAATGGTAGTTACAATAAGAGTCTGTATCACGGCCATAAACCCGGATGTTTTCCTTGGGAACCGTATAAGACTTGATCCCTCAATAGCAGCTAACACGAAGGCTCGAGACTCAATAAGTGGGGTATAAGCGGTATACTTCATTGTAGAGGTTTTGTCAACCCTTCTCGACTGACTAGATGATGCTTCGGGGACTTCTCTTCCTCGCTTCCTTCCTTCCTTAGATTCTCCATTACCCACCATTCTCATTACTTCTTCTTGGGTTACGTATTTGTTGGCCCGGGAAAGTAGGTCCGAAATTGTAATGGGCTGGTCTAGCGACAGGGATTCTTGCAGTTTTTCAGACCTTGTCCCTTGTAACATGGCTGCCACAGCTATACCAATTTGTAAGTCCCGCACTTCCAGAGTAGCGTCTCTAAATCGATCGACGTAACTCTTCAATGACTCCTTAACTCCTTGCTTGAGAGTAAGTAAATAAGTCGGTTCTTTCCTTCTCTGACTATTCACTGCGAACGCCTTAAGAAACTCACTCCGGAGTTGGTCAAAAGAGACAATAGACCCCTCAGTCAAGTTATTAAACCACTTCATTACATGCCCGGTCAGAGTTAGAGAAAAGGCCCTGCACATTATTTCGTCTTCCCATCCATGTAGTAACATCAATGCTTCATAATTCTGCATATGATCATAGGGGTCTGTCTTTCCCGTATATGTAGTCATTTGTGGCATCTTGAATTTTGGCGATAAGGGTTTTTGCAAGATGGTAGTGCAAAATGGTACTCTTCTCCTCTGGCTTTCCTCCACGGATACCAATTTTTTCTCTCCGAGCACCTGTTCTATCATCTTTTTCATATCAAGTGATGGAGTGATTCGACTCCTGGCGTGAGATGAATCGGGCAGGTCTTCGGGAACGATTTCCTTTCCTTTTCCTTGAGGTTCATTAGTTCGCGCCATTTGTGTACACCAGGTGGGATCGAACTCTGATCCGGCTCCCCAAATGCTTAGGTCATCACCACCGTTCCTTCCAGCACCTCCAATACCGGTAATATTTGTCAAATCATGGTGCTGGGCGGAAGACCCTGCCGCTCGGTCGAAACCCTGTCGCCATGATGCCTGCCGCCCGACACCCGACACCTGTCGCCTAACCTCCGACATCTGCCGCATGAAATCTGGCGCCTATCGCCTGACCCCTTCCGCAGGTTCCAAATTTACGGCCTGATCAACTTCCCGCTGGGTCCCTGCGACGGGCACCCCTCTCCCTAGTCCTGCCGCCGCCTGGTGCATGTCATTCTCTTCTGCGAGAAGGTCCTCCTGTCGCAGAGGGGGATTCGCAGCTGCCGCATCCTCCAGTCGTCCGTCAGTATGGTGCGGGGCTTCCCGACTTGTTTCTCCCACCAAATTCTGTACGGCCGGCGGCAGACCCAATGTCGAGAGGATCCCTTTGAATAAGTCTACCATGGCTTTCAACGCACGAGTTGTTTCTTCGCTCTGCCGCTTTAGGGCCTCGAATTCGGCTACAGGTACAGTCATTCTCTCATCTTCTCTGTTCACCGGATTTCCATGTTGTATTGGCTGTTCAGGGGAACTCACGGAATTCTCATCGCTGCCTGTTCTTACGTTAGTAGATCTAGTTCTCACCATCTTAAAAAGTTTGATTGGCTTTTATACGTTCCCACAGAGGGCGCCAATTGTTGTAGCACAAAACAACAATAAAGATATGCTGACGTCAATGGTCGTAATCTGTCTCCTTGTGTCTCCCAAGAGCTTCTGTAAAACAAGAAAAGTCAGAGAGACGCAGGGGTGGTTCCCTGCGTAGACACTCCGATGCTTAAGTCAGCAAAACGATTCTTCAGTATTGGGAAGCGTAAAAGCCAGTAGTCAAAAATTAGAGAATAGAATTATACCTGGAACCTATTTATAGACGAATATTTGAGATTAAGAGTTTGTTTCCCAATATGATACGTCTTCCGTGGATCTCGGAGTTAGTACGAGCCTGTCGCTGGCGAGAGACCCTGAGGTGCGACACTTTCCAGGCGACGGCAAGGGTCTGTCGCTATAACATGTCGAGAGAGCCACGTGTCGGCAAGAGATGGTCTGTGGAGTCTGTCGCCTGCGACAGACCCTCTGTCGCAGGCGTAGCTTCTCTCGCCATAGGTCATGTGTCCCAATGATCGTTTGCCGCGTGGGACCTCCAATGATCTTTGAGCTTGGCCCAGTGTAGATAGACTTTTGCCATATCAATTTCATTTCACCCAATTCGGCATCTCCACCGTACCTTCCCTTTTTGGCCTTTTTCCAATGTTAGTGTTTGTTTTAATTTGGAAATCTTGAATTCTTTGCGTAAAACAAATCAAAACAAAACGGCAAACCTTTCTTTCTTAATTAATTGTATTAGTTAGGGAAATTTGTTATTAATGCAAGGTTAGAATATCATGAGCTGCTGAATCTTCAAATCTACAAAGCCCAGTCCACACTCCACACTGTTGAATTGGCGGGAAGTAAATATCAATATACACTTATATATAATTAATATCACAATTATTTTGTATCAGTGTAGTATAAAAGGATATTATCTCTATCCTTTTTCTTCATTTTTATAATAAAATTATCCCACATGAATCTAATTGATTGTTTTTTGTTCAAGGAATCTAATTGATTCAGATCGCACATATTACACAAAATATATATATTAATTCAAAATTAAAAGTAACCTTGCCATGGCATAAAATAAAAAATTATTATACACTATGTATTATGTTCATATTATTAACTACTATACCAAATTTGTTTTACTGGATATACAATTATATATATACACATATAGAGAGACCGAATCTAAAAGTTCAATGTATTAAATTTGTAAGTGTAACAAATTCTATTATATGTATTCCTTTTGATAAACTATTACATTGAAGATTGAAAATTCTATCACCGTTGAATTGGTTAAATAAATAAATAAATCATGCGCTGCACGTTATTGAATATTATATTGTTAGCATAGTTATAATTACGAAAGCGTAAGTAATGGAAAATGCAGTTGTGCCACAGATGCACGAAGACGAGAGTTGGTGGCCCAACCATCACAAATTACAATTAACAAACACTTGAGATCCAATTCATATGAAATCCAATCAGGAAATCCTTAATTAAAATAGCAATTGTTAATTCAAATTTAATTAGTCAAATAATTAAAAAAATGTTTAGTGAATGCATATATCAATGTCAATATGTCATGCATCCGGCTGGCTCTGAGAAATAGTCAGTCAAGTGTTACCAAGCAATAATGTATAGGATTAGGATGCGAAATATAAAATATTGCACCAAACTTCGACAAATAAGAAATAACCTTTTTGCCTCGCCTCACCAACCCCCATGCCTTGCCTTACCTAACCTTACCTTACCTACTCCGTGGCAACGCAAGCAAAGGCTCACCCGCATCAGCATCTTGTCCAAATCCAAGATCTGGGCCGTCAAAATCAAACGGCGTCACTTTCCCAAACTCACACATGACCGCAAGCCCCACCTAACGCCTACCACATCAACGCTGCAAGGCCCAATGCTACCTCCACCTCTTTCTTTTTTCGTTTTATCTAAACTCTCGTATTCGAAAATCATTTTAAATTTCGATTAATCCAAAATCAAACTACGACCAGATCTAAAACAAATCTAAAACAAGGAAACTCTCTCATATTTTCTCCATTCACGGTACTCGAACCGGAGAACTTGCCATACCCAATGCTAACTCCACCTCTCTCCTTGTGTCTATAAAGCTGGCTCTGTTCTCAAGCCTTCGTACCAACACACATCAAAACAAACTTTCTACACCACAACACATCTGCAATGGATCTCCTTCTCGTGGAGAAGACCCTTCTAGGCCTCTTCCTGGCGGTGGTAATAGCCATCACCATCTCTAAGCTCCGGGGCAAGCGCTACAAGCTCCCTCCTGGGCCTTTAGCCGTGCCGGTGTTCGGCAACTGGCTCCAAGTTGGTGATGACTTGAACCACCGTAACCTGACAGACTTGGCCAAGAAATTTGGTGAGATATTTTTACTTCGAATGGGGCAGCGTAATCTGGTGGTGGTGTCTTCACCGGAGTTAGCAAAAGAGGTACTCCACACGCAGGGAGTGGAATTCGGATCAAGAACCCGGAACGTTGTATTCGATATATTTACGGGTAAGGGTCAAGATATGGTGTTCACAGTGTACGGTGAGCACTGGAGGAAAATGAGGAGGATCATGACAGTCCCATTTTTCACCAACAAGGTTGTCCAGCAGTATAGGTTCGGATGGGAGGACGAGGCTGCTCGTGTAGTGGAGGATGTCAAGAACAATCCGGAGGCAGCCACCACGGGAATCGTTTTGAGGAGGAGGTTGCAGCTGTTGATGTACAACAACATGTACAGAATCATGTTTGACAAGAGGTTCGAGAGCGAGGATGATCCTTTGTTTGTGAGGCTCAAGGCTTTGAACGGAGAGAGGAGTAGGTTAGCTCAGAGTTTCGAGTACAATTATGGAGATTTTATTCCCATCTTGAGGCCCTTCTTGAGAGGCTACTTGAAGATCTGCAAGCAGGTTAAGGAGAGGAGATTGCAGCTCTTCAAGGACCACTTCGTCGAAGAGAGAAAGTATGTATTCTTCCTCTTTATTTCTTTTTCTGTGTTTTGACAAACATATTTGTCTCTGGCTTTGCTGCTTTTAGTAGTAAATAAATGAATACATATATATTTATTTACGTTCAGGAAACTGGCGAGCACAAAAAGCATGAACAGCGAAGGATTGAAATGTGCCATAGATCATATTCTGGATGCTCAACAGAAGGGGGAGATCAACGAGGACAATGTTCTCTATATTGTCGAGAACATCAATGTTGCCGGTACGCTATGTTGTCTTCATTTTATAACAGTTACTATTTACTGTTCTTTTATCTATCCTCTATACATGCCCGCCTGCCTAATTATCTTCTTCAGTTCACTATTAGTACTACCACTGGCCAGAGTGCTAGTCTTGTTAATTACTACGAGGGCTTATTTATTTCTTCCTTTAATTAATCAATTAATTACACTAGTAATTACATTAGTAAACAGTAGAATTCCTAGTTTTTTTTCAATATAAACTACAAGTATACTTATCTGTTTTAACGATCTAAAATTAATTCTGTTAAAAATTTAGTCATTGTTAAAGTTCTTCACTAGACCTGCTCAAGGGCCAGGCTACCCGTCTAAGCCCGAAAGCCCGTTCTAAATTTGGTCAGGCTTGGACAAAAATATTTGATAAAAAAACGGACTTGGGCAAAATTTTTAGGCCCGTTTAAAAATCGGGCCGGGTCTCGGGCTTGCCTTTCAAAGCCTGGCCCGACCCGAATTATTATTATTTTTTATTTTATATATATCTTTTTTAATATTAATTAAATTTTTATATATATTTACTAAATATAATATAATTATATGTATATAAAATATTATTGAATAATAAATATGATTATAAATATTTAATATGAAAATTGATATATAAATTTTGACAAATTAAATTAAATTTTAAAGGGTATAAAATAATAAAAAATAAATAAAATTAAAATTAAAATATAAAAAAATTATTTTCTGGTCGGACTCGGGCTTGTAGTATAAAAATGAAAACGGGCTTAGACAAAAAAATCAGGCCCGAATGTCGAGCCGAGCTGGGCTTGGGCGTATAAAAACCTTATTATTACCTGGCCCGAGCCCTGCTCGACCCGGCCCGGCCCATGAGCAGGTCTATTATTCACCCTTCTCCAAAGATATGTTTAGTGAAAATTAAACCCGAAAGCTCTTCCCACAAACTCAACTTGCGTTATTAATTGAGCTACAACCCATAAATTTTTCTCTTTGCCAATTTCATCCCCTATAAAAAAGCATTGCTCATTTAGGTTATAAGCTAAAAATATCTATGAATAAAAAAATATAGTTTAGGAGTTTTCTTGAGATAAACTGTTACAGCTGGAATGAAGTTAATTTTGCGGTCATGAATTTACAAATAGATTCCTTCTGGTCAGGTCAGAATTTAGTTTCCCTTGGGCATCCCCCTCCCAAAAATAAAATATAATGGACCCCAGCATTGATTATTACAGGGTTTCGTTCTTAAAAAAAAAAAATTCATTGAATCATTCCAGGCTTATTAATATATTAGTACTACTAGTATTAACTGTTAGGCAAATATGTTCTTGTCTTCTTCTTATAAATTAGTATACAACTTTATGACAAAAAAAAATCAATATTGATTAGAAATGAGTGGTAAGAGATTCATTTTTTTTTAAACATGATCTGGATTCGAATCATGCGTATGGAGTAAATCGTGCTGAAAGGGGCGTCCCACTTCCAGATGGCATGATAATTCTCCGACTCCGAAGTAGTCGCATAAATTCGATACCGAAAGGTTAAAGATCAAAAAAAAATTGGTATACAACTTCCACCTTTTTCTAATGAAAAAAAAAAAATATACAACTTCCACCACTAGATCTCTTTACTTATATACGGTGTCTAATTTTTATTTACACAATTCTATTTTAAAAGTTTTGATTTTCATTAAATATAAATATTCTTAAAATATTATCTTTGACTTGAAAAGAAAGAAAAGCAGATACTTGTGTAGATAAGCTTGATTTGGATGCACATGGCATAGGCTCCTGCTGTTCTTCTAGTCGCAATTAAGCCCAATTTTCATAGTCACGCGATAAGAATTTGACAAAATTTCGACATACATTTGCTTGACTTTCAAGCCAAACAAGCCGGTACCTACCCATTTATGATTTACCCTAGTTTTTTAAAGCAGCATCTCATTTTCGGTTTTGACTCTTTATTTTGGCTAGACTTTTCCTGACAATAACGCATCTTTGGCGATGGTGGATTTTTTCTAATAAAAACTTTGGCTACTCATTATAAAAGAATACCGTACGTTCTGGATCAGGGGACATATTACAGTAACATAAATTGCTCTGTATTATAAAACATTGTTGAGTAAAATTTGCTCTGTTCTACAGCCATTGAAACGACCCTATGGTCGATCGAGTGGGGCATTGCGGAGCTGGTGAACCACCCTGAAATTCAGAAGAAGCTGCGCCATGAGCTTGACACTGTTCTAGGACCTGGTCACCAGATCACTGAACCTGATACCCAAAATCTCCCATACCTTCAGGCTGTGGTCAAGGAGACTTTAAGGCTTCGGATGGCAATTCCTCTACTTGTACCCCACATGAACCTCCATGATGCTAAGCTTGGTGGCTATGATATCCCTGCCGAGAGCAAAATCTTGGTGAATGCATGGTGGCTTGCCAATAATCCTGCTAACTGGAAAAATCCAGACGAATATAGGCCTGAGAGGTTCTTGGAAGAGGAATCTAAGGTTGAGGCCAATGGCAATGACTTCCGGTACCTCCCATTTGGTGTTGGGAGAAGAAGTTGTCCTGGAATTATTCTCGCATTGCCCATCCTTGGTATTACTTTGGGTCGGTTAGTACAGAATTTTGAGCTCTTGCCTCCCCCAGGACAGTCAAAGATCGATACCACAGAGAAAGGTGGACAATTCAGTTTGCACATATTGAAGCATTCGACCATTGTTGCAAAGCCAAGGAAACTTTAACTTCACATGTCCATTTTAATAACCGTTGGTGAGATTGTCTAAAAATATAGTGGAAACATTGTCTTGACCATATTTGTGTTTATGAGGTGTGACAATGCAAATATATAAACCTAAAACCATAAATCAAGATTTGCAGTAAGTTCAATACTTTTTTTTTCCTTTAATGCTCTAGTTCTTTTATGTGTGTATATATTTAGCATTCTTTGCCTAGCAATATTATTGTCAAGAAGAATAAGGTGATTAATGGTATAATGTCTGCCGTCTTTGTGGAGGATGATTGGTGGGTGCTTTGGTTTTAGGTCACTGTTTTCTGGAAATATTTTCTACGGCTGATGAAGTCCTCAATTATTTCACATCTTATTGATCATCCTGAAGTCGTTTGCGGTGCAAACCTACCAAACATTAGCAGATATGAAGTCAACGATTGGTTGGAATGGTAAGCCTAGTCTCTATCAGAACTCGACGCTTACACCGGCCACCAATGCTTACATCGTGATCGCATTAGCAGGCAAAAAGGTCAATGCATCGGTTCATAAAACTGCCAACCAGAAATATCCCGCGAATATGGGTTGTGACTTGTGACTTGGGAGTCTTGCCAATGGGCAATTGTTCAAAACTATATTGGGCTTTGCAGGGGCTCACCAAACCCACTATGTGCGTGGTATCTGCAATGAAATAAGAACAAAGAGTGAATGAAGATTGGAGTTACCTTATTAGGCTAACTGTACAGATCTTGATGGATCGGAAAAGAGAAGGACTGTCGCTGCCACTACTACTCCAGTCAACTATACGTCTATGCGTATGCATGCTGCAGTTAATTTGGGCGTTTTCTTCTTCATAGCCCAAATTCATGTTTCACGTTTCATGTTTACATTTGGTAGAAATACTAATAAGAGAAAAAGAGGTTCAGCTTTCTTTTGGAAAGGAAGATTTCACTAATAGCTGGAAAAATCAGGATTACAACTTTTGGACAAAAGCATTACTGAATCGTGACATTAATATTTCAACACTCAGTCACAACGTGTTTTCTTGTTGTGCCGTTAATATATATATATATATATATATATATATATATGGATTTATATATGATGCACTGACAGTGTATAGTTTCTATACACTGTCAATGCATAAGAGGTTGACACCTCATCAATAAGCCCTTATATGCAAATATAAATAAATTTTTTTAATTTGCCCATAAAGGCCTATTGATGAGTTATCAATCTCTGATGCATTGACAGTGTATAGAAACTATACACTATCAGTGCATCATATACAAACTATATATATATATATATATATATATATATATATATATATACACACACACACACACACAGCAATTAACTAAGAGACAATAGGGTGAGAGATGGGGATAATAATTGTATAAATGATGAAACTCGAATTTGGTGTTGATGATGGTAGAAGAGGCTGAAATATTAATTATTAAATAAAAGATAAAAAAAAGTCAAATGATCCTTCTTATATATATATATATATATATGATGCACTGACAGTGTATAGTTTCTATACACTGTCAATGCACCAGAGATTGACACCTCATCAATAGGCTCTTATATGTAAATATAAATAAATTTTTTTAATTTGCCCATAAAGGCCTATTGATGAGGTGTCAATCTCTGATGCATTGACAGTATATAGAAACTATACACTGTCAGTGCATCATATACAAACTATATATATATATAAGATTTATATATGATGCACTGACAGTGTATAATTTCTATACACTATCAATGTACCAGAAGTTGACACGTCATCAATAGGCTCTTATGAGCAAATTAAAAAAATTAATTTATATTTACTTTTAAGGGTTTGATATATTTTTGAATTTGTAAATTGATAATGTGTCAACCTTTGATGCATTGACAGTGTATAGAAACTATACATTGTCAATGCATCATATATATATGGATTTATATATGATGCACTGACAGTGTATAGTTTCTATACACTGTTAATACATAAGAGGTTGACACCTCATCAATAGGTCTTTATATGCAAATATAAATAAATTGTTTTAATTTGCCCATAAAAACCTATTGATGAAGTGTCAATCTCTGATGCATTGACAGTGTAGTGCATCATATACAAATTTTATATATATATAAAACACGCACTTCAAAATTCAACACTGCATGTTGCTTGTAAGTGCAACGTGGCCCCAAACACAATAAACAAGGGTTCATCCCTGCAGCGAGCATTATTAATTGTTGGCTTAATTTGTCAATTAGGGTAGACTTTTTAATTATGCTATATATGCTAAGGTTGATTTATTTATTTAGTTGGTAAAAATGTAAATATACTAATAGTTAGGGCTGAGAAAAAAAATCGATAAAACCAAAAAATCGATTCTAACCGAGATTTTGGTTCAGATCAGTTCGGACAATAAACAAATTCGGTTCGGATTCAGATCGTGGCATCATTGAACCGAATAAAATATGTTCGGATCGAGTTCGGATACGAATAATATCCGAATACTTTATTATTTAGTATTTTGTAATTTTTACTATTTAAATTAAAAGCTCAAGTTTTATATTTAATTAAAAATCCTAAGGAAAAATTGAAATAAAATCCAAACGTGCTTAAATGCTCAAAAAAAAATTGAAATAAAATTTAAAATTACATAAACAAAATACCAAATGAAATATTCGAATACTTTGTTATTTAGTATTTTGTAATTTTTACTATTTAAATTAAAAGCTCAAGTTTTATATTTAATTAAAAATCCTAAAGAAAAATTGAAATAAAATTTAAAATTACAAAAATAAAAAAACCAAATGACCAATCAGACCCGTATAAATTCGGATCGAATCGGATATTATTTCTATACAGATCGGATACGAATCATAAAATGAAAAAATCGTTTAGTTCGAATCAAATCGAGTTTTTGCAAAAATTCGATCCGATCAAACCTGTTATCAGCGCTACTAATAGTAATACAGCACGTTAAAATGCAATTGGCATATATTACAGGGTTTTACATAGAATAGAAGTCGCTCTCTAATAAAATTCTGCATCATCATCAACCCCCAAGAAAGGCGCCCAAGGGTACGTAAAATGTTATCATAGATTTTTAGAATAACAGGGGAAAAAAGATGGAATTTAAAAGGGTAAAATAAAGGCTTAGTTAGCTTTAAGTTATGGGCGTAGGAGTTAAGTACACATGTATGCATGTGTTTACTCACAAGTCATACAGACAAATGGTGCACCTAAGGGTAGACCTAATAATTTCAGACACGATTTGATTACACGACATGAATACGATACGAATAAATGACACGAAATGATATGTGATTAAAATTAAAAAAAATTAATATATAAATATGATAAAAATTAAAAATAATATTTTAAATTTTTCGTGTCGATATAAATTTTGATACAAAATTTTTATGTGTTACATAATATAAATATAATTTTTTATGAAAAAAAAAAACAAATTATGAACATTAATTATCATGTCAACATACGGTAAAAGAAAAGAGGCCCGATCTTGATTCTTTAAATCTAAAGGACGGGTCACAGAATCCCAGGAAACGACCGGCCACGGTATCAGTGTCCGAAAACGAAAGGAGACCAGATGGAGGACTTCACTTCACTTGGTTAAGAGTTAAGAGCTGAGAAGCGGTGTGGTGTCTTCAAGTTCAAGTGTCGTGCATGCATTTTATGCATCTGCTGCTTTGCTTGCTGTTGGCTGTTGCTGACTTTGCCGATGCTTTGCATGCAGTCCCTATCCCCCCCTCTCTCTCTCTCTCTCTCTCTGACAAAAATACGTCTTCTTTGTTTCTTTGTTTAACATCTAGTAGCAGTAACTACAACAAGGCATAAATTACAAGCCCATATATCCACCACCACCGCGACCGCCTTTAGCCTTCTCTTCTCTTTCTTATATGCATATATTATTTACTCATTCAGTATGTCGGTTGACTACCTTTCTCTTTAGCTTCTCCTTCCCTTTCTCCTTCGTTTCAAGTGAAGTGGGGAATTCCTTGTTGCTTCTCCGAATGACTGATTTGTTTTGATTTCAACAAGGTCAGTGGGTCGGTCGCTTTTTTTTTATTCATGTTGAAAATTGGATGTTGTGCATGGGGATGTTTCGTTGATGAAATTATACTTAGACTTGTGGATGAATTTGACAGGGTTATTACTTATTAGGTATTAGACTTTGATTTGATGCCGTGTTCGGATAGAGAGCTTGAGCTGAATGGGGTCCAAGATTTGCATGAATTCCTCATGTGGGACTGCTACCACCCATGAATGGAAGAACGGATGGCCTCTGCGATCTGGTGGTTTTGCTCATCTCTGTTACCGTTGCGGGTACTTCTGTTCTTTCGTTCTCATTTGTTTTTTACCAATTCCGTTTTGCATTCCACATTTTGGGTTTTGGGTTTCGGGTTTCAAATTTAATGCTCTGCTCGCTACAACACTTTGGATTTATTTCTTCATTCTTATTGCTTTACATTGTTCTTTTTTATTTTGACTTTTCTTCAAATTCAGATTTTTGGCTTTCATGTATCTCTTTCCAGTTTCCAGTTGACAATTTTTCATTTTAGAGTTTTGCCCTTCTTTTGGGATCTTTAGAGTGATTATGACAAAAGAAAAAGAAAAATCACAACAAACTAAGGCCAATATACTACTAATGATATTAATAATATTACAGTATCAGCTTATATGTGCTTTTGATAAATATTGCACTTGCTATTCTTTCCAATCCCCTTAATGCTTTTTAGATTTATATTTTAGGAGCGGAATTAGTATTTGTCCTAGGCATCTACTACCATCTCCCTTCCCCTACCACACCAAAAAAGGCCAAAAGTGAAAGAAAAGTATAACTTTATAGATTCTATAAGCATCAAGGAAAACTTTTCGGCTAATCTTGTGCTCAGCAAAATGTTTGTGGTTTAACTGTTCAAAAGATAACTGCATCTAGTAAATGATACTAGAGGGATGAAAATGGGCCTCTAAATTTTGAGTCATTATTGCAAGAATTTGTAGAATGTGCACCAGCAATGTGTCTGAAGTGCTGATGCTGCTAGGATGGGGGCTGCATGGAATTCCCTTCCTCTTAGAGCATACCCATTTGGTGCATGATTTTCTCTACCTTCAACTGAGAAACTGTTGTTAAATAAGTTTTTATTTTTAAGATGATAGTGTTGTTTTCTTCATGTATTCATTCTTCCATTCTATTGATTTTCAATGCTTTATCTTTTTCCACGAGCTGCTTGATTCTGTGCTTCAGCTCTGCCTACGAGGATAGTATTTATTGTGATACATTCCACTTGGAGGAGTCTGGATGGAGGAATTGCCTCTTATGCAGGAAAGTAAGCTGATAATCCTGCTGATCTTATTAAAGTTCAAACAATTGTTTAATATTTTAAGTCTTTGAATTTTGTTTGGCAGCGTCTTCATTGTGGTTGTATAGCCTCCAAGTATCTGCTTGAACTCCTAGATTATGGAGGTGTTGGGTGTACCGGCTGTGCTAAGAGTCCCCAACTTCATTCATTTAGTCAGGTACTTTTTTTCCTACTCATCTTAAAGATCGCTTCACATGGTTTCATATTATAAAATCATATTTTGATGTTTAGTATCTGCATCTATGAGAACCCTCGTTCATGTTCATGGGAAAGAGTTGATGCTTCTTTACACCAACTTAGTTCTTCTGTTTTTATTTTTTTCTTTTATGCTGTCGGTTTTAGCACTCGACTTCCATGCAAAGTAGGGTCTACAAAGCAATATTTTAACAACAGAAATGACACATTACCATTTAATGGGTTGTATTCTTGTTGCTTCCAACTGTTATTTTCCCTTATGTGGTGCAGAAGAATGGTGATGAAATTCCTAAAGGATTTAGCACACTGCCAATAAACAATGCTGGATTCAGGGCTGTTGAAGGTAAAGCAGTTGGTGATCATGTTGACGAGGGAACACGTGCACAATTGTGCAAAATCATGGAGGCTAATAAATGCAACCTCTTGCCACAATCTCAGAGTGCTGATGCAAATTCATCTCTTGGGCAACATAAAGGAGAGGAAGTCAAGTGTCCCATTGGGGAAGTGGGTGCTGGGTTTACAAATGCTATGCAAGCTTTTGTTCAACCTCCTAACTTTGAAAAAACAAACAATTTCAGACCAGCATTAGACATTAGAGATATTCATGATTCACTTTCACAACATTTTTTGAGCATGACTTTGGGTGGCCCATCTGGGAATCCGAATTTTGTACTACCCTTTTCTAGTGGGCTAGCTGATGGAAAAGAACAGAGTAAAACATCTTCCTCTTTTCAACAAGGACAGCAATCTCGTCCGATATGGCCCAAACCCTCAAAAAGTGGTCTAGGAACAAGTTCAGAAGTGAATAAAGGTGTGGTTCCCCAGGCACGGATCGCAAGGCCACCGGTTGAGGGACAGGGGAAAAATCGTTTACTTCCTCGGTATTGGCCACGGATTACTGATCAAGAGCTGCAAAAATTGTCGGGAGAGTATCCACGATTGTTAGCTTAAGTTTCTAAATTTTGGTTTTCTCAAAATAATATCTTTTTATTCGATATATATAGTTTCTGGTAAGTCAATTCAAAAATTTTGTTTACCTTAAGTTTGCAAATGTAAGTTTGAAATCTACCATTGTGCCACTGTTTGAGAAGGTTCTAAGTGCCAGTGATGCTGGTCGAATTGGTCGATTAGTGCTCCCAAAAGCATGTGCTGAAGTAAGTGTTGAAGTATACTGACTTTCATGCCTTTTCCCCCGATCTGCACTTCACCCTCCCCATCTACCCCTTCTCCAATCTTTTCCTGGCATTGTATTTGTATGAACTAGAAATCAGTGCAGGCATATTTTCCTCCCATTTCACTATCTGAAGGCCTTCCTCTAAGGATTCAAGATGTAAAAGGGAAAGAATGGACGTTTCAGTTCAGATTTTGGCCAAATAACAATAGTAGGATGTATGTCTTGGAGGGTGTAACACCTTGTATTCAGTCCATGCAATTACAAGCAGGCGATACTGGTATGCTTTGTTCCTTTATTGCTAAGAGCATGATGGTTAACTTTGTTTGATATCTATGCTATTGTATCTTATTATATTTTGTATAGATAATTCTTTTGTGAAAAAATGATTTATTTTTTTGTGGTGCTCTGTACATAAAAGCTTATAGTGGTTTTCTGGTGGGAATAACTCTGTGATTAATGAAACGACTATCTCAAGCATAAAAACTTTGGAATGAAATAGATTTGGTACAAAAGTGCATCTTGAGACTCGAGCTGAGAGCAAAAAGAGCATGGTCCAGGCCTCCAGAGCCGTCATTTTATGCTCTTTTTTATGTGACACACTCTTTATCTGGCAATGTTAAAAGATAGAATTGTTTGGATCTCACTTGATGACACTATAACTAGGAATTGTCCCTTTATGATTCTTAAAGGGATAAAACCCTCCTCCACCTCCCCCTTTTCTCTTTTTAGACCTATATGACTCCACAATCTCATATAGATATCTGAATTGTTGTTTATGCCATGTCAAGCGTTAGTTTCCTCAATTCCACTTAATGGAATATGATGGCCCTTCGGCATCTTTAAGTATTTATCCCATATGAAAAACTGTTTTCTCATATCCATTCATAGATATGAAAATTATAACATTGCTGTCCATCGGTTTTTATATTTTAATAGTTATTTATGCTGAGAAAAAGAATAAAAATGTTAAATCTCTTCCCTAGGGTGCTCTGAAATTCTTTTCCAATAGAATTGAAGAGCAAAAATACTACTTGCTTGCATTTCTTTTTGCTACTTTTGCAGTTTTGTCCATTTTTCATGAATTTTGATTGTTTGTGTTACAATATGTGTCAGCTTTCTTATGTAAAATTTCATTGATTTTTAAGATACTTTGGTGCATTTAGGAATTCTCTTTCCTTAATAATCTGGTAGCTTTCTTCTATATTCTGATACATCATGCCAGTGGGAAGTCAACTTATATCGCAACCTAATTTTCTTTCTCTTGTTTACTAGTAATAAGATTTTCACTTCTATTGCAGTAACATTTAGTCGAATAGATCCTGGAGGTAAACTTGTTATGGGGTTTCGAAAGGCGACAAACTCTGATGCACAGGTCAAGCTTCATAGCAAATAATTTTGAAGTCATTCTCTAACATGTTCAGACTTCAGATAGGTTTGGATTTGTTTTCTAAACTAACTTATAGTTTACATGAACATGTACTACATTAACAGGCAGGCCAAACATCTACCCTCCCTAATGGTGCACTTCCTGGAGAAACTTCACATTCTGGTGGTATTGAGAATTTGTCTACTGTGAGTGCTTTCTCTGGTCTTTTTCAGACCCCAAAAGGAGGCAAGGATTCTCTCGTAAATGCTCTGTCCGAACATTTGGGTTTATCTGATGGAAATTTTAGCTGGGGTGGAGGTGAGAACCATGGAGATGGTGCAAATGAGGATCCAGTGCAACCAGCAGTGAATGCAGAGAAGAAGAGGACTAGAAATATTGGGTCCAAAAGTAAGAGGTTGCTGATGCATAGTGAAGATGCTTTGGAGTTAAGGCTCACATGGGAAGAGGCACAGGACATGCTTCGTCCACACCCAAGTGTCAGGCCCCGCATTGTGACTATTGAGGACTATGAATTCGAAGAATATGAAGTATGTATAGTCACTCTTTTCCTTTGTGGAAATGTTCCCATGATGGTTTGCCTATGCAAATTCATATTTTACCATGTTTATTTTTTAGCTGTGAGATTAATGCTGTTTGTTTTATTTAGGAACCCCCTGTTTTTGGAAAGAGATCTATTTTTGCTGCCCAGCCATCTGGGTAAGACTTCCATGATATATTTCTCTATATTATCTCCTTAGAGTATTGGATGACAATTTACAAAGTTATAATGTGGTTGTAGTATTTGTCTATATTTCTCAGCTGTTACCTGGTTGTGCTTATGAGATTATGGTTGGGACATCTAGCAAACGATTCTAAACTCTAAAACACTATTTGAACACGTGTTATGGCATTCTTGAGTCAATTGAAGAGCTCTAAATTTTTAAACTATTTCCTGGTTGTGAATGCTGACAAAGTTTCAATGTTGAAAAGCCTTCCTTTCTAGGGTGGTCGAGCCATTGAATTTTTAGTTCAGAAAACTTCATTTTCATACCACACCCTGATCTGTTAGCTCTAGATTATTGTTATGCAGAGAACTTAGAATTTCCAATTTCCTATGGAACTTGTTCTTGCATTAGGAATGATATCAGTTTATGAATTATAGTTTCATAAATGCTGCAACTTCAAGATCTCACACTGCTGTATATATGATAAAGAGTGTCTTCATATATATGTGTGTCTCTGTGTGTGTGTATTTCTAAATTTTTCGTCTAATGCTGAATGTTATGAGGACTTTCTGTAGGCGACAGGAGCATTGGGCCCAGTGTGATGATTGCTCCAAATGGCGAAGGTTGCCTATGGATGTTCTTCTCCCTCCAAAGTGGACGTGTTCAGATAATGTTTGGGATTCAAGCAGGTGCGACATTTTACTTTGATTTTTTCTGTTGTGGGATTGCTACTGATGGGATCTATATGTGATATGAAAAGTTTGTTTTGATGTTTATGCTCCACTGATTCAACGATTTGCTCCTAGGTGTTCATGTTCTGCACCAGAGGAGAGCCTAAAGGGACTGGAGAATCTTCTAAAAGTGGGTAGAGGTAGGACACTATTCCATAAGAGGTTCTGTTGGTCATTATGCATGATGGTATTAGGAAAATAAAGCTGGTGTTCTTTCTAGAGGAAAATGATTCCTGAATGCTTGTCATAAATGATCCTCTATTCATATGTGGTATTGCTTGTTAGCTTTGTTCACATTTGAGCTAGTAGACAGATGAAAATCTTTGTATGCCACATTATTTGACCAACTTCCCATTGCTACAAGTCGCTGTTGAGTTCTGCTTTGTGAAAAAACCATGAATTGACAATGATGCACTATTTTCATTGTTTGGCATGATTTTTTTTCGTATACGAATTTCTTTGTATTCATTGACTTCTATGTCTCCTTGTACATGTTTCCCCAGATTTGAAGAAGCGAAAAATTCTAGAAAGCCATAAGCTGGCCCCAGAACGTGAACCTTCAGGCTTAGACGCTCTGGCTAGTGCTGCCATTCTAGGAGACAAAATGGGTGATGTGGGGGAGTCTTCAGCTGGAGCTACAACAAAACATCCCAGACACCGCCCTGGCTGTACCTGCATCGTGTGCATTCAGCCTCCAAGTGGGAAGGGAAAGCACATACCTACATGCACCTGTAATGTGTGCATGACAGTAAAGCGCCGGTTTAGAACACTCAAGCTGAGGAAGAAGAAACGCCAATCAGAACATGAAGTAGAACTTTCCCAGAAGGATAACAATGAACGCAAGGATGAGTCAGAGATAAATGACACAAGGCACAATCAAACTGAGAGTGAAGGAAGCCGAAGCAGAATTCTAGCTGAGGTAGCTGAGACTAACACTGGACAAATAGACCTGAATTGTCACCCCAACCGCGAAGACATGCAACTTGACGAGCCAGGATTGAATATGATGACTCTTGTTCAAGCTGCCAGCATGCCAGTTGAAAATTACATAGAGCAAAATGGGATTGCAAGTGAGCAACAGGGTAGCCTTGCTTCTCATTTACTCACACAGGCTAATAGAGAGAATGAGAGACGCCTATCAGACGAAGAGTTTCTTGCATCTGTAGGATGGGAGCATGACAACAGAAGTGATGAAGGGCACAAGGAGCCCAGTTTGGAAAGAAATGGTCTTCAATGAAAATCTCCTCGATTTTGTAGTTTTTTTACAGGTATAATAGTTTTGTTAGCCTTTTTCTAATACGTTGGTGTTCGTCTCATACCTTCACACACACACACTGTAATTTTCTTGTGAAGCTGTTACCTTACCAAGTAAAGTGTGCGCCGCTGTATCTCCAGATGTGCGAAACTGTTATGGCTGTCTTGTTAATTGTTTTTCACACTGCTGAGTGGTGGCTGTGATTTGGTTTCGGAATAAGTTGAGATAAAACAAAGTGAATTCTTTCTTCTTTCATTTTTTTTTGGATAAGCTAAAAAATTTTATACATCCGAGAAGCAGTATATAAGGCTGCAAGTTAACACTGCAATTAGAACAACTCAGTTATATATATATATACAACTCAATTCTAGATCTACTCAAGAGTTGGGTTATTCGCTTAAGTTCGAAGGTGCATTCAATATTTGATTGAGTTTAGACAAAAATATCTTATGCAATTATTGGGCTTGACAAAATTTTTAAGTTTGCTTAAAAATTGGACAGGGCCTGAGCTTGACTTTTCAAAGCTCAGATCCGGACTGACCTTAATATTAATATTAATTAAGATATTTTTAAATATATTTACTAAGTATAAAATATTTATATGTATATAAAACATTATTGATTAAATAAACATAATTATAAATATTTAATATAAAAATTAACATACAAATTTTGACAAAATAAATTAAATTTTAAAGGAACTAAAAGAATAAAAATAAATAAATAAAAAATTTAAATATAAAAAATAAATAAAAAATGATTCGAGTCAGGTCGAGTTGGACTTGGATTTATATTATTAAAATAAAAACGAGTCTAGATTAAAAGTCAAATTCAAATTTTCAAATTAAGGTGAGCTTGGACATATATATAAATTATTATTATATATCATGAACCCGATTCGAATTTGGGTCGACTTGACCCATGATCAGGATTACTCAATTCATAGAGTAAACAGTATTTAACCTAACAATAATCAATCAGAAGTTGTTTGATTGATGCCTCAGTATTTGACAAAGTGAACTCTATCCCCATGGGCTACTTGCTCAAACAGAGAAATAACTTGACACAAAAGTAATTAGTTGGATTAATATCACTTATATTAATTTTGGAAAAAAGTCAGCCTTCTCAGCTTTTTACGTTCTTTGCCTCTGTTTTGTTTCGTTTTTGTTATTTTCATAGGGATTTTTGGAAATTTTGGAAAAAAAAAAAAACCTTTTGAGTCCATTTGCATCGTCTCTTTGGTTTTTGGCTTTGTTTGTCCTTTTGTTATGTTCGAAAAAGATTTTTTGGAGAAATAAATTTGTTGGGGAATTGCCTTACGAGTCGAAGTAGATCCACATTACACGATCTACAAAAGAGTGTGTCCATAATCATTTGTAAGAGGGCCGGAGATGCTTCCCATACTAGTCAACAAGTGCAATGAGGCATAGCATATGATATTACAAGCCAATTTATCATCTATTTACAATCTAACCATTGTGTCTGGCATACATAGTTGCACGTCATTGTCTACATTATACATAGACATAGTATATTGTCAGATTATTTAAGTGGTCCGGCCGAGCGAGGGCTTGTCTTATTTCTGGCCTGCTTCATGCGTACTATGTATCCGTCCGACCACATATGTAGGCTGGCTATTTCAGATTAATTTGTAATTGTGGATCAAATTTTTATACTGAGTCTTTTGTCGCCTCCTTATCCAGCCGAATGCATGCATATGATGTTATTAAGGTAAACATTGGTTCCAACTCCAAAATCACAAAGAAATTAGAAATGAGTCACTTTCCTTTCCTTTGGATCCAGATTCCAGTGCATACCTCGTCAAGTCCGGCCTAGCTAAAGGTTTGCATTTTATTATAATCGTCTCCATTTCCAATGAAACCTAATAATTAAACGCCTTCTTAACTTCGACCACGAATCTCTCTCTCCCTCACTCTCTCGGTCTTTGAGGATTCAGGAGCTAATGGGGGACTTGGCAACGTTGGCAAAAGCCCGAATGGAGCTTGAAGAAATGTATCTGGGGGTCCCAGATGACTCGGTTAATCTGACTTTCCAGGACCTTGCTGATATGAAGCAGAAGGCAAACGCATCTGAGAAGAAGAAATCTACCGCCGTGCTGCAGGAGCCTGTTCAAGAAGCCAAAAATCCAAAACAAGGATCACCTCTGTCCAAACTACCCAGCCTTGATTTCAACAAAGGCATGCATGCCACCAAAGATCACAGCCATTCCCACCACAAGCATTATCTTGAACAAGGCTACGAAGATGACAACTTTGATTCACACATGGACATGGGTCACCATCATCATGATAGCCAAAACATGCATGCCTGGAGCGCTCACCGATATGGTGTTGGTGTCGGTGATCAAAGTCACCGAAGCCATGCAACTAATCCCGGAGGTACTACGGAGTTTAGGCACGGCGTGGAGAGAAGCGTGGCCTACGATGATGTAAGCGTCATAAGCATGGCTTCTAGCTATCCCGAAAGAGGGCAAAGGCGCCGGCCTGGGATTCCTCACTCCAACATATGCACCATCTGCAGTACTTATATATACATCTTCCGCCATCGATGCCTGGTATGTGCCAAATTAAAGAGATATATTCTGCATGTATTTCAATTTAATTTCATTTATCCAAAAGCAAAAACGGAAAACCATGGCAGAAGACAAATAGAAACAAGAAAATCAACCGCTATTACACATGCAGAGACTACAGGATATCATTCAAATTAAATAAGAATTTATGATCTATCCTATCATCAATGGTCAAAGCTGAATGCTGATGCTGCTTTTTAAAAAAACAGATGTTGCTTCTTAAATGAATCCAGGTTTTAAATTACTGAGTCTGACACAAGATGGCTGAACGCAGATGCTTAATTAGTTTTTTATGCTGCCCTGCATGCCATGAACTAATTTTAAAAATATATTCTGATAGACATTCATGCTTCTGTCTTTGTGACCAAGATTCAAGTGATGCTAATATGCATATGCAGGTTTGTGGAAGGGTGTATTGTAGACAATGCGTATTTATGGGCATGGGTGAAATGACAGAAGGCAGAAAGTGCATTCCCTGCTTGGGGAGAAGATTCAGCCAGAGGTAACACACGCACGCCCAAAATGTTTCCATCAAAGTGAGCTTTCAGTTGAACTATATAGTCTATGTATAGTTTATACATTAAAAATAAACTGTGCGTGTTGATAGGTACATAAAAAGAGCAGCAAAGATGGGTTGCTGTTCGAGGTACCCAAGTACCGTGAAGCAAGCAGAGCTCAAGTGGGCAGAGAAAGGGCCTCGAAGAAGCGGGGAGAGAGCATATGGGCACGTTTCCATGGCGTCCAGATCAAGAAGCCCTGCAAATCCAAGGACTTATGCCACTAGCACTGCCCCTTCTTTTATTGCAAGCTCAACTTACACTCCTACTCATCACCACCTCCCATTATAGGGTTCCCAACCCAAGTTTATCGCATCTGTTATTCCTAATGAATATTTTGCCGAAGGTGTACTAATTAATAATTCGTTTTGGTATTTAATCTTTATGTTGTTGCTCGTTTCGAAATTCTTTCAAGCCCATCCATGATGGGGGATCAGTATTCAGTAATAGGATGCTTTGATTATCTGAAGCTATAAAATTCACATTCTATTGAACCCTCCTTTTTTCTATGAAGGAAAAATCTCCTTAGGAACGCTGGTAAAACAAGTAGACAAGTAGAAATTTCTTTGTTTGACACTTCTAACGAAGCTTTTTGAAAACATTTCTTCTCATGATCTTGATTGGAACGCCCATGACGGGTTAAGGGTGATGATTTCCTCATGACTCAGCTGCCTGTGCCCTACCATACATCCCTTCAGTAGTCTGATCATACTACATTAATAGACAATGGTTGTATCGTGTGACTAAATTTTCACCAACGGCTACTATTAAATTACTCCATTTTTAGAGTTGGCAAAAGTCGCTCTGTACATTTGTAATGCTAGTAGACAAGCAAGTGGAAAAGTACAGGAGGGAGGGGTGGGCTGCCGCTTTTTCTGATTTTCGGCCAGCAATCAAGCTCAAGCTTCAATTCATCTCATTGATGCTCCCAAGCTTGGTTGTCCGCTGGTTGACCCATTTTCAGGCAAGGGGACTATGAAATTCACCTCTTCTGCAATATTGCTGCTTGTTGTATTATCAAGCAATGCTTGCCGACACAGAGGACACGAGGAGTTTGACAACAGCCATATGTCTATACACCTGGCATGAAAACCATGGCTGCACTGAGGGAGAACTCTGACCTTCTCGCCATCTGCAAACTCTCCAAGGCAAATTGGACAATCTGTCCAAGTAAGATTTAGTCCTGATCCATAGGCTATCATTGGAATCCGCCTCAACGCACTCTTCTTGAGGCCTGTAGTAGAAGCCAGCTGGCGTGCTGGGGTTTGCTCCGTGGTCCCAAAACCGAAGCTGTAGCCACATCGCAGAGCACAACGGAAAACTGAATTCAGCCCAAGAGCACAAATCAGTGCACACAGCAAAGCAGCTAGGACTATCACCATATTGTTGTCAAAATTGGCCTCACTGGTGTATGAGCCAATTGTGCTGTTTAAACTGATTGGCGCCACCCCGGTTTCCATGTCTAGTAACAGCCGATGCGGGCGGTGTTGAGGAGTCACCATGGCTTCCACTAGCAAGTTCAAGCCAAGCTTGGAAATGGCAGGTAATGAGGCCCTTTATGTTTGGGTGAAGAGCTTTTAGTCTGCAGATATGCTGTAAATGTTCCAAGCAGACAAAAGCACGGAAACTTGGAGCATCTGCTTGGTCACCGGGAATAGATAATGGAAAATGAATACAGGGCTGCTTAAATTGGAACCATGGAATGCCAGAATTGTGCCAATTGAACGAAAATGGTCCTCTCTTCTGCAATATTCTAAATGAGATGAGATAAATCAGAAAGAAGAGATATTTCCTTTGCTTACCTGAGCTCCATCTTTATTCGTCACTGACATCAATTGTCCCTGTACATGAAAAATCTTCTTGCCTTCAAAGACGGGTGGGTAGAGAGTAGGAAAAGTACAACATCTTTAAATTAATAGCACCAATGAGCAATGAGAAGATATCTTGAAAGAGAGATAAAGATGAAGTAGATATTTTTGGGGTGGCCACCAATCTAGGGGTTTATGTCTTCATGATTTTGGCCAATATCTAGGGACTGGATAGACTAGCTAAAATTGTTTGTTACCACTTACCACACTTTATTCCGCTAATGATTTTGGACGTTCATGCCAATTTGCTATATATATGACAAGTAGTCTAATCCTGATCCCTTTGTGGGCCTTCTTGGTGGTGCTGGTGCACTGGCCTGTGGGCTCTGCCTGATGGTCAGGGCTCATGGACTCAAAGACATTTGCACTCTGAAGTTATTGGACTGAACTACAGCTTATAGTGCATGGATGAGATGTGTTTTGAATCATTTATATCGAGATTCACTATTATATTTGTTTAATGAAAAAGGTTCTCCTTATATAAAAGTATACCATATATGAAAGTGGAATAATTATTTCATATACCATCATTAAAGTTTTTTTTTTATTTCACAAGTGAAATTAAAATCATAACACATATTTTGTTTTATTTATTATTTATCTTTTAAATATTTTTATAAAATATGTATCATGATTCTAATTTTGCATGTAGAGTAAAAAAAACTCTACTTACGATGTATAAGATATTAATTTTATGAAAATATCTCTTTTGCTGTCCAAATGATTAATGTACTTTTTTCACTAATTTAAGTTTTCTTTTGTAGTTTTTTTTTTTGACAAATTTTTCTTTTGTAGTTAGTAAACAAAATAAACTACAAAATTTGATATTCTAAGAAGCAAAATTTAAATTAAGAATGGAAGCATAGAAGGGAAGATAATGACCAACATTGGTTGGGATTGAGTGGTAAGAAATTCATTCCTCCTTAAGCATGACCCGGGTTCGAGTCATGCATATGGAGCAAACTGTGCTAGGAGGGGCGCCACACTTCCATGTGGCCTGACAATTCCCGACTCAGGAGTAGTCTCATAAAGCGGATACCGGAAGTTCAAAGACCAAAAAAAAAAAGAAGGGAAGATAATGATTGTTAGAATTAGGATTTTTTGTTTGTTTTTTATTTTTAAAAAATAATACGTCTAACTACCATGAAACATTTTTTTTGAAACAAAACAATAATTAGGTAGGAATTACACACAATGAATGCTACAAAGTCTTTGCATCTCATTTAATGTTCACAAAAACCTTGTACTTTAATTATGCGAATTTGTCATTGGCTTGGACCTTGGAACAACACAAGCAAAATAATTGATGCAAAAAAAAATGTAAATAAATAAAATGAGGACTTTAACTTGAAGTTTAATCACTAACAGAAGTTTTACCGACTAAAACAAAATTTTTGGAAAGGAAAGGATTAATTAAGGATGTGATGTGCAAAGAAATACATATATATATATATATATATATATATATATTTTATAGAAAAGGAGAAAGAGAATTAGAAAATGAGTATTAAATAACTACTGGCACTAAAACAAATTAGTTAGGGGAAATTATTTTATTTTAAAGAAAAAAATAAAAAGATATAGACACGATATTTAACACGGTTACACAACATTCCATTTTGATTCCATGATGTGATGGTGGTTTGATAAGAGATCGCGGTGCTGATGGAAGACCAAGATCCGCTAGCCACACCCAGCCCCAACCCCAATCCCGATTCAACTTCCTCCACGACAATGTCGGATCCGCCATCAATTGCAGTACCGTTGTTTGGAAGCAGCAGCGGCACCACCGCCGACGTCAACAATGGTAGCGATAGAAGCAGTGCATTCATTAGAGGAGATGCCGCCCACCATAGGAGGTCCCAGTCGGAGATGAGCTTCCGCTTGCCTCACGACATGTCCATCATGATGATGGATCTCTCTCTGCCTACAGATCCCATGAACGCCAGGGGAGGATCCTCCACGCCCAGCCTCGACGAGATGGGATCCGAGGATGATCTTTTCTCCACCTACATTGACGTCGACAAGCTCACCTCCCCTGACGCTGCTGCCAATGGACGCAGCAAATGTACGGGTCATCTTGAGGGGGAGAAGCTAGAGTCATCCTCCACCAGCACCACCAGCACGACGTCGTCGAGGCCTAGACACAGGCACAGTAATTCGGTAGACGGCAGCGTTTACGGAGGGATCATGGAGGCCAAGAAAGCTATGCCTCCTGATAAGTTGGCTGAACTCTGGACCCTTGATCCCAAGCGTGCTAAAAGGTTCCCTCTTTCTTTCCTTTTAAAGAAAATTCTTGATTTTGCATCAAATGTTAGAATGATTGCAATGCAAATCGTTTCTTTTGTTTTGCAAAGAAAACCATGTCAATACCATCACCAAACTCAATGTTAGACATCATAATTCATAAGCAAAATGTAACTGGGAATAAATTGAATGCTAATATTTTGACAAGATTTATGGCCAACAAAACAAAAAGAGGAATTTCCCCAATTTTATTATCAGGTTTTATCTATTTAAATAAGATTATGATTCATATTGTTTTTTTCAAAAAGAAAAGAAAATCTTTTTACTCCTAGACCCAGTTGCATTCTCGTATTACTTTTCTCTTAGACTTGTCCTCGGTGAGATGTTACTCAATTTAAGTATGCCTTATTGTAGCTAGCTCCTTCCTATTCCTATTTCTTTGATGTCCTATTATGTTAGGTAAGCTAAGTGATTATAAAGCTTTCTCGTCTTTTGTTTTCAAGATCTCCTTCTTTCTAGGATTATGCCTGTGACAATGCTTTTTTCTGACCGTAGAATCTTGGCAAATCGGCAGTCAGCGTCTCGCTCAAAAGAGAGGAAGGCTCGTTATATTCTAGAACTAGAGCGTAAAGTTCAGACCCTTCAAACCGAAGCAACCACTCTTGCTGCTCAGCTAACATTATATCAGGTTGGTGTTCTCAGAACCTACCCATCTCCACTTTATTTATTCCACTGTGGTAATAACATTGGAATCGATTTTTATCCTAGATAATTCATATCTTTATAACCTTCTCCACTTGTATTCTCTGTCACATAAAAGAGTTGTTTTATTTTGCCTAGTTATGGTTCGATTAATGGATTCTTACTTTCCATTTATTTAATTTGTCTTATGTCTACAATTGGACATTTTATTGAAATTAAGATACTGATCATTTGACTCCTAAAGCTGATGGTCATGTTGGGTATGAAATGTTCTGATGTTTGTGTGTGAGTGTGTGTTTTATTTACTGTCGTTTAAGTGCTTCTAAGTAGGCAAAAGATGGAGGTGGATCTTACTCTGGACTAAGCATAGGATCTAGTTTTTTTATGTTGGATTATTGTTGTTATGCCTCCATGTCAGACCATTTAATTCAAAAGCATTTTACATGCTAATGCTTATTTGACTGTATTTTTCTTGTCCGTTATACAGAGGGATACAACAAGCTTGAGTACTGAAAACACAGAGCTTAAGCTTCGGTTACAAGCTATGGAGCAACAAGCTCAGTTACATGATGGTAAGACTCACACCTCCATTTAGTACATCGTTTTGGTACTAATACTATTACTTCTGAAACTCTTATTGTAATGCCAACTGGCCACAGTTTTGTCCTAATAATTGATAAAGCTTATGATGCTGTCAATATCTTACAGCCCTGAATGAAGCTCTGAAGAAGGAAGTTGAAAGGCTCAAGATTGCCACTGGGGAAACAATGAGCCCCTCGGAGTCATTTAGCTTGGGAATGCACCACATTCCATATACTGCATCAACCTTTCTACCAGTTCCACCACAACAAGGAGCTGCTGGCCATCAGAAAATGAAGTTGTCAACCTTCACTGGTTCTCAATCTAGTATGTCAACACACCATCTACCTCAGATGAATCCACATCATCTGTCAGATTTTATGCAAAATGATCCTCTTGGACGATTACAGGGGCTGGACATAAGTAGTAAAGGGTCCATTCCCGTGAAAACTGAAGGGCCTTCGATTTCTGCCAGTGAAAGTAGCACCACTTTTTGACACTTTTGGCTTCCGACTGCTTATATTATCTCATTGTTGTGTGTCAGTGGTAGGTTTGTTAATAGACTGACAGCTATTGGGTTAGAGAAAGACCTACATTTGTTTCATTATTTATTCCATTCATGTTGGTGGGATCAATTCTTGATTGTTTATTCTAAGGGTTCTCCCAGAAACAGGGAAAGACACCCTTACCTAAGGTTTCTGTGTTCAATGTTCGAGGTATGTACTACTGGCTTGATAGAACATATGGGAATGAAAAGGAATTCCCATTAGTGTTGAGATACTGCTGTGATCTCATCTGTTTCTTTGTATCTTATTTGTAATGATGTTTGGTTAACTGTGTTTAATCATTCCCCAACATTTCATAGATGATTATCGCACAACGGTTTCTAAAACTCTCTTTCTATCACACTGCCCCTTTTCTTTCCTTTTCTCCTCGACTCATTCCCACTATTGCTAATAAACTTACAGTACAGGGAATCCAGAGTTTTGGAATCTCTGCTAGACGTTGAGTTGTCATTTACTCACTAAGAGATTAAACACTAAAGATTGACCAGCTTTTGGAAGAAACTAAAATCAGGAATTCTCCCAATGAACTGAGCCACAACAGAGTTGATCCAGTGGAGCACTCCTCATTTGAGAAATTCCTCCTGTCCTATGCTTTGGGTAGCAGAGTAAGCCATAGGATTGGGGCATTAACAGTAAAGCATCTTAGCGATCATCGTGAATGTCTAGCGCTCTGTCTCTAGTGAGGAGGAGATGGTCTAAAACAAAAACAAATTAGGTTCTATTTCTAGTTCTGAACCGGTGGACCCCATCTAAGCAAAGGCATGTGACGGGAAAAGAAAAGGTGGATCATGGCCCATGTGTAGGTTGGACTTGAGAGGGCTGAAACTGAGAGGGCTTAAAATAATTGTTTTAGGGTGGAAAAATTATGCTCTTTTTTTTTGGTGAAAAAAAAAAGTTCTTCATGTTAAGTATGGCATACTCTATATATAGATATGGGAAAATTCCAAAAATAATCAGTGAATCAAGAATTTTTACCGTTTGATTCAAATGGAAATTTTAAGGGAGCCTCTAAATACACTCAGAAAATACTAGACACAACCTATTTTAATGATTTTTTCAACACCAAAATACCCTTATAAAAAATTACAAAATTATTCTTGTTAATATTTTTAATTCTTTATTTTTTGTATTCTTGAAAATGAATTTTCGAAAATACAATAGAATTCTCGAAAATGAATTTTTGGGAGCTCCATAAAGCTCATAGAGATGGATTTCTAGGGGCATCATTGTGCTACCAGAAAATCCATTTCTGATTTGTATTGCTAGGTAGCACTTCCTTGCTACCTAGCAGTGTGTGCAGATGTTGCCTGGTTGCGTTCTTCAAGTGTCGCCAGGGGGCATAAGAAATTTGTTAAGAAAAAAAAAACAAATGTGTTTGTTGCCAACCCAAGTGCAAATAGAGTGTGAGGAAGGACAAAGTAGACAAAATTTGTTTTTGGTAGGAAGGACAAAGTAGAAAAAATTTTAGAGTTTTTAAGTTGGGAGGAGTTATTTTAAAAATGAGAGGTTTAGCTTTTTTAGCAAATAAGGTGTGACTAGTATTTAATAGGTTGTGTTTAGAATTTCTCAAAATTTAATCCCTCAAGAGGAAATGAAAACTGTTAAAATTGCTAGAGAAGAAATACAAATGACTATTGTACCTTTAATAAAATGTTAAGAATAAAGTCTTTTTTAGAATTGAGAATTTTAATACCAAAAGTAAGGTATTTGAATATCTATAACTATAAAGCTCTATAAAATATATACATTTTATGATAAAATTATATGTACATAATAATATAAATACATGTATATTTCGTCCAAAAGAGAGATATTTGAGTACCTTATTGTAGGTATTTGAATATCTAAGACTAATTTTTCTCATTGAACAACCGTACATAAGTTTTATATCATGATGTACATACAATTATTCTAAAATGTCCATATATTTTAGTGTATAGATAATCTAATTACTTTTATAGGTAATCTGATTACTTTTATATGTATTTTGATACTTTACTATAGGTATTCCAATACTTATAGTTACAAAGCTCTATGAAATATATACATTTTTTTGACAAAAGTGTATGTATATTATAATATAAATATATATATATTTCGTCTAAGAAAATGGTATTCGAATACCAAAAACTAATTTTTCTCTTTGAACAAATGTGCATGTGTTTTATATCGTGATATATATAGTTATCCTAAATATTCATATCTTTTAGCATACAGGTATTTTGATTACTTTTATAGGTAATTTGTTACTTTTATAGGTATTCTGATACCTTACTATAAGTAGTTTGATTACTCTTATAGTTATTTTGATATCTTACTATAGGTATTCTGATTTTTAAATACTTATAGCTAAAAAGCTCTATAAAATATATATATATATATATATACATTTCATGAGAACTATATGTACATTATGATATAATTAAATACATTTATTTCAATAGAAAAATAGTCTTTGGTATTCGAATTCCACTCTTTTGGACGTGATTTTTTTCTTAATTTCATTAAAAGTATAATAGTAATTGTTATTTTCTTGTTTATAATTTAAAAAGCTTTCATTTTTTTTCAAATAAAAATGACTTTATCCTCTAAAAAAAAATATTACTGTTTCAAACAAAACGGTGTTTCTTGGAATTTTCCCAATAGACATTGGGGATTCGATTCGATGCTTTGCTCTGCGTTGTGTCTAAACATTCAACAAAAGGAAAGAGACCTAAAGTAGTGCGGCTGCGATTGAGTTGAAGGAAGCATATTTATTTATAGGATTGAAATTTTGGTCTCTCCTCTCCTCTCTTCTGTTCCATTTCTACACAGTAGTAGTCGTAGCGTAGTGAAATAATTATTAATAATCCAATCAAAATCAAAAAATAAAAAATGGTCGCGGACGGAGGCGGAAGCGGATTGAAGTACTCGTCGGGCAGCGTGGTAATTAAGTCTCCAAACGATCGGCGACTCTACAGAGTAATACAGCTCCACAATGGTCTGGTTGCTTTGTTGGTTCACGATCCCCAGATTTACAACGACGGTCTTCCTCATACTTCCCATTTGCTACATAGCACTCTGCCTGAAGCCGAAGAAGATGAAGATGAAGACGAAGACGAAGATGACGAAGATGAGGATGATGATGTCGATGACGAAGAAGAAGAAGACCATGAAGACGCAGATGATGAGAAGCAGATTGAAGAAAAGCCCGCTCAGACTAAAAAGGTTTTTCTTTTCTCTATTTTCATTTTTATTGACCTGCCATGACTCATGAGATCGATTGTGAATTTGGTTGCAGGCAGCGGCAGCAATGTGTGTAGGATTTGGCAGCTTCTCTGACCCTCCCGAGGCGCAGGGTCTTGCTCATTTTCTAGGTATCATTAATTTTCACTTTTCTTCTCTCCCACTCTGTTTGGTTGACTTACTTGTTTCTGTCTAATATTCATAAAGCTTTATTTCTTCGTAGAACATATGCTGTTCATGGGAAGTACTGAGTTTCCGGATGAAAACGAGGTATGTTTATCAATTTTCTATCCTATTGCCATTCTATATGCCTAACTTGTCATTCTTTTGCTAACCAATAAGAATTTAGAATATATGTTCACAAGTACACATTGTCTTCACCAAAAAAGGGGGAAGTTCTACAAGTTTGGCAGTACAAATTCTAGTGATCATTTTGATAATTCTATAATATACTATGCTTGACTTAATCTTTTGGTGCCCCGTCACACTTAAACCCAAGCTATACCAATGGCAGAGTGTTCCACTGCTAGGACAATTTTAATTGGGCTTATCCATATATTGTCTTGTAAATTTTGCCACATTCTCTCTCTTCGTTGAACATGAAATAGCTATCTTTACGCCACTGATTTTTTTTTTTTGCTTGCTTCATCTATTGCTAATCTAAGAAGTATGTTAATTTGTGTTTGGTGATGTATTTATTGTTTGTATTGTTTGGCTTACCACCTTCGGCTTCTTTCTTTGCTAGTATGATAGTTACTTATCCAAACATGGAGGCTCATCAAATGCATATACGGAAGCTGAACATACCTGCTACCATTTTGAAGTTGAAAGAGAATTTCTTGAGGGTGCTTTGAGAAGGTAAATGCTGAAAATATAAAGGGCAGGACTTTAGTTATCAAAGTAAATTTTTCCTTTTCCTTTCCATTGCTTGATTCAGTTTTTATGGTGGAGGCTTTGAATGGCACAATAATTTCGTCTTTATTTGTTACTGATTTCCCAAATCATGAGAATGCTGAGAGACTTATGTTGGCCTTTTGTCTTGATCAGATTTTCTCAGTTTTTTATTTCACCCCTTGTGAAACTTGAAGCCATGGAACGAGAGGTGCTTGCTGTGGATTCAGGTGCCCTTAGTTTCTGTTTGTTATAGCATGTGTTGATGGTAAATTATGATTTCTGAAATGAACTGTAATTTGGGTTGTAGAATTTAACCAGGTTTTGCAAAATGATAGTTGCCGCCTTCAGCAACTTCAGTGCCATACATCTGAACAGGGTCACCCTTTTAACAGATTCTCTTGGGGTGAGATTCCTGCCATTGGTGTTCTTCCTCTGAATGATTTGTTGACGTCTATTGTTATGAAAATGGGTATTTTCTTTTTCTTACATGCAAGGGAACAAGAAGAGCCTGCTTGATGCTGTTGAGAAGGGGATTGATCTACGCAAACAAATACTAAAACTGTACAATGACTATTACCATGGTGGACTGATGAAGTTAGTGGTAATTGGTGGAGGTAAGTTTCCATTTCATGATTCTGTAGATTTCTGGCCACTGATTGGTGTTTTTCTCTCTCTTTCTTTTCTTGTCTCTGCTGGAAACAATTCCTTTAACTTGGAACTGCATTTATTTTCACCGATATTTTTCCCCCAATTTTTTTTTTTTCCTTTCATCCCTTCTACCTTGTTTAGATAGCCAATACTTTTAACTATTGTTTTAAGTTTGTAACCTATCCAAAAAAATGTTTAAACATATATAAGCATTAATTATAATTTTTGATGGAATTTCAGTTGTGATTATTCACGTGGCTGTTGGATGAAAATTATGATGGCTTTTACATCTAAAATCTTTGTTTGAATTTTTTTTATGGCATAATGATGATAATACTCGTTAATGATGTAGAGCCTTTGGATGTACTTCAGCAATGGGTTGTTGAATTGTTTTCGGGTGTCAGACAAGGTTCTCAAAGAAAGCCAGAGTTTAAGGTGGAAGGTCCTCTCTGGAAAGCTGGTAAACTTTACAGGTTAGAGGCAGTTAAGGATGTTCATATCCTTGAATTAAGGTGGACACTGCCTTGTCTTTTGCAAGAGTATCTGAGGAAACCAGAAGATTATTTGGCTCATCTTCTTGGGCATGGTAATACAGCATTTTCTTAGTGCTTAAGTAGGAGGTTGCTCATGAAAATAACAATAACAAAAAAAAAGGGTCATATGTGTGCATCTGCTTGTGCGCATGCATACATGAAGAGAAAAGGAATGTTCCAGTGTTGATGTCTAATAAGCAATTCTTGGCACCTGACCATGGTCTTTGTCCTATAAATAGTGTTTCTCATTTGCTTCTACTTCCATGCTTATGCCCCAAAATTTGTTTATTATGCTTCAATAATTTATTTGTTTTTTACCAAGGACCAGATTTTACTCTCCTGAAACAAATATGATTGCTACTGTACCCTTGATCACTTAGAGCCATAGAATAGAGTAAACAATGTTTTAATCTTAGTTTCACGTTAATTCCTTGAATTTCTTGTCCTTGTTTCTGCTTTTCTCTTTTTATTGTTGACTAATTCATTGACACATTTTTGTGCTGCTGAAACTATGATGCATGTACTTGGCTGCCATGTGTTCTAAAGTACAAAAGTAAATTTTTTCCCTTTCCCCCTTATGCAGAGGGAAAAGGAAGCTTGCATTACTTTCTCAAAGCTAAAGGATGGGCAACTTCTCTATCTGCTGGTGTATCGGATGATGGGATGCAGCGATCTTCTATAGCTTACATCTTTAGCATGTCCATCCACCTTTCGGACTCTGGTTTGGAAAAGGTAGTATATCTTGTTTCATCTTTTATGCATACAACAGGCTGTAGAAAACATTTCTCTTTCTTCTGTATTGTTTTTCATTTTATTTGGTATTTCATATACTTCCATGTGGAACGTGCATGAAAAAAAATCTCAGATTCTAAGGGGGTGTTGCTTGACAGTTTTTCCCCTTCTTGTTTTTACTGCTAGCTCAAGTACTTAGTCAGTTCCTACTATTATGATTGTTGCCTTGTTTGCCATTCTAATGGAATGTACTTTTGTTATTTAAGGTTGCTTCATGGATTTTATGTTTTTATTTTAGCCACAATTATTGATGTTCTCTTCCTTTTTCCCCCCAGATATTTGACATTATTGGTTATGTTTATCAATACCTTAAATTATTGCGTCAACTTTCTCCCCAAGAATGGATATTTAAGGAGCTGCAGGATATGGGAAACTTAGACTTTCGATTTGCTGAGGAAGAACCTCAAGATGATTATGCTGCAGAACTAGCAGGTTCTTTTCCTTTCCTTTTATTTTTTAAAAAATTTTTAGCTTGCATCTGTCAAAAAATTATGATGTAACTAATTTGCTTATATTATTGTCATTTTCAAATCTTAATTTTTCTTTTACTTATCATGGTTGCTAATTGAAAATGGAGAATAGTTGATTTCCTTATATGCCTTGAAATTTGTTGGGAAGATATGCCTGGTGTATGCTAAACAAACTTATACTTATTGTTGCTGACAACCAGTGTCTATACATGCTGGTAGGATTGTGGGATTGTTTTGCCATTAAAAAGTTTTGAGAGCTTAGAACTGATAGGGAGCTTCTGGTAAATCCCAGCAATCGGTAAAGCAACTCATCTTAGCAGATGGGAAAACATTATTTTGTTTGATCATTGTGTGAAATTATGGTAGAACCCTTCGCATCATTTGGTAAATGTGAGTAGAAAAGGTATTTATTTATCAATAGAATCTGGTATATTGATGCTGTTTCTAGAGTATCTTTACAATGATTCTTTTTCACTATTAATCTATTACCAGTATTTCTTTGTTTGCAGAAAATTTGCTTGTTTATCCTCCAGAACATGTTATTTATGGAGACTATGCATTTGAATTTTGGGATGAGGAAATGATAAGAAATATTCTAGGTTTCTTCACTCCCGAAAACATGAGAATTGATGTAGTATCAAAGTCCTTCAAGTCAGAAGGTACCTTTCAACTCCTATTTTCAGTAATTGCTGTGTTCTATTCTTTTTAACTGTAATTTTTTTACCTTCTCTGTTAAATATGATATTATGTATGTTTAATATTACAAGAGTCTCAGAAAAAATGAATTAATTTAATGCTATAAAGCTTTCTTTCCTTTCCAACTAGAAGTTGCAGATGGTTTTGGTTTGTTGTTCCTTTTACACCGTAGATTTCCACCATTAGCATGTTTCTTTAGTTATATTGATTATGCTTATCTAAAATGTGCATAATTTCTTCAGATCATATAATATTTACAATTGTAATTACAGGAAAGCAACTGAGCTGTTTATACTCTCTCTTGTTGCAGATGTCCGATATGAGCCTTGGTATGGTTCATATTATGCTGAGGAAGAAATTTCTCCATCTTTGATGGCATTATGGAGAGACCCCCCAGAAATTGATGTTTCATTGCATCTGCCTATGAAGAATGAGTTCATTCCTTGTGATTTCTCCATTCGAGCTGATAATACACAAACTGATCCTACAAATGAGTCGGTGCCTGTTTGTATTGTTGATGAACCATTGATGAAGTTCTGGTACAAGCTTGATAGTACTTTCAAACTTCCTCGCGCAAATACATATTTTCGGATTAATCTGAAAGGAGCATACCTTAATTTGAAGAGTTGTTTGTTGACTGAACTTTATATTCACCTTCTTAAGGATGAGCTGAATGAGATCATATATCAGGTTAATTTCTTATCTTTTGTCATTTTGAACTTTTATGTTGGTAATTGATTGTCTTTTTTGCCGAATTTGTTTCATGGAACCTTAAAAAGTATATTTGTTCCTAAACTACTTAGTCATGAATTCTTTGTTTTACCGAAGATTTTGCTGGCCTTTTCACATGGGCTATTGGATCAGTGGACTCATACCCATAGTTATTTTACCGTTTGATTTCTTAAACAGGAAATTTGATTATGTTTTATTGTTCGAAACAATATTTGATAACAAACAATACACTTGTTTTTAGATCTCTGAATTTGAGCATATTCTATTAATCATTATTAGTAGTCAATAATAAAGTTGAGCCCTTTTGTTTTTCTGCTTTAAGCTGTCTCTAAAGCACCAATTTAAAAAGTAATGCTTGCTGATAAAGCTAACTGACCTTCCTAAGTTATGTCTGTTGACAAGTAATATCTATAAAAATTATTTTCCTAGTTTCCGAACAATACTTTTCATTAACTATATGTTATTTGGTTTGTCCTTGCATTTGTTATTAAAATCTGAACCTGACTGGAATTTTATTTGCAGGCCAGTGTTGCCAAGCTGGAAACTTCAGTGGCAATGTACAGTGACAAGTTAGAGCTAAAGCTTTATGGTTTTAACGATAAACTTCCTGTTCTCTTGTGCAAAGTTTTGGCAATTGCAAACTCATTTTCACCAACCAATGATCGTTTTAAGGTACAAAGAATTTAGCATGTTTTCTTCCCTCTTCTTTGTCTCTCCTCAAATTGCTAGTTGCTTGATGTACGTGTAAAATGGCTGTCGATATTTGGGGAAAGAGCAAGTGCAATTTGAGGGAAGCTGCTGTTTGATTATGATTGGCACTTTAAAGATTGACTGCAAATTAATTTGTTTGTTTAGACTGCAGATGACAAAAGTTGTTATCAGTTAATTCTGCAATTAGCTTACTACAGGACAATGAACACACAGACACAACATTAAATTGGTCTTATAGTTTTCTTGAGGTATTTTGGTGCGTCTGATAATGTGATACTGCATCTGACAGGTTATTAAGGAGAATATGGAGAGAACTTTAAGAAATTCCAACATGAAGCCCCTCAGTCATTCATCCTACTTGAGACTGCAGATTTTATGCAAGAGTTTCTATGATGTCGATGAAAAGCTTTATTTTCTAAATAACCTTTCTCTATCTGATTTGAGGGCCTTTATTCCTGAGCTCCGTTCCCAGGTAACACAAATACATGGCATCTAGGTTTGACAAATTCTTCAGACTATTGTTTTCTTTGATCAGCTTACATTCTGCATTACTGGACATGTGCAGATTGCTTCCAGTTTAATACTGTTGCACCTTGTAATTGATCATTAACATTTCACGATTGGAGAAAGTATTGCCAATTTCCTTATTTGGCATGCATTATTTGGCACACACTTAAATCTCCCATGGAACTGGGAAGTGATTGTCCTAAGAAGAGTTAGGAATATCCTCTTTTATTTGAAGCTTAAAATATATATGATATACTATTCTTTTCTGGCAGATATGTGAATGGAGTTAACCAAGACATTATAAAGAAAAACATAACTATATAATTGAACGTAGACCCACCTGTGATGCATTATTATGGAATTACAGTGAAAGATTCCAAAATTTGATGGATAATTACCCAAGACATTGCCAGTGGAGTTTTTAGACTCTACAAGCGGGGTTAGAATGATGACATATATTCTTTAAAGAATATTAAAAAAATTAAAAAATAAATGAAGTGAGATATGTGTTATCATCTTAACTCTGCATGTGGAGTCAAAAAACTCCACTAACAATATATTGGATATTATCCAAATTTGATTGTTCCTTTGGTACCATTTCTTGATATCTTGTGATTTGGTTAATAGGAAAAGAATCGATTAATTTAATTGTTGGATTCTTTACCTGGTTATTTCTCTTCTCTCTACTTCTTAAAGGACATTTATTCCAGTTAGTTTAAGTTCTAACTGCATATGCTGTACAGATATATATTGAGGGCCTTTGCCATGGTAATTTGTTAGAAAAAGAAGTACTTGACATATCAAGTATCTTTAAAAGCAACTTTCCTGTACAACCAATTCCACTCACAATGAGGCATAGAGAGCAAGTGATATGTTTTCCTTCTGGTGCCAACTTTGTGAGAGATGTCAGCGTAAAGAATAAGTCTGAAACAAATTCAGTGCTTGAGGTAACCGATGATAATCAAATTCTCTATGAAATATCACTTAAATATTCTCTTTGCCTATTAATATTTTTATGCTATTATTGATTACACCATTTGGTCTTCCATTGAAGCTCTATTTCCAAATTGAGCCAGAAGAAGGGGTGGAAGCAGTAAAACTGAAGGCCTTGATGGATCTTTTTGTTGAAATTGTGGAAGAACCACTTTTTAATCAGCTAAGGTGATTTTTTCTAAAGAGTGAAAGTCTGAAATTGTGCTAATTAGTTTTTGATATTGCAGCCTGCCTTAGGTGATTGTTTGAGCATAAAAGGTAAAAACACCCAAAGATGGGCAAATTAAATGAATTTTTTTCCTTTCCTTTCTCTTTTGGCTTCAGGAAAAGTGAGAGACTGAAATAATCATTCACTTAATGTTTTTCCTAGCTGTAAAGAAAGATTCTCTTGATTCTTTGGGGAGGGGTGAAGAGCCTTAACTGTGACAAAACCTCGAGCAGGATTAGTCTCAGACCGTTAGAACGGATGAGGATACCTGTGGTTTACACAAAAAAAAAAAGAAAGATTTTCTTGATTCTTTGAAGGCACCTGAACTCATGTGTTGTATGAGATCTGTACTTGTGTAGATTGCACTAGTTATGTACTCGTATCTGTCTGTATACATGTTTTGCAAGCATTGGTGGATCAAATATTTGTAGGGATGTGTGTGCACGAATTGAATGTGATAGCATGCATGGTCATATTCCTTTCCATTAATATTTTTTAGAGCATGCTATAAATTTTGAGTAATGCCAATGAGTGTTGTAATTCTTTATCCAATTTGGAATATAGGACAAAGGAGCAACTTGGTTATGTTGTTGAATGTAGCCCACGAGTGACGTATCGTGTTTATGGATTTTGTTTCTGCATTCAATCTTCCAAATATAGCCCGGTTTACTTGCAGGAGAGAACAGACAACTTCATAAACAGTTTGGAAGAGTTGTTGGTGAGTTTTTTGAGTCAGTTATATACGTACAATAAGCTGGTCTGTTCAGTTAATTTTTCTATTATAGCCTATCAAGAAACCATGGATCTTTCCTTTGCATGCTTGATTTGTAGTTTTATTTAATTTGTATGTGTGCTTTTGATTGGCAAATGCTTTGCAGGGAGGGCTTGATGATGAATCATTTGAGAGTTTTAGGAGTGGACTAACGGCGAATCTGCTGGAGAAAGATCCATCCCTCTCATATGAAACCAACCGGTTATGGAATCAGATTGTTGATAATAGGTACTATCTATACATGATTTTGGTTGGTTTAAACATGATTTTCCTGTTGTTTTGTCAAAATTTTACTTCTATGCAATAAGTAGAACTTGTGGCAGAAATATCCTGTTTATGGTGTTACAACTAACTAACATAACAGCCTTCCCTCGTTTCAGTCCATATTGACTGTAACTTGGGCAATTCTCCTCAGTCTGTTTTTGATAATGCTTCTTGCTTTATATATACATCTGTTGTACCAATTGAGATGGGAGTGTTACTTATTGGAAAGAATGTGATATGTTTGTGTCTGAAGACTGCTGCTGTCAGATATTTTAGTTTTGTGCCTTCGTTCATGTTATCTGTTGTTAACTGTCAGGTATATGTTTGACTTGTCGAAGAGGGAAGCGGAGGAACTCAGAAACATCCACAAGACGGACATTGTGAAGTGGTATAAAACGTATTTGAAACAAGCTTCTCCCAAATGCCGAAGACTTGCAGTTCGTGTGTGGGGATGCAACACAGACCTAAAAGAGGCTGAAAGTAAAACAGATTCGTGGGAGGCCATTAAAGACCTTGCAGCCTTTAAGATGTCATGTGATTACTATCTCAGCCTTTGTTAGTTGCTAGCTGTTGAGCATAAGAGACAAAATTAGAGTAAAAGAGTATACTGATTTGAAGTAGTAGCTGGACATTCAATTTAATCTGCACGGTTGGAAGAGGAAATGCAGATTGCAGAGTCCAAAATAGTGGATCAATAATTCTTTTTGCTTGTATTCCAAAAAGATAGTTTTATTTTTTCCTTTGGACCGGAGAAATTCAACTATTGTAATCATTATCTTGTAAGGTATCTGTCACTTTGCCGATATTTATTTGTAAGATCTAAACCAAGTCCTGATTTGGAAAAACAATATCCTTTTATCTACTCATCATAATTCTCATATTCTGGTATTAACCTATATGTATATATCTATGATAATGTTAGTGTATCATATTCATATTGATGCCTCTCAATCTCAGATTACAATTCACCAAACAAAACAAAATCTCAGATTGTAAATTAATTGAATAACGTGGCGTCTCACCAAAAAAAAAATTTGACGTGGCGTAAATGAAGCCCTCCTAACATGGTAGCTAGGGTGGGGCCCAACTCAAATCTTACTCACCCCCTGCTCTAGCTACTGTCTGCTTCATTTCATCTCCAAGCCCAAGCAGCCAGTGGATGCTACTTTTCATTCATTCTTCATCACTTAACAAGAAACGCCTTGTGTTGATGCCTCATCCTAGCTCATCCTAGCGGTGGTGATGCCTCCGGCACAATGGGTGAGTACCACCCTATTACGCAACCTCCCCCTTTTCTGTCTTTTTAATTTCGAACATATAAATAACTTTTTTGATAATAATTTGTTTTGTACATATATATTTCCAGGAGGAGCATGTGGGTACGGGAACCTGTACAGTCAAGGGTATGGAACAAAGACTGCAGCACTAAGCAGAGCCTTGTTCAACAATGGCCTCAGTTGTGGAGCTTGCTATGAGATGAGATGCAATGATGATCCCAAATGGTGCCTTTCTGGCACCATCACTGTCACTGCTACAAACTTCTGCCCCCCTAACTTTGCTTTATCTAATGATAATGGTGGGTGGTGCAATCCTCCTATCCAACATTTCGATTTGGCAGAGCCCGCCTTCTTGCAAATCGCCCAATACCGAGCTGGAATTGTGCCTGTTGCCTTTAGAAGGTAAGAGGATATCAAAAAAAAAAAAACTCCATTGCAGTAATTGATTTTCTTTATATTTTTGTGGATAAAAAAATTAGAATGGTTAACATTAATGAACAATCATATGAGTATGACTGTCTTAAATTTGGTTTAGAGATTCCTTTATTTCTTGTAGTAGTAATAATTTCGATACTTTTGTGGCGGTTTTGGCAGGGTGCCATGTGTGAAGAAAGGTGGAATAAGATTCACCATCAATGGACACTCGCACTTCAACCTGGTCTTGATAACCAACGTGGGCGGTGCCGGAGATGTTCACGCAGTGTCCATCAAAGGGTCCAGAACAAGGTGGCAAACCATGTCTTAAATTTGTTTGAGTAAAACTTTGAATATTAATTAATGATTGATGGTCCTTCCATGGCTGCTTTTTGTTGCTAAGTTGTTTTCTTCTTTTGCTCATTTATTTCATTGCGCATGATCAAGGTTTGTCTTTGGAGTGAAAGAGTCGTTATTCACTGTATCCGCCCTTATGTTGGAATCTTTCAGTACCGAAATTATTTCATGTTCAGATTCGATACAGAACAAATATGGATTTTTGTTTTATTTTAGGCCCGACAGATTAAGGATGTTCTCGTCAGGACAACTCAGTCTAACGTTAGCATTTTTTATTTATAAAATTTCAAGACAGAAGCAGTGCAGATCAGAAACAAAAACAATTAGAGAAAGAGGATATCGACCAACCGAGATCAGCGATTTTAAAATGATTATTAATCTTTTACAAGTTTTAAGTGTACAATAATCTTTCAAATAAGTTGCACACTTTGTATTAGGGTTTGAAAAAAGCACTTATTCGCACATATAGGTTAGCAAATTATTGTATTAACTTCTCGACAAGGCAGGTTTATCAAAATTTTGATTTGATAAGTTGGTTATAGAATTATCTATTTTTTAATAAATTTTAATATTCAAAACAAATTAAACAAAGAGGTTGTTGTTTTTTTTTTTAAATATTACCATGTTATAAATATCTTTTGTTTTTTTAAAAAAAGATATAAAATAGAAATTTTTATATTAAATTTATAATAAAAATGATTTATTTGGTATTTGAGAATTGAGAGTATATAGTTCTATTCATATATTTTTAAAAGTGTTTATGTGTCGTTTTTATTGGAGTCTAAAATCTCAGTTTTAATATAATTTAAACTCTTTATAAATATATAAAAACCAAAATATTAGATAATAATCTTTTAACAAAACCATTGGATAACAAAAAAAAAAAAGGAAAAACACTCTGGTGGAAAAACTTTATAATATATAATTGTAAGCGCATTTAATTTATAGGAGGTATAATGAGAGAATGAATGAATCGAACTTTGAACTTAATCCCTCTTAAAGAAAGATAATCATTATTGTTGAAAGTGTTTCACTATTTATTACTTCAACCCTTAATAAGATTAGTCTTACACTATAAAACAAATGAAAATACATGTGATTACATAAAAAAAAAAGCCCAATTGCATCTTATCTTATATCTTATCAAATATAAGTAACACATATTAAACACATTTGTAAAAAGGGATGAAGGGTTTTAATTGTGATTAAGCCCACAATCAATATTAATCTCAAACAGTTAAACAAATAAAAATATCTGTGATTTACAAAATTTTTTTTTATTTTATTAAAAGCTAGAGTTTTGGGATGAAAAACTTTCTCTAAAAGCTAGAGTTTCGGGATAAAAGAATTTCTCTCATATCATTTTTTTCTACAAAGCTCTCTTATTATTATTTTTTCTTTCACAAGTATTGGCTTAAGCATTCAAAGGCATTTTGAAATTTTGAATGCGCATATCTACGCGTCACTGATCACTCACCAAAGAATTAAAAAATTATTTATTACCTACCAAAAGGTTATCATCATAAATTTCAACATAAGGATACCTACTTTATCAAATAACTTAATTTTCTTATATATATTATAATAATCTTCTATTTCATTAAAACATAACTTTTTTAATCCAAAAATCCCTAAATACTCTTTTCATCTCAGAATTTGTGCTTAAAACCTTCAAGTAAAAATAATACCATTTGATTAAGTTGATCTCAAGTGGGATAAGGTATGTATATTCAAATAGTCTTTTTTTATTTAAAAAAGAAAACTACAATCATTGGAAATTATTAAAAATTTTGGAGATTTTTTTTAGTAACAGAAGGTATGGATTGCTAACTCAAAAGGTTAACTCCGTGATGTAAGGTCTCATTGAGTTTTTGAGTGATCTTGATCCATAACAAGAGATTCTGTGTTCAAAATCTCACAAGTTCAAATTCTCTTAGATGAACACTAGTCACGCAGCATGAACGAATATTAATTTCTTACCTAATATGATATGAAAATACATCATAATTTACACACAAAAAATCTAAGTATAGAATTGCTTTGAATTTTGCCCACCTATTAAGAAACCCAAAAAAAAGGGGACTTTAGATATAACATTCGAAAGGAAATTGAGGGGACGTGTTTTGTTCATATTTATGCATTATTTCGATGCACTATCAATGAATTTTTTAAATATAATGAGATTAAAATAGTAATATATATTTCATTTTATTTATTTTTAATAGTTTTAGTATTCTTAAAGGTGTCACCATCTAAATTCCATTTGTAAATTTTAAAAATTCAACTGATAATATTTTTAATAATAATCCTATGAATATAAAAGCTTAAATATAAAAAAAAATCCTTTAACTTAAATTAACTTATTATTTAAAACTTATATAGTTTTGTTACAATTAATTAAGTTCTTGAACATTTATTTTTATCCAAAACTTGAATCCTCGATTAAAAGAAAATTATTCACATGGATCACGATATTGTGATAATAGATAATAATTTTTTGTTCAATTAAAAATTCAATTGAATAAGTTTAAGGACTCATTTGATTTCAAATAAAGCAATAGGGATTTAGATGAAAATTTAATTTTAATTTTAATTTAGTTTTTTTATATTTTAATAAAAATATGTGGCATAGATTAACAGAATGTCAAGTATGTGGCATAGTTTGATTCAAAAAAAAAAGATGTGGCACAGTTCTCAGTCACAGAGTGACGAATACCGTTGAGTGGCTCCTAGCTTGCTTGTTGTTTGCTTTAATAACAAAATCTTTTACCAATTCAATTAAGTAGATTGTTATTTAATGATTAGTCAATACAGTTTAATGATTAATCAAAGATTTGGCCTAACCCTAATTAAATTTAGTTTAATATTATTGTTGCGGTTGGAAAAAGTGTATTTAAAAATTTTATGAAAAAAAAATATGTACCAAAAAATGATAAAAAATATACAATTTAAAATTTTTAAGCGTTCGGTATTGCTGTGAAAAAGTATTGTGATGAATTGAAATATATTAGAATGAATACATAAAACAATAAAAGTTTAGAGATATAAAATTAATAAAATCATTTTACCAAAAAAATTGCAATTGAACTCGAAAAGCAGTTTTTTTTTGGTTTATAAATTAAACTTTTAAATAAATTTTGTTATATTAAAATTAGGTGAAAAAATAATTTTTGAACAAAAAAAATGCTGCCTTTATTGTGGTGGCTTATAAGTTATATCTATAGTTATAGATTTAACGTGATCTCCCAATTTTTCCTATTCATTTTGAGTCTCCAAATTTGTTGCAAGTGTTACATCATTATTGGCCGTAAACTAAGCAAAATAAAACAATCCTACTTGATTTTCACTCCGCCTTTCCTTTTTCTTTCCAAGACCTTCGTCTCTTATTTTTATGTTTTTTAATTTTTAATTAATTTCTTCATAGATACCATTCATCTTAATTTTCTTATTTTACAACATGTCACATGTTTATTGATGCAATTTTTTTAAAGCCTTTAATCTTTTTAACTCTTTAACTCTTTTTAATCTAAGCATGACAATAATTTATTTGTATTATTAATTTATTTTACATTTAGATGTATTATATTTGCAATTCTCTTAACTGTAAAAGTAATTTCAAAAGTTTGTTTTGCTATCACGTAGTGAATTTTTTACTCGACACTTGATTTTTTTAAATATTTTTATTAATATTTATTAATCATGATAATAAATTTTAAAAATATCAAAACAACCTTAAAATAGATGGTTTAGCTTACGAATACTAAATACTTAATAATTAAGTAACAGAACTTGCAAATTCATGTGAATTACATATTTTTCAAAAAATCCTTATAAATTACACTTGCAAATAAGTTTATATAATTTGCAAATGATTAAATTTTATATATTTAATTTGCAAATGATTAAATAAAATGTAAATATTCTTAATATTATATATTAAAAATAAAAATTTTAAAATATTTAAGTAAAAATTATTTAATATTAATTAAATTATAAAGTAAATATACAAACATAGATATTCTTATGTTTAAATATACATATTATGATATATTATTTGTTGGGATAAATTCTATCTAAGTCATTGAGGTTTGAACCTAATTCAACTTTAGTCAATTAGTATAAAAATGGACACTTCATCCCAAATTTTTTTATTTCACAAGATAAGCAAGTCTTTCCATTAATCAATTGTTAAATAAACTATTAAAATATAAAACTTGAGACCATTTTGTTTCTAAATCATTTGGAATATTTTAAATACTCAAAATCAAATAAAAATAAAGAAGAATATGCTGAAGAGTTATTGGACTTTTATTTTTTTACTTCTATATTTATTTATTATTTATTATATAAATAATTGTTTGAAGAATACAATGTTAATACTTATCTATCATATGAAATTTATGAAAAATATTATTTTTTGTTTATCGAGTTTCGTATTAAGTAAGTAACACATTGTAATTGTGTTTTTTTTTTACTTATTTTGTTACCCAGAGTAGAAAACTTAAAATTGACGTAAACTCAAAAATTTATTTGAATTCATCTAAATTAATTTAATAAAATATAAATAATTTAAATTAAAATGACATGAGCAACAGATGTGTGGGTCCAAATTCTTGTATAATAATTAATTAAGCCTTAAAATCTCTGATGTCGAATTGCCTAAAAGCATATGTAAAGTAAATGTTAAAGTGGATAAATATTAAAAGAACTAGAATTAGTTATAATAATATTTTTTTTATCAATTTCTTAATCGCGTGGTTAAGAATAAATTATGGGCTTATAATTATAAACCTTAATTTCGAATCCAAACATCACTATTCTATCATTAAAATTTACAATCATAACCAATATTTACATTTATTGAACTAATAAATATGAATATCACTTTAGTCAAATTAACCAAACTAGTAAATAAGTTTTTTTTTTTGGTACAAATGAAGCAAAAGCTTTAACTAACAAAGTCTTGTGTGATCGCATGAAATGCTCAGAACAACGTCTATTTTTCCATTTGTGCAGACAGCAGGTCAGTGCTCCAAGGACAAAATGGGTGGGAACTCTTTCCAAGATTCAGAAGCAGAAAACTCCCAAAAGCAAACAAACAGTTCATTTTTGTTCAACCCTGGTCGAAATTCAACAAAACTAGACAAAGAAGAACCAACAAAGACATTTTATTTTTCGAGTAACACGAGGCTTGAAGGAAAAAACAAAAAAACAGATAAACAGTAGGGACCCATTGATAACACTAGAAGAAAATGAAATGGAAAGCATTCAGGATCTTTACCAAGAGCTGAACCCGATGTTCCTTGTCTTGGGGGAAAAAGCAATAGGCATGAAGGAAGCTATGGCAATGATGATACAAGACGAGACACAGGAGGAAAGATGGAGCTTTCAAGAGATAAGCCAAGCTTGGAACAACCTCATAATAACGATCAACCTCCAAGACCCACTCCCGTTTCTTCACCTAGTAAAAGACTAGGCCCAAAAGTTCAAACCAAGACCGACGGAGAACGTGCCAGATCTAATGCAGACTCCACTTCTTCAAGTTTTCCTTGACACAGCTCAAAGGTTGGAATTGGATAGGAACGAGAAGAAGGCAATACTATTCACGACTCCCCTAATAGAGAACTCGATAACATGGATTCTCAAGACTGCATGGTCACCCAAAAGGGAAGTGGAGAAACATACACTGATTTGTCTCCCATAACATCACCATGCACCGAGCATCTTATGCAAGACGCAGATGGGAGAGGTCAAAGTCATCCAAGGATTGGCGGAATGGCTACTTAACCAAACAACAACACTTGAATTTTCTCCAATGAGAAGCTTATTATGGAATGCAAGGGGAGCAGGGAGCCCTGAATTCAAGCGAACTTTCATGGAGTTGATCAAGATTAATAATCCTAGCTTTGTCATTGTCACGGAAACCAGGGTCTTGGGTGAAAGAGCTGAAAAAATTTGCAACTCACTCGGCTTTGACAAGACTCATCGAATTGATGCTGAAGGATTTTATGGGGGAATATGGCTACTATGGCACTCTGCTGAGGTATCAATTGACATTCTCCAGACTTCTTCGCAAGCTATTCATGCTAAAGTTCAAGTACAATCGAATATTATTCCTTACAATTCTATCACTACAAAAAAAGAGACTTTCAATTCTGTCGCTAAAAGTCTGATTTCGTCGCTGAAGCCTTTTAGAGACGGAAAATTTTCGTTGAAAAAATTAATGTCGTTGATGCTCATTCCGTCGTTGAAAGTACACTCCGTTGCTAATTAGCGACGGAATTTGTTCTTATTAGCGATAGATTTTTTGTTATCAGCGACGGAAATTTTCTGTCGCTAAAATGAAAATCTGTCATTAGTAATCCGTAGGTAAAATTATCAGCAATGGAATTTTCCGTCACTAATTTTACTTTTATTTTTAAATTTTATTAAAATATTCCGTCGCTAAAAACTTTTACCGACGGAATATTCTGTCGCTAATAATAAATTTTTTCCGTCGCTGAATGTTATCAGCTACAGAATATTCCGTTGCTAATAATAGAAATTTTCCGTCGCTAATTGTATTAGCAACAGAAAATTTCGTCGCTAATGCTATTATTTCCGTCACTAATTTCTTTGAATTCCGTCGCTAATAATATATTTTTTCATCATCATCTATTATTTGTGCATTTCGCTACCAAAATGTTAAATCCAAAATTCTTTCCAAAAGTTTTCCGAAATATATTTAAATTTAAGCTTAAAACCCTAAATTCATGACTATAGCAACATTTAAAAGACCTTAATACATAAACATAAAATATCGATAAAATTCATACATAATCATAAAACATGATTAAAATTCATAAAATCCATAACATCTCTCAACAACCATGAAATTCTTAAAACATAAAAGAACAAAGTACTTAAATTAAAACATAGATTTATGAAGAAGGCCCATCTCCAAGGTTCGGTGTATGTCTATCATCAGGATTTGAAGGGCCTCCTTTGTTACCCTTCCATGCATTAGTCATCTTAGCCATCCATTGGTGCATTTGCGGTAAATATTTGAGAACTTCATCAAGTTTCTCTTCTATAATATCGATTCGTTCATCCTGACTTACTGTTGATTGAGAAACCGAGAATATTGGACTTGCTGAGGAGGTGGATGACTCAAGTATATCTCTATTTTGTGAACTGCTTCCAAGGCCGTACACATGTGTGCGGGTTGTTTCCATTCCTCCAATACAGTCACACCAAGCAACAGGATCAAAGTGTGGTTGACTGCTAATATCCGCACCATACTTCTCAACTAATGAAGCATTATATTTTTCCTATAATAAAAAAAATTTATTATTATAAATATATATATATATATATATATATATATACTTAAAAAGTAATTAAATAATAATTGACATACATAAAAAGAAATAATTTTAAATATACATACATTGACAACTTTCGACTTATTGTCCACATATTCACCTTAGCCAGCATTTTTTTTGTGAGTTCGATCAAAAACCTCCGTATATGTAGGTGTTCGATTATATTGATTCCTTTTCACAAGTAAAAAAAAAAAATTGAAGTTAGCTGTAAACAAGATATATTTGAACTAGAATATCATACATATGATTTAAAAAGTTACATACCAGTCTATGTGCATGCACAGGAAAAGAAATCGATCCACCTGTATGCTTGGTAACAGTTCCTTCTTTTATGGTCAATCGATTTTGCTTTCCTTTCTGTGACTTCACCTCCCATTCTGATTTGCCCCATAAGTCATCAATCAAGGAGTCCCATATCTCAACTTTGATCCAGTTGGACATATACCCTTTACAGTCTACAATTCGATCCGTGCCAAAATGTTGCATTACTTTTTTTCTTTCAGCTTGCAACAAGTCACGGAATCGTGTTTTGCAAATGTTCTCCCAAATATTTTTCACAATAATCGTCTCTTCAGGAGGCCATGTAAAAATTTCCTAAATCAATTGAAATCATTAGTAAAAAATCATGTTAAATAAAATAATAAAATAAAGTAATGTATTAATTATTTGTGATTGACATACTAAAATTTTTTCCCATATTTGGGTTTTCACAACAGTTGGAACACTTTTCCATGTTGACCAAGGATCAGTAAAATACTCTTTAATTAATGTTGTAATTGTTCGAACAGCTTGAGGCTCCAAAAAAGCGCTGCAACATAAATAAATTCAAATTTTTTATATAATATTAATTAATTAACTTCATATAGCAAAATAGTATTATTATTTTTATTACCCGTTATTCAGAAAAGTAAGTCGTGCCCTTTGATCCGGATTACTTGGAGTCGAATATCCTTGATTGGGCCCTCTTGTTCATTTTCTACCTCCACTGCCACTACCATCGGAACTCGCACCACTGCCTGTGTTTGTCCAAGTATGATCGATGTTAAGTTGCTTGATCGGTATTCTGTCAGGGGATATAACCTCGGCAGATGATGAGGCTTGGCCAGATAGACCCTGTGTGGATGGGCCTTGGGCAATTGGACTATCTCTCTGGTCAATCAGTTGGTCAGTGGATGGGTCCACCTCATCAGTATCCACTTCTGTTGATGGAAATAATTGTGCTTCAAGGTTAATTGGTGGGGTTTGAGATCATGGAGTAGGCATGAAAAAGGACTTCCAACCCGTTGTAGAAGATCCACCGGGTCGAGCCTTCTTACCAGATGATTTTTTTTATGGTTTCATTATACCTGCAATACATGAAAAAAAATAATATATGTATTAGAATACTAATGAACTTAACATTTTTACATAAATTAACATTTTACAAAACATCTTACAAAATATAGTAAAATAAAAGCAAACAAAAAAGTAATTAAGTTATTAAATTCACATAAACATTTTCTTAAAAGAAATAAGAGCAATTAGCTAAGAAAAACCTCCTCCTCCTCCTCATCATCATTATTGTCGTCGTCGTTGTTGGTGTCGTCATCGTCATCATCATCGTTATCATCATCATCAGCATCATCATCATCATCTTCTTCTTCTTCAATATTTACCCTTCATAATCTCCGCGAACGAGAATAGTGGGATTGTCAAGTTCTTCTGAATATGTGATATTTATAGGATGTGGATTTTCAATTTCTTGATAAACCCCATCATTTAAATCCACTATGTCCACATCACGATTCTGAATATTAAATCTAGTTCTTGCTTTTGTCTTGAAAACAGCCCACCAATCACGACGATCTCTTTTTCTAGATGGATAAGGAGTAAAATATACTTGTTGACTCTGTTGAGCTAATATAAAAGGTTCATTGCTAGCAAGTACAGACCTATGTTTGATTTCAACAAGACCATGTTTAGGACGAACACAATAACCTCTCTCAATGTCAAACCAATGGCACTTAAAGAGTATAACTTTATTTCTAATCCCAAAATATTCCAACTCCACTATATCTATCAATATACCATAAAAGTCAAGGTCAAAATCATTGTGACAATCACCTTTCACACAAACACTGCTATTCATTGTTTTTCGAGTTTTTCCATATTCTAATGTATGAAACTTAAATCCATTTACAAAATACCCTTGATAACAACTTGCCAAACGTGCTGGACCATGAGAGAGGTCAATGATATGTTTATCTATTGCATTTCCTTGTTCATGAACCTACATAACAGTGATTCTTGTGATGAGTGAAATGCATTATCATCTATTAAAATAAAACGAACTATATTTAAATTACTTACATATTGTCTAAACCATTTCGTAAAATGAGCTTGACGTGTTTTCTCCAATTGATCATCGTTCATGTCTGGTTCATTTCTTTTGACCATTTCATCAAATATCCTATAAAATCAATATATAGCAAGTATATATGAAAATGCTTAGGATAAAAAAGCCTTCGTTGTATTTATAGTATGATATATACATGCTATATACTTACTCAATGTACGAAAGAACTTTTTCACAATTCATTAGCACATATATCCCCGCTGTATCAAACTCATCTTCTTCTAGATATCGACGATTGTTCTTTGCCTGCCCAACTGGTCGTCCAGGATATTTGAAAATTGACAAACATCCCATTGGATCTACGTCTCCTCCATCATCATTCCGTGGTGGACGAGTTAGCCTTGTTTGAATATTGGGATCAAAGTATAATGAACAAAATGTTGCAATTTCCTCCCTCATATATGCCTCATATATAGATCCCTCCACATGTGCATGATTTTTCTCCTTCTTTTTTAGGCGATGCAAAAACCTAATTAAGGTATACAATACACATTTAATGGCATATAATAAGCACTCTATTTCTTATAACACATTGAAAAATGTTCATATCAAACAAATTATTACCTTTCAAATGGATACATCCATCGGTATTGAACGGGTCTGCCAACCTTGGCCTCGTAAGGTAAGTGAATGGGGAGATGTTCCATGTAGTTAAAAAAACTTGGTGAAAAAATTTTCTCTAATTTGCAAATTGTTTCTACAATGTTGCTCTGTAACTGGTCCATGTAATTCACATGTAATTCAGTTGAACATATATCTAAAAAAAAATGAGATAGCTCAGTAATAGCATCCCATATTGAATTAGGTATGAAATCACGAAAGGCAATCGGAATTAATCTTTGCATAAAAACATGACAATCATGACTTTTCATTCCATAAAACTTGCCTTCCTCAATATTTACGCACCGAGATATGTTTGATGCAAACCTATCAAGAAGCCTTAGCTCTTTCACCCATTTACACACTCTTCTCTGATCATCTTTGCTTAAGGTAAACGATGCTTTAGGTGCGAAAGTGTTAGCTTTAAATTGCCATATATATTTTGAAATGACAAAAACTTAAGTAAGCTTTAATGCTTTAATTCATATTGTAAATTTGCCTTATCACACATGATTTTCTCAATACATCTCAAGTGATCATATCAAACATTAAGACCATGATTTAATGATGCATACTCTTATTGGTCTTAATACTTTATAAATGTTTTGAATATTTTAGAAAATCACTTGATGATTTCTTGGACAATATTTTCATTTGAGAAAGTCAAGAAAAACTCCCTTAAAGCTTATAAATGTTTTGGGTTGGATTAGGATCAAAGACCACATAATTTCTAACTCAAAAAGTGCAGGAAATCACCTTCTAGAAAGAAGGGATCGATCCCCTAATGGAAGGGATCGATCCTCTTTTGGCAGTAAGCTCCCAACGGCTAGAAAAGGTCCCTCAGCCCAGAATAAAGCATTCTGGAATGAAGGGATCGATCCCCTATGAAAAGGGATCGATCCCTTTGCCCGAAAATAGCCTGTAACGGCTAGTTTTGTGAGATACAACGGTAATATTCAATCTTGGCTCCACCCAACGGCTAGAATATGTCCAAGGGACTATAAATAGAGGCTTGGAAGCTGAAGAAACAGGAGAGAGCACCCAAGACATATCATTCTTCAATTTCTTCATCTCTTCAAGCAAATCAAAGAGTTCAAGAGCTAGAATTCAATATCTTCTATCGCTCTCTTATTCTTCGTATAGAGTACCACAAATCTTGTATAGGCTTTTTCATTGTGCTTAATTTCCGTAATCACTTGCCTATCTAGAGGCTTTTCTTTGATTACATTATTTGTATCCCATCATTCCTTGTAAAGGGGAGGTTTCTCTTAAGCCTTAGAAAAAGAGGGAGGTTACTCTTTAGCCTAAGAAAAAGAGAGAGGTTACTCTTGAGCCTAGAAAAAGAGAGAGGTTTCTCTTGATCCTTGAAAAGAGGGAGTGTAACACAAATTCAAGTTAGTGAATTTGGGAAAAATCCTTGGGAGCGTCTCAAGGTAGAGGAAGTAGGCAAGGTTGCCGAACCTCTATAAATCGCTTGCGTACACTTCTCTTTCCCTACTCTCTTTATTTACTTGCAATTATTTTTGTGCCTATTGTATTGGATTTGGATTGCATGATTGAATAGCCTAGAGAACTTAGAAAATATTTATATAGGCTAGAGAATTTAGAAGAATCGAAAAACAAGCTTAAAGTTAGTTCAAAACCGATTCGCCCCCTCTCGGTATAGCCTATAGAGCCAACAATTGGTATCAGAGCTTGGGCTCGAGATTGATTTAGACTAACCTCTATCGAGCAAAATGATCATAAATGGCTCGCTTGAATGTAGGCACACCCCTAGGAGAAGAGGGACAATCATTAGTTAGACCTCCACTCTTCAATGGTGAAAATTATTCATATTGGAAAGCTAGAATGATGTTATTTGTACAATCAAATGATTATGAAGTGTGGAGAATTATAGTGAATGGTCCTAGAATTCCCATGAAAAAAGTAGATGGAAAAGATGTCCCTAATGATAAGGATGAGTGGGACACAAATGACATGAGATTGTCACAAATGAATGCCAAGGCTATGCACACCCTCTTTTGTGCTTTAAGTCCCAATGAGTATAATAGAGTATCATTATGTGAGAATGCCAAGCAAATATGGGACCAATTAGCCATCACACATGAAGGGACCAATCAAGTTAGAGAAACCAAAGTAGGAATGCTCACACATGATTATGAGCTATTTAGGATGAAAGAAAATGAGTCCATTAGCGAAATGTTCACTAGATTTAATGATATAATTAATGGACTTAAGGCATTAGGCAAGAGCTATTCCAATGTAGAAATGGTCAAGAAAATCTTGAATAGCTTGCCAAAATCTTGGGAGGCAAAGGTGACTGCTATAGAAGAATCTAAGGATCCTAACACCTTGTCTCTAGATGAACTTATGGGCTCCCTACTTACATATGAGATGAAATTGAAAAGAAATGAAGTGCCTTCAAAAAAAATAGGGGTAGCACTTAAGTCTTCCACTCATGAGGTCATTGAAGATGATAGTGATGAGAGTGGAAATGAGGAAGAAAAAGAAATGGCAATGTTTGCCAAAAGATTTAATAGATTTATGAGAATGAAAGAGAGAGAGAATGATAGGAGGCACCAAAATAGAGGGGTAATAAGAGGAGAATCTAGTAGGAGAGAAAAAGACCCCTTAGTGTGTTATGAATGTAATGAACCGGGTCACACTAAGCTAGATTGCCCCTTACTTAGGAAAGAAAAGGATAGGAAACCTAGGAAGAAAGTATTTGTGGCTGCATGGAGCGATAGTGATAGCTCCGATGAGGAAAACATAGATGATGAGGTAGCCTACTCATGCTTTATGGCCATTAGTGATGATGAGGCTAGTTGTAGTTCTAGTGAAGATAATGATTATACCTTTATTGAACTACAAAATGCCTTTAATGATTTAGCAAATGAATTTCAATGCATGAACTCCAAATATAAGAAAATCATTGCTAAATTAAAAATAGAAAATGAAGCGTTGACTAATACTAAGCTAGAATTTGAAAAGAAATTAGAAGAGGCTAACTTAGAGATAAATGAGTTGAATAGAAAGAACTTAAATTTGCATAAGTCATTTACTAGGTTCTATATGGGTCAACAAAAATTAGATCACATGCTTGAGACCCAAAGAGCTTTCTTTGATAAAGATGGGTTAGGTTATAATGCAATACAAAAAGAAACTCATCTAAAGAATTTCCTTGTGAGCAAAAATACTATGCATGATTTATCTCTTACATGCTCACTATGCAATAGAATAGGACACTCTTCACAAGCATGCACATATAGGAAAACCACATTTAGAGGAAGAGTAGTTAGGAAAATATGGGTGCCAAAGCATGCTGTAAATAATGTTGAATTGTGCTTGAAATGGATCCCTAAAGGATCAAAAATTGTTTGCACTAACTCTCATGGACCCAAGAAAAGATGGATACCAAAATATGTTTAAAGTGTTTGTTGTAGGAGTGTTAGAGCATGAGAATACAAAGAAACAATGGAGTTCAGTTGCTCTACACACCTCTATGGAGTTTGCTTGTGCCAATGAGAGAGAGAAAGAGCTTGAGGATCCACCCTTGGCAAAGTCACAAAAATTCTTCAAAGGATAGCTCAAAGTGGATCCCACACATCAAGGCAAAGCATTCTCAAGCAAGGAGTTTTGTAAGCTTAAATCCTATCTCTTCAAAACTCATTTTTGCTAAAATTATTTATATGTTTTATTGAGGCACTTGGTTGATAATTCTTGATGCATTATGAGTTGAATGAATGAGCAAAAGGCATGATGAATGATTGTTGAGTGTTTGATGGACAATTCTTGATGTATTGAATGAAAAGCATGATTTATGATTTTAAAATGATTATTGGATTTCTCCATTTTGAGCAAGTCTTCTATGTGTTGATAATGTATTTACTTGTCTCAAATTGCCAAATATGTCATATATGCAAAATGCCATTTCATGAGCCTTCATGAAGAATATGCATATTAGAAATCATAGCATGTTGTTCACAAGATGTATGCTTTGATGATATAAGTGCTTAAAACCTTTGTGAACAAGTTTGTTTTGACATATGTATGTAATTCAATGCATTAGTGTTGCCAAAACATGCATAATTTTCAAAATGACCCCCTTTGAGGCCAAAAATGCATTTTATGGTGAAAATCCTTCCAAAATTGCAAAATCTTTTGTAAAATGGTTTTTCATTATTGTTTTTCATTCATACAAGTCCAAAATCATGTTTTACAAGTGTTTAAACTTTTACTTGGACTTAAATTACTCAAAAACGGAGTTTTGGTACCTCACAAGTTCAATTTTCTGGTAAAACATCTGTAGAATCTGCAGAAACGTATGAGGGATCGATCCCCCCAAGCCAGAAAAGGCTCTCCTGCATGTTTAAACTGAAAATTGGGAGGATCTTTTGTTAGTTTCACACTATCTTTTGCATAAGCTTAAAATTCATTGTTTTAACTTCCCTTGATGATCTTTAAACTATGAAAAATCATTTTTCATTGATATCATGCTTCAACTTCATCAATTAAAATCATTTACAACAAATGGTATCACTTTCAACAATCAATATCATTTTTCTTGAGGTCACAAGTGCAAAATCAATTTTCTCATTGAAGATGGTCATGATTTGCATAAATCTTGATATAATCTTGAAATACATTTTCAATGAATGATTAAACATAGTTTTGAGATTTATTTCAATGATTTGTGTATATATTTGAGAATTTGATGAACATGTGCATAATGAATATTTTGCATTCTTTTGTTCATCTTAGTCAAGCATGCTTATAGGATTATGTCTCTTAGCTTGACTTATCAATTCCACACTAGGTTTCATGATAATTATACATCTAGTGGAAGAATAATTAAAACTTGACCTTAAGAATTGATTTCAAATGTAAATTCAAGAATTGGTATAAGGTCATAATTTTCCTTGGCCTATAAGTTGTGATGATAAATGGATCTTAAATGTTCAAATGCATGAAACTTTATCATCCATGTACTTAAATTTTTCTTATGGCCAAATTCGTAAAGAACTTGGGCTTTAATGACAACACCAACTATTGATATACATGCATTGTATCTTGATTGTTTTGATGTTGAACTTACATGCTTACTTAAACAATCATGCCTATGAGATGAGAATATTTCTTTTCATGATATTATGTGATTAATCTCACTCATAGTTTATAGATTTTAATGATAAAATATACTTTAGCTTGATAATATTGATTCACTTAGGTGAAGCCATTTTAGTTAAAATAGTATTTACCCTCTAGAACATTAAATGATAATAACAACTAGGGATATGGCTATTAATTGATTAAAATGGTAATGTTGAATCATTCCTTGCTCATAATTGGTTAAAAACTTGAATTAGAAAATGAGCATAGAATTTTTGTGCTTGAAACCATGGAAGAAAATGTGTTTGCTTGAATTCCTTGATGTTTTGAATCTTCCACATGGTATCAATTTGTGAATATGAATATGAATTAATATTTTATGATAGTGTGCTTATGTTTAATTAATCCATATGCATATTTGATGATGTGTGATTGTGTTCTTGCATATTTAGAATGATTATTTTCCTGACATGAACACACTACACATAATTATTGGATTCATGCAAAATGACTAAGTTAACCATTAGTAACAATTGGTATTTAGATTGAAATAACAATTTGTATCATTGGCAACCATATTTTCAATAATTGGTAAGCCAAAACTAAATTGCCAATTGGTATGAGCTTTAAATTACCAATTCTTCTCATACTCCTTAGATTGAAATGACAAATAGGGAAGAATCCATATAAGACACTTTTGCATGAAACACTTTTGTGCTAGAATTTGTGATTAATTGATGTATGATTTAATTTTAAACACAATATTTCTTGAAAATGATATGTTATATAATTTTAGCACATACATATGATATGTTATATAATTTTAGCTCATAATCATGATGAATCACCATGCACCTTAGTTGGACCTTAGAGAACAATTGATATACTTAGCTGCTTGCTTAACCTTTTACCAATTGGTACCTCCTTGCAAAATTACTTATCAACAATTGGTATCAAAATTATTTATAAACAATTGGTATAGGAAAATAAGCCTTGTCCTTTGCATGCCTAAACATTTCATACTCTTTATGGACATTGTCTTATGAATTTGTGCTATGAGTCCCATGTACTAACATGTTTCTTGTTGGATGGAGCATATTTATCTTTTTCACATCAGCCATATTTTTATTATTTTTCCTTCTTTTTGCTATGACAAAAAGGGGGAGAGATAGATAGTAAAGGGAGAGATATTAAGGGGGAGAGATAATGAGGGAGAAATAGTTTGAAAATTCATCGTCAAAACCCATGCTTATATTAAGGGGGAGCTTTATAAAATCCTGCTTTATGTGAGGGGGAGTATTTTTTCAAAGAATTTTCAAATCAAAATTACATTAAGTTTTGTCATATCAAAAAAGGGGAGATTGTTAGCTTTAAATTGCCATATATATTTTGAAATGACAAAAACTTAAGTAAGCTTTAATGCTTTAATTCATATTGTAAATTTGCCTTATCACACATGATTTTCTCAATACATCTCAAGTGATCATATCAAACATTAAGACCATGATTTAATGATGCATACTCTTATTGGTCTTAATACTTTATAAATGTTTTGAATATTTTAGAAAATCACTTGATGATTTCTTGGACAATATTTTCATTTGAGAAAGACAAGAAAAACTCCCTTAAAGCTTATAAATGTTTTGGGTTGGATTAGGATCAAAGACCACATAATTTCTAACTCAAAAAGTGCAGGAAATCACCTTCTGGAAAGAAGGGATCGATCCCCTTTTGGTAGTAAGCTCCCAACGGCTAGAAAAGGTCCCTCAGCCCAGAATAAAGCATTCTGGAATGAAGGGATCGATCCCCTATGAAAAGGGATCGATCCCTTTGCCCGAAAATAGCCTGTAACAGCTAGTTTTGTGAGATACAACGGTAATATTCAATCTTGGCTCCATCCAACGGCTAGAATACGTCCAAGGGACTATAAATAGAGGCTTGGAAGCTGAAGAAACAGGAGAGAGCACCCAAGACATATCATTCTTCAATTTCTTCATCTCTTCAAGCAAATCAAAGAGTTTAAGAGCTAGAATTCAATATCTTCTATCACTCTCTTATTCTTCGTATAGAGTAGCACAAATCTTGTATAGGCTTTTTCATTGTGCTTAATTTCCGTAATCACTTGCCTATCTAGAGGCTTTTCTTTGATTACATTATTTGTATCCCATCATTCCTTGTAAAGGGGAGGTTTCTTTTAAGCCTTAGAAAAAGAGGGAGGTTACTCTTTAGCCTAAGAAAAAGAGAGAGGTTACTCTTGAGCCTAGAAAAAGAGAGAGGTTTCTCTTGATCCTTGAAAAGAGGGAGTGTAACACAAATTCAAGTTAGTGAATTTGGGGAAAATCCTTGGGAGCGTCTCAAGGTAGAGGACGTAGGCAAGGTTGCCGAACCTCTATAAATCGCTTGCGTACACTTCTCTTTCCCTACTCTCTTTATTTACTTGCAATTATATTTGTGCCTATTGTATTGGATTTGGATTGCATGATTGAATAGCCTAGAGAACTTAGAAAATATTTATATAGGCTAGAGAATTTAGAAGAATCGAAAAACGAGCTTAAAGTTAGTTCAAAACCGATTCACCCCCCCTCTCGGTATAGCCTATAGAGCCAACAGAAAGTTTTTCCATTACTTGTCACCAATTCCAATTCCTTTCGTTTACAAATCAGCGCCAAATCTAACCTTGCATTTGTGTTGTCCTTTATTTTGATTTTAACATCCATTAATGTATTGAATAAATTGTCAAACATATTTTTTTCAATATGCATGACATCTAAGTTGTGATGAATAAGGTTGGTATGCCAATAAGACAACTCCCAAAAAATGCTTTTCTTCACCTAATTATGAGTTACCCTAAAACCTTGAGGTTTTTGTTGAGGACATTTTGTCCCAAATGTTAAGTCTTCCAAACTATCTATCTGAGACAACACTTCTTCACCTGACAATCTCATAACCGGAAGATCATAATCAACCCTTTTATTAAATTTATCCCTTTGCTTCCTAAAAGAATGATTAGGAGGCAAAAATTGACGATGACAATCAAAAAAACAAGGCTTTTGTCCATGGTACAATCTAAAAGCTTTCGTATATTCCATACAATAAGGACAAGATAATCTTCCATGTGTACTCCACCCAGATAACATTCCATATGCAGGAAAGTCATTAATTGTCCACATTAATGAAGCCCTGAACAAAAAAAGTTGATTTCTATAAGCATCATAAGTTTGAACACCCTCATCCCATAAGATTTTCAACTCATCTATCAAAGGCCTTAAAAAAACATCTATGTTTTATGATGGATTGCTCCTTCCCGGAATTACCATATTAATAACAAATATGGTTGTTTCATACACATCTAGGGAGGTAAATTGTAAACAGCAAGCATAACTGGCCAACAAGAATATGACCTCGTAGTTGGCCCAAACGGACAATATCCATCTGCACATAAACCAATTCTAACATTACGAGGTTCCATAGCAAATGATGGATGAGTACAATTGAAATGTTGCCGAGCTTCACCTTCAACTTGATGTCTAAGCACTCTTGAAGAACTTCGATTGTGAGCATGCCATGTCATAAACTCAGCAGTTGCAGCTGACATATAAAGCCTTTGAAGCCTAAGGATTAATGGCAAGTAGTGCAAAATCTTGTACGGTGTCTTCTTTCCCCTTGCCCCACATTGTCTATATCTAGGATGCCCACATATCACACAATGCATTAACTCGGCATATTCTTTTCAAATAAAATACAATTATTCTTGCAAGCATCTATCTTAATATAACCAAGATCGAATTTCTCCAATTTTTTATTCATTTCATAAAAGTTTTTCGGTAAATGATTATTCTCCGAAAGCATACCTCTCACAATCTCCAACATTCGATTAAAACATGCTTCACTCACATTGTGCTCCGACTTCTAATTACACAATTGTGACATGGCAGATAATGTCGTGTGCTTAGAACATTCTGTCCATAATGGTTCATTTGCATCATTTAACAGAGAAGCAAAGTTTTGTCTTGATGAATTTTGTTCATGCTCACCAAATCTTGACTGATTAGCATTCTAGTCAAAATTAATATGAAAAGCATCCCTCACCATTCTATTATACGGGTTTTGTTCTGAATACATTTCATACATCAAATCACCAATCTCATCTCTATTTCTTGAAGATTCTCCTTTAACAACTTCACCATGTTTATCCCAAATAGTATAACCACCCATAAAACCTTTATAAAATAAATGTTCCCGTACCTTATCACATTCTAAAGATTCTATTTTGACGTTTGATGCAAGGACATTTTATTCTATCTCTGCTGACAAACTGCCTATTTGAACATGCAAAATCGATAAACACTTCAACTCCATTTAAATACTCATTTCTAATATAACTATTGCTATCTAACCGACAGTACATCCAACTTCTATCCTTATTCATTATACAATCTGAATAAAAGATCTATAATTTAAAAACAAAACCATACAAAATAAATAAAATATAACAATCAAAGCAAATATCTCAACCAATTCAAAAACAAAACAAAAATTTTAAATCAAAAATTAATAATTATTTATTATAAAATGCATAATAAAATAGTTAAAATATTACCTCATGATCACAATCCACCAAAGCACTCCTTAGTAATATTAAATAACCTGCAAAAGCATAAAAACTACATATTAAAAATTAAATATTATTTTCTTTTAATAGAAAATAAAAAAAATAACGATTACAATACATATAATTTTCGTTACAATACATATTAAAACTATTAATACAACAATATATACATTTATGCAAAGAAATATATATATATATATATATATTTATATAACAATGTGTATATCTCACATTAATCCCAAAATTAATAATACTAATTCAATCAATCTATTAATATCATATAATTAAATACACTAAAACAACAATAAATTTTCATAATTAATAATATTATGACCAAATTAAATTTGCATAAATAAATTTATATATTTAAAATCTAACAAAAATAACTTTAAACATTTAAATACAAATTTCCTACTAATATTATTATAAATACAAATAAATATATACTATTAAATGTGTGTGTGTGTGTGTGTGTGTATATAATATATATATATATATATATATCAACAACATTAAAAGCAATAGTAACTAATTAAACAAATAAATAACAACAAAGTACATACATATACACAAATAAATAAATACAAATATATGCAAAAAAATAAATATATATAGACAACTAACTTTGACAGACACAAATAAATATATACAAATAAATAAATATATACACACAACAAATTAAAAATATATACAAATAACTAAATATATTAAAACTATTAATACAACAATATATACATTTATTCAAAGAAAGAAAAAAATTTTTTTATATATATATATATATATATATATATATATATATATATATATAACAATGTGTATATCTCACATTAAAAAAAAATTTAATAATACTTTCTGAACAAAAAAATTAATAACACTAATTCAATCAATCTATTAATATCATATAATTAGATACACTAAAAGAAAAATAAATTTTCATAATTAAAAATATTATAACCAAATTATAATTAAAAAACAAATTTATATATTTAAAAGCTAACAAAAATAAATATAACTCTTTAAATACAAATTTCTTAATAATATTCTTATATATACAAATAAATATATACTATTAAATATGTGTGTGTGTGTGTGTATCAACAATATTAAAATCATTAGTAACTTATTAAACAAATAAACAACAACAAAGTATATATATACACAAATAAATAAATACAAATATATGCAAATAAATAAATATATACACACAACAAATTAAACATATATAACTAAATAATATATACAAAGAAATAATAATATATAAACAAATAAATAACAAACTAACAATATATAAAAAGAGAATAAACACAAAAATAAAACAAAGTAACAATATAAACAAATAAATATATTGATGCTTAAATGTAAAAATAAAAAAAATATATAATACCACTGTATAAGCTGACTGACAGTGAGGGGCGATCGGAGGCAGGCGGGCAGTTGGTAGGCGACGGTGGTTGGCAAGGGAGTGGGGTGGTAGCGGTGGAGCCGTTGGAGGCAGTGGCAGTGGCGGGGGACTGTTTTGCTTCTTTTTTTTTACACAGTAGGAGGAGGGACCGACAGCAAGGAGAGGAGGAAGGGTGACCGGCGACAGGTGGAGGGGCAAGGGACCTGCGGCGCACAGGGGATAGGAAGGAGAAAAAAAGTAGGAGCAGGAGAAAAAATGGGTTTCACAGGCGGGAAGGAGAGAAAAAAGGGAGGGAATCACGAATTTCGATGAATTAGCGATGGAATTTTTGTTGATTAGCGACGGAAAATTTTTTTTGCTAAATAGATCTAACACACTTCATGAGGTTTTAGCGACGTAATTTTTTCCGTCGCTAATCACATGAAAATTCTGTTGCTAATGAGCTTTAGCGACGGAATTAGCGACTGAAAAAAATTTCATCGCTAATTTCATAAAAATTTTAATATAAAAAGAAAAAAATAAATATAAATATTTTGCTACAGAAAAATTCCGTCGCTAATGTTAGCGATGGAAAAAATCCGTCGCTAATTTTATAAAAAGTTTTTAACATAAAAAATAAAAATATGTATAAATATTTTGCGACGGAATTTTGTTGCTAATAAGCTTTAGCGACGGAAAAAATTTTGTCGCTAATTACATAAATGTTCAACATAGAAAAATAAAAAATATGTATAAATATTTTGCGATGGAATTTTTCCATCGCTAAAGCTCATTAGCAACGGAATTAGCGACGGAAAAAAATTCGTCGCTAATTTCATAAAAGTTTTAACATAAAACTAAAAAAAATATGTATAAAATTTTGTGACGGAATTTTGCCGTCGCTAATTCTGTTGCTAATGAGCTTTAGTGACGGAATTAGCAACGAAAAAATTCCGTCGCTAATTACATAAACGTTTAACATAGAAGAATAAAAAATATGTATACATATTTTGTGACGAAATTTTTCCTTCGCTAATTCCGTTGCTAAAGCTCATTAGCGACAGAAAAAATTCCATCGCTAATTTCATAAAAGTTTTTACGTAAAACTTTAAAAATATGTATAAAATTTTGTGATGAAATTTTTCCGTCGCTAATTCCGTTGCTAATGAGCTTTAGCGACGGAAAAATTCCGTCGCTAATTTCATATAAGTTTTAACGTAAATATAACAAAATAAGTATAATTTTTTTGCGACGGAATTCCGTCTCTAATTAGCTTTAGCGACGAAATGAGCGATGGAAAACATTCTGTCGCCAATTTCCGATATGAAATTAGAAAATATTTACGGGTCTTTTGTGATGGAATTTTTTCCGTCGCTAAAGCTAATTAGCGACGGTTTCTGTTGCCAAATCCTATGACTAATTTCGGATTTAGCGACAGAAATTTCTGTCGCTAATTTCGTCGGTAATATTTGGCGCTATTGTACAGTACCTCCCGCCATAATTAGCGACAAAATTAGTGATGGAAATATTCTGTCGCTAATTACCGACAGATTTTCGTCGCTAATTCCGTCGCTAATTTCAACATACATTCTGTCGCTAATCCGCCGCTAATACCATTTTTCAGCGACGGAAAAATTTCGTAATTAAATTTTCGTCAGTTAAATTTTCGTCGCTGAAAGTTAATTTTCTTGTAGTGTATGCATTCAGTTAATTTAAATTCCAATCAATCATGGCTTCTTTCAGCAATTTATGCTAGACCACGTTTTGCCATTAGACGTCTCCTATGGGAGGAATTAAATGCTTTAGCTATCACAAATAAACTCCCTTGGCTTATGATGGGAGATTTTAATGAACTTATTGATGACTCCAAAAAGGTTGGAAGAAGTCCCATAAACCAATCACGAGCTATATTATTTAAGGATTGTATGAATAATTGTGGCATGATAGATCTTGGTTTTATTAGGCAACAGTATACTTGGACTAACAAAAATCATTTTGGACAAATTATAAGAGAGAGACTAGACAGAGCTTGGGCAAATTGTTAATGGAAAACCATGTTCCCAAATTCTTCGATTTTTCATTTAACTAGTGTTCACTCAGATCATAATCTGGTGTTGCTTGACACTCATCCTCATCCTCAATGCTTTGGAAGGAGACCATTCCGGTTTGAGACAATATGGTTCTCCCACTTGGATTTCAAACATATTGTTGAGACATCTTGGAAACAAGCCAATAATGGTATTCTTGAGGCGATTTCGATTTTTAGAGATAACATTTCTATCAGGAACAGAGAGACCTTTGCAAATGTCTTAATTAAAAAGAAAAGATGGCATCCAGAGAGCCTTGTGCACAGATTCAAATTCGTGGCTTCTGAGTTTGGAGGAATCTCTAGAAGCAGAATATCAACAAACATTGAAACTAGAAGAAGAGTTATGGGCTCTCAAATCAAGGGTTGATTAGATAAGTGATAGTGATAAGAATACAAGGTATTACCATATGAGCACCATACAACATAGGAGAAGGAATAAAATTATGGCTCGTAAGGATAACATGGGAAATTGGACTATTAATGTTAAGGAGATTAAAGGTACTATTGATCAGTTTTTCTCTTGTCTTTACACGACATGTTTTTGAATATGGTAAATATAAAGCTCTTATTGGTAATAGAATTTGTAATCCAATTTCTGAAATGGAAAGTGTTGCTATCAGCGGACCCATTACTAGTAGTGAGGTTAAGAGAGCTCTTTTTAGCATGAACCCCTTAAAGCGCTGGGACTGGATGGACTCCACCTTATCTTCTTTCAGCAAATGTAGGATGTGGTAGGTGAATCTATTGTGAAATTCATCTTCCAGATTTTCGAATCAGGTCAAATTCTGGAAAAAATCAATGAATGTTTTATTTGTCTAATCCCCAAAATTCAATCCCTGAGACAGTCAATCAATTCCGTCCCATTAGTTTATGCAATACCATTTATAAAGTGACCACAAAAATTATAGTCAATAGGATTAGACCTTATCTTAAACAAATCATCCATCCCTTCCAAACAAGTTTTATCGCTGGAAGGAAAGCCCAAGACAATGTCATCATTGCTCAAGAAATTATCCATTCCTTCAAAAGGAAAAAAGGTCAAAAAGGACTCATGCTTGGAAAGATAGACCTTGAGAAAGCCTATGATAAAATGGAATGGAGTTTCGTGTGAGAAGTTATTCTTTTCTTCAAGTTTTCAGAATCGTTGATCAAACTTATAATGAGTTGTATCTCTACGGTTTCAATGAAAATGCTCATTAATGGTGAGCAAAGTACCAAGATCAACCCATCTAGGGGCCTTAGGTAGGGAGATCCATTATCGCCTTACCTTTTCATCTTATGTATGGAGTATTTATTGATCTTGATCCAAGAAGAATGTGAGAACAAATCCTGGGAACCAATTCAACTGGCAAGGAGAGGATCTAAGATTTCTCATCTCTTTTATGCAGATGACCTCATCCTCATTGGCAAAGCGACGGTGAAAACCAGCAATGCTATAAAAAAAGTGCTTACGAGATTTTGTGAAATATCGGGACAATCAATTAACCTTGCGAAGTCAACTTTACTTTTCTCTGATAATGTGGTTGAAGAGAAGAAAGAGGAAATTAGCAGACTTCTTGGAATTGCACATAGCAATGAGATTGGAATGTACTTAGGTTTTCCCATTTGTAAAAAAAGAAAGGCATTAGACTTTAGGTTTATTATTGATAAAGTTAAAAGGAAACTCTCGGGATGGAAAGCTAATATCCTTTCTTTTGCAGGTAGAGCAACATTAATTAAATCTGTGTTAAATGCTTTGCCTTTATATTATATGCAGGGGACTTCTCTCCCCACAAGCACTTGCAATGAGATTAACCGAGTCACTAGAAACTTCTTATGGGGTACAACTGAGAATCATAGGAAAATGCACTTAATTGGTTGGGACTCGGTTACTTTGGACAAGAAGAATGGTGGATTGGGAATCAAAGACATGAAAGCTTTCAATGAAGCTAACATGGCAAAGCTTGGATAGAGGTTCCTTACAGAACCTGAATGCCTGTGGACCTAAATCCATAGAAACAAGTACTTTAGAAATCTAGAGTTCTCTCGTAAGGCTTGTTCTCACCTTTGGTTTGGAATGAGAAAGGGTGCAGATGTCTTAGAAAGAGGTCTACGTTGGATCCCCAAGTCAAGATCCCAGTTTTATTTTGAAAAGATAACTAGACAGGGATGGGACCTGTAAACAATATTATTCATGGGCCATGGCTTCCTTAAGACTCTTCTATTTAAAGATGTGATGAACGAGCAAGGTAGTTGGAATTTTGATATGTTAAGTACACCACTATCTACAAAAATTAAACTTCAAATCACTGCCATTCCATTTCAGACACAAGGTAATGCTCTTGATTCTATTAGTTGGAAGGATTCTAGTACAGGGTCTTTTAAATTAAGCTTTGCATATAATCTTGCTAAAAGATTTTTTAATCCTAAACCAGTTGATTGGAAATTTATCTGAAAAATTCCCACTCTACCAAAAATCCAGCACTTCATTTGGCAATGCAGTCATAAAAAGATTGCCACCAAGCTAAATCTTCATCAAAGAGGTCTGTAGATATCATCTCTTTGTCCTAGATGTGAAGAGGAGGAAGAATCGATTTCTCACTGTCTTAGAGAATGCAGATTGGTGAAATTGTTTTAGGATATGTTTGATAAGCCTCAAGAACTTGTATCCCTTCTGATAGTAGCTTCGATGAGTGGATCCTTATTAACTGTAAGTCAACTGTCAGGAATAACTTGAGCTCTATTCCTTTGAATGTGATTTTTTCTTTTGCTCTTTGGAGTATCTAGACTAACAGAAAAATGTTAGTCTTCGAATCAAAAAATACTACCAAAGAAGAGTGGTTTACAAAAACACAGACCAAGATCAGGGAATATTGGGCTATCATGGGTAAAGAGAGAACTAGTAAACCTCTTTATCGAGCTATGATAGGCTGGCAACCCCCTCCTGAAGGTACTGTAAAAACCAATACAGATGGTGTTGCCAAAGGCAACTCGGGAAGAGCAGGGGCTGGCGGAATTATCATAGATTCTACTGGTAACTAGCTTGGTGGATTCTCACGCAACATTAGAATTACAACGAGTATCTGTGCAGAGTTATGGGCACTCAGAGATGGACTTTCCATTGCACTGAATCGAGGATACCATGAACTCCTTGTGGAAGTTGACTCTGAAGTGATCTTGAGGTATATCTCTCAAGGAGTTACACCTACACATACTCATCTTGTTCTGGTTAATGATTGCAGGTTACTCCTCCAAAAATTGAGGAATGTCAAGATGGTTCATGTCTTTAGAGAAGCAAATTACTGCGCTGACATTCTTGCAAATCTGGGAGTTGATATGGAAGACACTTTTGTTCTGTTTGATCTTCCTCCTAATGTTGTTTGTAATCAGATGCTAGCTGATGTGATGGGAATTATGTTCCCAAGAAACATTAGTTGTAAGCTTGGAATAGGCTAACTCTGTTATTTTGAATGCACGTTTATTCACTAAAAAAAAGTCTTGTCTGATCTAAACTACTGCAATCAACTTGTAGACAAGAGTCCAAGTTGCTAGGTGAGTGTTCTATGTAACCATCCTCTAATTGGTTGTGTACCATGTTGGCAAGAAGGTCTGCACAATAATTGCCTTTTCGTATGTATGTTGCACATAATAGTCCCAATCTCTTGCTAGTAAAGAATGACAAGCCTGGATGAGTTGATGAAAAGGATCATGGTTTGCAATAGGTTGAGTTACCTTTGACACTGTAAAAAGAGAGTCAGATTCCAAAACAACCTTCCTATAACCCGCCTTTGATGCCATCAGCAATCCGAAGTATATAGCAAAAAATTCTACTTAAAATCTAAGACCTCAAAATTTGAAGGCCTCTTCTTATTGACCCAAAAAAGAGTTTTAAAATTATGATTCTATTGAATGAAGAAAAAATTTTCATTAATGAATACCTTCAAAAATTGTTTATGCAATCGAATGAGAGATAATAGTTGAATGATAACTTAATTGTATATACTGGAAAAGATGTGTTTAAAAGTGTTGTGTTTTCAAAATATGAATCCCTATCAAGAGCAATTAAATTTTTTTAATAATTATGGCTAGATTTAAAATTTTTAAATTTTTTATTATTACTATTAATATTATTATTCTTATTGTTTTTTAATAATTTAATATACTTAATTAAACCCCACTAAACAAAATCTCTAGCTTTGCCGTCATTGATAATATTAATTTATAAGCTTCTCATTTTTCAAACTAGCTATTCTTGAGTAGCTCCTAGTCTTAGGTAATGTTTAAGTTGGTTTAAAAACTAATTAAATTTGCTGGTTGGTTCTACAATACTATTTTTAATAACTTTCTAATTAATCATTTATGGCTTCAAAAATATGTAGCAATTGGGCATTGGCAGAAATCTAAGTCAGATACTGCTCATTAGTTAGTTTTTTATGGTGCTTTTTATGGATTACAATTTTAAGGTTGATAATAATCTATCTTATCTATCTTGTCTAATCTAATATAATCTAATCTAATCTTAAGCCAGTGAACTTGGTAGGTTTACTCCAAAAAGATAAGGTGAAAACAAAAGGCAGAAGGAATGGATGCTGCATATCTATCTATCTATCTATCTATCTATCTATCTATCTATCTATCTATCTATCTATAAGTATAAATATAAATATAAATATAAATATAAATATAAATATAAATATAAATATAAATATAAATATAAATATAAAAACTAGATTTTACTTGTGCGATGCACGAATTAATTTTACTTATTTAATTTGTAAATATATAATAATATTATTTAATTTATATATTTAAAGTATATATAAAATTATTATGATTCAATACAAAGTAAAATTTTTAAACTTTACAAATGATGGTTAAATTATGATACATACCTTTCGTTTGTTTTTTTTTTTATTTTTTTAATATTCATAAAGAACATGTATCATCTTCTTAGCACCGTTTGTGAAGTTTTAAAAACTTGACTAATAGAATATTAGATAATATACTATATAAAATACATAAAATATAATAAAAATATCCAATTATAAAAGAATTTAATAATTATAATTATAGATTTTTATTATTGAGTGCATTACAAGGGCATGCTTCTTAACGAAGAAAAGATAGTCTTCTATGATACAAGAGTTGATAACCAGAGCAAACCTTTGGAGTTCAGCTCTGGAGAAGGGATGGTGAGTTCACCGTAGTAAAGTTGAAGAGGTTTCTTGAAAGATAATAATATTAATCTTTATATTTCTTTTTGTACTGGTTGAAGTCAAATTGACATATCAATGCCAATCGTATACAAATTGTTTTTGATTGAAATTATCATGCTAAGACTACGATCTTGCCTTAATAATAGTAAGCTTTTATTTTGCCTTACAGGTGCCTGAGGGATTTGAATGTGTGTCCATTTGATGCTCCCTGGAGAGATTGCTCTTGTCACATGCCCCCCTGACTATGCATATGACAAATTTTCAAGGTCGCTTTTTTGAATTTATTTTGTGTTCCTTTTTGTTCATGACCTGAATGTCTCTTTTTGGATTAGGCCACCTAATGTTCCTGAAGGTGCTCTTGTTCAATGGGAAATTGAGCTTCTCAGTTTTGAGATGCCAAAGGTAATGAAGTAGTCTTTTAGGAACTTTTCTGTACCAACATGTTGTTCTGAAAATAGTGAATCATGTTTTCTTTTATCGGTCTAGTGCCTAACATTAAATCTGTATTACAGGATGGACTGGTTTGAACTTTCAGAGCATAATGGATGAAGCAAAAAAAATTAGAGTCACTGTATGTGGCTTATTATATGTTGCATTCTTTCTCAATGAGCCATTTCCATTTGTTTGATGTTTGGTGATAGACTTTACACCCTCCACCCAAAAAAAAAACTCTGAATTTAGGGTTGCAAGTTGTTCTAATGATCCAAATTAATTGTTTTATGCATCCATTTTTCGTGCTGTAAGATTATTAATATTTGTATGAATACTTAACCATCATACTATCATTTTTCTGCAGGGTAACAGACTCTTCAAAGAGGGAAAGTTTGAACTTGCCAAGGCAAAATATGAAAAAGTAGTATAGTTCCTATTTTTCCTAGATCTTAGATTACCTTCAGGATCATGGACTGTTTGTTCTATCTTTAGGTCGATGCATTTATATGTGTGTGTGTGTGTATATTCAGGTGGTGATCCACTTAATGCTTTATAACATCCTCATTTGAGCAAGCTTGCTTCAATATGCAATTACGCTCCCAGTGCTCTATAAAGTTGTTTCAGACAGCAACGTTCATGACCCTAAATTCAGCATCACTGCTCCCAGAGTTAATCAATCCATATACTTCCCATGTACGGTGATTGAAAAACGATTGCATCATTTCATCCTGCTATTGAAGAATTGTATAGTAAAGTGCATTAGTATCATATATTTACAACAGCAAATGGCAAGAAAGTTGGTGGACATATTGCAACTTCTCAACCTTCAAAGAAAGTTGGAAAAGCATCAGCCGCCACTAGTCATGTGAAGCAGACTCCAAAATCAGGTCATACATCATTCCCTTTCAAGTTTTGCGGTAGGTAAGTTTCTTTTTCTTATTAAATATTTTAACCGGTTACTATTATTTTTGTTTACATTTGTAATAATATTGTTTTATCTTCAAAATTGTGCAGGTCATTTGGCTCTGAAAATGCTTTAAAATCTCATTCTAAGGCAAGGCATGGTGCTGCAATGCAAAAATGAGTTGGTCTAGTAACTGTTTGAATTCTGATATTATGATCCTTCTGCAGACATCGGTTCTATAACCAAATAAATGCGTTCTTATGACTTATAATAATACATGTGTTAGGTGAAATGGCTCTTTGTTGTTTTTGACTAATAATTTTGAATCAACTTAATTGTAACGATAGCTATAAATTTTTTCATTCGCTTGTCTTGTAATTTTCTTGTTGCTTGTATAATGTCGTTCACTCTAATTTGCTATTTGTTTGATGTACCTTACCAGCTTATCATAAACGAATACAAGAGAAAATTACTCCAATGTGTGTATGCCGTGTAATTATATAAATTACTCGTGTTAATTTACTCATGATTTTCAAGTTTATTGTTGGTATATAAGTTACCTCTTATTAATGTAATTATGTAAGCAAGGCACTTCAACAAAAAAAATTATTAATTCAATAATTAAGTTATACTAATAAAAGCTTTTAAATTTAAAATAACTCGATAAATATAAAATTTTAAAATTTAGAATAAGATTTTTAAAGCTTTTAAATTTAAAATCAAATTCAATAAATATAAAATTTTCAAATCTTAAATAAGATTTTTACTAGCATTTAAAAGTACCGGTAAAAACTTTTAAATTTAAAATAAAACTTAATAAATATAAAAATTTCTAATTTTAAATAAGACTTTTATTGGCATTTTAAAGTGTCGGCAAAAGTCTTTTATTTTTAAAGATATTTAAAAACGCCAGAAAAAGTCATGCCGCAATTTGTCAAACTTTTGCCGGCATTAGAGTATATCACCGCCGACAGACCTTCACCGGCATTTACCTAGCCAGCGGTCAACGAACCGCCGATAAGATTTTTACCGGCGCTTATAAGTGCCAGTAAAAGTTAGTTCTTTTGTAGTGATTGTGGAAGAGAAAACACATGGTAGTTAGAACGGTAGGTAAAAGCATTACACACACAAGTATGTATGATAAATTAATGTTTTATTAAATACGAGGAAAACACTAAATTTACTTGTGATATAAGCTATTCTTTGCATTTGCCGATAGGTATTTTTGACTGGTTGGCTCCAAGCTAGTTGATTTGTTTAATTTTAACAAATTAATTAATCCTTGCTAGTTTCATTAAAATCAACTTACGTACGTACGTACTGGCTAAATGTATAAGATGTCGCATATAGTACTAATTCGTTATTAGTCTTTAATTTTTCTGTGGGTGCCAATTGCCAAATGTAAGTTTGATGTAAGGTAGAAATTAATTAGAAAAGGAAGAATTGATCCATCTATCATATCTATATTTGCTAAGATCAGATAACTAGCTAGCTTGTAGGAATTAACATTGTCAGAGGTTAGTAAAAACATATAGACACACACATATATATATGTATGGATTATTATCGAATATATTGATATTGAAATTTTTATATTTCATAAACCAAGTTAATAAGATGATACATACATTTTAAAATATTAAAAATAAAAATTTAATTAAAAAAGTGGGACATATATATTTGACAACATATTCTCTCTATAATGTATATATATGTGTAAATATGGTTTAATCTCAAATTTTACGCAATAATATTAAGGAAAATATGAGCTTGAGACTTGACGGAGAGAAACTCATCATAATGATCATATAATTGTTTTTGCCATGTCTTCTGTATATATATATATATATATATATATATATATATATATATATATATATTTATATCAAGTAGTCAAGACGACACGCTTGAAACTCTTTCATTGAAGACAGAAATCTGTTTGTGAATATGTGAAGAGACATTTTTAAAGTATGTATGTGTGTGTCTATATATATATATATAAAATATTGATATGGCAAAATCTATCTACATTGGGCCATGCCCAAAGGTGTCAGAATTCACCACGTGACGAAGGATCATTGGGCCACGTGGCGTACTGCAATAGATGGCACAGCCTGTGACAGGATATCTGTCGCAGGCGATAGACTTCCCGTGCCAACCTCCTGTCGTCCTCGATTGACATGTGGCGCCTTTAGGGGCTTCCGCAAGCGACAAACGCCTATCGCCGACAACACGCTATACTTCTAGGCCTCTCGTCGGCGACAGGCTGCTTCTCCCTCTGGGATTTACGAAATTTGTATTCTATTTGGAAACAAACTCTTAGTAAAAGGACATGATCACCCTCAGGTAATTAACCGAGAATATTCGCCTATAAATAGGCCCTAGGTATAATTCTATTCTCTAATTTTTGACCATTGGCTTTTACGCTTCCCAATACTGAAGAATTTGTGGCTGACTTAAGCATCGGAGTGCTTATGCAGGAAACCACCCCTGCGTCCCTCTGACTTTTTCCTGTTTTACAGAAGTTTATTGGAGACAGGTGGAGACAGAGTACGAACAACACGTCAGTGAACCTTTATTGTTGTTTTGTGCAACAACAATTGGTGCCATCTGTGGGAAGCGTATAAAAGCCAATTAAAACTTTTAAGATGGTGAGAACAAGATCGACAAATGTTAGAACTAGAAGTGATGAGAACTCTGTGAGTTCCCTTGAACAACTAATTCGTCAGAGGAACCAGGCGAATAGGGAAGAAGAAAGAATCATTGTGTTTGCAGCAGAATTCGAGGCCCTGAGGCGGCAAAGTGAAGAAACAACTCAGGCGTTGAGAGCCATGGTAGACCTGTGCAAAGAAGTCCTCTCGACATTGAGTCTGCCGCTTGCTGTGTAGAATTTGGTGGGAGAAGGAGAAACAAGTCAAGGGGCCCTGCTGCATGCGTTTGGGCGACAGGAGGATGCGACAGTGGCGGATCCCTCTCGGTGACAGGAGCATTCCCCCCATAGAGGAGGATGATATTCACTAAGAGGCGGCAGGACAGGGGAGTCGAAGGTCTGTCGCAGGTACCCAGCAGTAGGCTGACGAGGCGATAAATCTGGAACCGACGGCAGGGGTTATGCCATAGATGCCTGATGTCAGGCGACAGGCGTTTGGTATCGGGCGGCAGGTGTCTGGGCGACAGGGTGTTGACCGAGTGGCAGGGTCTTCCACCCACCACCATGATTTGTCAAATTTTGTTGGTACCAACTTAGAACAAGGTATCAGAGGTGCTGGAAAGAACGGTGGCGATGACCAAAGCACCTGGGGAGCCGGGTCGGAGTTTGACCCCACTTGGTGTACGCAAATGGCACGAACAAATGCACTTCAAGGAAAGGGTAAGGAAATAGTTGTCGAAGACCTGCCCGATTCGTCTCATGCAAGGAATCAACTTACTCCCTCAGTGGACATGAAGAAGATGATAAAACAGGTGCTTGAAGAGAAGAAATTAGTGTCCGTAGAGGAAAGTCAGAGAAGAAGGGTACCATTTTGCACAACCATCCTGCAGAAACCCTTGCCGCCAAAATTCAAAATGCCACAGATGACCGCATACACGGGAAAGACAGACCCTTATGATCATATGCAGAATTATGAAGCGCTAATGTTACTACATGGATGGGAAGATGAGATAATATGCAGGGCCTTCTCTCTAACTCTGTCTGGGTATGCAATGAAGTGGTTTAATAACCTGATTGAGGGGTCTATTGTCTCTTTTGCACAACTGCGAAGCAAGTTCCTTAAGGCGTTTGCGGTGAATAGTCAGAGAAGGAAAGAATCGACTTATCTGCTCACTGTTAAACAAAGAGTTAAGGAGTCGTTGAAGAGTTATGTCGATTGCTTCAGAGACGCTACTTTGGAAGTGCGGGACCTACAAGTCGGTATAGTCGTGGCAGCCATGTTACAAGGAACAAGGTCTGAAAAGCTACAGGAATCCCTGTCACTGGACCAGCCAACCACGATTTCAAACCTGCTTTCTCGGGCGAATAAATATGTCACCCAGGAAGAAGTAATGAAAATGGTGGGGAATGGAGAATCTAAGGAGGGAAGGAAAACATGAAGAGAAGTTCTTGAAGCATCCTCTAATCAGTCAAGGAAATTTGACAAAACCTCTGCAACGAAGTATACCACCTATACCCCACTTACTAAATCTCGAGCTTCGATGTTAGTAGCTATTGAGGGATCAGGTCTTATACAGCCTCCAAAGAAAACATCCGGGAATCTGGGTCGTGACACGAACTCGTACTGTAACTACCACTCAGCACATGGGCATTTGACGAAAAAATGTAGGGACTTAATGAATCAGTTAGAAAAGCTAGCGCGTGATGGAAAAATAAGTCGATTTGTGTGGAGAAGTGACAGGAGCAACTACTTTGCACGAAACAGAGGAAACTACTTTAGAGACAGAAGAGGTGAAAACGGGGGAACTGTAAGGCGAAATGATGATGACAGGAGAGAAAATGAGAGGAGGATAGATAGAAGGAATAGAGAGGAAGATAATGAACCCACAGGGCCAGCTATTAATGTGATATTCAGAGGTGAATCGTTAGCTGGTACATCTTCCTCGTTGCGGAAGTCTTACGCCCGACAAGCTCACCAAATTAACTCAGTAATGGAGGAAAAGCAGGATGAAGAGCCCATTACTTTTACGCCAGCTGACAGAGGAGATGTAATAATCCCTCATGATGACCCAATGGTGATCTCAGCAGTGATAGCAAAGCATCTAGTGAGTCGTATTCTGGTCGATAATGGGAGTTCGGTAAATTTGATATACTGGAGTTGCTTTGAGAAGATGAACATCTCGAATGATAGGCTGAAGCCAGTACCCACACCACTGTATGGCTTCTCAGGAGAAAAGGTGAAGGTGGAGGGTGCAGTTCAGCTATATGTGACATTGGGGGAAAGCCCAAAGTGTGTCATTCGTAAAGTGTTATTTATGGTGGTGAAGTCAATGTCAGTGGCGTATAACATGATCTTCGGGCGGCCACTATTGAATGATATGAGAGCGGTGGTACATCCCGATTATCTGCTGATGAAATTCCAAACTCCCCATGGTGTTGGACAAGTGAGAGGAGACCAAAGGAAGGCTAGGACGTGTAATATCGCGTCCACCACGTGTAAGGGGATTCAAAGGAAGGAAACCCTTGCGATCGAAGAACCGCCCAAGCCAAAACCTGACAAGGAGATGGAGGCAGTTCAATTAGATGGAGAAGATGAAAAGAAGTGGTGTATGTGGGGAGCCAGTTGCCTGAGGGAGCAAAAGAGGAAATAATTCGATGTTTGAAGGAAAACGTTGATGTATTCGCATGGCCCTTAGCAGATATGCTTGGGATTAACCTCGAAGTTGCTTGTCATCGGTTGAACATAGTCTCAGGAGCAAAACCGATCAAGCAAAAGAAGAGAAATTTTGCTCCAGAGAGGCAGCAGGTTATAAACGAAGAAATCTCGAAGTTATTGCAGGCAGTATTTATCAGAGAAGTGAATTATCCAGAATGGTTGGCTAATGTTGTGATGGTGAAGAAAGCCAACGAAAAATGGAGGATGTGCATAGACTTCACAGATTTGAACAAGGCCTGTCCTAAGGATTCATATCCACTACCTTGAATTGACAAGATGGTAGATGAAACATGTGGATACGAACTGCTTAGCTTCTTAGATGCTTTTTCAGGGTACCATCAAATCATGATTCTTCTAGAGGATGAGGAGAAAACCTCGTTCATTACTGATAGTGGAACATATTGCTATCGAGTAATGTCATTCGGTTTGAAAAACGCAGGGGCAACCTACCAGCGCATGGTGAATAAGGTGTTCAAAGACTTGTTGGGCAATACCATGAAAGCTTATGTTGATGACATAATTATAAAAAGCCGAAGGGAAGAATCTCATGCCGAGAAAATGACGAAGGTGTTTAATGTTTTGCAGCAGTATGAGATGAAGTTGAACCCCAATAAATGCTCATTCGGAGTGAGGTCTGGAAAATTATTGGGATTCATGATCACTAATTGGGGGATAGAAGCTAATCCCGAGAAGGTCCAAGCCATTCTGGATATGAGGCCACCCAGTACTGTTAGAGAGGTTCAAAGGCTGACAGGGAGGATAGCAGCTTTGAATCGCTTCTTGTCCAAATTAGTTAATTGAAGCCTACCGTTCTTCAAGGGGATAAGGGCGGGAAAAGACTTCAAATGGACAGAAGAGTGTAATAACGCTTTCGAACAATTGAAAGACTACTTGAAAGAGTTGCTACTATTGTCTTGGCCACAGCGCGGATACCGTATACTCATGTATCTCGATGTAGGAGAGAAGGCCGTAAGTGCAGTCCTACTGAGGAAAGAAGGAGACAGGGATTGTCTGATCTACTATGTAAGCAAGGTCCTGCTAGATGCCGAAACGAGGTACCCCCTAGTCGAAAGAATAGTTCTATCCTTGGTGATGGCAACTCGAAAGTTACGACCTTACTTCCAAGCTCACTCAGTGACTGTTTTAACAGACCAGCCTTTAAGGCAAATACTGTAGAACCAGAGCACTTTGGACGTCTGACCAAATGGGCTATCGAGTTGAGTGAATATGACGTCTACTTCCAGCCTCGCTAAGCAATAAAAGGGCAGGAGCTGGCGGATTTCATCGTCGAATGTACAGGCCGGGAGGTTCTAGAAGAAACAGAGTTAGTCTGGTGGAAATTATTTGTGGATGGGGCTCGTAACATGGATGGTAGTGGAGCTGGAATTGTACTAACTTCACCTGAAGGGAAAACTTATAAGTATTCCCTGCGTTTCGATTTCCCAAGCTCGAACAATATAGCTGAGTATAAGGCCTTGATAGCCGGGATGAAACTTGCTGAAAAATTGGAAGTCGGCAACTTCATGGCCCATAGCGATTCACAGTTGGTGGTGAATCAGTTCTCGGGTGAGTACGAAGCGCGAAAACCATCTTTAGTCCCTTATCTATAGAAGGTGCAATTATTGGCATAATCATTCAAGAACTTTCGATTGACTCAGACAAATCGGACTGAGAACAATCATGCAGATGCTCTTTCGAAGTTGGCTTCTTCTAGAGGAATCAAAGGTGGTATAGTTAAAGTGGAATCCCTCGCTAAGCCAAGTATCGAAGAAGAAGATGTATGCGATGTCGAGATCGGAGGTGATTGGAGAAGCTTGATCAAAGACTACATATTAGGGGGCACACTCCCAACTGACAAAGATGAGACCCGAAGGCTAAAGTTGCAAAGTGCCAGATTTATTGTGGTGAACGGAGAACTCTACAAACGTGGATTCACTATGCCCTTGCTAAAGTGTCTAGGGCCTCAACAGGCTGAGTACACCCTAGCTGAAGTCCAGGAGGGGATTTGCAATGAACACTTAGGAGCTCGAGCCTTGGCCATAAAAATATTGCGGGCGGGGTTCTATTGGCCTACACTGAAGAAGGATGCCACTGACAAGGTGCAAAAGTGCGTAAAATGCCAAAAGTTCACCCCTATAGTCATTGCGCCAGTCTCGACCCTCCAGAGTACTCTTCAACCAATGCCATTCGCACAGTAGGGGCTAGACATCTTGGGACCTTTTCCCTTGGGCACAGGACAGAGGAAATATTTGCTCGTAGCCACAGACTACTTCACAAAGCGGATAGAGGCAGAGCCTTTGGCTACAATTTTCGAAAGAAAGGTAGAGGCAATGGTTTGGAGGGATGTCATCTACCGTTTTGGGATCCCTCGTGTGCTTAATGCCGATCATGGGAAATAATTTGATTGTGACGCATTTCGAACATTCTGTAAAGGCTTAAGCATTCAGTTAAGAATCTCCTCTGTATCTTACCCTCAAGCTAATGGGCAAGCCGGGGTGAGCAACCGAACTATATTGCATGGTTTGAAGACCAGATTGGACAAGGCAAAGGGAGCATGGGTAGATGAGCTCCCAAGTGTCTTATGGGCCTACAAAACGATAAGTAAGGTGTCGACAGGGGAAACACCGTTAAATTTGGTGTACGGTACTGAAGCCCTCATCCCGGTTGAAATTGGAGCTGAGTCACCTAGATTGGTCCCTTACATTGAAGAACTTAACTCTTAGGGACTAAGGGAGAATCTAGACCTGATTGATGAGCTGAGAGACATGGCAAAAATGAGATTGGCTGCCTACCAATAGAGAATAGTCACTTATTACAATGCACGAGTTAAGAGCAGAGAACTGCAAGAAGGAGACCTGGTACTGAGAAAGTCAGCAATTATGAACGCCCATAGAGAAGATGGAAAACTCCGGGCTAATTGGGAAGGACCTTACAGAATCAGGAAGATGATCGGACCTAGCACATGCACTTTAGAAACCTTGCAAGGAAAGAAGATCTCGAAGACTTGAAACGCCAACCATCTCAAGCTGTACTGGCAGTAAAATATTTTACAATTTTTATGCTTCCTGTCTTTATATATCCATCTATTATTCTGTTACTTTACAGATATTATTGTTTTGTGATTATCTGACTCCCGAATAAAGACTAGCTATTCGCTTTCTATATTCTCTAATGCAATTTGTTAGACAGATTATATGTTAACAGGAATTGAAATGAGAATACGCGAAACGGGCACAAATAAGATCCTAAGCGGGCAAAAATAAGACCCTAAGCGAGAAGAATACGTGAAACAGGCACAAATAAGACCCTAAGCGGGCAAAAATAAGACCCTAAGCGAGAAGAATACGTGACATGGACACAAATAAGACCCTAAGCGAGCAAAAATAAGACCCTAAGCGAGAAGAAGACGCGAAACGGGCACAAATAAGACCCTAAGCGAGAAGACGAGAAACGGCTACAAATAAGACCCCAAGCGAGAAGAAAACGCGAAACGGGCACAAATAAGTCCCTAAGCGTGCAAAAATAAGACCGTAAGCGAAAAGAAGACGCGAAATGGGCACAAATAAGTTCCTAAGCGGGCAAAAATAAGACCATAAGCGAGAAGAATACGTGAAACGGGCACAAATAAGTCCCTAAATGGGCACAAATAAGACCCTAAGCGAAAAATGCGCGAGACGAGCAAAAATAAGACCTTAAGTGAAAAGATACAAGACGGCAGAACGTAAAACATATTACGAGGTACATTACAATATATATGTGCTGCAATTGATTCAAAATATCTATATATTTTGTGATTGGTTTATCAAATCTAACAAGTCCTTAAGCGAAAAAAGCGCGAGATAGGCACAAATGCTCAAGAAAAAGTTCATCTTTGAACATAAACAATAACACTGTCTCAAAGCAGAACTTGGGGAGCAATATGGTGTAAAGGTATGCTTTATGCCGCAAAAATTATTCGATAGAATTATTCAAAACGCTTATGCCACAAAAATTATTCGATACAATTATTCGATATTTCTAACGCTTTAATCCTATTCTTTAGAGTTTTGTGATGTAGCAGTTATGAATACGAAATATTCATTCAAAGAAAAGAAGAAAAAGCTACAAAAAGCAATTGCACTTTTCATTAAAAATGAATCTTTACATTGAATTAAACAAAATGAAATACAAATATCCTAATCTATAGTGAGGACCAAGTCAGCCGGCTGAGAAGATGCTGCATCAGCACTGAGGATCAGGAACTTGAGGAGTCGAAGAATCAAGGTCTTGGGGAGCCGAAGAAGCCATCCCGGAAGAAGGAGCATCACCTGAAGGCCCGACCACAGCCGTAGAGTCTGGCACGGGATCAACGACAGCAGAATCAGAAAATTGGAGCTCATCGTCGTCTAAACCTAGCAATGCCTCGATAGACTCAAGTTGATCGTCCGGCTCGATAGGTTCAGGCTCATTACGGGTCACTGCAGGCCCGGATTAGTCACGTGCCCCAGTAGGCTCAAGACGGCTGCGTGGCTGTTGAGGAGACCACAAACCTTCAAGGTTGTCCAAATTATCTATGGCTCCCACCTCTATATAATCTTCCGGACTTATTGAGTTAGGTTCTTATTTGGTCCAAGAAGGAGCTTCATAGTACTGGGCCTTCTCGGTGAAAAGTAACTCAGGGAAAGACTCATCAGGTCGATGCTTCTCCAACCAAGAGCGGGCTAAGTAGAAGCTATACTTGATGAATCCCACCGCAAGCTCTTCTTTCTTCTCATAGCAGTGTTGAGACAGGCAGTATTCACGGACGGCCTCAGCTCAGACCTCCTTTTGCCGGTCCAACAAGCTCTGCAGCTTATCGACAGCCTCATCCCGCTGCCTCCTCGTGGCCTCCCGATCATTGACTTCCTTATTATAGGCCTCTTCATATCCCTGAAGGGAGGCTACTTTTGCTTGTTCTTCTGTCAACCTCCGCTCAAGATCCTCATTCTTCTTCGCCAACTCCTCGACCCTACTAGCATATGGACGAAGCTGAACAACCTCATTCTGAAGTGCCATTCTTGCATCTCGAAGCTCATGAATGTCTTTGTCAACTTTCTCCCTGAGAGCCCTATGAGGAGCATTAACAGTCGCAATTTGTTGAGCTGTCTGATAAAACAAAAAATAGAGGTAATTCAAAAAACTCGACGGAAGAGATGGAAAAAGAGGAATATAATTACCAAATAAGCGTGACGCTCTCACCTTCATCGCTAGATAGTCAAAATTATCCTTAGCTTCTGCCAGGTTGGGGAAAGGCCCCGCCTCGTCACGAGAAAGAATGGTGCTCCAGGCCAGACGAGACGCTATCCCGGTCTCCTCAATGGTGTCATTGTTGTTCACTCCAGGATAGGTCGGGAAGTCCTTTCCATCTATGACAACCCCACTATCAACTAAGTAGCGCTTCAAGGTAGGATTGGCTACTTTAGGCAATATTGGTCTTTAAGCATCGAGGCTTCAATGATCAGCTTCTTCCTATATTTACGCCTAGGCTGGCGAGGAGCTGACCTATCCTCGACAGCACGGGAATCACCTTCTCAGCGGGTTGACTCACTCCTCTGGGACCCAGAGCTCTTTTGATCGTCTGAGCTACGGTCACGGATAAGAGGCCTCTTCCGCTTGTTTCTCCCGACCTCTTGTGCAGGACGGCTAGGCCCGCCAGTAGCTGGAGGAGGAGGAGTAGAAGCACAGGGGTGTCCAGAAGTGAAGGCCTCGACCTACGACTGTTGCTGAGAAGGAGGAGCCTCTCTGGCAGAAGCATTGGCTTGCCTTCTGCGTATAGCATTATGAAAGTTCACATCTGCATAATACAATAAGAAGTAATCAGTAAATCTAAAATCTAAAATCCAAAATGCCACGCACACAGATATATAAAGTAAAGAAAAATAGAAACCTATAATATCACCAAGATCCTCTAAGTTATCCAAATTCGGATCTGCCGGGAAGTCAACAAAAGGGCTCCCAAAGGCGTTGCCCTGAGTCCATTCCAGATCCTCCTCGAATGGACCACTAGCACCCTCAACCTTAGGTGTCTCGTCTCTCGAATCAGGAGAAGATTTGTCTACAAGGTGACTTAAAGGGTTAGAGGTCTCGGTTATAAGAACCCTAAGCGGTTGGCTAGGGCCAGCATCAGACACGCGCAAGCTAGTAGGGAGGTTAGGTGGGGTATCAGAAATCTCAGAAACGGCTCGACTTACTCCCCATCCGGCTGCTGCTCAGAGGTTTTCGTACGCTCTTTCGTTGAACCCCAGTTGCTTATATAGTCGCGACAAGGAATGACAAACATCGCACCTGATCATGTCTTCCGCAGAATAGAGCTTTTTCACTTACAAAAAATACCAGAGAAAATCACAAAAATCAGAAAACTATTCACATTGGGCTAGGGCCCAAAAACACATATTTATACTCTCTTGATTGGAAAAATTCAACAAGCGACTGGGAGCAATTGATATGGCAAAATCTATCTACATTGGGCCAGGCCCAAAAGTGTCAGAATTCACCACGTGGCGAAGGATCATTGGGCCACGTGGCCTACGGCGATAGAGGGCACAGCCTGCGATAGGGTATCTGTAGCAGGCGATAGACTCCCCGCGCCAACCTCCTGTCGTCCTCGATTGACACGTGGCGCCTTTAGGGGCTTTCGCGAGCGACAGACGCCTACCGCCGACAACAAGCTATACTTCTAGGCTTCTCGCCGGCGACAGGCTGCTTCTATTTCTGGGATTTGCGAAATCTGTGTTCTATTTGGAAACAAACTCCTAGTAAAAGGACATGATCGCCCTCAAATAATTAACCTAGAATATTCGCCTATAAATAGGCCCCAGGTATAATTCTATTCTCTAATTTTTGACCACTGGCTTTTACGTTTCCCAATACTGAAGAACTTGTGGCTGACTTAAGCATCGGAGTGCTTATGCAGGGAACCACCCCTGCGTCCCTCTGATTTTTCCTTGTTTTACAGAAGCTTATTAGAGACAGGTAGAGACAGAATACGAACAGCACATCAGCAAACCTTTATTGTTGTTTTGTACAACAACAAGTATAATAACTACCAATATATAATATATGATTGTTCTTTGGCAACTTCCAGCCGCCTAACATTTGGTAGGGGTGTAATTCCAAAAATAAAGCATACTTTATATATACGAATATACAGAAAAAATCGAACAAAAGGAGAAGGAGAAGGAGAAGGATTCTTGCCCAATTTACATGTATGAATATCATTAAAGTCTTTCTTAGAAGAAAAATTAAACCCGACGAAACAGGGAAATTTGGAAGAAATGCACTATGCCATGCCATGCATGTTCCTATCCTCTTTCATGCATCATGTTAGCGGGGGACCTGCATGCATGTAATGCGGCAAATCCAGGTGAGGAGAATGAGCAAATCCCAGCGTCAGTCCTACATCAGTATCTAGGATTCCAAATGTAAAACAGAAGCAGGTATTGTAGGCGGTACAATAAACAGAGAAGGAGATTTATCCATACGTCTGCTTCCATTCCCTGTTGGCTTTAGCTTTCATACTTTAATCAGCATCAGGATACAGAACGGACCCCCACCACACATTGAATTTTCTTTGTAACAGAAGTTGCCAGAAACTGACTGAATCTTCTGTTGATGTTACTTGCAACGGTGCGTGTTTGCCAATGCCCAAAGGGCAAAGCCAAGCAGCTGGCAAATCCATGGCATTGGCATCAATGCCACGTGATGATGCAATTCGTACCGAAGCCAAAATCAGGAGCCTCCAAATCTCAGTCTCTCTTTTTATTGGTCTGACGAGGGTGAACCAGCCTGAAATTCATTCTTTTTTCTATTAATATCAAAGTTTTGATTGCTTGAAAATTGAAACTTTATATCAAGGCAAAGTTAAGCATTGCCTTTTTCAAAGTTATACATGTTCATCCCTTAATCCCACATATTTATATAGTTCTAGTACGTCCAATCATGATATATACCCAAGTAGACTGTCATGTATGACTATAGTTTTGCGTCATCCAAATCCTTGAAATATCCAACTAGATTTGCAGATAATTTTGATTACTACTTTATTTTATAGATTAATGAAAAAAACTTTTACAATTGGATCATTTAAATTTCACATTTATTCAATTTGTATAACTGTATATATAGCATAGGACAGTAATATATCTTGTCATAACAAGCTTATATATGTATATATTTCTCACAGATGACAAAATATGGTCTAGAGCGTAATCATAATTTTTCAAAATTTGTATACGCATGCATCATGAATCGCATTGCTTCCAAAGCCAATGGTCGACCTTTCATTAATTAATTTCCACCTTACTTTCCACACTGATTCATTGCTCAATTGACATATAGAAAATATTCCCTAGCAAGGACGGGAGAGGAGAACACGAATATGTCTTGATTTGGTCAGCTTGAATCAAATCAAATGCTCATAAGTCAACATTCTTCTCTTTTCTATTGTTATTTCTTGGCCTGCCGATGGCCTCCTAATAACTGAGCGTGGTAAAGACAAATTGCAACAGGAAACATAGGACTCGGTTCAACGTTCTTTGCCTCATTATAGCCATAGGAGACATCAAAGTTAATAACTATCTTAAATATATACTACCATTTTACAGCTTACTCAGTTACTAGTCCTAAACGACCACTACCATTCTAACATGTGATTGTAGTTATGGCCACTTGGAGTTTAATATATGTGATATGTCTAACTCAAACATCATCGAATAAAGTAAAGATCAACAGGCGTGCAGAACTCCTTTTAATCAAAGTATATCGACTATATTCCTTTATCATTATACGCTACAAGAGTTGATTTGTCAAACATATCAGTGCCAAAAAGAGTCCAGTCACTACTAGAATTGTAAACTTTACAAGGCTTTCCTGTATAACATATATATATATATGGATAATTATTACATACACTGACAGTGGAGTTTTTTTACTCCACAAGCAGCGTTAAGATCATGACATGTGTCTTATAAAAATATTAAAATAAATAAAACAGGACATGTGTTACGATCTTAATACTGCTTGTGGAGTAAAAAAACTCCACTGTCAGTGTATGTAATAATTATCCTATATATATATATATATAATTAGCTTCTGTAATTTCTTTTCCTATGATCTTTGTGAATTGCAAAACTTTCGGGTACGAGCATAAAGGATTAAGGCCAGGAAGGTCCCAATAAAACAAAGGGTACCCCATAAAATGAAGGTCTTTCGGTAGCATTCCATGCCAAAGCATTTTCCATCTGCATTTCCTTCCTTGCGGTAAACAAGAGCTGCTAGGTAGCCAAACAGGAAGGATCCGATTGGAATGTTCCCCACCACAACGTTGTGGTTCACGCCAAAGTTTTTTGTTCCAAACAGCTCTGTAGTTAACGATACGGAAATGGTAGTGATTGCTCCGGTACAAACTCCTATAATGGCGGTGCTGATGTAAAGAGAGATGTCGTTGGGGTTGACAAGTAAGAAGAAAGCTCCTCCTGTTGGGGCCATTAATGCTAGCACAAAAGCTGTTCTCGGTATCATGTATTTTCTCCTGAAATTTCCAAATCAATTGAAAGTTCATTAATACGCTCCTTTAATGCATCAACAGACGGCCGAAAACTGGAGGTAATTAGACTCCCAATTGGCTTATGATAACTAAATAACGTGGAAGTATACGTAGTGAAGATATTTGCACAAACAAAATTATTACAGGGAGTTGGGATTTTCTTACCTTGAGAAAAAGTAATCCACAAACGATGGTATGAGACGGCCAAAGAAACCGAATGAGGATGATAATGAAACAAGAACAGAAGCAGAACATCTGCGAGATTCAGCTAGTTGTCCCAAGTTGTTGGAGAACACTAGGCCAAGCGTAACACCAAAAAGATAAATAAAGAAGTACAACCAAAAGTTCAATCTCCTTAGCATCAGCTTCACACCAATCTCCTCTATGACACTTATCTCTTCTGTTCCACTTGTGTTATCATCTTCACTTTCACTTAACTCGCCTAGTTCACTGATGCTTTCCCTAAAACTTAACTGGAAAGAGATATCGCTTATTTCGCTTATGCTTTCTCTCTCTTTCACTCCCCTCTCCATTCTCTCGATGGAAACATTCTCTTCTATGTAAACTTTTTCCCCTCTGTTTAATCCCACTAATCTTGCTACAATCAGTTGCCAGATTTGCTGTCCTAGAGGAATTAGAAGGGGGGCTAATAGCAACGCTACCATACCAGCTGCACTTGTAAATGGTGATAACCAGCTTGATGCTGTTCCCAAACTGCCCATGACAGCAAAGACTCCTGTGGCTATTGTGATGATAAGAATAAATATGAATGCGGCGTTGGCCCTCTTGGTCTTTCCAACATTAATAACTCTAACTACTGGTGCAGCTATGACACTGACTGTGAAGGGTAAGGCAGAGCTGAGTAAAAGATAGTTTGTTGCTCTCTTGAGGGGTGAAGAAGGGAAGATAGCATCCACTAAAGTTGTATAGATTTTAGCACTTAATCCCAGATAGCTACCAGTCAATCCTGTCGCTAGTTGACGATCGCGGGGGAAGTTTCTAATGGTAACTAGGTAACAAACAGTGTTGATCCAGCAAATGCTATTTCCCGCCAGAACAGTGAGAAAGAAAACGAGACCGTACGACAAGTTGGAGATACGGCCTATGAGGAAGAGATATTGCACTCCATAACCAATCAACCCGAGAGCTGAACCAATGATAAGGACCAGCCATGTGGGCAAGTATTTGGCAGCGACGCCTGAAAGCCACCCGAATAGCTTACCGGCATCAGAGGCAAAGGCGAGATTATTGAGCTGAATTTGTGAAATGGAGAGGAGATCTTTGAGTTGGGATGAGTAAGCAGGGAAATTGGTGTTGGTTCCATTTATGGATTGAAGCCAAATGATTCCAACTAGGCTAAGCCATGAAAGAATAGTTCGAGGCATGGCAAAAGCCAGAGGAAAGAAGGTGTAAAACTGAAATATACTGAGGAAAGGAGGTGTAAACCGAAAAATACTGTGTATCAGTGTTGTGGTACTTACGGAGTATTTAAAGACGTGGTGAATGGGATCGGACAAGAGAGATGGAATGAGTCATGTTGGCGACGGAGATGCAGAAGACGAGGTTTATACACCAAAAATCAAGTTGTTTTGACATCGCTACCACAAGTGGAGAATCATTAATGAATTTTGCTAGGTCCGGTACTCTCAAAGCCCAAGCCCCACAAGAAGGGAATCATTCGGCGAATGCTACGTCGTTTCCATCTTGATTTTTTAAAATATATTTTTGGTAAAAATTAATTTGAACGTATGGGAGTACAATAATTTGTTTAACAAGTTGTATAACCTTTACTCATGCATTGAAGAAGTTTTTTTTTCATGTTTTAAGAAAAGCAATTTTTTTTTGCGGATTCACTTGATAAATTGAGAATTCATGGTAACTCTGACTTAATTATTTGATTGCAATTTGCTTTTAATCAATAAATTCAACTTTCAAAAAAAATATTAATTTGAACGTCCAAATATATCTCAAATCTTAATTTCAATAATTTATTCATTGATTTAAAGGTATGGGAGTATAACAATTTGACCAACAGGTTGTATAACCTTTATTTATGCATTGAAGATGTTATTTTTGTTCATGTTCTAAGAGAAGCAAATTTTTTTGCTGATTTACTTGCTAAACCGAGTTTGTTGTAACTCAAATTTAATTGCTTGGTTGTAATTTGTTTTTAATCAATAAATTCAACTTTAAAAAAAAATAATTTGAACGTCAAAATACATCTCAAATCTTAATTTCAATGATTAATTCATTGATTTGAACGTATGGAGTACAATAGTTTGGTCAACAAATTGAATAACCTTTACTTATGCATTGAAGAAGTTGGTTTCGTTCGTGTTCTAAGAGAAGTAAACTTTTTTGCGAATTCACTAGCTAAATTTGAAGTTTGTCATAACTTGATTTAATTGCTTGATTGTAATTTACTTTTAATTAATAAATTCAACAACTTAAAAAAAAATATTAATTTAAACGTCAAAATACATCTCAAATCTTAATTTGAATGATTTATTCATCTTGCTTTACTCTTTTGACAAAGTCAAACCAACTTTATCCTCATGCATCATATATAATTTAATCAACTCAGTACTGTTCATTAGGAGTTGATTTACGGTGAATTTGGATTTCACCGTACATCAGTTCATGAACAGTGTAATAAAGACAAAACAACATAAAATTATTTTTTTACTCATTAATTTTAATTTATTATTTTATTAAAACAGTATGTATCTTTACTAATCATTTTTTTCTTTTTCAATTCCATTGAAATTAATTTCAACATCCATTTATACTAGTCCTTAAGCAATCTTAAACAGTTATGTATCATTAATCATTAGGTTGTAAATCTAACATACTGCATGCAGCAAGCAAGAAAGGCAAATCATCATGTGAAATTCAAAGTTCATAATCTTCACATACGTAAGCTACATCAAGATTCTTTTCACTTTTTAGTTTCCCGAAAGTCAAAGTTCTTTATATGCCATAAATGACAAAAAAAAAAAACCTTTAAACATTATCATTTTATGTAAATAAGCTTTTATATTTTTTTTTACGTTCAAATAAACTCCTAATCTTCAATTTACATTTGAGGAAGTTAATTTGTACTCTAATAAATAAGTTTTGGACATAAATTAGTATTTTATTTGAAATAATAGCTTATTTGAGAAAAAAAATCAAAAAATAAAAACTTATTTAAATATAATAAAAAGTATAAGAATGAACTTAAAAAATGACATAATTCAAGAACTTTTTTTAAATATTTTAACCTACAATAAATTACATTAATTTAAAAAATGATGATGCGTGCAAAAAAGGCACGTAATATTTATTTTTTTTATTACAAGAGGAATATTAAATAACTGGAGATATGGGTACTTGGATTCGAACCCAAGGCTTACAATATGCCACAACTCATTCTTAGTCACTAGGTCAAGAGATTGTTGCCTATGCTATATAAATACTGTATAATAAAAATAAATATCACGGGATATTATTGGTAGATAAAAAAATTTATCAGATTGCAGGGGTTTTTGACTGTGAAAAAATTATTGAGTAAAAAATGTGTATGTTTCTTATCGTTTACTTACTTAAATTCATGCTCTTATTTTGTTTTTCTTAAATTCAGAGTTTGAGTTATTTTTCAGTAGTTATTATCAAATTTCTTTAGCAACTCTCATGAAAATTAGTCTATCTTAGCCTCTTTAATTTTCTACACGCAGAACGTAATACATATGAGATAAGAGAAAGAAAATTGTAATTTGTAAGTGCTAAAATTTCAATCTCCAAATTTGCTAAAACTAGAAAAATTACATGAAGCAACTTAGTTAAATTCCAAATTCAAATACATTCGTGTTAACTTTGATTCTCCTTATTTTTATATCATCTAAATCTGTTATAAATGAGTCAATTTCGTTGATGACTAAATCTGTATTCTATAATGCTAGTAAAAATTAAGAATAGTCTACGGTAAAATTGTATAAAACGAGTTCAATGGTAAACGATTCATTCCTGCATGAGCTGATATGAGATGTGTGGTCCATGAACGTGGGCCGCAACATGATTATTTGGAACCATGCAAAACCATATGATCGGTTGGGTCCAGTTTTGATCTTTCTTTCTATCTCCAGAGACCATCTCGGCCGTTGACACAAGCAGAAAGCAGTGGTGATCATTTCATTATCAGCTTGCAGGATGTTTTCTTGGAAGAACAGCCTGGTTCTCACCTATTTGAGAAAGCAAAGTGTCCTGTGCAAGCCACAGCTCCAAGGTGATGTAAATGTGATGCCATGATGCGCCACTTCGAGACCCATTTTGCTTTGAAAATATCAGGGAAATCTCAAGCATTTCACTCTATCTGGTTCCTATACATTCTGAAACATCTTACAAATTAGGTTAAAATATTAAAAAAGTCTTTGATCTTTATCGGTTTATTTAAATAAGCTTTTATTTTTTTATTGCATTTAGATAAATCTTTAAACTTTAATTTATATTCAAATAAGCTCTTATTTCAAATAAAAAGAATACAAATGAGTAAAAATCGATTTAAATCGATTTAACCGATTAAAATACAGTTAATTCAATTCAATTAAATCAATTTTGAGTTTAAGTCAATTTTTTATGTTATTTATTGATTAAGTTGATGTCTAAAATTACGAATCAAACTAACTAAATTAGTTGATATTTTTTAAATATATTATATATGATATAATTATTTAAATATTATATAATATATTATATATAATTGATTTTTTTATGCAAGAAGTTAGGATCTAAAATCCATTCGAAAAATCAATCAATTGCTCACCTTGTAAAAAATTAATTAATGTTAAAAGTTTATTTAACTACAAAGTAAAAATTAAAGACTTATTTGAATATTTAAATTAAAGTTTAAAAGCTGACTTGAATACAAATTGAAATTTAGAAGTTTATTTAAATGCAATAAAAGCATAAAGATTTATTTAAATAAAATGATAAAGTTCAAGAGCTTTTTTAATATTTTAGCCTACAAATTATCACCCTTGACTTTATTCGGTAGACCTTTTAGATATGTTTTTAAACCGTGTATGCATATTTGTATATGAAGTACGAACACAAATACGAATCTACAGAGTGTTAAAATAACTTTCCATATTGCTTGGAATTAAACTGTAGTATTTTCATCGACCGACAACTTAATGAAGTTGACAGTCTCCTACTTTTGAGGCAACATTGCCCCAACGGGTTTCATTTAAAATTGCAACCTGTTCCCGTTGAAATTAAGGGACTAATGGCCACAGAGTATAGGATGAAGTGAAATGCAGACATTAAGTTATTGAAGAGAAAATCCCAGATGAATTCATAGCTTGTCTCCTCTTTTTAACAAATTGCACAATTGAAACTGCAATTATGAAACCCAGGCAGTTTCGGGGGGTGAATCATTGAAAGGACATGCAGTGGAAGAAAAAAAAGGTCATCTGTCACCATCAGAATCCTAAACACAAGACCAGCTTTATTTTTCCATGTACATAACCAAAATAGTCAATTAATGGAGGTGAATGATTTAAATTCTGGACCAGCTGGTAGTAACGAGGCATGTTCATTATTTAAGTCTAAACAGAGACTATCTCTGATGCACTCTGCCTGCCCTTGCCGGCTTGAATAAGAACTCCGACTTGGCCACCGGCTATTTCATGTCAGCAAGGTGCCCATGTGCCGTATGTTAATGTTTCTGACCAAAAACCACTTACAAATGAGAACGGTGAAGTGGCATTAAACTCAGGATCAGGCTCTTTTACCAATGTTTGATATGTGCTTTTCACTTGGTGGCTTGAGCAGTTGACCGACCTTGACAGGACTGTCTCAAATATTGGGATCTGGGCCAGGCAAAATATGAACTGACTGTTCATAGCTCATGAGAACAACGACCATTACTCCAGCGTTACTCGTGCTCCTTAGACCAGTGTCCCATTGAACAGGTCAAGAATTCATTGAGTGTCAATATTTCTGATAAGAAAGTATGGTTTTGCAACAAACCTTGATCCTGTTTGCAACCCTTTTAATTATTAGTCATTAATATCCTGTTTCCTCTGCACCTCTCTCAGCAGCGAGTTAGTTGATCGCTTTAAATGAACTTGTGTATTGTCTTAACAAAAGCTCAAGTCAAAAGTAGAAATTTTACTGCCTAGCCTTCAGCCCCCTTTTCTTAATAAAATATGGGAATCCAGGCACTACGAAGACTGAATGCTAGTAAAAAGTGCAGCATCGTAAACGAATGAAAGAAAAATTTAACCAGTGCTGTCTTATAAATGCAATAAGCAGAGAAACCGCTGCTGCAACAAATTGCAGCAAAAGCACACTGCTAAGAACAGATTAGAAGAATCTGTCTAGTTCAGAAAGCTATAAAACCAGTCATCACCTCACGTTCAATAGATTCATATACATCGGATAAGAACAGAGAAGGATGCGTCCTTCAACAAATTGCAGCAAAAGCACATTGCTAAGAACAGCTTAGAAGAATCTGTCTAGTTCAGAAAGCTATAAAACCAGTCATCACCTCACGTTCAATAGATTCATATACATCGGATAAGAACAGAGAAGGATGCGTCCTTTATTTTGTAGGGTAACTTCAATCCATGATCATTAACCATATAGGCAATGCCTCAACTGTCAACTCCGATCATTTATGCCAAGTACTTGCCCATATCGGCTGGTCCTTATGACACATCCCACCTAGACACCATCCAAGCATTTGTGCACCCAGCAACATTAAGTCTAAGGCTCGAGTCTTGGTGCGCACACTAGTGTGGGCAAACAGGCACCCAGGTGCGAGAACTTTCTAGACACCTCCAGGCCCAGGCGTGCCCTAGAAGGTTCTGGACACTTTGGCTCTAGAAGCTGCCCTAATTGACCTAGTCTGGGTCTGTTGGCGTAGAACTCTCTAGAAATGGCTTAGGAGCCATCCACTTGGCTGCACACCAGCCACATGTTCCCAGAGGGGCTTGTGTATATATAAGGGTGCCCTCCCCCTTCATTTTTACTGATGTATAGATACTCTTACCATCAATATACCCCATCTTGTTTCTATGCTCTGTTGTATGTGTGCTTTTGGGTTTGCTCAGTTTAAGGGTCCTAGAGTGTTTAGTTAGTGTGCACACCTCCATAACATTGTAGTAGGCTGACCTAGGTTGGTTTTGGTCGAAAGAAATCACCTAAGGTTGCACGTTTACTCAACTTAAGCCTTGAGTACATGACAATTGGTATCAAAAGAGGTTGGAGCCACCTTGATCGAGCAAAATGTCTGGTTTTGATGTGATTCAGCATGCTGAGGAACAAGAGCCACGGGAGGGTCGTGGTGCTAGCAAAGGCAAGAAGGGCAGTAGCTCGAGGGACATGGTCTCAACCTTTGATGCCCGACTACCCAAACTAGAGTTGGCCATGGCTGAGATCCAAGACAAGCTAGAGGACCACCTTGAGGAGGTGTTCTCAACAGCTAAGGAATCTAAGGAAGAGATATGGGAACGAGTCGATGAGGAGGTAGAATAGCTCACCCCGAAGAATTCCACACTAAAGACTTTGGTGGTGGCCTTGCAAGCGGAGATTGAGGAGCTCAAGAGGAAGCTGTCCACATGCGAAAATGCCATCAGGGGAGGCATACTGGCCATGGAACCAAGGGCTCAATTAGAGGTCCCCAAGCCCAAGGAGTTCAAGGGGACACAATTGGCAAGGAATGTCAACAGCTTCTTATGGGGGATGGAGCAATACTTCCGAGCCATGGGCATTGAGGAGGATGCTACCAAGGTGAGTATCGCTTCCATGTATCTCACTGATATTGGCCTTCTATGGTGGTGTAGGAGGCACGAGGATGCCCAACGAGGGGTACACCTATTGGAACCTGGGAGGTGTTCCAACGAGAATTCAAGCAGCAATTCTACTCAGATTTTGCTGCTGAGGAGACCCGAGCCAAGCTACGTCGGCTGACCCAATATGGAAAAGTGCGAGAGTATGTGCGAGAGTTTTCCGAGTTCATGCTACAGATCCCCAACCTTATAGAAGACGAGGCTTTCCTCTCATTTATGGATGGACTCAAACCATGGGCCAAGCAAGAGTTGAAGCAGATGGGTGTCCAGGATCTCAATCGAGCCATGACCGCCGCAGAGGCCTTGGTAGAGTTCAAGAGGCAGGATAAGACCGAGTCCTTCAAACCTAAGGCTAAAGGTAAAGATGGGGGGAGCAAAGGGCTCGAGTAGTAGCCAGCCACGCACTAGCAAATGGAAGTCCTCTAAGGAGGAGGACAAGAAGAAGGAGTGCGTACCAATGTCCTGCTTCTTATATGACAGTCCGCACTGCGCCCGAGACTGTCCTAACCGAGGTAAATTGGTTGCCATTGCCCAAGGGTGGAGTGAGTCTGACAAGGAGGCCTTGAAGCTAAGATCGATGGTGCTAAGTGTTGTCAAGGCCAAGCAGGAACGCAAGTGACAGGGGTCGATGTTTGCTGACGTGCTGGTCGCAGGCACACGGATGACTGCCCTGATCGATACTGGAGCATCAGACTTGTTCATGTCTGACCGGGTAGCCAGGAAACTTGCGCTCAAGGTAGAGAAGGAGGCTGGATACATCAAGACAGTAAATTCCAAGGAGGCACCAATCACGGGTATAGCACACGCAGTTGAAGTGCAGCTCAAAGAGTGGAAGGGCCAAGAATCGGTTGAGGTAATCCCTATCAATGACTATGATCTTATCATTGGTTTAGATTTCCTTAAGCAAATTAATGACTACTTATAACATTTGCTGATTGCATATGCATCCTTGATCGTTGGTGCCAATGCATTGTCCCGGTGGGACGAGAGATTGGGTCCGGGACCAAGGTGCTGTCCGCTATATAGATTGCTAAGGGTGTGTGCAAGGATGACTGCACCTATCTAGCAGCACTCAAGGTGGATGAGACCTTAGGGTGTATGGATGAGACAGCACCTGAGGTGCTGGACATACTGGACTCCTGTAAGGATGTCATGCCTTCTGAATTACCCAAGAGACTTCCACCCAAGAGGGAGGTGGATCACAAGATTGAGTTGGTGCCCAATGCTCAGCCACCTGCGAGAGCCCTTTGTCGTATGTCCCCTCCTGAGTTGAAAGAGTTGCAGAAACAACTCAAGGGGCTTTTGGATGCTGGCTACATCAAGCCATCGAAGGCCCCATATGGTATACCGGTCCTTTCCAATGCAAGCACATAGGCTCCTTGCAGATGTGCATTGCCTATCGGGCATTGAACAAGCTGACGATGAAGAATAAGTACCTGATCCCTCTCACTGTGGATCTGTTTGACCAGCTGGTAGATGCTCGATGATTCACCAAGCTGGACTTAAGATTTGGTTACTACCAAGTGAGAATAGCCAAGCCCAAGACTGCTTGTGTGACTCGATACAGTGCATACGAGTTTCTAGTGATGCCGTTTGGACTGACCAACGCACCGACAATGTTCTGCACACTCATGAACAAGGCACTACAACCTTTCCTTGATCGATTTGTTATAGTTTACTAGAGGTGATTATTGGGCCGGGTTGGCCCGACCCGGTTCGCAACCGGATCGGGTCAATCCAGCCCAAAATCTGAACCGGTAATGTATCGGTTCGGAACCGGCCCAGCCCGGTATGTTACCGGGTTGGGCCGATTTTAAAATTTAAAAATCGGGCCCAGTAAGGGCCCAGCCCTTCGGGCCCGGACCAAACTGGACTGGTTCGAACCGGTTCGGTTAAAAAAAATAAAAAACTTTTGACTGCAGTTGCACTGTTGCACTACAGTGCAACTGCAGTCATTTTGATGGGCAACGACATTTGGCCGTTGCCCAACTTTTTTTTAATTTTTTTTAATTTTTAATTTTAATTAAATAAAAAAAAACCTTTGCTGCCACTGCACAGTGGTAGCCTAGGCTCCCTGCACTGCAGTGCAACTACAGTATGTGCAGAGCAGAGGCAACCTCTGCTCTGTGTTTGAACTTTGATGGGCAACGGCCAAATGGCAGTTGCCCATCAATTTTTTTTTAATTTTTTTATTTTTTTATTCTAATTTTTTTCCTATAAATACCTCTATAATCTTTTATTTTCATTTACATTTCTTCTATATTTTCTCTCAAATCTACTATCTATATTCATCTACTCTTATTCTCTTCACTCACATACTCTCTCAATATTCACTCAACCTCTCTCAAATTCACTTAAATTCCCTTATTCTAAATTTATAATATCATCATTTCCTTTCTAAATTTCATTTTTCTTTTTATTTTATAATTTTACAAATTTTACTTTTAGTTTTCAAATTCTAATATATTATATATATTCCTTATTCCAATTTATAATATCATCATTTTCTTTATAAATTTCATTTTTCTTTTTATTTTATAATTTTGCAAATTTTACTTTTAATTTTCAAGTTTCAATTTTCAAATTCCAATATATTATATATATCATACATCTATTTTTTTTAATTTTTAACATATATTTATTTTCAAAAAAAATATAAAAATGTCAAATTTCTTTCGTCGTTCATGCTCTGTTTCTCGACCTTTTGGTTCTACTGAAATTCCTAATTTGGGTGACGAATCATTTAATGAAATCGAACCCGATATTCATCCGGAGGAGGAGCTTCCTTTGGCACCATCGTTTGGTCGTGGTCGTGGTCGTGGAGGAAGTCATGCTCAAACACAATCATCAGCTGCCACCACTGCTACTACATCATCAAGACCGAAGTTTAGTCGAAAAAAACAAGCAGGGTATGGGAGTATTTCGACATTGTAGCAAAAGAAGGTGAGACGAATAAATATTGTGCCATCTATAAATTATGTAAAGGCGTTTACTCTTATAACTCCGGTGGAGGTGGTGGCGGTACAGGTACGTATAAAAGGCATTTAATTACTATACATAAAATTAATCCTGATGCCGAAGAAAATGAAATTTTAGAAGGTAAACAATCTCAAATTAATACGCATGATGGTGGAAAAAATTTTAATTTTGATAATGTTCAAGCTAGACGTGGTTTAGTTAGATTTGTAGTTAGGACTGAACAACCATTCACAATTTGTGAAAAAACAGGATATTTAGAATTTGTTTGTAAATATTTACAACCCGCATATAAATCTGTTTCTAGACATACATTAAAAAGAGATTGCATGGATATGTTTAAAGAATATAGACAAGCTTTAATTGATAAACTTAGTAATATTTCATCTAGGGTTAGTTTAACTAGTGATATATGGACTAGTAATAATGGTATAAGTTATCTTGTTATAACTTGTCATTGGATCGATGAAGATTGGTCTATGCAAAAACGAATTTTATCTTTAGATGTAATAGAAGAAGCACATAATTCATATACTATTCATAAATATATTACTAAAGTTTGTAAATGTTAGCTCTTATAGGCAATACCGAGAGGGGGTGAATCGGTTTTTATCTAACCTTAAGCTCGTTTTGCGATTCTTCTAAATTCTCTAGCCTATTTGAATATTTTCTAAGTTCTCTAAGCTAGGCAAACATGCAATCCAAGTTCAATGCAATAATCACAAATATAATTGCAAGTAATTAAAGAGAGTAGGGAAAGAGAGATTTACACAATCGATTTATAGAGGTTCGGCTACCTTGCCTACGTCCTCTACCTTGAGACGCTCCCAAGGATTTTCCCAAATTCACTATATTTGAATTTGTCTTTACAATCCCTCTTTTCAAGGCTCAAGAGAAACCTCTCTCTTTTTCTAGGCTCAAGAGAAACCTCTTCTCCCTCTTTTTCTAAGGCTCAAGAGAAACCTCCCTCTTTTTCTAAGGATTGAATTGGATAACAAGTTATGTAATCAAGGAAGACCTCTAAGTAGGCAAATGATTACATAAATTGAGCACAATGAAAAGCCTATACAAAGTTTGTGCTAAGCAATACAAGAAATAGATGAATGATAGAAGATGAAGACTCTTTATCTCTTGAATTGATGTTGAGGCTTGAGGAAGATGAATAAGATGATGAAAGATGTTGCTTGGTTGTTCCTCTTCCTTCCTTTAGCTTCTAAGCCTCTATTTATAGTCCCTTGGATGTATTCTAGCCGTTGGGTGGAGCCAAATCTCGGATATTACCGTTGTCTCCCAAAGACTAGCCGTTATAGGCTATTTTTTGGCAAAGGGATCGATCCCTTTCCATAGGGGATCGATCCTTTTCTTCCAGAGGGCATTTTTCCTGCACTTTTGGGTTAGAAATGATATGACCTTTGATCCTAATTAAACCCAAAACATTTATAAGCTTTAAGGGAGTTTTTCTTGACTTTCTCAGTTAAAAACATGGTCTAAACATTCATCAAGTGATTTTCTAAAATATTCAAACCATTTATAAAGTGTTATGACCAATAAGAGTGTATCGATAAATCATGGTCTTAAGTTTGATATGATCACTTGAAAATGGACTGAGAAAATCATGTGTGATAAGGCAAATTTACAATATGAATTAAAACATTAAAGCTTACTTAAGTTTTTGTCATTTCAAAATATGTATGGCAATTTAAAGCTAACAATCTCCCCCTTTTTGATATGACAAAACTTAATGTAAATTTGCTTTGAAAATTCTTTGAAAAAAAATACTCCCCCTCAAATAAAGTAGGATTTTGTAAAGCTCCCCCTTAATATAAGCATGGGTTTTGAAAATGAATTTTCCCTCATTATCTCTCCCCCTTAATATCTCTCCCTATATCTATCTCTCCCTTTATCTATCTCTCCCCCTTTTTGTCATAGCAAAAAGAAGGAAAAATAATAAAAAAAATGCTCCCCCTAAAATCATGGCTATGTGAGAACAAATAAAAATGCTCCATCCAACAAGAAACATGCTAGTACATGGGACTTATAGCACAAATAAATAAGTCAATATTCTCAAAGAGTATGAAATATTTATGCAATGAATATGACTTATGATCTTATACCAATTGTTTATAAATAATTTTGATACCAATTGTTGATAAGTAATTTTGCAAGAAGGTTCCAATTGGTAAGAAGTTAAGCAAGCACCTAAGTGTATCAATTGTTCTCTAAGGTCCAACTAAGGTGCATGACAATTCATCATGATTATGAGCTTAAAATTATATAACATATCATATGCATGTGCTCATAAATCATTCTCAAGAAATATTGTGTCTAGAATTAAATCATATAGCAATTAACTTCAAATTCTAGCACACAAGAGTTTCATGCAAAAATATCCTAAGAGAATTCTTCTCTATTTGTCATTTCAATCTAAGGAGCATGAGAAGAGTTGTCAATTTAAAGCTCATACCAATTGGCAATTTAGATTTGGCTTACCAATTATTGAAAATATGGTTCCTAATGATACTAATTGTTATTTCAATCTAAATACCAATTGTTACTAACGGTTGACTTAGTCATTTTGCATGAATCTAATATCTATGTGTAGAGTGTTCATGTCAAGAAAATAATCATTCTAAATATACAAGAACACAATCACACATCATCAAATATGCATATGGATCAATTAATCATTAGCACACTATCATAAAATATTAATCCATATTCATATTCACAAATTGATACCATATGGAAGATTCAAAAACATCAAGGAAAGCAAACACATTTTCTTCCATGGTTTCAAGCACACAAATCCTATGCTCATTTTCTAATTCAAGTTCTTAACCAATTATGAGCAAGGAAAGATTCAAAATTACCATTTTAATCAATTAAGAGCCATATCCCTAGTTGTTATTATCATTTAACGTTCTAGAGGGTATATTCTATTTTAACTAAAATGGCTTCACCTAAGTGAATCAATATTATCAAGCTAAAGTATATTTTATCATTAAAATCCATAAACTATGAGTGAGGTTAAGCACATAATATCATGAAAACCACTATTCTCATCTCATAGGCATGATTATTGATTCAACTTAAGTAAACATGCATGTTCATCATCAAAACAATCAAGAGTCTATGCATGTGTATCAATTGTATGTGTTGTCATTAATGCTCAAGTTCTTTAAAAATTTGGCCACTATTACCAATTTTTGAATTTACATTTGAAATCAATCCACTAGATGTATAATTATCATGAAACCTAGTATGGAACAGATAAGTCAAGCTAAGAGACATAATCCTTTAAGCATGTTTGACTAAGATGAACAAAAGATATGAAGAATACTCATCATGCACAAGTTCATCAAATTCTCAGATATACACAAATCATTGAAATAAATCTCAAAATTATGTTTAAGCATTCATTGAAAGTATGTTTCAAGATTATTTCAAGAGTTATGCAAATCATGAATGTTTTCAACAAGAAAAATGATTTTGCACTTGTGAGCTCAGAAAAATGATATTGATTGTTGAAAGTGATATCAATTGTTGGAAATGATACAAATTGATGGAATTGAAGCATGAAATCAATGAAAAATGAATTTTCATATATTAAAGTTCATCAAAAAGAAGTTAAAATAATGAATTTTAAGTTGAGAAGAGAGAAAGTATCAAAACAATGAAAAGTTCTTCTCAATTTCTGTTGAAAACATGCAGGAAGCCTTTTCTGGCCTGGGGGGATCGATCCCTTTAGGAGGGGGATCGATCCCTCATATGGTTCCTGCAGATTCTGCAGCTGTTTTGACAGAAAATCCAACTTGTGAGGTACCAAAACTTCGTTTTTGAGTATTTTAAGTCCAAGTAAAGGTTTAATCATTTGTAAAACATGATTTTGGACTTGTATGAATGAAAAACATGAATGAAAAACCATTTTACAACAGATTTTGCAATTTTGGAAGAATTTACACAATAAAATGCATTTATGGCCTCAAAGGGGGTCATTTTGAGATTTATGCATATTTTCACCAAACCAAAGATTTAGAAACCACAAATATGCCAAAACAAACTTGTTCACATAGGTTTTAAGCACATATATCATCAAATCATACATCTTGTGAACAACATGCCATGATTTCCAATATACAAGTTCTTCATTACTGTTCATGACATGGCATTTTGCATTAATGACACATTTGGTAATTTGAGGCAAGTAGATACATTATCAACATATAGAAAACATGCTCAAATTCCAGAAATCATTTCAAAATCACAAATCATGCTTTTCATTCAATAATTCAATGCCTCAAGAACCATCCATCAACCAATCAACAATCATTCAACATGCCTTTTGTTCAATCATTCAACTTACAATGCATCAAGAATCATCAACCAAGTGCCTCAATAAAACATATAAATAATTTTAGCAAAAAAATGAGTTTTGAAGAGATAGGATTTAATCTTACAAAACTCCTTTGCTTGAGAGTGCTTTGCCTTGATGTGTTGGATCCACCATTAGCCATTCTTTGAAGAATTCTTGTCACCTTGCTAAGGATGGATTTCCAAGTTCTTCCTTTTTCTCATTAGCACAAGCAAACTCCATGAGGATGTGTTGAGCATTTAAACTCCATTGTTCCATTGTATTCCCATGCTCTAACACTCCTACAATAAACAAATTCAAGCATGCTTTGGTACCCAAATTTTCTTGGGTCCATGAGAGTTAGTGCAAATAATTTTTGATCCTTTTGGGATCCATTTCAAGCACAATTCATCATTATTTATTGCATGCTTTGGCACCCACATTTTCTTAACCACTTTTCCTCTAAAGGTAGTTTTTCTATAAGTGCATGCTTGTGAAGAGTGTCATATTCTATTGCAAAGTGAGCATATGAGAGATGTATCATGCATAGAATTTTTGCTCACTAAGAAATTCCTAAGATGAGTTTCTTTTTTATTTGCATTATAATCTAACCCATCTTTATCAAAGAAAGCTCTTTGGGTCTCAAGCATGTGATCTAATTTTTGTTGACCCATATAGAACCTAGAGAATGAGTTATGCAAATTTGTATTCTTTTTATTTAACTCATTTATTTCTAAGTTAGCCTCTTCTAATTTCTTTTCAAATTCTAGCTTAGCATTTATCAAGGCTTCATTTTCTATTTTTAATTTAGCAATGATTTTCTTATATTTGGAGTTCATGCATTGAAATTCATTTGCTAAATCATTAAAGGCATTTTGTAGTTCACTAAAGGTATAGTCATTATCTTCACTAGAACTACAACTAGCCTCATCATCACTAATGGCCATAAAGCATGAGTAAGCTACCTCTTCATCTACATTTTCCTCATCGGAGCTATCACTATCACTCCATGCAGCCACAAATGCTTTCTTCCTAGGCTTCCTATCCTTTTCCTTCCTAAGTAAGGGGCAATCTAACTTAGTATGACCCGGTTCATTGCACTCATAACACACTAAGGGGTCTTTTTCTCTTCTACTTGACTCTCCCCTATGATGTCTCCTATTTTGCTCTCTCTCATTCATTCTCATGAACCTATTGAATCTTTTGGCAAACATTGCCATTTCCTTTTCTTCCTCATTTCCACTCTCATCTCTATCATCTTCAATGACCTCATGAGTGGAAGACTTAAATGCTACCCCTACTTTCTTTGAAGGCTCTTCATTTCTTTTTAATTTCATTTCATATGTAAGTAGGGAGCCCATAAGTTCATCTAGAGACAAGGTGTTAGGATCCTTAGATTCTTCTATAGTAGTCACCTTTGCCTCCCAAGATTTTGGCAAGCTATTCAAGATTTTCTTAACCATTTCTACATTGGAATAGCTTTTGCCTAATGCCTTAAGTCCATTAATTATGTTATTGAACCTAGTGTACATTTCACTCATGGACTCATTTTCTTTCACTCTAAATAGCTCATAATCATGTGTGAGCATTCCTACTTTGGTTTCCCTAACTTGATTGGTCCCTTCATGTGTGATGGCCAATTTGTCCCATATTTGCTTAGCATTTTCACATAGGGACACTCTATTATATTCATTGGGACCTAATGCACAAAAGAGAGTGTGCATGGCCTTGGCATTCAATTGTGCCACTCTCATGTCATTTGTGTCCCACTCATCCTCACTCTTAGGGACATTCTTTCCATCTACTTTCTTCATAGGAATTCTAGGACCATTCACTATAATTCTCCACACTTCATAATCATTAGATTGTACAAATAGCATCATTCTAGTTTTCCAATATGAGTAATTCTCACCATTGAAGAGTGGAGGTCTAACTAATGATTGTCCCTCTTCTCCTAGGGGTGTGCCTACATTCAAGTGAGCCATTTGTGATCGTTTTGCTCGATAGATGTTAGTCTAATTCAATCTCGAGCCCTAGCTCTGATACCAATTGTTGGCTCTTATAGGCAATACCGAGAGGGGGTGAATCGGTTTTTATCTAACCTTAAGCTCGTTTTACGATTCTTCTAAATTCTCTAGCCTATTTGAATATTTTCTAAGTTCTCTAAGCTAGGCAAACATGCAATCCAAGTTCAATGCAATAATCACAAATATAATTGCAAGTAATTAAAGAGAGTAGGGAAAGAGAGATTTACACAATCGATTTATAGAGGTTCGGCTACCTTGCCTACGTCCTCCCAAGGATTTTCCCAAATTCACTATATTTGAATTTGTCTTTACAATCCCTCTTTTCAAGGCTCAAGAGAAACCTCTCTCTTTTTCTAGGCTCAAGAGAAACCTCTTCTCCCTCTTTTTCTAAGGCTCAAGAGAAACCTCCCTCTTTTTCTAAGGCTAAAGAGAAACCTCCCCTTTTTACAAGGATTGAATTGGATAACAAGTTGTGTAATCAAGGAAGACATCTAAGTAGGCAAATGATTACATAAATTGAGCACAATGAAAAGCCTATACAAAGTTTGTGCTAAGCAATACAAGAAATAGATGAATGATAGAAGATGAAGACTCTTTATCTCTTGAATTGATGTTGAGGCTTGAGGAAGATGAATAAGATGATGAAAGATGTTGCTTGGTTGTTCCTCTTCCTTCCTTTAGCTTCTAAGCCTCTATTTATAGTCCCTTGGATGTATTCTAGCCGTTGGGTGGAGCCAAATCTCGGATATTACCGTTGTCTCCCAAAAACTAGCCGTTATAGGCTATTTTTGGGCAAAGGGATCGATCCCTTTCCATAGGGGATCGATCCCTTTTGTCCAGAATCTTGATTCTGGGCTTCAGGGACCTTGGGAAGACTTTCTGCCAAAAAGGGATCGATCCTGCTACAGTGGGGATCGATCCTTTTCTTCCAGAGGGCATTTTTCCTGCACTTTTGGGTTAGAAATGATATGACCTTTGATCCTAATTAAACCCAAAACATTTATAAGCTTTAAGGGAGTTTTTCTTGACTTTCTCAGTTAAAAACATGGTCTAAACATTCATCAAGTGATTTTCTAAAATATTCAAACCATTTATAAAGTGTTATGACCAATAAGAGTGTATCGATAAATCATGGTCTTAAGTTTGATATGATCACTTGAAAATGGATTGAGAAAATCATGTGTGATAAGGCAAATTTACAATATGAATTAAAACATTAAAGCTTACTTAAGTTTTTGTCATTTCAAAATATGTATGGCAATTTAAAGCTAACAGTAAATTATATGGACTAGAAAATAATAAAGTTTTTGCTATTACTTTTGATAATGCTTCAAGTAATACTGCAGCTATTCCTCATTTAATTAAAAGTTTAAACCCTGTTATGCAAGGCATTTTTTTCATGCAAGATGTGCATGTCATATTATAAATTTATGTGTTCAAAGTGGTTTTAGTTCTAGTGGTACTGGTACTGGCATAGGTCCAATTGATAAAATTAAAATTTTAGCAAAATGGATTCGCACACCAAGTAATAAACGTGAATGGAAGCAAATTTGTATAAAAAACTAATATACCTGTTAAAGCATTTCTACTTCCCGTGGAAACAAGATGGAATTCACTTCATCGTTTGCTTCCTTCTATTTTACCTTATAAAGAACTTGTTACTCCTTTTTATAACAATTATACAAGTAGCACACATTTAGTACTTTTTGAAGAAGATTGGACTTTTATTGAATATTGTGTTGATTTATTATCTACTTTTAAAGATGCAACCGAAAGATTTTCAACTCAATTTTATCCAACTACACCGTATTTTGTTCCTATTATCTACACAATGTTTGACAAATTTGTAAAATTTAGGAATCATGAAACTTTAAGTTCTTTTGTATATGATATGGAGGAAAAATTTAAAAAATATAGGGAAATAATTCCTCCTATTTATTGTATTGCAATTTTACTAGATCCTAGTTAAGGTGAGGTAAATATAGAAATTTTTTTTGATTGTTATAAAGAATTTCTTGGTCTTGATTCTATTGAGGATCAAAAGTCCTCAATTAACAATCTTTTTCGAGAATTGTTTAATGTTTATGAAACAAAAAGGGAGCAATTCAACTTTAATCGAGAAAAAGAAGATTCATACGAAGAAACCGAAAATAGCAAAAAAGGAAAAGGAATTTTAAATGCAATTAAGGAAGCAGCAAAGAAGAGAATGAAGCTAAAAGGAAAAGCGAGCGGATCGGGATCAACAACTCGACGAAGTTCTAGCTTCAATGAGCTAGGATTTTTCTTAAGTCAAGATTTTTCTGTAGATGATAACTTTGATCTTCTCCAATGGTGGAAAGAAAACCAAAAACAATTTCCAGTTTTAGCTTCCATGGCCCGAGATGTTTTTGCGGTGTAAGTTTCTTCTGTTGCTTCGGAATCCGCATTCTCGACGTGTGGAAGAATTATTGGAGACCATCGAACCACTCTTAATCCAGATTCATTGTGCATGTTAACATGCCTTAAAGATTGGTTTGATGCGGAATCGCGCAATGTCGAACTTGGAATGGCCAATGAATTTGCTGATAATAATTCAGAAGAGGAGGAAGAAATTTCCAAGGCAATCCGTATAAATTATGAAGAGTAGAGAATAATCTTTTTTTTTTGTAAATTGTATGTAAAATTGTAAATAAGTTTAGTCATAGTGAATATTTTTATGGACTACGGTCCCGTGGTTTTTACCCTTCTAACTTTTGAAGGGGTTTTCCACGTAAAAAATCTTTGGTCTCCTACTCTCTCCTTTTTCTCCTTTGTTGTTGTTGTTGTTGTTGTTGTTGTTGTTGTTGTTGTTGTTTTTATTATTATTATTATTATTATTACATACCAAATTAATTAATGTTATACTTATATTTGTTTAAAATAAATAAATATTTAAAATACAAAATGAATTAATATTTTAAAAACATATTAAATAAATGAATAAATAAATAAATGAATAAATATTAAGTAAATGATATTTCAAATATAATAAATTATTTTAAATGCAAAATGAATATAATAAATGAATATAAATAAAGATATGCAAAATGAATATAATAATAATATTCATAATATCATTATTTGTATTTTGAATCAAATATCATTTTATCATAATATTATATTCATAATATAATTTTAATTTATTATAACAATAATTTTATTAGATAATTTTATAATAGTTTATTTTTACATTATTGTTACATTAATTAAATAAATTATAATATAACTTTATAATAAATTATTGTTAAATTAAACTATTAACATTATTTATTATAAAAATAAATTTACTACATTAAATTATTAAAATAAATTAATATAATTTTTTTTAAAAAAATTTAAAAGGAAAAAAAATGGACCGAACCGGTTTGAATCGGTTCGGTCCGGTTTTGAGGCGAACCGGTCCAACGAACCGGGCCGGTTCGCCTCTTATAGTTAATAGAACCGGTCCAAACCGGACCGGTTTTCTACCGGTTCGAACCGGTTTCAATTTGGTTAGGGCCGGAACCGGTGAAAACCGGCTCGGTCCGGCCCGTAACCAGATCTATAGTTTACCTTGATGAAATTGTTGTTTACAACCGGACGTTGGAGGAGCATGTAGATCACTTGTGACAAGTGTTCCAAGTCTTGTGAGTGTGAGAACCATTTAAACTATACTGTTCATGTGTAGATAATTAATAATTAATTAATTATTAATATTTTTGTAAATTATAAGTAAAATAATAATGTGGGCCCCACTTGGTTTACAGTGCCTAGATGTATAAAAGACTGAGGAAAATAGTGTACGGAAGGTTTAATAATCATAATGTGAAAATTTTAAGATCAAAATCCCTTATTTATATTATTTTGGGAAGTATGGCAAACAAATTAGAAAATGACAGTTACATCCCGATGGTATTTTCGTAAATTGTGCCCAAACTAAAATGAATTTGGATGAAGTAAAAATACAATGATATTCTATATGAAAAGGAGTTTAAGATAGTGTCAATAGATTTACTTAATGAATGGTTAAATCAAAAATTTACGCGATTGACCTGATAGGGGTAATTTTGTAATTTCACATTATCGGTGACCCGCACGTCGATAAAACCACTATGATTCATCAAAATACATCTAATAAGAATTTTTGGTGATGAAATCCAAAATTTTGGAGTGCAATTACATAGTTATAAAAAGTATGGAAGCTTAAGGGCAAAATTGTCTGAAATTTTCATAACCAATGGTATTTTGGTAATTTTGCACTCTTCTAGAATTTTCTTTATAATTCTTGCAAAAGCAGCCAGCCACTATTCATCATCCCCAACCTCCATCCTTACGCCACCATAAGAAGAGAAAAAGGGAAAGAAAAGAAAAATTCCTATAACTTATAAACTAGTCATTATCTCATTAAATTGTCTTCTACAAACCTATTCTACTCACCAAGCTCTACCTACCCATACCAAATTCTCATTGAATAAGTGACTATATCAAGGGGAAAGAGAGCTTGAAGTGTTCGGCCAAAGGTATGGAAATTTATATATTTTGTTTCATTTAATTCCAATAATGTAGAATGATAATTTTAAACATGCTAAACATGTTTATGACATTAGATTTAATTGAATTTGGCTAAATCAAATTTCACCATTAAAGGGGGGTTTCGGCCAAGCTTGGAAGTATAGGGAACCATAGTGTTTCATGCATAAAAATGATGCCAAATTGAAGAACAAACATAATTAAGCATGAAATGCAAGTGAGATTGTTGAAATTCCTTAGATTGTGCAAAAGGGAGCATTCATCCTAGGCAAGGGGACATACATTCATGGCTGCAATTGATGATTTTAAGGTGCCATTAAATTGTAGAAATTATAAAGAATCCACCGATGCGATCAGATTTAAATTCTGACTTAAAACGAAGAAGTTAGGTTTTACTACCAGTAGAAATTATACTGGTTTAATATTTCTAGTATCCAATGTGGCTGCAATTAAACATGAAAAGTAGCTTAAAAATAAGTATTAAGTGAGCTAATATTTTTGGTGAATTTACTTGCAGCCCGAGAGAATTGGATATCGAGAAGTTCGATATCATGAGACAGGTAAGGGATGAGTGTGTAGGCTGCAAGGATATTATGAATGCATGGTTTCGATGCAAATAATTTTATGAGAATATTTTGGAAGTGAAATGCCGTGAAAACTATGCAAATTGTGGGGTTTTGGCTGAATTTGAACTGCAGGAAGGTTAGGATTTAACTAGCTGATATTATGCCGAAAGTCTAAAAATCATCTAAATATTCTCAAATAATTGTTAAGCATGAAAAATGTGAGATTCAATATTTAATTTGTGATTTATTAATTAAATTGCATTATTTTATTAATTATCAAAAAATAATATTTAAATATTCGTGTTATCAGATTTTTCTAATTAAAGAGTACCAGCATGTTCTTCTAGTTTAATTACAGTGAAATAGAACGTTTTCAGAGATAAAAAACCGAAATGTAAATATTTTATGAAATTTCAATAGTAAATTGTTTATGTGATTTTATTTATGATTTTATTATGGAAATTAAATATGATTTATTTATGGAAATTAAATAGTTTCCTTTATGAAGTTTAAAATGTGATTAAACTGTTTTGAGACTGATAGGCCTCGTATTATGCTAATGTGTTAATATGTATTATCTGTGTGAAGCTGTTGATATTGATCCTATCTTCAGTGTCCCAGTTAACACCTAATCAGTGTGTGACTGAGGACATTTATAGACTATGGCCATATGTCTCACGTGTTTACTATTACTATTACTCTTTTCGGGGACTACTGTTATAGCATGATATACTTTGGGTGTTGCGTGGTCTCCACTACTGTTATTATTTACTGTGCTATTTTTATTGAACTATACTGTTACTGAAGTGAAACTGTTTACTATTACTAAAGTGTTTATCGTTACAAAACTGTTCATTGTTACTGAATGTGTTCACTATTACTTAAACCGTTTACTATGATTGAAAACAGTTTTATTGACATCAAAGTGTTTACAAAATCATGTAGACTGTGGGGACCACCTCTTAAGTCATATGGGAACAAAATGCCATGCAGTTGTTACATTTTTAATAGCATTATATCATTAAGATAAAAATGTTTTGTATTGTTATTATCGAAGTGATAGTGTTTACTGCTACTGAAATTTTTACTGTATGGTTTTACTAAACTGTTGCTGGTACTCAAATTGTTTACTATTACTGAACTGTGATTGAACTGTTAGTGTTTAGTAAAAACTGTTATGGTTTACTGAACTGTTACAACTAAATGTGTTTACCAAAATAATTGTTAAAGTGATACTGTTCACTAAACTATTTACTCACTGTTTTGCTGAAGTGTTTGCTGTGTTAATACTGTTTCCTTTGACTTTCGTACTATTACCGTAGTGTTACTATTGTTCATCGAACTATTTACTATACTGTTCTTGTTACTGTTTACTATCATGTGTTTTAAATAATAATGAAGTGTTTATTAAATGGTTTTCTTACCATTTATTTATTTAGAATATATTAAATTGTTTTTATATCAACAATTTAACAATTACTCCTTATAGTTGCTTTTGGGTTTCCGAGAAACAATAGGTATTTCAAAATACCTTCCATACTCCATTCGATTGCCTGACAGACTATAATATCCATCTTTTTACTACCCTTAGTGTACTGTTAGGTAAATTAAACTCTTTTTATGCATATAGATTTCATAGTATCAAGACTTTCATACGATTCTCTTACTGAGCACGTTTCACTTACCCATTATTTTTCCACTCCACAGATTATATTAAGTGGTTAATTGGTATACCGTTCCGTGGATTGGTTGTGTTTTGGTTATCCCGAAGTAGTTTATAGTGGATCCTAGAGGTATTGTGTTTACATTTGTATGTTCAAACATTTATTATACAGTACTACTTGTTGTAATTTAACCTCAGGGGATGTAAATTGATGTATACCGTTGTAAATATGAATTATTATGTGAATAAAATAGTGTAAAGTGTTTTACTGTTTAAGTCAATAGTGTTAAAGGCATCACAGACAACTCAACCAATTACTGTAATGGTGTGATATGTGATAAATATGATAATTATTATATATAACAGACTGTGACAACGAGAGAATGAGCTGTATGTGAAGAAGGCGAAGTGCTCATTTGCTTAACATAAGTTGTCATTTCTATGCCATGTGGTGGGAGGTGGCCTGGTCCCAATGAATGCTGACAAGGTTTGAGCCATTCAAGAGTGGGAGTGACCCATTAAGATGACTGAGCTACGGTCTTTGCTTGGTTTTGCTAATTACTACCGGCGGTTCATCAGGGCTACTCGACCATTGCAACACTCTTCATTGATCTGCTCAAGAAGGGGCAGATTTTGGATTGGAACCGAGAACTCCAGTAGGCGTTTGAGCTGTTGAAGCACGAGGTGATTGATGAGCCGATCCTAGCACTCCCAGACTATAACAAGCTGTTTGAGGTGCACATTGATGCATCTGACTTCGTCATGGTAGTGTGTTGATGCAAGAGGGCCATTCAATTGCCTTTGAGAGTCGGAAGCTGAATGAAATTGATAGGCAATAAACGATCAAGGAGAAGGAGATGACGGTAGTGGTGCATTACCTACGTACTTTACCTGTTAGGAGCTAAGTTTGTGGTGTTAACCGACAATATGTAACAGTCCACTGTACAATAAATAACATAATATTTACTCATATTTTACACATTTTTTTACCAGTTGGGCTGTCTGTGATGCCTTTAGCACTTGATCATTATCAGTAATAAATGGTGAATATTTATTCAATAAATTTGGAATATAAAAATTTTTACAATATTCCATACACTTTATATCCCTTGTTTCTATTTTACAATGATGTAGTACTGTATACAAGTGTCTGAATATATAAGAGAAGTGACTGTGCCTTTAAATTTCAATGCTCTTGTCCCTGTGGGCTACTCGCAGCTATATTTATCCGAGGAAGCCATCAAAAAACCCTCGTAATTAATCTGAAAAATTTGAAAGTAAAGGGTGAGTGAACCACTTGCTCCGTAAAGGAGTCGTATGCTGCTTGATATAATGAAAACTATATGCAGGAAAATATTTATTTTCCTAACGGTGTACTAAGCACAATAAAGGAAGGATACTATAGTCGACTGGGAAATCCATATGGAGCATGGAAGGTATTTTGGAATACCTGTCTTGTCCCGAAAACCCAAAGCGACTATAGGGAGTAATTTATAAATTGTCTTAATAAAACAATTTAATACCCATTTCTCCATAATTATAAATAGGATAAACCATTTATTTTCCTTCTTTTCAGTACAGTTCAAACACGTGACAGTACAGTGGTAAAACAATAGTTACGTAAACAGTCTTTTCAGTACAATAGCTTATCAATATCCAAATCACTGGATAACAGTTCAGTAATTATTTCTATTTTAGAAATAATTTTCAAAGTATTCTTTCTCGATAATAGTAAATTTCCTTTTAATTCAGTAAACAGTATTCCGTACAATTCAGTTCGGTAAACAGTAATCAGTAGGTTTCAACTCAGTAAACCGTAATCAGCAGCTACTAGTTCAGTAAACAGTAATCAGTAGCTATAAGTTCAGTAAACAATAATCAGTAGCTTTCAGTTCAGTAAACAGTAATCAGTATCTTTTAGTTCAGTAAACAGAAATCAGTAGCTTTTAGTTCAACAAACAGTAATCATTAGCTACCAGTTCAGTAAACCGTATTTTCGAGTGCAGTACAGTTTTGTAAAACAGTATTTCTGTACGGTTCATTTCAATAAACAGTAATTCACAGTGTAGTACAGTAAAACAGGATTCAGTAAATCCCTTCAGTAAACATAAATCAGTAAGTTGAGACTAGGCATCACCCTACATCATATCATGTTATCATCGTTCACTAAGGGACATAGTAATCATCCCCGAAGGGACACAGTAATAGTATACAGTGAGATCTATGGCCATGATCTATAGGGGGTCCTTGGTGTATACTTGTTAGGTGACATCCAGGACCGCTGATGACTGACGGGTCAATCAGCCACATGACAGTAACAATAACAATAGTAAGCATGAATCTCAGGGCCTAAGTCTCAAAAACAATATAAAAACCGTACCACAGCTTTTATGGATCTTATTCAAAATAATTTGAAATATTTCATGTTTATCCATAAAGGCTCTCACATTTTCATATATCACCACCTTTATGGAATTTATAAAATAAATAAGATCAGTATTTAGTTCCATAAAGGTATAAAATCATTTCTTTTCCCATAAAAATACCTTTAAGGAAATCCCATGAATCAAATCATTTATTTAAGTAATTATTTCCAAAAAGGTATTTATTTCTCATTTCCACATAGCGTAAATCAATGGGTAAATATTCATGTATTAAGTAAGAATATAATAAATATTCATTTTGAATATTTAATATCATATAAAACATAATTAATTTCTCACTTTAATGAAAATATAAAACATGAATATTTAATTTTATAACTTTCTCATAATTTCCAATTTATGAAAAATTGATGGAAATTATGTTCAAAATTTCCCATTTAAATCATTTCATGCATCTAAAATATTTTATAATATTTTAGAATACTTTTGAAAATTTTTCGACAGCATAACGGCTGCAGATTCCTAACCTCCTGCACGCAATTCGCAGTATATAAACCAGCTTATCAACCACAATTTTGCTTGTTTTAAAACCAAATCATGCATCCGATATTCTCATAAAATTTAGCTTAAGAAAATATGCAATTCATTATATCACTACAACTCACATACTCCCTCCCTTACCAGTCTTATGAAGTCGAGCTTTCCGGTTACTTTTACCGAATTCCGTCGACTCGGGCTGCAAAATAATTTTGTAAAAAATTATTAATATTTTTAGGGGGTGAGACCTTCAAAATATATTATCACTTGTACATCTCGAGAATCTGCTCAACCCTATAGGGAGTTAAGGACTTCTAGTCTCCCATTTTTTCCCATGCTATCGTGGATCGATATCGTCTGCCATATATAGTTTCGTAAGATGCCATTCCGGTTGATAGTCACCTGTTAGCTATTATTATAAGCAAACTCTATCAGGGTAAATGATCGTCCCAGGAGCCTTTAAAATCAAGTGCACACGCTCACAACACATCTGTTAGCTTTAAATTGCAATATATATTTTGAAATGACAAAAACTTAAGTAAGCTTTAATGTTTTAATTCATATTGTAAATTTGCCTTATCACAAAATGATTTTCTCAATCCATTTTCAAGTGATCATATCAAACATTAAGACCATGATTTAATTACATATTCTTATTGGTCTTAATACTTTATAAAATGTTTTGAATATTTTAAAAAATTACTTGATGAATTTTTGGACCATGTTTTCATTAGAGAAAGTCAAGAAAAACTCTCACAAAAATGCTAAAATGTTTTGGGTTAGATTAGGATCAAAGGCCACATCATTTCTAACTCAAAAAGTGCAGGAAATCACATTCTGGAAGCATGGGATCGATCCCCTAAGGAAAGGGATCGATCCCTTTTTGGCAGAATGCCCCGGAAGCTTGGAATGAAGAAAAGGATCGATCCCTTTGGTAAAAGGATCGATCCCTTTAAGTCAGAAAGTCCCCAACGGCTAGTTCTGTTTTGGCTCCAACCAACGTCCACAAACCATCCAAGGGACTATAAATAGAGGCTTAGAAGCTAAAGGAAGGAAGAGGAACTACTCAATCAACTCCAATACTCATTTTCATCAAATCCTCAAGCCTCAACAACAAATCAAGAGCTACAAAGTCTTCATTTTCTATCATTCACATATCTCTTGTATTACTTAGCACAAATCTTGTATAGTCTTTTTCCTTGAACTTAAACATTGTAATCACTTACCTATCTAGAGGCCTTTCTTTGATTACATTATTTGTAAACCAAATCAATCCTTGTAAAAAGGGGAGGTTTCTCTTTAGCCTAGAAAAAGAGGGAGAAGAGGTTTCTCTTGAGCCTAGAAAAAGAGAGAGGTTTCTCTTGAGCCTGCAAAAAGAGGGAGTGTAACACAAATTCAAGTATAGTGAATTTGGGGAAAATCCTTGGGAGCGTCTCAAGGTAGAGGACGTAGGCAAGGTAGTCGAACCTCTATAAATGGATTGTGTAAATCTCTCTCTCCCTACTCTTTATTTACTTGCAATTATATTTGTGCTTATTATATTGAATTCATATTGTATAATTGCCTAGCTTAGAGAACTTAGAAAATATCAATCTAAGCTAGAGAATTTAGAGGAACCAAAAAACGAACTTAAAGTTAGCGAAAAACCGATTCACCCCCCCTTTCGGTATAGCTTATAGAGCCAACAACATCCTCGAGCGTCTATATCGTACGCTCGGACTGTCCATCAATCTGCGGATTAAACGCGGTGCTAAAATTCAATTGGGATCCCATAGCTTCCTGAAGTCTCTCTCGACATTGAGATGCGAAGCGGGACTCCTGTCAGATGTAATGCTCGCTGGGACACCATGTACTCTCACTATCTCCTTGACATATAATTCGGCTCAGGCAATAATTGGATCAGTAGATTTCATAACCAAAAATTGGGCAGACTTAGTTAATTTATCCACAATTATCCAGATAGCATCAGGTCCTTCTCAGGTTCTCCAAATTTCACTTAATTTAGGAAGTACCATCAATATAGGTATTTTCTTCCTTATATACTTTCTAACTTTCAGTTGATCCTGTCTTTAAGATAAGATTGCTAGTATATTTTTTTTCAATTCGAATTTCCTTTACATCCCACATTTCCTCTTTCACAATCAATTTATACTCCCTGTAATTATTTATCATCTTTGGGAGTTAACAATTTTCACTTTCTCTTCATACAGTAGATAATTTTACACTATTTATGACATATTATCTTATTTAGTGCCAAGTTGATAATAATTTGGTGACTATCATTTAAACAATTTTAATCAATCGTATGTAATTGTCCCAGTAGCTTTTACATCCAATGCACCCGCTCTCAATATATCATTGAGTGTTTACATATTGCGCTCGAATATTTAATCAGTACTAAGCAGTGCTATCAGTAAATTTGGAATCTCAAAGCCTTTTGCTATTTTCTATAAGCATATGGCAAATCAGGGATCCACATCACATGTAACGCTCACTGGAACTTCACATACATTCTCACCTTTTAACAGATATGTTTCAACTATGGCACTAGAGAGATTCAGAAGCCTGTTAATGGAAAGTGATTCAATTTGATCAATTAGTCTATCATCACTTCCATAACATCATAGGTCCTTTGGATTCTTTATTATCCCATAATAATCATTTCACAGTTTAGCTAAGGCTGCACTTTATTCGTAGACTTTAATATCAATCATCACTTATAGTGAATAAGATATTAAATAATAATTTTCTCCGATATCTCCTTTCATATAATATTACCATTACATCCCTTATTCTCATAGTACATATAATATCACTTAATTGGAGGATGTACCTGAAGATGTAATCTTTTCACAATCAAATTTTGTAATTGAATTTATCAAAGTACCAATTCTGTTTCCACATTAGTTATGCCATTTCACAATTTCAATATATATATACATCCATTTACATGACTGGCAGTAATGCATTTATTTATTCCTTTTAATATAACAAATTTTATCTGTTAAGTTTGGCTCAATCTTATATTTAGCCGTAACCACATAATAGTCAGAGGAAATCACATTCAATTGCTTTTCCCTGTGGTATAGTACTCTTCCATTGAAACCTCTTAACATTTTTGAATATTATACTCCCACATAATCATCTACTCCTATTTAATTTTCTCACATGTATGTATCATATTAGTGAAGCAGCCAATTCCATAAACTTCTCAACCAATCATTTATTTTATTTAGTTTCCAGAAGTTGTGAAATTAATCAAGGATACTGCTTATATTTTTCAAATAAATATACATATTCACATCTCGTGTTTTCATGCCATTATAATTTATCCGTATGTGATAGAAATATTTCATTCATTAATTCTACATACGTCACATGATATTTCATAATTATAACTATTATTATTCTTTTAAACCCAATCATATGTGCTTTTCCTCAATTACACTAATATAGATGGATTCTTTATTTATTAATCTTTGGAGTAACTTGTTAAGCTCTTCAGACTCTTTTATGTTCTCTTATAAGAGCTTATAAATAGATTCCATGTTATGGATCGTGTCAATAATCTCTCGAATCCACATCACTTCGAAATTTATTTAGAAATCTACCCAGTAACTTCTAAATCATAACTTCATATCATCTTGGATGTTTCATTATTTACATCCTGTAAATCCACTATGTATCCTCATATACGTATAACTTTCAAATTATGTAACATATATTTCACATTGCTTCACTTATCTATGTTTTCAATTCATAATATACCATTTTGTAAAGCATATTTCAAAATATTCCAGCTCTATAAATATTTGATTTATACTCATAAGAAACAGAAAAACTATTTAGAACCAGAATTAATAACATTGATATTGAATCATCAATGCATAATTCACCTTTTTAGTTACACTCAGTAAGTGTATCACTTTTCATAATATCCATTAATCCCTAATCAAATACCCCGTCTTTTCACGTTTAATTTAGGCCCTAAAGAATTCATAATAGGCCAGACTATCTCGCGACCTCCCACAGTATATACTCCGGGTCGCATTACTCATTAAAGTATAAGTGGGGCTAATAATAGGGTTAAACATGTAATATGTTCTTTACACCATTAGTTACTTTATCACTACTAATCAATTCCGAATCAATTTACTCATCGTCGATTCGGATAAATTATTTCAATATAAGGGTATGTTCATCATTTCCCAGTTTGTTTCTCTCTCTTAAAGATACATTCAACAGGTAATCTTAAGATCTATTAACTGATGATATCTCATTCCACTCCTATATAATCATTGTAAGGTCTTAGTTCGATCTGGACAGAAAAGTCTTGGTGGGGCCCTTACCGAGTTCCTTTCTGTTCTTTACTGAACAGACCTTCATTTTAAATTATAAGATCACCTATTTTAGACAGAAATTCTAGGATTATTATTCCTCTTTAACATCCTTAATTCATAAATTTTCCACACCAGTTTAAACACTTAATCCAATTTACAGTCATTTGATTCCTTTATACATTCAGACTATACAGTACTACCGGGGATGTTAACCTTTTTCAACACTTTCTATTCTAAGGCATCAGCAGACATCAGACCAACCTTGCTCGAATACCATTAAAACTGTAACAGTCCACTGTATAGTAAATAACATAATATTTACTCATATTTTACACATTTTTTATCGGTTGGGCTGTTTGTGATGCCTTTAACACTTGATCATTATCAGTAATAAATGGAGAACATTTATTTAATAAATTCGGAATATAAAATTTTTTTCAATATTCCATACACTTTACATCCCTTGTTTCTATTTTACAATGATGTAGTACTGTATACAAGTGTCTGAATATATAAGAGAAGTGACTGTACCTTTAAATTTCAATGCTCTTGTCCCTGTGGGCTACTTGCAGCTATATATATATCCAAGGAAGCCATCAAATAACCCTTGTAATTAATCTGAAAATTTTGAAAGTAAGGGGTGAGCGAACCACTTGCTCAGTAAAAGAGTTGTATGCTGCTTGATATAATAAAAACTATATGCAGGAAAATATTTATTTTCCTAACGGTACACTAAGCACAATAAAGAAAGGATACTATAGTTGGCCGGGAAATCCAGATGGAAGCATGGAAGGTATTTTGGAATACCTGTCTTGTCCTGGAAACCCAGAGCGACTATAGGGAGTAATTTATAAATTGTCTTAATAAAACAATTTAATACCCATTTCTCCATAATTATAAACAGGATAAACCATTTATTTTCCTTCCTTTCAGTTCAGTTCAAAAGGTGACAGTATAGTGGTAAAATAATAGTTACAGTAAACAGTGTTGGCTCTATAGGCTATACCGAGAGGGGGGTGAATCAGTTCTTAATTAACCTTATGCCCGTTTTTTGATTCTTCTAAGTTCTCTAGCCTATTTGAATGTTTTCTAAGTTCTCTAAGCTAGGCAAGCATGCAATTCAAATTCAATACAATAATCACAAATATAATTGCAAATAAGTAAAGAGAGTAAGGATAGAGAAATTTACGCAACTGATTTATAGAGGTTCGGCAACCTTGCCTATGTCCTCTACCTTGAGACGCTCCCAAGGATTTTCCTCAAATTCACTATCTTTGAATTTGTATTACACTCCCTCTTTTTCAAGGCTCAAGAGAAACCTCTCTCTTTTTCTAGGCTCAAGAGAAACCTCCCTCTTTTTCTTAGGCTAAAGAGAAACCTCCCTCTTTTTCTAGGCTCAAGAGAAACCTCCCTCTTTTTCTAAGGCTTAAGAGAAACCTCCCCTTTTTACAAGGATTGAATTGGTTTACAATGTGTAATCAAAGAAGACCTCTAAGTAGGCAAGTGATTACAGAAATTAAGCACAATGAAAACCTATACAAGATTTGTGCTAAGCACTACAAGGAATGAGAGAATGATAGATGATGAAGACTTTGGAGCTCTTGAATTGTTGTTTGAGGCTTGAGGATTAGAGGAATATGTGTTATGGAGTTGCTGAGTAGTTCCTCTTGCTTTCTTTAGCTTCTAAGCCTCTATTTATAGTCCCTTAGATGTATTCTAGCCGTTGGGTGGAGCCAAAACTTGAATATGACCGTTGTCTCACAAAAACTAGCAATTATAGGCTATTTTCGGGAAAAGGGATCTATCCCTTCCCATAGGGGATCGATCCCATGCTTCATTCTGAGCCTTGGAGGCATTCTGCCATAAAGGGATCGATTCCCTTCCCTTAGGGGATCGATCTCATGCTTCCAGAATGTGTTTTTCCTGCATTTTTGGGTTAGAAATGATATGGCTTTTGATTTTAATTCAACCCAAAACATTTTGACATTTTTGTGGGAGTTTTTCTTGACTTTCTCTAATGAAAACATGGTCCAAAAATTCATCAAGTGATTTTCTAAAATATTCAAAACATTTATAAAGTATTAAGACCAATAAAGATGTATCATTAAATCATGGTCTTAATGTTTGATATGGTCACTTGAAAATGGATTGAGAAAATCATGTGTGATAAGGAAAATTTACAATATGAATTAAAACATTAAAGCTTACTTAAGTTTTTGTCATTTCAAAATATATATGTCAATTTAAAGCTAACAATCTCCCCCTTTTTGATATGACAAAACTTAATGTAAATTTGCTTTGAAAATTCTTTGATAAAATACTCCCCCTCAAATAAAGCAGGATTTTACAAAGCTCCCCCTTAATATAAGCATGGGTTTTGAAAATGAATTTTCAAACTATTTCTCCCCCATTATCTCTCCCCCTTAATATCTCTCCCTTTTAATATCTATCTCTCCCCCTTTTTATTATAGCAAAAAGAAAGAAAAATAATAAAAGATATGCTCCCCCTAAAATCATGGCTATGTGAGAAGAGATAAAAGAATATGCTCCATCCAACAAGAAATAGGTTAGTACATGGGACTCATAACACAAATACATAAGTCAATTGTTCATAAAGAGTATGAAATATTCATGCAAAGAACATGACTTATGATCCTATACCAATTGTTTACAAATAATTTTGCAAGAAGTTCACAATTGGTAATTAATGAAGCAAATTGTGTATAGATATCTACTAAGGTCTATGACTTGCTCATTTCAATCCTATTAAGCACCTAAGTGTATCAATTGTTCTCCAAAGTCCAACTAAGGTGCATGTTAATACATCATGATTATAAGCTAAAATTATATAACATATCATATGCATGTGCTCATAAATCATTTTCAAGAAATATTGTGCTTAGAATTAAGATATATAGCAATTAACTACAAATTCTAGCACACAAGAGTTTTATGCAAAAATATCCTAAGAGAATTCTTCTCTATTTGTCATTTCAAACTAAAGAGCATGAGAAGAATTGTCAATTTAAAGCTCATACCAATTGGCAATTTAGATTTGGCTTACCAATTATTGAAAATATGGTTGCCAATGATACTAATTGTTATTTCAATCTAAATACCAATTGTTACTAATGGTTGACTTAGGCATTTTGCATAAATCCAATATCTATGTGTAGTGTGTTCATGTTAAGAAAATAATTATTCTAAATATGCAAGAACACAATCACACATCATCAAATATGCATATGGATTAATTAAACATAAGCATACTAGCATAAAGTATTAATCCATATTCATATTCACAAAGTTATACCATACGGAAGATTCATAAAATCAAAGTATTCAAGCAAACACATTTTCTTCCATGGTTTCAAGCACACAAATCCTATGCTCATTTTCTAATTCAAGTCCTTAACCAATTATGAGCAAGGAAGGATTCAACATTAGGAATAAATGCATGGATATCAGTCAAGGTTCATTTGTTCAAGTTCTTTACTAATTTGGCCATAAGAAAAATTTAAGTACATGGATGATAAAGTTTCATGCATTTGAACATTTAGGATCCATTTATCATCACACATTGTAGGCCAAGGAAAATTATGACCTTATACCAATTGTTGAATTTACATTTGAAATCAATCCTTAAGGTCAAGTTTTAATTATTCTTCCACTAGATGTATAATTATCATGAAACCTAGTGTGGAGTAGTTGAGTCAAGCTAAGAAACATAATCCTATAAGCATGCTTGACTAAGATGAACAAAAGGAATGAAGAATATTCATTATACACAAGTTCATCAAATTCACAAATCATTGAAATAAATCTCAAAATTATGTTTAAGCATTTATTGAAAATATATTTCAAGATTATTTCAAGGTTCATGAATGTTTTCAACGAGAAAAATGATTTTGCACTTGTGAGTTCAATAAAAATGATATTGATTGTTGAAAGTGATACCATTTGTTGGAAATGATATTAATTGATGAAGCTGAGGCATGATATCAATGAAAAATGAATTTTCATAGTTTAAAGATCATCAAAAAGAAGTTAAAACAATGAATTTTAAGTTGAGAAGAGAGAAAGTATCAAAACAATGAAAAGTTCTTCTCAATTTCGGTTGAAAAAGTGCAGAAAAGCCCTTTCTGGCTTGGGGGGATCAATCCCTATGGGAGGGGGATCGATCCCTTAACTCCAGAATGCAAATTTCCTGCATTCTGCTCAAGGGGGATCGATCCTACTTGTTGAGGGATTGATCCCTCATCCTGTTTCTGCAGTTTTTGACAGAAAATCCAACTTTTGAGGTACCAAAACTTCGTTTTTGAGTGATTTAAGTCCAAGTAAAGGTTTAAACATTTGTAAAACATGATTTTGGACTTGTATGAATGAAAAATATGATTGAAAAACCATTTAACAAAAGATTTTCAATTTTGGAAGAATTTACACAAAAAAATGCATTTTTTGCCTCAAGGGAGGTCATTTTGAGAGTTAAGCATATTTTGACAAAACCAAAGCATTACAAACCACAAATATGCCAAAACAAACTTGTTCACATAGATTTTAAGCACATATAACATCAAATCATCATACTTGTGAACATTATGCCATGATTTCCAACATACAAGTTCTTCATTAATGCACATGACATGGCATTTTGCATATATGACATATTTGGCAATTTGAGGCAAGTAAATACATTATCAACACATAGAAAACTTGCTCAAATGTAGAAATCTAATAATCATTTTAAAATCATAAATCATGCTTTTCATTCAATGCATCAAAAACTATTCATCAAGTACTCAAAAATCATTTATCATGCCTTTTGTTCAATCATTCAACTCACAAAGCATCAAAGATCATCAACAAACCATATCATCAAGGCATAAACAATTTAAATGTAACAAAAATTTTAAGGAGTGAGAATTTAAGCTCACAATACTCCTTTGCTTGAGAGTGCTTTCCATGATGTGTTGGATCCACCATTAGCCATTCTTTGAGAGATTGTTGTCACCTTGCTAAAGATGGATTTCCAAGCTCTTCGTTTTTCTCATTGGCACAAGCAAACTCCATGAGGATGTGTAGAGCATTTGAACTCCATTGTTCCATTGTATTCCCATGCTCTAACACTCCTACAACAAACAAGTTCAAACATGCTTTGGTACCCAAATTTTCTTGGGTCCATGAGAGTTAGTGCAAACAATTTTTGATCCTTTTGGGATCCACTTCAAGCACAATTCATCATTATTTATAGCATGCTTTGGCACCCATATTTTTCTAACTACTCTTCCTCTAAATGTGGTTTTTCTATATGTGCATGCTTGTGAAGAGTGTCCTATTCTATTGCATAATGAGCATTTGAGAGATGTATCATGCACATAATTTTTGCTCACTAGGAAATTCTTTAGATGAGTTTCTTTTTGTATTGCATTATAACCTATCCCATCTTTATCAAAGAAGTCTCTTTGGGTCTCTAACATATGATCTAGCTTTTGTTGACCCATGTAGAACCTAGTAAATGAGTTGTGCAAATTTGTATTCTTTTCATTCAACTCATTTATTTCTAAGTTAGCCTCTTCTAATTTCTTTTGAAATTCTAACTTAGCATTCAATAGCTCATCATTTTCCATTTTTAATTTTGTAATCATTTTCTTGTATTTTGAGTTCATGCATTCAAATTCACTAGCTAACTCATCAAAGGCATTTTGTAAATCGTCATAAGAATGGTCATTACATTCACTAGAGCTAGGTTTCTCCTTTTCATCCTCGATAGTCAAGGAGTTAGTATTTGCTAATTTATCTTTAATGTCTTCTAATTTCTTTTCTAACTCTAATTTCACCTTGGTGAGTTCATCATTCTTTGAGCCCAGATCTTTTATTTTCTCTTCCAACTCAAACTTAGTATTTATCAAAATTTCATTCTCTTTTCTAAATTTATTTAACTTTGTGTTATATTTTGCATGCATCGATTTATATTCATCACTTAGCTCATTAAATGCATCTTGAAGCTCATCAAATGAATATTCTTCTAAAGTTTGCGAGCTAGTCTCAAAATCATCACCTAGAGCCATCTATGATCGTTTTGCTCGATAGAGGTTAGTCTAAATCAATCTCGAGTCCAGGCTCTGATACCAATTGTTGGCTCTATAGGCTATACCGAGAGGGGGTGAATCGGTTCTTAATTAACCTTATGCCCGTTTTTCGATTCTTCTAAGTTCTCTAGCCTATTTGAATGTTTTCTAATTTCTCTAAGCTAGGCAAGCATGCAATTCAAATTCAATACAATAATCACAAATATAATTGCAAATAAGTAAAGAGAGTAAGGATAGAGAAATTTACGCAAGTGATTTATAGAGGTTCGGCAACCTTGCCTATTTCCTTTACCTTAAGACGCTCCCAAGGATTTTCCCCAAATTCACTATCTTTGAATTTGTATTACGCTCCCTCTTTTTCAAGGCTCAAGAGAAACCTCTCTCTTTTTCTAGGCTAAAGAGAAACCTCCCTCTTTTTCTAGGCTCAAGAGAAACCTCCCTCTTTTTCTAAGGCTTAAGAGAAACCTCCCCTTTTTACAAGGATTGAATTGGTTTACAATGTGTAATCAAAGAAGACCTCTAAGTAGGCAAGTGATTACAGAAATTAAGCACAATGAAAACCTATACAAGATTTGTGCTAAGCACTACAAGGAATGAGAGAATGATAGATGATGAAGACTTTGGAGCTCCTGAATTGTTGTTTGAGGCTTGAGGATTGGAGGAATACTTGTTATGGAGTTGCTGAGTAGTTCCTCTTGCTTTCTTTAGCTTCTAAGCCTCTATTTATAGTCCTTAGATGTATTCTAGCCGTTGGGTGGAGCCAAAACTTGAATATGACTATTGTCTCACAAAAACTAGTCGTTACAGGCTATTTTCGGGAAAAAGGATCGATCCCTTCCCATAGGGGATCGATCCCATGCTTCATTCTGAGCCTTGGAGGCATTCTGCCATAAAGGGATCGATCCCTTCCCTTAGGGGATCGATCCCATGCTTCCAGAATGTGTTTTTCTTGCATTTTTGGGTTAAAAATGATAGGGCTTTTGATTTTAATTTAACCCAAAACATTTTGACATTTTTGTGGGAGTTTTTCTTGACTTTCTCTAATGAAAACATGGTCCAAAAATTCATCAAGTGATTTTCTAAAATATTCAAAACATTTATAAAGTATTAAGACCAATAAGGATGTATCATTAAATTATGGTCTTAATGTTTGATATGATCACTTAAAAATGGAAAGAGAAAATCATGTGTGGTAAGGCAAATTTACAATATGAATTAAAACATTAAAGCTTACTTAAGTTTTTGTCATTTCAAAATATATATATATGTCAATTTAAAGCTAACAAACAGTCTTTTCAGTACAGTAGCTTATAAATATCCAAATCACTATATAACAATTCAGTAATTATTTCTATTTTAGAAATAATTTTCAAAGTGTTCTTTCTCGATAACAGTAAATTTTCTTTCAGTTTAGTAAATAGTATTCCGTACAATTAAGTTCGGTAAACAGTAATCAGTAATTTCAATTCAGTAAATCGTAATCAGTAGCTACTAGTTTAGTAAGTAATCAGTAGCTACCAGTTCAGTAAATAGTAATCAGTAGCTTTCAGTTCAGTAAACAGTAATCAATAGCTTTTAGGTCAGTAAACAGTAATCATTAGCTACCAGTCCAATAAACAGTATTTCCCAGTGCAGTACAGTTTAGTAAAACAATATTTTGGTACAGTTCAGTTCAGTAAACAGTAATTCACAATGTAGTACAGTAAAACAGGATTCAGTAAATCCCTTCAGTAAACATAAATCAGTAAGTTGAGACTAGACATCACCCTACATCATATCATGCTATCATCGTCCACTAAGGGACATAGTAATCATCCCTGAAGGGACACAGTAATAGTATACAGTGAGATCTACAGCCATGATCTATAGGGGGTCCTCGGTGTACACTTGCTAGGTGACATTCGGGACCACTGATGACTGGCGGGTCAATCAGCCACGTGACAATAACAGTAACAGTAGTAAGCATGAATCTCAGGGCCTAAGTCTCAAAAATAGTATAAAAACCGTACCACAGCCTTTATGGATCTTATTCAAAATAATTTGAAATATTTCATGTTTATCCATAAGGCTTTCACATTTTCATATATCATCACCTTTATGAAATTTATAAAATAAATAAGACTGGTATTTAGTTCCATAAAGGTATAAAATCATTTCTTCTCCCATTTTAAGGAAATCCCATGAATCAAATCATTTATTTAAGTAATTATTTCCAGAAAGGTATTTATTTCTCATTTCCACATAGCGTAAATTAATGGGTAAATATTCATGTATTAAGTGAGAACATAATAAATATTTATTTTGAATATTTAATATCATATAAAACATAATTAATTTCTCACTTTAATGAAAATATAAAACATGAATATTTAATTTTATAACTTTCTCATAATTTCCAATTTATGAAAAATTGGTGGAAATTATATTCAAAATTTCCCATTTAAATCATTTCATGCATCTAAAATATTTTATAATGTTTTAGAATACTTTTGGAAATTTTTCGATAGCATAACGGCTGCGGATTCCTAACCTCCTGCACACAATTCGCAGTATATAAACCAGCTTATCAACCACAATTTTGCATGTTTTCAAACCAAATCATGCATCCAATATTCTCATAAAATTTAGCTTAAGAAAACATGCAATTCATTATATCACTACAACTCACACACTCCCCCCTTACTAGTCTTATGAAGTCGAGCTTTCCGGTTACTTTTACTGAATTTCGTCGACTTGGGTTGCAAAATAATTTTATCAAAAATTATTAATATTTTTCTTCTTATTGTTAAGCCACTAGTATTCATAAAATGCCGCCACTAATGTCATATTATAAGCACAACCAGTATAAATTATATTGGTGCTAAAACTCAACTTCCTCATTCTAGCCTCTTTTTCGGTTTTAATTTCACCAATCCTTCTCTTTAATTTCTATAATTATTTTCCATCAAAATCCCTAATTTTCAGCACATTTTATGCTTCCAAAATGTCATGGCCGAATCTCCTTAATGGCCACTTTCATTGACTTTCCATCTTTTTCCTCAATTGTTGTTTCCATTTGGTTGTTTCTTGCCTACGTGAGCCACTCTTGCCATATTCTAACAAGATTTAACTAAAAACAACACTATAATCATGCTTCTCATATGAAGAAACATAGAGATTCATCATGTAATATCAAGAAAACCATAAAATCATTGAAACTTACCTTAACCGAAATTCACTCCAAAACAGAACAAGTTTTCTGTTTCAAGTCAACCCCTCTTCTCTTGTTTCTTAGTTGGTTCAAAGAGGAAGGAAAGTTTGATGGTGAAGGTTAAATGATTAGCTATCAAAGGTATGAAAATTTGCTGACTCTTCTTGGATGAACGGAAACTAAAAACAAGACATAAAATGGAACCAACTCATACCTCTCGTAGAACAGCAGAAATCAGTGATGAAGGAAGTATTTTGCTGATGTTTTTGTTTCTTTATTCTTCCATGTATTTAAGACATCCAATAGTAAATGACCACCTAGCTTCTTATCTTTGTATTTCATCATTTTGGTCTTAACATGCATTAAATTGCTGAAGAAACTTGCAGCCAAAGAACGGTTGGAAATGCTTGCTTGGCTGTTTCGATTTTGACCATGTTTACTTCTCTCTTTTTTGTAATTTTCAGCCAATTAAAATTAACTTCATGGTATTTCTATCTTCTCTTCCTTTTTGTATTATTTGTTTTGCATTTTATTCTATGAATTTTATGGTCAAATCCTTTAAATTTCCAACTGTAAAAATCGGTATCAACTCAGCAGCAAGTGACGTGCTGTCCATCCTTCTTGGCTACATATTTCTTGACTTTTCTTTGCCTCTTTTGATAGCTATTTCAGCCAATAAAACTCCACTATATATCCAATTAATAATTCCCTCTTTATCTATTCTTATTTACCTCATCTTTCCACCAAGATTGGTCTCATAAATTTGCTTCCAGCCTCGTATACTAGTAGCCATAAGTGGCGTGGAAGCCAACTCTTCTTTGCTACACAATTTAAGTTTTGTTTCTCCCTTCTTTGTATATTCCATCCAACCAAAATACATCACATGATCAATAAATAATTCCTTTCTCTTATAAATGTATTTATTCCTATTTGATACCACGAAAATAATGCTTCCATTCTAAATTTTTTGATTTCAATTCATATACAATAATTCCATAATTCAAAGTGGAAATTCATACTCAATATTTATTTAATTCCACTAAAACATTTATTTCCATTATCAATCATATACAAATATGGTGTACAGTGTTATAAAATCGGGTCTCACACAATATGGCCACTAGCTACTTTCAGTCACAACACAAGCTTTTTTCTCCCAAATAGGTCCGATGGCAGGACATTCTAGCTGAGTTCTACTTCACCATGGTCTACAAGCTAGGTTGGGCCAACATGGTGGCCGATGCCCTCAATCGCAAGGCCAGAATTGTAGCCATCAGTTGGCTGGAAGGGTCCCTAGTGGTGCACATTAAGAACGATTTTTTAAAGACCCTACGGTCAAAGCATTGATGGAGGAGGCCAAAGAGGGGAAAACCAGACAATTTTAGTTCGATGATGATTTGTTGTACACTTAGGGGAATCACGTTTATGTTCCTCATTACGGGAAGCTACTCAGGGACGTTATGTGGGAGTGTCACGATTCCATGTGGGCGGGTTACCCGGGCACGAACCTCAGCTCGGCACTCATTGAGGACCAATATTACTAGCCTTGGATAAGAGATGACATCGAGGCCTGCATCAAGACTTGTCTTGTGTGCCAGCAAGACAAGGTGGAGTTGAAGATGCCAGCTGATCTGTTGGAGCAACTACCTATTCCAAAGCACCCATCTCGCACGAATCCTGCCTATCTCGCACGAATCTGTAAGCTGCTGGGCACTCCCCTTGGGACTTGGTCTTTGCTATCTCCAAAGGTGTAGTTGGTTGATGTCCAAGAACCAACTCCGTCAGACTCAAACCTGTGGAAGATGATTTATGCATGTTATAGCAAAACTGTGCCGAATCAAGCAAACTTATCCAATTCTTCTGGCTAGCAGTCACATAATGTCTCAAATACTCCTCTACTAATGCATTAATTCGCTCTGTCTAGCCATCTGTCTGTAGATGATTAGCCGTAGAGAACTTCAACTCCGAACCTATCAACTTAAAAAGATAAGTCCAAAACTTCCCTATAAACTGAGCATCTCGATCACTCACTATGTCCTTGGGTAAACCAAAGATCTTTACCACATGCTTTAGGAACAACTCTGTAGCTTCATGAGCGGTACATGCATGTGGGGGCTGCAATGAAGACAGCATACTTCGAAAAGCGATCGACCACTACCATCACAGACCTCATCTTGTTCACCTTCGGAAACTCAGTGATAAAGTCCATCGACACCGACTCCCAAGCTCTCTCAAGGATAGGTAGTGGTTGAAGCAATCCCGCTCGCTTCTTCCTCTCGGTCTTGTTTATCTGACAAATATGGCACGTACGAACATATAACTCGATGTCCTCCTCCATTTTTGGCCAGAAATATGTTCTCGACAACAATGCCAACATCCTCTCAACTCCAGGATGTCCTACCCACTGAGGGTCATGGGTTTCTCTTAGCAACTCCTTTATAAGTCCCCAGCTTGCTAGAACATAGATTCTGTTGCCTCTGGCATACAGCAAGTCCCCCTCGAGCCAATAACTACGAACATTGCCCCGTTTCACGTCCTCCCTGAGCTATTCATAAGTCTTATCTGCTGATGCCTACTGCCTTATCCTGTTAATCAGGTTAGTCTTAACAGTGGATAATGAAGCAACATATGACTGGACTACCTTGCGACTCAATGCATCAGCCACCTAGTTCTCCTTTCCTGGTCTATGTACCCAAATAAAGTCGAACTTAGCCAGAAACTCCTGCCAACGTGCCTGCTTTGGGCTCAGCTTCTTCTGCGTCTTGAAATAAGTGTTGGCCACATTATCTGTCACTACCATAAACTTCGTCCCCAAAAGATAATGCTTCCACACCTCTAAACAATGCACCATAGCAGTAATCTCCTTCTTATGGGCCGAATATCACTGCTCCGCGTCCTTAAGCTTGCGGCTCTCGTAAGCAATAGGGTGCCCTTCTTGGACTAGCACACCCCCAATGGCTCTATCTGATGCGTCTGTGTGAACTTCAAAAGGCAAACTAAAGTTTGGCAGTCTCAACACTGGCTCGGACGTCACTGCTCTCTTGATATCATGAAAAGCCCGCTCACAATCATCAGACCATACCCACTTTTTGTCCTTCTTTAGTAGATCTGTCAAAAGACTCACCATCTTACTGTAACCCTTGCTGAACCGTCTGTAATAGTTGGCTAGTCCTAAGAATGACCATAACTTTGGGACCCTAATAGGGGCCTGCCACTCAAGAATGGTTTAGATCTTCCTCTCATCCATGTGGATTTGCCCACTACTGACTTTATGACCCAAAAACATGATTTTTTGCTGGCAAAACTCACACTTCTCCTTTTTCACAAATAAGGAGTGCTTCTTCAAAGCCTTGAACACCCACTTAAGGTGCTGCACATGTTCTGCTAGCGTCTGGTTATACACCACAATGTCATCTAGGTAGACTACCACGAAGTGGTCCAAGTACTCATAAAGTACATCATTCATCAAGTTGCAAAATGTAGCAGGTGCGTTAGTTAAACCAAATGGCATAACCAAAAATTCAAATGAACCATACCTCGTCACACAAGCCGTCTTTGATTCATCACCCTCAGCAATCCTCACTTGCCAGTAACCCGATCTCAAGTCTAATTTTGTAAAGTACGTCGCTTTAGACAACCGGTCAAACAAATCAGTTACGAACAAGATACTTGTTCTTGACTGTGACCTTGTTTAGGGCTCTATAGTTAACATACATCTGTAGTGTGCCATCTTGTTTCCTTTGGAACAACACTGGGGCTCCATATGGTGCCTTCGATGGTTGGATATATCTTACTTCCAACAACTCACCAAGCTGCTTTCTCAACTCAGTTAACTCCAAAGGACCCATCCTGTAAGGTGCTTGAGTAGGCAGTTTAACTCCCAGTTCCAACTCAATCTTATGATCCACAGTACGCCTAGGTGGTAGCGCATTAGGTAATTCAAGGGGCATCACATCACTATACTCGTTCAGCACCGCCGCTATCTCATCAGGCACCTCAATAACCTTTTCTGGTTTCACCTTAACTAAGGCATCTTATAAGGTTGTCTCCCCCTTCTTTAATCCATTGTTCACCTATGAAGCTGACTGCATCAATGGCTTTGCAGCACTTTGTCCCCTTTCCGTAGGAACAAAACTTGGACATGCTTCGTCAGAGATCATCAATCCTCCCAGATGAGGAATAAAAAATGCCTTTGCTTGCACAAAGAATTCAATGCCCATGATTAGATCAAAATCATCAATAGGTAAAGCTAGGAACTTACAATCTTGGTGCCATGTCCCAATCTTCACCGATGCGATAGCCATCCCTTGGATATCCTGGACCTTTGAATTGACTGTCTTAACCTGATTACTGGTCCTCGTGACCTTCAGGTCAAGATGCTCAACCATGCTCATTGAGACAAAGTTGTTGGTTGCACCCATATCAAGCATCACTCGAATCGGTCTTCCATTCACCTCAGTCCCTTCTGAGGAGTTCGTGGCTCCGCCCTGATAGCGTTGAGCAACTGTATAGGGGCAACTCATGGACAGTCCTCCTCACCATCGTCCTCGCGCATGAAGGTCGTTAGCTTAGACCTCTTAGGGCAATCTCGTATCTTATGATTCCCATTGCATAAGAAACAACTCCAATCTCCCTTGCCTTGGGGTGGATCCGGTCCCTTCTGCTTAGAAGATTCAGCCTTGTCCTTGTTTTTACGATTTTTGTTCCAATCCTTCTTGCCTTTTCCCTTGTTGCCATCAGGATTGTTCTTCTTCTTTTCACTAGTACATGTTGAAGAAGAAACAAGTTTGTAATCCACCAAATCGTCTACAGTCGCAATTGCCTGAGGCAGATCCTTGACATTCTGCCTTCGTAATTCAATCTGAGCCCATGGCTAAAGTCCTGAGAAAAAGTTAAACAACTTATCCTCCTCTGACATATTCTTCACGTCCAACATCAAAGAGCTAAACTCCTTGACATAGTCTCGCACAGAATCCGTGTGCTTCAACTTCTTGAGTGCCTCTCTTACGACCCATGCCACATTTAACGAAAGAAATTGGTCCTTCAATTCCTTCTTCAGTGCATCCCACGTCTCGATCCTCAGTCGACCAGCATTATCAACATCGGCTAGTCTGCCTCACCACCATAGCTTAGCATCACTAGTGAGGTACATGCTAGTGATAGTCATTCGATCCTGCTCTAGTATCCCGGCAGCCTTAAAGTATTGCTCCATGTCCCGCAAGAAATTCTCAAGCCCCTTCGCATGGTGAACTCTAGTGAACTCCTTAGGTTCAGGCACCTTGATCCTCTTCTTGGGATAGCCACTATCACCCCCTTTGCCACTACTAGAAGCCTCTGTTTGCTCTGATACCAAATTGTCACAGGGTCATTCCCCCCTAGAACTGTTTCCCAGTGATGGCCTAAGTTCTCTGCAACTTAGTATAGCCAAACTTCACACACCTAGCCCAGACAAAGGCTAGCACGCAACGATACGTCACTCCTGAGCAAATAAGAAAGCCAACACAAGCAATAGCCAAATAAAGAGAGTAGGAAGAGAATAAGAACACTCAAACTTTACAAGGGAAACTCCCTCAACCTTTCTATTAAGCCGAAATAGAAGGAATACAACTAGTAGAGAACACTTACACTGTAACATCTTGAATTCATAGTATAATATAATATTTACTTATAAAATCACACATTTTCACCGGTTGGGCTGTCTGTGATGCTTAACCATCCGTTAATCACTTTAGTAAAATTAGTACTCTTATTCATCATACCAATATGGAAGTATGCATTGTTACATTATTTCCTTAAGATATATATATATATACATTCCCTTCTACTCAAAGTAGTACTGTACAAATTCACTGAATATATAAAAGAAAATCGTATACCTTCGATATCGAAAATCTGCTGATTCTAGCAGTCGATAATCTCTGGAAGGTAATTCTCTTAATCCAAGATCAACAACCTGTGGAGTGGAAAATAAGGGGTGAGCAACGATGTGCTCAGTAAGGAAGGTGTATGCTGCTTTATAAAATAAAAACTATATCTCACAGAACGTTTATTTTCCCTAACAGCATACCCAGTAGGAAAACAGTGGATATAGTAAACAGTCTTTAATATTCAAATCATTTGCTAAACAATTTACGATATAATATAGTAAACAGTAAACAGGATTAAGTAAATTCTTTCAGTAAACAGAAATCAATAAGTTGAGACTAGGCATCACCCTACAATTAAATCATGCTATCATCGTTCCCAAAGGAATGCATCGTTTCCGAAGAAACATAGTAATCATCCCCACAGGGATACAATAGATCTATGACCACAATCTATAGGTGGTCCTCGGGTACACTTGCCAGGTGACCTTGAGACCTCTGATGACTTGGCGGGTCAATCAGCCTCGTGAATAGTAATGCATGAAACTCGGGGCCTAAAGTCTCAAAATCACTTTATATCTCATGAAGAATCTTTAAGAAATATTTCACATATTTCATCATTTTCTCAAAATGATTGTTTTCCAAAAAGGCATTATTTTTTCTGTTTACAAAACACAGTAAAAACAGACCGAAATCTCACCATTTTACGCGTGAGAAAAACACGAGTTAAACTGACTCGCCCATGGTCAGCTCGCCCATTATGGCTTGCCCATCGCAGTGGATTGAGCTCACATGTTTTTATTTGCCCATGTAGCGAACTAACATCGCCCACTTTGGTTATCAAATCGAGCTGAACTGGGGGTCACCCACAAAATAGTTTAGGGTTGCTTATAAGATTATTAGGGATCCCCCATAAGCACTTTTAAAAATCAAGGGGTCGCCCACTTTTGACTTGCCCGAAATATCACAAAGGAGTCACCTAACTTTGCCTCGCCCAAAAAACAACATAGGGGTCGGCTATATAGCTCGCCCAAATCATGGTTTGTGAAAACAGTTTATCAAACCAATGCATGTTTCAAATCAAATCATTTTCTCAATATTTCCATAAAATTTAACTCCACAGAACATGCATTCACTTCACATACTACTCCCTTACCTGGTCTTACGAAACCGTGCTTCCCGGTTACGTCTACCGAAATCGTACTTCTCAGCTGCAAAATAATTGTATCAACTCATTAGCTTAATTATCCTTGTATCTTTAAGCTATGATTCATATCAAACTATAAGTAAGTCCCACGGCTAAAATGGCTATTCTTCATGCCATTCTTTCTTACTTTATAACTCTAAAGTGAGATCCTCGCCTACTTGGATAAGTACTTTCAACTTGGCGAGTTCTTTATTTCTTACTCGTCTTATTGGCAATCACTAACGTTCCACTTGGGCGATCACAATAGTCGCTATTCTCGCCCTTTTGGGCGATCATACCTCAGTCCATTTAGGCGATCCTATGCCCTCACCTATTCTCGCTCTTTTGGCGATCATCAAGTCCATACATTTTGGGCGATCATAAGCCCTCGCCCATTCGGGCGATCATTCTGATTTTTCAAAAAGTTGGCGAACATGTATATTGTCGATTCATGCATTTCATTAAGCTCGCCTTATCCTTTAGGTGAGTATCCTAATTTCTTTGCTCGCCTATTTGGCGAGCAGTTGGATAATCACGTTCACCCATCGTGTTTCATCTACTCACGTTACATATGCATAACACAACAGTTTATGTTCAGCCATTAAGGTCCCCAACCAGTAAGAAATTCAGCCATGTTAACTTGCTACATACTTTCATGCCAAGTAATATAGCTACACATCTCCTACTTAGCATATCATCATTATAAACCAAGGATTAAATACATACAACGTTGGCTGGAAATTCCTTTACCTTTGTTTAATCGAACCAGCACAGCTCAAAGTTGTTGTTGTTTCCTCCCTCGTCAGTCTTTCATTTCTTGGTTTCTTGGATGGTTTGAGGGTGAAGGAAAGATGTATAAAGGAGTGTTAAGTGATTTGATAGCAAGAAGGTGAAATCTTGCAACTTAAACGTGAGATAGGCGGCAAAACAAAGCAGAATTTAATAGCAACAGCATTGGGCATGAAGAGGAAATATGTTAGAGTTCTTGGTTTCACTTAGTATGATATATATATATATATATATTCTATCATTAAAGCCTCGTAGCTTCTTATAATTTTCTTCTTCATTACGCTGTCTGATGGTTCATTAAATGGTGAAGAAAATAGCAGCCGAAAGGTAAGTGGCGGGGTACACATTTTTCTGCTCCAATTAAATGACGAAGAAAACCGCAGCTAACAAGAACGGCGTGCAGTGATTTTGTCCATCCCATTTTTCTTGACTTATTTACACCTTTGTCTTATTCCTTGTCCAATTAAAACACATCTCATATTGACTTAACATTTCTCTCTTCTCATTTCGTCCAACACAGCCGACTTTCTCTCAAATCAAAAGTGGCGTGTAACAGCAATTTTCTGTTGCCCATTGACTTATTCTTCATCCCTTTTTACATACATCTCCACCAAATGAAAATAATTTACAATTATGGTGTACAGTGTAATAAATTTGAGTCTCACATTACACCCCACCTTAAGAAATTTGGTCCTCCAAGTTTAACCCGGACCTGTCACTGGAAGAGCTCCGGATATTTTTCACCCATAAGGCTCTCCATCTCTCAAGTAGCCTCCTCCTCGTTATGATACTGCCAGAGCACTTTAACCAAAGGAATCGTCTTAGATCGCAATACCTTATCCTTCCCATCCAGGATCCGTACCGGTTTCTCAACGTAACTCATGTCCTCTCTGATCTCTAATGGCTCATGTCGTATCACATGAGAAGGATTTGGATGGTACTTTCTCAACATCGACACATGGAATACGTTATGCACTCCTGAAAACTCTGGTGGCAGTGCTAACCGATATGCCACATCTCCCACGTGATCTAAGATCTCATACGGGCCAATGTATCGGGGGCTCAACTTTCCTCTCTTCCCGAATCTCATTATACCTTTGGACTGTGAGACTTTTAAGAATATATAATCACCCGCTACAAACTCTAATGGTCGGCATTTAACATCTGCATAACTCTTCTGCCGACTCTGAGCCGTTTTGAGCCTCTCACAAATCATCTGTACATCACAGGAAGCCTGTTCGACCAAATCGGGAGCTAACAGTTTATGGTCTTCCACTTCTTCCTATGCTATCGGGGATCTGCATCGTTTGTCATATAGGGCCTCATAAGGTGCCATACTGATACTTGTATGAAAGCTATTATTATAAGCAAACTCTGCCAGGGGTAAGTGATCATCCCATGAGCCTCTAAAATCCAGTGCACACGCTCTCAACATATCCTCGAGCGTCTGTATCGTACGCTTGGACTGTCCATCAGCCTGTGGATGAAAAGTGATGCTAAAATTCAACTGAGATCCCATAGCCTTCTGAAATCTTTCCCAAAAATGAGATGTGAAGCGGGAATCCCTATCAGAAGTAATACTCACTAGAACACCGTGTAACCTCACTATCTCCCTGACATATAACTCGGCTAAGGCACTAGCTGAATCTGTAGATCTCATGGCCAAGAAATGAGCAGACTTAGTCAATCTATCTACGATTACCCAAATAGCATCATAACCCTTCCGGGTCCACGGTAAACCTATAACAAAATCCATAGTCACATGCTCCCATTTCCACGTAGGAATTGATAATGGTCGAAGCATACCTGCAGGCTTTTGATGCTCAATCTTAATCTACTGGCATGTCAGACATCTAGCAACAAAATCAGTGATGTCCTTCTTCATCTTAAGCCACCAATATACTCTCCGGAGATTCTGGTACATCTTAGTACTACCCGGATGTATTGTATATCTAGAGGTATGAGCCTCTGATAAAATCAAATCTCGAATCTGCTGATCTCTGGGAACACCTATTCTACCTCTAAACCTCAGTATTCCATCGGTGCCAATCTCAAAATCTGACACAACTCCCATCTGAATCTGACTGGCTACCCCGACGTAATAATCATCACTCCTCTGAGCTTCCCTAATATGATCCATCAAATCCGGCTCTATCCGAAAACTAGTCGTAAATCCATACTGGTCAGAGGAAATAACTGTCAAGCTGAGGCTAGAGAACTGTTCTATCAAATCATGTTCCCAGTTCATCATGTAAGATACCATGCCAACAAGATTACGGCTCAGTGCATCTGCTACTACATTAGCTTTACTCGGGTGATACAAAATCTCACAATCATAGTCCTTTAACAATTCCATCCACCGTCGCTGCCTCAAGTTCAACTCTCGTTGCGAGAATATATACTTCAGACTGTTATGGTCTGTATATATCTAAAATTTCTCCCCGTACAAGTAATGCCGCCATACCTTCAGTGCAAACACTACTACGGCTAGCTCCAAGTCATGTGTCGGGTAATTCCTCTCATGATCCTTTAACTGCCGAGAACCATAGGCTATAACCCGGCCATGTTGCATAAGCACACACCTTAAACCTTGAGCGGACGCATTAGTATACACCATAAATCCACATGATCCGCTGGGAAGGGCTAATACGAGGGGCAGTTGTCAATCTACGCTTAAGCTCAAGAAAACTATGCTCACAAGTGTCATTCCACTCAAACTTCACATCCTTACGTGTGAGTCGTGTCAATGGAGCAGCAAGTTTGGAAAATTCCTCCACGAACCTGCGATAATATCCGGCAAGACCCAAGAAACTCCGTATCTTAGTAACGGTGTTAGGCCTTTCCCACTGTACAATGGCCTCTATCTTGGACGGGTCAACTAACACCCCGTCCTTTGACACTATGTGTCAAAAAAAGATTATATGGTCAGGCCAGAAATCACACTTACTGAATTTTGCATGCAACCTCTGGTCTCTGAGGGTCTGTAATACCACATACATATGCTGCTAATGCTCCTCTGGAGTCTTAGAATAAATCAGAATGTAATCTATAAATACTATGACAAACTTATCCAAAAATGGATGGAACACCTCATTCATTAAACTCATAAAAGCTGCAGGGGCATTTGTCAACCCAAAAGGCATCACTAAGAACTCATAGTGACCATAGCGAGTCCGAAATGCTGTCTTATGCACATCCGACTCCTTAATCTTCAACTGGTGATAGCTTAATCGGAGATCTATCTTGGAAAATACCTATGCACCCCCGAGCTGGTTAAACAGGTCATCGATCCTAGGTAGTGGATACTTATTCTTAATGGTAGCCGATTCAACATCCGGTAATCTATACACAACCAGAGACTACCATCCTTCTTCCGAACAAATAATACTGGAGCTCCCCACGGTGACACACTCGGACGTATAAATCCCTTATCTAATAACTCTTAGAGCTGTTTCTTAAGCTCATCTAACTCAGTCAGTGCCATCCGATATGGGGGTCGAGAAATCGGCTCCGTACCGGGTACCAACTCGATCATAAACTCCGTCTCCCGATCCGGTGGTAACCCTGGTAAATCCTCTGAAAATACATCCGAAAAGTCCTTGACCATAGGAATCTCTTGAATCTCTGGATGTTTCCTCTCTACATCCTCCACACTAGCAATATATCCTTCAAAAACATTCATACACAACCACAATTTCAGTACACATGTCATTTCACAAACATATATTCACATACTTTTTATTAATTTACAATAACTTTACAATGTACTTTTTGGGATGACAGAATGTAATAAACTTAGTATTACAATCCAAACTGACATGGTTCGCAGCTAACCAATCCATACCCAAAATGATATCAAAATCATATATATTCAACAAAATTAGGTTAGCTGTCATAACCTTCACTCCTATAGTCAATTTACAATTCCAATATACAATATCTGTCCTTTGGAAATCTTTAAAAGGAGTATTCACTTGCAAAGTATACCCTAACAACTCCGGCTCTACTGGGGTCCTGTTAGCACATATAGGCGATAAAAACAAATGGGTAGAACTCGGATCAATTAAGGCAATTACGGGAATATCAAAGAGATAAACTTTACCTTTAATCACATCAATAGAGGCATTGGCAATCTCCTGATCCATCACGTACACTCGACCTTGAGTCACAACCTTCTTACCCTTCTCTGCAGCTATCGCCTGCCTAGGCTGTGAGGGTATCGCCTTCTCCGGCTCACTCGGAGTTGCCGGTGCCGCTATCTGAGGTAGTGTAGGAGGAATAGTAAAAATAGCTAATTCTCTGAGCATCGGGCAATTCCTGATAAAGTGCCCCGTCTGTCCACATCTAAAACATGCCTTAGACATCAAAGGACAAGGGCATGACCCATGTGACCTTCCACAATGTCTACATAAAGTCGCAACACTTCTCCGAGTAGTAGTAAGGCCACTAGCAGGGGTAGAAACTGCTGATCTAGTGAATCGTCCCTCGAAAATCTGTATGTCCGAAAATCTAGTTCTCTTAGGCTGCTCCCTACTATATCTATTCTCCAAAAGTCTCTTACCCTTATCTTTACCTTTACTCTTGCTCTTACGACCAGCCTCTATATGGCACTGCTCAAAATCCCTCTCACATAGTTGAGCCCGTCGTACTACCTCATCATAGGTCAAGATATCAAATAGGGCTAGCTTCGATCTGATGGAGGATCTCAAACCAGCCTTAAATCTCTCGATCTTATGTCTCTAATTAACACTGGTCTGTGAATCAAATCGGCTCAAGGTGGTAAACTTAGCCTTATACTCGTCCATTGTCATACTTCCCTGAGTTAAATCCATAAACTCTTACTGTAGTTTCTGCTGGGCAGTGTCAAGGATATACCTTCGTCTAAAGGCATCTACAAAAATCTCCCAAGTAATATCTTGATGCTGGGAGAACAATACTATCTGAGTAGCCTTCCAACAGTGCTCCACATCATCTGTCAACTGGAACACTGTTAGACCTGCCTTCTTGGTCTCCGTACACCTCATAATCCTTAGTAACTTCTCTATAGCAATAACCCATTGCTCCGCCGCCAACGGATCCCTAGCACCTTTAAACTTAGGTGGATCCAACTTCCAAAATGATCGTACCAAAGTGACATCACAATACGACTCCACATCTCTAGGCGGCTGAATCAATGGTTGTGGTGGAGCTACCTGTGGCTGAGGTGCCGGTGGTGGAGTAGGCTGAGGCTCGGGTACAACTGGTGCCGACTGTGGCGGTGCTGGCGCCACTACGGGAGCTGCTGGTCACTCCCTCTCCGCCCTATTCGCAGCTTTATCTGCTTGATACATAGCCATGAAATCGACTACTAGCCTCTCCACCCAGCTCACGCTAGCATCAGTGCTCTCTGGTTGTAGAGGACGTGCTGGTCTTGGGGTGGGTTTCGGTCTCTGCGGCTTCGAAATTTGTACCGCCCTACCTCGGCCTCGGCCTCTGCCTCTAACTGAGCATGTCACCCTTCTTCCACTCATATCTATACCACAGAGATCATTTAATTCACTTATCATTAATATTTCTATTATACATTCAGATTGTACAGTACTACAGAGAATGTTTACTATTCACTTTTCGCTTTAAGCATCACTAGACATCTGACCAACCCACTCTTATACCATTAAATTTGTAACATCCTGAATCCACAGTATAATATAATATTTACTTATAAAATCACACATTTTCACCGGTTGGGCTGTCTGTGATGCTTAACCATCTGTTAATCACTTTAGTAAAATTAGTACTCTTATTCATCGTACCAATATGGAAGTATGCATTGTTACATTATTTCCTTAAGATATATATATATATATACATTCCCTTCTACTCAAAGTAGTACTGTACAAATTCACTGAATATATAAAAAAATATCATATAACGTCGATATCGAAAATCTGCTTATTCTAGCAGTCGATAACCTCTAGAAGGTAATTCTCTTAATCCAAGATCAACAACCAGTGGAGTGGAAAATAAGGAGTGAGCGATGACGTGCTCAGTAAGGAAGGTGTATGCTGCTTTATAAAATAAAAACTATATCTCATAGAACGTTTATTTTCCCTAACAGCATACCCAGTAGGAAAACAGTGGATATAGTAAAAAGTCTTTAATATTCAAATCATTCGCTAAACAATTTACGATATAATATAGTAAACAGTAAACAGGATTCAGTAAATTCTTTCAGTAAACAAAAATCAATAAGTTGAGACTAGGCATCACCCTACAATTAAATCATGCTATCATCGTTCCCAAAGGAACGCATCGTTTCTGAAGAAACATAGTAATCATCCACACAGGGATACAGTAGATCTATGGCTACAATCTATAGGTGGTCCTCGGGTACACTTGCCAGGTGACCTCGAGACCTCTGATGACTTGGCAGGTCAATCAGCCTCGTGAATAGTAATGCATGAAACTCGGGGCCTAAAGTCTCAAAATCACTTATATCTCATGAAGAACCTTTAAGGAATATTTCACATATTTCATCATTTTCTCAAAATGATTGTTTTCCAAAAAGGCATTATATTTTCTGTTTACAAAACACAATAAAAACATATCGAAATCTCACCATTTTACGCGTGAGAAAAACACAAGTTAAACCGACTTGCCCATGGTCAGCTCGCCCATTATGGCTTGCCCATCGCAGTAGATTGAGCTCGCTTGTTTTTATTCGTCCATGTGGCGAACTAACATCACCCACTTTGGTTCTCAAACCGAGCTGAACTGGGGGTCACCCACAAAATAGCTTAGGGTTGCTCATAAGATTATTAGGGATCGCCCATAAGCACTTATCTTTAAAAATCAAGGGGTCACCCACTTTTTGCTCGGCTGAAATATCACAAAGGGGTCGGCTATCTTTGGCTCGCCCGGATTTTATTAAAAACAGGAGTCGCCTTTCTTTGGCTCGCCCAGAAAACAACATAGGGGTCGGCTATATAGCTCGCCCAAATCATGGTCTGTGAAAACAGTTTATCAAACCAATGCATGTTTCAAATCAAATCATTTTCTCAATATTTCCATAAAATTTAACTCCATATAACATGCATTCACTTCACATACTACTCCCTTACCTGGTCTTACGAAACGGTGCTTCCCAGTTACGTCTACCGAAATCGTACTTCTCAGCTGCAAAATAATTGTATCAACTCAGCTTAATTATCCTTGTATCTTTAAGCTATGATTCATATCAAACTATAAGTAAGTCCCACAGCTAAAATGACTATTCTTCATGCCATTCTTTCTTACTTCATAACTCTAAAGTGAGATCCTCGCCTACTTGGATAAGTACTTTCAACTTGGCGAGTTCTTTATTTCCTACTCGCCTCATTGGCGATCACTAACGTTCAACATGAGCGATCACAATAGTCGCCATTCTCATACCTCGGTCCATTTAGGCGATCCTATGCCCTCACCTATTCTCGCTCTTTTGGAGATCATCAAGTCCATACATTTTGGGCGATCATAAGCCCTCGCCCATTCGGGCGATCATTTTGATTTTTCAAAAAGTTGGCGAACATGTATATCGTCGATTCATGCATTACATTAAGCTCGCCTCATCCTTTATAGACCTGCTTATTGGGCCGGGTTGGCCCGACCCGGTTCGCAACCGGATCGGGTCAATCCGGCCCAAAATCCGAACCGGTATTGTACCGGTTCAGAACCGGCCCGGCCAGGTATGTTACCGGGCTGGGCCGGTTTTAGTTTATTAAAACCGGGCCCGGTAAGGGCCCAGCCCGTTAAGAACCGGGCCCGTTAAGGGCCCGGTTCATAACCGGACCGGTTCGAACCGGTTCGGTTAACAAAAAAAAAAACAAAAACTGCAGTTGCACTGCAGTGCAACTGCAGCATGCAAACTCGCAGAGGCTTGCCTCTGCGAGTCTGCTTTTTGATGGGCAACGGCCAACTCAATCTTTCTTTTCTTTTTTTTATTTTTTATTTTTTTTATTTTAATTAAATTAAAAAAAATAAAAAGAGGCTTGGCTGCCACTGCGCAGACTCTTGCAGTTGCACTACAGTAGTGCAGTGCAACTGCAATATGCAGAGCAGAGGCTTGCCTCTGCTCTGTGTTTGATCCCATCAATCCTTTTTTTTATTTTTTTTATTTTTTTATTCTAATTTTTTTCCTATAAATACATCTATAATCTTCTATTTTCATTTACATTTCTTCTATATTTTCTCTCAAATCTACTATCTATATTCATCTACTCTTATTCTCTTCACTCACATACTCTCTCAATATTCACTCAAACTCTCTCAAATTCACTTAAATTCCCTTATTCCAAATTTATAATATCATCATTTCCTTTCTAAATTTCATTTTTCTTTTTATTTTATAATTTTACAAATTTTACTTTAATTTTCAAATTCTAATATATTATATATATTCCTTATTCCAAATTTATAATATCATCATTTTCTTTATAAATTTCATTTTTCTTTTTATTTTATAATTTTGCAAATTTTACTTTTAATTTTCAAGTTTCAATTTTCAAATTCCAATATATTATATATATCATACATCTATTTTTTTAATTTTTAACATATATTTATTTTCAAAAAAAATATAAAAATGTCAAATTTCTTTCGTCGTTCATGCTCTGTTTCTCGACCTTTTGGTTCCATTGAAATTCCTAATTTGGGTGACGAATCATTTAATGAAATCGAACCCGATATTCATCCGGAGGAGGAGCTTCCTTTGGCGGCGCCATTGGTTGGTCGTGGTCAACGTGGAGGTCATGCTCAAACACAATCATCAGCTGCCACCACTGCTGCTACATCATCAAGGCCGAAGTTTAGTCGAAAAAAACGAGCAAGGTATGGGAGTATTTCGATATTGTAGCAAAAGAAGGTGAGACGAATAAATATTGTGCTATCTGTAAATAGTGCCAAGGCGTTTACTCTTATAAGTCCGGTGGAGGTGCTGGCGGTACAGGTACGTATAAAAGACATTTAATTACTGCACATAAAATTAATCCTGATGCCGAAGAAGATGAAATTTTAGAAGGTAAACAATCTCAAATTAATACACGTGATGGTGGAAAAAATTTTATTTTTGATAATGTTCAAGCTAGACGTGGTTTAGTTAGATTTGTAATTAGGACTGAACAACCATTCACAATTTGTGAAAAATCAGGATATTTAGAATTTGTTTGTAACTATTTATAACCCGCATATAAATCTATTTCTAGACATACATTAAAAAGAGATTGCATGGATATGTTTAAAGAATATAGACAAGCTTTAATTGATAAACTTAGTAATATTTCATCTAGGGTTAGTTTAACTAGTGATATATGGACTAGTACTAATGGTATAAGTTATCTTGTTATAACTTGTCATTGGATAGATGAAGATTGGTCCATGCAAAAACGAATTTTATCTTTAGATGTAATAGAAGAAGCACATAATTCATATACTATTCATAAATATATTACTAAAGTTTGTAAATTATATGGACTAGAAAATAATAAAGTTTTTGCTATTACTTTTGATAATGCTTCGAGTAATACTGCAGCTATTCCTAATTTAATTAAAAGTTTAAACCCTGTTATGCAAGGCATATTTTTTCATGCAAGATGTGCATGTCATATTATAAATTTATGTGTTCAAAGTGGTTTTAGTTCTAGTGGTACTGGTACTGGCATAGGTCCAATTGATAAAATTAAAATTTTAGCAAAATGGATTCGCACACCAAGTAATAAACGTGAATGGAAGCAAATTTGTATAACAAATAATATACCTGTTAAAGCATTTCCACTTCCCGTGGAAACAAGATGGAATTCACTTCATCGTTTGCTTTCTTCTATTTTGCCTTATAAAGAACTTGTTACTCCTTTTTATAACAATTATACAAATAGCACACAATTAGTACTTTTTGAAGATGATTGGACTTTTATTGAATATTGTGTTGATTTATTATCTACTTTTAAAGATGCAACTGAAAGATTTTCAACTCAAATTTATCCAACTACGCCGTATTTTGTTCCTATTATCTACACAATGTTTGATAAATTTGTAAAATTTAGGAATCATGAAACTTTAAGTTCTTTTGTATATGATATGGAGGAAAAATTTAAAAAATATTGGGAAATAATTCCTCCTATTTATTGTATTGCAACTTTACTAGATCCTAGTCAAGGTGAAGTAAATATAAAAAAATTTTTTGATTGTTATAAAGAATTTCTTGGTCTTGATTCTATTGAGGATCAAAAGTCCTCAATTAACAATCTTTTTCGAGAATTGTTTAATGTTTATGAAACAGAAAGGGAGCAATTAAACTTTAATCGAGAAGAAGAAGATTCATACGAAGAAACCGAAAGTAGCAAAAAGGAAAAGGAATTTTAAACGCAATTAAGGAAGCAGCAAAGAAAAGAATGAAGCTAAAAGGAAAAGCGAGTGGATCGGAATCGGGATCGGGATCAACAACTCGACGAAGTTCTAGCTTCAAAGAGCTAGGATTTTTCTTAAGTCAAGATTTTTCTGTAGATGATAACTTTGATCTTCTCCAATGGTGGAAAGAAAACCAAAAACAATTTCCAGTTTTAGCTTCTATGGCCCGAGATGTTTTTGCGGTGCAAGTTTCTTCTGTTGCTTCGGAATCCGCATTCTCGACGTGTGGAAGAATTATTGGAGACCATCGAACCACTCTTAATCCGGATTCATTGTGCATGTTAACATGCCTTAAAGATTGGTTTGATGCGGAATCGCGCAATGTCGAACTTGGAATGGCCAATGAATTTGCTGATAATAATTCAGAAGAGGAGGAAGAAATTTCTAAGGCAATCCGTATAAATTATGAAGAGTAGAGAATAATCTTTTTTTTGTAAATTGTATGTAAAATTGTAAATAAGTTTAGTCATAGTGAATATTTTTATGGACTACGGTCCCGTGGTTTTTACCCTTCTAACTTTTGAAGGGGTTTTCCACGTAAAAAATCTTTGGTCTCCTACTCTCTGCTTTTTTTCCTTTGTTGTTGTTGTTATTATTATTATTATTATTATTATTATTATTATTATTATTATTATTATTATTATTATTATTATTATTATTATTATTATTATTACATACCAAATTAATTAATGTTATACTTATCTATGTTTAAAATAAATAAATATTTAAAATACAAAATGAATTAATATTTTAAAAACATATTAAATAAATGAATAAATAAATAAATAAATGAATAAATATTAAGTAAATGATATTTCAAATATAATAAATTATTTTAAATGCAAAATGAATATAATAAATGAATATAAATAAAGATATGCAAAATGAATATAATAATAATATTCATAATATCATTATTTGTATTTTGAATCAAATATCATTTTATCATAATATTATATTCATAATATAACTTTAATTTATTATAACAATAATTTTATTAGATAATTTTATAATAGTTTATTTTTACATTATTGTTACATTAATTAAATAAATTATAATATAACTTTATAATAAATTATTGTTAAATTAAACTATTAACATTATTTATTATAAAAATAAATTTATTAGATTAAATCATTAAAATATATTAATATATATTAAAATAAATTAATATAAATATTTAGAAATAAAAAGTCTAAAAAGCAAAAAAAAATGGACCGAACCGGTCCAGCGAACCGAGCCGGTTCGCCTCTTATAAGAAATAGAACCGGTCCGAACCGGACCGGTTTGATACCGGTTCGGACCGGTTTTCTCATGGTTAGGGCCGGAACCGGTGAAAACCGGTCCGGAACCGGCCCGGTCCGGCCCGTAACCAGCTCTAACTTTAGGCAAGTATCCTAATTTCTTTGCTCGCCTATTTGGCAAGCAGTTGGATAATCACGTTTGCCCATCGTGTTTCATCTACTCACGTTACATATGCATAACACAACAGTTTATGTTTAGCCATTAACGTCCCCAACCAGTAAGAAAATCAACCATGTTAACTTGCTACATACTTTCATGCCAAGTAATATACCTACACATCTCCTACTTAGCATATCATCATTATAAACCAAGGATTAAATACATACAACGTTGGCTGGAAATTCCTTTACCTTTGTTTAACCGAACCAGCACAGCTCAAAGTTGTTCTTGTTTCCTCCCTCGCCAGTCCTTCATTTCTTGGTTTCTTGGATGGTTTGAGGGTGAAGGAAAGATGTATAAAGGAGTGTTAAGTGATTTGATAGCAAGAAGGTGAAATCTTGCAACTTAAAAATGAGATAGGTGGCAAAACAAAGCAAAATTTAACAGCAACAGCGTCGAGCATGAAGAGGAAATATGCTGGAGTTCTTAGTTTCACTTAGTAAGATATATATATTCTATCATCAAAGCCTCGTAGCTTCTTATCATTTTCTTCTTCATTACGTTGTCTGATGGTTTATTAAATGGTGAAGAAAATAGCAGCCGAAAGGTAAGTGGCGGGGTGCACATTTTTTTGCTCTAATTAAATGACGAAGAAAACCGCAGCCAACAAGAACAGCGTGCAGTGATTTTGTCCATCCCGTTTTTCTTGACTTATTTGCACCTTTGTCTTATTCCTCATCCAATTAAAACACATCTCATATTGACTTAACATTTCTCTCTTCTCATTTCGTCCAACACAGCCGACTTTCTCTCAAATCAGAAGTGGCGTGTAGCAGCAATTTTCTGCTGCCCATTGACTTATTCTTCATCCCTTTTTACATACATCTCCACCAAATCAAAATAATTTACAATTATGGTATACAGTGTAATAAATTCAGGTCTCACATATACTGTTTCACTCTGTGTTCTACAGCTCTCCCCTGAGGGGTTTATATAGGTAAGTGAGGACATCCCCCTCACATAGGAGCCTTATATTTAGTTTGAATAGGTATCCAATCACAGCTAGGTTTGAATGGTTGGTGGCGACTTTGTAGCTTTAGTTTCTAGTTATTAGGTTTCTCGAAACTTAATACATTATGATAGATTGGCAACTCCACTGGAGACCTTAGAGAGTCAAGCCTACAAGTGGTTTTAGGTTATCTTAGATTTTCCTTAGGAGTGTTAATTTTGATAAGATAATAAGACATTAATAATTGTATGCTCCTTCAACACACACTTCACGTGCATTTGCATGCATTAGCCCTTTACCCGGGCTTTATCTTTTTAGAAGGAAGTAAAGTAACTATGCTCTCGTGAGGTAATACCTCTGTAATGGCTAGTAAAATACAACCACTCAAATTGAATCTTTCCATTTGTAGCCTGTCATTGGCGAGGATTGAGTGCCTTACTAATCTTATGTGGATGATAGTAAGAAACAATTTGGGTACCTTTAAAGCTTTGAATCACCCAAACCATGCATGTAAAGTGAACTTAAGAGGACCAATTGTAAGATAGAGACATGTCAACCCATGCTATAAAGAATATTCATTACTTAGAACACATGTTTGATCGTGTTTGTTTGATTTTGAATGATACATGAGACACTAAGAAGGAATCGTAAGTCCTTTACCAAAACATTTTCATGCATCACCCATCCATGATTTGTTTTAGAGTGTTTATCATTCCATTTTTTCATACACGTATAGCATTTTGTCTTTTCATTCATCTTCATTCATTTTCATTCACTGTTTTTAGACAAAGCATTTTCAAAATTTTCAAGCATCACCACATGAAAAATGATAAACTCTTAATTGTGGTAAGAAAGGTTCAAAAATAGCTCGACCAAAAGTTCATTCATATCACACTCGTTATCAAGCTAGGATCATGGAAGAAGAGAAAAGTATTCGTATTGAGAAGATGGAAAATGCTCAAGAGGAAATAAGGGGCAACTTGCCCGAATAATTGAATTATTGAAGAACTTGAGCAAGGGCAAAGAAGTAATGGAAGAAGCTATTGTTTAAGAGGAGGTTCAAAAACGTAACATGGAAGATCCCATATACCCTCTTAGATTCGATCCTCATCCAAGTTAAACATCTCAAGTAGAAGGATATCCATTTGCGTATACAGCCATACCTCTAATGTTTGGCCCAGCTCAGGGGTAAACCCTTTCTTCTTAAGGCCCAAAACTTACTGATTCAATTGAACTAACTAACTTAGACGATCCGAGGGAGATCAAAAAGATGAAAATCAAACATGTAGAAGAAAAAGATGAAGCAAAGTCACAACAAAATATCAATCTGTTGGAGGAAAGACTTCAAACTATTGAAGGCTTAGATCTCTATGGTTCCATGGATGCTACTGGGTTGTGTTTGGTGTCTGATTGAATCATTCCACCCAAATTTAAGGCCTCGGAGTTTGAAAAGTATAATGGGACTTCTTGCCATAGGTCTCATATCATTATGTACTGTCGAAAAATGGCTGCCTATGCTCAATACAAACATGTTACTACTATGGCCCCTGATTGTCTGTCACTCCAAAGCATGGAAAAGAGGGCTAATGAGAGTTTCAAGCAATATGCCCAAAGGTGGCGTGATATGGCTGCGGAGGTGCAACCTCCACTTTCGGAGAAAGAGCTCACCATTATGTTCATTAATACCTTGAAGGCTCCTTATTCTGATAGGATGATTAGTAATGCCACTAAGAACTTTACTGATATGGTGTTGTCTAGTGAGATAATTGAGAACGCGATCAAGAGTGGTAGGATTGAAACTCTCAACAATATTGAGAAGAAAGGAGGAGCCAACAAAAGGAGAGAAGAAAATGTCCATGTCATTGCACATAGGAGGTAATATGGAGGCTATGTTCCTTAATACCCTTATCATATGCCCCAACCATACTATCTTGCTCAGAATCCTTACCATTTATACACTAAAGTTAATGTTCAACCTAGTTCTTATCCTCAGACACCTGTATCAACTACTCAGCTAGTTACGCTGTTCAATAAACAAGAGGGCAATCCTAAGAGATCATGGCCAAAAAGAGAAAGAACTCCCATTGACCTAATCCCTTTGACTTACACTGAGTTGTACCTAAAATTGATCAAAGGACAACTCATTGCACCCATCTATATGGAACCTCTCAAGCCTCCTTACCCAAAATGTGTGATAACCGAAAATTTTCCAATATTACATTTAATTATTTAACATGTGATGTAAATTTCTTTAACTTGGTAATAATGAGATTCAATAATTATGTAGAGGCACATTAAAATCCAGACTTCCCGACACATCATATTTGCCTTGGAATTGGAGATTTCGGTTACTCTAAGAATGGGTTAGATAACCTAACTTCCGCTCATGCATTTTCTTGGATTTAGAAATTTATTTAAATTCTGCTTTGTAGCTTCATATTAGTGAAATTAACATTTTAGGAATTCATAGAGCATTAGAAGTATATATAAATATATATATATACATGTATTTCAAAAAAATATATAAATACACAGAGTGTAATACAAAAATAATGTTGACTTAAGTAAAATTTAAATAAATAACACATGACAAATATATATCTATATAGGCCAAAATGGAATTCAGCCCTCAACGTTTTATCGCGTGAAATTCAGTACATAAACGTTTATTTCAATGGAAATAAACCCTCAACCTTTTAAAATTATGCAATTAAGTCCAAATCTGTTAAATGACACTAACTGTCATTAGTATTGCACACGTGGCATCCCATGTGGCAGCTAATTAAGCTATCCACATCAGCTTTTACGTTAGATATACTAATGGCAGTTATTGTTATTTAACAAATTTGGACTTAATTGCATAATTTTAAAAGGTTAAGGGTTTATTTCCATAGAAATAAAAGTTTATGGACTGAATGTCACTCAATAAAACGTTGAGGGCTAAATTCCATTTTGGGCTAAAGGTTGAGGTCTTATTTGGCTATTAAGACTATCTACATATATATAAACTTAAAAAATTATAACTAAAATACATGTATATATTATTATAAAATATATATTATATATGAAATATACTATATAAAATATAAATAATAAAATATAAAAAAGAAGAAACCGATTGGCTTCTTGAAGAAGCCAATCGACTCCCTTTATTATCCCACAAACATGGGATTTGGTTTGAACAAAAATAGGGGCAAAATCTTAGAAGCCATTCTCAGCAAACAGGAGAGAAAGAGTGAGGGAGAGAAACTAAAGGGGAGATGAGGCAGGGAGTTTTTGGGAGAAAGAAACGTGGGAAGAAGTGAATGAGAAGAGAGATTAGTGGTGAGGCGCTGAGCTTATGGCAGAATCGTGGGGCTTTACAAGGTAGAGTTTATGGAGATCAACGTGGCTGAGCATTAGCATTTTGGTGGCTGGAAACAGCCTGAAATCGTGGTGTTTTAGGTTGAATAAGGCACCAAGATAGGGGCCAAAACAGGGTGGTTCTCGGTTTTGAAGGGGATGGAAAACAAGAAGAAAAACAGCGGATTTTAAGGGGCTAACTGTGATGTTTTTAGAGGGCTAAAGATTTGGGTTTTGAGGTGAGAAATAGGGGTGTAGGCACTGATTTGCTAGAGTTCTGGTTAGAGCTGAATGAAGGCTGCGTGAGGGAAGGCGTGAAGGCTGGAAAGGCTGAATTAGTGAGGCCAAATGAAGGGCTGAAAGGAGGCTAAAGTAAGACTGTTTAGTGGCCGAAACAGTGTTGATGGATGCTAAAAAAAATAGAGTTGAATGGTGGCTGTTAGGGTAGAGTTGAGGCATGAAACAGAGGTGTTTAAGTGTTAGTTTTGGGCTGGAGTTTTGGCTGCCTTTAGGTGGCTGAAGAGGGCTCTTTAGGTGCTGACTTAAAGGCAAGATTTAAGGCTGTTGTTGAGGATTTTGGGGGTTGTAACCAGTGGTGACTGTCACAGCCCGTGACCACATTTTTTACACCTTTTTCTATACATCTTATATGGTTGGGCTGTCTACGATGCTTTTCTTTTCACTTTAATTCATTGAAAATACAATATCCGTAATTTTATAAATTTACGGATTTACATAATTACAAATTTTATTTGTAAACAATACTTATATCCCCTTTTCAATACAATGTTGTAGTACTGTAAATAAAAATCTGAACATATAAAATCAAATAATTATACCTCCGAAATAAATCGAATGGTTACATATCATCCAGATGCGTAGCCGAGATCCTCGCTTGCAAAATCTCGCAGTCACTGTAAATCTGAAATGTTTAAAAGTAGGGGAGTGAGCAAACCACGACTCAGTAAAGGAGTTACATGCAACACTTGATATCCAAATATCTATATGCTGTAAAATTTTCATTTTTCGTATAGGTGCTCTAGGGACCAAATAGGAAGGATACTACAGTCGGCTAGGGATCCGGATGGAGTTCAGAAGGTATTTTAAAATACCTGTCTTGTCCCGAAACCTAGAAGCAACTGTAGAGAGTAATTGATTTCATGGAAATCAAATCCTTTTCTTTTTTATTCCATATCATTTTCATATTCCTTTCAAAATAATGCTTTTATGAAATAAAGCATTTAAATAAAATAACTAATATTCATATATTCTTTGAAAAGAATATTAGTTTAACTCATCATCATCCTCATTTAAACTGATTTCATATTTTACTGTACATTCATAATTAGTACAGTACTTTAAATAGCAAAATAAGCTATTAAAATCATTTCCTTATAACATTTACATCATTTAAATCTAATATTCAATTTAAAATTAAATAAGAATATTAGATTTTTAGTCTCCTCTTTTCTCTTTGAAAACATATTTAAATCTAATATTCAATTTAAAATCATAATAAGAATATTAGATTTATACTCTCCTTTTTTCCTTTTTGAAAACATATCACATGTTCATGTCACATATATTATAAAAATGATTATGTAGTACAGTTCTCAGTATAGTAATAAACACTGTAGAAAAGTACCGTAAATCATTTTTATTTTTCCACATATCGTATAAGACATTTCCTTTGTAACATGTCACATATCATATAAAAAATTTCACTTTTTAACATATCACATATCATATAAAACATTTCACTTTTAACATATCACATATCATAGTGGAGACTGAGGCAATCACTCGTATCGTATCATGCTATAAACCCAGAAGAGTAAAGAAATAAATATATCAGATCTATGGCCATAGTCTATCATCGTCCTCGGTGGACTACTGATCAAGTGTCGACCGGGACTACATATCACATATCACACATCAGCATGATAAAGGGGCCAACTAGTCTTAAAACAGTGTTTTTCACCATAAATTTACCTTTATGGAATTTATAAAGATAAATAATTTCATAATTAAAACCATAAAGGTTATATAATAAATCAAGTGAATATTTAAGAAAATATTTATAAAATATTCACTTTATCTCCTTTTCATATTTCATTTCATATCACATATAATTCGTATATCGGGGAATTTTCGATGATCTCATTATCACCAATTTCGAAAACATGAATATTTTAACAATCAAATTCAGTATATTCATGTTTTATGAAAATAATTAATTTCTCATTTTTTCGTGATTGGAAATCGTTTCTCGTGTAATAAAATCATTTATTGTGATTTTACGTAATTCTTTAAAATTTTTTCGGCAGCATAACGGCTACTGATTGACTAACCTCCCTGCACAAAAAGATAGTTTATATTCATAGCCAGCCAATGTCCACAATTTTTCCAACCAATTTAATTTCGCAACATTTTAATAAAAATAATGCGTATTTAAATTATGCATACTGAATATCCTTACAGGCTACACATGCCTCCCTTACCTATTTCGGGTTAGCGACTTCCGTACTAACGTCGCGCCCATAGTCCACTTGTCCCGATTCCATTGTCTCAATTCATCGAGTATGGTTTCTACAATTTCCATACTAAATTTAGAATTTTAAATAATTATTAAATAAATAATAATAAAATTATTATTAATTTTCTACCATTTTTCCTCTTCTTCTTCTTCTTATTCTTTTTTTTCTTTTTTTTCTTTTTCCTTTTCTTCTTTTTTGGTCTGAACTGGTTCAACCTCTTTTGGCCAGTTTAGCCTCCATCGGCCGGTTCACCACCGGTTCGGCCTCTCCACAGTTGGCCGAGGTGGTGCTGAAGCTATTTTCGGTCTCCTTTTCTCCCCATCGACGGCGACGGTGATGGCGGTGGATCTGGCGATAGAAGGTTCGGTTCCTTTCTCCTCTTTTTCTCCCCCTTTTTCCTCTTTCCCTCCACTACCGGTCCTCCTTTCCTTTTGGTCTCCCTTCGCCGGAGGTCCGCAAAGCAACGGTGGCACACGGATCGACCGACGCTGCCTCCTCTCCTTTTCCTTTCTTTTCCCTCTTTTCCCTCTTTTCCTTTTCTATTTTTTCGTTTTCCTCTTTTTTTCTTTCTGTCGCCGGCCAGCCCTCTCTCCTTTGTCTCGTCGGCTATAGCCTTCTCTCTCCCTCCTCTTCCTTCTCTCCCGCCGACGGCGTCGGTCGTCGTTCACTTCTCCTCTGTTTACAAATAGAGGAGAAGGAAATGGGAATCGGGTGGTATCCCGATTCCCGTTTCTGTTATTATTATTTTTTTTATATTTATATATATTTATATTTATAAATATATATAAATCAAAATATATTTATATTTATATATATAAATATATTATATTTTCCATATATATATATATATTTTGTATTTATAATTTATATATATCTATACACTTCAATTTAAAATAACATATATATATATATATTTCATATATATATATATATATTATATATATACAAAATGTATAACAATATACATATTTTTATTTCTTTTATTTTTGGATTTCTTAATATCCAAAATAATTTCCTCAAATTCCTTACTTCATCAATTCCGAGAATTTCAATAATATTCTCATCTCATAATTAACTTTATTTATTTATTTCCGTTTATCTATTTGGATTAAGATTAAATTTTCTGGTAATTAATACCAAAAATAGGAAAATTCTCGGTTATCACAGTGACAGTGGAGGGAAAAAGAGGCTAGAAGTGGGGAAAAATGCTACTGGAAATTGAGGCAGAACAGTAGCTGAAAAGGGTGTGTAGGGCTAGAATTGAGAGGTAGAATAGAGCAACAGGAGCTTTATCTCTTGAGTTAAATATTGAGAAAGATGAAGATGAGTTTGGTTGAAGAAGGCTGAAGTACATTATTTCTTGATTCGGTTTCACTTATTAGAACAGGGAAGGGTATCTTGGCTAACAGTAGGGTAGAAATAAAGGAAAAGAAGAAAGAAAAAGAAAGGAGAAGGGAAATAGAAAACTAGTGATTGACTGAAAGCTAAGTTGTTGGACTGAAGTTAGACAGCAACTGAATCTAAAGGTGCAAAGAAGAAAAGAAATAAGGGAAAGATTTCAAAGGTACAATTTCTTTGAAGGCTTTCAAAAAGGCTACGATGGTTGTTTAACCAAAAAGTATAGAAGAGGAAAAAGAATTGCTTATTTGTGTAAGGAGGATGAGAAGGACCAACTGCTATTTTGGCTAGCAAATAAGCTAGTAACGAGAATCCTAAGGTAGGGATACTTACAATAAAAGCCAACTGAAACGGTGAAGGCACATTGTAATTTTAAAGGCTTTAGTCACATAAAGAATTGGGGTAAGAATCCTCTTTAGCTTTAGAGTTATTTGAATGTATAGTAGATTATTTATAAGGCATTTTATGAATATAGGACTGCTGCACTTGGAAGAAACAAAAGCTCCAAAATAGTGAGGAGCTAAATGGTGGGAAAGGTTCAGTGGGAAGCTTTCAAGGGGTAAGAGCGTTGTTACAATTATTCTTTTAAATGTTAATTGTATAGTGATAATGGGAGTCTTAAAAATAAATAAATAAATAAATAAATAAATAGTAATAAATACTGGTTTGATATAGGCTTAAGAGAAATAAAATACAAGAAAGTGCTAAAGTGGTAAGGTTTGTGAGTGAAGTGTCACCAATCGTGGTGATGTATGTTAAATGCTGTTAGTCCTCTGTGTTCATGTATATTCATATAAATATAAAGTTTACCCCTTTGTATGTTCTTACGAGTACATGCAAAGATGTATTTTTCTTATGTACCAAAGACTTATGAAATATTGGTTTTAAACTTAAAACCTCGTTGATTTCTCATTTTAAAGTATGCTTGGATTGATTTTTAAATGTGTAAAGTTTGAGATTTGGAATGTGTTGGATTGGCATATAAACTGTATTTGCTTGTTGGAGTTTTAATGCAAGTTGATATTGGTTGTGATTATGACGTTAGGTAGTGTTTTACCTATGCCATCATAATGCCTTATTTTTGTTGGAAATTGATGTACATAGAGTCTTTAAGATTGTTTTAAACTTATATATCGAACTTCTAACCTCAAGCATTTTTAGAAAACGCTACTTGTCATTGAGACTAACATGCTTGAGGCAAGGTAGTATATGGTTTTATAAAGGTGTCAAGTGGTTAAATAAATAGTGTTATTGTCGTCAAGATAGCTTTGCCAAAATAAAGTCATTCATTGAGATAAAGGTTTTAACAAACATGATTTCATACGTTGATCTTTATAAACTACAAGTGTTTAAATGAATCATGTTTCTAGTACCCAAATCATGTTCTAAAAGCTATCTTTGTATGGGTTTTTACATATGAGACATTGGGCGCTGTGTAATACCTATGTGGCATTTACCCTGCCTTTGTGGCACTTTATGCTTGTATGGCACTTTATGCCTATGTGGCATTTATCATGCCTGTGTGGCACTTAACCTGCCTGTGTGGCATTTGGTATGCTTTTGTGGCATTGAGGCACTTACCTATGTATACATATTTCAGATTCCTCCGTGTATTGATGGATATCTGTGTATATATATGAATTGTGAAATATCTTGGATGCTTTGTGATCTTCCAGGCATTGACAACTAGTCATGACATGTACCTCAGCTACTCGACGATCACTTGTGTTGGGATGATTCATGATCATGGATAGAGCCCTGGCATGGGACTGTAACCACTACTTGCTATAGTGGATGCTTTGTAGAAAGCTTATTGGTTATATTTCCAAAGATCCTGGTTACGTTATCGAATCTCGTAAATTGATGCATGTCTCATGTATTACTTTTGAATATGTATCTTGGTTCTCTTGTGAAAAAGAACTAGTTTATCATTTTTATTTCTACTATATCTCAATTTTATTAACTACATGGGCACTAATATGTTTGGAACTGATCGATATAAATGTTTTATATCTTATGAACAAAAGTACATCAACACTGCACTATTCTTGATAAACTGCTTTGAGAGACGAGTTTTGTGCATTTGTTTACGCATAAACATGCATGGAGCATCGTAGGAGCCTAACATCACTTAGCGTATATTTTCTTACTGGGTTTTAGCTCACCCCCTCCTTCCCCTCACAAGTTACTTCAGATAGGCTCGAGTGCGAAAGTGCTGCACTAAGAGCTCGACTTACGTGCTGCTAAGTTTCTGCTTTTTGTATTGAGGTATAACCTTTCATTACTTTTGTTTATATCCCAGACGATAAGATTCTTTTTAGTATACACAGTGTACATGGATCGGAATGTAAGTACTAGAAACTGGGGCCAGAACTGGCAGAGCAACTCCTATCTGAATGGGCAAAGCCTGTCTTTCCAAGTCACCACCAGTGACGGTAGAACTGTGACAAGCTACAACGTGGTGCATGCGAATTGGCAGTTTGGTCAGACTTTTGAAGGAGGTCAATTCTAGAAAATCTGTTGACCCCCTCTCTCCTATTCTATGGTAGATTAAGAGTAGCGAAGATGTATGTGAATTTACGTCTGTTTCTTACAAGGCAGAGAATTGTGTAACTTATTGTAACACTAGTATCGTGTGTTGCGATGGTCTGGAAAATGCTTGCTGAGGTGGCTAAAACTGCGCCCGCTGGAGTCTAGACCTTTCACATTATTATCGTTGCTATTATAATAGCATTCATAAACATTTATAGTTATGATGATCCTGTTTTCACTTTTGCAGCTTTCACCATGGATTTGCGTTAATATTTAGTTATAATTATATGTTCATATTCCGAAAACTTGACTGCGTTGTTGAAAATTTTGCCAACCGTTATTAGTTAATATTCACGGCAATGTCATATTTGTTCGAGAGAATATGTAATGTAGCTGTAGCCTGTATTGAATAAAGACGACAAAATTCGAGGGGAAAGAGTATAAGTTGGGCCATGGGATTCACATGGAGCCCAGAGGTTCAACAGTTTTCAGTGATTCTGAAACCACAAGGCCCGCCTTTCTACATCCCAAAGCATAGGCTTTAATCACAATCTCAACACCAAAATACAAATGCATCAAGAATCATTCTGCTTCGTTGGTTGTCGATGTCAAATAAATATACATGCGTTTCCATATTTGCGCAGTGCATGAATATATTTTAGGTAAGTAATACAATTAAATCCAGCAAAAAAAGCATTTAATTTCATGAACTGTTCTCACAAAACATGTCTTTATTTGTCTTAAAGTATGCGTGGCATTTTATTAGGGAATTTCATGGATGCTACTTTTCATTCCTTCGACATCACTTAACAAGAAACGCCTTGCATTAAGTCGTCTTGATTAAAAAAATAAATAAATAAATAAATAAACGCCTTGCATTTATGGAAGCCACGTGGGCATACGCCACATAAGCATAATAGATTTTTTGGGTCTTATTAGTTGGCCTGTCCAAAATTCCACGTCAGCGCTTACCTATTTAATTTAATATGTAATACGTGTCATGTGGTGTGGAGGGTGTTAATGCTATCTCATGGGGCATGTGAATGAGATGGAGGAGGCGAGCGAGGCACCCAACTTCCAACAGGAATCCCATGGGACATATAATCAGCTTACATGTCTATCTGTCTGCCAAGTCCAAGTCAGCTTCTCCAAAAAATCTGTATTTTCGGTGGAAATTAATCCACTCATCATGCATTGAGATTAACTTAGAAAAATTAAAATGAACACATATTGATAAATGATTTTACTTTTGAAAATTTGGGTGTTGATTTCAGTATCATTAAAACCAAACAAACTGCCTACCTGCCTGCATCCATACATGCATGATTGAAGCTTATTATATAACTGCCGGACATCGATTAATAATAATTAATTCTGACGGAAACACATTTATGCAGCCAAAAGTCAATTTGAAAATCCAAACAAAGCCCAATTAATTCTTATTTCTTAGCATTTTGTTTGATCACACATGATCCATGAATGAATCAAAGCATATATGTACCTATCTAAAAACCAGTACTCCAAAATCCAAATTACTTTATTCATGCTCGCTTTGCATAATTTTGGATAAACAATTAACAATGCACCTTCTATATATATTCTCCTCTCAAAACTGATCAAACTTTTTTCAATTCTCTAATTTCAGCTACTTATCCTCCATAGTCCATAAAACTACCTTTTCACTATACAACTTACTAATTAATATGCATTATCATAATATGCAACTAGTGGTGGTAATGTTTTAGTATTTTGAGTTGAACCGTGATTTACTCAAACTACAAAATTGGATAATTAAGATGAGAATATGGCCGCCCAAGCCGAGTGAGTTAGTATTACTATATACATTAAATTACTTCTTACTGAAGATCATCATTTTCTTATTCCCAGTTCCCATCTGCAGAAGATCCTTATCCTATTATTGCTTGTTAAGGACAAGAAGCATCCCCCCTTGAACGTTGAAACTGGAAGCAACTTCAGTTTACAACCTACTTTTCCACAATGACACTCAGACTCAGAAACCGGCCGGTGATCAGATTAATTAAACAGGCAAGCTAGAAAAGAGTGCTGCAATGATTTTGTAAAGTTGCAAAGATACACTTGAAGATTGATGCACGTGGACTGTGGCCCACGGGGCTCAACGGTTGTTGAGCTCAACCAGAACTGGTGTATGTGCGTGTGCCCTCTCGATTTCCTCAAATCAAATCCATTCGTGGCTTTGGCCGCCTCTTGTCCTAAGGCTAACCCCCACCTAGCTACTACTACTGCTGGCCTGTCTGCCTATAAATGCAAACCCTCTTCAAACCCCTTGTACACAGAACGCAAAGCAAATCAATAATCATCGTACTCCCACCTGTCCTTCATTCAAAAACTCGGTCTCCTCGTTTTCTGTAACACTACAATTAGTTCAAATCAAAATGATTAATGCTCAGATATTTTCCTCACCTATGCTTCTCTCTATTCTCTTCTTTAGCTTAAACTTGCATGGAATTGCCGGAGACTATGGCGGCTGGCAAAATGCCCATGCCACTTTCTATGGAGGTGGTGATGCCTCCGGCACAATGGGTGAGTACCACCCTATTTCGCAACCTCCCCCTTTTCTGTCTTTTTAGTTTCGAACATATAAATAACTTTTTTGATAATAATTTGTTTTATACATATATATTTCCAGGAGGAGCATGTGGGTACGGGAACCTGTACAGTCAAGGGTATGGAACAAAGACTGCAGCACTAAGCAGAGCCTTGTTCAACAATGGCCTCAGTTGTGGAGCTTGCTATGAGATGAGATGCAATGATGATCCCAAATGGTGCCTTTCTGGCACCATCACTGTCACTGCTACAAACTTCTGCCCCCCTAACTTTGCTTTATCTAATGATAATGGTGGGTGGTGCAATCCTCCTCTCCAACATTTCGATTTGGCAGAGCCCGCCTTCTTGCAAATCGCCCAATACCGAGCTGGAATTGTGCCTGTTGCCTTTAGAAGGTAAGAGGATATCAAAAAAAAAAACTCCATTGCAGTAACTGATTTTCTTTATATTTTTGTGGATAAAAAAATTAGAATGGTTAACATTAATGAACGATCATATGAGTATGACTGTCTTAAATTTGGTTTAGAGATTCCTTTATTTCTTGTAGTAGTAATAATTTCGATACTTTTGTGGCGGTTTTGGCAGGGTGCCATGTGTGAAGAAAGGTGGAATAAGATTCACCATCAATGGACACTCGTACTTCAACCTGGTCTTGATAACCAACGTGGGCGGTGCCGGAGATGTTCACGCAGTGTCCATCAAAGGCTCCAGAACAAGGTGGCAAACCATGTCTAGAAACTGGGGCCAGAACTGGCAGAGCAACTCCTATCTGAATGGGCAAAGCCTGTCTTTCCAAGTCACCACCAGTGACGGTAGAACTGTGACAAGCTACAACGTGGTGCATGCGAATTGGCAGTTTGGTCAGACTTTTGAAGGAGGTCAATTCTAGAAAATCTGTTCACCCCCACTCTCCTATTCTATGGTAGATTAAGAGTAGCGAAGATGTATGTGAATTTACGTCTGTTTCTTACAAGGCAGAGAATTGTGCAACTTATTGTAACAGTAGTATCGTGTGTTGTGATGGTCTGGAAAATGCTTGCTGAGGTGGCTAAAAATGCGCCCGCTGGAGTCTAGACCTTTCACATTATTATCGTTGCTATTATAATAGCATTCATAAACATTTATAGTTATGATGATCCTGTTTTCACTTTTGCAGCTTTCACCATGGATTTGCGTTAATATTTAGTTATAATTATATGTTCATATTCCAAAAACTTGACTGCGTTGTTGAAAATTTTGCCAACCGTTATTAGTTAATATTCACGGCAATGTCATATTTGTTCGAGAGAATATGTAATGTAGCTGTAGCCTGTATTGAATAAAGACGACAAAATTCGAGGGGAAAGAGTGTAAGTTGGGCAATGGGATTCACATGGAGCCCAGAGGTTCAACAGTTTTCAGTGATTCTGAAACCACAAGGCCCGCCTTTCTACATCCCAAAGCATAGGCTTTAATCACAATCTCAACACCAAAATACAAATGCATCAAGAATCATTCTGCTTCGTTGGTTGTCGATGTCAAATAAATATGCATGCGTTTCCATATTTGCGCAGTGCATGAATATATTTTAGGTAAGTAATACAATTAAATCCAGCAAAAAAAGCATTTAATTTCATGAACTGTTCTCACAATACATGTCTTTATTTGTCTTAAAGTATGCGTGGCATTTTTTTAGGTCATTCGTTGAAGATATTATATATGAAGATGAGGAGTTTGACTATATATGGTGCTGCTGTGCTGTGATGTGCTGTCCTGCCTAAGTCCTAAGCGAAGATGTAGTAGAACCAACCTTTATACTTGAAGAAAAATGTTTTGGGAAATTGAAAACCGTATTCTTTATTACATTAGAGAAAGAAGGAATCTCATTTTTTATGACGTCTTGACTTGACCGTCGTGAATTTTATTTACAGGTGCCTTTGCCAAAAACTTTATCTATCATTTATGTTTGCCAGTTAACAGCAATTTACTACTACTATTACTAGTATTACTGCTAATAATATTAATTTTCTACTATTATGTCCTTCAAAAAAAAAAATTACTATTACTACGGGTGATAATAATAGTAGGTGTGTACTGTACTGTAGACTGTAGTTAGATCTGGTAATTCCTGTTTTTAATTCGTTTTCGTGTCATGTAAAATCGTGTTGTGTCGTGTAAAATACGAAAATTTCGTATCAAAATTTGTGTTGACACGGAAAACATAAAATCTTAGTTTTAGCTTATTTTTAGTTTTTACAATATTATATACAATTTTTACTTAATTTTAATTCATGTCACCTCGCATCTTATATTCGTATTGTTTTTGTGTCATGTATTCGTGTTGTATCTAAAATTATCAGGTCTAACTGTAGTGCATAAAACAGTAAAAATCCAGAAAATTTACCATTACTAATTATACTCTACTAAGGGTAACGTGACAGACACTCTACTAAGGGTAACGTGACAGACACATCAGCAAATTTAATTAGTTATATTTTGTAAGGTAAGGTAAGACAAGAGAAAACATCACTTAAGGGCTACGTTTTAAATTAAATTTGGTAAATTAAATTACGTAATTTTTTTTTTAAAAGAAAAAAGAATCCTAAATCCTACCCCGTTTCCATATAAATAATTCCAAAATAATCCGGCCAGAAACGGGGCCGGGTCTTATATCCTCTCTTCCTCATTTCGTCCTTGTTCGCTTCTCCCGTGTCATTTTCATTTTCTATACCGCTACACTTATTTAAGAGGAAAAAAGAAAACAGGTGGTTCCCCTCAACACCGACGGATTTATATGCAGCTGTCTCTGTTCCCCAGATTTCTTTCCTATTGGACTCTCCGACTCTAAGGTTTCTCTCTCTGATCCTTCTTTTAAAGCCGCAGATCTAGGATTCTTTGACGCTCTTCTTTTTTTTTTTGGTCTATATTAAGTTTTGCTTGTTTGCCACCTCCTGAATTCTTATTCTTGCAGTTGAAGCTGCTCCCTATTTTCATTTTCAACAAGCGCGGTCCGACGAGTTTTCAGTGCTTGCTTTTCTTATAGACTTTTACGTGATCGAGAACTACGTAGATCCGGATCACGATTGAGCAACAAAATTCTAGAGGAAAAATGAGTGAGAACCAGAAGTTCCAGCTGGGGACAATAGGTGCTTTGAGTTTATCGGTGGTCTCCTCCGTCTCCATTGTTATTTGCAACAAAGCTCTTATCAGCACTCTCGGTTTCACGTTTGGTGAGTTTTCAATTAAACTCTTCTTTATCTATATCATTTCATTCTCCGATTGCTTTCTTTCGGATTCATTTTTTATACGGATTCCCTAGCTATGTTTTGATCCGTCGCCAGAATTGGGTGCTTCCGTCTTCCGGCCCTTTTTTCTTAGATTTTTGGATGGATGCTGTGAAATATCATTTTTGTCATTATTTCATTTCTTGTCTGATTTATTTATATTATTAAGTATGCGATCCGATCACTAATCACTATAACTAGAGATGTTTTTTGTTTTTAACTGGAAAAATTTAAGATGCTGAATGTGTATTCCAAGCAGAATTGTCATGACAAGTAGTTGTCCTAAAATTACAAATTGAATACACTGTCAATTTCTGTCTTGTGTGCTAGTGCGGAAATTAAAAATTGATCTGCTTCTCGACACGCACACAATAGAATGTATGCTCTGCAAATATCAACCCTTGAAAAGAAGTTAGGATATGGTAAGTGATTAGAATCAGAATCTGTATTAGTATGACAATGACTAAAGAGGAATAGCTATCAATTACTATTACTAATTATCACTTAAGTGTGCAAACTAATCAGGTTGGTGATCACACGAGTTCCTAAGTAAATGATTGAATAATTCACAATTAACTAAGACAGTCAAGCTTGTTTCCATCCCATTCCTCATTTGTTGCTAGTGGTTTATGGCAGATATATAATATAATGTATGAAGTCTGCTGATTCTTTATTTCAAATACGCTTAACATTATATTCTTTAAAAGAATAGTTTAGCACCAAGAGTTTTAAGGTTTTCTCTGGCAGGCTTAACATTGTTAATTGTTACAATCTCATTGTATATATTCTTTTAGTTTTTTAGCTTATTGTCAGTAATAGACTCTTCACAGTGTCTAATCTTCATATGTTGCTTCCAATTACTGCTACATCATTTCTTGCTACAATAAGATGAATGATGTTCTCATTCATTCAGTGTCATAAGAAGAAAAACTTTTCTCAACTTGTGTCTTTAAATTATTTCATGATGATAATTATCATGAAGTGGCATGCTATTTTTGACAAAAGATAGTTGGAAAGTTCTTTAGATCTCATAAATCCCACCATGCAGTCATCAATTAAAGACCATAGAAGATGTTTCTTGTAATCACATGTGGTTAATCTGAAAAAGCATCATCAGAATTTCTAATCATTGCTTGCTTGGTTGCTATTACTTGATTATTGATGCTAATTTCTGGTTTGGATTCTGCAGCAACAACTTTGACAAGCTGGCATCTCCTGGTCACCTTTTGTTCTCTTCATGTGGCCTTATGGATGAAATTATTTGAGCATAAGCCTTTTGATGCCAGAGCTGTCATGGGATTTGGTGTACTAAACGGGATATCCATTGGGCTTTTGAATCTTAGTTTGGGATTCAATTCTGTTGGTTTCTACCAGGTAACGTTCTATCTTGATGTCATTATGAATCATATATAAGTTATGTCTAAGTTTTGCCTGATTCCAACATAATTTGTACAGAAATATAATTTTGCTGACAGCATCTTGGGATATGATGAAATCTTTTAGTGCTATGTATATCCAGTTCAAAGTTTACCCCTTCTCCCTATATTTTCTGAGAATATTAGGAGCATCAGTTTCTAAAAACTTGTGTTCTTTTGCTTTGTATTTTAGATGACAAAACTGGCAATTATCCCCTGTACAGTTCTTTTGGAGATTCTTTTCTTCAGGAAGAAATTCAGGTTAGTTATAAGCTTACTTGTTTCTTGGTATGACTGATGATCTTTCATGTTATTTTTTTGGCCTTTTACAACTGTGGTTTTTTTAGATAAACCTAGGGATGGATTTTTTTAGAGGGTTAGACATTGTATTGATCGGCTTAGTGACTATTTTCTGGTGGTGACATGTTGACAAGAAGGATTGAAATCCTTCATAAGGGCCTTCTTTGCTAAATGCTAAAAGTTATGATAAAACTGCAATTCCTCCTCTTCCCATCAGAGGATGATAAGGACCTTCTGTGCCTATAAACGCTCGAATTTCTAGTTTTGGGTTGCATTATTCATCTGCTGCAGTCCAAATTTCTTCTATTTCTAAACTCTTCTCAGTTGAAATCTTCACTTGTTTTGTGCTGTAATTTGCTAGTGGTTTTAGGTTTTATATGCAGTTTATACCTGCTATTATTTTGGAGTATTAATTTATTGGTTATGGCTGTATTGTGATACGTGTATATGCTATTGCAGTAGGAATATCCAGCTTTCATTGGGCATTCTTCTTTTGGGTGTTGGAATTGCAACTGTGACTGATCTTCAGCTCAATCTCCTGGGTTCTATCCTTTCTCTGCTGGCAGTTGTTACTACATGTGTAGCTCAAATTGTATCCTTAGCTGGAGTGATATTTGCTATTTCTTTTCATGTTTTTTTTCTGTCATTAGGAACAGTAACTGAATTGTTGAAGTTATTGTGCATGATTGCATGAATTGGTTTTCTTGCTCTCAGTACAAAAATCTCCCAGTAGTTTAAATTCTTAACTCATTCCTCTCAGATGACTAATACCATTCAGAAGAAGTTCAAAGTATCTTCAACCCAACTTCTCTACCAGTCTTGCCCCTATCAGGCGATAACTTTGTTCATCATTGGCCCATTCCTGGATGGGCTTTTGACTAACCAGAATGTTTTTGCTTTTAAGTATACGCCTCAAGTGCTGGTAAGGAATCATTGCTGACAAATTCCAAACAACCACACCCCACATACAAAAAAAAAAGGGGGGGAGAAAATATAGTAGTAGTTTAATCTTCTTAGATTCATTCGTGTATAATAGTTTCCATGTGCAATCTTTTTTGCAGTTCTTCATTGTTCTTTCCTGCCTGATATCTGTCTCTGTCAACTTTAGTACATTTCTGGTAATTGGAAAGACATCACCAGTCACCTACCAGGTCCTAGGACATCTGAAAACATGCCTTGTTTTGGCCTTTGGTTATGTTCTACTTCATGATCCATTTAGCTGGCGCAACATTTTGGGGATCTTGATTGCCGTAGTGGGAATGGTCCTTTATTCATATTATTGCAACGCTGAGAGCCAGCAGCACAAGGCTGGTGAAGCACCAGCACAATTGCCGCAGGTAGTTCTTCGCCCGTGTGTGTGGGTTTAATGACCTTGCCTGCCAAATTTTTAGATGTAATCTTCGCTTTCATTGATATCTTGGAATATTTGCTGACCTAGTCCCCTCTTTCTTGAATGATGCAGGTTAAGGAAAGTGAATCTGATCCTTTGATAAGTGTGGAAAATGGAAGTGGGATGTTGAATGATGGTGTTGTTCCAAAAGCTCCTGTATGGAATTCCAACAAGGACCTGCATGCATAAAATCTTCGAAATGTTATATACATTCGTCCTAGATGAAAAATTAGTAATCAAAACTGTTCCAGCGATGAAGATGTTGCTGGTAAGGTTAGGTTATCTGTTGCCCAGCAACAGTTGGGGGTTATTTTGGAGATGCCAACTTCTATATGATTTTAGTATCAAGAGTGGAAGGATATAGCAGTTTTGGTTAGTAGTGGTACTAGTGTATCAGGATTGTCATTGAGGCGTGGGAATGGAATGCATACCGGAATTTGATTTTTTAAATGTATAATGTTCCCAGATACCCAACCAACATTTTTCCTAGCGGTTATTTCTGTTTAGAAATATTATTATGTTTTTGAAGAAATGAAGGCGTATCATATTTAATGTATTCTTATTGTCATTCGTATACAATATGTACCTTTCGGTTTCTCTTTGGAGAAGTGAAGTGGAGGTAAAGTATGGTAAAACCTCTTTGCCCACCTATTATGTGTTATTATTAATTGCCAAAATTTATATAGCCAGCAATAGACTATTTTTATTAGAGTTTGTATATGATGTACTGATCGTGTATGATTTTTATACACTGTCAATGCATCAGAGATTGACACCTCATCAATAGGTCTTTATTGGCAAATTAAAAAAATTTATTTATATTTGTATATATGGGCTTATTAATGAGGTGTCAACTTTTAGTACATTGACAGTGTATAATTTCTATACACTGTCAGTGCATCATATATAAATTCTCATTATTATTATTATTAGAGATAAGAGTCCTTGACAGGGTTGGTCTTCATTTGCATGGTGTATGGGGTTTAAGAAAGGGTTTTGCGTGGACTTTTATGTGTGGTTTCGAAGCATCCCGTGGGATAGGGTTTCATGCATGGGTTGCATAATGGCGTTTTTCAAGGGTTTTGGATGCATAATTATATGAATTAATACAGTAATAATTCTATATTTTATAGAATTATCATACAGCTATAAATATAAATATATTTATATTTTTTTTGTATCTCTCGCCTTTTATATATACAACCAAATTTAGGTTTTTGATTCTTTATATATATACACACACGAGCAAATTTGAGACTCCAACCCTTTATATTTATACAAGAAAGTTAACTCTAAACCTCAGGTCCTTAATGTATAAACAAAAAAAGGTAATTCTAAGCCTCTATCCTTTATATATAATAGCAAATTTAGACCTTTGGTCCTTTACATATATATATATATATATATATATATATATATATATATATATATATATATGGGAAGGGATCAAGTTACACAGGTGTAAAACTTAAAAGTTTTACACATTTTTTTAACCTTTAGATTAGATTATGTTAACGGCTGAGATTAAAACCATACCTCTTCACACTTTTCTGTTCATTCTACCACGTTTTCTTTTTCGTCATCTCTGTTTATTGTCTCTGTTCCCTCTCACGTTGCCGTCTCTTTTTCTGTCGGATCTCTATCCCTCTCTCACAGTACCATCTCTGTTTCTATGATTCTATCAGAAAACAAAGTTTTTTTTATTTCAATTTGCATGAATTTCTATTACTGTGCTTCACTGTCATCAACATAGAATAATAACTTCAAGAAAGAAAAAGGAGTTCGTATCTTGCAGTGGCTAGGCTCACCCTTTGCATCAAGGTTTTTCCCACTTGCATTAGTGCAGAGTTAACGCAATTGGATAGGCAAGCTACAACGAAGCAGAAATCAATGTAAAACCTGTCTTGCTAATTGTAACAGTATTTGAATGAATTTAATTCCATGGTTGAAGCCCGACGGAGACGGCAAAAAAGAAAACGTGAAAAAATGAACTGAGAAGTGTGAAGATGAGTGGTTTTAATCTCAGCCGTTCACGTGATCTTAATCTAAAGGTCAAAAAAATGTGTAAAACTCTTAAGTTTTACACATGTGTAACTTGATCCTTCCCCTATATATATATATATATATATATATATATATATATATATATATATATATATATATAAAAACAAATCTAAACCTTTGGTCCTTTATAATATACGAGCAAATTTCGACCACTATTCCATTATGTATACACGCACACACAAGTAAAGCCTCTAGTCCTCTATATATATGCAAGAAAATTTGGATATCTAGTCTTTAGTATATATACGAAAAAAATCAAAGTCTTTGGCATTTTATATTTACAAAAAAATATGAGCATCTAGCCATTTATATATATAGATATATATAAGAAGAAATCTAGGTTTTTGATCTTCTATATATATATATAGAAGCAAATATGAACCTTTGATCCTATATATATGAGACAATTCGAGCTTCCGGTCTTTTACATAAAAATGTGCAAATCTAGACTTCTAGCCCTTTATCTACAAGATAGCAAACTTTGGGCCTATGGTCCTTTATATATCAGCAATATAACTTTAGATTTCTAATCCTTTATATCAATATAATCTAATTTGGGCCCTTGATCCTTTATATATATACAAGCAAACCTAGGCTTCTTGTCTTTTATACACACACACACACACACACACAAAAGCAAATTTAGATAAGTAGTTTTTTAAATATATACAAGCAAATATGTGCCTCTAATCCTTTATATATATAAAAGCAAATATAGATCTTTGGTCTTTTATATATTACATACAAGTTAATCTAGGATTTTGGCTTTTTATACATATACAAGCAAGCCAACTCTGAGCATCTAATCTGTTACATATATACAAGTAAGCTAACTTTGAGCCTTTAGTCTTTGACATACATAAGCAAAACTCTTGCTGTGGTCCTTTATATATATACAAGAAAATCTTGGCCTTTGGTCTTTTATAATATACACACAACACACACACACACACACACACACACATATTAATATGGACCATTATTTCTTTATATATAGAAGCAAACTTATGCCTCTAGATCATTATATATACACAAAAAAATTTGGGTCACTGACCCTTTACATATATACGAGCAAATTTGGTCATCTGGTCCTTTACATATAAGAGCAAGTCATGGCTTTCTTTCATTTACATATAAACAAACAAATCTAGACATTCGATCTTACACACACACACAATCTTTTATTGACCACCAATGCAATTTTAAAACAAAATCTATAAATCAAAATTCACAAATCCTAATACCAATAAATACCTCAAAATTCCAAATATTGTTTTTTTGTCAAGTACTATATTTCACACTTTAGATCTCAACAAAAATGCAATAGATAGATTATCGAAGATTTACTGAGCATCCATCAAAAACTCCAAACTCATATGTATTAACTTCCAAATATCATAAGTTAATCATCAGATAACAATTGAAATCTTCACCAAACTCAAAAATATTGTGATGTCCCAAAAATTTCCTTATAGTCAAATGCACACTACTAACAATTTGATAAAGGAAATTTACCTAATATATCCTACAATTAGTAGAACTCGTAATAAGAATATAATTACAACACCAATCACATAATATCCTAGATTTTTTTTCCTTTTCTAAAATTCCTCCAAAACCGAATACATACTCGAGATACCAATATACTAAGCTATCATTAACATTTAGTATTAATTACCATGATACGAATCATTCTCTATACTTATAGCACAATAATTTATCATTAGCTAAACATAATCTCATAACTCAAATATTCTTTCAAAATCTTTTAATTTTCACAACCTTAGTTTCCATATAGAAAAAGCACATGTCCTATACCATAATCAACAATATTCTTCGTTAACACTACTAAAATAAAACTTATATTATGTCTTAATCAAAATTATGAACGCCATTTAATCACATTGATCATTAATAATAATATATGTTTTTTTTAATTCCAAATACAAATATACTGATCACACTTTACACTGATTGTATAAGATTTCAACTCCTATCGTTAAGGACAATTACTTTCCAATGCGATAAAATACACCAAATAAGCCAATGTTTTTGTTTACTCATATGTTATTTTCAATCACTATAGTATTAAAGTCAAACTCCATTAAAACAATTCTCGAATCTTAATATCATGATCAAATAATAAATATATTTCCACAAAAACCTGAATGTTTATTCTTATCATCAAGTTAAGTACTACTCACTAAGATTGTCACACAAATATTGTTGAAACCTTTATTTGCATAATAATTTCAATGGACCATAAGTGTAAGTTTAAGAACAACATCCATCAATGTGAAGTTCACAATTATCAATACCGAGCATACTTCAAAATTTTCAAAAAAACCAATTCTAGTCAACTCCAAGACTTCATACTTATTCTCATAAAATTATAATTAGTTCAACAATCAAAGTTTCGTTTAATATTCATCATAAACTCCAACATTTTGATAAATCGAATATCTAATATCAAATCCATAAGATTGTCGAATATTAAGGTTGTTCTCCCTAATAATCATTAACGTAAAGTATCACGCTTATCAAAATCTCACCAAAGTCACTTCATTTATAGACATCATCTTATGACAACTCTACTATTTCATACTTTAACTCCAAATGAGTACAATAAAAATCATGATCAACTTTCATTAAAGCTCCATATGCAAAATCTCAAAAATTTTACTAAAAATCAAAACCTAAAGTCAATTGTATAAGGTCCCCAAATATTTGAACCAATTTATATAATAAGCTTGAGTCTAAGGTAACCTTATTTAGAACACATGCCATGAGTCAATTCATCAAACTTTCTTCTCATCAAAAATTCAAAGCTAATGTCCAAATATTAATCAAACTAAGAACTAATAGAGACACAAAATCACAAAACTTGGAATAGTGACAAATCTACCAATCATAACTTCAGCTGAAACTCCTTTTTTAAAAAATCACCACATAATCTAAAGATCATAATCTGAGATTATAAAATGACTCAAAATTTGTTTGTGCTCTTAAGAAAACTATTTATACCCAAATATCACAACCAAAGCTTCCAAGAAAAAGAATAAAACATATGTTTTATACCATGATGAGTGATGTTATCCATTAATGCTACTCAATAGACTCATATTCTACATCAATCAAAATTATAACTGTAATTTAATCACATTGGCCATTAACAACTTATAGCACTCCGAAATAGATATTTAATGATCAAATTTCAGCAATTATTCCAAATATCGATTCTTATCATCAAGCTTAGATATTTGCTCAAACCAAAACCTTGCCAAATTAAATGAATATCCTTATATGCATCATAATACTAGTTGACCACAAATGCTAGTAAAACCATAAAAAAAGTTTACATATCTATACCTTAATTTCCATATATCATTTCTTGTCAGCTCTAATATTTCATCCTTAATCTCAACAAACTATAACTAGAAACAAATCATATACTTTATGCTTAATCTGATTAAACAAATTAAGGGACAATATGTGTGTGTGTGTGTGTGTGTGTGTGTGTGTAAAATATGCAACATACAAAGAAATAATTGATGACCCTTTTTTTTTGACATAATATTGAAAGAACATCAAGTTACTTACCTAAACTTGCTAAGTTGGTATCCCAACAACAATCACATAATTTTCTAAGTTTCTAGATACACCATGAGCTCTTGTCCTCTACCTTTCTACAACCACCTAAGGATAACCTCCAATGTCGAGTAAGCAATAGCATCAATAAGACTTACTCTCAACTGCATATTCAATCACTTCATATGCCTCTGCTATCCTGCCCTTCCTACCAAGCGCTCTCACAAGAGTAGCATAAGAAGCAATCTCAAGCTTCACACTAGCTGACTGCATTGCCTCACATAACCCCATTCCTTTCTCCATCAATCCACACTTGCACAACCCATGAAGCCACATGTTACAAGTGCATGCACTCGAGCTATACCCCTTTCTTTTCATCTCATAGGACACTTTTAATGCTTGTTTACTGCATCCGCGAACAGCCAACCTATATCAACATCATCCAAGTTGATACATTTTTCATAGGCATTCCACAAAGACACAGTTTCAGTCCAAATCTTGAAATAAAAGCATCAACCCACTTACCCAATTCCAACGCCCATAATCTTGAAATTGCAGATATTAGGCTTTAAATAGCAATCGCGTAATGGAATAGCAGCCGCTCTTTAATGGTAGCGGCAAATCGGGTGTGAAAGATATTCGCACTTGTAACGAGACCTTACAAAACACTGTAACGGGACAATAGCAGCAATAATGGCTCGTTATTACCACCTAGACCTACTCAAGGGCCGGGTTATCCGCCCAAGCCCGAAGGTCCGTTCAATATTTGAGAAGATTTGGACAAAAATATTTGATGTAATTATCGAGCTTGGACAAAATTTTTAAGCTTGTTGGGCTTAGCCTTTCAAAGCTCGGGCCCTTCCCGGCCTGGCCAGATATTAATATTAAATATATATTTTTTAATATATTTATAATATTAAGTATGTTTTTAATATATTTATTAAGCATAATATAATTTTATATATATAAAACATTATTAATTAAAAAACATGATTATAAAAATTTTAATATGAAAATTGATATACAAATTTTGATAAATTAAATTAAATTTTTAAAAAAATAAAATAATAAATAATAAATAATTAAATAATTAAAATATAAAAAATTAAATTCGAGTGGATCGAGCTCAGACTTATTGTATAAAAAGTAAAACGGGCATGAACTAAATATCAGACCGAATTTACCGGTCCAGGCCAAACTTGGGTATTGATTACTTTTTTATTACCTGTCATGGGCCCGATCCGACCTGGCCCATGACGCCATTGTCCGTTTTCCGTTGATAAATTGGCTAACGACAAAGAGACGCCACACAGAAGACTCCATCAACAGAAATCTAAAACAATTCCTATCTTCACACAATCATTTCAACATCAATTCACAAGACAACACAACAATTGGCCTGAGTTTGATTTTTGAAGGTAAGCAATTTATATAAAATTTTAAATTATTTAACGTTTGAAGTACATTTGGACTGGAATCAAGGGTGGGGATTCTGTCATGGCTGTGGGAGTTTAGCTTGTACTCTGTAATCTTACACTGTAGAAGCAAAGTAGAGAAATCTGAAAAGAAACGAAGGTAGTGCTGCAATGGAGTGGTGGAGGCGTGGCGTAGGACCGTGGGCATTGTGGCCATTGCCTCTCGTTGCTGAGGCGCTATTGCAGGCAGCACCGATCGTCTGGGCATGGGAGTTGGGAGAGACAAGGTCTGCACTCTGTACTCTGTAGCGTGTTGCTAACTTGGAAGAGAAAGGGTGAGAATCAAGTGCTTGAATGGGTGAGAAAGTCCGGGACGTTTGGGAATTGAGAATTTTGCGAGTTAATTTTTTTTGAATTTTTTATGATGAATTAAATTTGGAATTAAATTATTAATTTAATTTTTAGTAGAATTTTTAATGTAATTAACACATGGTATTACATGTTATAGTAACTAAAGTGAAAAAAAATAATATTGATATTGATATTTGATAATATAAATGTGATTGTTTAAGTTAATTGATAGTAACAATTTTACTGTAATCAAACATTATTTGACAAAATTTTGATTGAAAAAACACTTTAATAATTTATATGAAAATAATTAATATTAAATAATTAATACATTAGTTTTTATTACTATAAAATTATTCATATTTATTTTCAACCTTTCTTATTTTTTAATTATTATAAATATTTTTTTATATATAAATGCTTTATTATAGTTAAAAAATTATAAAATAAATTTTTTTCGAATAAATTATAAACATAAGATACCCCAAATTATTTTAAAAATTATAAAATAAAATTTTTTATAATTATAATTATTACATTTTATAAAAATTTGTGTAAAACTTAAAAAATATATATATGATCGCGATAATCGCACCATAACCACAATTTAAATCCTTGAATATTACACTAAGCATGTAACTTCAGCTTAAAAATTTTTGACCAACTACATTTTTTAACACAAACACAAATCTTCATACCCAAAATTATTATTAGCAAAAAAAGCAATCATACCAGACAAAAAAAACCAAAATTTTCTCCGGCATTTTATCGAACACATCAAGTGCTGCCACTGAGATAGGCGTAGGCTTAGCGGTCTGGAAAACAGCCGAGTGCGCAAGAGAGAAATGGGAAATGCCGAGGCAAACAGAGACCACGAGGCAGAGTGGGTCAAGCATTTTAGGATGAAGACAGAATAAGAAGAGGCGTTGTGAGGCAAGTGGGAATGGGGCGGCTAGTGAAATGGTGGTAGAGGCCTTGGACAAGGAGCTGTTAGTGGATGAGCTTGGCTTGAACAATTAAAGAAAACAAAACTTACTTATTACGCTTAGTTGAATAATTTTATTAACATATAACCATCTATCTATTTATTTATGTATAATTGAAATGCATAAATAAGACTGCTAATTTGGGCAATGGTGGGTCATTGCCATCGCTCATTGGGGAGGTAAAAAACATATGTATAGACGCAAGGTCAAGGTCAATCAAATAATTATTTAAAAGTATTTTTTTTATATATTCAGATTAGAAGGCCACAAAACGTTGATGTAATTTTTTTATTATTGAGAGGGAGAGAGAGAGAGGATAAGAATGAATAAACGAGGTGGACGAGGAATGGACAGGGCAAAGCAAATGGAGACACAGGACAATGTGAAGTGATGTGCGATAATATCGCATTGACATTGGTTAGCCCACCAACCACATTTTCATTGCCTATTGGTTTTTGGTCTTTTCTCACCAATTTCCCGTGGCCCAGCCGGCGGCTACCCTATCTCTTCTTCTTTTTTATTCAAAGAAAAAAAAAATTAAACAATTCTACTTTTTGGGGGTAAGCTTATTAAAATATTTTTTTAATATAAATTATAAATATTTTTATTCGATTTAATAATTTAAAATTAATTTTATTCAAAATTTAATTATATTTAAAATTCTTTATTTCCCTTAAAAAATACGTTTAGTTAGAATGAAACTCTAAAATTCTTTTCACAAACTACTTAAATTTTATTAAAATATTCTATTGTCACTACTCTTGCTCTTGGGACTTTGTCGAAGTTAATTATTCTGTAAAATAATAGTTTATGGTGATATATCTTCCTTTCTCTCTCTCTATATATATATATATATATATATATTCTTATACTAAGTGAATAACTTTTATGTTTATTCTTTTTTATTGATGATTGTTAACATTTAAGTTACCATATGTCAATGGGTACTGATAACATAACTTTGTAACTGTATATATTAAATTTTATAATATATATTATTGAATTCCAAACCTACCACCTTACTCTTCAAATAAAATAAGTATTTAGTGTAATATATATACTTATAATAGAAAAAGAAAAATTGTAATGATGATAAAATCAAAGCTCTCCAAACTATGTACTTTTCAAAAGATATACCCGTAGACAGCTACTATTGCTCGTCAAATTGCCAAAACATAATAAAAAAAATGCTTACAAATTAATTTTGGATAATGGAATTCACTATTGCTAAATATTAATATAATCCCTTCTATTATATAAAATATTAAGTAGTATATAATAATAGAATAAGTACATGAAACGTAGCTATGTCGAATCATCTACAAACTATACTATGCGAATAGTATATTATATTCCATATATATACTAGGAGCGTTGGTACTTGGTAGGGGTACTGGCTGATTTGGATAATGTTTTGTTTTGATTTGGTCCGTAGTTATGGAATTGCGTTGCGTATGAGTTTTATTAATGACTGGAGCAAGATGATGCGAATGATTGTTTGTTAAAAATGAAATTGAGAAATCTATGTTGATTGGGAGTCGTGGATTATCAAAATTATGGTGCAGAGATTCTTAAAGATGAGATGTTTGATTTTTTGCCAAAGAAGATCTATGGAGGGATTTTCAATCTCAGAGTTGATTCTGATAAAAGCTGGAAGATTTTTGGAGGAAAGACTCAGTTTCAGATTTGCTTCATCGATTCTGATAAAAGCTTGATCTTCTAATAAGTGTTTTGCTGTTTTATTGTGTTTTCTTTTGCTCTTTGTGTTCTTGAACAACTTGCTGGCTTTGATGTTCCCTATTTCGGAGGTACCTTGAAGATATCATCAATGAATTTCATGCTTATCAAATATATATATATATATATATACTATATTATATTTTTATCTCTCCTCTCTCTTTGAGTGACATTTATCCATTTATATTTTTTTTCCCTCAACAATTTTTTTTTATTTAGTCCCTTTATTTCTTTTTCAACAATTTTTTTAGTTAAATTTTAACATGTTTTTTATATAGCTTTTTAACTTTTTTAATCCAGTCCTCTATTATTGTTTTATAGTATTGCTTTATATTTTTATTTATTTGCTTCTTTTACTTATATATATTTTGCTTTCGAATGAAATTTATTATATGAAAGGGTTTTTTTACCTCTAAATCTTGCAGAAAAAATACTTTTACTTTGCATATTGTACTTTGGAGTAAATATAAATAGTTCAATTAGTTATTCTTAAAATAAAAATACTTACAAAGCTAATTTTTCTAACTTCTTTGTTTAATTGTCTGAATCACTATACCGTATATTTATTTCGGTGCTTTTAGTTTTTATTATTGTTGCATCATTATCTTGATTTGTTTGTTTCTAGCACAAATTATCTGTTTATCATACTATTTAACTTCAGTATTATGTATTTTTTAAAATTCAAGCTAATCCAAATTTCTTAAAAATTATTGTTGGACATTTGTTTGATATATAAGCTCAATCCTTAGTAAATATGTTTCTCTTTTGTACTAAATAATATGAAGGAGATAAATATTTTTATGACCAACAACTTTAATCTAATAATCAATTTTACTAACTTTAAAAATTACAAAATAAAAATAAACCCGCAGCATCGTGCGGGTTTTGTATCTAATATATATATATATATATATCTATACTATATTATATTTTTGTCTCCTCCTCTCCCTTTGAGTGATACTTGTCCATTTATTTTTTTTTTTTTGCCCTCAACAACTTTTTTTTTATTTAGGTCCCTTTATTTCTTTTTCAACAATTTTTTTAATTAAATCTTTAACATATTTTTTATATAGCTCTTTAACTTTTTTAATCCAATCCTCTATTATTGTTTTATAGTATTGCTTTATATTTTTATTTATTTACTTCTTCTACTTACATATATTTTGCTTTCGAATAAATTTATTATATGAAAGAGTTCTTTTACCTCTAAATCTTGCAGAAAAAAATACTTTTACTTTGCATATTGTAGTTTAGAGTAAATATAAATAGTTCAACTAGTTATTCTTAAAATAAAAATACTTACAAAGCTAATTTTTCTTACTTCTTTGTTTAATTGTCTGAATCACTATACCGTATATATATTTTGGTGCTTTTAGTTTTTATTGTTGTTGCATCATTATCTTGATTTCTTTGTTTTTAGCAAAAATTATCTGTTTATCATACTATTTAACTTCAGTATTATATATATTTTTAAATCCAAGATAATCCAAATTTCTCAAAAATTATTTTTGGACATTTATTTGATATATAAGCTTTATCCTTAGTAAATATGTTTTTCTTTTATACTAAATAATATGAAAAAAATAAATAATTTTATGACCAACAACTCTTATCTAATAATCAATTTTATTAACTTTAAAAATTACAAAATAAAATAAATCTGTAGCATCACGTGAGTTTTTAACTAGTATATATATATATATATATATATATTTTGATAAGCATCTAGTAAAACAGTACGTAGTTTGTCATCAAATACCGAAAGTCAAGTTTGACATACTTCAAATCAGATTGTAGCTTGGAATTGGAATTGGAATTGGAAATGACTTCCTCGATCCCTCCATTACGATCCAAAAGTGAAAACGTCATTTGATGCCATCCTGGTTGATGTCGGCCATCTGCTCTTTGAAATGACTTACCCTTCCGATGACTAATCATTTGTTGCGTATTTATTCTTCTCTTCCTCTAAGAACCCATTCCCTCCCCATTTCGTCTTCATCAAAATATAAAGATTCCCTAATTATTAGTTTCTCTTTGGTTTGGTTTTGGTTGTCTTAAGTTGAGTTGCTTCATCGATTAGAAATCCTTCTTGTTGAGCCTCTCTCTCATCACCCACAAACATTGCTACTAGCGAAGTGTAGCCACAGCCACAGATTCTTCGAGTTCCGGACCCCATCAATATCCTTCAATCTCTTTCCCTCAACTCTTTGAATGCCAAAACTATCCTTGTTCACGAACAAATATTCCTTAACCGTATCACTAGAATTCTTGGTGAAGTTGCACTAATTCTTCTCAAACAAGATAAACTACTGCTACAGTGTTTATGAGGATATTGAGGGGTACCGAGAACAAATTAATTCCGTCCCGTGTCAAATGTTGGCTCACAAGAAGGACAACTTCTCACGTGCGGATGTGGAAATGGCATGGATTATGCTAAGGATTGACTACTCCTGGGCTCCTCGTTGGTGTCTTCTCTTACGAGTATAATGGAAGAAAACCCCGGATTTAGAAGATCCTTTTTCTCCCTCCAACCTACCATTTACGCGTAAACTTTAAACACCTTCCTACCCTTAAATATAATATTAATTTGTTTTTTCAATTTTCACGTACGTCTATTGCCCCAAGTTCGTTCAAGTTTTTCCAGCCTACCAGCAATTTTTTCCGAACATATAGAGCTCAAACATGTATAGAAAGCAGTTCCATGAAGCCAAGATGGAGCAGGAGCATGGATACGTTGAAACCGATCCTACTGGTCGATATGGTCGGGTAAGTCTTTCTCCATATGTCCATAAATATATATATATATATATATATATATATATATATAGGTTTATATATCTTGCATGCGGAAGTTTTCTTCATCTTACTGAATTTTAGAAACATATTTTCCTTTGAAAAGCTTAAAAATACTGTCGTAATCAATAAGAAACTGTTGTTCTTATAATTAATTTAGAATAGATAAGTAAATAAACATAAAAATTTGTAAAATATTTGTTATTTAATTTAGTAAACAGTATGGTGGATGCTTATGATTGGCTTTTGATCAGATTGTAATTTTCTGATTTGTTAAACTATGTCATTAGGGTGGGTGGGTCACTAGTTGAATAACGGTAGCAGGAAAAAGTACCAAAATTTTCATGTGAAGAATCTTGGAGCAAGTTTGTGGCATACCACTACGAGTAGATTAATTAATATTAAAATTAATGTCTCAACAACACCTGACCCCTATCGGTTGTTGAAGGTCATTTCATCAAAACAGTAACTAAAACGTGCAATATCTAGGTACATGGCTCGATCGTGTTGCTTCTGGTTCCAGCTCTTGGATATACCGATAAAGTCTTTTTAATTTTCTGGCTATTATACTGTAAATTTGGTGGTTCCATTGCTCCACAAACACTCTCATGTATCAAAGACTAGAAAATAAATATGAGGAAAATATTTTTTATGGTGAAAGGTTTATTATCATACCAATAAGCATTTAAATGTGTTATCCACAGAAAAATCTCAATGAATGAAAGGTAGCAATCGTGATACTGACATTAAAATGCTACAGAACTTCAAATGATAAACAGAAAATAAAGGCTCTTCAGATGTGCTAGAGCTTGGTGGTTTTTTTTATTTTTATTGTGAGGATTTTCACAATGATATCCATGCCTTTCTTGTTGGACGGTAGAATTACCTGATGTTCTTAGAGATTTATTGATTAATTATTAATGAGGAATAACAAATTATACTTGTTTCCGACAGTTGAAAGACATTCTCGGAAAAGGTGCAATGAAAACTGTGTACAAAGCAATTGATGAGCTTCTTGGAATGGAGGTGGCATGGAACCAGGTAAAACTCAATGATGTGCTCCAGTCGCCAGAGGATTTGCAGAGGCTATACTCAGAAGTTCACCTCCTTAGCACCCTCAATCATGACTCTATCATCAGATTCCACACCTCCTGGATTGATGTTGATCGCAAGACCTTCAATTTCATAACTGAAATGTTCACTTCAGGATCTCTCAGAGAGTAATTCCCTTTCTTGCTCTAATTTTGCCAACTCTTTTAGTTTATTACTGAACCCCAGTAATCTCGCATCGTACTCAGTCCTCTTAAACAATCTTGCATTCCCCTAAATGTTAATGCAATGATGAAATTATTCACAAGTAACAACTGTTAATAATTCTGCAGATACAGGAAGAAATATAAACGAGTGGACATCCGAGCCATTAAGAATTGGGCGCGCCAAATATTGCAGGGTCTTATATATCTGCATGCTCATGACCCTCCTGTGATTCACAGAGACCTTAAGTGTGATAACATTTTTGTTAATGGCCATCTTGGACAAGTCAAGATTGGTGATTTAGGGCTTGCAGCGATTCTCCGAGGATCCAAATCAGCCCACAGTGTCATAGGTACCATTTCCTTTATCATTGGCTGGTAAATTGCTATATAAACTTTACATTGCCCATTATTTTTTTTGTGTTCTGTTTCAAAGATTTTGACTCCAATGTTGATAGGCACCCCTGAGTTCATGGCACCAGAATTATATGAAGAGGATTACAATGAACTTGTTGATGTCTACTCTTTTGGCATGTGTGTCTTAGAGATGCTTACAACCGAATATCCATACAGTGAATGTGCCAATCCGGCTCAAATTTACAAGAAAGTAACCTCGGTATGGTCCAGTTCCAGTGTCAGTATTAAATTTAGTATTACTAATTGGAGTTTAACATGCATGCCAAATCCTTTGTTCAGGGGAAGCTACCAGGGGCGTTCTACCAGATTCAAGACTTGGATGCACAGAGATTTGTTGGAAAATGCCTAGTAAATGTTTCCAAGAGATTATCAGCAGAAGAACTACTGCTTGACCCATTTCTCTCTACTGATGAAGCTAAAATCTCACCCCTGCCGAGGCTTGGGAGTCCAAAGCCCTTTCTAAATGAAAGTGAAATGGAGAAACTGCATCTGAGTGATGATCCACCTAGAACGGACATGACAATCACAGGGAAGCTTAATCCTGAAGATGATACCATCTTTCTTAAAGTACAAATTGCAGATACAGAGGGTATGAGCTGACCCTATTTTTGAGTTAATAAAACAATATATTTTCTATCTCTGCATTATGAAGTATGAGGAGAATTCTATTTCTGCAAATTGGCCATATCATGATCAAATTATAGATGTAATTTAGAGGTTAAATTATGATAATATGAATGCACCATTACTTTAGGTGGCAATAAAAGAATGTAACAAAATGAAGGGTATCTAAAATTTGGCTCAAAGTTTTAGTCCGCTTGCAGGCAATCTAAATCCTTCACCTGCTGGCATCAATTGTTTGAAAAGTGGTGAATTCTCATCCATACGGTCCTTTCTTGCAGGTTCTACTAGGAACATATATTTTCCCTTTGATATTGCAGAAGATACACCGCTGGATGTGGCAACAGAAATGGTGAAGGAGCTAGAGATAACCGATTGGGATCCACTTGAAATTGCAGAAATGATAGATGGTGAGATTTCTGCTCTAGTACCACTATGGAAAAAACCAGATTTTCCTACGAATGAAGCCTATGATACATTTAATTACCAAGAAGATGATGATGATGGGTCTCATCATCCTTTTCACTCTTTCTCCTCCTGTTCTTCATCCCAAGTGTCACTGTCTGGCTTGATGACACATGGCTCCGATTGGCTCCGAGGTAAGTCTACGCGCAATTCTTTGAAAGTTGTGATTGATGGTTCATGGTACTCCATTACATAGCATGATTGCCTATTGTCTCGAAGTTGTGAAATTCCTTTGCCCGAAGTCCAACGACCGCCTGCTGAGAAGTAGCTTAGAAAATTTTTTAATTATGTATTGTTATCTTCTAGATAGTTTAGTGTTTCTAGGAGCTCATAGAGATTCAATGCTAGTCCATATTCATTTTCTATCTATATGTGTCTTGCTGTGTTTAGGCTTCCTAAATTGAGTCCTGTAGTTATTATGTTCATATACCAAACATGCAGAATTCAATGTCAACCGGAAAGATTGCTATATTGCAGATGATTTGCAGCTTGATGACACCAGCTCTCAGAGCTCTTCACACTCAGGAACATATTCCAACTTGAATTACTTCTCTGGAGATGACCACAATCCTGATATGAGTCCTACAACAAGAAGCAAACATCTCACCACAAGAATTCACAACTCAACAAGATTTTGCCATGAAGAAAGTTCAAAAAGCGGACAGTCAATAGTTAGGAATTTCTATAACCAATGCAAGGCTTCGGAATCACACGCAACTCCTAGTCAGAAACATACGAGAGTGTTGGGAAACCGAAGATTAATGAGGAATAGATCGCTAGTAGATATTAGGAGCCAACTACTACACCGATCATTAGTGGAAGAGGTGAGTAAGAGACGGTTGTTTAAGACAGTCGGAGCTGTGGAGGATATTGGGTTTCAGACACCTTGTGAAATTCCTACAAAAAGGACACAGAGGACTTCAGGGAAGAAACATCTAAAATCCTAGCTAGCTCACTCACAAATTTTACAAGTCAAATGCTTGACTCACTGGCTGGGTTGACCTCGAAGCTTACATTGAGGTTAGCTGTCTGTATCCCAGTAGACGAGTACTTGATCAAGTACCCCCCACATTTGGCCGTAAGAGATTGAGTGTACATTGGGTTATAGCCTCAGGCAGTGTCGATGCAATTAAGTGTAAAGATCATCTTTGATTTCAGAGTGCTTTGTGTAAAAATAGAGCCTGTTTCGGAATAAGATTTATGAATAATGGTGACAGCATTCTCCTTCATTGCCAACGCCTAGCATGATGGATATGGAAATTGTTGTCAAAAAGGATTATTTGCAAATCCATGCAGGTTGGATGAATGCTAGCTAATTCAACTATTGTCACCATATCATAAGATTTTTTACCAAAAATTTCTCCCTGCATATCCTAAGCTAATTTAGCTTTAGTCATGCAAAAAAAGCTAGTTGAGTCTTATTGATATATATATATATATATATATATATATATATATATATATATATCTTGAAGGGGACAATTAATGTCGGGATGTCCAATCCCTCTTAAGCTTCTTTGCTCAGTTTCTTGGTTCCAGTCTTCTCATATCTCTCCTGAAAAAGGTAAAAAGTGCCATCGATTTAAAAGTTATCGTCATTTCAAAGCGTGAAGCCCAAAGGCAAATGCTTCTGGTGATCGTGAAAGTAACAAGTATGATTTTAAAAATTCAGATTCAAAAGCTTGAAATCTGCAAAATTGACAGGTATAAGAATACACGATTTGGCTTGTTCTACTTGTGACTGTGGCCAGACTCCTTGGCTCTAATGTTTGTCATTATAACACAGCCTAGTGGAGGGCTGGAAGCGAAAACACTGAAACCAATTAATGCACTGCAGCATGCTTGCTTAAGTAGTGTCAAAATCACTCAAAATTAGTTGAACAGAAAAGAATTTTGTACCACCTTCATGGTTCAATTGTCTGCCAAAAAAGTATCCTTTGGGTGCTCTCTGCATGATTGTGCTCTCCAACTTTTTCACCAAAAGATAGCTCTGATTTTAACTTTGTTTATGCTATGATGGTAACTCTTATCATCTTATGCAAGTTGCTGTGACAGCAAAGGCTTTCTTTATTGTTTTAGACTTTAATATGGCAGCACAACAAAGAAATATGGGATAGAGAGGCCAGGACATTAAATTTCTAGGCTTCTGAAAGAAACAAGTCCTCTGAGGTATTTCAGCAAGAAAGGAGACGCATCAAATGCACAATCATGTTAAGGATGGCTAGCCCTTTTTTTTTTCTGGGTAAGCAAGGTTAATGGCTGGTTGGCTACTCCCATGTGGTCCTTGATTACTTTCATCGGCATTGTATATGATGCCCTGATGGTCCTTCTGCTGAGATAATTCGATTAGAAAATTTCATTCCACGTGATGTCTGTACCTTTACAGAGGTTCAAAATCCATGCCACGTCTGATGTCCCTAGACATTGGAAGCTCTCTCTCAACCCTCAGGCCTCCTATTCACATATATTCAGTTAAATGGGTGAGAGTTTTTAACTCATAATACTCTTTGGAAGTGTGAATTCATTCAAGGACCTGTTATTACATTCCTGATTTGGAGAGAGCAAGCCCCTTTTGTTTTATTCTTCTATTCACTGTTTATATTGCATCCTAGGCCTAGCTAGCATTCTTCCAAATTTACTTTTCTGGTTTCTTTGCTGTTAGCTGAAGCGAGTCCCAAAGCCTTTCCAAACTCACTCATAAATTATTACCATATGATTGATGTACGATTGGCAAGGCAGCCTAGGTTAGCACTTGCTAGACTGTTACGCTAGAGCTATCTTTGATGCTTCTTCATAAAAACTAGTACGAACTTCTCATTCCACAATCGTGAAAAACCTTGAACTTTACTATGCAATTTCCAAGTCTAGGTGGAGGATAGATGCATGGTAATAACAAACAACACGTAAATCATAGTAGTATTAATTCACTAATATTGAAAGAAACGAGACAGAAAAGATCGCATCTCTCTCGAATTGTTAGTTCTTTCTTAAAAAAAAAAAAAACTTTCCGATTGAAACCGTGGGAAATAGTTTTGGTCCTTTCAGTGCTTGTCCAGCTACACACCTGACAGCATGGGTTGAGAAATGGGAGCCCACTATTCCAAATGGCAACTTCAACCAGTCTAAGACAAGCATATATGGTGAAAACTGAAATGGGAGCTTCGGGTGGATGCTAACATAATTAAAGTATTGTGGTCCTCTACAGCCAAAAGTCAGAAGAGCCACCTGTTTTTGCTAGGGTTCTAATTGTATGAGTAGATGTATCGGTGGTCCAGCTTTGCGTTGTGTACCGCGCCATGGAGCGCCATATTTACTAGTTACTACTACAATGTATTACGATTCCAAGTCTCAGATTAAAACATGAAAGCCGATGATGGTTTTTGCCAGGCATGGTTGAATCCCTCGGGCTTCCATTCCATGTGAAGATTGTGTTGGGATAGATGGGTAATGCTGAATTGGTTGAACCTTTTTTATTATCATCTTAACCGTACGAGATTAGCGCCTTTCAGAAGTTAAGTCCTACCGTTAGCAGACTGATGGCTTCCATATGCTAAAGCCTGAAAGTGTGAACATATCCTTGCATGATAGGAAGGAAAATGACTAATGTTCTTTTCACTTTCCATCTTCTTTCCCTCCTACCAAAGTGTTAGTGTCTAACTGTTCGGCATTTATTTAACAAAAGATCAACTTTAGACAAGATTGGAGAGCTAAAGCTAAAAGTTACATCTTTACGCTAGATGTCTAGCTTTTGGGACAATCAATTTCTTTTGCAACTTGATCAGTGCATGACTTGTGGGCATATGCTCCTCTTTTCCAAGACGAGCTGGCAATCCTGCGGATTTGATCTGGTTCGTCTCACACAAGATCTTATCTGTATTATTATGTCTTAATGCTACCAATGAGTACTGGATTACCTGTTCATCAAAATGTTAAGAACATTATGAAACTTACTCTGACGACATGGTGGGATAACCGGATAAGATTCTGAACAGTGAATGAATTGGATTTTAAATGCTGGCCTGGGTACATAGAGATCATATTCGAATAAGTAACAATTACAAAAGCAAATTATGGAGTTAATGCCTGATTAATATGGAATTAATCTCACTCAACAAACTTTCACCGACCATAATTCCAGCAATTATGGTGGAGAATCTATCCCTTTCCCTCTTTCCAGTCGACATTTATTTCAACTGTATCTAATACTCACACATTCACACTTGTGCAATAACAGAAATGATAACAGTTTTCAGGCTTGCTTGAGGATTAATCTATTTACATTCTTTTGCCTTTTTTGAACAAAAGAAAGTTGAAGCTTGTTTCGGTTCACTCACAATTCAGCTTGTTAAGATGCTGTTTGGATTTGCTGACCCTATCTCGTAGCTCTCTCTCTCTCTCTTTGGACATGTTCACAACTTGACAGCTTCTACCACAACTTTACACTCAATTGCCAAAAATATGATTCACTCTTTAAATGCCTAAGCCTAACAGAAGCTTAATTTTAGCCTACTTAAGCAGAATGCTATTTTTCATTTGACAGAACACAGAATACCACCAGAAAGAAAAAAAATTTTGGACGAGTTGCATTACCTTAAAATACTTTTATCATGCTTGGTTATTTTTTTCCACATAATTATGAGATTTTTCATGATTATTCAAGGAGTGCCTTCTGTTATAATTATGCTCTGGGGCTAAACCATCACAACATGCATTCAGCATCCATTGACTCCATAACAGAAGACTCTAGGCAAATCCAGCAAACTCATGCTAAAATAGTGTCGAGTCCGGTCAACAGGTTTAATTAAAGAACAAAGAAGGTGAAAGTAAATAAAGCTGACCATTTTGTGAATTTAGCTGTAAGGATTGGTAATCCTAGCTAGTTAATCAGAATACTGAAAGTAAGAGTTCAAAACAGAGAAGTCAACAAAATGCAATGCTATCAAAGCATTTATTTATGTGCATTTGATGATCAAGGACTTTTACAAATGTAGGTTAGACATATCAAGCCAGATTTGCTCAAATGCCTTAATGATAAGATCATGGTATTGATTAGAATTAAGTGAAAGATAACAAGCAAGAAGATCTTCCAAATCCTTTGAATTCCGGATGTTATTCTCCACAATCATCTCAGCCATTGAATCCCTGAAGTCTCTTTGTGGATCAAACGAAGACTTGACGACTGCAAAACTTTCCGCAATGCATCTATTCCTGGACTTTATGTTCGTACAAGGTGACATGCTCTTTCGCGCATAAGCTTGAATCTTCTTGCTTGCAATTTTAGGAGAATTTGCCCGAAGCTTTATTCCAGGAGAATTAGCAAATGACTTTCTTACAAGAGGACTACTCTTCGGCTCTTTGTGAGTGTTAATGCTCTCTTCCTTAACAATTTTGACAGAAGGAAACCCGCGTGCTTTAGTCTCCTCTAACCTAGATGAACTTCTCGTCAACTTGGTGAATTCGTCTGCTTTTTTATTGGACTTTGGTGGCTTTGTCAATATTGGAGGAAGCTCTAGTTCAGAAATTGTGTCAAATCCATCTACCTTGTCGAATTTCCTTGCATGAGACTCGTTATTCATGTCGATGATGATATCAGAAGTTGAAGAACTAAGTTTACAGTTGTAAGAATTCGAATAAGAACCTGGTAGATCATATGACTGGGGAGGAGCGAAAAAGTCATCATCCTCTGAGTCTGATAGAAGAGACTCAGGTTCAGGGGAACTTTCAAATGGAGAAAGAGAATAGTCAGGAGACTGAGTTAGACTAGAGTTGGTCGGGACTGAGTTAAGCATGGCATGGCAGCTAAAACCAGTAGAGACAGAGGAGACCACTCTGGGAGAAGGCTTGTAAACTGTTCTTCTTCTGTCTCTTCTCTTCTTTGATTTTCTTGGTGGATCAGGAAAACGACTGCCCGAGGCTTCAAGATGAACAGGCGAATTGTAGAATCCGGCAGCTTTGAAAGGTTCGGTGGTGAAGTAATAGGAGTACCTTGGGATGGAATTGTGGCGTTTCTGTGATGTAACTGATGCCGAAGACGATGTGGGAGGTTTTTTCTTGTGGGGGTGAGAGCTGTAATGTTTTCGGGTTTTGCTCATGTCTTTGAGCTTGTAAAACCAGGCATTTGGTATCATATCTGAGAACCTGAACCTGTAATTACCCATCTTAGGTACAACTCTTTCTTTGTCACTTCACATGGACACCCTTCTCATTCTCTGCATCTCTCAGACTTTGGTTTGTGCTTCCTTTGCTTTCCCTTCTATTCTATTTAATGCACGAGAATGCAAGATTTTACGGATGGAAACAGAAAAGAAAACAAGGGTGTACACTGTACACAAATTCTTTGTTTTTGTAAGGCAACAATGAAGATGGGCCCCCAACTAGAAAAGTCAAGCATGAACATAAAAATGACTTCTGCTTTGCTTTTCATTAAAATCATCATATAGACTAGCCCAATTGCGAACACATTGTTTTGTCCTCTGCACTGCAGCCCAGTTTGCACTTCCTTCACATTTAGGCATGGTAATTTCACAACTCCACATACAGAGGTGGAAAATTTCCTTTAGTGACTCACTGCAAGAAGCCAGTCTTCTCTGAAAGTTACTAGTATGTTTTATGAGGCTTTCTACTGACCTAAGCTGACCAATGTTTTGCTGATACTTTAAGAATTGTGAACACATCATTGGGGTCCTCACTCTTTTGTTTATTTCAGTGTAATGATGTTTGATAGCATTTAAGACCCATTTGTCCACCAACTGTTGTTTTTCCCATAATAATTCCTTCCTCCACAAATGATGAAACTAATCCCATGCTTTTTCAACCTCTTAATTTCTACCTGGCCCACCTGCATGGTGCTGGACATTCAGTTAAACTCTAGGTGATGAGCAGCTTGGGATGCTAATCATGACATACCTTGTCATTCCCTTTCTGCAAGCTGCCCCCATAAATTGAATGCCAATTAAATACGAGGTAGTTCATATAATTTTCAAGTGATTTTGCAGTTTAACTTGAATGATTCCCATATTGTAAGAGGTAAACATTTCAACAAAGCTAAAATTTGATACATAGCAATTACAAATTATTCTCTTGTTTCAAAATTCCTTTAGAAATTGACCTCTTTATACATTTATATATATCTATGAAATAGTGGTGAATTGGAAAGCAATGTAAGTCTACAATTTTTTTTTTGGTTCATTGTAAATCTACAATTGAGAACTTTAATAATCTATCTACGAAATAAATGAATGACATCTGCGTAGCCCACTTGCAGCCTCCTCCAACAGCCCAATACCTAATGTTGATAGCTGGCGACAGCAAGCCACCTCCCGACATATTATTAGATGTCAAGAGATTCTGGGAGGAGTGGAGTTAATTTTTATGGAGTGAACAGAATTAGAAGCCATGCATAGGTTAGTATACTCCTTCATATCGCTTACATTCAATTTTCCCATTGTATAATCGTCAACTTATCGATTTAAATTTATTTATATCAAAACTTCACAAAAAATAAATCTTTATATAATCGTGTCTTGCAAAATAAAGAATCCAATCTAAAGACTGACAATTACAGTTGGACGGCAGAATTACAATTTACCAACCTAACAGATTCTAACTTTCTAAGCCAATACCAAATAAGAATATAGGATCCATGGATTGTTTCATTATTGTCTAACGAGAAACTAGTACCAAAACCATTAGGTTCCTTGAAACATACAAAAGGAAGCCAGCATCGGAACAGAATAGAGCAGCAGAGCCCAGAGCAACGCACACATGTGAATGGGAACGCGAGTAGCCCTAGTCTTACCAAGGCCCACTCCTTTACTGGAATGAGTGTATCAAATCAATCCCACATATCCACTTTCTACCCTAAATTCAGTTCGCCTTTCATGCAGGGAGCACTCCCAAAGCCCATGAATTGCTACTACTGGATCAGGTCAGGATGGCAAGTTGGCAATGCTTGGCCCACAAGCCCATAAGTTATAGTCATCCAGGCATCCACAAATAACAATGATAATATTAGAATATTATTTTATTATGATATAAAATAATCTCCCAATGGCAAGCAAGAAAGACATCGTCGATGGAGCTCCACTTTGATTACAACGCCAAAACGTGAACCCCACACCATACGAAAGAGAAGTATAAGAAGCCCCACAAACAACTTCCGACCCAACAACAACAGCGCCTCTCTTTCTGCCTAAATCCTCAATAACTAACATCCTTTCTCCACAATCTGTCTCGTGCGTTACACCAAACTACTGCTATCACGATTTGTTGCCAGCTTCCCTCCAAAAGAAATCATAAGCTACCATCCATTCCGTTGCGTTCCTTCAAAATTAAGCACTCTACCATCAATCATTAGAAACAAAAATGAAGGCATTAATTGCTTTCAGATCCAAGCTTTCCAAGCCATGCAGAAGACTTCTCCGAATCTTCAGGTTCAAGCTCAAAAGGCCAGTACTTATAAGACTTCTTAGAACCCCTGCTCGTCATGCCAAAGTCAGAAAAGCTCCTAAAAAACGTAAGGATTCTGCATTATTACCTCTTTTTCGCTTTCTAAGAAGGTCCAGAAATATGGATAAACTTTCAGAGCTTCGAAGCTTTTCAGAGGCAGGGCACGGTAGGCTGCTTTTCCCCTCACCACTTACACCAGCTTATACGAGGGTTGGAGGTTCCAGCAAGAGGGGATCCTCTGGTTATGACGATGTGGAAGATGCATGTCGGAGTTTTGAGAATTATTTAGTTGAGATGATTGTTGAGGAAGGGAAACTAAGCGATTTGATGGATGTTGAAGAGCTCCTATACTGTTGGAAGAACTTGACAAGCCCGGTCTTTATAGATTTGGTTTCTCGATTCTATGGCGAGCTATGCACAGACTTGTTTTCCGCTGATGATGATGATCACAATGCCGATACTCCTTAGCAACTCGTCAGTTAAAAGACTACTTTTTCTCTTATGTTACATAGCTCACCCCCTCTCTCAGCCAATTGCTCACATTACACAAACAGAGAATAATGTTAAAAGCTCATTTATCTGTCCATTTTGTGCTAATCTGTTCTTTTTCCTTATAAATAATGGCAGCCAGGCCTAGATTTGATCATATTGGCAAAAACACAATTTGAACTACAGTGTCAGAAACTGGTCAAAAAACAATAACTGCAACATCAGAAATAATAGCCAAATTTAAAATACCATCGTGCTAGGAAGATGACATTCGAGGAGCGACATATAGTCATGGCAATGCTGTTCTACAGACAGATCAATCTGAAGGCCCTTACCAGCGAGCAAGCAAACATATCTAGGATTTCAATGTTTTTGATGTCACTGTTCAAACTTATAACCAGATTTCTGCAAGGGGCTTCAATAAAGTAGTTATCTTGAATATTAAGCAACAGAATGATCTGAATCAGCAAGAAGGCAAGACGCTGATCCCCGAATACTAGGTTAAATCAATGGCATCATAATAAAGATAGGACAAATAATATCAGAGAATCAACAGCAGACAATAATAGAATGTAACCAAAATATGATGGCATCATTGGAGCAGATATCTATTTACAGTTCAAGGGAGCATATAACACGGGCCTTTTGCAACTAAAGGAGGGAGATGTAAAGAGTCTGAGCTCTTGATCCCACACTGCCCAAACATTCAAAAACTAAGTTCCTAACTACCTCCCACCAAATATTAACATACTCAATATTAAAGGTGATTGGCATAAATGAATTGGCTAAATTTTCTTCGAAAGATAAACCTGAGATCTCACCACTGTCTCTCCAATTTTAAACCCAGGCATTACCATTAACTCAACCCTTTGAGTAGTCTGTCCCTCATCAGAACCCACCAGGCCTTCTCTGTTTTGCACAATTGGTTCCATGTAAACATCTGAGAATTTGCTTCCCCTCTTTACAACAAATATTTTTGCTTCAGGATCAATTGAGCAAGGCATCCCAACTAGAATCCATACCCACTTTGCCATTTTTGCAAAGATCTGATAGAATGGTGTCCGTGGATGTTTGCCGCTCAGTATAAAATTCCTCTGATCCAAATTCCCAAAGAATGACATTTCCATCAAAGGATGAACAACTAAAAGATACTTTTGTCTGCAAAATTTTGCAAATCCTGAATTTGGATTTTCTATCAGAGCATCAATTGGATCATCAAACTTCATTATGTCGTTAATATTGTAGGGCTCAAGCACCATTCCATGAAACATTCTCCATGCAATGTAAGCTTCAAATGCATACTTCTTGTCGTGCCTCCTGGAATATATAACTCCATCATCAACTGATTTTGCTGCTAGGTCTAAATCCCACCTCAAAGCCATCATTAAGCTAATCAATGGCTTTGCAAAATCATGAATGGACTTTGATGCTGCTTTGAAGCTGGTTTGAAACGTAGTAACATCCAGAACCCTTGCATTCTTTCTCTGCACTCTTTCTCTTCTGAGTATCTCAACCAGCTTTGCATTCCCATAAGCCAAATCCTGAAGTTCCTGTTTCAAGCATACAATCTCTGAGTGCTTCGTTTTATTTTCAGACTTTAATTTCTCCAAAAGCCTCTCATTAGCTTCAACTTCTGATCGCAGAAGTTCCAAACAAGAGGAATCAAGCTTTGACTTAGAGAGTTGCTTTTCCTTGTATGCACGCTTGACCTCGCAAAGTGTTTCTAGCTTAGATACCACAAGTTCATCGGCAGCTATAATCTTGGCCGGGTCATACGGAACATGTGCTTCCTGAAGCTGGACATAAGCTGATTTTAGTGCAGAAACAGTGTCAAACAACTTCAAGATCTCTACCTCACCGCATGTAATCCTTTGAAAGGAAACATCAGCTGGCTGGGGATGTATTTTCTCGCTGTAACATTCAGTTTCTTCGGTATTATCACTGCTGTCCTCCCCAAATGAGGCATTGTTGTTTCTAGAGTGCAAAGGATTTTCAGCAGAAAAAACACCAACGGATCTCAGCTGGCAGACTTTGGCAAATTTGGAAACCAACTCGGATATGTTTGAGGAGGGCTTAGAGGGTTTAGTGGAGGTATATTCCATTACTTAAGAGATCAGAGCTTAACAGTACTGGATAGTTTAGACTGGACAACAGAGAGTAATTTCGAACTATAGACAGAAATAGAGTTTTGAAAAACAAATCACGAAAATAAGTATACAGTGAACATAGCAGCCCCTAGAAGAGGCGAGATTTCCGGAAAAAATGCTCCTGAAAACCCTGCTAGTGGCAAGAAAAAGCCGAATTAAAGAAATGAAGATTATTCAATGATTAAAAGCGACACCAGAGTGTATCTATGTATAGTCCGTAGAGAAAAACTAAGATTTATCGCTAGCAGTGTTCAAACTGATTAAAGCGCTAAACTTTAGGCTTAAGATCCTACTGAGAAATGAAAAGAACAATATGAAGAATTTTAGCAGAAAATCTTCGTTAAGATTGATTGACATTTCATAGTATAAGCAACAAAAAATAAAAGAGTTGAGCGTCAAGGCCCAAAGTCCAAACAAAAACAAGAAAGAATTGAAGCAAAGGACTTGTTTACTAGGAAACAGCAAGCAAAACAAAAACTTTGTCACATCCAGAAGCAGAACATAGTAAAAGAAAAAGAATAGCATAAACAAGTTTTACAAACCTTAAACGCGTTCTTGCTCTGTTTCTCAATTTGTGTCTTTGCGGAACATAAACGCTGAAACAACAGCGTTTGGATTAGCAAAAGGGAAAACAGAAAACCCCCACCAAGGAATCTCGGAGTTGCAGCTGAATGACAACGTTTTGGGCATCTCCGATCTCTGCAGAGCAGACAGATAGTAATAATGTATGTTATTATTGTAGTTTTTGAATTTGATGAACAAAATATGCTACTAGACCTGGCAGAAACAGTAATCAAAGTCTCGTTATCGGTGCTAAATAAAAAAATATAATGGTATCCTAGTAACCGGAGTTTAGCGGGTGATTATTTACGGGGAAATGGAGCCTAGGCGGGAATCGGTGGGTCGCGGAAAGCACTGCTGCGCAGAGAGAGGGGTTTTGTATTGCAGTATGTATTTACTAGTGGAGTAGTAACCAGTGCTCCGACCAATATTGATTGAAATTGAATGGTAAGACATTCTTTTTTTTTTTTTAAGCATGACTTAGATTTGTATAATGCGTATGAAGTAAACTGTTTTGAAAAAAGCGTCTCACTTTTATGTGATTTAACAATTTTTTGAATTTTAAAATAGTCGCACAAAATAAATATCGAAAAGTCAAAAACAAAAAAAAAAATAACCAGTGCTCCGTAATTGTCAATTGTCAATTGGTCATTTGCAAAAAAACGAGCCTTTCTTTTTTCTAGTTCTTTTAACTTTTTCAGTCTTCTGTGTCAGTGACACAAACAAAACAAGTAATGAGTGAGAAAGAGAAGGCAGTCAGTCACGTTTGTCGAGGGCGTCTTCCTACGTGAGAAATTTGATTTCTTCTTTCATCCAATTTCATCCAGCCCTTGAATTTCATCCTTTGTTTGTTGGGCTGCATCGACCCTAATACCCACACTACAACTCATTCAGTTTCGGCCCATAAACAAAATCAGAAAGGCTCTTTCTTCTTCTGCTAATAATAACTTTTGAGATGCGGCAAATATTGTTCCTTTTAGCCAGGTACAATAATATTGCTTGGCATCACCTTTTTGCTTAACATTTAATGAACAAGGATGGCATATATATCGTTAGGCCCGTAGGTGCTCGATCTAACTATCAAGCCTATAGTTGGTTAATCAAGGGTCCAAGTCTTAATCGTCCGTTGTACTCATCTGAAATGATATGATTAAGATGTGATTTGGCTTAGAGACAAAATCCAAGCATAAGAGGCTGAACTTTGAAGACACAATTAAACTTTTCATGTCAGCCTTCATTTTTTATTTCTTCAAGTTGTTATTCCTCGAACACTTTTCATTTTTCTCCCTTAATTATTTAATTATTGACTTGAACGTTGGAAATCCAAACTCCTACATCATTTGACTGTAATTTCTTTTGGAGTGCAGGTACCAACGCCAAGTATCTACTGTTAGAAAATAAACAGAGAATATGGCTTTGAGGCGTGTAGAATTACACTTTCTTGAGTGTAATATTGCCTCACACAGAAGCAAGTTACCCCAGGATACAACAAAGCCTTCAGAATATTGTGAAAAGTCAGAATGTAAAGTAAAGAGTTTCTGGAAAATCAACACTTATATAGAATGTGAAGAGGCTTAAATGAATGGTTGTGATTGTCTGTTAAACAACAACCATTCATTTTCAGACATAACTGTTCAGACATATAACTGAAAATATGTCTGTTGAACAGTTTAAAACAATTTTTTAAATTCAAAAAGAATTTAAAATATTTCTGGCAAAAATAAAAAATTCGGATTAAATCAAAGAGCCAAGAGCCCAAGTGTCCCAAGTGCCCATCTTTGACTTTTTAAAATAGCCCAAGCTCTAGTCCAAGCCCAAGCCCAAGCCAAGCAAGCTCAAGCCAAATGGTCAAAGCCCATTTCCTCTTTGACTCCAAATTACTCTCAAGAGTTGATTTCCCTTTATAAATAAATCACTTTACACTTTTACAAGCAATGTGGGAACTTGTTCCCTTGTATTTATTACAAGCTATTCAACATCTACTTGCTCAAAAATTCTTCAAAGAAAAACCAATCCACGCATCAAAATTAAAGGACATCAACGTGTATAATGAAAATGCATGAGATCAAAATCCTATTTTAAATAGATATTAACATAGTAATATCTCAGGACTCAAAGAATGGACCATTCTATAGCAGCTACCTATGATATTTATATATACATATTATATGCAGTACTGCTAATTAAGAAAGAAAATTACACTACAACTACTGCAAATTAGCACGTAACACTTGGATATCTGGCTGAGGAGAAACCCAAGCTCAGGTCAGGTACTTGACTACTATACCAATACCAGTGATTTTGAAATTTGAACGCTGGCAATTAAATGGAAGAGGTTTTGTTGCATCCTTTGTCACGATGCCCGTGCACGTGAGCCTGCTCCTGGATTCTCCTCCACCTTGCGAGGTCCACGATGAATGTCGAGCCCACAATATCAAACCTAGCTAGCTAGATTCAGTATTAATATTTAAATGATTAATTTAATATCAGAACTGCCAAGGGGAAGAACACAAATACTACTTTTATTTGTAAACATGTGCCTGTTCGGCAGTAAGAGCATCATTATTTATACATTTATACGGTTCAAAGGCTGGTATAGTTTTTCTCAACGAGCTAGGGAATAGAAAACCCTACCCAATAACACTATCTGTTCCAAGGGGAAAAAGTTACAGTACTGGTACTTCATATATATCGGCAATGCGTGCGTCTGTGGAAATACAAAATATCCATGCTCAGCTGTGCAATTTTGGTTTCTCAAGTAAGAAATGCCACTTGCAATACTGCTTCCGAGCCTATGTGTGGAAAAGAGACACTGATAGAGTAATAATTGGTTGCACAAGTCACGTCCATGGAACACCTTGAGCACGTGAAAAGTTTCAGCTCCTACATGCCAAGGAAAATGTATGTCTGAGCCTGACAGGGACAGTACTACAACGGGCGGAAAGATGGAGCTTAATTTGGGATAGACGCTAATCATTAACTGATCTTCGCTTGCAACCGAAGACAATCAAGGTTGCAAGCAGAGTACAACCCTCCTTCCAATGTAACAAGAGGTAAGAGGTTGATGAGGATTTGATTAAGCAGATATTTTAGTTTCATTGATACCGTTCGCTTGCTTGCAATATGTAAAGCAAGTTTCCCTTATTTATGATCATGCATTATGCTTACATAATGTCCTTAACTTAGGCTCCGTTTGGATCTCACTGGACCTCCAATGCGGTGAGATCAATGGTGAATAGTATTAATAGGACAAAACCAAAATTGGAAAAGATAAAAAAAAACAGGTTTAAAATTACTTTTTTATCCTTCTTTCTAAATATTTTATTATTATTTATTTTTACTTAATTGTCATTTTATTTTTTTTAATTTCACTAAAACTAATTTCATCGTCCACCTAAACTAACCCTTAATTAATCAACCTGACTTCACATAACACAAACAAAATTCCCCTCAACTATTTGAATTCAAGTGACTCAAATAGTTTGATCATTGATGCCCCTCTTCCTGTAGGCTAGGGCCTCTCTATAATCGATCCGGAAGAATTTTCAAAGGAGAGCATCTAAATACATCTTATTTTTTTCTTCTCACACTCATTTTTCACTTTAAATAAACAATAACATGTAATGTAAAATAAGATGTAGGAAAAAAAATTAGAGTGTGTTTAGTTACTCTCTTTTCAAAGCCTATACGAACACTGTAGTAGATCAAATTACAGCTTCATGCCCCATCTGTCGCAATCAAAAATGGGCTGTCAGCTTTATTCAAGTTAAATAATTGAGAAGAAATCTGGCAGGGTGGATGGCTGCCTGCACATGTCACCTTCACATAAGCTTTTGTGGGGTAACGGTCAATTTTGAGTTTGAATCATTAATGGTGTGGAGGAAGAAGAATGAAGAGAAACCATGGGAGACAGGTGTTTTGTTTTTTAGGAAGAGTAGGCAAGAGCATTAGAATTTAGAAGCCTTTTAGATGAGAACAAAAGCATAATAACAAGCTAGCTAGTATAATGCAGAGACTTATCCTTTTCTCAACATCCACATCTGTATCTCTAGTATATATTTCTTCATCCCCACGGCAACAATAACTTCTTCAATACTATATGGACACTCCAGTCTCAGTCTCAGTTTCAGGCAAGAGAATAAATCATGGACTGTGATATTTCATGCCCGTGTCCTGATTTCTTAGCACGAGAATCCTATATATTTCCCAACCCCACTAACATTATACGTATACGGAGTAAATATTATGCTTTCCACGCCTTCTCTTGACAAATTTGCCATATTATGGTCTTCAAACTTGTAATGATGAGGGATAGTTTAAAGAGTAAGACTGTGCATTTGCAGAGGCTATTTTAGTCCAGGAAATTTCAGTGTTGGGAAATGAGAGTGGCTGCTTCTTGCATTTGACCTGATTAGTTGGACGATTGATCTCGACTTGTTAGCAAAGCTAAACATATAGGACCCTCAAATCCATTTTTGATCCACAACATAGACATCTTTTTTCCCAATATGCTACCCAACCCTTTATTACTTCCTTAAATGGGAAAGTTCAGCGCATGTAGCTTTTAAATGTGAGGCACCTTTAGCTTGAGTAATAGGATAGCCATTACACACTAATCGTTCGAATTAGTTATGACTTCCAAACTAATTAAACAGCCAAAGATCAGAATACAATGTTGTCAACTGGTCGGTTGCTTTGAAGATAATCTTTCCTCTATAATCTGAGTAATTGATTACAACTTACATACCAAAAAAGAAACTTAATTTTATTTCTTTTTCCTTCACTGAGTAATAGGGTTCATAGCCTGAAAATTGCATAGCAGGGATTTTATCCCCTGACCTGCGGAATGCTGATCATCCTTCACCGAAGGGGAGGACATAACCAGCATGACTTGAGTGCTATCACGTATAGTATATATACGTATATGTTAATTCTAGTAAATAATGTAAATGCCGGTGATGACATTGCAGCTGCAGTTGCCATGAGATTAATGCAAGTTATACATGTCCTTCAAGGTAGGGGAGCATGTGATTATGCTATTGGCAGTGAAATCATGGGTCATGACTCAATGACAATGTCCAGGGGAAAATATTAACTGGAAATAAGAATTGCTAAAGATGGTTAAAATTTGACCCATTCTTGGAATTTTATAGAAGAAATGGTAGCAGACAGAAAAACACACTGAAAGTATTATTTGAAGATTGAAATTCTAGTTTGTGTAGTTAAGAATATTCTAAAGTTCACTTGGGTAAATCAAATCTTTACTCTCTGTGAAATTAGAAGCCTACAAGGAAGGAATTAAAGAATGAGTGACTGAAAAACATGTGAAATGCTTTCGTTGGAACTGAGTCTGTCTTGGATATGTCACAGCGCAAGCCTGTTGCCAAACACTTTCCATTTTCTTACATATATTGTTTGATGTCTTTGTCCATACTTCCTTGCCTTGGGAATCTACGAATTCATTGATAAAGAGGAGACAGACACTTGATCAGTGGTTGCCATATCGTATTCTTTTTGTGCTCAGAAGGGTTATAAATCAACGGCTTGGGATGCTTGAAAACTTTTGAGAATGAGGTAAACTCTGGTCTTGAATGTGGTCAGTGTTTGAACTTCATGAGCAATTTCATTTTGTCAGCCTAAGACTCTTAAGTAACCATAGCTAGCCCTTAATTGCCTATTTTAAATTGTTTTAACTTTTTCCTTCCCAGATCACTTGCATTGCTTTGAATGATAGTAGCTAGTATTACAAGATATATTGGATGGTAAATAGTTGAAATAACCTGCAACAGCAAGAATCTGCCAGAGTCATTTTGTGAAACAGGAATTTTGCCGAGTACCAAAATATTCTAAAGCAGCTGAGACCCCATTGGTGGTTGAAGCAATAGTAACTCAATTATTCTTGTCGACAGATGGATCCAAAATCTCTTTTAATTTCATACTCAGATATAGTCTGATTAATTAAGCATTAATTTCTCAATGTTGTGTACTTAAAAAATTTAATCACCAGCTCCTAAAGTTGCATGAGACAATTTTCCTGAGCGTTTTGACATTAACATTAATTGCTAGACTATAAATTAGTGATATTAACAATTTTCCTGAGCGTTTTGACATTAACATTGCTAGACAATAACACCGGTGCAAAGGTCGACAATAAAGTGTGAAAAGGAAAAACTGGAAAGCAAGGGAAGAGATAAGGAAAACTCAAAGAGGGTGTGTGGGGTTTGGTGCATGAGCAGAGGTAGATGTTGGGGTTGTTTATGTTTTTCTCAGTTTGGGAATCGTTGAGAGACAGTGAAGAAAGCCTGCCAGAGAATCCAACATCTAAACATGGTAAAGCTTAGGAAGCGACGATCCGCATAGATTCACAATCTTTTTCTCCTTTTTCTTTCTCTGATCTCTGGCCGCTAAGACTTTCCCTGCGGCATTCAAGTAATAACCCGTACTACAAGCCTACTTTTTTCCAACTCCACCACAACCACCTCCACTTATAATCTCAGAAGACATAGAAAGAGAGCTGAAAAGAAGGCTGTTGTCTTCTCCAACATGAGAACTGGGGTATTAAGTACTGCTTTGGAATGACAGTTGCATGGAATGTGGGGAATTTAAGCCAAAGATTTTCTGTCTGCATATATAGCTTGAGAATCCACCTCCAATCTTTAAAGTGTCAAAAAAAAAGGGAAGTCAGGCAGACCATATCACAAGCTGCTCTTGTTTTCTTGTTTTTCATGGAGAGGAAGAGATACAGAAAACTAAACCTCAGCCACAAATCTCACTTCCTTTACTGTTTCTCCCTCTTCTTTTTCTCAGTTTGGGCACTGTTTAGCACTATCAGCACTGCAACCCCATGTCAACAAGGTATGCTCTATCCCCTCGTTTAAAAAGAAAAAAAAAAAAAGAAAACCTTCTTTATATACCGGGTGATCTTAACCTCTTAATTTCCCCCCGGGCGCCCAGAGTCATTCATGGACTAAAGGCGACTTCCGTTAAGTACTCCTTCACTGAACAGAACTGTTTCTACTTTCTACTACCTCAACTCTGCTAGAATACCCATGAATCATGATTATGCATGATAATCTGAATTAATTAATTTGGCTCATTCGCTTTAACGAAACATAAGCACTCTCTCTGTTTCCGACCGCAGATATCAGATATCCATTGTCTGGTCAAGCTGCAGAAGTTAACTGCTTTCAGGTGAGTCAGTTCATTTCACTCTATATATGTGTCCTAGCCCTATGTAGTAGTACTTTACAGTTAACACTAGTATATATTTCTCAAATCCATGCTCAAAAGCAACAAAAAAGAGTTGTTTTATAGAATCACAGTGCTATTAAGAGTCATGGCCGTTCAAAAAAATTGAATACGGCTGAGAGGCACGAAACAGGCTGCAGCCCTCGGCAATGGACCGCTGCATTCTAAACCTTCTGATGCGTCGGATCATCTTCCATGATTAGGGCATCACGCCAGGAAATTGGTCCATCTCTATGAGAACCCTTCCAAAAAAGAAAAGAAAAAAAAAACCCAACGCTCGTGAAGGCCGAAAAGCAAAGCGTGCGGCAGCATTCGCTAAATTAAATTTTAGAACTCTCATTCGTCGTTTCATATGGGAGTCGGTAACTTGCGCCACCAGTGCTCGGCGCTTTAACTGGAACCACGTACTCTCTAGCCTCCAGTACTAGATCATGTTTTCCCGTGAACTTTGCTGTTCTCAGGGAGCGCATGGTGGTTGCACGGATTGGTAAGGTGGCAGCCTGGTGGGATAGAACCATATATTTTTGCTTTTGGGTTTTGGCGGCTTCCTGCGCTAAATTATCAAGTAACCAGTGTAGTACTGTATTATAGTATAATTAAGGCGATTAACATTCCCCCGTCGCAGGAAATTGCTGAGAGGAGAAAAAATGAAGAGAGCATGTGGGCTATACGGCCTGTTGACAACCAAGGAGTTCCTTTAAGCTTGGGCCGGAGATTTTTGAGTGGACCAGGATCATCACCGCCACGGTGCACGTCAAAGTGCGGCAAGTGCACGCCGTGCAAGCCGGTTCACGTGCCTGTTCCCCCTGGAACGCCGGTGACTGCGGAGTATTATCCAGAAGCATGGAGGTGCAAATGTGGCAACAAGTTGTACATGCCGTGATGCTTTTAGTTTTGTTTGGTAAAAAAAAAAAAAAGTCCAGTGTATGTGATGAGGGAGGACAATGAAAAGACTATTGCTGGTTATTTGACTTGAACAACAATATAGGGTTTTTACTTATATCATGTAAACAACTGTAGCCTTAGAATATATGGTGTTGATTAACAAACTCAGATGAGCACTATGAAATATTGGGTTATGACCCTTCATGCTATCAACTACTCCCTGCATATCTTGAAATGGTTTGATTACTCAAGTCTCTTCCATTTCGGCTATCGAAGCAACACCCCGATCGGCTGCATCTGCATGCACGTATCACAAGTAATTCGAAGCTTACTGGTAAGAAGAGCTTTCCAATTTCATGGAAAACTGAACTAAGCATGAGACTTTTTTGAACTTATTTATGAGAGAGAGAGTGAGTTTTGTAATGAAAACTTAATGCGCAAGGAACCCAACTGGGGCACTTCGAATCTCTGATAAATCCGTGACTGCGTGTAAGAACCTATGGATTATGGTCCATAGTCTATTGTATCAGCAAGGAGATGTACACGTACTGCTAATTTGACCGAAACTTTGCTTGTCCAAAAGAAGGACTAAAGTGCTGGTATTGGCAAAAGCCATAAAGGACTTGTCTCTTGATCATCAGTGCTGAAGCAATGTACAATTGCAATCAAAGGATATTATAAACACTACAAAATGGACCTGTCCTAATCGATAATAATATACTCCATATGATAACACATGATTTCACAAAAATTTGTATTTTTCTTTTTCATTTCATTTTTTACAGCTTATGGGCAAGAAGTATGACTATGGCCCAATGCTCCATTTCAGGTCATTGCCCCCCAAAACCAAAACAGTCCGTATGCCCATGGGCCGGGAAAAATAGAATAGCAAACTACTTATTTATTTTATTTTTTAATAAGAATGTAATCATCTATATTCTACATCAACATTTAATTACGTATATTACATATAATTAAGATCGAGTTAATGGTCATTTAAAAAAATTATGTAAGACTTGCTTAACTTCTTTATAAACCAATATATTATCCTTTTGCTTTTGGTTATATTTCAATTTTGATTATATTATTTTATTGTTGTAAAATATGATTCTGTTAAGCAATAGAATTTCTGTCCCGAAGGCCATAAGCATATAACTACTACTGATTTTTGCCTTCTACTTTGCGCTTGGAAAGTTTCAATTCCATGCCTTTAGCGTCACTCTTTTCTATTTCAAGTGACAGTTTTTTTTTTTTTTTGAGATAAAACAAAATACTTTTGATTAATATTTTTATTTAAAAAAATGAAAGAGCAAATAAGAAAAGGACATTTAAATAAGTAGTAGGCCATCTACTTATTACACATATGTCAAGTGCTCATCACTCCGTCAGTTTATTTAATTTCCAACCACACGCAAATCCTTGTCCCGGTGACCATCATGATTTTGGACTGTTCTCAGCTTTCAAAGCCTAATGTCCATCCAAAAAGAATTGTGTGATGTTCATTCCTTTTAAAGCGTCAAAAAGCGAAAAGAAAAAGCTAGGTCCAACTGCAACTCCAAGCAACCGTGGTGAAGTTTCCTTCCCGCGCGCGGTCCCATCCCATTAGACATTAATCACGTGAAGTTTTTTCTCAACTCAACAATGCCATTTGGTGAACACGGGGAAAATAAGGAAAGCTCGTAGGAGGACCTTGAAGTGAAAAGGGTTGATGATGAAGTGATGTATACTGATGTGGATGATCCAGATTCACGGGGAAATGCCTGACCACAGCTGCAGCTTCCACGAAATATCCCAGCTTATCTGCTACTTGTCACCCACAAAGCGAGTCCTGCCGCCTGGGGAAAAGCGATGGGGATGCGCGTTCCTGTTTGATTTTTCTGGAATATAGTTAATGCAATTAAGGATTAATTACCCCTCCGCCTTTGCATTTTGAACTTCTAAAATTAATGTAGTGCTTCAATTAATCCAGTACTTTTGACAGTGAAGCATTAATCTGCTATATCCAAGTCCAACATGCTAAACTATTTGTTTTTATACAATAGCATTGCCACCGCCCACCAAGTTAAGCTCCTTCATGTATGATGTATGATTGAGACAGAGTCAGCTATGACTCCTTTAAACGGAGGTGCCAATTAATTAATCAAGGAGCTGCTGATTTATTTACAGTTGGGCAATACATATAAAGATGAATACCAAACCAAATTATGATCCATTGAATAAATTAATGCCAAGTGTAATTGATAGGTGGAGTTGCTACAAGAATCATGTTGTTTGATTCTTGATTTACTGCATCGTGAATGCTTGTCTATATGAGCCACAGCCTAAGCGATCTTAGCAAGATTTTACACTGATTTTACAAATTATACATAAAAAGAACATCGATGACTGAAATTGAACCTAAATCTTAGGATTGAAGTATTAAATATCTTTATCAACTCAATCAATTTATTCACTTTCAATGTCCCTACCAAAGTACCAATACCTTAATTGTTTTTGCCGCTTAGGTTGTTTCAAACATTAAGCTGTTCATACAGAGGCTGCCCTTTTTCACATTTGGTGACAAAAGGGATGGTAAACTACTAGTCAAATTCATAAAAACAATTCGAATTTCCACAAACAGAGGCCACTCAGTTTTACATCTAACTACACCATTAGTCGAGGACTTGATTGCAAATTTTCAAAAAATCGGGCCAAATTATTACAAAAGAAGAGGCACTAAAACTTAGAAGTTAAGAATTAAAATTTTTTATTTTATTTTATTTTCAGGCCCAAAAAAATAAAGATCAAAATTGTTTGATCACATATGATTCAACCACAAGACATAAATTGTCAAATATTACTTACAATTTGATCCATGTTTATGCTGAGAAATACTTCAAAAACACCAAGAAAAAAATAAAAAAGAAAAAAAGACTCAAATGAAGAATATGCTATTGCTATTAAGATATTCGAATATTTAGTTCAATGATTCTTAGTATATAATATTTTAAGCAGAAGACGTAAATAGTTATACAACCGTCGGGCGGCAGCGTCTGGCTTAGCTCAACAGTGAGTTAGTCAACAAAGTAGGCTGTCTGTTGTTGTCAGCTTCTCCCAATAATCACCCGCCACGTTCCATATACGTATTAAACGAGAAAACGAGTCCAACACGTGCCCGCGAATTTGCGTAATCAAATCCTAGTAACAAAGTTAAATTAGAACAAAAGCCAACCCAACCATCCGTCCTCTCGAAACTTCAACCGTGAAACACGCGCTCTCTCTCGAATGAACAACTTAAAAAGGAGAAAACCATTAGCCAACTAAAATAGTACATATTCAAAAATACGAATCTTCTAGGTTGAAAGAACCAATATTCACGCAACTCATCTCTCAAAATTCAAAGGCTTCAATTGTTTTCTCTGTTTTTCCCCCTTTTTTTTAAAGCTATATCAGGGGTAAGGAATTAGTCTTTGATCCCCGCTTGTGAATTTTATTAGTTTTGTTTTTTTCTGCTGAAGGAATCCGCGTTTCTGGTTCGATCTCTGGCTCCACCACCTATGCCAGAGATCGAACATGTCCCAGAAAACGCCCTGTTCGGACAATACGAGCTCGGCAGGCTACTCGGTTGCGGCGCCTTCGCCAAGGTTTATCATGCCAGAAACGTCCGCACCGGGCAGAGCGTGGCCATTAAGGTCATCAACAAAAAGAAGCTGTCTAGCACCACCTTGATGTCCAACATCAAGCGCGAGATCTCCATCATGAGTCGCTTGAACCACCCTTACATCGTCAAACTCTACGAGGTTTTGGCCACCAAAACTAAGATCTATTTCGTGATGGAATTCGTCAAAGGTGGAGAATTGTTCGCTAAGGTTGCTAAAGGAAGGTTCAGCGAAGATCTCAGCCGTAAGTACTTTCAGCAGCTGATTTCGGCTCTAGGCTACTGCCACTCCCGCGGGATATTCCACCGTGATTTGAAACCTGAAAACCTCCTCGTTGACGACAACGGGAATTTGAAGGTATCGGATTTCGGTCTCAGCGCCGTTACCGATCAGATCCGACCTGACGGGCTGTTGCACACCTTGTGTGGGACCCCAGCTTACGTTGCACCGGAGATCTTGACGAAAAAAGGATATGATGGAGCTAAGGTGGACGTGTGGTCTTGCGGCGTCATCCTTTTCGTGCTTAACGCCGGTTACTTGCCTTTCAATGATCCCAATCTCATGGTTTTGTACAAGAAAATCTACAAAGGCGAGTTTCGGTGTCCCAAATGGATGTCGAGCGATCTCAAACGGTTCCTGTCGCGGCTTCTGGACACGAATCCCGAGACAAGGATTACGATTCATGAGATCCAAAAGGATCCCTGGTTCAGGAAGGGTTACAAGGAGCCCAAGTTCCATGAGGAGCATGCCAAGGTTGATAAGGATGAACCTCAGGTTACAAGCTTGAATGCATTCGATCTGATATCATTTTCATCCGGTTTCGACTTGTCCGGTTTGTTCGATAATTCGCATGGTTCGATCGGCGAACGCTTTGTGTCAAGAGAGTCGCCGGATAAATTAGTGGAGAAAGTGGAAGAGGTTGCAAAGAGTGAGAGACTCAGGGTGAAGAGGAAGAAAGAATGGGGCGTTGAATTGGAGGGACAAAATGGAAATTTCGAGATAGCGATTGAGGTTTATCGGTTAACCGATGAGCTGTTCGTCGTAGAAGCCAAGAGAACAGGCGGTGATGCTCGATGCTACATGGACACTTGGACCAACAAAATCAGGCCTGCTCTAGTGGAAAATCAGGAGAAGGCCGGACACGGTTAATTCCCCGTCAGTGATTGACTTTTTTACCCTGGATTTGGACGGAAAGCACAGATAGTTTATCAACATTGGCTTGTGGAGCGCGTGGTTAAGTAAATTTCATTGTTGGTGTATTTCAAATGCAGTATTACGATGAATCATGCCAAATTTTAAAAATCAAAAGAAAAGGGAAGGGAAGGTATTAGAAATGCACGAACAACAGAACTGAGGATGAATCTGTCTTGCAGGAGAAAAAAGAGTAGAAATTACTACTACTACTACTACTTCTTTCCATTTATAACTATTTATTTTGTTGTATGATGTATGTGTGTTAGCACTTATTTGTGGTCGTGGAATAATAAAGATGAGTGAAAGTACCAATACGGAATTTTGATTCTCTTCATTAGATTAACACAATTCCCCAACATAAGCTTTTTTTGTTACTACTTCCATTGTATCATTCTCTTCTCTTGTAGATACCTTTTTGTGTATGTAAGGGCAGCAGGCAAAGACAGAATAAATAACGAAAAGGTTGGTAGAGAAGCAACCATCATTTCATGTTTGTGTGTGCTGTATTGTTTTATTTTCTCTGCTGTCTTGTTTTGAGTCTGTTACTGTAATTTCTTCGTTGTAGCCTTAATGAACTTTTGTTTTGTTTTTATCTTCTTGAACAACGGCATTCATTGAGGAAGATATTTAATATTTTAAGAATTGAAAAAGCTAATTTGCATGCATAATAAATAAATATTTTGATGGTTAACAATTTTTTGTCATAATAATTAAAATTGAGTTGTGATACATTATAAATTTTAAATTTGAATTCATATTTTTCTTGTAAGAGAAGAAATAAATTTTGATTGTTCAGACGGTGGACGACAGAGTGTTATGCATATAATATAAAGTAATACCACTAAACATTATTTGGAGACAGATCAGCAATGAATGCTTTCTAAGCTGTAATGGGGAGAGAGATAAAACTATATATATATATATATATATATAGATATTCTTAAAAACAGCTCAATTCATGACAGAGCAGGTTTGTCATAACGTCTAGGTCCGTGAACCTAACCGCTAGACTTTTAAAATTCAAGGGAGTCGCCACCAACCATTCAACCCTAGGTGTGATTGGTCACCTACTCTTGTCTACAGATAAGGCTTGATCTACGTTCAAAAATTCTAAGGTTCGGGAGTACGGTTACGTGTGGGGAAGGATTAGCACCCCCACAACGCCCATCTTAAGATGGTACCAAATAGTCTAAAGTTATCTTCATTTTGCCTATTTGTTTGCTTTAATTTCGATATGATTAAATATTGAAAAATCTTCTAAGTCTCCTCCATCAAGCTGATTGGACAACTTAAAAGTTTCTCTCACCTCAAGAGTATTCAAGTAGGACCAATCGCCTTTCTTGAAGAGGCTCCGTCGTCGGATGATTTAAATATATTATGAAATACTTATTTTTGACTCCTATCCCAATTTATAAAAATTATTAATTATTTTTTCTATTTTTATTTTTTAATTTTACTTTTTATAAAATAAATATGAATTATTTAATATTAAAAATTTCCTCTAGACCTTCCATCAAGCTGGTCAGGCCTTAGAAGAAATCTCCTCACCTAGGAATTTTAAAGAAAACTACTCAAGCGCAATTCCCTTTTAAATTCCATCATCAGAATAATCCACATTTATCCAAGTTGTTTATTATTGTTTAATTTTATTTTAATTTTTTAATCATATATTTATCTTATTTTTATTCTATCCTTTCAATGATTTTAATTTGAATCTATTAATTTTAATTTTATTTTAATTTTTATGATGAATTATTAAATCTTGGAAATATCCCTTAAATCTTCCATCAAGCTGGTGAGACTTAAGAGGACTCTCCTCATCTCAAGATATCTAAAAGTACTACTCAAGCGCAGTCTCTTTAGAATTCCATCGTCGGACGAAATCACATCCACCTCTAATATTTTTCATCTTGTTATTATTTTATTATTTTAAATTTGTGTTTTGTATTTATATTTATATTTTTTTACTACAATTTCTTGAGACCTTACCCAATAAATCGAGCATACAACATTAATTAAATCCAAATTACTCATGCAAATCATACAAGTTAATTATATCAGTCATTAACATGCAAAATTAGTATTCTATAAATAATTTATTTAATCAAGTTACCATACAAAGTCATATTAATTAAATTTTATTATTAAATCAAATTATTGAATTATACAAATTAATCTATTAAGTCAAGTTTATTATCAAATCAGTAACCTATTATTAAACTATAGAATTAATTAAATAGGAAAAGAAATGATTAACATACCTTATTCCACGTTGTTCTTGCAACAACTCTTTCTTTCTTCGTTTACCTTGTTCCACGTGCCTTTTCTTTTTTTAATCTTTCTTTCTTTGCTTTCCCACGTCTCTTCCTTCTTTATTCTTGTAGCAACTCTTTCTTTCTTTGTTTTCCTTTTTGTAGTTGGCAGCACAATCAAGTGGAAAGCAAGGGGGCAGTACAAACAAGACAGGGCGCGCAGCAATAGTAGAAACAGCAAGTGATCGGTGGCGGGGCAGGTTATGATGTACTTCTATAATATAAGAACTTTTGAGCTTTGGTGATGGCAGCGCAAGTAGCGACGTACGGTGTCGTGATGGTAGTAGCGGTGCGACGTGGTGCACGACAGCAACACAGGACGACAGTGGCGGTGGGGTAATAAGCTTGGCAAGACCGAGCGGTGGTGCGGCAAGATTCAAAGGACGATGGCGCGCGGCAGCAGAGGTGAGAAGATGATGAAGACGCAGGTCTGGTGCAACTAGGTAGAATGAATCAGTGCAGCGACCTCTCTTTTTTTTTTAATGAAGATAACAGGCTTGGCGGTGCGAGGAAGAAGGCAAGAAGCTTTTGAGGATGACGGTGAGTTAGGTCATGCGACAAGCGGATGATAGGGAGTTAGGCCGACTATGATGATGAGGAGGAAAGTGATGCGATGAAGATGATGAAACTTTGGTGAGGTTAGAGATGTTGATGATGGAGTAAGTTATTTAGAATAGATGAAGGTCAAAAGGGTGGAAAGTGAGACATACAGCAAGGGTGTGGCACGATTTACAGCAAGAGGGTGATGAACAGTGTTCGGCGGAGTGGTAGGTGCAGGATGCAGCAAGCAAGAAAGGGTGCAGATTGTGTATATAATTGTCTCTCTTAAACCCTAAACTTTCATCCTTTTTATAACCACAAATTAGTTAAAGTCCTAATACAACTATACCTATTCTAATAATTATCTCCTATTTTTTTTTAATATTTTATTTATCTAATTCTTATATTAATCCTAATCTAACTCTACCAAATTTAATATTAATCCAAATAATTATCCTAAAAAAACTTTAATTATCTTATCCTAAAATTAATTTTATTTTCGTTTCTTATCCTTTCTTTTTATTTTTCCTAAATCCTATTTTAATTTTAATTTCCTAATTAATGTTAATTCTAAATCTAAAAATTCTAATTTAATTCTAGCCTAATTCTAAATTGCTAAATTAAAATACAATATCACCCAACCCAATTAATTATTTACAAATTAAGACCCCGGACAAAATAAGGTGTCTACAGCTGCCCCTCTTTGTGCATTTGCTGTGAAACAGTAGTTGCACAAAGACATAGACACTTATTTTGTCTGACTTCTTCTTTCTTTCTTCTTTTTTTTTATTTTTTTTATTTTTTTCTTTTTTTTTTTGAAAAAGCTCCCTCTAAACAGAAAGGCAGTCAAACTTTAAAATCTTGTCCAAAAAGCTCCCCCTAAACAGGCAGGTAGTCAAACTTTAAAATCTTGTCCAAAAGCTCCTCCTAAACAGGCAGGCAGTCAAACTTTAAAATCTTGTCTAAAAGCTCCTCCTAAACAGGCAGGTAGTCAAACTTTAAAATCTTGTCCAAAAGCTCCTCCTAAACAGGCAGGCAGTCAAACTTTAAAATCTTGTCCAAAAGCTCCTCCTAAACAGGCAGGCAGTCAAACTTTAAAATCTTGTCTAAAATGCTCCTCCTAAACAAGCAGGCACTCAAACTTTAAAATCTTGTCTAAAATACTCCTCCTAAACAGGCAGGCAGTCAAACCTTAAAATCTTGTCCAAAAGCTCCTCCTAAACAGGCAGGCAGTCAAACTTTAAAATCTTGTCCAAAAGCTTTGAAGGAATCATGCCCGAAGGTCTTATAGATAGTACTCAAGGAACCTTGTATGTAATTTTTCTTTTCTCATGCAATGCATCATGTATGCAACTGTGCATGTATTCTATCCTATCTATGCAATGTCATTGTGTAATGCCATTCATGCAATATTACTCACACAATCTATTCTATTCATGCAATGTTTTCTTTGAAAAGCATTTCAACTTTAACTGTGGCAATAACAAGGTTTTTCTGTATCAGTCCATCTCATGCATTCTTCTCTTTTCATTTGTCATCTTGTCCTTATATTTCCTATTTCTTTCCTAATTTTATTTCTTCCATTTTTTCTCTCCCAATGAAGCTCTTATCTTCGTGCCCTCTTAAGCTTATCTTATCCCTTGTCTCTTATTCTTTACTATCCTTCCTATCTGGTCATTCATTTGCTCATTAAAATCTTCATTCACTCTTCTTTATTCATTGGTTTTTCTTGATTTCCAATTTTCATTCATTCATAAGTTTCCTTTTCTTTCATTTTCCTAAATAATATAGGAGTCTTTCACATATTTTGCCAAGCAAACATTCATTATCATTCTAATTTCAAAAGCAATGCAATACAATTTCTCAACCCCTCAAGGTAAAGAAATAACGGGTGAAAATGAAAAGGAATGGTATTATTCACATTTGGAAAGATTTAACAAGAAATTGCCAGGCTTAAAAGGAAAGTAGGCTCGAATGAAAAGCAAGAATTTTTAGGATTAAGTAATAGTATCCAAATAACAACAATTCAAACAATTTTGATCAATGATTACAAAATTCCCTTCAAAGTCCATCTTGTCTGATCATGTTGAGTTCATCAAAATATCCTCTTGCCTTAGTATCATTGACATCCAGTTTTTCTGGTATCTAAGCCGCCTTTTCAGGTTTTTCAACTCAAATGTACTCCATTGATCCAAACCGCCCCTTTTGGGTTTTCGATCTGAATCTTTCTTTCATTTTTTCTCTTTTTTTTTCTTTTTTTTCTTCTTTTTCATTTTCTTTTCTTTCTTTTTTTTTATTCATTTCTCTTCATTTTCAACCTCATTGTCCTTGATGAAGCTTCCCTTATCTGTTCTCCATTCTGATTCATGCCCCAACATCAAATATTTCTTCACCCAATTTAATGCTCATATGGACCCAAGAGAGTCTTTGGAATCCCACTTCTTCCATCTAGACGAAATCTTTTTGCTTATCTTGATCTGCTTGTCCTAATTCCATCCAAAGGATCATCATCTCATAGTGTAAGTATGCCTTTATTCAACACATTATTCTTTAATAGGAGTACTCATATTTGATCAAAATGGACTTTTAAGGCACGTAATGTAGGCTCAGGTGAGGGTTCAAGAAAGAAAGGATAATATAGGCCCAAAATAAGTGTTTCAGGGTTCATCAAACCAAGAATCATTTTTCATGAATCAATTACGCATTTTGACTTTTGCCCCATTCTAATTTGCTTTTTCTCTCTTTTTTTATTCAAATGTGACTAGGGTTTTCACTTTCTTGATTTAAACCCTCTTTCCTCTTTGTTCTTTTTTTTTTGTTCTCTTTTTTTTTTCACAAAAAGGGTTTTTTTTTCTTTGCCCCACTAATCTTTCATCTTCTATTCTCTTTGCCCCCTAGTATGGAGGGTGATTCTTGGTGGGTTATATCAAAAAGAATATAATAGGCTCAAAAGGGGTAATCAATGGATAATTTTACTCACACTTGAAAGGTAGTGAAAGAAGGCCATTTCTCATCTCAATACAAGTACTCTCATTAAAGGTCATCTATTGAACAAAGACAAACTCATTAGAATTTCATGTAGAGATTCACCTTTACTCGTAACATTCTATAGGTGAAGATTTTAGACAAAATATCTTCTATTCTCTTTTTGCTTGAACAATCTTGGCAAACTGGAAACCCATTCAACCAACCAAAGCAACTCTTTCAGAATTGAATTTTATACTCATTGTCATCATCATTATCATTTTCATTATTTGGATACTTTTAAGCTTGGTAACAAAGTAGAGAATATGGGTAGTGGTGTTTTGCATTAAAGAACAAGATTGGAATGAGGAATTAAGAAACATGCATCACACTAATCCTTTATTGAAAATGAAAATAAATGAAAGTTGGCCAAATACAAAAAATCTTAGTGCTTTTGGGCACAAGCACTCCTACATTACTTAAAAACTGAAACATTCTAAGAAAACCTAAGACAAATGAAAATGAAAAGAAAAATCCATTACTCTTGGGTGACATAAACAACTGGCATCTCATAAACAGTCCAATTTCCTAGCTTTGCATCTGAAGGGTACACGAACTGATCAATATCAAACCCTCAATTCCCTTCTTCGTCAACCACATTCACCATAGCCCCAGTATGATTGGGCAATGGGTTTACATTGACATCTGGCTCACCTTTCTTCCCAAAGCTTAAGAGTCCAGCTTTGACAAGCGATTGGACTTTCACCTTCAAACCCATGCAATTCTCAATAGAATGACCAAAATTATTGTTATGATAGGCACATTTTGCATTGGGGTCATACCACTTTGGGTAAGGAGGTTTCAAGGGCTCTATATAAATAGGGGCAATGAGATGACCTTCTACCAACTTTGGGAATAGCTCAGCATATGTCATGGGTATAGGGTCTATGGTAATGTTTCGGCTAAGTCGGGTGTTCCTTTGGTCATTAGGTGGGAAAGTGGGGTTTGTTGAGGTTGTAGGATTTTGTCGAGGGAAAACAGGTTGATATGTGTTTTGGGGATGAGTTTGTGGGTAAGACGGGGAATTGGCGTAATTCACTGAAGGTGGGTAAGGGGTATAATGGTGGCGTGAATTACTTGAGACAGCTTGTGCATCTCCTTCCTTTTTCGAGAATCCACCTTTCCTACTGTCATTCACAGGTGCTTCGATCTTACCGCTCTTGATGGCATTCTCAATGGCTTCACCAGTTAACACCATGTCCGCAAAGTTCTTAGTTACACTACTAAGCATACGCTCATAGTAAGGTGCCTTGAGAGTATTCAAAAAGAACATGGTGACTTCCTTTTCAGTTAAAGGAGGTTGAACTTGCGACGCCACATCTCTCCACCGTTGGGCATATTCTTTGAAGCTCTCGTCCTTCTTCTTTTCCATACCTTGGAGAGATAAGCGGTCAGGAGCTACATCGGACACATGTTTGTATTGAGCTATGAAAGCTCTCGCCAACTCAGACCAAGAAGAAACGTTGCTCCTTTCCAATTGGTTGTACCACTTAGCGGCTGACCCAGTCAAACTGTCTTGAAAAACATGAATTAATAGCTTGTCATCCCATGCATACGCTGCCATCTTTCTACAATACATGGTGAGATGATCTTTTGGGCACGATGTTCCATTGAATTTTTCAAATTCGGGCACCTTGAATTTTGATGGAAGGACAACACCTGGTACTAAACACAACTTTTCAGCATCAATGGGTCCAAAATAGTCAACTCCTTCCATGGCACTTAGTCTTTCCTCTATCAAGCTCAGCTGAGCTTTAGTACCACTATATTCTTCTTTATGCTTCAACTTTTCTAACTCTATGGGATCATCTAAATTTGGCACCTCCCCTGGGTTTTGAACTTGTATTTGTAGAGGTGTTGTAGCTTTGACAGTACTTCCTTCAAAGATGGGGTTGTCTCGCATGCTTTGTTGAGCCTCTTGGACAGACTCCTCTTGATTACCCATCTTTTCCTTTCCTTTAATCATGGCTTTTAGCAACTGGGTAATTTCATTCAATTGCCCCCTTATCTCTGTACTTTCCTTTTCCAGCTTCTCTATCCTACTATTTTGATCCTCTTCCATTATGCGTGCTTGATACCTTGTATGATATCTGTGGAGGGCAGATCGTCTAGAGGATGCAATTTTGATACCTTGTGCCACAATTTAGTTGAAATTATTTTCAATGTGATGGTATGTTTATGCACAAAAATGAATGTACATGGAATGCACTTAGGTTTAACAATCTCTCTTAACAATCAAAAGTGTGTTCATTCTCATGATAAGACAGGTGCAAACTTACATGAATGATATGTTATGTGATGCAAAATCAAACACAACTATGCATGACTCATTGATACAAACAAACTCCTTTTTTTTTTTGAAAAATGGAAGAAAGAAAAACTATATTTTTTGAATTTTCTTTTTTTTTTTGTCAAAACAATGTAAAAAGGAGGAAGTAAAACTTATTCCTTCATGTGTCCTATCTTGGGTTTGAGTCTACACTTCAATCTAGTACGGTTCTACCTTAAGGCTAAGCCTTATGTTTCATTACATGCTGGGTTTGGATAATTCAAGGTTCTAAAGGTTCCCAAATTGCTCCTCACTATCATCCACACTGGACTAGTAAGGCACCCAATCCTCACCCATGATAGGCTACAAACGGAAAGGTTCAATTTGAGTGGGAGTGTTTCACTGGCCTATGTGGAGGTTACCACCTCACGAAGGCAAAGGTACTACACTCCCTCCTAAAAAGGACAAGCCCGGGTCGAGGGCTAATGCATGCTCATACAAGTGAAGTGTGCATTTAATATTTCATGAAATTTCAAGCTTTTTAGGCAAAATTTGATAAACTTAAACTATCTAATGGCCTGACTCTCTAAATGTCCCCAGTGGAGTCGCCAAGCTGTCATAACGTCTAGGTCCGTGAACCTAACCGCTAGACTTTTAAAATTCAAGGGAGTCGCCACCAACCATTCAACCCTAGGTGTGATTGGTCACCTACTCTTGTCTACAGATAAGGCTTGATCTACGTTCAAAAATTCTAAGGTTCGGGAGTACGGTTACGTGTGGGGAAGGATTAGCACCCCCACAACGCCCATCTTAAGATGGTACCAAATAGTCTAAAGTTATCTTCATTTTGCCTATTTGTTTGCTTTAATTTCGATATGATTAAATATTGAAAAATCTTCTAAGTCTCCTCCATCAAGCTGGTTGGACAACTTAAAAGTTCCTCTCACCTCAAGAGTATTCAAGTAGGACCAATCGCCTTTCTTGAAGAGGCTCCGTCGTCGGATGATTTAAATATATTATGAAATACTTATTTTTGACTCCTATCCCAATTTATAAAAATTATTAATTATTTTTTCTATTTTTATTTTTTAATTTTACTTTTTATAAAATAAATATGAATTATTTAATATTAAAAATTTCCTCTAGACCTTCCATCAAGCTGGTCAGACCTTAGAAGAAATCTCCTCACCTAGGAATTTTAAAGAAAACTACTCAAGCGCAATTCCCTTTTAAATTCCATCATCAGAATAATCCACATTTATCCAAGTTGTTTATTATTGTTTAATTTTATTTTAATTTTTTAATCATATATTTATCTTATTTTTATTCTATCCTTTCAATGATTTTAATTTGAATCTATTAATTTTAATTTTATTTTAATTTTTATGATGAATTATTAAATCTTGGAAATATCCCTTAAATCTTCCATCAAGCTGGTGAGACTTAAGAGGACTCTCCTCACCTCAAGATATCTAAAAGTACTACTCAAGCGCAGTCTCTTTAGAATTCCATCGTCGGACGAAATCACATCCACCTCTAATATTTTTCATCTTGTTATTATTTTATTATTTTAAATTTGTGTTTTGTATTTATATTTATATTTTTTTACTACAATTTCTTGAGACCTTACCCAATAAATCGAGCATACAACATTAATTAAATCCAAATTACTCATGCAAATCATACAAGTTAATTATATCAGTCATTAACATGCAAAATTAGTATTCTATAAATAATTTATTTAATCAAGTTACCATACAAAGTCATATTAATTAAATTTTATTATTAAATCAAATTATTGAATTATACAAATTAATCTATTAAGTCAAGTTTATTATCAAATCAGTAACCTATTATTAAACTATAGAATTAATTAAATAGGAAAAGAAATGATTAACATACCTTATTCCACATTGTTCTTGCAACAACTCTTTCTTTCTTTGTTTACCTTGTTCCACGTGCCTTTTCTTTTTTTAATCTTTCTTTCTTTGCTTTCCCACGTCTCTTCCTTCTTTATTCTTGTAGCAACTCTTTCTTTCTTTGTTTTCCTTTTTGTAGTTGGCAGCACAATCAAGTGGAAAGCAAGGGGGCAGTACAAACAAGACAGGGCGCGCAGCAATAGTAGAAACAGCAAGTGATCGGTGGCGGGGCAGGTTATGATGTACTTCTATAATATAAGAACTTTTGAGCTTTGGTGATGGCAGCGCAAGTAGCGACGTACGGTGTCGTGATGGTAGTAGCGGTGCGACGTGGTGCACGACAGCAACACAGGACGACAGTGGCGGTGGGGTAATAAGCTTGGCAAGACCGAGCGGTGGTGCGGCAAGATTCAAAGGACGATGGCGCGCGGCAGCAGAGGTGAGAAGATGATGAAGACGCAGGTCTGGTGCAACTAGGTAGAATGAATCAGTGCAGCGACCTCTCTTTTTTTTTTAATGAAGATAACAGGCTTGGCGGTGCGAGGAAGAAGGCAAGAAGCTTTTGAGGATGACGGTGAGTTAGGTCATGCGACAAGCGGATGATAGGGAGTTAGGCCGACTATGATGATGAGGAGGAAAGTGATGCGATGAAGATGATGAAACTTTGGTGAGGTTAGAGATGTTGATGATGGAGTAAGTTATTTAGAATAGATGAAGGTCAAAAGGGTGGAAAGTGAGACATACAGCAAGGGTGTGGCACGATTTGCAGCAAGAGGGTGATGAACAGTGTTCGGCGGAGTGGTAGGTGCAGGATGCAGCAAGCAAGAAAGGGTGCAGATTGTGTATATAATTGTCTCTCTTAAACCCTAAACTTTCATCCTTTTTATAACCACAAATTAGTTAAAGTCCTAATACAACTATACCTATTCTAATAATTATCTCCTATTTTTTTTTAATATTTTATTTATCTAATTCTTATATTAATCCTAATCTAACTCTACCAAATTTAATATTAATCCAAATAATTATCCTAAAAAAACTTTAATTATCTTATCCTAAAATTAATTTTATTTTCGTTTCTTATCCTTTCTTTTTATTTTTCCTAAATCCTATTTTAATTTTAATTTCCTAATTAATGTTAATTCTAAATCTAAAAATTCTAATTTAATTCTAGCCTAATTCTAAATTGCTAAATTAAAATACAATATCACCCAACCCAATTAATTATTTACAAATTAAGACCCCGGACAAAATAAGGTGTCTACAAGGTTCAATTAACATTTAATTAACAATGGGTTGGATTCAATTATCGGTTTCAGGTAAATATCATGAATTGTACATACGACTTTAAATTTGTATAGACTTTGCGATACCATATTTAATTATAGTCCAGAGTTTTAAGTTCCTGGTTGTCCGTTGTAAAAGCATGTTCTAAGAATTGATCGACAGAGTACAATATAAAGCAAGTCCAAGCAACGTTAAAGGGGTGCCGAAACTATTGGTTTCATGATCTATCACAGTGGTTAAGCATCTTTTCTATAATTTTCTGACAAAGCAAGTAATCATGCACCCTATCAAAATGTGGGTCGTGGACCCTTTGCCAGAATCAAATGATTGGCTGTGATAAAGGAGAACCCGTTGGCAGTACATCATTAACCTACAAAATATAAAAAAGAACAACATTTCTTTACTTTTTGATCTTCTTTCACATGGAATTTAAAGTACAAGAGGCCTTAAAATTTCAAAATCTCCGTGCTATTGTCCTGTTCATCAATCTTTTTGCTTGTGATACGAGGGCCTCGACATGTTACAAACACATATTTACCAGAGCTGGCACTTAGTTGAGATGATTTTGGAATCTAGCAGCCTCTCATAAGTTGGATATTGGAATATTGGTTGGTGGCCTCACATGTTGCTCCATTGTTTCTAGCTAGGGATGATTATGTATATTGGGAAATCAATTTTACTCAAAACAATAAAATAAATTCAGAAAAAAAAATTAAGATTTTGTGTAAAGAGAGGAGGAAAGTGGAATGAAAGTTGAGGTTCCTTGTTGCAAGCTTGCGAAGTTAGGTATTTTCTTTGCTTTCTTTATTCCTACCTGCCAGGCACTGGCAGCGGCAGTCTCAGAAAAAATAGGCCGAATTCAGATTAAATGGCCCAAAAAGAAGTAAAAAGCTCAGTGCCAAAATTTATGGGTCATGATTTTTCACTCCATATTTCAAAAGACGTTTGTGGTCCAAAGTTCTCTGTGGTCCAATTAATTTTTCAGCGGCAATGTCTGGCCCAATGCTTCTAAGCTGTTACAAGTTCCAAGTAGGGCAGAACCGTTGGGGGAAGAAACAGAAACAAAGTGGAAAGCGGCAAAGGTAGCCTAGCCGTTCATGGAGGAACAAAACTGAAGAACATTTGCTCCAAAGGTACGATATCATTTTCAGTGTCTTAGTATTGTGATTCTATTCCTAGAAGTCATTTTTGTGCTTGATTTCGCTGAGAATGTCTGAAAAGGCAGGCGTAAGGCGTAAGTTGAATAAGAAACTAAAGATTGCCATTGGGAAATCTAAGAATCACATTTACAGGGAAGGGAATAAAAACAGTTTTGAAAAGGGTGGTCTTATTGGTGGGAAGAGCAGCTCTACTACGGGTTCGAAAAGTAGAAAACGTGCTAGTAATAGACATGGAGGAGTCACAGAAGGGAGTGAGGATGGAGAGGTTCATTTTGAGGAGAAGCATGCTAAACCTGTGGTTTTAAATTATGATAGGAGAAGAAAGCGAGTTGATTCTGACCATTTAACGTCATATAAGAATAAGAATGTAGAGGCAACCGATGGGCAGGCTTCATCTGATAAATACCGGAAGATGGTCAAGCGTGACTTAAACAAGGGGAGCAAAGGCAATGGCAAAGCAATTCGCTCAATCTGGGTTTCTCCTACACTAGAGGATGGTACTTCTACAAGCAAGGCTATTTCTCGTAATACTAAGAATGCAGGCACAAGTGCAAAAGAGGAAGATGAAATGGGTACTGCTTTGTATGACTCATCAAAGAAACATGCCAAAGCCAAATCCAAGGCCAACTCAAGTAAAAGCTTGGGTCTTAGCTCCAATGCTTCTCCTTTGACTTCTGCTAAGAAAATAGTTCGGGATAAAAAAAGCTTAAATAACGATTCAGAAGCTCTAGATGATAAGCCAAAGAAGAAAAAGCGGGTAATTCGGTTAGATCCTTATGATATCTCGAACAAGCGGCTAGATGATGGCATTGCTACTAATGGTCAGCATTTCCTTACCCTTTCTCTAGCATTTCTGGAGTTCTTATATTTGCAATGCCCTACCCTCTCCCTAATTATATTTGTTTGAAGTGAATATCTAGTTGTTTCTTAATTCTTCTTTAGATAGTAGAAAAGAGAAGAAAAAAGATTTGGAAGAAAATGCTGCCATGTCAAAGAATGCGCTTTTCCGTGGAATACAGCCTAGTCCCTCCATCCTTTCTTTTGTGGAAGATAATGTAACTTTTATGCCCAAATCCTTGTGATGTTCGGGCTATACGTTCACATCTTTTATGCAATCATTCTTGATAATTTTATTTACAGTTGTTAGGCCGTAGACGCCCGATTGAGATCCAGAGAGCAGGCTACAACATTGAGCTTTCTGCCCCCTTAGATAATATCCCTTTTTCTACCAATCCCGAAAGAGAACGCATTGAGGAAAATGTATGTTTATGATTAGTCTGATACTTAGCTAAAAGGATATTCATTTTGCTGCTGTATTCATCTATAAGCCATGTCCTTGCAGATATTTAGGAACAAGTTGGAGTTTTTTGCTGCTGCAAAAGTCTCATCATCATTTCCAGCTCCTGATATTCCAGAGATTGCATTTGCAGGTAGACAGCTGAAAGCTGCGTTCTTTCCTTCACGATTTGTCGGTTTTATTTGAGGTTATGCGTTTTCTGGTTACTGCAGCTGGCTTCTTGTTGAATTCGTTTGGTTAGATTTATGGCTTCAGGAGGGTTCATTTTGTCCAGTATTACATGTTAATGTCTCATGTATCACCAATTGAAAGAATCTATAATTCTCAATTAATGGCTATTATCTCAGTATCTCTAGCTAATTTCCTTTGAAGAAGCTCTATAGTGGATGACAATGAAACTGCTGGAAGGATTTTATTTCTCTGCAGTGTGTACTTTCTTTCATAATCCAATGTAATGGAAATTTTGAGGATGGGATTTTCATTTTAGCCTCTGTTAAATTGGTTCAAGACTCTCCAGACTCTTTCCAAACTATTTGGTCATTATTTGTTTTGACGTCCCATACGGCAGCTTATTGTAGTCCTTGAAAGCTCATATATGTATATCCATTTTAAGAAATGACACAGCTTTGCTTCTCTTTTGTTAGGGAGGTCAAATGTTGGGAAGTCATCACTCCTTAATGCACTCACCAGACAATGGGGTGTTGTACGGACATCAGATAAACCAGGCCATACTCAGGTGCTCTCACTTTTCTTAAAAACTATGTTTACAATTTGCTGGGAATATCTCTTTTTGCAAAGGTTATAAAGCCTGTTTTGTTGCAGAGTATTAATTTCTTCAAGTTGGGATCAAAGCTCTGCCTGGTTGATTTGCCTGGCTATGGCTTTGCCTATGCAAAGGAAGAGGTCAAGGAGGCATGGGAGGAGCTTGTGAGTACATGATGTCTGAATCTGACATTTTCCTGCAACCTTCATTTTTTACACACATTGGTTGTGACAAACACAAAAATTAATCTGTGACAATCACTAGTTATCAGATTTCTAGTGAGGCATGACTTGCTTGGTCGCAATTTGGCCACAGTAGATATTTATTGTTGCTGAACCCTTCAACTTTGGTCAAGTTCTGTGTATATGTTGAACATTAAGAAGTGACTTAGTTAAAGAATCTGAGTGTAGGCTTAAAGGCTTTTCCTTCTTGGTAATTTCTTCCTTAATAAGAGTAATTAAGTATGACTCAACCTCTTGCAATTAAGGTAGTGGTTAACTGTTGAAATTGCAGGTGAAGGAGTATGTTTCAACAAGAGTTGGTCTAAAACGTGTATGCCTTCTCATTGATACAAAGTGGGGCATGAAGCCTAGAGATAATGAACTAATCAATTTAATGGAAAGGTAAACTCTTTTTCCATTTTAAATTGTTGACTTTTGAGCCTGTAATTTCATTGGCATCAAAAGTGCAAGGCATGTAAGAACAGGAAACTTAATATCTGCCCCCATTTTCTTAATTTATCAAGTTTGTATTATAGTTGCATCTGGAATACTTATTCACATACCTATGCCTGTGTTGCATCTCATTTAGTTACTTTGATGTCTTACCAATGCTTCCTTTCCCTGGATAAGAAGTAGATCAACAGTTTATTGTGCGACGTAAGGACTTTGTGTGCGTGTGCCCTCAAAACAAGGCAAAGCCCTAAGACAACATTATTTTTAGAAAAAGACAATCTCCATGGTGGAGGGGGGATATAAACTGAATCACTGACACTTTCTACTGGCAGTGAGATTTGAGAATCAAGATCCATTTTTTGATAAAGAGGAAAGATTTTAGTAAGATCTTTATTTCCCAGTCTGGTTCTACATTAGGCAGTATGGTATGTGACCATGCAGCGATCTTGCATGTGTGTTCTTGTTTATGCATAGAGGGAACATAAACCACACTACGAGCATTGCATGTATTTAATTTAGTTGATTTTATTTTATTAATATACAGATCTCAAACAAAATACCAGATTGTCTTAACCAAGACAGATACAGTGTTCCCAATTGATGTGGCACGTCGTGCAATGCAAATTGAAGAGGTAAATTTTATTCATTTATTTTTCATTTTCATTTATTCCTTTGAGACTAACCAGTTTCTAAAATCCTTTTGGTTTTGCAGAGTCTCAAGGCAAATAGATCCATAGTTCAACCTGTGGTACGAAGAAACACACTTGTTTACCTCTTTGATATTCTGTGAGTTATTGCAAGTAGTGGCCTAAATAATTGGATTTTGGTATTATTTCAGATGATGGTGAGCTCAAAATCTGGAGCTGGTATCCGAAGCTTAAGAACGGTCCTTTCTAAGATTGCTCGGTTTGCCAAGCTCTAATTCTGGGCAGGAGGTTTTTTTTCTTCCACTTACCTGTCTCCTGTAGCTCTAACTAGCAGCTTCATCAAGTTAAAAAAATCTCGGGTTGTTTAGATCAGAACCGATGAAAATTTCTTCCAAGCCTCTCATTGCCTGGTGTCTATTGCGGATGTAACTGTTTTAGAGTTGGCACTGGCAAGATGAAACTTAAAGGCAGAGTGCAGGGCAGGGAGTTGATATAAAACTTGCTGTGGACATGCTTTTGGCATTGTCGTCAGCCTGAAGTTCTTTAATTAGCAGAAGATGCTAAACAGAAATTGATACTTTTATAGGCCATGAAGAGAGAGAGAGGTGTTGATTGGGTGTCTCAGTTTTTTTGTAGCATCAGAAGAAATTATTTAGGGATTCACAGTTTCTAAAACAAAGCTTAGGGATGAGTTATTTTCTTGCTAGTATAAAGAAGGTATTAGATGTTAGAATGAACTTGTATTTACAAGGGAAACCAAAACGAAGTTGCGGATTCATTCATTTGATGACGCTTATTAAATTGCTTTATAATGAAAATGCTATTGACTTGCGCAAGTCTGAAAATTGCCGAAAGCCCGACAGCAGCAAATGGTTCGAAGGTGGAATGCAAGTCAGTACCCATAAATTGATTGCTTGTGGGTGGGATGTCATTGATAAAAAGAAAATTGACAAAGACGAAATATGGCTGCCTAAGCTTTAGAGCCAGCGTGACCGTGGAATTCGGGCAACTGCCACAGCTACTTTTTAGTTTTTAATATTAAAAAAATGGCCACGCTTCACATAAATTTTACGAATTAGGTAGCCGCAGTATTTATAGAAAGACTTTCCCCTAAATTAAATTATGCCGAATCCGTTTATCGAGGTGTCCGCCACTAAAATTTTTAAATACGTTCATTTTTTTTTAATTTGAATAAACAGTATATCTAAAAAAAAAAAAAGGTTTATCCAGAAATCCTCATCCACGGCGACTTTGAATTTTGCTTGCTTTCCTCTTTTCATTAAATTTTGAGAAGAAATTACAACACAGACCCCTCCTTTTTTCTCTTGGTGAAATACCGAAATTGAGAGCTACAAAATTTTGCGAGTTGGAAAAATGTGTCCGCTGAGGCTGATCCTGATTTTCCTGTCCGCAACTCTTGCCGGTTTTTTCGTCATTAGAAACCTCAAATCTCAGCCCCAAACTGAGGATGAAGATGATCCCCACACCAACTTCAACGACAGCAACAACTCCGTTTCTGCCTTCTCCAAGGTTTCTTCTTTTTTCTTCCTCCTCTTCCCTTTTGTTCCTCCTCTTGCAATGACAATAAACCCCTCAATTTGCTTGATTAGGTTCGAACAGCTTTAGAATCAGGATTCTGGACATGTGTTGACATGGCAAGTGGTCGTTACTTGTGGAGGCATTTGGTTTCCTCAAACTCAAACTCAATGCCTGCCCCTTGATCCCCTTGTTTACTTTTTTTTTTCTTTGCCTACAGTTTAACTGGTTTGATTGAGTGATTCAACAAATGTTCTGCAAAAAAACACATCTTTGTTATTGTTGTTATTGTTGTATTTGCTGATTGTAATTGTTACGGCAATTTAGCTCACCTGTCTTCCAACAGCCACTGCTGTATATAAATCCTGGATCTTTTTCTGTTTCCACTTATTCTATAGATTGTAATTTGGGTCTGAGATTGACAGTAAATAAGTGAACTTTGATCTCATTTTATGGGGATTATATCTTTTGGATAATATTTCAGTATGCCGTGGAATTTGGTCCTTTTTCTTCTTGTTTTAATTGCTGTCTTATTGGTTCAATTGGATCTCTAAGTAAATCCTAGTCTTACTTTCACTGTCAATTCAAACACCTCCATTTCCTTGCATATTTGCTCAGGCTACAAAAATTTGGGTGTCAAGCTGATGTTGCGAGAGGTGTCTGATGTCTAGATAAGCTACCAACTAACCGTTTTTGTGAAGAAAATGTGAAAGTTTATGACTTTGTTCTTGGATCTAGCTTGCCACAAAACCATTCAAAGGGATCATTAATGGATAATAGTCTTTATGCCTTATAAAGGGGTCAGAACTTTGTAGATTGATTTACTGGTCTGTTCAAGCTGAAAAGCTTTATTTTGGTCAAAAATAAATTGGAAATACGTATTTCAGTTTTCTCAAATCCCGAGACATGTATGCAACTTGTTGCTTGTGGAAATATAGCTAAATCCATAACATGCCGGTTCATGAAAACTTGAAATGTTACTGTGATTAAGGATCCTCTTGTTGTTGTTGTTTCTGAATTGTCTGTGCATATATCAGGTTTAGTTGGTTGCAGATTGCAGTTTGTCACTGACACCATTTTGTTACAATGCGGCGGTATCTTGTAACTTCTTGTTTATAGTTTGCAAGTGTACAATGGAGTCATCCTACATAGTTGTGTCTATATTAATATCCAGCTTTCCTCTTGATCAAGGATCTCACTCAGGAGATTGCATCACTAACTGTACCTTTTTTCTTTGAATGGTTGTCATATATTCTTTCATAATCTCCCTAGCCATCTCTATACATTCTGTATGTGCTTCCTTTCCTTTCTTTTCTTTCTCCCTCGGTTGGTTTTGAAGATCATAGTTTCAATAACAAGTGTTTAACCCCTTCTAGAAGCTAATAATAGAAATTTTCTAATGAATTGTGTGCTGCAATGCATGCTAATGACTGAATTGAATATTCTATGATGTTTCAGATACTTCTAACAATGGAATAAGATTATTTGAGTTTAACCAGTAGCAAAGTATGGATTTTGAATATTAAGGCTGTAGATACATTAATACCTAGCCTCCATGGGCATATATTAACTGATGGACAGTATATGAAGGTAATGGCAGATGATACAATGAAATGAAGCATGATAGAAACTACGAGTATGAAATAGTTGTGTCATGCTTATGAACAGCCTACTCATGCATATCAGTTGTTACTTTTGCAGAATAAGATCTGTATAAATAAAATAGATAATAGTAATGAGAAAAATCTACTTTGGTCACGTGGATTCATGTTGATGCATGTTAAAGTGGTTTGGTTCCTGTGATAATGAGGACAGAGGAGGATAAAGGCTTTGAGGATGATAAATTCTGTCATCCATCATGTGATCGTTACTTGTATGTATGTAATGGAATGCAATAAGGATTGTTGACTACAAAAGGGTGATATGGGCTGAGGATGTCAAAGGCAATGTTATTTCACTTAGTTCCACTAAGAAACGCAACACAGTGATGCCGCCAATTGACTCTGTTTTAAGGGATAGCTGAATCAAGAAGCTGTTTCTTTTCATAGTTTTCTTCTCTACCCCGCCTGAGCCTCCTCCCCTTTGCATCGAAATTCTGCTTCTTTAGGCTTAAACTCAGGAGTGAAATGCAAACATTTGCTTACTATTGTCAAACCATGGCACAACGAATTGTGTTGACTAATCTCCAACTCCAGTATCATTTTCTAGTCCGATATCCTTTTGTATAATTAAGCAAAATTAAACGAGAGAAGATGAACCTGATAACCGTCAATGGAAGCTACAGATGATACGGCGAACAACCTGTGCTGTATCTGCAAAGTAACAATCTCCACTAACAGAAAAATGATGAAATACGTGAGTAAGGAGAACAATGAGAGGAAAGGTCAACAAGAATATTTGTGAATTTTGTAATTTTTCTTCTGTCTTTTCCATTATGTACATTGTCTTTAATAGTCCTCCACAAAACATCTCATACGCTGCGTTTTTTTAACACTATCAGACACTACCATACTACACCATTTAACCATCCATACTTAAGACTTGTAACAATACCCCCTTCTTCAGCTCATCCTTGTCTCAAGGATGAAAACCAAGATAGCTCTGTTGCAGTTCATGGAAGATCTCCCAAGTTGAGTCCTCTGGAAAGGCATTGCGCCATTGGACTAAAACTTCAGTGACTACCTTGTTTCCTTTCTTAGTCATGCGCCTATCTAAAATAGCCACTGGTTCCTTAGGAATCAATCCCTCATCATCAAGAGTAGGAAGAGTGAACTGGCTATGGACTTGTCCAACTTGTTTCTTGAATTGGGATACATGAAAGACAGGGTGTACCCTAGCTCCAGCTAGTAATGCAAGCTTATATGCCATTGCTCCTACCTTCTCTACAACTTGGTAAGGACAAAAAAATTTTGCTGCCAACTCCAAACAAGACCTATGGCTTAAAGTGGTCTGTTTGTAGGGTTGCAATTTGACATATACAATGTCACCAATGTCAAAGGTTCGATCTGAGTGTTTTTTGTTATCCTGTTGCTTCATTTTGTTTTGGGCGTGTTGAAGATAAACTTTAGCATCTTTATAGCTGCTTTTCGAGTACTTAAACTTTTGCCAACAGCACCTACCTTAGAAGTACTAGTCAAATAAGGTAAGTGAAGTGGAGGGGGCTAGCCATAGACCACCTCATACGGTGTAGTGTGGATAGAAGAGTGGTGAGAGATGTTGTACCACGACTCGACCAAAGGAAGCCACTGAGACCAGTTCTTGGGTCTTTCAGAGGTCATACATCTCAAGTAGGATTGAAGGCACCTATTGACTACTTCAGTTTGACCATCAGTTTGAGGATGGTATGAAGTAGACAACTTCAATTAAGACCTAAGAAGTTTGAATAGCTCCTTCCAAAATTGGTTGGTGAAGATCTTGTCTCAGTCAAAGACAATGCTATTGGGAAGTTCACGTAACCTGTATATGTGATCCAAGAAGAGTTAAGCAATAGTCATAGTAGTGTATGGATGAGATAGAGTAATAAAGTGAGCGTATTTACTCAGCCAATCAACTACCACCAAGATAACTATCATGCCTCTAGAATTTGGAAGACCTTCGATGAAGTCAAGGGATATATCAGTCTAGATTCTTTCAGGGATCGGTAGAGGCTGTAAGAGACCAGGGCTAGTTGATGTATTAGTTTTAAACTGTTAACATATGGAACATTCTTTGACAAATTACCTAACATGTTTTTTAATCCCTTAAAATAAAATACAAACCCAATACGCTTCATAGTTACGTCAACACCTGAGTGGCCCCCTTGAGAAGAATTATGAAATAAAGCAATCAATTCTTGTCGCAAATCAGGGTCTTGCCACACAACCAGTTTGCCTTTCCTCTGTAGTTAACCAGTAGACCAACTGTATTTAGAGCTAGCATCTGAGGATCCCTTGAGCTTATGAATAAGATGCACCAATGTAAGATTAGCCAACCATGAGACTGAATTCTCTGTAATAATTGACTATTTTACCACTGAGATTGCCTGTAACTGATATTAAGGCCTTCGAGACAAATCATCTGCACTGTATTGGAGCTACCCTTCCTATATAGAATTTCATAATCATAACTCATCATCTTCAGAACCCATGTCTATTGGGCTGGGGTGTTAGTTTCCTAATTTAACAGAAACTTAAGACTAAGATGATCAGTCTTAATCTTAAAGTGCCTTCCCAACATGTATGAATTCTACCTTTTGACAACTACTAGAACAGCTAGCATTTCCTTTTCACAGACCGACAAGAGTTGATGTTTGGGGGCTAAGGCCTTATTGAAGTAGGAAATAGGGTGACCTCCTTGGCTTAAGACTACTCCAATACCCTTCTTAGAAGCATCAGACTCCACAACAAAGGTAGAGTTGAAATTAGGTAGAGCTAAAACGAGAGCATTGACCATGGTTGCCTTCAATTTCTCAAAAGCCTATTTTGCTTTAGTAGACCACTCAAACTGCCCTTTCTTAAGTAAATTAGTAAGAGGTTGTGCAATTACTCTATAACCCCTGATAAATCTGCGATAGTATCTTGTAAGACCCAAGTATCCTCTTAGCTCCTTCACGTTAGATGGTACTGACCAATCTAGCATGGAATCCACCTTAGTGCTATCCATTTCCGCACCTTCATCACTAATAACATGCCCTAAATATGCTACCTTAGTTGCTACCAGTTCACATTTGGACAACTTAAGAAACAACTTTTGTTTAAGAAGAGTCTGAAAGTCCTGCTGCAAATGGCTCAAGTGGCATTGCCAAGTTGAAGAGTAAATTAAGATATCATCAAAGAAAGCTAAGATGAACTTCCTCATATATGGCTCGAAGATATGTTTCATGAGACTCTGGAAGGTTGAACGGCTTAACCAAAAATTCATAGTGACCTTGATGGGTGTGAAAAGTAGTCTTGTAGATATCTTTCTCCAACATCCTAATCTGGTGGTAGCATGATCTTAAATCAAACTTGGTGAACCAACGACAATTTTCAATTCATCTAACAATTCTTCCACCAAGCGTATAGGGAAGTTTTCTTTGATCGTGAGCTTGTTTAGTTGTCTATAATCGATGTAGAGTAGACTTGGCAAATCTAGACACAACATTAGTCTAGACACGACACAAGTGACACTATATGAAAACGATATGAAAAAACTGTGTACATGTTTGGGAAATTCGTGTTTCGTGTTTATCCGTGTCAACATGAATTTAGACACGGCACTTTTCGTGTTTAGCCGTTTTAGAAAAGACAAAACACGTGTAAGACACGAAAATATGTTTAAGAAAATCGTGTTATACGAATACCCAATTAACACGTACACGACACGAGAAACAAGTTTAAAGAAAACCATGTTACACGGATACACGTGTAAGACACGATAACTATGTATGCTTTTAATAGGAATTAAACCTTGGCCAAATGTAAAAACATTTAAGTGTTTTGCCAAATGAACTATTGTATTGTATTGATATAGTATATTATGAAAAAAAAATTATTAAAACAAACTAATACTTTAATAAATATTGCAAGAAAATAAAATAAATTAATAAAATTAATTAATTATGAAATTATAATTGTTAATTGTGGTTAAGAAAATAAAATTTTAAAATTCTTAAAATAAAGTATCAAAATTAAGAAAAAATATTGTTAGTTAAGATACAATTAACAATTCTTTACATATATGATATTATAGTGTATAAATATATGACATATTATCATAATATATAAAATATAAAATTTGAAACTATATCACTTATTATGTTATGAAAATTAATTTATATCTTAAAACAAACAAATATTTTAATAAATATTGCAATAAAATAAATTAATAAATTTATTTATAAAATTAAATTAGTTAATTATGGTTAAGATAATAAAAATTTAAAATTTTGAAAACAAAATATTGAAATTAAGAAAAATTTATTATAATTTTTTGCCAGATCTTGTGGAGGTAATTATTTGTTGTAAAGATTGGTTACGTGATGATGTTGATGGGAACTTTGAGGAGATGATAGATGATGTCATCAACTTAGATCTTAGTAAAGAAGATTCGACATCATTGAAGTGTTCTAGTTTTTTTCAAGTTATTGAATCATATTGAGTTGTGTTAACTCCTTGAATTGTTGTTTCTTGCATTATTAATGACTTAATGTTTGAATGTTTTGTTGAATTATTTATGTTTGTTGACTTAATATTAATTATTTATGTTTTGTTTGTATGGTTTTGTAATTTTCAATATATTATGGATTGTATGAATTGAAAATATTATTGTTTTTGTTATATTTGTTATTAATATTTGAATGTTAATTAATATAGATGTAAAAAATGTAAATATGATTTTTTATCAGTTTTCATTTTTTTTAATCGTGTCATTCGTATCATATTTATTTGTGTCATGTCAATTTCATGTTATTTTATTTAAATTGTGTTGTGTCGTGTCAATTTCGTGTTATTTTATTTAAATCGTGTCGTGTCGTGTTGTGTCGTGTGACATAGATAATTATCGTGTGTCAGTCGTGTCATGTCACGTGTTATACGTAAAAAATATGTGTCGTGTTTGTATTTACGATTCAGACACGTTTTATAATTCGTGTCGTATTCGTGTTTTGATAATTTGTGTCGTGTCTTGACTCGTGTCGTGTCATAATACGGAGACGCGGATTGCCAGGTCTAATGCAGAGACATCAAGACCCATCCTTCTTTTTAACAAGCACCACAGGAGAAGTAAAGGGACTGTACTGTCCTTGATGAAACCTGTTGCCTTCATTTCTACCACTATTTTCTCAATTTCAGTCTTTTGAAATGCAGGGTACCTGTAGGGTCATATCTTCACTACTTGGGATTCATCTTTGAGAATAATCTAATGATAATGGCTTCACTTAGGAGGTAATTCCTTTGGTTCTTCGAACAACATTGCATACTATTGCAACAATCTCTATAACTCAGACTGAAAGTCAGATGGTAAGTCAGCCCTTTCTACCAGTGACATGGAACAACACTGGTGTCTTTTTGTAACTAGTATAGTGCAAGTGCCCTTGTGTGGAGAAGCAGTCAACTTGGCAAGTTGCTTCTTGGAGGCTAATTGAATAGTTCCACCTTTCAATCCTTATAAAATCACCCAATTATTAGCAGCAACAAACTCCATTCGAAGTGCAAAAAAATCCCAAACAATGGGTCCCAATGTTTGTAGCTAGTGGGCCTTAAGAACTAAATCACACCCTCTCAAAGGTAGCACAATGATGTCAGTGTGTTGAGTAAGGCCTTGAACTTCCCATAACACTCCCTTGCAAATTTCTTAAGTTTGTACAGTGTCTCCATTAGCTACTGTGACTTGGATACTAGGCATCCCTTCAGTGGTAAGGTTTAGCTTCTTAGCTACTGATTGGTTAATAAAGTTATGTGTACTTCCAGAATCTATTAGAATCATAAGGTACTGGTTTTTAATCCCACCCATCACCCTTATTGTCTAATAGCCTTCAGTGCAAAAAATAGCATGAGAAACAGTAGTTTGTCTCATCACACTTCCATTCCTAATGGTTACCTCTTCACCCATGTCCACCCAAGCTGACAACTCCTCTAATTCTTTGTCCACATCTTTTACTTCCTTAGTCAACTTTTGATACAATTGGATTCTAACACATTTGTGACCAGGAGTGTATTTCTCACAGCCCCACATGCACAAGCCTTTTTTCCTCTTTTCATCCCTTTCATCTTGAGTAGGAAGTTTGCTCTGTTTGTTGGGTAGTGTTTCTAGTTTAAGGATGTAATGCAAGGAAAAATAGCAGTGGAAGGTTTAGATGGTGGCTTTGGAGTGAATCTAGGTGTAGGTAATAAGGCTGGTAATGGGCTTTGTGTAGAGTGTATGGTGTGATTGGTGGGCAGATAGTAAGGAGTGTGTTGATTGGAAGCAGGTAAGGCAAAAGGACGATGTGATGTAAAAGGCTTTTTGGGTATATCATAAAGAGGGGATTCCATTTGCTTTGTGAGACCCCGGGCATTAGTCAAGGTTTTTGGTTTGAACAATCGAATGGATTTGGCTATGTTTGGTTTAAGGTTACTAAGGAAAATACTCGATGCATGATTATCAGAGATTTGTAGGAGATTTCATAAGGCTTCAAATTCTTCATAAAATTCTCTATAGTAGCAGATTGTCTCAATCTTACTAGTTCTGCCATTAGGTCTGTGAACTCATCCTCATGGAATTTGGCCCTCATCTCTTCCACATAGTTACTCCATTTCATGGTTTGGAGCACTCCATTTGATTTCATAACCTTTTGGTGCCATTGTAAAGCCTAACCATTTAGATGAATCATCACCATCAGAATCTTTTCCTCTTCAGGCAACTTCACCGCCTCGAAATATTGCTCTGCCTTCATTCGCCAACCCAGAAAATCATAACCATTGAAGCATAGGCACTCCAGCTGGTTACTCTCGAAAGTGGCCTTCAAGGATCCCAAAATATCACTCAACCCCTCTAGATTTGACTGAGTGACGGTTTGGATCTTAGTTATTGAGTTATCCAAGTTAGCGGAGTCTTTGAGAACCTGTTATTGAGCTATTGAAGACTTTGGTTCTATGACCTTAGGGTTTGCTTCATTGCTCCTACAATTCCCATTACCACTGCTTAAAGGTTTTTCCCATATCCAAATGAGACTTCTCAAAACCTTGCGCCATTTCTAGTTGTATCTCAACTCGAAAGTCATGAAGCAACTTGTCAAGCTTGGCATCCAACTTCTCCAAATCCTTCTGTAGCTAAGTCATTTCCTTTTACAATTGTGCTGATACCCCTTCCGCCATTACCGAGATCAAACCTCTGATACCACTTGATAACTATCAATGGAAGCTGCAGATGATATGTCAAATAGCTCATGCTGTACCTGCAAAGTAACAACCTCCATTAATAGAAAAATAATGAAACACATGGGCAAGGAGAGAGAATAATAAGAGGAAAGGTCAACGAGAATATTTGTGAATTTTGTAATTTTTCTTATGTCTTTTCCATTACGTATACTATCTTTAATAGTCCTCCACAAAACATCTCATATGCTGCGTTTTATTAACACTATCAGACACTACCATACGACACCGTTTAACCCATCCATACTTTCCATTTGCTTGCTATTGTCAAACCATGGCACAACGAATTGAGTTGATTAATCTCAACTCCAATATCATTTTCTTGTCCAATATCCTTTTGTATAATTGAGCAAAGTTAAATGAGAGAAGATGAACCTTTGATTTTGATATTCTATTTCATAAAAAAAATGACCATTTTTATAAAAAAGAAAATAATCTGTATATAACAAAACAATATTTTAGTTAAACTATTATCTTATAAAAATGTATAGATGTTTCTTTATGGAGACTTTATGATTCAAATGGAAGAGCTACTTGGATCAAAAAAAAAAATTGGAAGAGCTACCGTGTATGTTAACATTTTTTGTTTTTGGATAAATAATGGTAACAGCTAGCATATTTCAAATGTATTTTAAAAAGGCTGCTTGCTTTCTACCTTAAAAGGCCAAACTTCAACGGTCGAATCAGGGTCCGAGAGAGATGAGAAAACGGAAAACAGCCCCAGATGGTGATGAAGCGAGAAAGAGGAACAGGAAGGCAGGAGACTCGAAATCCCTCAACACCTATTTCAAGCAGAGAAAGTCAAGAACACAAAACATCGACGGCCTGAATCTTGAAGAAGAAAAACAACAAGAAGGAATTAGAGAGTCTGAAAATGAAAATAAGGGCAAACACGGAAAAGGGTTCTTTGCCTGCTATCTGTTAACCTCTCTCAGCCCTCGCCATAAAGGCCATACCTATATCGGGTTAGTTTCTGCTCTTCTCTTCTAATCCTATTTTAATCTTCTGTATGACTTTGTTTCTTTCTTATCTCAACGTTTATGGGTGCTTTTGCTTCTTATCTTTTACAGTATTAAAGATTTGATCTTTTCTAGTTTTTGTTGTTCTAAGATTCATCTTTATGATTTTGTGACTGTCACTCAGGTGTACTGTATTGAATTATACATGGCATGACAAGGCTTTGATTGGATTCATATTCACATAAATTGACGCTTTCCATTCAGTTTTAACTCGATTAGGTCTTGATCCTGATCTGAAAATTTCAAATTTCCCTTCTTCTTCTTTTGATTCATTGCCGCTTAGCTTAATTAAATAAGTGCTATTTTTATCTGGTTTAATAAGGTCGTTGAAATAATACTAGCATGTAGTTGTTTTCCTTTGATTTGAGGTTCACTAGTTAAAAATTCAAGTTGAGTAAAAAGTTGGAACAATTCCTCTAATGCAGTGTTGCACACTTGCAGATTTACAGTGAACCCACGGCGTCGGATAAGGCAGCATAATGGGGAAATAGGGAGTGGTGCTTGGAGGACAAAGAGAAGACGCCCCTGGGAGATGGTTGTGTGCATTTATGGTTTTCCAACAAATGTTTCTGCTCTTCAGGTCAGATGTGTTTTTTAATTTTTTATATACCATGGTTGTATTCGAATTTGTTGCCGCTTTTTTTTGAGATTAGTGGAAAACTGCCTGGGTATGCTTGAAATGGCATTTGATTATGCATGGTCTATCTCACAAGTCGCATCATTTAGCCGTTGTTGATTTTCTTTTGGATAAATGCGCTCCGAATCCTACCTCCCTTGGTGTAACAAGGAATTTTGTTGGGTTTAAAAGCTGTTTTCTACCTTGATGTTTCAACCATTAGTATCATCTTTGATTTTTATGTTTCAAGCTTCAGTATCATCTTTAATTTTTAAGGTAGTTGGTTATCTTATTCCAGTGTGTGCAGCAGAATGTCTTCACCCTGAATGAACTCTGGTCATGGTAGAAAGCCTCTAGGGTTTTTTTATCTAGTATATTATGAAATTTGGTTGTCTTATGTCGTCCACCATTTAGTTCATAAGGTTATATATATAAATCTGTTTCCTCAGTTGAGTCATAAAGCAATGAGAGAGAGAATGCCAGTATTTTTTTTTTTTAATGCTGAAAAGCAGCATTTTGACACTTTCTAAGAAGTTCATCTTACCTCAGACACATTGTTGAGTGGAGAACAATGCTTCCAAATTAAGAAATTTCAGAACTTCCTAATAACCATTCTACTTTCTGGTTTGTTGTTAACAAATAAAAGTTTTCTGATGGGTTGATGCCTGCAGTTTGAGTGGGCCTGGCAGCACCCTCAAGAATCAGTGGCTGTGAGGCAAGCAGCTGCAACTTTTAAATCCTTCTCCGGAGTCACCAATAAGATCAAACTTGCATATACGATGCTCACCCTCCCTGCCTGGCAGAGGTATATGTTGGCTTTATATCCAACTACATAGTATTTTGCTTAGGTTAATGGTTGTTTGACCTATGTGTAATACTGTTGTTTGATCAGCTTGAACATCACAGTAAACTATTTCTCAACCAAATACACAAGCCATTTTGCTTGTTGCCCTAGCTTGCCAGAGCAGATGAAAGTTCAAGTTTGCTCAATGGATGAGCTTCCCTGCTATACCGAACAAGATGAGTTTGAATTCAAAGATGATTGTGATAACTTAGATGAATATGATGAAGTCAATGGTACATGTGAAAGTGTTTGGGAAACATATCCCGATGAAGTAGTTACTGTTTCAGCAGATAACTCGCATAGCATCATTCATGAGGCTTCTCATGAACAATTTGAACACATTAGAGAATATGGAACAAGAAAACCAGTGGAGTCATCCACTTTTGGAGTACATAATATAGAGTCACAAGTTTTCATTGATTCTCCAACAAGTAAGGCAACCTCAATGGCTACTGGCATCCCTATGGTAGTAAGGGCTGCTGAATGTGCAGATATGAGCATTGCTGGGAGGGAGTCTTTGAGGGGCAAGCAGCAGTTCACATATGCTGTAGAAGCTGATGAAGATCCGCAATCATGGGTAAGAGAGAAACTATCAACGACTTACGAAGAATATGAAAAACTAGGGGACTCATCTACTTTTGGAGTATATCACAAACAGCCATCTGATGTCATTTGTTCACCAGTACGAACATCTTCCTCAATTGTTACTAGTCTTTCCACTGGAGAGACAGCTGAAGGTGCTGATATAAGCATTTCCGAGAAGGAATGTCGAAGTAAGAAGCAATTTACAGCTTTAGTGGCAGCCAATGGAGATCAACAGCCATGGACAAGAGAGAAACCATTGACTACTGAAGTTGATGTTATTGAAGTTCAACTCCCTAGTTCTAGTGTTGCTCATGAAGTTGAGGTTATTGATTTAGTAACCCCGTCTACTTACTGTAGAGTCAGGTCATACAGCCAAAAAAGAAGAATTTCCATGTCTTCTCCCGAGATCATAGATCTCACTTAAGCTTTGTTCTGAGTATAGAATGCAGGGCAAACTAATGATAATAAGAGGAGACTTATGGAATTTATTTCAATTCCATTTTGAAGATGACACTTGTTGTTTGAATGCTAATTGATCAGATCAGAAGTTATTATTATCTGGTGATGAGGAAATCACATCATTGTATATTAGGAGTGAACTTCTGTTGAAATAAAATGTTACATTTGATTTTTCAATCTGAAATCTCTAGCCTGAAAATGGTGATTATAAGATACTGTTGATTGTCTATTGCATATTTGAGATTATGGCTGTTATACTAGGAGGGTGATATGATTGGTTTTATTTTCGTTCATTAGTCTACTTCACTAAAAGAATCATGCATCCTTGGTGAAACTTTCCCAGGAGTGTAAAGCTGCCAGAATTCTGAGATTATGGCAATTTTCAGAGGGAACTTCAGTTGTGCATCTGTGTGGAAAAGGCTCAAAGAGGTGAACTACAGTTGATAGTGACATGGTTAGTGCGTAAACGCATTGGCCTGATGAGAGATAATGAGAAGAAAGTGAAATAATTTTTCAGCCAGAATAGTTCTTGAAGAACTTGTCAAATCAAGCTTCTTTGGAACCACTAAACACAAAATAAAGTTGCAAATAATCAACCAAGTGTGGACCAAAGATGAACCCCAACTTTCGAAAAGCAAAGGAAATCAACCGAGGGAAGACATCTGGTGACAGAATTAGCCTCAATCCATGGGGGACAACGCTATCGATCACATGATTACCATATCACTTTTTTGCCTTATTTGGACTTGAAAACCTGAAGCCAAGTACACCCTAAGGATCGTAGTAATCAGATTTCATTAAAGCTCCCAGGATCTTTACAAAGGCGGGTTGGTTTGTGCTCTGCTCAGCCCTTGGGCCATTCACTGTCACTTGAACCGCACATCCTAAATATCTGAATCCACCGCTCACTTTTTTTTCTCAGTCAGTGTATCATGTCAAACAGGATTATGAGCAAGGATCGCATCGTAGTCAAGATCATGTGCAGACAGTAGTAATCCCAATTCATTCGTCTAATAACGCATTTTAGACAAATAGTGAGATGTTAAATGGTAGTCAGCTATTAGTTACATTTGCCAAACAACAATAATTTTACTAAAACAGGTGTAATACGCTCGCAGTAAGAAGAAAACGGAGAAGTTCAAAGACAAGCATGGTATCGAAATGTACAATAACATAAGATATCACGACAAATTGGCAATTCAAGAACGTTTGTCAAAGCTGCTGCTGGAGCTAGTGCTGGAATCATTCTGCTGTTCATGCTGCTGCTCCTCCTCCATTTGCAGCTCTTGCTGTTGCAATGGCTGTTGTTGATCACCCTGCCAAACCCAAACAATATCTTGGAGAGCAGGCCTCATATCTTCTTTCAGTATCTTCTGATATTCCAATGTATCTCCATTAGTTTTCTTAATCTCCACCCAATGAAAAGTTGGAGTCACTTGAAAGATCTCCGCATCAATGGACAAGATCCCCTTTCTACCCTCCTTTAGTCCTTCCATCTTCAACACGCCTGTGTCCTTCTTTTTCACCTTTAGTCTCAAACGTCTAGCAGCTTCTTCCAGCTTAGAGATGATGACTGAGGCAGGTTGTCCGGATGTAAATCTTGTTTCTCTCTTCTGAGACATTCCATCAAACAATCCTGACAGATCAAACCCAGCTGAAAGGGAAATGATATCAAAAGCATTTAGGTTTGGTGATTGAACTGATTCCTGTTTATTCTCAACATCGCCATTGCTATTCTCACAAGGACCAGAGGCATCCATATCCAGAGAAGCTTGTTCCTTGTTTTCCAAGTCAGGTTTTTTCTGCGCGGCATTCAATCCTTTTCTAAGCCAAGAACTTCCCCTAATCTTGGACATTGAAATCCTAGTACTGGGGTTTGGATCCAACATCTTAGACACCAGCCTGCGTGCTTCTGGGGGGAACCAGTTAGGACATCTGAACTCTGCTTTGCCAATTTTCCTGTACATCTCCATCAAATTTGAATCATGAAATGGGAGATAACCTGCCAATAAGACATATAAAACCACACCACAGGACCAAATATCAGCTGCTGCTCCATCATATCCTTTTCTGTTGATCACTTCAGGAGCAACATAAGCAGGGGTACCACAAGTAGTATGAAGCAGGCCATCTTGGTGCTTGGATTCTGCTAGGGCACTTAACCCGAAGTCAGAGATCTTTAGATTCTCATTCTCATCCAACAATAGGTTCTCTGGCTTTATATCCCGGTGATAAACACCCCTACTGTGGCAAAAATCAACTGCGTTGATCAGCTGTATAAAATACTTTCTTGCAACATCCTCCTTTAACCTTCCATTGGCAACCTTGTTAAAGAGCTCTCCACCTTTGCAGTATTCCAAAACAAAGTAAATCTTAGTTTTAGTGGCCATTACCTCGTAAAGCTGCACAATATTTGGGTGTCTAGCGATTCTCATCACTGAAATCTCTCGCTTGATCTGATCAATCATCCCGACCCTCAGGACCTTTTCTTTGTCTATCACTTTAATTGCCACACTCTGGTTGGTTTGGACACTCCTGGCAAAGTAAACCTTTGCAAAGGTGCCTTGGCCTAGTAACCTCCCAATTTCATATCTTTGTGTCAACACACTTGGTTTATTTTCCATTCCAAGCTAACCTACTATAAAGCACTATTAACTCCTGCAAGCAAAATCTATGCAATTTACAGAGCAGGAGGTATCGGTAATATAATGAGCTCAACCATCTCCACAAAGATCATGCATGACCAGAAAAGTTACACTAGAAGAACTTATAGGCCTAATCTGCTTCTGCGAATGGAAAGTTAATGAACCATCACTAATTGCTCCTACCTCATCAAAGATGAAAAAGGTCAGGCCTCGAAGAGCCGCCGTTGGCTCATGAACTTCAAAGATGGAGTTTAGAACAGTGAGGCACATCTTTCAGCATTCCCAGGCTTTTTGCTATCCTTTTCAAAACTAATTTGAGAATGATTAAAGGATGAATCAAAGGATATCTGATTTCTGAAGGACCCTCAATCAAAATTTAGCAAATAGTCGTCGAAAATCAAAACTGAAACCTGCAAAGAGAATATAACCTCAAAAGCTTATACTTCCAATTCAGGTATTGCCCACAAATGAAATTCGGTTCAATTCAAATACAAGCATAGATTGATATCCCATGTCTACCGTGCAAAATAAAGATACGGACAAATTTTAACCAAAAAGGGAAGATTTTTAGCTGAAGATTGAAAAAACAAGCAGCCGACCAATATCCCACTATCAAACCATAAGGAGAATCAAAGAAGACAAAGTCAGTAGCAAATCCCTCATCAATCCGAACAATAAATCAAGCAAAGCAATACCTTTCTTTCTGGGTTTTGGCGTTCGAACGCTGATCTCAAACTTCGGGATCATTATGTGGAGGCCTTCCTGACGGAAGATGAAAAATAAAGATGATAGTTTAAAGAATCAAGATTTTTTTAATTTGGGAAAAATATTTCTTAATCAAGTGAAATGGTTAAACTATGGCGTGGTCCAGGATCATACTAAGAATCATGGGATCCACTCTGTTGAGATCAGATCCCGACCCTTCAGATTATGCAAAACGATAATCATGGGGGCCCGAGGCCAACTGATGTTTTGTTTTCTTTATTTTCCATGTGGTTACAGGCATGTACTTGTAGGCAACTGTGCAACCAAAAAAAAAAAAGCTGTAGGTAATTGAATCAAGTGAAATGGTTAAACTATGGCGTGGTCCAGGATCATACTAAGAATCATGGGATCCACTCTGTTGAGATCAGATCCCGACCCTTCAGATTATGCAAAACGATAATCATAGGGGCCCGAGGCCAACTGATGTTTTGTTTTCTTTATTTTCCATGTGGTTACAGGCATGTACTTGTAGGCAACTGTGCAACCAAAAAAAAAAGCTGTAGGTAATTGAAGTTTGAATTGGACCACTTGGCATTGCGTTATTTGCCAATGGGGATTGAATTGAAGGGCTATTTTTTTTGAAGGATAGACGAGTGAACCTCAATTATTTTTTAACACGGTGTTCGATTTTAACACATATTCTACACCAAAAAAAAAAAACACATTAATTTATAATCATTTGTTAAATGTAATAAAAAACAGAAAAAAAAACAAAAACAAAAACTTGAAATGTTTACAAACTCTTCATCCACTAACGATATTAAAAAAATGCATTAATTTAAGTACACAAAATACAAATCCATAAACTTGATAACATAAAGCCTATGGGTAGCCCGATAAATGTGACGCTCACGGCTCATCCCATGGGCGGCTGCCAAAGGCTTAAAATTCAAATACAATTTTTTTAATACTATATTTCTTTTTTTCTTTCTCTTTTACGTGATGCAAACAAATATATAATACAACCTTGCGCAATACTACGAATTTATTTTTATTTTACAATTCTTAAAATTAGTAAAGTTGATTATTAAATAAAAATTGTTGGTCATAAAAAATATTTATTTCCTTTATATTGTTTAGTACAAAAGAGAAATATGTTTACTAAGAAAAGAGTTTATATATCAAACAAAATGTCTAAAAATAATTTTTTGAGAAATTTGGATCAACTTGGGTTAAAAAAATACAAAATACTTAAATACTACGACAAACAGATAATTTGTGTTAAAAACAAACAAATTAAGATAATGATGCAACAACAATAAAAAGTAAGAGCACTAAAATATATATACGGTACAATAGTTCAGATAATTTAACAAAGAGGTAAGAAAAAATAGCTAAGAATGTTTTGTTTATATTATTAATCAAGCGTAAGGTTTTAAACCCATCAATAAGATTTTTATTCTAAGAATAACTAATTGAACCATTTATATATACTCCAACACTACAAGAAATTTTCCATATACTAATGATCGAATTTCGTAGGCAAAAAAAAATTATACCGACAGATTTTTAGTACTGTTAGAATATATAATACTTATACCAACACTTTTATCAACCATCAATATAAACGAAACCTTTTCTGATAGTCTATAAATTTTGTCATTACAAGTATGGCATATACTAACAGATTCTTAAAACTGTTAGTATATATAGAACCTATACCAACAGTTTAGTCACTTGTCGATATAGATAAAAACTTTTTCTGATAGTCTATAAATTTTTGTTGGTATAAGTATGACATATACTAACAGATTCTTAAAACCGTTAGTATATATAGAACCTATACCAACATTTTTGTCCCTCGTCGGTATAGATAAAACCGTTTTTGACAATCTAAAAATATTTGTTAGTATAAGTATGGCATATATTGACGAATTTTTAAAACCATTAAAATATACAATACTTGTACAAACACTTGCTTTAATTGTCGATATAGATGAATCATTTTTTGAGAGTTTATGAATTTCGTCAATATAAGTGTGGTATATATTGACCAATTTTTAATACATTAGAATATAAAGTAACTATACCAATACTTTCTTTAATCGTTGGTATAGATTAAACATTTTTTGACAAGTGACGAATGTTTGTCAATATAAGTACGATAAATACCCACAAAATTTTAACACTGTTAGAATATACAATACTTATACCAACACTTCTTAAATCATCGATATAGATGAAACTTTTTTTTATAGTTTATTAATATCCACTGTTGTATTTAATCACAACTTTTTATTATTATTAGAATACATTCTAATTAAGTCATTTACTTATTAGTTATGTACCTCTCAACTAGGTGTCAAATAAACTCAATCGCCTATGACATGATATGATTCAACACAATACGATTTAGTACCATAAGGTAATTAAGTTTGCTCCATTTTTACAAATTTTGGGTACCAACAATAATTTATTGTAATATTCGATTTGTGATGGGAAATTCATATTTTTTTTTAAATCAAAGATAATTTATGAACATTTGATTTGTGGTTGATAATAACCAATTTGATTGCCCAAATTAATTATATATATCATTTTAAAAAATATAACTTGATTCTTAAGAAAAAAGTTATAATCATATTAATTGAAATATATATGATTTTTGTCGAATATAGAAGGTAGACTTTAAATTTGTCATTACAAAAAATTATACTGTATAAATAAAAAATTATGAAATTGTACCAATTGTAGTTATTAAATTACAATTAATTGATAAAAAATTTAAAATAAATCAAAATTTAAAAAAATTAAAATTTTTACATTTCGATTATTTTTTAAAATTATTTTTTTCCATTTATCATATTTTATTTATTTGAAATTTTATAATTATTTATTAAAAATAATCTTTTGGCCGTAAAAGACAATTTGGATTAAAAAACTTAGCGCCTTACAAAGCTTAGCCCCCGCCTTTTCCCTCACAACACCATTTGACTGCTTGACGGTTGACAGTGAATCTCCCAAACCCCATCCCCTTCAAACCCTCATCCTCTTCTTCTTACCCAACCCCAAGTTAGCCGTTTCGCTCAAAATCTTTATCCCTGACCCCAAACCTTCGGCACTTGATTCTACTCTTCCTCTTCTTTGCCCGAATCGAAGCCCCTCTCGACCATCTATTTTATAGTTAGTTCTTTCTGCTATCTTATGGTTGGCTGCGAATTTCGTGTTATGAGTGAACACTTCATTGTTTAGAGGTGAAAAAAATGTTTTTTTGTCTATTTTCCTTTGCGGATTCCTCCAAAGTTTTGATTTTTTATGGGTTTTACATGATCAAGGTGTGTTTGGTTACCGAGAAATGGCGAGATAGTGAAAGGAAAAATTTGAGGACAAAGTTGTTAAATGACTCTCAACGTTTTAATCCTTTTAAGCTCACAATTTTTAAGCCTCAAATGCCTCTTCTTTTTCCTCTGTTTTTAGTTTCCTCTTGAAAATTATTATTATTATTATTATTATTATTATTATTATTATTATTATTATTATTATTATTATTTGTAACGTTAAATTCTTCTGTTTGTCAATAATCTGGGTGATAACAAATTCAATCTAGGAATTTGGGGATGATTTATTGGAAAAGCCAAAGAGATGATCAAAGATTTTTTATTTTTATTAGTTACTTATAAGTATTTTTTTTAGATGGATCTTTTGGTCAGGGTTCTAGATCTTCTCAAAAGCAAAGTTGTCTATATTACACAAAATTTCTCAAATAGATGTCGGAATTGGTTATTTGGTATTGAGCAAGCCTAGGCATTGGGTTGTTGCTGAAATTCTCAGAAAAGCAAGAATCTATTTACCCTCATCAGCTATTGCAAAATGCAAGTACCAAGAATGATGGACCACTTAAGGTGTGGCTCCGCTTCATTGTAGTTTGCAAGTTTGAAGTTTGTGATTTACATTTGAGAACCCATTATTGCCATTTTTGTGCTTGTGAGCAATGAATTATTTATTATATTGTTTCGTTGTAGCACAAGCTTCTTTCACTTTCTTACTTATGTTTCATCCCATGTGCTAAAGTAAATGGATACAAATATAAAACTTAAGCTAAATTGCAATTGGAATTGAGCAGGTAGTTGAAGAAGCAAGAATAAGAGGAGCGTAAAAAATAATAGGCGTTGATATTAACACTAGCAAGTTTGTCAAAGGTACTTGTCCTTGCTAACATTATTTGCATTGGCAGGACTCCATAAAAACCTCTATTTCAGTTGCCGAGGAAAAGATTATTGCATGCTTTCTTGAATTTCAAGATTGTTAGTAAAAATACCTGATCATAAAACGCAGCTCAAGTATTCGATTTATCTCTGGGACAATTTCTACTGTTTGCTAAGTACTAGAACTTTTAATGCAGTAAGTGAGTTTCCTTGTAATTACAGGTCTAATTTCCTTGCTCAATTTGATATACGCGATTCATATCATTCCAAAACAAAGCTTGATTCTGTTGTATGTATGTCTTGTTAGTTAGTAGAAAGTAGTAGCATTATCAAATGGCTAGAACCGTTTTTTTTTAACCAAGTCCTTCCTTTCTCAACATGTATTTTACTTACAAATAATTTAATTCTTTTTGTTCTTAATTTAAATATCTAATTATGCCTTTTTCTTTTGCAGGATGAAAACCATTATTGGAACATTTACAGCACTTGTTTGTTTACTTCAAGTATTATGTTTGCAGACATTTAAGCTTGTAGTTTCTAGATTTTTTTTTTCATATTTTAAGATTCGATTCTAAAAAATGTTTGTAGTTTTATTTTAAATATTATTAAATACCTTGTATTTTATTGTGATGTTTTTAATTTGTATGGAACCATATTTGCTTAGTGTTACAAATAAATTAATATTAGTAATTAAAAAATATTTTTACTAATGTATTTATATAGATGGTTTTTATTATTGGAATATCCAAAATTATATTAACGGCAATATATTGATAGTAAAATATAGTGTGTACTGTCACTATAGATAAAAATCATAAGGTTATACTGACAGGTATTGAATGTTGGTAAAAATATAGCATTGATTCGATTGTTGGTATAATGTCGAAGCAATCGTCAGTAAATGTAAGATAGTTATTGTCGAAACGGCTTCGCGCTCGATGATTTTGAAAAACGTTTAAAAACAAAGGGAGTCGCCACCAATCTTTTTTGTCTAGGTGTGATTGGTCACCTAAAAATATTTATCTTTTTAACAAAATCTCAAAATTAATTAAGTTTTATTAAAAAGACAATTTCTTTGGTTTGCAAAAACAAATATCGGGTTCGGGAGTACGGTTACTCGTGGGGAAGGATTGGCACCCTCACGACGCCCGTTAAAAAACGGTACCATAATAATCATGTGTTATCCTTTGGTTTCAATAAAATGGTCTTAATTTAATATTTAAAATTAATTCCTTTTTATTCCATTTTTGTAGCATTTTATTATTTATCAAAATTATTTTTTATTTTAATAAAAATTAGATTTTGTTTATCGAAAGTGAGTGTGAACCCTTTTGTATTGAATAATTAAATCGAATACTCCAATACTTTTGGCAACATTTGAAATAATTTTCCTTACCTAGAGATTTCTTAAGAATCACTACTTGTGACTTCTACAGAATCTCATCCTCGGAAGGGCTCACACCCATTTCGAAAATTATCATATATATTAAAATAAGTTTTACTTTGAAAAAATAAATATGAATCCCTTTTATTGAAAAATTAAATCAAATATTCCAATACTTTTGGCAACATTTGAAATAATTTTCCTCACCTAGAGATTTCTTAAGAATCACTACTTGTGACTTCTACAGAATCTTATCCTCGGAAGGATTCACACCCATTTCGAAAATTAAATGAATGCATATGAAGCAAACAGATAAAAAATAATGCAAATGAATTTTTTGACTTTGAATTTCATTATTTATTTGTTTAATTATTTATTTATATTTCTTTGTTTTTTTTTAAAAAAAACTTATTCATTTTCCTTTTTATTAAAAATTTAAATTATTGAAAAATCATACTAAATATTCCAATACTTTTGGCAACATTTAGTACGACTCTTCTCACCTAAGGATCAGCTAGGAATCACTACTTGTGACTTCCGTAGCATCCCATCATCGGACGTTCATTTAATTGAATTTAAATTTCATTTATTTATTTAATTTTCTTTGTTTTTAAAAAAAATTTATTTGTTTTCATTTTTAATAAAAATTTAAATTATTGAAAAATCATACTAAATATTCCAATACTTTTGGCAACATTTACTACAACTCTTCTCACCTAGGGATCAGCTAGGAATCATTACTTGTGACTTCCGTAGCATCCCATCATCGGATGAATTTAATTAAATTTAAATTTTATTATTAATTTTAAAAGAACTTATTTATTTTCATTTTAATAAAAATAAAAATTATTGAAATATCATACTAAATATTCCAATACTTTTGGCAACAATTAGTATGACTCTTCTCACTTAGGGATCAGCTAGGAATCACTACTTGTGACTTCCGTAGCATCCCATCATCGGAAAAGTATTTCATTTATTTTAAAATTAACTTTTATTATTAGTTTTTCTTTTCAAAACTTATTTTTTATTTTTAACCAAAAAAATTAAATTATTGAAAAATCATACTAAATATTCCAATACTTTTAGCAACATTTAGTACAATTCTTCTCATCTAGGGATCAGCTAAGAATCACTACTTGTGACTTCCGTAACATCCCATCATCGGACATTCATTTTTATTTAAATTTTATTATTTATTTCCTTTTTCTATTTTCTTTTTAGAAAAAAATTATTTATTTTTATGTTTATCAAAAAATTAAATTATTGAAAAATCATACTAAATATTCCAATACTTTTGGCAACATCTAGTACGACTCTTCTCACCTAGGGATCAGCTAGGAATCACTACTTGTGACTTCCGTAGCATCCCATCATCGGATATTTTGTTTAATTAAAACTTTATTGTCAATTTTCTTTTTCTATTTTTTTGTTTTTTTGTTTGTTTTTAGCTTCCTAAAATACATTTCTCAATTGTATAATAAGAATTTTTTATTTCAAAAATTATATGGTTATATATGTATCTTATATAGTTATTTATATATTTTATATATTTATATACATCTTAAAACTATATATATATTTCCTATATTGATTTATGAGTTTTATTTATTTTATTTATATATAAATATTTATTTATATTATGAGAGTATATTAAAACACCCAAAATAACTTATCTAACGAAATAAATAAGTAAATACTAAATAAATAAAGGAGGAAGAAAAAGATACCAAATAGACTTGGGTTTGGGTCCAAAAAGAACCTCCCAAAACGGCCCAAAAACCCAGCCCAAGCGACAGAGCCCAATTTGCTAACGGAAGCGGGTCGCGGAGTCGGATCCGGAGCCGGGTCGGGCGTGCACGCAAGTCTTTCCCTCCTCAGCTGGCCGGGCGCTCGGGTCGGGCACGCGGATCCCGGGTCGGATCCCGGGTCGCGCGCGGATCACCGGTTTTCTTTTTCTATAAAAACCAAACCTTTTTTTTATTTCATTTTCTTCCCTTTTCACACAAAAAAAAAAAACGGAGCCTCGCAGGGCTCACAGCTGGGGCGATTCCCGGCTGCTGCCCGCCGCCGTCGACCACCGTCGTCGGTGGCCGAAAATCGAAAAAGCCCCCACTTTTCGAAAGCTCTCCACGTGCTCTTTCTATCCCTCGGTTTAGATTTCTCAAAAAATGCCCCCAAAACACCTAAATCTAAGCCTAAAGCCGCGGCCTTCGAGCTCAGATCTACCTCCGTCCGCCGTCGCCTTCGCCTCCGGTCTTCGGATCAGCCTTCCCTTCCTCCTTGGCGGCTTCCTCTCAAAATATCGCAACCCAAAGCTTCCTAAAACCCCTAAACCGAACCCCTCTTTTCCTTTTTTCTTTTGATTTTTGGTTCTGTTGTTGTTGAGGCTTGTGTTTGGTTGTTGTTGTGTTTTTTTTGCAGGTGGGGATTTGGATCTCAGATCTAGGGTTTTGGCTCTCGGATTTAGGTTTTTTGGTTAGGGTTAGGGGTTTCGATGGTGAGGCTAAGGGGTTGTTGAGTTTCTGTTTTGGGTTTTTTTTTTTGGGTTTCGAGTGTGAGGATGATGTTAGTTTAGTGATGATGATGGAGGTGATAATGGTGGTGAGTGGTGGCTAGATGGTGAGTGGGGTGGTGCAGGGTTTCGGGTTGTGTGTGGTCCGAGGCTTTTTCTTCAAATGGTGGTTGAATGAAGGTTTTTTAGAGGGACTGGTATATGGGGTTTGGTGAGGGTGGTGACAGATGAGACAGCCTAGGGAAGAGGGGCTGGCAGAGATGGTGACAGGAACTGGTGGTCGGCGGTGATGGGATGGCTGGCAGGAGATTGGACATCAGACAAGTAAAAAAATAAAAAAAATAAAAATAAAAATAAAAAGATAAAAATGAGAAATAAATAATATATATAAAAACAATAATAAGAATAATAATAAAGAAAATAATAATAATAATAAAGAAAATAATAGTAATAATAACAAAAAGGTGACAAAATTAGGTGTCAACAGCTATATTTATGTAACGTTTTATTGACGGATTTATGCTGTTGGTATATCTTTAAAACAATTTGTCGGTATAAACAAGAAATTTATTATAGTGTTACTAATGGAATAATACTGTTGGTATATCTCTAATACTTACTATGACAGCAAAATTTGTCGATATAGGCAAAGAAGCTATATCAACAGCTATAGCTTTACCAACAATGCTAGCTGTTGGTATAGGGAAGAAAGCTGTTACAACAGTAGTTTTACTGATAGATGTAAAACGTCAGTATAAATCTATTACATATTTCGACTGAAAAAAATTCATTAGAATATATCTATATCGGCAAGGGATATACCAACAACTAAAAAACTGTCGGAATATACCTTTTAACCATCAGTATAGGGTTGAGTGAGCTATACCAATGGATTTTTGGGTTTTAGTGATGCTTTTTTGAGTGTTAGTATATGAAAGTTTTCTTGTAGCGAAAGTATAATATGTAAAGTAAAAGTATTTTATTCCTGAAAAAGTTAGAGATAAAAAAAATCTTTTTATATAGTAATTTTCATTTGAAAGCAAAATATATGCAAGTAGAAGAAGCAAATAGATAAAAATATAAAGTAATACCATAAAACAATAGTGGAAGATTGGATTAAAAAGAGTTAATGAGCCATATAAAAAACATATTGAGGACTTAAACTTAAAAAAAAGTTGTTGAGAAAAATAAAATAAAATGACTTAACAAAAAAAAAGTTGCTGGGAGGAAAAAAAATGAAAAAAACATAATGTCGAGCATAGGTAGAGGAGGAGACAAAAATATAATATAGTATAGAGAGATAGTGGTATCATGACAACAAGTGAACAACATCAACAAAAGGAAAAATACTACTTGTACAAAGCTAAAATTTCGATAGATTCTTTCCTCTTCATATTAAGAACTTAATGAATAAGAATAAAGGTGAAGAAAGAGAGATTGTATGTAGATGTGTTCATTCGGTTAATTCGGTTAGTTCAGTTAATTTCGAATTGATAGAACTTTGTACAAATTTTTTTCTAGGTTACCTTTGCTTATATACACACGCACACATCATCATCATCATCATCATCATCATCATCATCATCATCATCAATAACACTACTCAACAATTTAAATATTATTTCCCATATAACTACATCAACACAACAATAAAATAATAATCACTTATACATTTAGCAATTAATCTTATAACTTTGATAAATATTTCAAAAAAAACATTACTTCACCGATATTTAAAATTTTAAATTATTTACTCCTAATTCGGTTAATTTGATTAACCAAAATTAATTCTGTTTTCAAACCAAATTTAACCGATAACTGAAATTTTCTAAAATTTACTTTCGATAACTGATCAAATTAAATTCGATGGTCGACCAATTAATTGATTTTTTTTTAAAATTTTGAACACCCCTAATTGCAGGCAATCATTATATACTTTTTTGGCAATATATATTCAGAGAGCCATTGCTTTTTTCTTTTTTTAATTTTTTGAGTAAATTTAATCTTGCTGTATTAATCTTAATTCAAGATTAATTCATTGGTTTGATAAATGTACATTTTGATTCATAAATATCAATTTGACAGAACAAGAAAGTCATTCCATTAACTCACTATTAAAAGATATATTAACCTACATGTGTTCCTCATGTAATGTCATAATGCCTTTTTTTATTGAAAAATAAAAATCCAACACAAAATAATTTTAAAAAATACTTAAAAATAATAAATAGTAATAAAATTTATTGTTAATACTTAAAAATATGGTTTTATTAACTTATTATTTAATAATTAATTAATATATATTAAAATATTTTGTGGTTTTGAGACAAAATACTTATTTTCAAAATTAATAAATTAGAATTAAATTATGACTGATTTTTGAAAACTTGAGTGAAAATTTTATCTTTCCTTTTTCTTTTGACACAAATGGAGTTGTACCAGCCAGGAGAGCAGCCACGCCTATTTGGTGGGGTCAATTGACCCCATTGAATTTTTTTAAAATAAAAACTATATATATATATAAATTAAGAAAAATATTAAAATTGAACCCACTGACAATTAATTTTGGGGGTCAATATACAACTTAAAAAAATAAAATAAATAATAAATATACTATAAAAATAAAAAAAAACCTAAAGAAACCCTAGATTGTCTGTTACTTTTCAACATTAAAATGGGAGGGAAAAAGAAAAAAAAACACACAATAGTTAAAAAAAAGATTTGAGAGAGAATAGAGTTTAAGATCAAATCACTCAACAAAATTAGTCTCAAAATTTACTTTCTTGATTATTTGCATCCAAGAGCGAAGTAGAAGAAAGAATTAATAGTTGAGGTATGTATAATTTATTTCAAACCCAAATTTTAAATAGAAAAAAATTTTATTTTCACGTATTAATTTCTTGAACAACAAGTTAGAATATTAAATTCTTTTATAATAGTTTTTTTATTTTGTTTTCTCTTAAATTTGTATTTGATAAATCATAAATATTAAATATAATTTGAATATTGATTAGAATACCATATAAATTGAGATAAAAAATTTGTGCAAAATTAGTTTTATATTATTGATTTGGTATTACACACCCTAATTGCCGCAAGTGGTGTAAGTTCAGGGGAAGGGATTGAATTTAAGCATACCGATCCAAAGCATGAAAAAGATGAATGATTAAAAGTAAGATGCTAATATCAAAGCATTGAAGTTGTTCCCCTCTTTTATCATACTTTTATACTTTTCGGTAAAGAATTTGTGCAGATATCTTTGCACTACTTTGAACTTCAATGTAAAATTAGTTTATTAATACCCTCAAATGTTATTCTAATCCAAATTTAGCATATATGTAAGTAGGATGTAGGAAAGCACGTGACATATATCAAAATATATCTGCGCCCAAATTTGTGCAAATATACTTTTATCATATATGCTAATATCTTTGCACTACTCTAAATTTCAATGTAAGCATACAGAATTATAAAATTTAATTTCAAAAAAAATTATTGATTCGGTATTAATAATTATGTTTATAAAGAATTTGTTGTTTAAAAAATATATAGCAGAATATATAAGTGTGTGTATATGTATATATATAATTTTTTAGTCTCTTAATTTTGATAATATTAATTATTCAAAGTTCATAATTTTTTTTTGTTACAATCATTGCTTTTAGCTTTTATTGAGATTTTTTCTTTTCTATTCAGTTAATGGAGAGGTATTTCAAAAGAAAATCAACATTGGAGCAACCACATTATACTCAAGAAACTAATGAAGAAACCTCAAAACAAGCTCGTGTTGAAATCGATTTAGAAACTCTTCCTGCAGATCAAGGACTTCGTAATAGAATCACGAGTTATCCTCCTAATGATCAAGATAAGGTACGTAGGGCATACTTACAAAGAGGACTTTGTCAACCACGTAATCATACTTTTCCTCAAAGAAGTATAGGAAATGTTTTACGTCGATTCAATCCTAATTGGTTTGATGAGTTTGGTAGTTGGTTAGAGTATAGCATAGCAAAGGATGCCGCTTTTTGTTTATGTTGTTATCTTTTTAGACAAGATATTGGAAAGCAAGGAAGTGGTGACTCTTTTGTTCTTGAAGGTTTTATCAATTGGAATAAGAAAGATAGGTTTAAAACCCGTGTTGGCAGTCCTAATAGTGCTCATAATCAAGCTTATAGGAAATGTAAAGACTTGATGAATCAAAACCAACACATTCAATCTATTTTGATTAAACAATCAAATCAAGCACGAATTGAATATCAGACTAGGTTGACTGCTTCAGTAGATTGTCTTCGATTTCTCTTACGTCAAGGACTGGCTTTTCGTGGTCATAATGAATCGGAGGAATCAAGAAATCAAGGAAATTTTCTTGAATTATTGCATTTTCTTGCCGATCATAATGAAGCTATCAATAATGTTGTTTTGAAGAATGCTCCTAATAATTTGAAATTGACTGCTCCTGATATTCAATGTGATATTATAAATGTTGTAGCAAGTGAGACAAGAAAGGCCATCATTGATGATCTAGGGATGATTTATTTTCTATCTTAGTTGATGAATCCCGTGATATGTCAAATAAGGAACAAATGACTCTTGTTTTGCGCTACATGAATAAAAAAAGCTGTATAGTTGAACTTTTTTGGGTATTGTGCATGTTTCTGATACTACTGCCTTATCTCTCAAAGTAGCAATTGAGTCATTATTTTTCAAGTATGGATTGAGTTTGTCAAGATTACGTGGACAAGGTTATGATGGTGTCAGCAATATGCAAGGAGAATTCAATGGTTTGAAAAGTTTAATTTTGAAGGAAAATGAGTTTGCATTTTATGTTCATTGCTTTGCTCATCAACTTCAATTGACTCTTGTAGCTGTTGCAAGGAATGAAGACTAGGTTGCTTCACTTTTTTATAATATTGGTATTTTGCTAAATGTTGTTGGAGCTTCATGCAAACGTTATGATATTCTTAGAGAAAGTCAAGCAATTAAAGTTGCTGAGGCAATAAAGAATGGTGAAATTGCAACTGGAAGTGGCTTAAATCAAGAAACTAGTCTCAAATGCGCTGGTGATACTCGATGGGGTTCTCATTATGGTACGTGTCTCAACATACTTATCTTGTTTGCATCTATTGTTGATGTGCTTGATAATGTTGTTGAAAATTGTTTGAATTCTGAACAAAGAGTTGAAGCCCAAGTGTTATTGCAAATGATTCAATCTTTTGATTTTATTTTCAACCTTCACTTGATGAGTAGTGTGCTAGGAATTATAAAATGAATTGTCAAAAGCTTTGCAAAGAAAAGATCAAGATATTGTTAATGCTCTGAAATTGGTTAAAATATCCAAATAATGACTACAAAAGATGCGAGATGATGGATGAGATCCTTTAATAGTTGAAGTTTCTTCATTTTGTGAAAAACGTGATATTGTGGTTCCTAGTATGGATGATATCTATGTAGCTCCTGCGAGATCACGACGTAAAGTTGCAAAGATCTCGAATTTACATCATTATCAAGTTGACTTATTTTATGTTGTCATAGATAGACAACTTCAAGAGCTTAATAATCGTTTCACTGAGATTAACACTGAATTGCTTCTTTGTGTGGCATGCCTTAATCCAAGTGACTCATTTTCAGCTTTGGACAAGGAAAAATTAATTCGATTGGGTCAGTTTTATCCTCTTGAGTTTTCAGCAGTTGATCTTTTGGCACTTGATAGTCAACTTGAGACTTATTTTTTATAATATGCGCAGTAGTACTGAATTTTTGGATGTCAAAGATGTTGCTGATCTTGCTGAAAAATTAGTGAAGACAAAGAAAGATATTGTTTATCCACTAGTTTTTTTACTAATCAAATTAGCTTTGATCTTGCCGGTTGCGATTGCTAGTGTTGAAAGAGCTTTTTCAGCAATGAAAATAGTCAAAAATCGATTGCGAAATCGAATGGGAGATAGCTTGACGAATGATTGCTTGATTACATATATCGAAAAAGATGTACTTGAAAGTGTTGATAATGAAGCAATTATACAGCGATTTCAGAATATGAAAACTCGTCGTGAACAATTGTAAAAATAATATTTTTACATTATTTTTTTATTATTTAGCTTCTATGACATTGTTATTATTTTAAGATCGTGTATGAAAAATTTTATTTTGAAGTATATAAGATATTATATACTTTTGATCCCACTGAAAGCAAATCCTGGCTACGCCACTGGTACCAGCCAAAAGAAGTACCACCTAAAATTGCACCATGCTATTGATTCATAAAGATTAAATCCTTTTATTAAAGATGTATGGAGTAGTTTACAACTTTCCTATCAGTAATTCTATTAACTATATATTGAGTACTACTCTAATACTACGGTTTACTGTTGCTGGCTTGGTGGATTATAGTTAATTAAGATCGTTAAGCTACAGCAAGTGATTTTTCCTTTGATTGAAATTTCAGGGCTACACTACTTCTTTACCATATATTTAACAACTTTAGTTTGCCAGCAAACTTTCACAGATGTAGGGTTCGTCTTGCAATTTAAGGACAATGATCGGCCTCATTGTTTATGTTGAGTTAGTTCGCTTAGGATGGATCTTTATTTTGAGTTGGTGTCTGGTGATCATAATATATTCTTCTTTTACAGCAACTACCGGTCTACCACTAGACTTGCATTGCATAGACCTTCCCTTGCGTAGCATTTCATGATCTTAACGGCCCATGCTTAATTTTCTGAGTTTTCTGAGCTGGTATGGCACATGCTTATTATGAATTAATACAAGATTATCAACGGAAGGACTACTGCTACTTTAATTTCTTTGTTTTTGGTAAAACTAGCATTCTAACCCAATCCATGCAATTTTAGTGGGAAGCATATTGCAGTAGGAAGAGGGGCTGAGAACTTGCCATAGGTCACCTACTCTTTCTACTCAAATCACCATTCCAGGATAGGGTAGATTCTGTTATACATATAATTATACATCCCCAAATTATTTGGAAATTGGAATCTTATGATGGAAATGACAAAGGCTAAATTTCTCAAACCTAGCTAGGCCAAGTTTCAAATTAAAAATATAGCAGTAGCAAGATATTTTAAGAAGCAGCTGCTTTATTTCTGTTCTTAACATGGCAGATACCAGTGAAAGGGGGAAAGCATATGCAAAATTCAAGGAAGCAACATGATGCATCCCGCATCCCATCCATCAGCGGCAATTAATGTGGATGCAAAACTTGCACATCTCGCAAATGAGTGACCCACATATTATTTATTAAACCTTTTAGTCAACAATAATGGGCAGTTCGTTCTAATTAATTTAATTTCTTGTGCTGGGTACTTTAACGATCGTAATTGTTTTTAATTTGCATTCAATAATCTGTGGCCTCACATCAGTTTTTTCTGATCATTTTTTTTTCAAGTTGAGTCCATAGGATGCTTGATTGGTTATCCATGTTTTAGGGCAACTAAATTCAAAATGGCACTTGAAACTCTCTAGTATAAAGGGGTGTAATGACCCGAGTCATTTCCTCCATCTAGACTTCACGTATGGAACTTGTCTACTTGAAATAATAAAACTGATCCCTTTCTAGAAATAATATATCTGCACCTAAACCCTGCTAATACTAGTTCCTCCTTATCCATAGCTCTACTTTTCACTTGTTTCTCAATCCTCTATTCAAATCCAAGTGAGTGATCAGCATCTAATAAGGCGAGAGTAGGAAGCAAAAAATGAAAACAAGCAGCATGTATCTTTCCCGGAGGTCCCTTCGAATCAAGCACCACGATGATTTCTTCACCAGATGTTCAATAAGAGAGGTCTCCATTGAAGATTATCATGGAGGAGTATCTGTGGCGGTTCCTTTCAACTGGGAGTCTGAACCTGGCACCCCTAAAATAAAGTCTCGTGAAATCGCTGGTCTCCCTCCTCTGACACCCCCACCATCCTACTTTTATTCCACCCCAAAGAGAACCGTCAAAAACCACTCAAAGCCTAAGCTTCTCAATACCATCTTTCCTCAGCGATCCAGGAGAAAAACTGGTGACCAACTTTCTCCTGCTTCTTCTTCTTCATCATCATCATCAGCTTCTTCATCTCGTTCATCATCACTGTGGCCAAGTTTATATTCTGTGCCGTTGTCTCCAATAAGGGCATCAAATTTATATGCACAAAAAGAGTTTTCAAGACCAAAACTATTCTGTGATTCAAGGGACGGCGAGGAAGAACATGAGTACGAATCCACTGTTTCAACTCCATGTTTTGGTCGTAGAGCAAGTACTAAGTCTCGGGGCTTTTGTTCAACTATGCTCAACGTATTGCTTAGAGATCAATAAAATCAATAATAAGCCATGGCGCTATCTATTTCTATGGAGCTTTCGGTTCTTCGGTATTGTGTAACTGGCAATGTTACAGTAAAAAAATTTGCATGATCAAGTTGTTTTTGTTATTTAAAAAAAAATTATTACTGATCAATTTAGTGGTTGGAAAAATGAAATGCTATCTTCTACTTCTTTCGTCAGGCTAGCAATTTGCAGTTGTCTTTTACATCTTTTCTCCTGCTGTTCTACGTGGGATTGGTTTAACACACTGGTTTGTTGGTTTTACATTGATAAAATATAATGCAAACAATTCATAGACACGTAGATAAAACATATTAAACCCTTGCGTTGAGATTTTTTTTTTTGGTTGATGACAATTGAAAGTACTTTAAACGGCAACCCAAAGTGGGTTTATTGTTTATTTTTAGGATATAAAAAACCCAAACCATTTGTTAGCATGTTTAGTTTAGTTAATGTGTAATTTTTGGTCATTGTCAAGCCGACCTAATCTGGGATCTATAATATTGTAATTCTGACTCATTCAGATTCGAGAGGTCGTGGTGATCTGTGACATTGATGATGGGGCATGGAACTGAACTGTTTGCATTGCTCATGTTACTTCATACACGGTCAACCTGTCTCTTTTCTCTTAATACAGGGAAAATTGATGGTTCATATTTTTAATTTTGCATGAATGCAATTGCTGGATCCGATTCCGCCTTTGTCCTCGGACATGTGAAAATGAGAAGACAACCAAGAGGGTAAACATAGAATAGAAGCAGTTTCCATGGTTTTTATAGCACTTTATTTCAGTAAAGTGGTTGGTTTATTGAGCATTAATTGGAATTTCGAACATACATCCACCATGTGAGCGCACATGGCATCATATACATCACCCACCCTTGGGCTTGTGACTTGGGAGTAAACCTGACAATCTTAGACACGACACGAATAAATGACACGAGATGACACGAGATGACACGGGATTAAAATTAAGTAAAATTAATATATGAATGTGGTAAAAGTTAAAAATAACATTTTGAGTTTTCCGTGTCAACACGAATTTTTGATACGAATACATGACACAAACACGACACGAACATGATTTTACATGACACGAAAACGAATTTTTGACACGAATTGTCAGGTCTACTTGGGAGCAGCATTGCTTGGACCAGCTTTGAGCTTCATCGCAGAAAGAAAGTTGTTTTAATTAATTTATGATTAAGTTTCTTTATTAATTTAGGTTTATGATTGAGTTTCTTTATTAATTTAAGTGTATGAGAAATGGTAAAACTGCATTTCAGTTAGTAGAAGTTGACAAACAGGAAGATTCTTTTCTATTCCCAAATGGTTTGATTGCATCACACACGTGTGTGTATGTGCATATTAACAAGTCGGCCTGCTGGAAAAAAAATGTTGCATGGTTGCAACTTTGACATTTTCCAGTAACCTTTTTAATTTGATGCATCTTTTATCAATCGGGGTTGTTGTAGTTAGAAGAAATAAACAGTAAATAAAACAACTTGAGGCATGCTGCAATCGCATTGTTCTTAAAGGATTATTTCACCAATAGGTATAATCTCCCATGATTCAGCAGACTCTTTTAGGATTGTCTAGGGAACAGGAACAATGAGAAAGAAAGAATACTATTTCAACCCAATAGTAGGGCTGTAAATAAACTGAACACGAATGAATAAACTGATTTTTCTATTCATTCATTTGTTTTTTAGTGCCATTCATGTTCGTTAAGGAGTGCGTTCGTGTTCGTTCGTTTGTTTGGTAGAGATTGTTCGTTAATGTTCGCAAACATTTCACAAACATGTAAACGAACGCGTTTACGAATGCATGTTCATGAACAAGTATTCATGAGAACAAATTAAATATTAAAAATCTTACATAAAGATTAAATTTCACATGCAAATTGAAATCATCTAATACAAAATCTTAAATACAACACAATTTAAATCAACAATATTTTATTAAAATTGATAATTACTATTTTAAGTGCAATTTATATTATACAAATATACATATATTAAAGTATCATATATATGTGTGTATACACACATATGTGTAACACCACACACACACACACACACACACACACACACACACACATATATGTAAATGGTCAACGGATAAAATCATATGAATGAGATCTTTTTTTTTTGAAAGGCAAATGAGTTTGTATAGATTAATGAAAAAGGAACAGTATATATACATTCTGTACATCAAAGAAATAATCAAAGTCTAGAAGAGAACCATAAACTACCACATGAAAACAGAGGAGAAAAGAGATAAAAGACCAAGTAAGAGGTGAACGTGGAGGACAGGGCTGCAAAAAGAAAACTGAAGATAGAAGTAAAGGCAGAAGCTAGAGGTGAGCATGAAGGGATCTGATTCGATTGACGCCCGCCTTGGCCAAGATGTCGGCTATATTATTGGCTTCTCTAGGGATGTAGGAAATGTTATCCAGTCTGATGGAGTGAGTAAGCTGTAACAATTGATTTGATGCATTCCTCAGCTGCCAAGGAGCAGAACTTGGGTTGTTAGCCCAACCGACAACATTCTTGGAGTCACTTTCAATAAGCAATGGATGGCTATTTGAGAAGACTGAATTCGAGTAGAAAGAAATACTTCTTTAATTGCTAGAAATTCCGCCGTATTGGAATCGGTAATGCCAATTGGTTTGGAGAAGACACCTTTTACTTCCCCCTGATGATTCCTGAGGATCGCACCTATTCCAGCTGGTCCTGGTTTACCAAGGGAGGAGCCGTCGACGTTAAATTTCATAAGACCAAGTAGGGGTTTAGACCAAATGCAGTTCATTCTGGGAGGTTTCGGGAGAGTTGAAATTGAGATGAGGTTGGGATTTGTGATGAAGGTTTCCGCCGGTTGTTTTGCTTGAGGCCATTTGGCGTTAAACCAGTGAGCAATTCTGGTACAAATTGTGAAAAAAAGTTGTTTTTCATCCATGTACTTGTTGTTGAAGACCATATCATTTCTGAAGATCCAAATAGTCCAAGTGATTGCATAGAACGACATTTTCCAGATATTTGCTGTTTTGGCTGATGGAGAGGCTGAAATCCAAGCTTCAAAGATAGAGTGAACATTTCCAGGGCAGGCCCAATGAAAATTCCAGAATTTGGCAAATCGGGACCATATTCTCCATGAGTGAGGGCAAACAAAGAGGAGATGAATCACTGTTTCTAAATCTTGCTTGCAAAAGACACATTTGGCTTGTTCAAGATAAGGAGATTCCTTTTGAAAAGCTCACTTTTGACAGCAACTCTTTCTTGCAGAACTTGCCAGTAGAAAATTTCAACTTTGGGAGGAGCAAGACCTAACCAAATAGAGTTCTAGTTGAATTGAGGAGGGGAGAACTGAGTTTGTTGCTGATAGGATTGAATGAAGGATTTTGGTGAATAATTTCTTGAAGTAGAATGCCTCCAAATGATTTTGTCTGAAGATCCTCTGTCTAAAAAGATGGAGTTTAGGACATTCCAGAAGTCATTCCATTGAGACAACTCCCATGAGAAAACCTTTCTTCTTAGAGAAATATTCCAAGCCCAGGTATTGTTGTTCCAAGCACCAAAGTCAGTGATAAGACCTTGCTTGTTTTCAGAAAGTGCGAAAATGCGTGGGAACCAATCCTTAAGTGGGTAGGAGTCCACCCAATGATCGATCCAGAACTTAGTGCTTTCACCGTTACCAACAAAGAATCCCAAACCTGTAGAGACAGAATTAAAGAATTTGTTAGGGGCGGTGATGTTTCTCCAGACTTTGGAAGAGTTTGAAGGAGTTCCCAGTGGGGGAAGCAAAGAGTTTTGCTCACATCCTAATCTCCCCACTATAAACCCTTCGCCAAAGACTATTAGAATCAATTCCAAACCGCCAAATCCATTTGTTCAATAAGCTTCTATTTTTTATTTCTAGATTTTGAATGCCCAAACCTCCAAAGTTTTTCCCCAAGCAAAGAGTGTTCCAATCAAGAATGTGAAGTTTTGTTCTTTGACCATTACCATTCCAGAAAAAAGTTCTTTGAATCTTTTCAAGCTCAAGGATGATGCCTTTCGGTAATTGAAACAGGGATATATAATGAAGTGGGTCACTGCCAAGAATAGCTTTAATAAGGACCAATCTACTACTGCTGGACAGAAAAGAGTTGTTCCAACAACAGAGTCTTTGTCTGAATTTTTCGATGATTGGCCTCCAAGTAGAGAGTTTGGATTGATTTGCGCCAAGAGGTAAACCAAGATATTTGACCGGAAGGAAATCTTGCTTGCATCTGAGAACATTGGCCCATTAAGAGATCTCAAGGTCTTCAACCCCAATTCCCATTAGACAAGATTTAGCAAAATTGACCTTCAACCCCGAGATGAGTTGGAAGATGATAAGAATCCTTTTGATAACTAGCAATTGATTGAGGTCCGGTTTTGAAAAGATGAGGGTGTCGTCTGCAAACTGAAGGTGAGAGGTAGTGAAGTTGTTCCTGCCAAAAGAGAATCCACTAATGAAGTTGAGGGAGAGAGCTTTCTTAATCAAAGAGCTGAGAACTTCCACTGTGATATTAAATAGGAATGGAGACAACGTGCATCCTTGTCTAAGTCCTTTTGAGGTTGTGAACTGCCTAGTGGGAGAACCGTTGACAAGGATAGAAATCGACGCCGATGAAATGCAGGCCATCATCCATTTCCTCCACTTCAAACCGAAGCCCATTTTGCCCATAGAAAAATCGAGGAACTCCCAACTAACCATGTCAAAGGCCTTTTCAAAATCTACTTTGAACAGTACACCACCCTGTCTGTGATGTTTCATCATGTCAATGACTTCATTAGCAATGAGTGAACAGTCAGCAATCTGTTTGCCTTGGATGAAAGCAAATTGGGATGGGCCAATGACATCAGCAATCACCGTTTTAAATCTTGTAGCTAAAACTTTGGCAAGAATCTTATAAAGACTGTTCACTAGACTAATTGGTCTAAAGTCAGAGATGTTACCAGTATTAGGAGTCTTTGGTATAAGGGTGATAAAGGATGAGTTGACACCTCTTCCAATAACATCAAAGTTGTGAAAATCATTCATGAAGCCAAGGATATCCCCTTTAAGAAGTTGCCATTGACTTTTGAAGAAATTCAGGTTGAAACCATCCGGACCTGGAGCTCTATTTCCATCATTGTCAAAGATAACATTTCAATTTCCTTTTCTGTGAACTGTTTCTCTAGTTTTGCAGCTTGGGATTGAGAGATTTGTTGAAAATTGCAATCAATGTCCTCTATTGGGATTGCAAGAATGGAATTGAACTGCCTTTGAAAATGCTGTGCCACCTCTTCTTTTAACTGTGCAGGGTCAGAGATCATGGAGCCGTTGAAGAGAAGACTTTCAATGTGGTTCGATCTTTTTCTTTCAGAGGCGACACTGTGGAAGAATTTTGTGTTTCTGTCGCCCTTAATAAACCACTTCACTCTTGATTTTTGGTGCCACACTCTTTCTTCGTTCCTATAAAGATTCCACAATGAATTCCTGAGGTGATTAAGATAAGCGAGCTTATCATCCGTTAGGGGAGAGGTTTCTGCTTCTTTCTCAATATTAGCAATTTCAAGCTCTATGGTAGAGATATCTTTTGAGGTGCTATTTGGATGGGTTTGCTTCCATTGAATAATTTCCTTTTTGAGCTGTCTAAGTTTAAACCAAAAGTTACTGTGAGTTGAAGAAGATGGATCATTTGGAGCAAACTTGGATTTAATCAGAGAGACAAAAACCTTTTCATGGAGCCAGTGGTTGAATATTCTAAACGGTTTGGGACCCCAATTCTTTTGGTTTATAGATAAGAGGAGTGGGTTATGGTCAGATAAGGTTTTGGGGAGGAGCTATTGAGATACCGATAAGAAGAGTGAGGATAGCTCATATGAAAAAAGGAAACGGTCAAGTCTACTCATCGATCGATTGTTGCTCCAAGTGAAAGAGCCGCCAACAAGGGGAGGGTCAATGAGCATAGCATTGTGAATGAATTTAGAGAAGTCATCCATGGCTTTGAGGTTGAAATGGGTTCCGATTTTTTCTTGAGAAAATCTAATAACATTGAAATCACCACCTATAATCCAAGGACTTTGGTGCCTCTGTTTCAACTCAAGGAGGGAAGACCAAACAATTTTCCTTTCAAAGTCGCAGTTTGGAGCATAGATATTAACCAAAGTGATATTTAAAGAGTGAGGTAAGAACACACCTTCAAGCAAAATGATCCTATCAAAGATCTTAGAATTTCTAACAAGAAAAAATTCCTCGTTCCACAGTGAAATGAGACCTCCCGAAGCACCATTTGAGAAGGAGAAAGTACCTTTTCTGGTTGAGGAGTTCCAAAGAGATTTAATTAATCTATCATCAGCTTGAGAGATCTTAGTTTCTTGAATGAACACGACCCAAGGCTTGAATTTACCAATAATTTTCCTAACCGCTCTTTTCTTCTCGGGGCAGCCGAGCCCTCTTATGTTCCAAGTTAAAATCTTCATAGGCAACAAAATAGAAGAAAGGCAAAGGGGAACCATTACAGATTCGATTCTGGAACGGGAATGTCAGCCGGACAGAAGCCATCTCCAAATCTTTAATGACTTTACACACATTACTCTTGCTTTGCTTAAAACAGATGCCCAGCCCCTCACACAACTTCCATGTTTCTTCCACCTCCTTTGCAATAATATCATTTCTGTTCTCAATATCTTCATCTGATAGTGAAAAATCTGAATCCTTTAGTTCACTTAGATTTTCACCGTATAAAATCTCAGCAATTGCTCTCCTAGCTTTTCTCCTTCTCTTCGTTGAAGCTATGAAAGTTCTCTTAAAAGGTAATTTGGGAAGGTTAACTGGTTGGAGCATATGTTTTTGGTATTTTTTTCTTAGAGGTTTTTTGAAGTGAGTGGCTGCCACAGTAGAGCTGACCGATGGCAGTGCTTTTAAGGTGATGGATTTAGGTGATGGGACATGTGTTGGACAAGATAGAAAGGGGCGTGAAGGGGAAAAAACTAATGGGTTTGGCTCGGGTTCAAATTGGTTAATGGATGATGGGACCAAGGATGAAGGGTTAGAAGGAAAAATAATATCTTGATTGATAATTTGGTTTGATAGACTGGAAGATTCTGAGTTCATGGGGTCGGTGGATTTATCAGTGGACTCGGAGTCAGTGTATTGGACTCTTGGGAATTTTGATAAAGAGGGGCCCAAGGTGGGGTTTGGAAGTGGGCTATTTCTGAGATGAGCAATGGATGCGGCCACACCAGATAGCTCCTCCTAAGAACGTGGGCTTGTCGGATTATGTGGGTTTTGATAATTTGTAGCATTAAATGAAGGGAACACATGCAAAGCAGAATCATCACCAAAGTCGGCTACGTACCTTTTCATGACAGAATGTGAAGCGTTGTTGATCAATTGGATACTGCTAGCTTTGCCGGAAAACATAACAGAGAAATCAACCAGAGAGCAAATTTTCCCGTTGAATTCCATGAGGAAATTGGACTGATTTTCTAGATGGATCTTGATAGAGAGCTGGACATCACCCATTTTGAAAGAGAAGAGAGAAGGCAATGTAGCTATATCACCGTGGGAGATTAGAATTCTAGCTGAAGCCAAGTTTGTTTTTTGTTTTGTCGATAGGTCCATTGCCAGAAAAGAACCTAACGAATTCTCCAAAAACATAAAGAAGTCTTCATTCCAGCAGTGCAATGGAACCCCATCTAATCTGATACAGTTGAGCTTGTCCGTGAAGACATCGTTGCAGGTCCATTTTTTGAAAATAACAAATCTTGAGAGAATCCAATATGAATGAATTCTTTGTATTTTATCAATCTCATCCCTTGATTGAAAATGAAGCAGGACCCATTACCACCAAGAGGCCTGACCTCACAAGAAAACCCAAGCTTGAGGAGATCATCTTGCAGGAAAAAAAGGCTTGAAAATTCCATCAGCTCACCAACCATGCAATGACTGAGCTAAGAGTCATCCGCAGACTCGAACATTCTAGCTTGAAGAAGAGAGTTTCTTTTCCCACTGTCACAAGTTGGCCCAATAACCACATCCCTGTAGGATCTGTTGTCTCTGAGGTTAGCAAGTTTATCAATGTGACGATGTGCAGAGGCTGGTTTAGGCTTCCCCGCGTGGGGCATAATGTGGTCGACATTTTTCTTCGAATTGCTAGAGAAAGCTTCTTTGACTTGAATGGTGCGACCGTCGATAATCCTGTTATGACCCTCAGCAATAGCTTTTTTGGCTTCATATTCGAACTTGTACCTAACAAAAGCGAAGTTTGACCTCCTAGATGAATGAATGTTGATACTTTTTGATGGAAAGTGGACATCAATCACCTTGCCGTAAAGGCTGAAGAGATTCCAGAGAGTAAGTTTTGGAACCCTTTCAGTTATATTGTAGACAAACACTGAAAAAAGCTTTCCTTTACTGTTATTACTAGAACTACCAGGATAACGGCAGAGTTCAGAAGATTCAGACGAGTGTTTTGTAGAAGGGAATGAACCAGATTCAAACTCTCTCTCTTTCGCTCTCTCACTCGCTCTCTCACTAGCCATTTTTGCTAATCCTATATATGAATGAGATCTTAACTTATTATGAGACTTTTACTAATTTTATTTCAGTACATTATGTTTAAAATTTAAAAAAATAATTATTTTAAGTATAATTAACTAATTTAATTTTATAATTATTTTATTATTATATTTTATTAATATTTTAAACAACCAAAATTATATTGTATAAATATGTTTAAAAATTAGGTACTAATTTTTTAGCTTAATATCTTAAAAATAGGGTATATATTATATAACTTATATAATATAAGTAATTTTAGTATTTTAATAAATAACAAACGAACAATAAACGAATATAAACGAATGAACAACAAATGACACTTTAAACAAACGAACAATGAACGAACAACAAATAATACTTTGAACGAACAACAAATAATACTTTAAACAAACGAACAATAAACGAACATAAACAAGCCTGTTTGTGAACAAAAACGAACGAACCATACCTCTGTTCAGGTTCGGTTCATTTAACAAACAAACACTAAAATGTTGTTCGTGTTCGTTCGTTAAGCTTAATAAATGAATATAAACGAATAGAAACCGAACGAGTTCACGAACAATTCATCGAATGTTCTGTTCGTTTACGCCCCTATCCAATAGGAAAAGAAAAAAGCATGAAGAAACAGAAAAAGTTGTTTGGAGTAAAAAAGTTATGTTCTGCAGCCCTCTTTTTATAGTAAAAAACATGGGTGCAGAAAATCTAAGGGAAATCGTAATAAAATCAGCATATAATCTGGAGAAAATTAAGATAGGATTTTGACTAAATCTGAGAGAATATTATAAATCTGTCAATGTTTAAGATAAAGCAAAACACTGATTTTCAGATAAGGATTAAATACCAAAAAATTAATTTAAATAAAAAGTAAAAAATAGTAAAAGTCTTTTTAGAAATATGAAAATAACCATCAATCTTCCACTTACTTCAAAACGACTTTTGAAAAAAAATATTTTGCTAGGTTAATTATAAGTATAATGCTTCGTATCCAGTGTCTTTTGGACTTGAATGAAACCTAGAATAATAAAACTTATTTTATTGAGTAATTGGTGAAGGTTTTAGTTTCTTGAACCAATAACTCATTATTGTAAAATAGAGGTCGTATTAATTAAATTCTACTTTCACAATTCTTTACTGTTCGATGCCATTTTGCGCTAATAGGCCATGCACGTGCCTAGTTATTTTATGAGTGCTCTAGAAATTATGACACAATTTTATAAAAGCGGCCCCACTCCACAATTATGTAGGTGTCTTCATCAAGTGTATATTACAATGATATACACCACCCATAAGGGATATGAAAAACATGAAGAGCTTTAGCTCATCCTTTCAAATTCATGCAATTTAGCACTTACACGCATCATAGGAATGGATAAATTTATTAGTGCTAGCAGGAATAACAATGACTTGTTATTACCCATTGAACTTTAATCATAGGATCTCCAACCAGAAAGGTTAGGTTACCATCACCATTATTCTCAAATTGGCTTAAATCTCATTCCCTTCGATGTTCCAGAACTTTCTCTTTAAAGGTTTATTCAGAGGATTGGCCAAATTTACTTTTGATTTCACATAATCGATTGATACAATTCCATCATTCAACAACTACTTAATTACATCGTGTCTCAAACGAATGTGTTTATTTTTACCATTGAAAGTTTTGTTCTTTGCAATGGCTATTTCCGCCTGGCAATCACAATGCATAGACAAAAAAGATGTTGGTTTTAAACCTAACAAAATATTAGCTAAGAGGTTTCTCAACCACTCAGCCTCATTACCAGCTAATTCCAAAGCTACAAATTTCGTTTCTATAGTGGATTTAGCTATAATAGTCTATTTAGTTGATTTCCATGTAACAACACCTCCACCAAGGGTAAAAATATAACCACTAGTGGATTTTATCTCATCTGAATCTAAAATCCAGTTACCATCAATGTATCCTTCCAATATAGTGAGAAATCCACTATATAAAATACCATAATTTATGGTACCTCTCAAATATCGCATGATCATTAATTATCACAACACTAGTGATCATCTAGCAGCTGAAGTATGTGTCTCGACTATTTGTCAGATAACTTATAGACCTATATTCGTATATATCGGTATCAATTGCCACACATGCAGACTCTATGACGTATATACATATACAGGCGCCTAAATGCCACACATGCACATCACAATACCACATAGACATAACACAATACCACAAAAGCACATAACAGCTCCATATGTCTCAAGTATCAAAATCCGTGCACAGGAAACTTTAAAACAAAGTTTATATAGTTAAAGCTTACATTGTACAAACACATGCGTAAAATATGCTCTGAACTGTTGTCACATAATACCAAAAAACTTTGGCAAAGCTGTTAGAGTAATTGCTTTCACATCACATATAGATTGGATTTTATACTTTCGTAAAACAATATTACAAAACATAAGCGGATTTCGATGCAAAGTTGCATTCATGAAATGCATAATGATATTGACACACAATGCATACCTAACTAGCCCTATGGAGTCTGCTTAGAGTGATTTCTAACCTAAAATCTAGCATTATAATGGTGTAATTATAATTATCCCCAGTGCTACAATCAAGTGACCTTTTAACCTACATCATCGTCCAATTCTAGCTGTGTACAATTATTCCACGAGATATTAATATCATTTCAATCACATTTATATTTAAGTGTCGATGCTAAGACCCCCACCATTACTATGGTTCTCTTAGTATCCCTAAATATTTAAATATTATTTTTAGTGAGAATTCATATCATTTCTAACACACTTAATATCCACAAGACTATTTAATTAGCTTTTGTCCGTAACATTAAAAATCAACTAAATTAATAATTCACCAATGATTAGCATATAATATATATAAATCTAACATTTTAATTCAAGGATAAGGTATTAACACCAATATAGTATATACTTCTTACATATATATATATATATTTATATAATCATTATACCATAGCCAAATATCATTTCTTGCCTTAACAGGTATCTAAATCTTAATATCAATCCATACACTACCATAGATTATATACACTTGGTATCCCCTCCTATTTCCATCCACAATGCCTCATGGTCGAACCATACGCATCTTATACATTAAGCATCAATTTACATTTTCATACTAATCCAAAATCATCTTAAAAACTATCATATTGCATAATTTATCATTCTAACAAATTTATACTAACAATATAATACAAACACGTTCTTTATATATAATTTCTTTACTATCAATTACACAATATAAACATAGTATCAATTTGTATATAAATACTTATACTTTTTACCACGATGATTGTAGTAGTCCCTAGAGTACGATCCATTACGATAAAAAACATGTTCAATGCTTTGAACTTTATTGCAATGTGTCGGGCGTTGACTTCTAGTGAAACTCATCATTTTTTTATTCAAAAAAAATTCCAGAATAACACAAGCAACAATGGAAAATTGAGGTGTTTTAGAATTAGGATTTTTGCCGATATTTTTTTTGTTAAGATAATACCTAATATTATTGTAGTCAGAAGGAACAAACAACAAGTAAAACAACCTGAGACATGCTGCAATCGCACTATCCTTAAGGATTACTTCACCAACAAGTGTAATCCTTTAGGATTCGACAGGATCTTCTGGGATTGTCTAGGGAATAGAAATTTTAATCCAATAGGAAAAGAAGAAAGAGTGAAGAAGCAGAGAAAGTTGCTTGAAGTAAAGAAGTTGTGTTCTATAGCCCTTTATTTATTATAGTAAAAAAAATGGTTGCAGAAAATCTAAAAGAAATCGTAATAAAATCGTAATAAAATCAGCATAAAATTTGGAGAAAATCAAGACAGAATTTTAACTAAATCTGAGAGAATATTATAAAATATGTTAATGTTTAAGATAAAGCAAAACACTGATTTTCAGATAAGGATTAAATACCAAAAAAATAATTTAAATAAAAAGTAAAAACGATAAAAGTTTTTTTAAAAATATCAAAATATCCAACAAGGGTTTCTGATTTATGATCCCTTAAGTTGGTAATAAACTTGACTTCTCACCATTCTCTCTACATGGCAAACACAAAAAAGGGTGACTTTTTCTAATCCAAAGGATCAGGGGTATCATTTTTTGTAAAAATGATGTTATATATACTACATTAATTTATTTTTACACGTAATGAATAGGATAATCCAATAATATATTGGGTAGTGATATCACATCCTTTTGACTCCAATTTCATTCAATTAGCTTTTCAATATCATAAGCAGTCAAACTAAATTTGGGGGTTGATTCTTACCCTTACCCTATGTTTGGATATCTCTTAGTAATGAAAAGGAAAGGAATGTAAAGTAAAGGAAAAAAAAAGAAAGAAAAAGATACATGTATCATTTATTTGGATAGCTAAAATTAATAAAAGAAAGGAAAAGAATGTAATCCTAATAACTCTTGTTTGGTTAAGTAATGGAAAGTAGAGGAAATTATTCATTATAATATTTTTTTTCAATTATATCCTTTTTTATTTTTAAAATTTATAATACAATAAGATTAAATTTGTTATTATACCTATTAAAATTTTTTTTCAAGTTTCTTTTCTTTTCTGTATACTCCAAATTAGCTATTAAAAAAGCTAAGTTAAGGAAAAGCAAGAGGTGCTTACTTCCTCTCTCTTTTCTTGACTACAAATTTTTTCCAAACAAAAGAAACATTTTTGACCTTCTATTACTTTACTTTTCTTTTATTTCCTTTATTTTCTGTTCCTTGTTTCCAATCCAAAAAAAAAAAAAAAAAGATAATGAACGGGAATGAGATAATCAGACTACAATAACAAGGCTTTGCTGAATGCCCGGTAGTTGGGCATGGAAACATAGGCTTGGGCCTCGGGAAAAACCAGAAAATTACAGCAAATTGTAGGGCATGTTGAGAATGACTTGGGCTGGGCTTAGTCTACAACTTCCAGTCTGTGCAAATCGGTGATGATGAATTAGGGCGGCTCAGGAGCCAAGGACCACGAGCAGTGTGGCCACTGGGGCGGCATGATCAGCATCATCATCGTCGGCAGGCAATTGAATATGAATTCAAACAGAAAACGTTTACCAATGTAGGTTTTTGGTGGATGATTTTGGCTAATAGACATTTCGCATAAACCGGAGACTTCCCATTTGAAACTAAAGTATAGTTGCTGGTAATTAATAAATGTTGGAAGAAAGTGATACCCAACCCAAGCTCATAGTCAGAAATGAAAACTTGGTAAGGTAAAGTGTTACTTTGTATTGGGGAAAATAAAAAAAAAGCATAGTAGATTCTCATTGAAAAAAAAGCGAATTGTAAGGCTTAAAATACGGGTCAAACAAGAAGAAATGATTCCATTTCCTTGCATTTTAAGCTAGTCAGTCTATTAGTAGTACTTACCTGTTTGTCACAATTAATTAGATGAATTAATTTAGATTCATCAATCTATAAATGACATATATATTTAGGTTTCCCTCCTTTTCTTCACCTACCAATATGAATAAATGATATGATGATACCAACACTCACAACATATTAGAGACACTTCAATTTACAACTAATATTGATATTGTTTCTTTCATCATTTTTTATATGTTCTACGGCTACTCTTTCTTATTTATTATTCATCAATACAAATGATTAAGTTATTTTAACTGCAAATTGTGTGTAGCCAAATATACATCACATTAACTCATTATCATTATCATCACCCATGCATGCATCCACACTACTAGAAAAAAAAAACCATAAACTATGATCACATAAAAAAATAAGATTATAATTACTGAAATCGAGCATAGTCTAATATCTTTAACTACAAATTTTAAAATTGTGAAACTTTTTAGATTTTAGACATTATAGAAATGTACTGTATAACAATTCTATAAGTACGGTTGATATTATTGGAAACATAGCTGCTAAAATAAATATTTTTTAGTATATATTTTAAATAACAAAAATTTATCAAAAATAAATAAATTTTTTTAAAATTTATATAAGGTAACTAAAATAGATAACTACATAAATAATAAATAATTATAAAAATAAATAATTTAAAATTACTTTGTTAAGATTTAATTTGTCTAGATATTTTATTATCAATTTTTTAATTTAGAAAATTTTAATTATTTAATAACTTGATAAATAAAAGATAATCTAAATTTTCATTATATTTAAACACTAATGTCTTTAATGGACATTTTTATACAATTTTTTTCATTATAGCTATCATTTTCACTAAATATATCCAAACACATATTTCAAAATTGATTTTAATTTTATTGCTATAGAAACCAATTGCATTATTATAATAATTAAACTAAACTCTACCCCTAATTTCAGGTCCATTCAAATAAAACTTTCGTCATCAAAATCATAAGTAATGAATAAAAAAATTCTTATTCAGATTTTAAGCTTGTACTGACATGTGTCAAATTATCGTTTATTAAGTATTATATGTATACAAAAAAATATTCTGGTTCTAGATAAACAATGCAGCCAAAAGGAAATAAAAAAAATTCCCAAATTGCAGTCCTATCAAAGTAGCAAATGAGCAGGCATTTAGGCTTTAGCGAGGTGATCATAGTTGCAACTTTGAGTAGTCACACAGACTCATAGTTAAAAGCACGTGATCAAACAATCATTCAGAGCTATTTCCTCTCAAGTATCAAGCATATAGTCATAGATTATAGATCACTAGATATAGATTAAATCTATTCTCTATTTTGTATTGTCATAGCCTTTAGTCTAAACCTAATCCTTCAACTTGAAAAAATATTAAATCACATTCCCTGTTCCTTGATTTCTCTTTTGTTTGTTTCCCTAAAAAAAAGCATTGACCTACTTTTCCCAGATTACCAAGCCTTTTAAGCACTGTTCCCTCCCTTTTCATGCTTCTTTTACTCTCCTTTTGGAATTCAACCACTCCTTTGCTACAGACAACCAACTAGCATGCTTGAATGTCCAGAGACAGGTAAAAATCATTCACGGATAGAGAGGCTAATTAAATTAAGAATTATTTTATGAAAGCAAGATCATCACATCCTTATTCCTTTTCTTTCTTATATATATATATATATATATATATATATGATTTCTTTTTTGGGTAGGGGAGTTGTGGTGCGGTGGGGAAATTAGTGATTGCAGAGGCTTCTAATTAGTATGTATCAAGAATCTGATCGTTCAAAACTTGATGTAACTTTGCAACTTCTGTATTTCTTGTTTGTCAGAAAGAGGTTTGATGAGATAGGGAAGAAGATCAGGACAGATGCATCTTCTCAGATGGGGAGAAGACATCTGTTAGGTCCTCCTGGAACCTTGAATACAATCACACCTTGCGCTGCATGTAAGCTCTTGAGAAGAAGGTGTGCTGAAGAGTGCCCTTTCTCTCCTTATTTCTCCCCCCATGAACCCCAGAAATTTGCTGCTGTTCACAAAATCTTTGGCGCAAGCAATGTCTCCAAGATGTTAATGGTAACACACCCTACTGATCTCTCTTACTGTGTTTCTTTTCGATCATTTTCTCCTACTGTTTTTGTTTTTCTTTGCCCCCTCTTTTCCCAATAGATCCCTTCTAGAAATATAGATTTACTGGCTTTACAGGAGGTGCCACAGAGCCAAAGAGCCGATGCGGCGAATAGTCTGGTTTATGAGGCAAACTTGAGGTTGAGAGATCCCGTATATGGGTGCATGGGTGCAATTGTAACTTTGCAGCAACAAATGCAGACTTTGCAGGCAGAACTCAACGCAGTAAGCGCCGAGATACTCAAATACAAATTAAGAGAAGCTACTACTAGTAACATCATCCCTTATACTCACACTCACGCTGCTATAATTTCTTCTGGGGCTGCATCAATTGCTGCTCCATCATCACCTCTCCCTCCAACCCCTCCGCCTCCTCATCCCCCTCCACCTTCCATTGTTGTCTCCTCGTCTTCCTCATCTTCAACATCTTCCCTATATACTCCGCCAACTAGTGCTGCGGGCTATAGCTCCATTTCAAGTGATAATGTTCCATACTTTAACTAATTTTATAAGCCATAATCCGAATTTTTTTTCTTATTTTCCCTCAGTTAAGGAATAAGAATGATTATTGATCATAGAGTAGAAAGCTAATGAGATGTTATTTTGGGATTGTTTTAGTTTGTTTTTCCTTTTCATACATTGATCGAGATATTCCATGTGGGGAAAGAAATGAAAACTTGTGAATCTTTCGGCGTTTGATCCCAATTCCCATCCAAATTATATATGTATTTGCTAACAGATTTCGAGTTTTCATTTCAAATACTTTGACCAAAGTAATTTCTTTGTTCTATCTTCCCTGTCGTATTTGATTTCCTCTTTCATGGTTTAATTCATTTACGAAAGCTCTTGGCTAGCTAGCCTCGTCGTCCAAGCTACCGTGTGCTACACATTGTTACATTCGTTTACTTCCTTTCATCTCGAAATTCAAATGTTCTGAAAATTTCAATCAATTGTTCAAATGAAAATAATGCAAATCCCAACAAAAGCCATCACAATAATCCACCTAGAGAAGAAGAATATGGGAATTGGATGGTATTGAAGGAAATTCAACCACGCAAAGCAGGCCTTTCAGTTAATTACTGTGATTTTAAGCGGTGCATTTTCCGCTAGGCGACGGTGGCTTTGATTCCACAAGATCTATCATTAATCATCACACGTGAAGGTATATGCTTTGAGTTTGACTAAGCTTTATTGTTAGCAAGGTCGACTATCTCTTCATGTTTGTTTGTGCCATTGAAGGACCTAAAAAACTTGTTAAGGAACGTGCAAGGGGAGACAAACCCCATGTGAAGTTGAAAAATTGCAATCAATTCCGAATATTGTCATTAAACTCACCGTCTTTTATTTCCCCCATGTGAATGACCTTATTAACCTTGTTTGCAGTGCAACAACTTTAGGGCTCAACAAACTAATCACTATACCATAGTACCACTATATTTGCATGCACCGTTTATATGAATCATCTCATAGTCTCCATGTATTCTTCCTCTCTACTTCTTCAACCCTTCTTGTTTTTTGTTGGTTAATCTTAAGCTTGTTTGTAAAACAGTGAGTTATAGAAAATGTTGATAAGCCTTTCACCCTCTTTGCCAACTCTTCCAAAGATTGGTTACCTCTCGCGGATTTGTGAGAAGATGTGTGTTCCACCCAGCCATAAAAGTTTAAAGTTGATGTTTTACTTTCCATTTATATACGATTCATGTTATGTTCTGTCAAAGCTCATGCACTTTCTCCAGCTATTGCTTTCATTGCTGGTATAATCATACTCTACCATATATATGTATCTGTATATGTATGTAGAGTGTAAGATACAGTAAAGCGACGCAGCAACCAGCCAACCAACAACCGCTTGTTTCTCAAAATACGAGAAGTTAGAACTAGTTAACAATTCAGTTTCAACTATTAGAGGTAAACATTTTCCTTCCCCATGCCAGATTACCGCATGCATCTCGATTCTGTGTGACTACTCTCTTATTTTCAACTTTCTATGGCTTATCAAACCTGTTACAGGATTTTTACTGCTTAAACAAATAGATTATAAATGGAAAAAGCTAGGTACATATTTATGGTAGAAGCTTATCTTATCATATCTTATCTAGTAGTATCATGTAAATCCATAGAAAAGGAACGATAGTTTTCTAATTTTGCAGATGAAAGCTCTCAACCAACACATGAATAACCAATAATTGGAGGCAAACTTTGGCTGTATATGTATGTTTGTATGCATGTATAATTGAAGGTCGATATTAATAACGTTTCGCATTATTCAAAGGCGGTTAGGGTTTCCTTGGCGTGTGGAGCTCAACCTGCTGAGCAGACGAGAATTAGGAATATCTTCCTCGTATATAAATAAAATATTACAAGAACTATAAAAAAATTTGTTTATAAAATACCAATTAAATTAAATGCCAAGAGCTTGTGAAATTGTGGTGGAGTTCGGTTTCACGTGTAGTTGCTTGCAATGTTGGCATCTTAGCCCCATTGAATTTTATTCAATTACTAAAACCAACGTAATGACAATTGATTTTTGCCCATGAGATTTACATTAACTTTTCTTTCCAACAATGCCCACTTATTTCATCTTAATTTATTAAAATGAAGCTAATGAAGCTCTGCCTCAATGAAAATTGAAGCCATTGAATATATATTAATTACTGAATTTTTATTATTATTGAATAAATAATTACTAGATGTTTTCATATCATAAAAATAATTAATTATGCAGAGAATGATAAGAGTTGACGTGATGATTAATTTCTTTATTTTAAAATGACTTTTCTAATCAATCACATTTTTGGGCCAAATGAAAGCCTAATTTTCAATGCAAACAGTATCAAACATCCATTAGCATGGCTAATTTTTATCCAAATTCTAAAAGAAAATTCAGTCTAATTGACTTGAGCAAGGAAACTAAAAAGCGAGTCCACTATCATCAATTGGGCCAAAGCAAAAGTACACTTATTGCCGATATTAATCACCTACAATTAATTGGGCTTCCTACGTTTCTTCCTGATGGAGTAACAAAGTCACATTGAACGCCTTAGTACTGCCGCTGCTGTTTTTTTTAACCAATGAAAGAATCAGTGGTTCAGCCTGGACTGGAAGCCTATTTTTTGTCAAAAACATTACGAGTTTGAACGTCTGAAGGTGCTAGATTGTCGTCTCCGGAGCCACTGCAAATGAACTATCATTGATTCAATGTTCGTCTAGCGAATCAAGCTAATATTTATCCCCTCCCCATGAATGGTAACATAAAATAAAACATAGCTTGTTTCTTTGTAACTAATTTTGATATTTCATTCTAATTATGTTTACATACATTTATTTCATATTTCATGCAGAAATAAGGATCTGAAGTGGCATTGGCTGCAGTCTGCAGGTGATAATTTATAAATTGACAGAGACACACGAGAAAATTATACATTGACAGAACAGTCATGAAAGAACCAGCGGACGAGCGTGCATTCGGAATACAGACTTAAAAGCATAGACGACTTTGGACACGATTTAGATTAGAAAAATTGTGGTGATTGGGTAATGACCGCAAGTACTCTTTAAGAAAAGCACAGGAACCAGAATGACAACGATTGTACAAGGAGGAGAGCAAGAAGAAGCCATTTTTCTGACGAAATCAGCAGAAAAACAAGTGTAGATGAGCGTGGTGTGGTCCTTGTGGACATATACCAGTGGCACCAATGTCATAAGAAGGCAAAACAAGACAGGTAACCTAATTTTTACGACTAATTAATGCACGTGACTTGATATATATATCCTATTGACATTGAATTTAAGGACATGAGCCAGTAATTAATCTGGACGGTAGGCTGGATTAGACTACAAAACAACCAAGAGCTGGATAGCTATTAAGAAGGACTGTTCAGAAGCTAACATTACCATGGCTTACTTCACAATAAAAGGTGGATGATTCGTGAACAAGTTTAGGCTCTGTTTGGTTTAATGAAATTGTTTTCCGTTTATTAAAATTTCAGTATTTTTTGGTGTTTGGTTGGCAGAAAATTAATTGATCGAAGGAAAATGATTTACTGGTTAATGGAAAACTAGGTTATTTTCAGGAAAATATCTTACCCTTTTGAAAAGGGAAAGACATTTTTCAAAAAATAGTTATTTATGTGTAAAATTATTTACCAAACACGTAAATACAATTCTACTTAAGTTAGACCTTAAATATGATTTTTTAAATTTTGATTTAATTTAAACCTAAATAAAATATTATTATGTTAATAAAAATATTTTGTATTTAATTAGATTAAAAATTTTTAAAATTAAAATATTAACATTAAAAATCTTTCAATGTTTTAAGTTAAAATATTTTTATTTTGTATATTATTAATCTTAAATATTTTTAATATTTCAATAATAAATAATATTATATTATTATTTTAGTTATAAATAAATACTAATTTAATAATTAACATATTTATTGTTTTGATAATTTTTTAATATTTTAGTTTAAGGCATAATGTTTTTATATTTTATTTTCAAATATTTTTATATTAATGTTGTCGTAACGATTTCGCGTTCAACGATTTTGAAAAACAAAAGGAGTCGCCACCAATCTTTTTTGACTAGGTGTGATTGGCCACTTAAAATATTTATCTTTTTAACAAAATCTCAAAATGAATTAAGTTTTATTAAAAAGACAAATTTGGTCTACGAAAACAAAAATCGGGTTCGGTGGTACGGTTACGCGTGGGGAAGAATTAGCACCCTCACGACGTCCGTTAAAAAACGGTACCATAATAACTACGTGGTATCTTTTGATTTTAATAAAAGAGTCTTGGTTTAACACTGATTTGCTTATTTAGAAAACTCGTGTATTGGCTTAAAAATTACTATTACATGTATGTTTAAAAACTTCCTTTTGAAAATTAACATGGACCCCATTTATTGAAAAATTAAATCAAATATTCCAATACTTTTGGCAACATTTGAAATAATTCTCCTCACCTAGAGATTTCTAAAGAATCACTACTTGTGACTTCTTATAGAAGCTCATCCTGGGTGGGATCCACATTATTTGCATAATTGATCGAAGATTAACACTTTCATTAAAATATGTTTTATTTTGAAAATAACATGAATCCCTTTTATTGAAGAATTAAATCAAATATCACAATACTTTTGGCGACATTTGAAATAATTCTCCTCACCTAGAGATTTCTAAAGAATCACTACTTGTGACTTATATAGAATCTCATCCTCGGTAGATTCACATTTTTTTGTGTAATTGAATAAAAAAATTATTATATATTTTAAAATAAGTTTTATTTTGAAAATAAACATGAACCCCTTTTATTGAAGAATTAAGTCAAATATTCCAATACTTTTGACAACATTTGAAATAATCCTCCTCACCTAAAGATTTCTAAAAAATCACTACTTATGACTTCTATAGAATCTCATCATCGGAAGATTCACATTTTTAAATTCGCGTGAATGCATGTGGCGTAAACAGATAGTAAATGATGCGTATGCATGTCTATTTAATGTATTTAATATTTCTTTATTTTTTTATATTATTTGTTTTTTTTTATTTTTGAAAAAATGAAAATTCGTGTATTGAAAAATCACATTAAATATTCCAATACTTTTGGCAACATTTAGTAGGACTCTTCTCACCTATGGGTCAGCTAGGAATCACTACTTGTGACTTCCGTAGCATCCCATCATCGGAACTCATTTTAATTTAAATTTTATTATTTATTTTCTTTTTCTATTTTCTTTTTAGAAAATTATTTCTTTTTATGTTTAACAAAAAATTAAATTATTGAAAAAAAAATCATACTAAATATTCCAATACTTTTGGTAACATCTAGTATGACTCTTCTCACCTAGGGATCAGCTAGGAATCACTACTTGTGACTTCCGTAACATCCCATCATCGGAACTCATTTTAATTTAAATTTTATTATTTATTTTCTTTTTCTATTTTCTTTTTAGAAAATTATTTCTTTTTATGTTTAACAAAAAATTAAATTATTGAAAAATCATACTAAATATTCCAATACTTTTTGCAACATTTAGTACGACTCTTCTCACCTAGGGATCAGCTAGGAATCACTACTTGTGACTTCCGTAACATCCTATCATCGGAAAAAGAAAAAAATTTAATTAAATTTAATTAAACACATTTTTTGGTAAATTGTCTAAAAAGAATTTCATTTATACATTTATTTTATGTATTTATTTACATATATATTTAAGAACTATATGTTTATTACTTAAACTAATTTCATGCAATTAATTTAACTAAATTTAAAATTATTTTAAATCCTAGAAAATTTTATATACAAATAAATATATATTCATTAAAAAAAATATTGAAAACACCTAAAATAAATAATTTAACAAACATAAAATAAGTAAATATGGAAAATGCAAATATACCTAAGCTGATTTGGGCTTAGAACCCAAAAAGCCTTCCAACACAAGTCCAAAACCGAGCCCAAGACCAAGCCCCAAACGGTAGGGCCCAAGTCTGGCAAGGAAGTGGGTTGCGAGCAGGTCGGACGAAGCGGGTCGGGTCGAAACGCGGTTCGCGAACTGAAGGTGGAGTCGGGTAGCGGCCAGGTCGTGCGGATCCCGGGTCGGGTCGGACGAAGCGCTAATCCTCTGGCTCAAAACGCACCGTTTCACTCGTTTATAAAAGCCTCATTTTTTTGTTTCTCTTCATTTCCACCGGTTATCAACCAAAAAAAAATCCAAAAAAACTCTCTCAGCCTCCCTCTCTCTCAGGACGATTGCCGGCCGCCGTGCGCCTGTCACCGGTAGTCTTCCCGACACACCAAAAACACTCCCCTCGTATCCTTCTCCTCAGATCCGGCCTCCGTTTAACCAAAAAAACCTCCTAACCTCATAGATCTGACCTTAACCGAAGCCTCCCTCACCATTTTTTTGTTTTCGTTGTTGTTGGTTTCGGTTAAGGTTTTTGGTTTTTGTGGTTTGTTGATATGCGCGTGTGTGTGTGTTTGCAGGTACTGGTTTGTGTGGTAAGGCTCTATGGTTTCCAGATCTGGGTTAGGATTTTCCAGATCTGGGTTAGGGAGGTTCGTTCTGGGTGTTCTCGGGTTTAGGGATTTTGGGTTTTTTGTGAGTCTCGATTTTGGACGGTGACTTTTCGGTGGTGGCCTGGTGTTGATTTCAGTGGTGATTTTGAGTTGGTCGAGAGAAAAAAGAAAGGGTTCTGGGTTCTGAACCAACGAGTAGCAATCCTTTTTCTAGGGTTTGTGGATTTGGTTGCTTATAGGGTGAGGCTCACAGAGTTAGTGGTGGTTGGTGGAGAGGGGATGGGCTAGCAGAGGGTGGTTGTCTCGGTGAGGGGGGGTGGTGGTGGCAGAAAGGGTGTCAGAAACTGGTGCCGTGCATGGCACCAGTTCTGTCCCCCCTTTTTTTTGTTTGAATATTAATTTAAATAATAATAATAAATAAAATCAAAATAGTGGGAAGAAAGAAAGAAAGAAAAAAATGAAAATGAAAATAAAATAAACAAATAAAATAAAATAGAATAATAAAATAAATAAATAAAACAAAATGAAAAATGAAAATAAAAATAAAAATAAAAATTTTAAACTTATGACAAAATTAAGTGTCTACAGCTGCCCCTCTTTGCTCATTGCTGAGGATCAGGAATAGAGCAAAGACAGTAGACAATAATTTTGTTCGACTCAAGACCTAATCTTTCTTTTTCTCTTCCCTTTCTTTTTTGTTTTTTTTTGAAACGTGCTCCTCTTACCACAGAGGCAATGAAACTTTAAATGTTCTTCCTAGAAATGTTCTTCTCTTGCAGCAGAGGCGATGAAACTTTAAATTCTTTTTCTGAAAATGTGCTCCTCTTGCAGCAGAGGCGATGAAACTTTAAAGTTCTTCCTGGGAAAGCTCCTCTTGCAACAGAGGCAATGAAACTTTAAATTCTTTTTTCTGAAAATGTGCTCCTCTGGTAGCAGAGGCGATTAAACTTTAAAATTCTTCCTGGGAAAGCTCCTCTTGTAACAGAGGCAATGAAACTTTAAATTTTTTTTTCTGAAAATGTGCTCCTCTTGCAGCAGAGGCGATGAAACTTTAAAATTCTTCCTGGGAAAGCTCCTCTTGCAACAAAGGCAATGAAACTTTAAATTCTTTTTCTGAAAATGTGCTCCTTTTGCAGCAGAGGCGATGAAACTTTAAAATTCTTCCTGTGAAAGCTCCTCTTGCAACAGAGGCAATGAAACTTTAAATTCTTTTTCTGAAAATGTGCTCCTCTTGCAGCAGAGGTGATGAAACTTTAAATTCTTTTTTCTGAAATGAGCTCCTCTTGCAGCAGAGGCGATGAAACTTTAAATTTCTTCCTGGGAAAGCTCCTCTTGTAACAGAGGCAATGAAACTTTAAATTCTTTTTTTAAAAATGTGCTCCTCTTGCAGCAGAGGCGATGAAACTTTAAAATTCTTCCTGGGAAAACTCCTCTTGCAACAGAGACAATGAAACTTTAAATTCTTTTTCTGAAAATGTGCTCCTCTTGCAGCAGAGGCGATGAAACTTTAAATTCTTTTTCTGAAAATGTGCTCCTCTTGCAGCAGAGGCAATGAAACTTTAAAATTCTTCCTTCTGAGATATGTTGAAACATTTTTCTCCTTCTTCTTCCTTTCTTTCTTTCTTCTTCTCTTTTTTTTTTTGTTTTCTTATTGTTGTTGTTTTTTGTTTTGTTTTTTTTTTTTGTGCTTGAATTCCCATAATGTGAATGAAATGCAAATGCATGTATTGAAAAAGTCATGCTATTCCTATTGTGGTAATCAAATTCTCATAATTGTCCTTTTCATGTCCCTTGATCTTTTTTCGCATTTCATAAAATAGTTGTCATCAATTTCGAATCGGAATTGGTTCGTAACATGTACTTGTCACATTTTTCAATTTCCTTTGTTTCATTCCCTTATTTCTCTCTTTTCCTCCTTTCTCTTCTTTTTTCTTCTTCTTTCTCTTTTTCTTTAATAATGTTAGTAGGTAGATTATCATTTTAATCATCATCTTCCTTTCAATTTTGTTAACAACAGCAATGCATTCTTGCACTTTATCGGTTGGTTATGGAATGACCAAAAGAACATCCAAATTTAGGAGAGAAGCATTTATTATTGGGTTGACAAGAGACAACGATAGCAAAAGTACAGTTGGGTAGCGAATGCCACAAGGGTCAAGTGGCGAATTTCAAAATAAATAATGAATGTCTAGATAACCTTTCACGAACCAGACCAGTGCTTTCTTTGAAAAAAACTAATCCGTTGATGCCCCCTGTCACACTGAGTTCATCCGACTGATGCCATGCTTTGTATGATTTCAATCCAGGTGTTGATCTTTTCCGCATCTAAGCTGCCTTTTCAGGTTTTCAACTTATATATCCCCCTTTAATCCAACTGCCCTTTTTGGGTTTTCAGTTTGAATTCTCCTTTCATTTTCCTTTTCTTTTTTTCTTTTTTTTTTTCTTTTTTTTTCTTCTCTTTTTTTTCTTTTAAGCATAGTATTTCTTCACGGCATCGGAATTTATCGGATTAGGCAGATCATTCCCATCCATCTCTATCAAGATCAACGCTCCACCCGAGAACGCTCTTTTTACCACATATGGTCCTTCCCAATTTGGTGTCCATTTGCCCCGATTATCATGGTGGTTTGGAAGAATTCTTTTCAACACCAACTCCCAATCACGGAAATGCCTGGGTCGAACCTTTTTATCATGGGCTCGCATCATTCTCTTCTGGTACATCTGACCATGACATAGTGCCGTGAGCCTTTTCTCTTCTATAAGGTTTAATTGTTCAAAGCGAGTTCGAACCCATTCGGCCTCATCCAAGTCTAGTTCCATTAAAACTCTTAGGGAGGGGATTTCAACTTCAATAGGCAGTACTGCTTCCATGCCGTAAACCAGAGAAAAAGGAGTTGCCCCAGTAGAAGTGCGAACTGATGTTCTATAAGCATGCAAAGCGAATGGTAGCTTCTCGTGCCAATCTTTGTATGTGCTGGTCATCTTCCCCACAATTCTCTTAATATTTTTGTTGGCAGCCTCAACGGCTCCATTCATCTTCGGGCGATACGGGGCTGAGTTGTGATGCTTGATTTTGAACTATGCATATACTTCCTTCATCATGTCATTGTTCAAGTTGAGGGCATTGTCTGATATGATCCTTTCTGGGAGCCCGTACCGACATATTATCTCCTTCTTTAGAAACTTACAAACAGTAGACTTAGTCACGTTCGCATAAGAGGCAGCTTCAACCCATTTTGTAAAGTAGTCTATCATCACGAAAATGAATCTGTGCCCATTTGATGCCTTGGGGGAGATGGGTCCAATCACATCCATTCCCTACATAGAAAAAGGCCACGATGGTGCCATGACGTTGAGTGAAGTCGGGGGGACTTGGATCTTGTCCGCATAGATTTGACACTTGTGGCATTTTATAGCATAATCTATGCAATCTCTTTCTAGTGTAGTCCAATAATAGCATGCCCTCATAATCTGTCTAGCCATGAAATGACCATTTGCATGTGCCCCACAAGTTCCATCATGTACCTCTTCCAGAATCCTTTTAGCTTCAGACGCTTTTACACATCTCAACAACATCTGATCTCTACCTCTTTTATAGAAAACATCTCCATCAACGAGGAATCCCATTGCCAATCTTCTAAGGATCTTTTTATCATTCTCCGATGCATGCTCTGGGTATTGTTGACTCTTAAGGTAATGCATGATGTCATAATACCAAGGTTGTCCATCTGCTTCCTCTTCAATACTAGAACAGTGGACCGGAGAGTCTCTCATGCGTAGCCTGATTGGTGAGACCTCTGCTTCTACCTCCATTTTGAACATTGCGGCTAGAGTTGCCAAGGCATCAGCGACCTGATTTTCTTCTCGAGATAAATGTTGGAAGACAATGTCATCGAATTGTCGTACAAGGTCAGCTATGTACTTCTGATACTGCACTAACTTATGATCCCTCGTTTCCCATTCACCCCGTAATTGATAAATGACCAGTGCTGAATCACCATAGACTTTTAGGTTTCTGATTCCCCTCTCAATTGCAGCTTCTAAGCCCATTACACAAGCTTCATACTCGGCCATGTTGTTGGTACAATTGAAATTTAATCTGGCTGTGGACGGGTAATATTTTCCATTTGGAGATATTAAAACCGCCCCTATCCCGTGCCCTAGGGCGTTGGATGCGCCATCGAAGAACATTTTCCATGGTTTGCTGTCGGACTCTTCCTTTTCCGCTTGAAAGACAAACATTATATCTTCATCTGGAAAATCTAGCTTGATAGGCTCATATTCATCGGTAGCACGATCTGCGAAGAAGTCGGCTATTGCCCTACCTTTGACTGCTTTTTGAGATACGTACACAATGTCATATTCAGAAAGCATAACTTGCCACCTAGCTAGTCTGCCTGACAATGATGGTTTCTCAAAGATGTACTTGAGGGGATCCAATCTAGCTATCAACCAAGTCGAATGATACAACATATACTGCCTTAATCTACGAGCAACCCAAGCCAATGCACAACATATTTTTTCTATTGTAGTGTACTTGGCCTCGTAATCAGTGAACTTCTTGCTCAAGTAGTAGATAGCCCGTTCTTTCTTGCCCGTATCATCATGTTGGCCCAGTACGCATCCCATAGAGTGTTCATTGACAGTCATGTATAGCAACAAGGGTCTTCTAGCCATCGGCGGTACTAGGACAGGTGGATTTGACAAATACCTTTTCACCTTTTCAAAAGCCTCTTGGCATTCCTCATTCCATTCTCCCGGATCTTGTTTCTGAAGCAACTTAAAAATAGGATCGCATTTAAGCGTAAGTTGCGAGATGAAACGGGAAATATAGTTCAACCTTCCCAAAAAGCCTCTTACTTCCTTCTGTGTGCGTGGAGGCGACAGATTTTGTATCGCGTTGATTTTGCCTGGGTCCACTTCGATTCCCTTTTCACTGACTACAAACCCCAACAACTTTCCCGATTTAACACCAAAAGTGCATTTGGCAGGGTTCAACTTGAGCTGAAACTTCCGTAACCTTTGGAATAGCTTCCGAAGGTTGGCTACATGATCCTCTTCTCCTTGGGCTTGGCAATCATGTCATCTACATACACCTCTATTTCTTTATGTATCATGTCATGAAAGAGGGTTACCATTGCCCTTTGGTAGGTGGCCCCGGCATTCTTTAGACCAAAAGGCATAACTTTGTAGCAAAATGTGCCCTAAACTGTCATAAAAGTGGTTTTCTCCATGTCATCCTCAGCCATTTTAATCTGATTGTAGCCTGAAAAACCATCCATGAATGAAAACATGTAGTGTTGGGCTGTATTATCCACCAGGGTATCAATATGAGGCAATGGAAAATTATCCTTAGGGCTAGCTCTGTTTAGGTCTCGATAATCCACACACATCCTTACTTTCCCATCTTTTTTCGGCACAGGAACTATGTTAGCCACCCATTTCGGATACTTGGCTACCTTTAAGAACCTTGCATCGAATTGCTTTTTTACTTCTTCCTTCACCTTCAACAACATCTCCGGCTTCATGCGCCTAAGCTTCTGTTGTACTGGCTTACATTCTGTTTTCAAAGGCAGACGGTGCTCCACAACGTCAGTGTTTAACCCGGGCATGTCTTGATAAGACCAAGCAAACACATCGACATACTCACGAAGTAATTCCTCTAGCCTTTGCCTTTCAACCAATGGAAGTGCTGTGCCTACTTTGACTTCTTTGACGTTCTCATCATCCCCTAGGTTGACCATATCAATTACCTCTTTGTGGGGTTCAATTGGTTTTTTCTCTTGCTCAATCATTTTCAATAGATCTGGAGACAAAGCATCCTCGTTTGAGTCTACACTGCTATCGAGTTCACCAACATGCATAGAATTTTCAAAATCAAACCCCGGATAGTTGTTAAGGTTATCTTCACATTCATTATTCATTTTCCTGAAAAAGTAAAGATTTGACAAATATGGTTGGTTGTTCTTACCAATTATAGTGAATGAAAAGAAAGAACAGTCACAAAAATGATGATGGATGGAAAGAAAGCACTCGAAATGCATTAAACTTGTTAATTTATTGAAATGATGATGAAGATCAAGTTTACAAAAAATCTTCTAGAGCTCTCTAGACCGAGATGTTGATAATCTACCTCACTACATTACAAAAGAAAAACAAAAGATAGAAGGTATCCTTTCAACAATTCAGTCTTTCAGCTCTGTGCCCAACAACACAATCATTTCTATAACAAAAGCTATCATTTCTCCATGCACCTCTTTAGACTTGGAACCCGCGGGAAGATCCTTTCATCAATAACATAGGTCCCGCTTCCACTGCCTCTAATGAATCGGGGTGATAACATCCGCCAAAGCGAAAAGTGTCATAGAGGTACGGTATCACCATCTTCTCCGATTCTTCTTCGTATCCTCGGAGGCGGGCTATTCTTTTCTTCCTTCTCTCTTCTAGAATCTTCTTTTTCTCTGAACCAGTAGCCTTGTATCCGAGGCCAAACCTGTCTTTGTTCTCCATGATCTTTACAGGTTTCCTTTGTCCTTGGAGATTTCTCCCCATACCTCTCCCGACACGCCAACCCTTTTGCAGAGTCTGTTTAACAAGCATCTTAGTGGTGGTTGACAACCGAGTAATGGGTATTCTTGATCCTTCTCCTACGTATGTTGCATTCACTATATCAAAGGCCCGAAAAGAACACTCTAACGCTTCCTCGGCTGCCTCAATGTAAGGTACAGACAAAGGTTTGGTGATTAAAAGGTCTTCTTCTCCTGAAACAGATACTCGTTTATCACCAACGACAAATTTTACTTTCTGGTGCAACGATGAAGGAACAACGCCCGCCATATGGATCCATGGTCTTCCCAGCAAGAAACTGTAGGACGGGGAAATATCCATCACTTGGAATTGGACATTGAAAGTAACCGGCCCTATTTCAATTGGAATTTCAATATCACCTACAACATCCCTTCTAGAACCATCGAAGGCCCTCACAACCATGTTACTCGATTGTATGTAAGACAGGTCAACCGGCATCTTTTTTAGCGTGGCCATAGGCATGACGTTTATCGATGAGCCATTATCAATCAACACCTTGGAGATCGTGTGGCCCTTGCAGCTGGTAGTGATATTCAAGGCCTTAATACTCCCTCGCCCTTCCGGCGGAATTTCGTCATCGGTGAAAGATATAAAGTTTGCCGCTGTGATATTTCCCGCCAACTGGTCCATACTGTCAACTGGTATGTCATGAGGCACATAAGCTTGATTCAATACCTTCATTAAGGCGTTCCGGTGTGATTCTGAATTCAGTAGCAAAGATAATAGCGAAATCCGAGCAGGCATCTTATTCAATTGCTCAATTACATTGTATTCGCTGTGCTTGATCAACTTTAAAAATTCCCTTGCAACCTCTTCTGACACCGGCTTTTGTAGCTTTTCCTCTTGGTTCTTGGAGAGCAAGACTGGTTCTCCTCCCTTTTCCATCTGACAATTCTTCTCCCCTTCTTTTGCTTTTCCCCTTCGGGCCCTCTCTAGCATTTCTGGTGTGTAGCATCTTCCGCTTCGCGTAATTCCTCCTACCCCACTTATGTTTGCATTATCTGGCATAACCGACTTGTCTGAGCCCACGTTGCATGATCCTTCAATCACTGCTTGGAATTCATATTTCCAAGGGACAGCTTTATTACTCTTGTAAGGGAAAAAACTTGGAATTTTGATTGTCATGGTCGGAGGAGTGACAAAGCTAGATTCTTCCTTCTTAGGACTGGACTTTTCCTTGTAAAACACTGTCATTGGCTTTTCCCAGGGATAATCGTTTTCTGAAGATTCACCTGAAGCAGTACTCACCACATCTTCCTCCTCCTTCGTATAGAACTCTATTAAGAACGAATCCATCATGGATTGGACCACTTGTCGAAATTGATGACAGTTTTGGATAGAATGGCCCACAGATCCTATATGATATTCACACATTTGATCTGAGTTGAGTTCATCTTGATGGACTTTCGATTCCAACGATGCAGGCTGAATCCTCTTGGCCTTGGTTAGAACATCGAATACTAGGCTCATTGGAGTCTTAACCTCCTCCACGTGTTTCTTTGTGTAACACTTCCCCCGAGCTTCAATTGCACTAACTGATCCTCCACTGTGGCTGGGTAATGGGTTGGCATTGATACTGGGCTCCACCTCTTTGGAAAAAGTCAACCTTCCTGACTTGACCAAATCTTGCACCTTATACTTTAGAGCTATGCAATTCTCCGTTGAATGACCTGGGTTTCCACCATGATAGTCACATCGAGCACTGGGGTCATACCATCTTGGAAAATGTGGTTTCATTGGCTCCATGTAAAGAGGTGCAAGCATGTGACCTTTTACCAGTTGTGGGAATAAGTCTGTGTATGCCATGGGGATAGGATCCATAGGAGGCCTTTCAGTATTTCTTCGGGTAGGCCTTTGGTTAGCAATTGGGCTACTGTTTGATTGGTAAGGTTGGGCCATAGGCGTTGGTGTATAGTAAGGTGCTGGAGGACGAAAATCTGGGCGAAAAGTTGGTGGCTGTAATGGGCTTAGGTAAGGAGCAGGAGAAACATTGTTTGAGGCCTGGAAATAGGGTTGGCAATATGGGTAAGGTTGAGGCTGTGGTCGAAATTGAGGTGGGGAAGGTGCATATCCCCTATACCGAGGTGTTGTATGGGTGACTACTTGGGTTTCAACCTCTTTCTTCTTGGACGCTCCACCCTTCTTCGAATCACTGCCTTCCAACTTCCCACTCTTAATTGCATTTTCAATTATTTCACCGGTGATGACCATGTCAGCGAAATTCTTTGTTGCGTTCCCTATCATACGTTCATAATAGGGGGCCTTCAGAGTATTAACAAATAGTATTGTAATCTCCTTCTCAGTCAAAGGCGGCTGGACTTGCACAGCTGAGTCTCTCCATCGTTGAGCATACTCCTTGAAGCTTTCATTGGCCTTCTTTTCGATGTTTTGCAGAGATAACCTATCTAGGGCCATATCCGTGACATGCTTGTACTGTGCAATAAATGCTCTAGCTAAGTCACTCCAATTGTGGATGCGTGTACGATCTAGCTGCACATACCACCTAGCAGCGGACCCTGTGAGGCTGTCTTGGAACACATGTACCAACAGCTTGTCGTCATGATTATAAGCGGCCATTTTGTGACAGTACATTGTCACATGAGTAATAGGGCACTTGGTCCCATCATACTTCTCAAACTCAGGAGTTTTGAACTTAGGAATGATTACCATATCCGGAACTAAGCACAATCCCATTGCATCCATTGATCCGTAGAAATCACTGCCCTCGATGGCCCGTAACCTTTCTTCTGTAATGCTGAATTTCTTAGAGTCGGAATCACCTTTAACCTCCGACACGCTACCCCTTAATTTCTCTTGCTCTCTTGGATCATCTAAGTCAGGGACTTGAATTGGATCCGCAAGTCTTGTCCCTTGAGTGGGAGGTATAGGCACTACTGTGATATGAGGTTGTTCTGAGGTGCTTGGTGCTCCTGGATACACGTAAGCGTAGCTGCCCATAGGCTGTGGAGGAGGTGGAGGTGGAGGTATGCCTTGTGAGGATTGGACAAAAAGTGGAGGTGGAGGTATGCCTTGTGAGGATTGGGCATGAAATAGGGTAAACCCTGGAGGGTATTGGGGATCATCATCTTCCCGGGGCTGATCTGTCCCCGGGTTAGGTGTTTCTCTAGCCACTTCTTTCTCTCGGTTCATCCTTGCCATCATTTCCATTAAAGCGGCTAACTGCCCTCGGATTTCTTCTTACGCTTTCTCGATCCTATCCATCCTATTTCCATGTTCTTCCTCCATTGCTCTTGAGCGTGACCGGGTATTGTATGAGTGTTTGGGAATTTGGGCTGGAATCTTGAATGTTGAAGCTACCCTTGAATCTTGATTACCACAATAAGAAACTAATTACTACATGATGCAATCTTTGAAATATTATGTTTTATTTAAACTATATGAAGGAATGAATGAATGTGATGTTAGATGAATGAATGTGATGTTAAATAAATGATACATTAAGGGATATTTAAGCCATAACAATTTCAACAAAAAGGAACTTTCATTCATTCAAAAAGTCACTTGTTACATTCCGATCATATTCTGATTAAATCCATAAAAACGACTAACTTGCTGATATTGATCCCTAGCCTCGTCTAAAAAGTTCAGCAGCCTTTGCCCATATTTTTCTGTTGGAAGGATTTCTTGTCTCAGAGCTTCAGCTTTATCAACCATTTCCCTTGCCTTTGTCACAGCCTTGCAAACTTGAGTGGCTATATGCTCTACATATTGCTGTCTCCCCAGATTTTCCACTCTCCACGTCATGCTTGCATCCTGTGCCATGTCATATCCATAACTCCAGTTGTTTTCACTTTGTTCCCAATCTTCTATTATCACTTTGATGTGGTTCTTATGTTCTTGTAGTTGCTCCTCTAACATTTGAACCTTCTGTTGTAGTGTAGCTTTTTCATTATTTACCTCCACTTGCTTTCCTTTTTTCAATTTCTCTTTTAGTTCCTCATTCTCCTTTTGGTATTGATTCAACTTTGTTGCACTTGCTGAATACATGCTTTCCCATTTTTGCCGCTCCCGAGACAGATAGGCAACTTCTTCTTCACTTTTCTTTGCTTTGTGTGCCCAATGTTCGGCTCTTTTGTGCAAGTCTTCTAATTCCCTTTTCCTTTCATTTGAAGTTTGCATAATTCCTCCAACCCTCATTTCAAATCTCAACTTGTTGTTCTCTAGGTGCAGACTCGTGAGATCCTTGCTGGTGACATTGTGTTCTTGTTGGACTTTCTTGAGCTTGGCTTCTCGCATTTCCGCGTCATACCTGAGCTGCTCCATTTCTTTTCGAAGCCTCAAATTCTCTTGTCTCCACCTTTCCTCCTTTATCTTGTATTACTGCCTAGCAATCTAAACCTCGGATATTTCTACTTCCGGTTCTAGAGGCATGTTGCATTCTTTTGGGAGAAAGACTACCTCCCTCACTTGCTTTGTCCTCCACACCAAGTATTCCGGGGTAGTCTTATCAGAGAGGGGTCCAAGATTGACTCTTCGGGTTTGTTTCCATGATCGAACAGCTTGCTCGACTTTCTTCATTGCCTTCGATTCACCATAAGAAAATTCCACGTCATTGAGTTTATGTGTCGGAGGAATGAATTGTTTTGCTCCGAATTGTCGTAGTACTATAAGCGGCGCGTAGCTCACTATTCCCCACGGTCCCAAAAGTTGTACCCACGACTCTTCTCCGCATCGATATAAGACGGGTACATGAGGCATCCATGGTGCCATCAACACTACTTGATTTTCCCCGAGTCTTTGCAGAAAATCGGCCCATTCTTCTTTGTTCTTCAGTTTCGGCCACTTGCTGTTGCAAAACTCTTTGACCGGGGCACGGTGATGGATGAATGTTCTCTTGAACGCTTTTTGCTCGCACTTGAAATGGCTCTTCACCCAAACATGAAGTAACTATATACACCCCACAAATCGACCTTCTTCATTTCGCCTATAATGATTCAGAGATCTAAAAGTTTCAGCTAGAATAGCAGGCAATGGATTTCCATTATTCTCGATTTGCTCAAAAAGATCTATTACAGCTATTTCAATGTGTCCTAATACCTTTGGAAAGATAACCAAACCATAGACTGCCAAAGCAAAAACTGTCAACCCTTGCTCGTCATTAATGTGCCCCTTGATGAATTCATGAAGAAAATCCCACGGCACACAAATGTTGGACCCTTTATGCTTCACATGGAGATCTACATCCTCCGGTCTGACTCCCAAAAGCTTAGCTAGCTTCTTACGAAATCCGGACTTTGGCTTCCGAACGTATATCTTATCCGGACTTTTCAAATCTATTCCCAACAAAACGGAGTATTCCTCGACCGTAGGTGTTAAGTCCAACCCATTGAAAGAAAAGCACCTGTGAGAAGGATCCCAAAACTGTATGGCTGCTCTAATCATAGGTTCTTCAACTTTCACAGCAATCAAGGATTCTATTTGGCCATATTTCTCCCGGAAATCCTTCTTCCCCTCCTCGCTGATTTGATTCCATAAATTGGCTAAGTCTATTAGGTTGTTTTGTTTCAAATTCAAATTCACCTCTTGCGGTAGTGGGGACATAAAATCTCCAATCAAACAATCTCCTTTCACTTGCTGAACTCTTTCGGACCACATTTGCACTTCTCTATAGGAATCACACGGAACATTCACGGATGATGAACAAGCCAACCTTTCTATGGATTCTGTGAAAAATTCCTCGTTGAAGAGAGCCATGGCTATAAACACCCCTTATGTGACTATGTGATGCAAGGTGATTTATGCAAAAGAAAACAGGAAAACAAATACGAATCAGTATGTGTATAAAACATATAAACAAAGAAATAAAAGCAGATAAAAAATGAAATGCTTATTTATGCCCTATCAAAGGTCACTCTCAAAAAGGTCGAAATGGCTCTATCCTAGGTTGGTCTCCTTACAACACACTATATGCTTGTTTGAGGTATCACCCATCTAACAGGTTCCCAAACCATTCTCTACTATCGTCCACACTGGACTAGTAAGGAACAGATTTGAGTGGGAGTATTTCGCTTGCCATTGCGGAGGTGATTACCTCACGAGAGCATAGGTACTTTACTCCCTCCTAAGGAAGACAGAGCCCGGGTATAGAGCTCATGTTATGCCAATGCATTTATGTATGTAAAATGAATGAGCATATATTCTACTTTATTTACAATACCTTCACACACAAAGAATGTAATGAATCAAAAGTTCAAAAGTGAATGAAAGGATTATTATTTTTGGTTTTAAAGAAATTTGTTTTAAAATGAAAAACTAGACTTAAATGTTAACCAAGACTATCAAATTAAAATTTAAGACACCACATGGTTAATTAATGGCTTGACCCTCTTAGCATCCCCAGTGGAGTGGCCAAGCTGTCGTAACGATTTCGCGCTCGACGATTTTGAAAAACAAAAGGAGTCGCCACCAATCTTTTTTGACTAGGTGTGATTGGCCACCTAAAATATTTATCTTTTTAACAAAATCTCAAAAAGAATTAAGTTTTATTAAAAAGACAAATTTGGTCTACGAAAACAAAAATCGGGTTCGGGGGTACGGTTACGCGTGGGGAAGGATTAGCACCCCCACGACGCCCGTTAAAAAATGGTACCATAATAACTACGTGGTATCTTTTGATTTTAATAAAAGAGTCTTGGTTTAACATTGATTTGCTTATTTGGAAAACTCGTGTATTGGCTTAAAAATTACTATTACATGTATGTTTAAAAACTTCCTTTTGAAAATTAACATGGACCCCATTTATTGAAAAATTAAATCAAATATTCCAATACTTTTGGCAACATTTGAAATAATTCTCCTCACCTAGAGATTTCTAAAGAATCACTACTTGTGACTTCTTATAGAAGCTCATCCTCGGTGGGATCCACATTATTTGCATAATTGATCGAAGATTAACACTTTCATTAAAATAGGTTTTATTTTGAAAATAACATGAATCCTTTTTATTGAAGAATTAAATCAAATATCCTAATACTTTTGGCGACATTTGAAATAATTCTCCTCATCTAGAGATTTCTAAAGAATCACTACTTATGACTTCTATAGAATCTCATCCTCGGTAGATTCACATTTTTTTGTGTAATTGAATAAAAAAATTATTATATATTTTAAAATAAGTTTTATTTTGAAAATAAACATGAACCCCTTTTATTGAAGAATTAAGTCAAATATTCCAATACTTTTGGCAATATTTGAAATAATCCTTCTTACCTAGAGATTTCTAAAAAATCACTACTTATGACTTCTATAGAATCTCATCATCGGAAGATTCACATTTTTAAATTCGCGTGAATGCATGTGGCGTAAACAGATAGTAAATGATGCGTATGCATGTCTATTTAATGTATTTAATATTTCTTTATTTTTTTTATATTATTTGTTTTTTTTATTTTTGAAAAAATGAAAATTCGTGTATTGAAAAATCACACTAAATATTCCAATACTTTTGGCAACATTTAGTAGGACTCTTCTCACATAGGGGTCAGCTAGGAATCACTACTTGTGACTTCCGTAGCATTCCATCATCGGAACTCATTTTAATTTAAATTTTATTATTTATTTTCTTTTTCTATTTTATTTTTAGAAAATTATTTCTTTTTATGTTTAACAAAAAATTAAATTATTGAAAAAAAATTATACTAAATATTCCAATACTTTTGGCAACATCTAGTACGACTCTTCTCACCTAGGGATCAGCTAGGAATCACTACTTGTGACTTCCGTAACATCCCATCATCGGAAAAAGAAAAAAAATTTAATTAAATTTAATTAAATTTAATTAAACACATTTTTTGGTAAATTGTCTAAAAAGAATTTCATTTTATACATTTATTTTATGTATTTATTTACATATATATTTAAGAACTATATGTTTATTACTTAAACTAATTTCATGCAATTAATTTAACTAAATTTAAGATTATTTTAAATCCTAGAAAATTTTATATACAAATAAATATATATTCATGAAAAAAAATATTGAAAACACCTAAAATAAATAATTTAACAAACATAAAATAAGTAAATATGGAAAATGCAAATATACCTAAGCTGATTTGGGCTTAGAACCCAAAAAGCCTTCCAACACAGGTCCAAAACCGAGCCCAAGACCAAGCCCCAAACGGTAGGGCCCAAGTCTGCCAAGGAAGTGGGTTGCGAGCGGGTCGGGTCGAAACGCGGGTCGCGAACTGAAGGTGGAGTCGGAAAGCGGCCGGGTCACGCGGATCCCGGGTCGGGTCGGACGAAGCGCTGGATCGTCTGGCTCAAAATGCACCGTTTCACTCGTTTATAAAAGCCCCATTTTTTTGTTTCTCTTCATTTCCACCGGTTCTCAACCAAAAAAAAATCTAAAAAAACTCTCTCAACCTCCCTCTCTCTCCGGATGATTGCCGGCCGCTCTGCGCTGCCGTGCGCCTGTCACCGGTAGTCTTCCCGACACACCAAAAACACTCCCCCCGTATCCCTTTCCTCAGATCCGGCCTCCGTTTAACCAAAAAAACCTCCTAACCTCATAGATCTAACCTTAATCGAAGTCTCCCTCACCATTTTTTTGTTTTCGTTGTTGTTGGTTTCGGTTAAGGTTTTTGGTTTTTGTGGATTGTTGATATGCGCGTGTGTGTGTTTGCAGGTACTGGTTTGTGTGGTAGGGCTCTAGGGTTTCTAGATCTGGGTTAGGATTTTCCAGATCTGGGTTAGGGGGTTCGTTCTGGGTGTTCTCAGGTTTAGGGATTTTGGGTTTTTTGTGAGTCTCGATTTTGGACGGTGACTTTTCGGTGGTGGCCTGGTGTTGATTTCAGTGGTGATTTTGAGTTGGTCGAGAGAAAAAAGAAAGGGTTCTGGGTTCTGAACCAATGGGTAGCAATCCTTTTTCTAGGGTTTGCGGATTTGGTTGCTTATAGGGTGAGGCTCCCAGAGTTGGTGGTGGCAGGTGGAGAGGGGATGAGCTAGTAGAGGGTGGTTGTCTCGGTGAGGGGGGGTGGTGGTGGCAGAAATGGTGTCAGAAACTGGTGCCGTGCACGGCACCAGTTCTGTCCCCCTTTTTTTTGTTTGAATATTAATTTAAATAATAATAATAAATAAAATCAAAATAGTGGGAAGAAAGAAAGAAAGAAAAAATGAAAATGAAAATAAAAATAAAAAATGAAAATAAAATAAACAAATAAAATAAAATAGAATAATAAAATAAATAAATAAAACAAAATGAAAAATGAAAATAAAAATAAAAATTTTAAACTTATGACAAAATTAGGTGTCTACAAATGTTTTAATAATAAATATAATAATACTTTTGTTATGATTTTAGTAGTAAATACTTTCAGTATAAAATATAATTATTTTAATAATATAAATATTTTTAAATTTAAAAAATAAATATTAATATATCATTAATATTAGATATTAAAATAGTAATATTACTTCAAATTTCTAAAAATATTAATATAAGTAATAATAATAAATAATATTTTAATATCTAATATACTATTTTCAAAATATAATTATTTTTTAATATTAATAAATTAATTAATTAGTAATAAATAATATATAATATTTTATTAGTTATGTTAATATTATTAGACAAAAGAAAACAGATTTTCTAAAAAAAAAAAGGCAAATAGCAAATAATATTTTTATTGACTCAGCCAAAAAATGTAAATGTTTTTCAAAAATTATTTTTTGAACGTCATTTTTAGTGAATCAAATGAAGCTTTAGTTTGTTTTCTTATCTCATCCTCTATTTTGGATTGTGTAAAGCAAACTTGTCATCAAGAGCTATATTAAGAAATATATTGACTAATTAAATAAATAAATAATGAATTATCATTTATAGGATATATTTACACCATGCTTTAATTCATCTCTCCTGACTTTAAAACATCCACTGTTTGTCTTCTTTTTTTTTTGCTTAATACCCAAATATGTCCTCCACGTTTGCTAAAAAATAGAATTAAATCTTCAACGTTTAAATACATAGAAATTAGTCCTAAACGTTTCAAAATAATTGAATTAAAGACATTTCCGTTAAATCCTTTAATTTCAATTAAGTTTTATTATCGGTAGAGGTAATAAAAATTACAAGATTTAACGGAAATATAGTTAATTCAATTATTTTGAAACGTTTAGGACTGATTTTCATGCATTTAAACGTTGAGGACTTATTCCGTTTCGTGACAAACGTGAAAGACATGTTTGAGTATTAAACCTTTTTTTTTTTAAAGAAGGAAAAATTACACAGTGTTAACACGTAGAATTTACATGCTTTAGAAGGAAAAATTATAATTATTTAAATAAAAGTTCAAAATTGCTTGTCTTACTTTTTCGTTCAACAACGGTTGATTCTCGGGATCTAAAACAGAATAATGTTTTGATGTCAGCATGTTTTATAGACGCATCTCAGCTCAGCCTCTCACTGGTGGGGTTTAGGGAGTTAATGGCCTATAGAAAAAAAATGTAAAAATAATAAATTTAAGTCATATTTGGTACATAAGATAATGGATAAAATAGGACAATAATCATCTTATCTTATATTTGTTGCACACATTAAGGGATGATTGAATTGTATGGAGAATTAGTCATTCTCCTAGTATAAGTTTATTCAGTCCTCTTCAAAAGGTAATGATTATTTATGATCCAATGAGATTAGAAATAAATATTTATATTTTATTTATTTCATATTTAAAATTTATATTTAAAAATTAACCTAAATATGTAATAAAATAATGAAGATTTTTAATTAATTAATTAATCCAAATTATTTTCCTTCTTTTCATTTTTTACTTATTTTTCTTTCTTTTTTGATTCAAGAAAAACTATAATCTTGATAAAATAATATTTTATTGAACATATTTTTTTAAAATTATTTTTTGGAAATAATAAAAATTTTTAAATAATTTTTTTAGAAAATAAATTCTCAAACATAAAAATTATTTTAAAATATATTTTTAACTAGTTTTTTCTTACATTTAAAATTTTTTTTCTTTCTTAATTATTTTCTTTTTGCCTATTAAAAAAAAGAAAAAAAATAATTATTAACAATAAAATTATTAGAAATGATATATTTTTTAATTTATAAATTTGAATTATTAAACTTAATCTGTGTTTTTTTTCTATATTTCCTTCAATTGAAAAAAAATAAAGAAGATAAAGAAACCATAAAAAAATTTAAAAATTGTCTTTTGAAAAATTAATGTAATTAAAAAATAAAATTATCTCCTAGAAAAACTCAATTTTATAAATAAATATATTTAATTTACAATAAAAAATTAATTTAAATTTAAATCATATAAAAGAAATAAAAAAAAGGAAAGAAAAAAGTGAAAAAACACAGAGAATTTTTTTATAAGAATTTATTTTTTAACAAAATAAATTTCTTTTTGAAAACATAATATAATTTTTTAAAAGTAATTTTTTATTAAAACATCATCTAATAATTTTGGCTATTAATTATAATATTATAAATAATATTTAATTTTTTATTTATATTTCTAACAAAAAATTATAAATTTAAATTATATTACTTTAAAAAAACATATTAAAAAAATCATTTTATACTCCTATCTTATTTTTAATCATTCTACACACCAAACATAAGATAGGATGATATAATTAAATATTATCCTATCTATAATCTTATATTATTTTATTCTATCATCATCTTATCTTATGCATCAAATATGACCTTATGTGTTTGTATACATAAGGAAAAATATACACAATCTGAAAAATCATTATACTTGTTTATTTGATATTAAGAAGAAAAAAAGAGAGCAAGGCATTACACCACATCAATACAAAACACTGTCCCTTTTGGAACTCAAACATCAACATGCATGCATTTGAATTAGGCTAAATGCTCAATATAGGATTAAATCTTTGTGAGATTTCTCAATTAAGGATACAATTCTTAATTTTGATCAATTAAGGACTAAACGTTTTCGAATTTGTTCAATTTAGAACTTTTTAACGTGTGTGAGTTACACGAGCCATTAAAGAGAGTGGATAACGATGAAAGGACAAATTGCTGTCACGTGTCCCACATATTTTTACCTAAAAGAAAATAAATATAAATTCACTGCCACGTGTGTAACATCCCAAATTCACAAAATACACAATATTCACTAACCAATTACACTCACTTACCGGTTGGGCTGTCTGTGATGTTTATCAACTCCTATCACTTTTATAAGAATTATTAAATTATTTCTTTAAGATGTATATACATTCCCTTTAATTTAAAGTAGTACTGTACCATTTTACTGAATATATAAAAGGATACAACATACCTTCGATATCAGATCTCTGGAAGGTAATTCGCTTATCCCAAGTTCAATAATTTGTGGAGTGGAAAATAGGGAGTGAGCGATAACGTGCTTAGTAAGGAAGGTGCATGTTGCTTTATAAACATAAAGATTATATTCCCAAAACATCTTATTTATTCAATCACTCAAACCCATTTAATATTAAACAGGATCCCATAGATCCTTTCAGTAAACAAAAGTCAATAAATTGAGACTAGGCAGTAAACACATCATGCTCTCATTGTTCCCTCAGGAACACAAGTCATTCGCTTTTGGGGTGCACACGTAGGCCATCGCCCCTCATGGCTATCTCAACTAGATCTATGGCCATAATCTATATATGGTCATCGGGTCCACTTGCCAAGTGACCTCGAGACCGCTGATGACTTGGCGAGTCCATCAGCCTTGTGACGCCCTGAGGTGCGCCCGTAGGTCCATCGACCCGAGCCACTGCCCCAGGTGGGTCACGCAACTACATGAATAATACTGCATGAACTCAGGGCCTAAAGTCTCAAAATCACTTTTATATCTCATGAAAACCCTTTATGGAAATTATCTCTCTTTTATTATCATTTTCTCAAAATGATTTGATTCCCAAAAAGGTTTAGGTTTTCTGTTTACAAACACCTTGAAAACAGTCCGAAAACTCAATATTTAAAACCTGCTCGCCCATGTCAGCTCGCCCATTGTGGCTCGCCCATGGCAGCTCGCCCAGTGCGGTGAACTTGTGTTAGCCCGCCACCCTTTTTAAAACAAAACACTGGCTCACTCATAACGGCTCACCAGACGACCAATTCCCCCGTTATGGCAATTCCCATGGTCAATTCGCCCAACTATGGCATTTCCATGGTCAACTCGTCCGAAAGAATTTATATTTTCTGTTTTCAAAAATATTAAAAATAGCTAATGTAAATAGAAACCTCTTCGCCTAGTCAGTTCGCCTAGTCCAGCTCGCCCATGGTCAATTGGAATAGGGTGAAAAAGTATTCGCTCGCCACTCCTTACTTTTAAAACATTAAGTAAAACTGGCTCGCCCTCATGAGCTCGCCCATCATTTTCTCAACAAAAAGGAATCGCCCGCCCTAATGCATTTACAAAAGGGTTCGCCCATTTGTGGCTTGCCCGGATTCTATTTAAAACAAGGTCACTCGCCCGTCTAAAACAACATAGCAGGTTTGGCTCGCCCGCCAATACCAGTTCGCCCAAATATCATAGGGCCGGCTTTGTAGTCCGCCCAAAATCAAAGCAATTTATCAAAACAATGCATGTCATAAACCAAAACAGTTTCTCAGTAATTTCATAAATTTAACTCCACAGGACATACATTCTTTTTCACACACATCTCCCTTACCTGGTCTCTTCAAAACTTAGCTTCTCGCTCGCCTTTATCAACTCTCACTTCTCAGTTGCAAAGTAAATAGTAATACCATTAATATTTTTTTTTGAGTTATTTCCTAAAATGATTACTATTTTTCCTCTCAACTATTTGCGACACTTAGGCGAGATTTGAGACAGATCTAGAGCTCGCCATTCGCCCAACAGAGCTCGCCAGTCATCAATGGGCTTACACATGAAAGCTCGCCCAATCCTACTCGCCATTCAGTTATTGGCTTATTCTGGGAGCTCGCCCACAGTTCAATTCGCCATCATATATTGGCTTTAAATATGGGAGTTCGCCCACTATTTCAACTCGCCATTCCTAGTGGTTTATTCGTTGGAGCTCGCCCAACATGGGAGCTCGCCCCAAATTCTACTCGCCCTTCCTGTATTTGTGAGTTCGCCATTTTCGCCTTTTGGGCGATTATTGGTCCTCGCCTACTCTAACTGTCATTCTGATTATCCAAAGAGTTTGGCGAACACGTATGTCGCCAACTCATGCAACTCTCGAGCTCGCCTCAACTTTTGGGCAAGTACTTCTTGCTCGCCTGTTTGGCAAGCTGTTGGATAAGCCCGTTCGCCCATTGTTTTTCTTAATCATTCTTGATTATTTTCTATCTAATTCTTATATATTCCAACAATATTTAACTAAATCCAGGCTATATCTATGTTTATCACGTTATAAAACATAAAAATCTAGTATGGAATATCAAAAGAACCATGGAAAATATGAAACTCACCTTAACCCAATTGCTCTTCCAAAAAACAGAATGTTTTCTTGCCTCACTTAGCTGAACTTTGCTTATTCCTCAGCTCTTCAACTATGGAGTAAAAGTTTGGCTACTACCAGATGAAGTTTCATGGCTCATATATGGGAGTAATGGAAGAACTAATTGTGAACTTGAAATGCAAACAGAATGGGTGAGAATAATTTTGAGGAAGATGAAGTTGGCTAAATCAGCTTTCCTCATGTATTCCTTCTTATATACTCATTCACATCCACTTAGAATGTACCACCTGTTTGTATCCCGTTTTCTTTCATCATTTCCTGCATTAAAAACCAAAGAAAACTGCAGCAAAAAGGAACGGTGGTAAAGTCCTTACTGCAATCCGTTCTTGACTAATTTTACCTTGCCATTTATTGCCTAGCCCAATTTTGTCAGGAGAGGCAAAGTGGCGAGAAGTCCACTACAGCCCCTTTCCTTGACTTTTCTCTTTTCTTTTCTTCTCTTCTCCACGCCAATTCACTTCCAGCCAACGTTTATTGGCTATCTTCTCATTCTTTTCTTCGTTTTGTCCTCTAGCCATTAATCCCTTCTTATACTTTCCATTTCGGTTTCAACTTTAATTCTTCACATTTGTCCTCACTTCATTTAATGCTTTCATACCACTATCTTCAATCTCTTTACCAAGATTAAATCTCATATATTTCTTGTTACAGTTTGATATTTGTTTTTCTTCCTTTTATACACCATATTATAAATCATAACTCAAAATGAAAAGTGGAAATTCATATTCAATTGTTTTCTTTAATTTTACTAAAACAATTTATTTCCACTATCAATCATGTACAAATATGGTGTATAGTATAATAAAATTCGGGTCTTACATTTCTCCTCACCTTAGGAAATTTGGTCCTCCAAATTTAACTTGGACTTGTCATTGGAAGAGCTCTGGATACCTCTCATGCATAAGGCTCTCTAACTCCCAAGTAGCCTCCTCCTCGTTATGATACTGCCAGAGCACTTTAACTAAAGAAATCGTCTTAGATCGCAATACCTTATCTTTCCTATCCAGGATCCGTATCGGTTTCTCAATGTAACTCATGTCCTCTCTGATCTCCAGTGGCTCATGTCGAATTACGTGAGAAGGATCTGGATGATACTTTCTAAACATCGAGACATGTAATACGTTATGCACTCCTGATAACTTTGGTGGTAGTGCTAACCGATATGCCACATCTCCCACGCGATCTAAGATCTCATAAGGCCCAATATATCGGGGACTCAATTTTCCTCTCTTCCCGAATCTCATTATACCTTTGGACGGTGAGATCTTTAAAAACACATAATCACTCGTTACAAACTCTAATGGTCGACGTTTAGTATCTGCATAACTCTTCTGCCGACTCTGTGCCGTTCTGAGCCTCTCACAGATCATCCGTACATCACGAGAAGCCTGCTCGACCAAATCGGGAGCTAACAGTTTACGATCTCCCACTTCTTCCCATGCTATCGGGGATCTGCATCGTCTACCATACAAGGCCTCATACGATGCCATGCCGATACTCATATGAAAACTATTGTTATAAGCAAACTCTGACAGGGGTAAGTGATCGTCCCATGAGCCTCTAAAATCCAATGCACACGCTCTCAACATATCCTCGAGCATCTGTATCGTACGCTTGGATTGTCCATCAGTCTGTGGATGAAAAGCGGTGCTAAAACTCAGCTGGGATCCCATAGCCTCCTGAAATCTCTCCTAGAAATGAGAGGTGAAGCGGGAGTCCCTATCAGAGGTAATACTCACTGGAACTCCATGTAACCTCACTATCTCCCTGACATACAAATCGGCCAAGGCACTAACTGAATCTGTAGATCTCATAGCCAAGAAATGAGCAGACTTAGTCAATCTATCTACTATCACCCAAATAGCATCATACGTTTCCGGGTCCGTGGTAATCCCATAATAAAATCCATAGTAACATGTTCCCATTTCCACATAGGAATCGATAATGGTCGAAGCATACCTGCCGGCTTCTGATGCTCAATCTTAATCTGCTGGCATGTTAAACATCTAGTAACAAACTCAACGATGTCTTTCTTCATCTTAGACTTTTCGGAGATTCTGGTACATTTTAGTACTACCCGGATGCAACGTGTATCTAGAGGTATAGGCCTCTGACAAAATCAAATCTCGTATCTGCTGATCACTGGGAACACATATCCGACCTCTAAACCTCAGTATCTCATCGGTGCCAATCTCAAAATCTAACATCACTCCCATCTGAATCTGACTGGCAACCCCAATGCAATAATCATCCCTCTTCTGAGCTTCCCTGATTCGATCCATCAAATCTGGCTCTATACGAAAACTAGTCGTAAATCCATACTGGTCAGAGGAAACAACTGTCAGGCTGAGGTTAGAAAACTGCTCTAGCAAATCATGTTCCCTGATCATCATGTAAGATACCATGCCAACATGCTTACGGCTCAGTGCATCTGCTACTACATTAGCTTTACCTGGGTGATATAAAATCTCACAATCATAATCTTTTAATAGTTCCATCCACCGTCGCTGTCTCAAATTCAACTCTCGCTGTGAGAATATATATTTTAGACTCTTATGGTCTGTAAATGTCTGAAATTTCTCCCCGTACAAGTAATGCCGCCATATCTTTAGTGCAAACACTACTGCGGCTAGCTCTAAATCATGTGTCGGGTAATTCTTCTCATGATCCTTTAGCTGTCGAGAACCATAGGCTATAACCCGACCATGCTGCATAAGCAAACACCCTAAAACTTGAGCGAATGCATCAGTATAAACTATAAATCCTCCTGATCCACTAGGAAGGGCTAATACGGGGGCAGTAGTCAATCTCCTCTTAAGCTCAAGAAAACTACGCTCACACGCATCATTCCATTCAAACTTCACATCTTTACGTGTGAGTCGTGTCAATGTAGCAGCAAGTTTAGAAAATCTCTCCACAAACCTGCGATAATATCTGGCAAGACCTAAAAAACTCCATATTTCGGTAACCGTGTTAGGCCTTTCCTATTGAACAATGGCCTCTATCTTGGATGGATCAAATGATACCCTGTCCTTCGACACTACATGTCCGAGAAATGTAATATGGTCAAGCCAGAACTCTCATTTATTAAGCTTAGCATACAACTTTCGGTCCTTGAGGGTCTGTAGAACAATCTGCAAATGCTGCTCGTGCTCCTAGGAAGTTTTAGAATAAATCAAGATGTCATTTATAAATACTATGACAAATTTATCCAGAAAAGGATGAAACACCTCATTCATCAAACTCATAAAAGCTGCAGGGGCATTTGTCAATCCAAAAGGCATCACCAAGAACTCATAATTACCATAACGAGTCCGAAATGCTGTCTTATGCACATCCGACTCCTTAATCTTCAATTGGTGATAGCCTGATCGTAGGTCTATCTTGGAAAATACTTGTGCACCCCTAAGCTGATCAAACAGGTCATCAATCCGAGGTAATGGATACTTATTCTTAATGGTAGCCCGATTCAACATTCGATAATCTGTACACAACCGGAGACTACCATCATTCTTTCGAACAAATAGTACTGGAGCTCCCCACGGTGACACACTGGGACGTATAAATCCCTTATCTAATAACTCTTGGAGCTGCTTCTTGACCTCATCTAACTCTGTTAGTGCCATCCGATATGGGGGTCTAGAAATCGGCTCTGTACTGGGTACCAACTCGATCATGAACTCTGTCTCTAGATCCGGTGGTAACCCAGGTAAATCCTCTGGAAATATATTCGAGAAGTCCTTAACCACGAAGATCTCTTGAATCTCTGGATGTTTCCTCTCTACATCCTCGACACTAGCAATATATCCTTCATAAACATTCATACACAACCACAATTTCAGTACACATCATTTCTCAAACATATATTCACAACCATTTTATTAATTTACAATAATTTTACAATGTATTTTTTGGGATAAGAGAAGGTAATAAATTTAGTATTACAATCCAAACTAACATGGTTTGCAGCTAACCAATCCATACCCAAAATGATATCAAAATCATATATGCTTAACAAAATTAGGTTAGCTGTCATAACCTTTTCTCCTATAGTCAACTTACAATTCCTATATACAACATCCATCTTCTGAAAATCATTAAAAGGAGTTTTCACTTTCAAAGTATACTCTAACAACTTCGGCTCTATTGGGGTCCTGTTAGCATATATAGGCGATAAGAACGAATGGGTAGAACCCGGGTCAAATAAGGCAATTATGGGAATATCAAAAAGATAAACTTTACCTTTAATCACATCGATAGAGGCGTCGGCAGTCTCCTGATCTAACGTGTACACCCGACCCTGAGTCACAACCTTCTTACCCTTCTCTGCGGCTGTCGCCCTCCTAGGCTGTGAGGGTGTCGCTTTCTCTGGCTCACTCTGAGCTGCTGGGGTCGCTATCAGAGGTAATGCAGGAGGTCTAGTAGAAACAGTTGACTCTCTGAGCATCGGGCAATTCTTGATAAAGTGCCCCGTCTGTCCACATCTAAAACATGCCCTAGACATTAAAGGACAAGGGCGTGACCCATGCGACCTTCCACAATGTCTACATAAGGGCGCAACACTTCTCTGAGTAGTGGTGGGGCCACTGGCAGGAGTAGAAACTGCTGGTCTATCAAATCTGCCCTTTGAAATCTGTATGCCCGTAGATCTAGTCCTCTTAGACTGCTTTCTACCTGATCTGTCCTCCATAAACCTCTTAGCCTTTCGCTTTGCTTTGCCTTTACTCTTACTACAGAAATCAAGCTGGAACTGCTCATAATCCCTTTCACATAACTGAGCCTGTTTAACTATCTCATCATAAGTCTGTATATCAAATGGGGCTAGCTTCACTCTGATAGATGGCCTCAAACCAGCCCTAAACCTCGAAATCTTATATCTGGTATTCACACTAGTCTATGGATCAAAACGGCTCAATGTAGTAAATTTGGCCTCATACTCGGCCATTGTCATACTACTCTGAACTAAATCCATGAATTCCTGTTGTAATTTTTCTTGAGTAGTGTCGGGAATATACTGCCTCCGAAAAGCATCAACAAAAATGTACCAGGACAATTCCTGATACTGAGCAACTACGACAGTCTGGGTGGCCTTCCACCAATGTCTCGCATCATTTGCCAACTGAAACACTGCTAGGCCTACCTTCTCCGTCTCTGAACATCTCATAATCTAAAGTAATCTATCAACCTCAATAACCCACTGCTCTGCCGCCAATAGATCCCTAGTACCTTTAAACTTAGGTGGATCCAATATCTTAAATGATTTCACCAATGCCACATCACAATATAACTCCACATTTCTAAGCGGCTGAATCAATGGCTGTGGTGGAGCTACCTGTGGCTGAGGTGCTGGTGGTGGAATAGGATGAGGCTCAGGTATATCCGGTGCCTGCTGTGGTAGGACTGGCACCTCTACTGGAGCTGCCGGAGCTGCAGCTCTCTCTCTGCTCTATCCGCGGCTCTATCTGCCTGGTACATAGCCATAAAATCGGCTACTAACCTCTTTACTTGGTTCACACGAGCATCAATGCTTTCTAGCTGTAGAGGACGTAGAGGTCTTGGGACAGGTTCCGGTGTCTGTGGTTCCGGAATTTGTGCTGCCCTACCTCGGCCTATACCTCTCACTGAGCGTATCCTCCTCCTTCCACTCATATCTGTATCACAGAGATAATTTATCACTTATCGTTAGTATATCAATTATATATCAGACTATACAGTACTACAGGGAATGTATACCATTTTCTTTAAGCATCACTAAACATCCGACCAACCCTGCTCTGATACCATTAAATCTGTAACATTTCAAATCTACAAAATACATAATATTCACTTACCAATTACACTCACTTACCGGTTGGGCTGTCTGTGATGCTTATCAACTCCTATCACTTTTATAAGAATTATTAAATTATTTCCTTAAGATGTATATACATTCCCTTCAATTTAAAGTAGTACTGTACCATTTTCCTGAATATATAAAAGGATACAACATACCTTCGATATCATATCTCTAGAAGGTAATTCGCTTAGCCCAAGTTCAATAATCTGTGGAGTGAAAAATAGGGAGTGAGCGATAACGTGCTCAGTAAGGAAGGTGCATGTTGCTTTATAAACATAAAGATTATATTCCCAAAACATCTTATTTATTCAATCACTCAAACCCATTTAATATTAAACAGGATCCCATAGATCCTTTCAGTAAACAGAAGTCAATAAGTTGAGACTAGGCAGCAAACACATCATGCTCCCATTGTTCCCTCAGGAACACAAGTCATCTGCTTTTGGGGTGCACCCGTAGGCCATCGCCCCTCACGGCTATCTCAACTAGATCTATGGCCATAATCTATAGATGGCTCTCGGGTCCACTTGCCAAGTGACCTCGAGACCGCTGATGACTTGGTGAGTCCATCAGCCTTGTGACGCCCTGAGGTGCGCCCGTAGGTCCATCGACCCGAGCCACCGCTCCAGGTGGGTTACGCAACTACATGAATAATACTGCATGAACTCAGGGCCTAAAGTCTCAAAATCACTTTTATATCTCATGAAAACCCTTTATGGAAATTATCTCTCCTTTATTATCATTTTCTCAAAATGATTTGATTCCCAAAAAGATTTAGGTTTTCTGTTTACAAACACCTTGAAAACAATCCGAAAACTCAATATTTAAAACCTGCTCGCCCATGGCAGCTCGCCCAGTGCGGTGAACTTGTGTTCGCCCGCCACCCTTTTTAAAACAAAACACTGGCTCACTCATAACGGCTCACCAGACGACCAGTTCGCCCGTTATGGCAATTCCCATGGTCAATTCGCCCAACTATGGCATTTCCATGGTCAACTCGTCCGAAAGAATTTATATTTTCTGTTTTCAAAAATATTAAAAATAGCTAATGTAAATAGAAACCTCTTCGCCTAGTCAGTTCGCCTAGTCCAGCTCGCCCATGGTCAATTGGAATGGGGTGAAAAAGTATTCGCTCGCCACTCCTTACTTTTAAAACATTAAGTAAAACTGGCTCGCCCTCATGAGCTCGCCCATCATTTTCTCAACAAAAAGGGATCGCCCGCCCTAATGCATTTACAAAAGGGTTCGCCCATTTGTGCCTTGCCCGGATTCTATTTAAAACAAGGTCACTCACCCAACTTTCATAGAAGGGCTCGCTCGTCTAAAACAACATAGCAAGTTAGGCTCGCCCGCCAATACCAGTTCACCCAAATATCATAGGGCCGGCTTTGTAGTCCGCCCAAAATCAAAGCAATTTATCAAAACAATGCATGTCATAAACCAAAACAGTTTCTCAGTAATTTCGTAAATTTAACTCCATAGGACATGCATTCTTTTTCACACACATCTCCCTTACCTGGTCTCTTCAAAGCTTAGCTTCACGCTCGCCTTTATCAACTCTCACTTCTCAGTTGCAAAGTAAATAGTAATACCATTAATATTTTTTTTTCGAGTTATTTCCTAAAATGATTACTATTTTTCCTTTCAACTATTTGCGACACTTAGGCGAGATTTGAGACAGATCTATAGCTCGCCATTCGCCAATAGAGCTCGCCAGTCATCAATGGGCTTACACATGGAAGCTCGCCCAATCCTACTCGCCATTCAGTTATTGGCTTATTCTGGGAGCTCGCCCACAGTTCAATTCGCCATCATATATTGGCTTTAAATATGGGAGTTCGCTAACTATTTCAACTCGCCATTCCTAGTGGTTTATCCGTTGGAGCTCGCCCAACATGGGAGCTCGCCCCAAATTCTACTCGCCCTTCCTGTATTTGTGAGTTTGCCATTTTCGCCTTTTGGGCGATTATTGGTCCTCGCCTACTCCAACTGTCATTCTGATTATCCAAAGAGTTTGGCGAACACGTATGTCGCCAACTCATGCAACTCTCGAGCTCGCCTCAACTTTTGGGCGAGTACTTCTTGCTCGCCTGTTTGGCAAGCTGTTGGATAAGCCCGTTCGCCTATCGTTTTTCTTAATCATTCTTGATTATTTTCCATCTAATTCTTATATATTCCAACAATATTTAACTAAAACCAGACTATATCTATGTTTATCACGTTATAAAACATAAAAATGTAGTATGGAATATCAAGAGAACCATGGAAAATATGAAACTCACCTTAACCCAGTTGCTCTTCCAAAAACAGAATGTTCTCTTGCCTCACTTAGCTCAACTTTGCTTATTCCTCAGCTCTTCAACTATGGAGTAAAAGTTTAGCTACTACCAGATGAAGTTTCATGGCTCATATATGGGAGTAATGGAAGAACTAATTGTGAACATGAAATGCAAACAGAATGGGCGAGAATAATTTTGAGGAAGATGAAGTTGGCTAAATCGGCTTTTCTCATGTATTCCTTCTTATATACTCATTCACATCCACTTAGAACCTACCACCTGTTCTTATCCCGTTTTCTTTCATCATTTCCTGCATTAAAAACCAAAGAAAACTGCAGCAAAAAGGAACGGTGGTAAAGTCCTTACTGCAATCCGTTCTTGACTAATTTTACCTTACCATTTATTGCCTAGTCCAATTTTGTCAGGAGAGGCAAAGTGGCGAGAAGTCCACTACAGCCCATTTCCTTGACTTTTCTCTTTTCTTTTCTTCTCTTCTCCACGCCAATTCACTTCCAGCCAACGTTTATTGGCTATCTTCTCATTCTTTTCTTCGTTTTGTCCTCTAGCCATTAATCCCTTCTTATACTTTCCATTTCAGTTTCAACTTTAATTCTTCACATTTGTCCTCACTGCATTTAATGCTTTCATACCACTATCTTCAATCTCTTTACCAAGATTAAATCTCATATATTTCTTGTTACAGTTTGATATTTGTTTTTCTTCCTTTTATACACCATATTATAAATCATAACTCAAAATGAAAAGTGGAAATTCATATTCAATTGTTTTCTTTAATTTTACTAAAACAATTTATTTCCACTATCAATCATGTACAAATATAGTATATAGTATAATAAAATTCGGGTCTTACAACGTGTCCCACTAATATGCTGCCACGTGTCAATTGTTGCAATGTGTCCCACTTAAATACTGCTACGTGTCCCACTAAAATGCTGCCATGTGTCCCACGTATTTTTACTTATTAAAAGAAAATAAATATAAATGTACTGTCACGTGTCCCACTAAATTGCTGCCATGTGTCCCACGTATTTTTACATATTAAAAGAAAATAAATATAAATTCACTATCACGTGTCCCACTAATATGCTGCCACATGTCCCAATTAAACGTTGTTATTATTTTTATTGGCGCACGTACTTCAGTTTCGTTAAAAAGTTTTAAATTGAACAAATTCAAAAACGTTTAGTCCTTAATTGATCAAAATTAAAGATTGTATCCTTAATTAAGAAATTCCGCAAATATTTAATCCTAAATTGAGCCTTTAACCTTTGGATTAAGCATGCTTGTTGTTTTTTTTTTCTTTGCAACTTGCAAGTACAGTTTTTCATTCTAACAAACACACACACACATTTAAGCAAACAAATTACCGGCTCCTCAATTATTGGGCCAAATTAAGCAAAAGAACTCTTTCGTTCATTTCTTGGTGTGGAGCTCTTCCGATCATTTCCAAACCAAAGAGAAGTTAAAATAATCTGCAGCAATTAATTAGGCCTCCTGCAATTCTTCCTGATTTCACCATTTGATCCGGTGAGTGGCGAGATATCTCCCATCTTTATCATTGCGGTAACAAAGTCAGAATAGAATGTCTTGGTGTTGCTACTGTATCTTTTAACCAATGAATCCGTGGATCCACCATTGAACAGTATTTGGTCTGAGTGGAGCAGACCCTTTTTGTTTAACAAGTTTTGGAAGTATTTTGAGTCAAAAGAATCCGGAGTGCTCACGTCTAGCGGTGCGAGATTGTTGTCCCCTGAGCCTCTAGTTCTGGGGCAGCTCCTTTGCCTTGCCTTTGCAAATGAACTATCAATGTTTGTCTCATTGTATATGCGGCCTCTGAAAATTGTGCACCTTGCCTTCCCAATTGTGTGCGCTCCTGCCATAGTAACATGAAGCAATTTAACTTAGAAGCCAAGGCTAGCTCGAAAGAGAAAAAGAACAAGATCATAGACAGTTAATAGAGATATTAATTGAAGTACCGTAGGAAAAACTTATACCAGATAATGCAACCATGTCCCTGGCGGAAAGACCGCGAGCTTGGAATCTATTGATAAGTAGGCTAAGGGTAGCAGAAGGAGGTGGGATGACACCACTATTGGCAGCAGAAAAACTGGCGGTCTTTGAGTCCCTTCTTCCGAGCTTGACATCCCAGTTGGGCCCGCCGAGCTGCAGCAATCAAATTCAAACTTTTATTGTGAATACAACAGATTTTCCATGATTAGGTGATGACTAATATTCAAAAACAAAAAAGTAAAAGAGCCCTTGAAAAACTCTTCAATTCGTTCAATTACTTACAATAACAACAGAGTCCCTGGATGCAATGGCTAAGATATCCGCACAGGAAACTACGCCAGGACAAACTTTCTCAACCTTGGCCTTAATGTCATCAACAACATTAAATCCTCTCACGGAATTTTTATTGGGACCTGCAGTTTTCTCCCCTCTGAAAGAAGATGTGTCGTCTAGGAGTATTGACCCATCACAGCCCTGTCATTGGACACGAGATACTTAATAACCATATGAATAAATACAAATAATAAGATATTTCCTCAGTCATGCACTTGCTCTGCAATCCTTTGATCCTTTTTGAGTGCGTACTTCAATATTGATAATGCATATGCGTAAGCTTAAATATTGATAATACATCACTTGTAGTTGAAGGGCCCATGAAAGGAATTTAATTAGCTAGGCTCGCAGGAATATAATTTATCAGAAGAAACATACACATGGTAAACAAAAGATGTTTACATCCGGAAAGGATCATCGCAGCCAATGTTTCAACGTCAATCTTCCATTTGATTTCACATTAACATATGTTTGCTGGCAAAGTAAAATGAATTTAAATCAAATGTTGTAACTAACTTAATTGATTATGGATAAAGTCTCTTATTTATAATACCATATATATATATATATATGGGGTTAGACTTGGACTTTATAAAGTGCAGTGTTTATATGAAGTAAGATGCATGCCTTTCAATCCATTGTTAAATTGAAAGAATAAAAAGCTACCACTTAAGGCTAGTTGACCAATAACTGAGTAGACAAGTAACAAAAATTGGTGTCTACATCATGAAAAGAGTGCAGCGTGCATGTGTACCACAATTATGTAAGAAATACAGACAATAAAGGGTGTATATAGAATAGCAAGAGTTGGAGAGAAGCAGGGGGAAAATTACATTGACAAAACAGTCATGGAAGAACAACCGGACGAGAGAAGCACCCATGCGGCGCTCTTTTGACACTGCAGATTGAACTACAGACTTAACCGTAGAGAATACCTTTGGACAGGATTTAGAGTAGAAATTTTTGGAGAGCTCAGCAGAAGTGCTGCTCCCCATGATCAAAATCACAAGAACAAACATGACAAAGACACTAGAAGAAGAAGCAGTAGCAGCAGCCATATTCTATGAATGTACTTAACAAATTAAACTAGAAGAAGACTAGAGTGTTTGATTAGATCAAGCATGGTGGTAGCATTAGCCATTGGGGTTGTATATATAGGCTAAAGTAAAGGCGTATGGATACTTGACGCCGGCAGGTCACCTAATCTTTAAGACTAAGCCCTGCATGACTCTGGTATTTCAGTGTCTAGAAATAATTATGGACAGGGCCAGAAGTTAATTAAGACTCGATTGATAAAGATAATATAAGATACAATAACCAAAACATATGATATCGAAATTTTCAACTCAAGGGGGTCCATTTAGCCATGAACGGCTTTAAATATTCGCTTTTGTTGAAGACGCCATGCAAGATTAGACCACGAAACAACCAAAAGTGGATTGATTGACTATTCAAAAAGTTCTCAGCTAACTAGCTAGCTAGTCCAATCCAATGTTTATTAATTTTGCTTGTTTCTCTTCAAACTTGCACCAGAGTTGATGTTAGAAGGGCCGCGAAACATATATCTAATAGTTTTATCGGATGATAATAGTTTACAGATATAGAATCTGTTAATTAACGGAATATAGATTATGAATGGTTTAACAGTAATTTGCTGTCTCAATTAGATAGCCAAATTTGATCATTTGGCAAAAAGAATGTCTTGCTTAAACACCTTTTTACTTTAGCAACAACGATTTCCCTTGAAAAATAGAAACCATAAGACTTTTCTTTTGGCCAAATGGAAACTATAAGATTAACTAATAATGTAATGGTAGTATTTTGTTATTTGTTTCTTAGTTGTATATAAATTATTCATCTAGCTTAATTAATTTCATTTATTCTTGTTTCTATTCTGCTTAATTATCAACCGACTACTCAAATGAATTGAAAAATAAAGTAAATTCTTCTCATTTTCTTATCAATTAAAGAGAGTGAGAAGGACCTCATGCTCATCACAATTAGGGTTTAATCACGATAAGATAAACTAATTATCTCAAACAAAGGCTAATTATCTCAAGGTTAGACAAGGATACACTCGATTTTCCTGGCGGCATAGGCAGCTGCTTCACCTGTACAAGCAGCCAGGTAAGAGATAAAAGGTACAATCTCTTCATTACATAACTCATCTTTCCCAGTGCTCTCTTTCTCTTAGAGCAAGATCATTCTCTGATAAATAAATTAAATAAAAAAATGAACGTCACTGATTGATTTGATTTGAGTCATTTGACACCTGTTCATACAAAGTGGTTATGCTAAATTATCCATGTCAGATTCATGCATCAACGCAGGCAGAAGTTTTAGGCTGCTAGTTCTCTTTCTTTTGAACTTTTTTTTTTTTTTTCTGTTTTCAGTCAAATTTGCTTGTTGCAGACGTAAGCTTAATTCATTGCTAATTATAACACTCAGATACCATTTCAAAAGGAAAAAAAAGAAAGAAAGTTTCTTTGTTTGCTTTTTTCATCGTTTTCTTGTGGACTGAGATGTAACAAAATCCAAAGTAAGTTAAACGTGTACATCGCCCATAAGTTTTAATACAGTCAAACTCCTGCTATTATGCGGTATGCATATATGTATGTACTAAAGTCCAAGTTCCCGAGCTATTTTGATTATTAGAAAAGAGACTTTTCTTTTTTTTATTCGTTTAATGTCTGAGACATCAATTTCATATTGCTAGCTGGATCTCTCTGATTTTTCTTTCATTGCCGCCTCAATCCCTTTAATTACCTGGATACATCGATCTTACTTGGAAAAATTCAAATTGGTAACTTGGACTCTATTTTGTCTTATCCTTTTAAAGAAAACAAATATAAATGTTAGCGCTTATTAGGAGAAACCTGTTTATTAATATGCTTATGAGTATACATCTACATCTCTGGTATGTAGTACGTATGGTAGCAAACAAGTTAAGGTATTACGCCACTAGAAACTAAAGTTTGAATATTTTCTGCTTCTAGCTCGCTAAGTAGGTAGCTAGGGTGGGAGTGTGGTGGAAAGTATGCATATACAACTATTCCACCAAAAGTATTTGACTATATTTAATTAGGCAAGTGTTTCTATTTTCCTTACAGCTAGTATCCACCAATAATATCTTTTTACCGTAAGGAAAGCAGATGCCCACCAATTTCCGGTGCTCCAGAAAGAATCCTACTTCTATCTCTATCATATCTTCTGACTTTTAAAACTGCCTGCTGTTTCTACCTTAATTAATTCTCCCCGATAAAAGTAGTTGTTTTTTTGGCCAAACCCTGATAAAAGTATAATAACCTTCAATTTTCCCATGAATTAGTCATTTAGGAAATAAACAGCGAGTTAACTGCTGTTGCCATGGTCTACAGGCCATAGGTAGGGTGACAGAATCTAAAGAGTGCTGCTAAATACATCTATTTTTTTTTTCACATCCTATCCTCACCAATAAATTACTGTTTATTTAAGAAGAAAATAAGTGTGAGAAAAAAAAATAGTGTATTTAGCAACTCTCGAATCTAAATTATGACAGATTGAGATATAAGTAATAGTAAAATTTATTAATCTTGACGATGACAAAACTATAAGCTTATTTGCAAGTAGGTGCGTAGTTAAAAAATTTGTTCAGTGAGAGTTTCGTTTAATGTATTTAATTATAAGTGTTAAAAAATTTTCAATTATTTTTTACATAATTTTATATTTTAAAAACAATATACAGTAATTTCATTATTAATATTTTGAAACATATATTTTTCAAAGTACATAATTAATCTATCATTCAATCATTAATCAATCATTCAATACACAAATGAATATTTAATGTATTCATTGTAAAAAACGGATGATTTACTGTGATAATGACAATCAATAAAAATAATGCTAATTAATGTCAATAACAAATAAATTAATGAATACATTTTTTTCTCAATTTCAAACATTCTTATAATAAAATCGATTCATCAAAAAAAACAAATAAAATTTTATAAAATATAAAATATTATTTATTTTTAAATTATTTTTTTATTTTGACAAGTGGGGGCTTGAGCTCCCACTGGTCCCCAAGGGGCCCGCCCCTGTTTGCAAGTACACTAACCATGAAATTTAATTAATATAGAAACAGTGGATGAAATAGCTGTCTGAAAGAAAGGGATATACAACCTAATTATACGTAGTTTTTCCTAAAGTAAAAGAATATAGCCACATAAAATAGTGACACTGACTTGAAATTTGGGAATAATTAATGGATGCCTGCTTAAGATCAAATGTACAGTGAGAATGGCGTAAATGTAGAATGGATGTATGCTAAATACATGTTCCATATATGTCTGATATCAATCAAACTGTCTCTTTCGGGAGACCATGCAGTGGTAGCTCTACTCCAACTGCAGGATAAGAACCACGACTTTTCCGGAAGCATAGAGGAGCCACGCTTTTTCCCGTAACTTGGACCTTAAGCAAAACCACACTGTGTTCTGGTTGAATATATATACCGAAGGACGAATATTCTTGTTTTACGTTATGGAAAAATCATACGTGTTATCTTATTTCTCAAAACCAATCATGCGTTGCGGCCTTTTGTCTTCTTGTTTTCGGGCGTAGTTTCTGCCTATGCTATATATTCAGCTTGTATCTTGCTTCTCGTGCTTGACTCGAATATTGATTGGTGGGTGGGGGCGGTGGGTGGGTAGAAACACCTTACGTGAAGATTCTAAATTTGAATTTTGCTATTTTCCTCTTATCTATACAACTAAACTCTATAAATTAAGTTATTATTTTGCTTTGTAATTAAAATATATTGTTCATATATCTGGCTTTAATTTTATCACAAAATAATAAAAAAAAGCTATAATAATTATAAAAAAATAAAATAAAAAACGTGGAGATAAGTCAAAGTTGATTAGCCCAACCTAATCATATAATATATATTTGTTAAAATTGAGTAGTATAAAACTTGTTAGGTTGAAATTTTCATTTTTTATTTTAAATATTTTTCTATAACAATTTATAATTTACTGTAAATTAAAAAACTGTAAAATTGATCAAATAATCAATAAAATAATATAATGCTCATAGTATAGCATGAAAGACAACAACAAAAATATAAACCTAATATATCATATATTAATTAATTTTTTATAATATTTTACATGTAAATTAAATTATTTTATGTTATGTTAAATTAGTTATAAAAAGTGTTAAAAATTTAATGAATAATAGTAACCTAACCTACGGGAGCCACACTTTAGTCTTAACAAATGAAAAGTTCTGATTTTTTGCTTATAAAATGTTGAGAAAAAATATCCCTTAAAGCAAACACCCAAAAAAGAGAAAACAAATACAATAATTTTTAATGTGGTTTGGTCTAACCAAATTGGTCTATGACCACTCAACCAAAATAATAATCAATCAAACAATTACAACTGTGTAATTTTTAGAGAGAGAAACTGCAAATTCCTTACAAAGCCTAACTATCCAAAGAGCTCAACTAAACCTTTTATAATAGCCCAAATCTTAGCTATTCTATCGGTGTTTACAACTCTTTTGAGATATTTTATAAACTAAATCTAACACATTATTTATAAGGGAAGAACTCTTATAACTTTTTCTATACTTTCAACGTGAGATTCAAGGCAAACCTCAACTTGAAATTGGTTTGATGGTTAAATATTAACACCTTATCAAGTGTTAACAATGATATTTATTTCAAAGAATTTTGATAAGTGAGAAATAGGAATATAAAAAAAATGTAAACAAAAGCCTTAAGTCATTACATTTCATGAAAGAATGAAGATGGCTATAGAGGTGGTTACGGGCCGGACCGGGCTGGTTCCGGGCCGGTTTTCACCGGTTCCGGCCCTAACCAATATGAAACCGGTTCGAACCGGTATAAAACTGGTCCGGTTCGGACCGGTTCTATTAAATATAAGAGGCGAACCGGCCCGGTTCGTTGGACCGGTTCGCCTCAAAACCGGATACCGGTTCGGTCCATTTTTTTTTCTTTTTAAATTTTTATTTTTAAAAAATTTATATTAATTTATTTTAATATATATTAATATATTTTAATAATTTAATGTAGTAAATTTATTTTTATAATAAATAATGTTAATAGTTTAATTTAACAATAATTTATTATAAAGTTATATTATAATTTATTTAATTAATGTAACAATAATGTAAAAATAAACTATTATAAAATTATCTAATAAAATTATTGTTATAATAAAATAAAGTTATATTATGAATATAATATTATGATAAAATGATATTTGATTCAAAATACAAATAATGATATTATGAATATTATTTTATATTCATTTTGCATATCTTTATTTATATTCATTTATTATATTCATTTTGCATTTAAAATAATTTATTATATTTGAAATATCATTTACTTAATATTTATTCATTTATTTATTTATTCATTTATTTAATATGTTTTTAAAATATTAATTCATTTTGTATTTTAAATATTTATTTATTTTAAACAAATATAAGTATAACATTAATTAATTTGGTATGTAGTAATAATAATAATAATAATAATAATAATAATAATAATAATAATAATAATAATAATAATAATAATAATAACAACAACAACAACAAAGGAGAAAAAGGAGAGAGTAGGAGACCAAAGATTTTTTACGTGGAAAACCCCTTCAAAAGTTAGAAGGGTAAAAACCACGGGACCGTAGTCCATAAAAATATTCACTATGACTAAACTTATTTACAATTTTACATACAATTTACAAAAAAAAAAGATTATTCTCTACTCTTCGTAATTTATACGGATTGCCTTGGAAATTTCTTCCTCCTCTTCTGAATTATTATCAGCAAATTCATTGGTCATTCCAAGTTCGACATTGCGCGATTCCGCATCAAACCAATCTTTAAGGCATGTTAACATGCACAATGAATCCGGATTAAGAGTGGTTCGATGGTCTCCAATAATTCTTCCACACGTCGAGAATGCGGATTCCGAAGCAACAGAAGAAACTTGCACCGCAAAAACATCTCGGGCCATGGAAGCTAAAACTGGAAATTGTTTTTGGTTTTCTTTCCACCATTGGAGAAGATCAAAGTTATCATCTACAGAAAAATCTTGACTTAAGAAAAATCCTAGCTCATTGAAGCTAGAACTTCGTCGAGTTGTTGATCCCGATCCCGATCCGCTCGCTTTTCCTTTTAGCTTCATTCTCTTCTTTGCTGCTTCCTTAATTGCGTTTAAAATTTCTTTTCCTTTTTTGCTACTTTCGGTTTCTTCGTATGAATCTTCTTCTTCTCGATTAAAGTTGAATTGCTCCCTTTCTGTTTCATAAACATTAAACAATTCTCGAAAAAGATTGTTAATTGAGGACTTTTGATCCTCAATAGAATCAAGACCAAGAAATTCTTTATAACAATCAAAAAAAATTTCTATATTTACCTCACATTGACTAGGATCTAGTAAAGTTGCAATACAATAAATAGGAGGAATTATTTCCCAATATTTTTTAAATTTTTCCTCCATATCATATACAAAAGAACTTAAAGTTTCATGATTCCTAAATTTTACAAATTTGTCAAACATTGTGTAGATAATAGGAACAAAATACGGTGTAGTTGGATAAAATTGAGTTGAAAATCTTTCGGTTGCATCTTTAAAAGTAGATAATATATCAACACAATATTCAATAAAAGTCCAATCTTCTTCAAAAAGTACTAAATCTGTGCTACTTGTATAATTGTTATAAAAAGGAGTAACAAGTTCTTTATAAGGTAAAATAGAAGAAAGCAAACGATGAAGTGAATTCCATCTTGTTTCCACGGGAAGTGGAAATGCTTTAACAGGTATATTATTTGCTATACAAATTTGCTTCCATTCACGTTTATTACTTGGTGTGCGAATCCATTTTGCTAAAATTTTAATTTTATCAATTGGACCTATGCCAGTACCAGTACCACTAGAACTAAAACCGCTTTGAACACATAAATTTATAATATGACATGCACATCTTGCATGAAAAAATATGCCTTGCATAACAGGGTTTAAACTTTTAATTAAATGAGGAATAGCTGCAGTATTACTTGAAGCATTATCAAAAGTAATAGCAAAAACTTTATTATTTTCTAGTCTATATAATTTACAAACTTTAGTAATATATTTATGAATAGTATATGAATTATGTGCTTCTTCTATTACATCTAAAGATAAAATTCGTTTTTGCATAGACCAATCTTCATCTATCCAATGACAAGTTATAACAAGATAACTTATACCATTAGTACTAATCCATATATCACTAGTTAAACTAACCCTAGATGAAATATTACTAAGTTTATCAATTAAAGCTTGTCTATATTCTTTAAACATATCCATGCAATCTCTTTTTAATGTATATCCATGCAACAAAAATATAAACCTAATATATCATATATTAATTAATTTTTTATAATATTTTACATGTAAATTAAATTATTTTATGTTATGTTAAATTAGTTATAAAAAGTGTTAAAAATTTAATGAATAATAGTAACCTAACCTACGGGAGCCACACTTTAGTCTTAACAAATGAAAAGTTCTGATTTTTTGCTTATGAAATGTTGAGAAAAAATATCCCTTAAAGCAAACACCTAAAAAAGCGAAAACAAATACAATAATTTTTAATGTGGTTTGGTCTAACCAAATTGGTCTATAACCATCCAACCAAAATAATAATCAATCAAACAATTACAACTGTGTAATTTTTAGAGAGAGAAACTGCAAATTCCTTACAAAGCCCAACTATCCAAAGAGCTCAACTAAACCTTTTATAATAGCCCAAATCTTAGCTATTCTATCGGTGTTTACAACTCTTTTGAAATACTTTATAAACTAAATTTAACACATTATTTATAAGGAAAGAACTCTTATAACTTTTCCTATACTTTCAACGTGAGATTCAAGGCAAACCTCAACTTGAAATTGGTTTGACGGTTAAATATTAACACCTTATCAAGTGTTAACAATGATATTTATTTCAAAGAATTTTGAGAAGTGAGAATAGGAATATAAAAAAAAATGTAAACAAAAGCCTTGAGTCATTACATTTCATGAAAGAATGAAGATGGCTAGTCATTTAAGGAAGAATGGTTTAGGCCTGGTCTTGGGCTTAGACTGTTTCTTCAGGATCCTTTGAAGGACTAAATACAAAGAAGTTGTAATTGAGTCCAATCTTCCATGGCAGCCTGGGCCCAAAAATGGACAAAGATGTCTAAATGAATCTTCGAAGCCAGTCGACAGACAGTTAAACAACAGAGACGGAAGAAAGTACCCAAGAAAAGCGAACAAGAAACTGAGAACAGCAATGCACTCGACGCAGCTTCCACAGGCGCATGGGCGCATGCTATCCTCATCCGAGATAGACAAATCTCAAGCTGGGTCAGGAGACCTTGAATCTTCTCTACTCCGAATCTACCACCATCACTACCAAAACTCTCTCAAGCTCCGGGATCAAACCGGTCGGTTCTTTTCTTTCTTTCTTTATCCCCTGTTAATTTTGAATTTGTCAACTGTAATTAATTAATTAAAGGGTTTGATCGGAGCAGAGAAAGCGAAGAAAGATGCGATTAAGAAGGCGGGGAGAGTGTCGGACTTGTTGGTGGATGCTGTGAATGGAGGGGTACAAGAGTCCTTTATAAACGAGAAGCGAATTGAGGTGGAGATTCGAGCTTTGGCTGCTACCATTGCTCGTTTCATGAAGCAGACCGACCAATGGCTCGCTGCTTCTCACGCTATTAATACCGCTGTTAAGGTTATTGCCTATTATTCTCCTTTCTCTCATCTGATGAATATTGATGATAATTTATTATTTATTTTTTTATTATTTTCCTTTACCCTTTAATTAGTACTAGTAATTATTTCATCTTGTGCCTTGGTGTCTGGTTTCGAGACGATGAAGTTTTTGTTTGTTGAGTATTGTCATGGTTTCCTATGAGAAATACATACGTTAGCTGAAAATGGCAACTGGCATGTTTGTTTTTAGGAAATTGGAGACTTTGAGAACTGGATGAAGAGCATGGATTTTGATTGTAAGAGCATCAATGCGGCAATCCGCAATATCCACCAACAATGACTTCCTAGCGATCACATATTTTCAATATGATTCTATGAATTTCTTTCATTTATTTAAGTTAGTTACTATCAATCAAATTCATATGTGGTAAAGTCACAGTTGCATTGCCTAGTGTCTACCCTCTCTACTGCTACTGCTCGTACTGCCTTGAATGTCACAACCCCCATTTCTCATATTATAGCTACTATCAATCAACTTCCCACTTGGATTGGCAAATAGCAGCTAGTTTATGTAAATGTAATGTACCCCATTTTGTAATAGTTGAAAAGTTTCATTTTCATTAATGCAATCTTGATATTTACTTTGGCAGCTGGATCCTCTTTTATCCATTCTCTTCTCTTTCAGTACTAGGCCTTAGTTTCTATCAAATATATATATAATAGTCAGGAAAGGCTGAGTTGGAGTGAATGATTAGATCTAGTTCTTCTATCCTCTGCAGAAGCTTTTGTTTTGTTTACAGCAATTATGTTGGTGAGCTTACCTAAGACTATAGCTTAATGCTTTATTTTCATTATGTTTAGCCTTTAGGACTTATGTTTTGGGTCGTATGACATAAGAAGCACATGAGGACAGAAGCCTTGCAGTTGCAGAGATATAAAAAGGTTCTTCTGAGTTTCATTAATGGGGAAGAGAGGAAGATAAGTACCATTTACTAAGTTGTAAAACTTACCGTTATTGAGTCTCTTCTTAATCTGCCCAACAAAAAATACTGAAATTTTCATGAAGGTCTGCCCAACTGGAGAGGGACAATATCCTAGAATTTAAGTATAGAAAAACAATAGTAAAATTCAGAAGGGTTAGGCTGTTATGGTTTCATAATTTAGTAATTCACTTGTGGCGGCGGATGGGTGCGTTGGCCAGCTCACCCGTTTTGCCACCCCTAAATACAGTGAGATATGGATTTGCGTGAGGTTAGGGTTGCAGAGAGAGGAGTAAGGGAGTGGATCATGCATGAAGGGGTAATAGTTGATGGATTGCCGATTAGAATAGCGTCCCTGTCGCTGTAGTAGAGCCAACCATACATTTACATTCGCTATTAATTATTTGCTTACCAAACATTTTACTGTAACCAAGTAGTTTTATTAATATTTGTTTGATAATGTTTGAGTGAGAGCCAACCAAAGGCGATTTTAAGGTCATATAACACACTGAGAAAACGGTGAAAAAGAAAAAAGAAACTACTAGCCATCAATTATAGTGGTAAATAGTAGTAGTTATGGGACGAATTGGTAGCGCAGAAGAAGAAGCTGACACTTGCGGCTAACGTGCTTTCCATCAGTTCACTTTCCTGCAATTAGTGCGAATTTCCCCACTGGTTCCTGTCAAGAGGCTAAGGTTCCCCATTTTCAGCATGGCATTCGCAAAATCAGCGTTGAAAGTGATGGGGTTGTTGCTGTATTTAGTGACCTGAGAGTCCGTGGAGCCCCCATTGAAGAGCTGTTGGTCTGAATGAAGAAGGCCCTTCTTGTTTACTAAATTCTTGAAATAAGCATTGTCGAAAATGACCGGGCTTGTAGCATCTAGCGGAGAAAGGTTGTCACCGCCGCCTGTGCTTGGACAGTTTGATTGAATTGATGCAGCAAACGTTGAATCAATATTCGTCTCGTTGTAGATCCGATTTCGAAAAAGTAAACACCTGGTTTGGCCTGTGGTATGAGCTCCTGATTTTGATGGTAATTTCCAAATATAGCTTAGAACAATTGAAAAATCAAGACTACATTTGGCTTAGCACAAGCATGGCCAATCGATTTAATGTTATATGGAGTATTTCGTCGTAAGTTTTACCTGAGAGAGCAACCATTTCTTCCGCAGTGAAACCTTTTCCGGAGAAGAGGGAAATAAGTTCATCCAGGTTCATTAGTGGGGAAGCAAGGTCGGTATTTGCACTGCTGAAACTTGCCGTGGTCGAGTCTCTTCTGCCCAATTGAACCGCCCAAGTTGGCCCGCCTAACTGGTCAATGAACACACCATAAATCAGGCAATGAACATCGTGCCATGATTAGTTATTAGAAAAATACTATTAGATTTCGGGATCCATTAACTTCAACTTACCGCAGCGACTGAATCCCGAGCAGCGACTGCGAGAATATCAGCACAAGAAACAGCACCAGGGCAGACAGTCTCCAATTGAGTTTTAATAGCATCGATCACTTCGAAACCTCTTAGTGAATTTGCATTCGGCGCTGCACTCTTCTCCCCAGTAAAACTTGAACTATCATCATCGTCGAGTAGTACGGAAGCATCACAACCCTGTTTCAGCATACAGCAGCAACTAAAATTAGAACTTTAGAGTAAAAGTTGTAACTTGTATTTTTGAATGACACTCCTTGCTGCTTAGACATGCATACAGACATTGTTTTTTATCTTTTCTTCTTTTTTTTTTTCCTTCAAATTACAAGGAACGTGTATGGGTACGAATTTTTATGTTATCCAAGTAATACAATTTTACGTTTCACCTCAGGTCAATCTTTTTATCACCAGGGTTTAATTTATAATCCTTTTAATTATTTATTATAGCACTATGTTTTTACATTAAGGCTTTGTTTGGTATGGTGGAAAGAAAGAGGTGAGAAAAAAAAATAATTAATCAACAATATAAAAAAATTATTATGAAACATAACCATTTGATTAAATAATTTTTCTTTCTCACCCATTTCTTTTCATCCTACCTAGCAAAGCCTTAGTGTTTATCCCACAAATAGTCATCGACATGTTTATACTTAACACGTTTGCATGAGAGGGGAGAGGGAGAGAGAACTTGCATTGACAAAACAGTCATGGAAATGGAGACGGAGCAAAGAAGCTCCCATGCGAGACTCCTTGGCCACTGCACCGTATACTGCAGCACTGATAATAGAGATAGCCTTGGGGCATGTTTTCACATAGTAATGCGATGATAATTGTGCAGAGCACGACCCGAAAGAGATCAATATCGCAAAGAACCAGAAGCTAGAATTATGCGAGTGAAAAGCCATGACGAGAAAGGAGAGAGAACTCAAAAGCCAATCGAGTAACAGCAGACAGTTTTTGTGTTTCTGTATGACCGTGTTTGATATGCGAAGTTGAATATATAGAGAAGCGCGTTGCTGGAATGTCAAATGTTTTAACATCCAATGTCAAAAGTACGAAACAATAGTAAACGATAGACAGCAGGGAAAGCGCTGATTAACAGTGGAAATCCCACTTCCTCGACCAGACTAACTAGAGCCCATTTATGAAAAGCGTACGTTTTACTGGCACTCATTGCTAGCGTCTCCAAAATGTGAAGTTTCCGTAGCTAAAAATCAAACTTATGACAAGTCCCAAATCAGTTATGAATAAGGGTATAACTCCACATGCATGTTTAATTACTTGGGTCATAAGATCAGCCGCGCATATATATGTTGATGGATACAAAATGGAAGCTAATGATGTTGTGAAGGCGTACACAAATACAATACCAGAAAAGCAATACTGGTAATAATTAATTATCCGAGTTCAGTTTTTTCTTATCTGCACTGGATTACTCGTTTGCAAATATTTTCCCTTCTTGGTTGCTGTCAAAAAAGTAAATGGATTAGATAAAAATGGTGGGTGAGTGTGTGAACAAAATGGTCATCAGGAATCTATAAACATAAGTCAACTACTAAAGCATAGGGTGATGTAACGAGCTAGTTATAATAATGTAGAATGGGATCTTTTGCAAATGCCCCAAACTTCAGAATCTTCCACAGCTTGGTTGGCGCCCCCAAGTCTTTGACAGACAGGCGGGGTATTTTGTTTTGTCAAAGTATAACAATAATTACTCGAAAGAAAAGAAAGAAGTTCATGATCTTCATGTTTGAGCTTATTATAAAGAGGGAAACAATCATGGTCCCCTAATTCTTAAATCCCCACTGAATTTATCTGTATTTTGATAATTGATTACTCATATTATGGCATGAGTCAAACTGTCAAACTGAAATACAATAAAAAACTATGAGCTTGCCGCCATATCGGATGGTTTTTATGGACTCTTTAAGCCTATGTTTAGAAACCATGAGGTAAAGGAAGAAATTACAGAGAATGGAGAGAGGAGAATTGGGAAAGAGGTAAAGTTAGGTTTGCTTCTTTGAATTACTTCCATAAATAAAAAATAAAAATAAAAATAAAAAAAGAGAAAGAGAAAGAGAATAATATGAAAGAAAGTAGTTCAGGGCATAACGAAGTGCATGACAAAGCAGATTTTACGGATCAAAAGCTCTGACTTCCGATGTGGCTTAACTCTCTGACAGAGTAAAATCAAGATACATGATTGATGCTCCTAAATTTAAGAAGACTATACTGTAGTCCTCTAGAGCTTATTTAACCTAAAAATAATATACTCAACCATGCGGTAAGAATGTAATTACAGTAAATATTTAAGAAAAACAAGTAGCTATAAAGGTACTACTTGATATTAAAAACTTTATTCTCAAAAAAAAAAGTTAAAATTTTCTTGTTATGGAAATACCTAGCAGTCCATGCAGTACAAATAATTAGGGTATGGAAAAAATAGAGCAAAAAAGAAAGCAATCTATTAGTATTTCCATTGCTATTCAAGATCAAGCAGCTTATCACCAAACAGCCATCCTACATTATCTTACTACTCTTCTCCTTTCAACATTCGAAAGACAAAAGGCCTTCAAAAATGAGCTTCCCTGACAGACTGTTCACACCACCATTTCATGGAAGCATTCAAAACACAAACTTTTCTTCCTCTGTTCCAACTGATAGTAGTTCATCTCCCATGCCTTGCACAGCTGCTGCCATTGAATCACTTATGCCAAGCAGATATTGCACACGGGACAATTTCTCGGGAGCAGGATTATTTTTTGCATATATACAAAAGAGGTCAGCTAGCTCCTCTGGCACCTCCCATGATAATGGCTCTGAAGGCACTGCCTTGTCACAAGCAAGCATGTCATTAAGTGAGGATACCTGCAATAGAAGCAAGAAAGCACTTAGAACCTAGACATTAACAGACCATATTAAGTAAGTTGACTACAAACACTAATGAACCATAAGAAACCAAGCTTCAAGGATCCTTACAACTCCCTGACGATTTCTCTGCCTAAGCAGTGCCACAGCTTGAATAAGTGAATTGGACAATCTAGTCCGTGCAAGATCATGAACAAACCCTTTGGCCTTCTGAGAGTTAACCTTGAGATCTGCTGGGATTTTCTCATAGACTTCTTCCTCATCAAACTCGCCAGTGCCTGATGAGAAAATCTCATCTACAGTTTTCTTGAAAAGGTTTTCTCGCAAGCTCTCTGAGATCATGTTGTCTAAATCAACACCTGCTTCCTTTAGTTCCCTTATCTGCTTAATATTGAGTCTCCCTTGACCAATAGCAGTTTCAATGGCAGCTGCCATTTTGGTAGTTGTTATGTTCTTTATTAATTTTTGCGCATATGGTCCAGGCAAGCCAACGTTCTTCTGCAACTCATTGAGCTGCTCAATCTTAGATTTTGTTAACTGCCCATCAGCTAAAATCACCTCAGCTTGTCGCCTAAAAGCCTGCTCCGCCAAACTTCGATGGACTTCCACTATCTCCTCAGTCGTCAAACCAAGGATCCCACCAAGCTGATTTAGTAGAATGTACTCTGAATCATCCTTTTTCGTAATTAGCTCAACACCGAATGGAATCCTGGTGACTTCTCCCGTGAGACAATATAGCAAGTATGTTCTGTAGAGGTCCATACGGTCTCTTTCCGAAAGGTCATCTTTGAGAGTTATCTCCATTTGGCCTGGCCTGCTCATCTTATCAGTAATTTCCTTGTCAGCTCTTATTTTCCTAATTGTCTCAAGGGATTCCCATTCATCATATTCATCATCCTCATCAAGTTGTTTTAGTTCCTCCTCTTTAACAGGCTCTTCTGATGGAGTATCAGAAGATTCTCCTTTAATGTCTGCCACCAATGCTGTGACAACCAAGGTGTTAAAGGAAATCATCTTCTTAAGTTCTTTTGCAGCCTCTGCACGATTCTGAGCTGATCGTGCTCGTTTCACATAAATCAAGAAAACTCTGCGGACCTGAGCACACATATAAGATGATTTCAAGCAGAAAGAGAGAGATGTTAAGCCTGAATATGAAATTTAACAAAATGAAAATAATCATTGATACAAAAGAATCACAGAGTACACTCACAGCTTTGCTGGCAATAGACATAGCTGCTTCTCTTGTTAATCGCAGCCCATGTGCAGCTTTAATCACAGCTTTCTTAACATCAGCATCATAGCCATCAACACCAGAAGAAATTGCATCATTCACAGCCTGAAGCAATAATTTATAATTAAAAGCAGACAAAGTGGTCAATAATAAGACAAAGCTAACTAAATTTTTTGGTTCCAATAATCCAAGTGAGACTTTTTATTTTTCCCAGTTTACCATATCTACGTGACAGTCTCATAAAGGCTTCAACATTTGGGGTGCATGATGAATACGAATATGCTTAATGCCACAAACTATTCCATATTCATCCAACCTCTAGGACTTCATGCAATACAAAGTCAGTGCATGTATTTACTCCATTTTCAAGTGGTCGAACATAACAGCAAAGAAAGAGCTCTTCAGTCCAAAATTTTAGTAATTTTCATAAATAATAATAATGAATATAAAGGCCAAGGAGAAACCATCTTACCTTATCAAACAATCTGCCACAGATATCCGAGTGAGCTGCATCAACAGTTTGCTGAGGAATGCAGAGCATGACTCGTACCTTCAGCAATTCAGCAACATCATTTTCATCCAGCTCCCCATCAGCTACACATTGTTGAAGCTTTTTCCGGTAGATTTCTTGAAACAAAATAGAAATATCAGACACTCCAAAAATTGTTTAGCTTGAAACTAGAAAAACAATATCATAATGGAAAAGACAAAAAAGTCTCTTTTTTTTTCTTTTTCCCAACCCTGCTTCTAATACCTTCATGGATCTCACTAGCCTGTTGAGGATCAAAGTGTAATTCTTCACAAAGATTTTGGAGGAAGGCAGCCTTGCTATCTGCCATCTCTAGATCACCACTCTGAAAGGCCTCTGAAAGTCGTTTCTGATATACTTTCAAAGTAACATCAAGTATAACAGCTTCTGATTCTTTATTACCCAAACCTAGTATGTTCCTCAGTTGGTTCAACGCAGTAAGCTAAAATTTGGACATGGAAAACCAAAGAAACAAGCATTAGATAACTACAAGACAATGTGTTGTGAATTGCAAAGATAATGGATAAAAACTAAGTAAACCAAGAAAAAGAACATAGAAAATAGGAATACAGTAAGAAATGGTTTAAAATTGAACAGGAATATAGAAAGAAGGAATTCAATTACCTTATTCTTTTCCATGCGACCACCAGATAAAGAATCTGTTAGATAAGCTTTATAAAGAAGCTTCAAGTCATCCATCTTTCTGTCGCTATCATACTCACCACCTAAGCCAAGCACAAATAATGCTAGTTAGTGGTTTTAGTTTTGGGCTCAAACCTCAGTTATCATAAACATTAATTATAAATACAACTTGGTAGAAAACAGGTTTGCTTACCCAGTTTTAAACAAAGCCAGGCAGAATTTCAACCAGTTGACTAAATTATATTATGCGATTAAGTATTCAAACTGTTCAGTACAATTGACAAGTTCTAATAGGCCATGCATGAGACTAAAGGATGGAAGTATACCAACAAGAGAGACAGGACCAACCCCAGGGGCAAAACGATCTGCATCTGGATGGTTACTCAAAGAGATAAGCAAGTTATTGAATGCCAATATCTTATCAAGCTCTTCCACAGCTTGCTTGACTCCCCCACTGAAAAACCTTATTTCATTAGTTGAGCAAATGGTATAAAATGCAAAAATTTTAATAAATGTTTTATGGAAGGATAAAATATTCATGATCAGAAGCTAATGCAGGAATATAAGAACACGTTTAAACATCATTCACCAAGGAAAATTTTCTGAAGACAAAGTAATAGGCTGCATTAGAGTCTAGGTATTGATAATCATACACAGTTCTTGTCCTAGACTTCAGTATGTTGAGTGCCACAGAAATATTTTCTTCAACTAGCTTTCTTTTGTGCTCCATCAACAGATCCTTAGCAAGCTACAAATAGTAGAAGTATTATATTAAGAACAATTACAAACCGATTACATCAATACCAAAGTATTGTGAAAAATATACCTCATCAGAAAGTTTGTACTTTAGTTGTGCTTCTCTAAGGGAGACAAGCAGTTTCGCATCAACATCTGAAAAGAAATTTTTCAAACTGTATTAACATTAAGGTATTATTCGATAGGTTTTACGAGATTGCACAAGAATATTAGTTATACAAGCAGCTGACATTCTAAATGGTCCATCTAAGATACAGTGCAGAAGGAACATCCATGTATTACCTCTTCCAATTGAACTTAATTTGGAAGCATACAACTGCTTGGCATTGTCACGGATGGCAATCTCAACCTGGAGACATAAATAGTATATGGTGATTTATTATCAGGTTTTAAGAAAAAGAACGAATTTAGCATAAGTTTAAATGGCAGGGCTGCCTTCATGAATCCAAAAGAATAAAGCAATATAGCTAAGTTCATATTGGAGAGCATAACAAATTGCTAGCAATGAATTCTCATAAGATAATGGTGGATAAGTACCTGTGCATCAGTGACCTTAAAAACACGCTTCCAAGGCAAAAGGAAAGTTGATGCATCTCCAAAAACTAGAGTTGAAACATAAATCAGCCTCTGAAAAGCCTGCACTGGAGAGACATTAATAATGGTCAAGCTCCATATGTGTGTTACATCCTCCTAAGTTCCTAATTCATAATTATAAATGTACATAATCACAAATAACTAACCCGTCGCTGCTCTAGATCACCATCATGGTCTCCAGTCTCAAGCCTTTGCCTAAAGATTCGCCTACCAATCTAGCAACCAATATCAAATAAGAATTTTCAAGAAATATACACTAAAAACAAATGTACGCATAGAGGAAGAACACAAGACTACCTCCATATGCATGGAAGCTGCATCAGGATCATCAATGCCTAACGCATTTTTAAAACTGATTATAGTTTCAACTTCGTCGCCCCTAAGATCTTCAGTTCCAGAGGGAAGGACAGAAGAGACAAACCTAATAGAAAATTAAAGAGTAAAAACTAAACTATAACCATCAAATATTAAAAAAACAAGCCTTCAATGACATCCTTTCTCCAAGTAACAAGAAAGCTGGTCAAAGCGCATTTAACTTACCGACAGTAGAGATCACAAAGCTCCAAGTTAAATGCCTCATCCTGCTTGCTCACTCCGTATCTGAATTATTTTAACATTGAAAAATATTTGCATAATTGTTCCCGATAAATTGAATAAAAACAAAAGACTGAACCTTTTCCACTTAATCACAAAAATAATCTGGTATGCATAAACAAGACTTACTTTTTGGCAATATTTTCAATATCTTCTCTCCTGACCGCCTCGGGGCCATCGCACCCAGCTACATAATTATGCAAACTAACCACCGCAACTTCCGGAACAGCGGCGTTTACAGCATAGGCAGCAGCTCCACCAGCTGCGCCGAGAATAGCAGCTCCGCCCAACGCAGCATTCCGGTTCCCACCGAAGCGGAGGCCGAGGCCGTATCCTGCAGCTAGAGCTCCAGCGAGGATGACAGCAGAAGTCGCTAGTCTAACAGGCGGTGACAATTTCTCAACCACGGGTTGGATGCCAGTAAACTCCTTGGAGCCTCCAAATATATTAGGGGAGTTCGGGGTGGTTGTCGTTTCTGATGAGGACGTGGGGGAAGGGGATTGGTCATCGGTGACGAGGGAGTTGCGGTGGACGGAGACCCTGAAACGGCGGCGTGAGGGGAAAGAATTAGGAGTGAAAGGGAAGGATAGAAGAAGGCGAGGTTGAGAGGAAGAAGGGGCGGTGAGAAGAGAGGGATTCATGATTCCCTCGGCGGATTTAGCGTTGAAGCTGGACTGGGTGTTGGCCTGCTGGCTTGGGGGCTAATAGGGTTTAACGAAATGGAGGAAGAACAAAACTAGAAGAGTAAAGGGAGAAGAGAAGGATAAAAGTGTTCGAGCAGAGAGAATGCGACAAACTTCAAACTCGTGAGCCGCTTGCGGTGAAACGACCTCGTTTCACTCTCACTGCCACAAAAAAGGAAAAAAATATGAGAAAGAAAAACACCAAATCCATTCTGTGTCTTCTGTCATTGGGCGTCTCTCTCTCAGTTCGCGAAACGCAGGCGAACTGAAAAACCGAAGCCAATGGCCATCTCTTGCCTGCGAGTCACGCTGTCAGCATGGCTCATAAAAACTCGAAAGCCTCCCGCTTTGAAAGTAATACCTCTACGAGTCCTTTCTACTGCTCGGTCCACTCTCGATGACAAGGAGGAGCTCCTCCCTCTCTCCACCGTCAAGTGGGAGTCTTTCCGCAAGAAAAAGGTCGTCATGCGGGTCGGCTACGTTGGTACTGACTACAGAGGTCCATCCATATTCAACCTTTCTTTCTTTTTATCATAGGAATTTATTTCGAATTTGTTCCCAGATTTTCATTGCCACTGCTTTTTTCTTGTTTTTTACAGGTCTTCAGCTGCAGCGAGATGAACACGAGCTGTCTAGTAAGCTGCTGCTTCTTACTTTCTTATCTTTTCCTTTTTTTTCTCATTTGGTTAGCATTCCCTGTTTCAGCATCCTCTTTTGTAATTAATTAATCCATTGAAAACCAATTACTATTACGATTAGGTGTTTCTTCAAATTCGTTATTAGAGCACAACAGCTTTTAAGATTAAACAAAAACAAACAATTATGTAAGAAATCATGGTTCTTCCTCTTTCGATAGCCTAGAAGACGCCGTTATTTTTTCAGTTTGGAACTTAACTTGCTGACTTTATCGTGGAGTGAGCATACTAAAGCGTTGCAATGCTGTAACGTAGCTATTGAAAATGAACTGGAAACTGCCATTTTTAAGGCTGGAGGAATCCGCGATAGTAACTACGGTGATCTGCATAAAATTGCCTGGGCAAGAAGCAGCCGGACAGATAAAGGAGTAAGCTTTTTGTTACTATTTCTTTATTGATCTATACACTTGTTTATGTGCTTGCTGTGAGGTTGCTGGTGCTAAAAGTTATGTTCTGAATGATTTCTTAGGTTCACTCCTTGGCAACGATGATATCCTTAAAAATGGAGATACCTGAAGATGCTTGGAAGGAAGACCCTAACGGCATCGCTCTCGCTAAATGCGTTAACTCCTATCTACCTGACAATATCAAAGTCTTCAGTATATTGCCTTCACAAAAGTGAGAGCTTGATGTTAATATCATCAAGTTGCTGTTTCCCATTGGAATAAAGTTTCTAATGTTCTAGTCTTTTTTATTTGGAATTTTGCTTCAGTATTGTACATTAATATCTCATTTCTAGTAGTCTGTTCTTTTGTGTATTGTTGCCTGTTTTTTAGGAGTTTTGATCCTAGAAGGGAATGCAATCTCCGGAAATATTCTTACCTCCTACCAGCTGAAATCATTGGAATAAAGAGTCACTTCAGTGAAGATGAAACTAATTACCACCTATCAGACTTCAACGGTATATTAAATTGTTTTGAGGTATCTTGTTATATTCTTTCTTTCATCTTTTCGCTTATTGCTGTCATTGATTGCTCCTTTTTTCAAAGTTGACATATCCTAGTACCTTATTAATTGCTTTTTTTCAAAAGAGAGCATTCTAAATGGACTTCACTTGAAAAACCAACATCCCAATTAAATTTTGTTTCACTTCACTTCATATTACAGAGGAATGGTGTATTTTAGATTCAATGTTCTCTTATGAGTTATGATTCCATTTTCTGGTGTGCTTTTAAATATCATTTGGGTGGTAGATGCCATCTGTTTCCGATATGCTAAAATTGCTTGCTCATTGATATTTGTATCTTGCGGATACTTTTTAGGGAGAACACCCTTTCCATAACTATACTCAGAGGTCAAAGTACAGAAGACGACTTCCTTCTAGACAAACTGCTAGAAATGGTCGTATGCCAATAAAAGCTAAATCACATGGTGAATCATCAACTTCTGAGTTAGAGGAAAGTGATGTAGAAGAAGATTCCCGGATTGATGAAACAACTACACTGAATAATGAGGAAACATCCACTGGTTTTGGTGAACCTCTCATTAACTCTTGTGACAGTCAGGGCAATGGTTTGAAGGATCAAAGTTCCAACATAATTCGAGCAAGATGGCTATATGAACCTAACGAGACGGACAGAATAACAGCCTCCCACTTTAGAAAAATTTTTCGTTGTTCTTGTGGAAGGCTGGAGAATTCAGTGGGATTTGATTACATTGAAATATCCATATGGGGGGAGTCTTTCATGTTACATCAGGTAAACCTTTTGAAATCATTAAAGTAAGCATATATATGTGTTTTATTTCCCATTTCTATTACTGCTGTGTTTTTTTTAAAACGAGTTAATCTTATTTTTGCTCAAGTTTTTAAAGCAGTTTACATCATTTAGTTGCTTCATTGTGTTGGACAAGAAATTTAAAGAGGAAAAGCTTAGGTTGCTCTTTTTGTGTGTGTGTGTGTGTGTGAGCTATTTGACAAAGTTTTAACATTAAACACTGTATATTGCATCAGATCCGCAAAATGGTTGGTACTGCTGTGGCTGTGAAACGCAGGTTGTTCCCAAGAGATATTCTAACATTATCATTAGCCAAGTTCTCACGGGTTGTCCTACCACTTGCTCCATCTGAAGTTCTAATTTTGAGGGGGAACACTTTCATACTGAGAAAGATGCCCGGTAGCATAACAAGACCTGAAATGCTGACTATGGTTGAATCAGAAGATATCCTTGAGGCAGTTGACAAGTTCTACACATCTATAATGTTGCCACAAATTTCTAAATTCTTGGACCCTTCAAAATCTCCCTGGAGAGAATGGGTTGAAAATTTAGATGCTAACGCAAGCATTCCAGATGCACAGTTGGATGAAGTCAGGAATGCTTGGAAGCTGTGGAAGGAAAAGTTGCAGATCCATAGAACAACTTCTGCATCAGAAGTGGGCCGATAAAACAATGTGAAATTTTCACCTTTATTGATACTGAAGTTTTTCCAAGAAGCTCCTGTTTCTAGGCTGACAATTGTGTCTGTCATTTTTGCTAGAAACAATCAAAAGGAAAAAGAGTCTACACAATTTTGATTTGTGCATACTAGCTTGTATTCGAGATTCTTAGAATGGCCTTTCATAATTTGATTCTCTGCCAGATCAGATAAATCCGGAAAGTTTGTGGTGTTGAATTTAGAAATGTGCACTTACATAGGATTGTGAGGAAATTTTTTGAACATTGATGCACTAAGAGAAGGACAAAGAAGTTCAGGTAAAGAATCACAAGGTTCACCTACATTCGGCTAAGGTAGGAGGACGCATATCCATTTCTACATTTTGACTTTCTAGGATCAGAATATTTGATTCTTCTTTGCTATTACTCATAACAATTAAGGCTATGCAGCAGCAAATACTTGTTATAGAGTGCTAAATTGTATGGTCAAGACTCAAGAGGTTCCTTAACCTTTCAAATTTTCACCTCAATAATATGGTTGTGTTCTCTATTTTTTTCATGGGAAAAGCCAAGTTGTGCTGGGCACCTATTATTATTTGGCTATTTTCTTACTGGTCTAGTTGTTATTGAGAACGGAGACTCATGCGAATGTATACACGGGATCGGGCAGGCTTCTGTCTATAGGAAACACTAGCAAACAATCTCTATACATACCGTATATAAGTATCCTGTCTGACCAATGAAAAGCTGTGTGAGTGCATATATGCCGAGTTACCTAGCTCAAGGAAAAACAAAAAGGGGATAATGACCACTGCATAAAATAAATTACTGATAATTTTCTATTGACGCCATTATTTTCTCTTGCCACATAAAACCAGACGCAAATCACATGTTCACATAGTTGAAATTGCAAGTCCCTATAGTCTTTGGATTTCTTAGCCAAATTGGCGATCATCAGTTCACATGATGTACCCTCGACATATATATCCTGAATAGTACTGATGGCGATGCCAGGCAATAACTGGAACTTATCTAACTAGCGAGATCCAGAGAAAAAGTAAAATGGGAGATGGAAAAAAAAATGGACAGTGAAAAAAAGAAGGGGGGAATTTAGAATGATAAGCGTCGCCTTCATCATTGTTGCTCGTTAACTTGAGTAGTATTCCAGCTCTGGATAGCTTGTGATACTGCTCGTTTAATATCTTGAACATCTAAGCACTCTGATCCTTGGTCATCCTGCAAAGCACACTCGATCCTTCGAATTACAACATTGAATATGGAAACTTATTGTATGATTGAGTGCATCAATGAAGAAAGAGATGCAAGCATGTGCTTATGTACGTTTCAGTTTGTGTGTGTATATATATTGGCGATATATTTGTTTCTTACTTTTAATGCAACTGCCTCTAAATGAAAACATTCTGAACAGGAAACCCTAGCTTGGAGGACATCAAGACCGAGCTCTTCAAAGGCTTCCAATATGAACACAAGCAAACCTCGACAACATCTTTCGCTCAACACCTTAATTAGAAAACCCTTGTCCTGAGCATCAACCCTCAGTTGCTGATACATATTCAAATGGAAAATTTAACGTTACTGCTATTTTATACAGGAGAAAAATCAAAATACGAACAGGAGGAAGACGTAGCGGATTGAGAAGTAGTAGTATACATAAAATGAAGTTTAATCTAACTTTACCACAGGATAGTTGCTCTGGCAAGTGGAGTTTTGTTCCATAGCAATGTGTTGATTACTTCTTTCAACCCTTTGCTTCAGTTCTTCTATGTATTTTGTTGCTCCCAATATGATTGAGGTTTTACTGTGCTGCAGAGATAAACATGAAGTCAAGGCAATATGATGGAAATACAATTCAAGGCAGTCTTGGTTTTTTTTTTCTTTTGTCCCTATATATATAGAAAAGGATTAATTCAAAAGTAGGAGTTAAAATTAATACGGAACCATGGAAGCCAATGTCTACAGGTGTTTCATCAGGAAATTAGCTGATCGATACTTGTTTATGCTAAAATCTCTCTAATCAATGTGGGAAATGAAGTATCTTCCATTTTCTGAGAGTTGATGCAGTTAAGAATTTTGGATTTGAATAAATAGTCCAAATATATAATATATTAATCTATGTCTTGGGATATTTTTCCTTCATGAGAGAACTAATTGGCTAATTGTAAAAGAAGTTTGGTGGATGGGAAGTAAAGGGTGGAAAAGAAGGATTGGAACAATTTGATAGAAAACTTTTCCGCCCTTTCTCCTTTCCATTCTCTCTATCAAGTATCAGGCGAAACCTAAGGATAAGGGCGGAAGTCTAAGGAAAAACTTGATCGAGGATTAAGCTGGCGGTGGCGGTGATGATGAAGCTGGCATCATTTACTGAAGCCGGTTTATGCATATGAATATACTAGGAGAAAATACAGGATGATAAGCAAGCAAAGAACAAGGCAGTTGCAGGCATTAAGAGAATTACCGCATGTGAGTTAGTGATAGAACGAAGCGTTTGCAGCTTCCTATAGTTAGCGGCCCTGTTGCGCTCCCTAGAAACCTTGTTCTTCATCCTCCTTAACTCTCTTTCCACCTCTGTCGTTCCTCTTTATCTCTCTATATGTTTCTTCTAGTCTAATATGTAGTGGCTGTTTAAATAGGAGTGACGTTTATTTACAGTAAAATTTTGATGGCTTTCATGTGTCATCAATAATTTTTCTAAACATTTTTTAATCTTGTTGATTGTTCATGTACATATAAAAACATATTCAAATTTTGTGTAATCGTTAAGTTCAAAAGTATGTTTATATTCATAAGAGTTTGAGTAAATAAATAATGTTCATTAAAAAATAATCAAATCTTGATTTCAATTTTGTTTATTCAAATTTTGTTTGATTATAGTCAAATTATATTATATATTATAGCTTTTAATTTTCAAATATATATAACATTATTGTGTGAATATTAAAAAATGTCGAAGTTATTCATATTTTAAAAATTAGTGAAAGAAAAATAATAAATATTAATTAAAAATGTCATATTTTTTTTAGAAAAAAATTATCTGGACTTGATTGAATTATTCAGTGATCTATGAGGATCCGAACAAAATTTGGAAATCTGAGTTGCAAGCCAAACTAAATTTGAATAAACATGAAAAACATAAATATCATGTTTAGATCTTACCTATATTAGATATGGTCCGGTCTAAATCATGAATTATTCTAGTTATCATCAAGTGAGTTTTTTAAGTTTCTAATTTCATCACAAAAAAAGAAAAGATTCCTTCCGAGGTTCTAATTATAAACCGATAACCCTTGCTGCCATTTAAACTTGCACTTAGTAATTTTTTATTAATAAACATTTTAATATTCTTCCTCAGTCGTCTACATGGTTTCCCTAATTTCTTCTACATTACAGTAGATATACATGATATAAAAATGATCGATGGACATGCATATATATTTTTAATGGAAGTTATATTCATATATGTATGTTGGTATGTATATACACATATATGGGATCGTTAAAAAAGACTAATTACTTGAAAAATGAAGAATATAAGTATTGGATGGAAGGTTTAAAAAAAGGAGAATAATATGATAAATTATATAGTAGGGGACATGGTGGAAACTGTTAGGAATATGGAGTTAGGAAGGCATATTTTCGGATCATCGATGTATGCAGTATGCATATATGCATGTAGGAGTAAGGTGAAGAGGTTGGGTGATGGAGGTGGTGGTGGTGGTGGGGTTAACCTGAAAGCAAGCCAGGAGAGAATCAACTCGTGATTCTGGACACCATCGAAAGTTGCAAAGGAAGCGTCAAAGCATATGTTCCAAGCTGTGGATTGTGAATGACTCCAAGCTTTCCTCACGGGGAGGATAATTCCTCTCTCTCTCTCTCTCTCTCTCCACCCTCCGTTCCCTATCATTTCGAGCCATTTGCTTAATTTGGCTTAAAACAAATGACAATTTGGAAATGATCTCATCACTTTCCAAGTATGAAAACAACATATACAAAAAAAATATTTAGATAAGCTTGCACACACACACACACAAGCTTCGAAGCGAGGAGAAATGAAGAATGCAACTCTACACTGAAGATTAAAGCTGGAAGTGGAAGAATATCACGACCGTCATGACCGATCAAGAACATGAACCCCCAACAGAGATTCCACAATATATATTATATTGATGTAGAAGCGAGAAGCAGCCGTCCCAGCCCAAGGTCCCTCGAGTCTTGAATCATGATGAGCAAGGTCTAATTAAGATCTTCTTACCAGCTGTTCTTGCATAATGTTTTAAAATATTGAATATTGATTATCATGCTAAAAGGTCTTTAAAGTTTAAATATATATTAACAGACCTTAAATATTTGATTTTTGGACGGTTATTGGGTTAGGATAGGTACATGGGTGATTCACTGCTAATTCATGTGTCATTTGATCTGCTCCGTAGTTTGTCTGCATCCTCTATTCCCCACGAGAGTATGAGACCCCATTTATTAATGATTACAACCAAACAAAGATTGTACACACAATATTCCTGCTCCCTCCATGTCCCTAACCCTAAAATGCAAGTTGTACTTGCTCCATTTTAGGCTCTAATTTTAGAGTTTATTTGCCAACTAAACAACCACAATATGACTAGAGTATAACTTAAATTAAGATCACATTAAAAAATGAGATTTTAAACACCACTAAAAAATTGATACATAATCACTTTTACAGGATATATGATTAGTTGTATATACTTTCAAGTATATACCAAATAAATAATTTTTATTTTAATTTTAATAAAAATTAATATTTTATCACTTTTTTGGATTATTAACAGTAATGATCAGCTTGTGGAGATGGGGACTACTGACTAGCTAGCTAGGATTATATATGCTGTGGAAGCTTTGATTCAGCAACAATTACAGCAATTTATCTCGAATGGGGGCTGCATGGCGAAGTAAGGAGGATGTCCCTTTCATCGACAACTTTTATCAAATAAATATGATATGTAGGAGTATATAAGTCAACTTTGATGGAAGGCAAGGCATGCACCTTCTACTGGTTACGGGAATAAGGGTTGTGATTCGAATGCAAACGGAGTGGTTTTGGGAGTTCACTCTGTCATATGTTATGGATAACAAACCCTAAGCAACAACAGTTGTACGAGCCCTTCAATTTGTCTTAGACATGGGTTTCAAAGAAATAGTGGTGGAGGGAGAGATTTCTAAAGAAGCTAGGGGCAATGGAGACAGATCAACCTTTCTTCTATGGGAATGCTGCTGGTATATGAAGCAAGAAGCAAGATGCACAAATTTCATATCTGTCACTTTATGTATACAAGATGGTCTGGGAACGAGGCAGCACATGCTTCAGCTAATTAACCAAACCCATCATAAAATTTCATGACATAAATGCTATAGTGCAGAACAACTAATTAAGGATTTGAAAGTTTAATTCACCCTTATTAACCAAATCAATGTCTCCGAGAGGCTTGCTTAAAATCAAGATTACTTTTCAATATATAGTAATTAAGATATCATGATACTAATATTTTCTTATTAAAGTCAATCAATTAATATGCAATAATTCAATTTCTATAGGTGAGAATCATGCACATTAAAAATATAATATCATTTCTATGCAATTGAAAGAACCACAAGATCACACATATTTATTATAATTTACAATATATTTATACAATGTTAATTCATTTAAATCAACATCTCAAAATTCCTTGCACAAAGATATATGCAGACCATTGATACATGCATATAATATATATTGTACATATAAATTAATATAAATTAGTACAATTAAATTGTATTGTTAATAATTTCTCAGGAAAATAAAAACAAAAAGGAAAATTATCAAATTCAACCGTGACAGTGCAAAAACATCATGTGACTCAATAATTGAAAAATAATTAATTTTTAATCATTTGTATACTATGAAGAAGACTTGATGTTTATCAAAACAGTGGTTGACATATGTAATTCCAAACTAGAAAAACACAAGAATATATACAGTAGTAGAAGAAAATCCAAAACTTTTCCTGGACAACATATACATCTAGAAAATGAGTTGATGTGATCTCACCAACTTGATGTGAGCCTAAATAGTAAATACAATCAAACTAGCTAATATTTAATTAATAAAATTTTCCGCTCTGGCTTCTTTTTTATTTCTTTTTTTCTTGCCTTTGAAATATTATTTGGGTTGCAGCTAGCTAACACGTATGCATCACTGAAATTTTCACAGTTTCATACAGGCCTTTTGCTTTGCTGTTATAATTTCTATTGTATGTCGTCAAATATTCTTTCCAACAGTAACATTAATTCCTATGTTTTACAACATGCATGCAGAATGTTGATCTGCTCTCGTGACATTGACTCAGTATTTTAATAATCATTGTGACATTCCTTCTGCTTAATAATTTTGGTTGGGCATGCAAGTTTGTCATTTACGTCCCAAGGCATCTTCATTCGGGCATTGTTTGCTTCCCACTGAAACTCCAAAATCTTCGAAAACATCCAAAAGAAATATCGAAAAAATGCATGAACTGTTGGCATCCACGCATAGACATACATACATTTATACATACACACACACACACACACACACATATATATATATATTATATGAGCCACACCTGATTATAATAAGTTAATGATGATGACCAAAAGACAAATTAAGAAACAGGAAGAATATCCCTTCTTTACTGAGGTACAAAGCAGAAACCATAAAAGAAGCAGCAAAGGATAACATCTTACACGATTCGGTGGTTTAGATTCAGAGTAGCTAAGTTAGACGTGAAGAAATGCTAGATTTGCTATTATTAGCACAGGGCTTTGTCAAGTTCTTTAATTAGTACTACAAAAAGGCGAAAGGTAAACCGGTTGGGCCCCTGAGTCTGCAGGAACAGACTTGTTTCAAGGCCTGCTAGATCCATAGTGGTCCGCTAGATCCATAGTGGTCCTCTTTGACTTCACCTTTTATTTATTTGTAGTTAATAAAAAAGTTTAAAAAAATCAAATCTTGAATTCAATTTTTCTTAAAAAAATAATTATGATTAGGCTAAGGTGCTGTCTGTTAAAACATTGAAAATTTTCAATTAATTGAAAATAAAAATTTTCAATGATTTAATATTTTCAATATGTTTGATAATTTATTTTAAAAGCAACTTAAAAGAAAATTTTTAATGAAAAAGTATTATATAAGATAAAAAGATAAACACCTACTTATCACTTAGGTGCTGTTTGATAAACTGAAAAATTAAGTGCTGAAAAATTAAGTACTGAATTTTTAGTACTGAATTTAATAAGTATTGAATTTGAACTATGAAAACTGTTTGATATTTAACTGAAAATTAAGAGCTGAATATAAATTTATTGTTTGATAACAATTAATGTTAAATTTTGAAATTTTGTTATTTTACAATTTTACCCTTATTTTCATATTATTTCAAATAAATCAAATTTTTTATTGATGTCTTCTATTTTATAATACAAGTATCAAAAATAAAAAAATATATAACTATAAAATTCCAAAACAGCATAAATTTTTAAAAATAAAATAATATTTAAATATAATAAAATAATTTTTTAAAATAAAAAACCCGAATCACGTTTAGATTAAAAAAGCATTACAAATAAAAGTCGTGGGATCATTACTTCTTCAAGCAATGATCTGCAAAACAAAACAAAAAACTTTGGATATCAATGATAATTGAAATATTAAAATAACAAAAAGTTGAAAGAAAAAAGGTAATATGCACCATTATATGGTGTTTAGGGCTGTAGTATATCAACCTTCAGATCTTCAAAGTCTTCAACTCCAAAATTGAATCAAACCAAGTTACCTTTTGATAGTAAAAGAATAGTGGTAGAGAAACGTTAAGTATTTACAAAAACTTGATGAAATAATAATATAATGTTGAGTCTGGTTGGAGTTTGTATGTAACCTAATCAATGAATAGATAATTATGTGATTTTTTTAAGATAAAATAGTCAAATTTATTTTATTTTTATGGATAAAGTGGCTGAAAATTTTCAAAATTAAGTGATAAGTAGGTGTTTATCTACTTATTTTACTCAATGCTTTTTCATTGAAAATTTTCTTTTAAGTTGATTTTAAAATATATTATCAAACATAATGAAAATATTAAATCATTGAAAATTTTTATTTTCAATGAATTGAAAATTTTCAATGGTTTAACAAACAGAACCTTAATGTAGAAAAATTTTAGCCGCTTTATCAATAAAAATAAAATAAATTGGATTATTTTATCTTAAAAAATTTACATAATTATCTATTCATTCATTACTCCGACCAGATAAACATTATATTATTATCTCATAAGATTTACGTACAAATTCATCGTTTCTCTACCACCAATCTTTTACTATTAAAGCATTGATATTGAAAAAAAGTCAATGTCTTCCACCAATCTGACTTGTTCGAAGTTGAAGACTTTGAAGATCTGCAAGACAATATAATGACGCATATTACCTTTTTTCAGCTTTTTGTTATTTTGGTGTTTCAATTGTTATTGATATTCAAAGTTTTTTGTTCTATTTCATTTTGGCATATCATTGCTTGAAGAAGTAATGATCCCCCGAATAATTTGGAACTTTTATATGTAATGCTTTTTTAATCTAAATGTGATTCAAGTTTTTGATTTCCAAAATAAAATATTTTATTATATTTAAATATTATTTTTATTTTTTAAAATTTACTATGTTTTTGGATTTAATAGTTATGTTTTTTTTCTCATGTTTCATACTTGTATTATAAAATAAAATACATCAATAAAAACTTGATTTTATTTGAAATAATATGAAAATAAGAGTAAAAATGTAAAATAACAAAATTTCAAAATTCAAAATTTATTGTTATCAAACAATATATTTATATTGAACAATTAATTTTTAGTAAAATGCCAAACAGATTTCGTAATTCAAATTTATTACTTATTAAATTCAATATTAAAAATTAAATACTTAATTTTTAATTTATTTAACATCGCCTAAGTCTTAAATGTTACTCTTTTGATTTTTGTTTGTGGGGTATGATATACGTGGTAAGGAGGAACAGGCTAAGTAGGTGGCTTGCAACTCTCCACGAAACAAAGATACGACCTTCCATGCATATTAATAAATTTAATTCAAGTTCAATGAAAAAAAATAAATGCATTTCAAATCAAATGAATGAAAAGAAAAAGCTTTTAACAAGTGCATTCCATAAAAATTCGTATTTATTTAATGACTATACATTTATCCAATAATATTAAATGTTGAAGCCAAGTTTTTGTTTTTTTGGAGGCAGGATTTAAGTGGTCAAAAATCAATCTTTATTTGGAGAAAGTCACTTGCATGTCGCAAGGCTACTTAAATTTGTTTGAGTAAAACTTTGAATATTAATTAATGATTGATGGTCCTTCCATGGCTGCTTTTTGTTGCTAAGTTGTTTTCTTCTTTTGCTCATTTATTTCATTTCTCATGATCAAGGTTTGTCTTTGGAGTGAAAGAGTCGTTATTCACTGTATATGCCCTTATGTTGGAATCTTTCAGTACCGAAATTATTTCATGTTCAGATTCGATACAGAACAAATATGGATTTTTGTTTTATTTTAGGCCCGACAGATTAAGGACGTTCTCGTCAGGACAACTCAGTCTAACGTTAGCATTTTTTATTTATAAAATTTCAAGACAGAAGCAGTGCAGATCAGAAACAAAAACAATTAGAGAAAGAGGATATCGACCAACCGAGATCAGCGATTTTAAAATGATTATTAATCTTTTACAAGTTTTAAGTGTACAATAATCTTTCAAATAAGTTGCACACTTTGTATTAGGGTTTGAAAAAAGCACTTATTCGCACATATAGGTTAGCAAATTATTGTATTAACTTCTCGACAAGGCAGGTTTATCAAAATTTTGATTTGATAAGTTGGTTATAGAATTATCTATTTTTTAATAAATTTTAATATTCAAAACAAGTTAAACAAAGAGGTTGTTGTTTTTTTTTTTTAAATATTACCATGTTATAAATATCTTTTGTTTTTTTAAAAAAAGATATAAAATAGAAATTTTTATATTAAATTTATAATAAAAATGATTTATTTGGTATTTGAGAATTGAGAGTATATAGTTCTATTCATATATTTTTAAAAGTGTTTATGTGTCGTTTTTATTGGAGTCTAAAATCTCAGTTTTAATATAATTTAAACTCTATATAAATATATAAAAACCAAAATATTAGATAATAATCTTTTAACAAAACCATTGGATAACAAAAAAAAAAGGAAAAACACTATGGTGGAAAAACTTTATAATATATAATTGTAAGCCCATTTAATTTATACGAGGTACAATTAGAGAATGAATGAATCGAACTTTGAACCTGATATGACAAAGTTTACTTACGATGGGCCAGACCCAATAGCGTCAGAGTTCACCACGTGGATGAAAATCACTGGGCCACGTGGCCATCGGCGACAGAAGCCAAAATATCCGAATGAAGCCTGTCGCTGGTGACAGACTCTAGACCTATTGCCTGTAATCATAATGCGACACGTGGCATTAGGCGATAGAACTCAAAGCTACATCCCTACGCCTATCGCTGGTGTCAGACTTAAGTCTGTTGCTTGCAATCATAAGGCGACAGACGGCGTATGACTCCGGTTCCCGCTGGAGTCAGGGCCCTGTCGCCATACCATATCCGTCTGCGACACGTGGCGCTATTTTCAGCTCCCGCTACACGATAGACCCCTCACGCCTCAACGTGCCCGCAACGTGAGTCTCTCGCTGGGTGCCTGCTACAGGCCTTGATTTCTCGAGGAACTTGTGTTATATCAGGACACAAACTCTCAGCAAGGAATGGACTTATCCTCAGATAATTAACCTAGAATATTGGCCTATAAATAGGTTCCCAGGTACAATTTTACTCTCTAATTTTTGACTACTGGCTTTTACGCTTCCCAATACTGAGTAACTTTTTGCTGACTTAAGCATCGGAGTGTCTACGCAGGGACCCACCCCTGCGTCTCTCTGACTTTTCTTGTTTTACAGAAGCTTCTTGGAGACACGTGGAGACTAAGTATGAAAATCAACGTCAGCATACTTTAATAATTGTTTTGTGCAACAACAATTGGCGTCGTCTGTGGGAAACGTATAAAAAGCCAATCGAAATTTTCTAAGATGGTGAGAATAAGATCGACAAACGTAAAGGCCGGAAGTGAGGAAAACTCTGTGAGCTCCCCTGAACAACAGATTCGCCAGACGAACCAGGTGAATAGGGAGGAAGAAACAATTACTGTGTCGGCGGCAGAATTCGAGGCTCTGAGGCGACAGAGCGAAGAGACTACCCAGGAGCTGCGAGCCATGGTGGATCTGTTCCAAGGAGTTCTCCAGACAAGCCTTCCGTGCAGAACTTGGTAGGAGGAACAAATAGAGGTGTCCCGCCGCAGGTGCTTGGATGACGGGAGGACACGACTGCGGTAGACCCCTATCGCCGATGAAAGGTTCCCCCTGTGGAAGAGCATGACATTCATCAAGGTGCGGCAGGACAGGGGAGTAGAAGGCCTGTCACAAGTAACCCGCGAGAGATTGAGGAAGCGGCAGGCCTAGGCCTTGCGACAGGGGTCACGCGACAGGTGCCTGAGCGGCAGGGCTTTAACCAGGCGACAGGGTCTACGCCCACCACCATAATTTGTCAAATTTGGCTGGTACTAACTTGGAACATGGTATCGGAGGTGCTGGAAAGAACGGTGTTGAAGATCAAAGCACTTGGGGAGCCGGGTCAGAGTTTGACCCAACTTGGTGTACGCAAATGGTACGAACAAATGCACCTCAAGCTAAGGGCAAGGAAGTAGTCAGAGACCTACCTGATTCGTCTCATGCCCGAAATCAACTCGCTCCCCCTGTGGACATGAAGAAGATGATAGAACAGGTACTGGAAGAGAAAAAGTTAGTGTCTGCAAAAGAGAGCCAGAGGAGAAGAGTACCGTTCTGCACGACCATCATGCAAAAACCTCTACCCCCAAAGTTCAAAATGCCGCAGATGACCGCATACATTTGAAAGATGGACCCCTACGACCATATGCAAAACTATGAGGCCCTAATGTTGTTACATGGATGGGAAGACGAGATAATGTGTAGGGCCTTTTCCTTAACTTTGTCCGGACATGCGATGAAATGGTTTAATAACCTGCCTGAAGGGTCCATTATCTCTTTTGACCAACTACGAAGTGAGTTTCTCAAGGCGTTTGCAGTGAATAGTCAGAGAAGGAAGGAACCGACCTATTTGCTTGCTATTAAGCAGGGAGCTAAGAAGTCATTGAAGGGTTATGTGGATTGGTTTAGAGATGCTACTTTGGAGGTGCGAGACCTGCAAGTCGGTATAGCCATGGCAGCCATGTTACAGGGGACAAGGTTTGAGAAATTGCAAGAATCCCTGTCGCTAGACCAGCCAACAACCATCTCAGACCTGCTTTCCCGTGCACATAAGTATGTAACCCAGGAGGAAGTAATGAGAATGGTGGCGATAGGAGAGTCCGAAGATGGAAGGAAACGAGGAAGAGAGGTCACTAAAGCATCTTTTAGCCAACCGAGAAAGTTTGAGAAAGCTCCCGCACTGAAATACAATTCCTATACTCCACTCACCGAATCTCGAGCTTCGGTATTAGCAGCTATTGAGGGGTCAAGTCTTATACAGACTCCAAAAAAGGCGTCAGGGCATCTAGGCCGAGATTTAAGGTCGTATTGCTATTATCACTCAGCACATGGGCACACAACCGAAAAATGTAGAGAGTTGTTGAGCCAGCTAGAAAAGCTAGCACGAGAGGGAAAAATAAACCGTTTTGTATGGAGAGGTGATAGAACTAATTATCCTGCGCAGAACAGAGGAAACAATTTCAGAGATAGAAGAGGTGAAAACAGAGGACCTGTTAGACGAAATGAAGGTGAAAGAAGAGATAATGATAGAAGGGTAGAAAGAAGGAATCGATAGGAAGATAATGAACCCACGGGGCCAGCTATTAACGTGATATCTGGAGGTGAGTCATTAGCTGGCACTTCTTCCTCGTCTCGAAAGACCTACGCCCGACAGGCTTATCAAATTAATTCGGTGATGGAGGAAAAGCATGATGAAGAGCCCATTACTTTTACGCCAGCTGACAGAGGTGATGTAATGACCCCTCATGATGACCCAATGGTGATTTCGGCAGTAATAGCAAAACACCCAGTGAGTCGCATCCTAGTTGATAATGGGAGTTCGATAAATTTGATTTATTGGAGCTGCTTTGAGAAAATGAACATCTCGAATGATAGACTAAAGCCAGTAACTACACCACTGTATGGCTTCTCAGGAGAAAAAGTGAAGGTGGAAGGCGCAGTTCAGCTACCTGTGACATTGGAGGAAAGCTCGAAGTGTGTCACTCGACAAATGTTATTTATGGTGGTGAAGTCAACGTCAGTGGCGTACAATATGATCCTCGGGTGGCCATTGTTAACTGACATGAGAGTGGTGGTGCATACCTACTATTTGTTAATGAAGTTTCAAACTCCTCGCGGTGTTGGACAAGTGAGGGGAGATCAAAGGAAAGCCAGGACATGTAATATCGCGTCCACCACATGTAAAGGGATTCAGAGGAAGGAAACCCTTACAATTGAAGAACCGCCTAAACCAAAACCTGATGAGGAAATGGAAACAATCCAATTGGATGACGAAGATAAAGGGAAAATAGTATACGTGGGAAGCCAGCTGCCTGAAGAAGTAAAAAGAGAGATAATCCGATGCTTAAAAGAGAATTGTGATGTGTTTGCATGGACTCCAGCCGATATGCCTGGAATAGATCCTGAAGTTATTTGCCACCGGTTGAATGTAATCTCAAGGGCAAAGCCGATAAAACAGAAGAAGAGGAATTTTGCTCCAGAGAGGCAACAGGTAATAAACGAAGAAATCTCGAAGTTGTTGCAAGCAGGATTCATCAGAGAAGTTAATTATCCGGAGTGGCTGGCTAATGTTGTGATGGTGAAGAAAGCCAACGGAAAATGGAGAATGTGTGTGGACTTCACATATCTGAATAAAGCTTGTCCTAAGGATTCGTATCCATTACCTAGAATTGACAAGTTGGTAGACGAAACTTGTGGGTATGAATTACTTAGTTTCTTGGATGCCTTCTCGGGATTCCACCAAATCATGATGCATCCGGATGATTAGGAGAAGACTTCTTTCATTACCGATGCTGGGACATATTGTTACCGAGTAATGCCGTTCGGTTTGAAAAACGCGGGTGCAACCTACCAGCGCATGCTAAATAAGGTGTTCTAAGACTTGTTGGGCAACACCATGGAAGTTTATGTTGATGATATGATCATCAAAAGCCGACAGGGAGAATCACATGCCGAAAAAATGACTAAGGTATTCAATGTGCTGCGACAATACGAGATGAAGTTGAATCCCAATAAATGCTCATTCGTGGTGAGTTCTGGAAAGTTTCTGGGATTCATGCTTACTAACTGAGGGATAGAGGCTAATCCCGAGAAAGTTCAAGCTATTTTGGACATGAGGCCACCTAATACTGTAAGAGAAGTTCAAAGGCTGACAGGAAGGATAGCAGCCTTGAGTCGTTTCTTGTCCAAATCAGCTGAAAAAAGTCTACCATTTTTCAAGGCGATAAAGGCAGGAAAGAACTTCAAGTGGACGGAAGAGTGCAACAACGCCTTTGAAAGGTTGAAAGACTACCTAAAAGAGTTGCCTCTATTATCTCGGCCACAGCTTGGAGACCACCTCCTTATGTACCTCGGTGTAGGAGAGAAAGCTGTAAGTGCAGTCCTACTAAGAAAAGAAAGGGACAGAGATTGCCCGATCTATTATGTAAGCAAAGTCCTGCTAGATGCCGAGGCAAGGTACCCTTTAGTTGAAAGAATAGCTTTATCCCTGGTAATGGCAACTCGGAAGTTGCGACCTTACTTCCAAGCTCACTCGGTGACTATCTTAACAGATCAGCCCCTGAGGCAAATATTGCAGAAACCAGAGCATTCCAGTCGTCTGATCAAATGGGCCATCGAATTAAGTGAATATGACATACACTTCCAGCCTCGCCAAGCAATAAAAGGGCAGGCGTTAGCAGATTTCATTGTAGAATGCACTGGCCGAGAAGTCCGTGTAGAAACAGAGTTAGTTTGGTGGAAATTATTTATGGATGGAGCTCGTAACATGGATGGCAATGGAGCCGGAATTGTGCTAACTTCGCCTAAAGGGAAAACCTATGAGTATTCCTTACGTTTCGACTTTCTAAGTTCGAACAATATAGCCGAGTACGAAGCCTTGATAGCTGGGATGAAACTTGCTAAGAAAATGGGAGTCAGCAACTTAATGGCCCATAGCAATTCACAATTAGTGGTAAACCAGTTTTCGGGTGAGTATGACGCACGAGAACCCGCTCTAGTCCCTTATCTGCAAAAAGTACAATTATTGGCACAGTCATTTAAGAACTTCCAATTGACTCAGCAAACCGGTCAGAGAATAACCATGCAGATGCCCTTTCAAAGTTGGCTTCTTCTAGAGGAGTCAAAGGGGGTATGGTCAAAGTGGAATCCCTCGCTAGGCCAAGTATTGAAAAAGAAGATGTCTGTGATGTCGAAATCGGAGGCGATTGGAGAAGCCTATTCAAAGACTACATACTGGGGGGCACACTCCAACTAACAGAGACGAAGCTCGAAGGCTGAAGTTAAAAAGTGCCAGCTTTACCGTGGTGAATGGGAAACTCTATAAACGGGGATTCACAATGCCCCTGTTGAAGTGTCTAGGGCCCCAACAGGCTGAATACACCTTAGCTGAAGTTCATGAGGGAATATGCGGTGAACATTTGGGGGCTCGAGCCTTGGCTTCGAAAATATTGCACACGGGGTTTTATTGGCCTACACTGAGGAAGGATCCCACAGACAAAGTGAGAAGATGTGAAAAGTGTCAGAAATTCGCTCCTATAACTACTGCGCCTGTTTCAACTCTTCAGAACACCCTCCAACCAACTCCATTTGCACAATGGGGACTAGATATCCTAGGGCCTTTTCCCTTAGGCTCAGGACAAAGAAAATATTTGCTTGTGGCCACAGACTACTTCACAAAATGGATAGAGGTCGAGCCTTTGGCTACAATTTCTGAGAAGAAGGTGGAAGCAATGGTGTGGAAAGACATAATTTGCCGATTTGGGATCCCCCGTGTGATAAATGCAGATCATGGGAAGCAGTTCGACTGTGATGCTTTCCGAAATTTTTGTAATGGCCTGAAGATCCTCCTAATAATATCTTCTGTGTCTTACCCACAGGCCAATGGGCAGGCAGAGGTGAGCAATCGAACTATACTGCACGGGTTGAAGACTAGACTGGACAAGGCAAAGGGAGCATGGGTAGATGAGCTCCCAAGTGTCCTATGGGCCTACAGAACGACAAGCAAAGTGTCAACAGGTGAAACATCGTTCAATTTGGTATATGGCACTGAACCACTCATCCATAGAAGTTTGAGCTGAGTCACCTAGACTAGTCCCTTACATTGAGGAACTTAATTCTCAGGGACTAAGGGAGAATCTAGACCTGCTAGATGAGCTGAGAGACAAAGCAAAAATGAGACTGGCTGCTTACCAACAGAGGGTAGCTACTTATTACAATGCACGGGTGAAGAACAGAGAAATGCAAGAAGGAGACCTGGTGTTGAGAAAGTCGGCAATCACAGACGCCTATAAGGAGGATGGAAAGCTCCGGGCTAATTGGGAAGGACCATACAGAATCAGAAAGATGGTCGGACCTAGAACATGTACTTTGGAAACCTTGCAAGGAAAGAAGATCTCAAAGACTTGGAATGCCAACCATCTGAAGCTGTACTGGCAGTAAACATTGTACTTTTTTCTGATTGTTATTATTTTTGTCTTTACTTTTCCATCTATTGCTCCGTTACTATTGTTTTACAATCATCTGATTTATGAATAAAGGCCAGCCCATCATTTTCTATATTCTCTAATGCAATGTGTGAGACAGATTATGTGTTACAGGAATGGAAATGAGGCAACAGCTGGCAAACTAAAGTCCCTAAGTGAAAAATGCGCGAGACGGGAAAACACACAAAAGTCCTTAAGCGAAAAATTCGCGAGACGGGCAAACAAAAAGTCCTAAGCGAAAAATGCGCGAGACGGGCAAACAAAAAAGTCCTTAAGCGAAAAATGCGCGAGACAGGCAAACAAAAAAGTCCCTAAGCGAAAAATGCGCGAGACGGGCAAACAAAAGTCCCTAAGCGAAAAATGCGCGAGACGGGCAAACAAAAAAGCCCCTAAGCGAAAAATGAGCGAGACGGGCAAACTAAAGTCCCTAAGCGAAAAATGCGCGAGACAGGCACATCTAAAGGTCCTTCAGCACGAAAACGTGCGAGACGAGCAAAGACCAGCCCTTAAACACGAAAAGTGCGTGATAAAGGCAAAGCCTAGATATCCAGGTATTATGAGGTACGTTGAAATTTTCAGACTAATATGTTGAAATGAGTTAGCAAATTATGGTTAACACGTTGACATTTTAGTCGTTATTCAATAAAGTCCTTAAGCGAAAAAAGCACAAGATAGGCACAATGCTCGAGAGAAGTTCATCTTTGCACAGGAATAAGAACGCTGTCTCAAAGTAGAACTTGGGGAGCAACATGGTATAACAGGTAAAAGTATACAAAGTATTATATTAAATTCATAGAATGAAACAATACTTTTCATTCAAAAATCTGTACAAGTACTGAATTTACATAAACAGAAAGAAAGAGCTACAGAATGAAACGGTACTTTTCATTCAAAAATTTGTACAAGCACTGAATTTACATAAATAGAAAGAAAAAGCTGCAAAAAGAAATGTACTTTTCATTGAATGTTTACAAACAGAGGAAAATACAAAAAATCCTAATCTACACTGAGTACTAAGTCATCTGGCTGAGAAGAAGCTGCCTCGACACCGGAGCCCTCAATAACCGGGGGATCAGAAACTTGAGGAACCGAAGCACAAGGATCCTGGGGAACCGAAGGAGTCATCCCGGATGAAGGATTATCACTTGAAGGCCCAACCACAGCTGCGGTGTCTGGCACAGGATCAACGGCTGTGGAATCAGAAATCTGGAACTCATCGCTGTCCAACCCTAGAAGTGCCTCGATAGACTCAGGCTGATCGCCCGCCTCGATAGTCTCAGGGACGTCACACATTGTTGAAGGTTCAACTCGATCACGTGCGCCAAAAGACTCAGGCTGACATTGTGGCTGTCGAGGAAGCCACGAGCCCTCAAGATTGTCCTATTCGTCTCCAGCACCCTCCTCCAAATAGGCATCCGGACCTTGCGAGTCTGGCTCGTACTCGGTCCAAGGAGGAGCTGCGTAGTACTTAGCCTCCTCAGTGAAGAGCAACTCAGAAAAAGTCTCGCTAGGCCGATGCTTCTCTAGCCACGAACGAGCCAAATAGAAACCGTACTTGATGAATCCCCCCCGCGAACATTGCTTTCTTATCATAGCAATGTTGGGACAAGCGGTACTCACGAACGGCCTCGGCCCGAACCTCTCTTTGACGGTCTAATACGTTATGCAGCTCCTCAATGGCTTCATCCCGTTGTCTCTCCATGGCTCCCCGGTCATTGACAGCCTTATTATAAGCTTCTTGGTACCCCTGAAGGGAAGCCACCCTTGCTTGCTCTTCTTGGAGCTTTCGCTCAAGATCAACATTCCTTCGCTCGAGATCAGCGTCTCCGTCCTTTTGGGATAGGGGCGAAGCTGGACAACCTCATTCATAAACTCCATTTTCTGCTCTCGAAGCTCACGAATGTCTTTATCGGCTTGTTCCCTAAGGGCCCTGTGTCGAGCATTAACAGCCGTAATTTGCTGAGCTGTCTGACAAGACAAAAAACAAACAAAGACTCAACAAACCTGACGAAAAAGCCTAAAAAGGAAAAAGCTAATTACCAAACAAGCACAAAGCTTACCTTCATTGCGAGGTAGTCAGAATTATCCTCCGCCTCAGTCAGATTGGTGAAAAGCCTCGCCTCATCGCGAGGGAGAATGGTGCTCCAAGCTAGACGAAATGCTATCCCGGCATCCTCAATGCTGTCGTTGTCATTCACCCCGGGATAGGTTTAGAAGTCTTCTCCACCTACAACGACCCCGCTATCAACTGGATAGCGCCTCAAAGTCGGATCGGCCACCTTAGGCAAAATTGGTCTTGTAGACATTGTGGCTTCAATAATTAGCCTCTTCCTGTATTTACGCCTAGGCTGGCGAGGAACAGATCTATCCTCAGCAATGCGAGATCCACCCTCTTGACGGGCTGAATCACTCCTCTAGGACTCTGAGCTCTCGCGGTCGTCCGAACCACGATCAAGGACAAGAGGCCTCTTTCGTTTATTTCTCCCGGCCTCTTGTGTAGGATGGCTAGATACACCGGCGGTAGGAGGAGGGGCAGTAAGAGCACGAGCTGGTACAGATGAGGGAGCACGAGCTGGTCCAGATAAGGGAGCACGAGTTGGTCCAGATGAGGAAGCCCCAGCTTGCGACTGAGAAGCAGGAGTCGCTCGAGCAGCATCACTGGCATCCCTCCTACGCAAAAACTCCTGGAAGTTCATACCTGCACAATATAAAAAGGAATTAGTTGACCAAGTAAAACGCCACACCCACGTATACAAGAAGTAAAAAGGAAATTAGAAACCTAAAAAACCACCATTATCCTCTAAACTATTTAAGGATGAATCCAAGGGGAAATCGACGAAGGGACTCCCAAAGGCATCGACCCGAGCCCACTCAGGATTCTCCCCTGACTGATCACTAGTACCCACAGCCTCAGGGGTCTCATCCTCCGAGTTCGAAGAGGATTCATCTACAAGATGACCTACAGGGGCGGAAGCTTTGGCTACAACTACCGGAGATGGCTGACTAGGACCAGCATAAAAAACACGCGGAGTCACAGGCAAGTTAGATGGGGCAGCGGAAGTCCCAACAACGGTCCTGCTTACCCCCCAGCCTGCAGCGACGATATTCTCCGGGGTTAAAAGGGAGAATAAGTTACGCTCCTCGGTAGAACAGATCCGCCGAATAGGCTCACCAAATTGGTCTCTCAAAGTTTCTGCTTTGAATCTTTCTGAGCGCTGTGAGTGGTCGGAGGTATCACGATTCCATCTAGAGCGAATCCGCAGGTCACTTGGAATCTCAACAACGACCCACTCGCTCTCAAAGTTGCGCAATTTATTGGGAAGATCCGAGAAGATCTTATTGTTGGGAAACTCATCGACCTTTAACCGTTGAAGGGAGAATGTTATTAACCCTTTTAACCCACGAATTCTGAAAAAGGCGCTAAAGAGAGGAACTGTGGGAACAATACCCAAATTATGACACACTATGGAAAATGCCACCAGTTGGGCCCACGCATGAGGGTGGAGTTGACACGGGACGATATCCTTATACCTAAGAAACGCTTCACCAAACTCCGGGAGAAGGAAGTGAAAACCAAAAGATAAAGAAGCCTTATGAACCGCTACACCATTTCTAACCAAGTCGGGTGTAACCTCCCCTTGAACTGGAAGTCTATAGCTATAACCCAAAGGAAGAGGGAAACGAGTCATGATATCCTCTAAATCAGCATTTGTCAAAGAACACACGAGACCACCCGTTCTAAGTGTCTTACCCGGGCGTAGCAAAGACATGGCAAAAAAGAAAAAAACTAGCCGGCGATAGACCTGTTGGCGACAGACCCGATAGGCGACAGACTTGTTAGGCGACAGACCTGTTGGGCGACAGACCCGATAGGCGACAGACCTGTTGGCAACAGACCTACTAAATAAGACACTCGCGGGAAGCCTAAAAACTATACGCGGAAGACTAAACACCTGCGAGAGACTTAAATCTACTGCGAGAGGTGGTAAATAAGGCGACAGATGTATACTTACTGTCACTAAGGTAGGCGAGAGACTCTTTGGCGAGAGAGCTGAAAATGGGCGACAGACGGCTGTTCAGAGATTTTTCGTGCGCTCTTTCGTCGGGTCCCAGCGGTTTATATAGCTGCGACAGGGAATGCCAAACGTTGCGCCTGATCGTGTCTCTCGCAAGATAGAGCTTTTTCCACCTGCAAAAAATACAAAAAATACAAGAAGAAATTACGAAAAAAAAAATAAAGAGCACTATTCACGGTAGGCTAAGGCCCAAAAACATATATTTATACTCTCTTGGTTGGAGAAATCCAACAAGAGAGTGGAGAGCAATTGATATGACAAAGTCTACTTACGATGGGCCAGGCCCAATAGTGTCAGAGTTCACCACGTGGATGAAAATCACTGGGCCACGTGGCCATCGGCGACAGAAGCCAAAATATCCGAATGAAGCCTGTCGCTGGTGACAGACTCTAGACCTATCGCCTGTAATCATAATGCGACACGTAGCATTAGGCGATAGAACTCAAAGCTACATCCCTACGCCTATCGCTGGCTATAGACTTAAGTCTGTCGCCTGCAATCATAAGGCGACAGACGGCGTATGACTCCGGTTCCCGCTGGAGTCAGGGCCCTGTCGCCACACCATATCCGTCTGCGACATGTGGCACTATTTTCAGCTCCCGCTACGCGACAGACCCCTCACGCCTCAACGTGCCCGCAACGTGGGTCTCTCGTTGGGTGCCTGCGACAGGCCTTGATTTCTCGAGGAACTTGTGTTATATAAGGACACAAACTCTTAGCAATGAATGGACTTATCCTCAGATAATTAACCTAGAATATTAGCCTATAAATAGGCCCCTAGGTACAATTTTACTTTCTAATTTTTTACTACTGGCTTTTACGCTTCCCAATATTGAGTAAATTTTTGCTGACTTAAGCATCGGAGTGTCTACGCAGGGAACCACCCCTGCGTCTCTCTGACTTTTCTTGTTTTACAGAAGCTTCTTGGAGACACGTGGAGACTAAGTACGAAAATCGACGTCAGCATACTTTAATAATTGTTTTGTGCAACAACAGAACCTAATCCCTCTTAAAGAAGGAAAACCATTATTGTTGAAAGTGTTTTACTATTTATTACTTCTACCCTTAATAAGATTAGTCTTACACTATAAAACAAATGAGAATACATGTGATTACATAAAAAAAAAGCCCAATTGCATCTTATCTTATATCTTATCAAATATAAGTAACACCTATTAAAATTTGATACAGAAAATATTTAAATATATTTGATATGAAAATTATATTCAAATGTATTTAGTTAAAAGTTTTGACTTTTATATATTTATATAAGATAAAATTTGACATGACAAAAAATACATATAAATAAAAAGTTTATTGATAACCCGTTGATACTTTAAATTAAAACAAAAAAAAGGAAAAAGTAAAAATGCACATTTAAACCTAAAAGTACTTCCCTATTGATGGACAAAGAAACTAACTAGATTAATAAATAAATTTTATCATAATTGAAAATAAAATTAATATATTTTATCATATGAATTTGATAGTAGAAAATTTTAATTAGACTCAATAAACAATTATTTTATTCATTTTCTTTTTTCTCAAAATATTGTTGATTATATAATTGAAATTTTGGAAATCTAGATATAAATTTGAAAAAAAATATTAATTGGTGTTTATATACATATATTAAAATGAAAAAAAAAATACTAATTCGTATGTCACAAGCAAATATATATAAATAAACATATATTACCTGCCTAATTTTTTTTTATTAATAGTATGTAAAGAAAAAAAGTACAATACTACTTCCTTAATTAGAAAAGAAAACACATAAATAAGGTAGAACAATTTTGGCGATGTAAGTCACTATTTGATTCAATGAATCAGCTAAAAAATCTCTCTCTATTTTAATAGATTTAATTTCATCTTGAACAAAAGTTAGGATTTGAATTCAAAATTTTTAGGCTATCATCCATCATTATCACTTAGCAGGCCCATGAATGGATATCGTTCAATCAGTGGGGTAAAAAATGCTCCTGACGCCCAGTCATACTCATGGCTACTTGCGCACTCCAATCATTGGAATAAGATGTGATTTGAGCAAGACGTGTAACATAAATAAAAGAGCTAGAGGTTTTTTTTACTTATAAATTGTAATTTAGTTGATAATTAATAATTTTGAGTTTGTGAGAAGAATTTTCAAGTTCGATTTTTATTAAACATATTTTTAGAGAGGGATGAGGAGCTTTAATTATGACTAAGCCCTCAATCAATATTAATATCAAATAGTTAAACAAATAAATATATATGTGATTTACACAGAAAAAGAGATTTTTATTTTATTAAAGGATAATTATTACATACACTGACAGTTGAGTTTTTTTACTCCACAAGTAATATTAAGATCGTAACACATGTCTTATTTTATTTATTTTAATATTTTTATAAGATACATGTCATGATTTTAACGTTGCTTGTAGAGTAATAAATTTCATTATCAGTGTATGTAATAATTATCTTTTATTAAAAGCTAGAGTTTTGGGATAAAAAACTTTCTCTAAAAGCTAAGTTTCGGGATAAAAGAATTTCTCTCATATCATTTTTTTCTACAAAGCTCTCTTATTATTATTTTTTCTTTCACAAGTATTGGCTTAAGCATTCAAAGGCATTTTGAAATTTTGAATGCGCATATCTACGCGTCACTGATCACTCACCAAAGAATTAAAAAAATATTTATTACCTACCAAAAGGTTATCATCATAAATTTCAACATAAGGATACCTACTTTATCAAATAACTTAATTTTCTTATATATATTATAATAATCTTCTATTTCATTAAAACATAACTTTTTTAATCCAAAAATCCCTAAATACTCTTTTCATCTCAGAATTTGTGCTTAAAACCTTCAAGTAAAAATAATACCATTTGATTAAGTTGATCTCAAGTGGGATAAGGTATGTATATTCAAATAGTCTTTTTTTTATTTAAAAAAGAAAGAGTTTGTATATGATGCTCTGACAGTGTATAGTTTTTATACACTGTCAATGCATCAGAGATTGACACCTCATCAATAGGCCCTTATGGGCAAATTAAAAAAATTTATTTATATTTGCATATAAGAGCCTATTGATGAGGTGTCAACCTCTTATGCATTGACAGTGTATAGAAACTATACACTGTCAGTGCATCATATATAAATCCAAAAGGAAAACTACAATCATTGGAAATTATTAAAAATTTTGGAGATTTTTTTTAGTAACAGAAGGTATGGATTGCTAACTCAAAAGGTTAACTCCGTGATGTAAGGTCTCATTGAGTTTTTGAGTGATCTTGATCCATAACAAGAGATTCTGTGTTCAAAATCTCACAAATTCAAATTCTCTTGGGTGAACACTAGTCACGCAGCATGAACGAATATTAATTTCTTACCTAATATGATATGAAAATATATCATAATTTACACAAAAAAAAAATCTAAGTATAGAATTGCTTTGAATTTTGCCCACCTATTAAGAAACCCAAAAAAAGGGGACTTTAGATATAACATTCGAAAGGAAATTGAGGGGACGTGTTTTGTTCATATTTATGCATTATTTCGATACACTATCAATAAATTTTTTAAATATAATGAGATTAAAATAGTAATATATATTTTATTTTATTTATTTTTAATAGTTTTAGTATTCTTAAAGGTGTCACCATCTAAATTCCATTTGTAAATTTTAAAAATTCAACTGATAATATTTTTAATAATAATCCTATGAATATAAAAGCTTAAATATAAAAAAAAATCCTTTAACTTAAATTAACTTATTATTTAAAACTTATATAGTTTTGTTATAATTAATTAAGTTCTTGAACATTTATTTTTATCCAAAACTTGAATCCTCGATTAAAAGAAAATTATTCACATGGATCACGATATTGTGATAATAGATAATAATTTTTTGTTCAATTAAAAATTCAATTGAATAAGTTTAAGGACTCATTTGATTTCAAATAAAGCAATAGGGATTTAGATGAAAATTTAATTTTAATTTTAATTTAGTTTTTTTATATTTTAATAAAAATATGTGGCATAGATTAACAGAATGTCAAGTATGTGGCATAGTTTGATTCAAAAAAAAAAGATGTGGCACAGTTCTCAGTCACAGAGTGACGAATACCGTTGAGTGGCTCCTAGCTTGCTTGTTGTTTGCTTTAATAACAAAATCTTTTACCAATTCAATTAAGTAGATTGTTATTTAATGATTAATCAATACAGTTTAATGATTAATCAAAGATTTGGCCTAACCCTAATTAAATTTAGTTTAATATTATTGTTGCGGTTGGAAAAAGTGTATTTAAAAATTTTATGAAAAAAAAATATGTACCAAAAAATGATAAAAAATATACAATTTAAAATTTTTAAGCGTTCGGTATTGCTGTGAAAAAGTATTGTGATGAATTGAAATATATTAGAATGAATACATAAAACAATAAAAGTTTAGAGATATAAAATTAATAAAATCATTTTACCAAAAAAATTGCAATTGAACTCGAAAAGCAGTTTTTTTTTGGTTTATAAATTAAACTTTTAAATAAATTTTGTTATATTAAAATTAGGTGAAAAAATAATTTTTGAACAAAAAAAATGCTGCCTTTATTGTGGTGGCTTATAAGTTATATCTATAGTTATAGATTTAACGTGATCTCCCAATTTTTCCTATTCATTTTGAGTCTCCAAATTTGTTGCAAGTGTTACATCATTATTGGCCGTAAACTAAGCAAAATAAAACAATCCTACTTGATTTTCACTCCGCCTTTCCTTTTTCTTTCCAAGACCTTCGTCTTTTATTTCTATGTTTTTTAATTTTTAATTAATTTCTTCATAGAAACCATTCATCTTAATTTTCTTATTTTACAACAGGTCACATGTTTATTGATGCAATTTTTTTAAAGCCTTTAATCTTTTTAACTCTTTTTAATCTAAGCATGACAATAATTTATTTGTATTATTAATTTATTTTACATTTAGATGTATTATATTTGCAATTCTCTTAACTGTAAAAGTAATTTCAAAAGTTTGTTTCGCTATCACGTAGTGAATTTTTTACTCGACACTTGATTTTTTTAAATATTTTTATTAATATTTATTAATCATGATAATAAATTTTAAAAATATCAAAACAACCTTAAAAGAGATGGTTTAGCTTACGAATACTAAATACTTAATAATTAAGTAATAGAACTTGCAAATTCATGTGAATTACATATTTTTCAAAAAATCCTTATAAATTACACTTGCAAATAAGTTTATATAATTTGCAAATGATTAAATTTTCTATATTTAATTTGCAAATGATTAAATAAAATGTAAATATTCTTAATATTATATATTAAAAATAAAAATTTTAAAATATTTAAGTAAAAATTATTTAATATTAATTAAATTATAAAGTAAATATACAAACATAGATATTCTTATGTTTAAATATACATATTATGATATATTATTTGTTGGGATAAATTCTATCTAAGTCATTGAGGTTTGAACCTAATTCAACTTTAGTCAATTAGTATAAAAATGGACACTTCATCTCAAATTTTTTTATTTCACAAGATAAGCAAGTCTTTCCATTAATCAATTGTTAAATAAACTATTAAAATATAAAACTTGAGACCATTTTGTTTCTAAATCATTTGGAATATTTTAAATACTCAAAATCAAATAAAAATAAAGAAGAATATGCTGTTGAGGTATTGGACTTTTATTTTTTTACTTCTATATTTATTTTTTGTTTATTATTTATTATATAAATAATTGTTTGAAGAATACAATGTTAATACTTATCTATCATATGAAATTTATGAAAAATATTATTTTTTGTTTATCGAGTTTCGTATTAAGTAAGTAACACATTATAATTGTGTTTTCTTTTTTTTACTTATTTTGTTACCCAGAGTAGAAAACTTAAAATGACGTAAACTCAAAAATTTATTTGAATTCATCTAAATTATTTTAATAAAATATTTATTAAAATGACATGCACAACAAATGTGTGGGTCCAAATTCTTGTCACTACAAGAAAATTGATTTTCAGTGACGGAAATTCAGCTACGGAATTTTTTCGTCGCTGATAAGTAGTATTAGCGACGGATTAGCGACGGAATTAGCAACGGATTAGCGACAGAAATTCGTCGGTAATTAGCGACGGAATATTTTCCGTCGCTAATTCCGTCGCTAATTATGGCGGGAGATACTGTTCAATTGCGCCAAATTATTAGTGACGGAATTGTCTGTCGCTAAACCCAAAACATGGATAGAAATTAGTGACGGAATTTTTCCATCGCTAATTCCGTAGCTAAAGGTCATTAGCTACGGAATTAGCGACGGAAAAATTCCGTCGCTAATTTCCCTTTATAATTTTGGAGAAAATAAGTGTATAGAAGTTAGCAACGGAATTTTTCCGTCGCTAATTTCGTAACTAAAGGTTATTAGCTACGGAATTAGCGACGGAATTTTTTCGTCGCTAATTTTCCTGAGAAAATAAGTGTATAGAAATTAGCGACGGAATTTTTCCGTCGCTAATTCCGTAGCTAATAACCTTTAGCTACGGAATTAGCGACGGAATAATTTCCCTTCATAATGCCTGAGAAAATAAGTGTATAGCAATTAGCGACGGAATTTTTTCGTCGCTAATTCCGTAGCTAATGACCTTTAGCTATGGAATTAGCGACGGAAAAATTCCGTCGCTAATTTCCCTTCAACATTTCGGTGAAATAAGTGTATAGAACTTAGCAACGAAATTTTTCCGTCGCTAATTCCGTAGCTAAAGGTCATTAGCTACGGAATTAGCGACGGAAAAATTCCGTCGCTAATTTCCGTTCAACATTTCGGTGAAATAAGTGTATAGAACTTAGCGACGGAATTTTTCCGTCGCTAATTCCGTAGCTAAAGGTCATTAGCTACGGAAAAATTCCGTCGCTAATTTTCCTTCATAATTTCGAAGAAATATGTGTAGAGAACTTACCGACGGAATTTTTCTGTCGCTAATTCCGTAGCTAAAGGTCATTAGCTACGGAATTAGCGATGGAAAAAATCCGTCGCTGATGCTTAATGAATGAAATTTATTTATTTATTTTTATTTTTTTCGAATTAAGCCATTACCGACAGATTTTTTCCGTAGCTAATTCCGTCGCTGTTGCTTTTTAGCGACGGAATAAATCCGTCGCTGATGCCTTAAATTCGAAAAAAATAAAAAATAAATAAATTTCTTCATTAAGCATCAGCGACGGATTTTTTCCGTCGCTAATTCCGTTGCTGTTTCTTTTTAGCGACGGAATTAGTGACGGAAAAAATCCGTCGCTGATGCCTTAAATAAAAAAAATAAAAAAAATAAATTTCTTTCATTAAGCATCAGCGACGGATTTTTTCCGTCGCTAATTCCATCGCTAAAAAGCAACAGCGACGGAATTAGCTACGAAAAAAATCCATCGCTGATGCCTTAAATTTGAAAAAAATAAAATTTTTTTTTGAATTTTTCTCGCCTAAGCTGTAGCGGGAAATATTTTGATATAGCATTAGCGACGGAATTTCCGTCGCTAATCCGTCGGTAATTCCGTCGGTAATTCCTCTGTATGCGCGCCAGAGACTCTATATATTCTCATATTCTCTGTTTTCTCTCCTCTTCACTCTTCTCTATCTTCTTTTTTGTCCATCTTCTCGTTTTTTTCTTAGTTTTTCTTCTTTATCCCTCTTTCCTTTTATTTTTTTCCTTTTTTTTTGTAAATTTACTCTATTTTTCTGTTATATTTATGTTGTCAATTTTTTTTATATGATAAACTTTAATACTTATATTTTTTTTTGTTTTTTACTTACAGATGATGATGATGATACTGTGAGGTGCTGGTGGTAGTGGTGATAATGATGTTGAAGATAATGTATTTTTGTTTTTTTTAGTTAATTTATTTTAAGATAATGTTTATGGATTTAAGTATAAATATTAGGTTTATTTTAAATGTTTCTCTCTCTCTCTCTCTCTCTCTATATATATATATAAATATAAATATAAATAATTAATTTAAGAACCTTTTTTTTGACAAAATTCATAGAAATTAGCCACAAAATCTGTTAAATAAGTGAAAAAATTCATCAAATTAGCGACGGAATTCATAACATTAGCGACGGAATTTCCGTCACTGATGCTCTTTAGTGACAGAATATTTATTGAATTAACAAAAATAACAAACTATTAGCGACGGAATTAGCGACGGAAATTCCGTCGCTGATGCCTTTTAGCGACGGATATTTTCATAAAATAAAATAATAATAAAACTATCAGCGACGGAATTTTTCGTTGCTGATGCCTTTTAGCGACGGATTTTCATGTAAATTAAAAGACGAAATTATGTTTTTAGCGACGGAATTTTCCGTCACTAATGACATAAAATCCGTCGCTGATGTAAAAAAATTCCGTTGCTAATTAGCGACGGAATTACCGATGGAAATGAAGTTTTAGCGACGGAGTGAGCATCAGCGACATCGATTTTTCCAACAGAAAAATTTCCGTCGGTAATCCGTCGCTGAAGACCATCAACGACGGAATTTAACTATCAGCGACGGAATTTTCCGTCGTTAATGCCGTCGCTGAAGGTTCATTTTTTTGTAGTGTGTATAATAATTAATTAAGCCTTAAAATCTCTGGTGTCGAATTGCCTAAAAGCATATGTGAAGTAAATGTTAAAGTGGATAAACATTAAAAGAACTAGAATTAGTTATAATAATATTTTTTATCAACTTCTTAATCGCATGGTTAAGAATAAGTTATGGGCTTATAATTGTAAACCTTAATTTCGAATCCAAATATCTCTATTCTATCATTAAAATTTACAATCATAACCAATATTTACATTTATTGAACCAATAAATATGAATATCACTTTAGTCAAATTAACTAAACTAGTAAATAAGTTTTTTTTTTGGTACAAATGAGGCAAAAGCTTTAACTAACAAAGTCTTGTGTGATCACATGAAATGCTCAAAACAACGTCTATTTTCCCAGTTTGTTCAGACAGCAGGTCAGTGCTCCAAGGACAAAATGGATGGGAACTCTTTCCAAGATTCAGAAGCAGAAAACTCCCAAAAGCAAACAAACAGTTCATTTTCGTTCAACCCTGGTCGAAATTCAACAAAACTAGATAAAGAAGAACCAACAAAGACATTTTATTTTTCGAGTAACAAGAGGCTTGAAGGAAAAACAAAAAAACAGATAAACAGCAAGGACCCATTGATAACACTAGAAGAAAACGAAATGGAAAGCATTCAGGATCTTTACTAAGAGCTAAACTCGATGTTCCTTGTCTTGGGGGAAAAAGCAATAGGCATGAAGGAAGCTATGGCAATGATGATACAAGATGAGACACAAGAGGAAATATGGAGCTTTCAAGAGATAAGCTAAGCTTGGAACAACCTCATAATAACGATCAACCTCCAAGACCCACTCCCGTTTCTTCACCTAGTAAAAGCTAGGCCCAAAAGTTCAAACCAAGACCGACGGAGAACTTGCCAGATCTAATGCAAATTCCACTTCTTCACGTTTTCCTCGACACAGTTCAAAGGTTGGAACTTGATAGGAACGAGAAGAAGGCAATATTATTCACGACTCCCCCAATAGAGAACTCGGTAACATGGATTCTCAAGACTGCATGGTCACCCAAGAGGGAAGTGGAGAAACATACACTGATTTGTCTCCCATAACATCACCATGCACCGAGCATCTTATGCAAGACGCAAATGGGAGAGGTCAAAGTCATCCAGGGATTGGCAGAATGGCTACTTAACCAAACAACAACACTTGAATTTTCTCCAATGAGAAGCTTATTATGGAATGCAAGGGGAGTAGGGAGCCTTGAATTCAAGCGAACTTTCATAGAGTTGATCAAAATTAATAATCCTAGCTTTGTCATTGTCACGGAAACCAGGGTCTTGGGTGAAAGAGCTAAAAAAATTTGCGACTCACTCGGCTTTGACAAGACTCATCGAATTGATGTTGAAGGATTTTATCGAGGAATATGGCTATTATGGAACTCTGCTGAGGTATCAATTGACATTCTCCAAATTTCTTTGCAAGCTATTCATGCTAAAGTTCAAGTACAATCAAATACTATTCCTTACAATTCTATCACTACAAAAAAGAGACTTTCAGCGACGGAATTTTTCGTCGCTGAAGCCTTTTAGCGGCGGAAAAGTTTCGTTAGAAAAATCAATGTCACCGATGCTCATTCCGTCGCTGAAAGTACACTCCGTCTCTAATTCTGTCGCTAATTAGCGACAGAATTTGTTCTTATTAGCGATGGATTTTTTGTTATCAGCGACGAAAATTTTATGTCGCTAAAATGAAAATCTGTCATTAGTAATCCGTAGGTAAAATTATCAGCGACAGAATTTTCAGTCGCTAATTCCGTCAGTAATTTTATTTTTAAATTTTATTAAAATATTCCGTCGCTAAAAACTTTTATCGATGGAATATTCTGTCGCTAATAATAAATTTTTCTGTCGCTAAATGTTATCAGCGACAGAATATTCCATTGCTAATAATAGAAATTTTCGGTCGCTAATTTTATTAGCAACAGAAAATTCCGTCGCTAATTCTATTATTTCCGTCACTAATTTCTTTGAATTCCGTCACTAATAATATATTTTTTCATCATCATCTATTATTTGTACATTTCACTACCAAAATGTTAAATTCCAAAATTTTTTCCAAAGTTTTCCGAAATATATTTAAATTTAAGCTTAAAATCCTAAATTCATGACTATAGCAACATTTAAAAGACCTTAATAAATAAACATAAAATATTGATAAAATTCATACATAATCATAAAACATGATTAAAATTCATAAAATTTATAACATCTCTCAACAACCATGAAATTCTTAAAACATAAAAAGAACAAAGTACTTAAATTTCTTACATTAAAACATAAATTTATGAAGAAGGCCCATCTCCGAGGTTCAGTGTGTGTCTATCATCGGGATTTGAAGGGCCTCCTTTGCTACTCTTCCATGCATTAGTCATCTCAGCCATCCATTGGTGCATTTGCGGTAAATATTTGAGAACTTCATCAAGTTTCTCTTCTATAATATCGATTCGCTCATCCTAACTTACTGTTGATTGAGAAACCGAGAATATTAGACTTGCCGAGGAGGCGGATGACTCAAGTATATCTCTATTTTGTGAACTGCTTCCAAGGCCGTACACATGTGTGCGGGTTGTTTCCATTCCTCCAATACAGTCACGCCAAGCAATAGGATCAAAGTGTGGTTGACTGCTAATATCTGTACCATACTTCTCAACCAATGAAGCATTATATTTTTCCTACAATAAAAATATTTATTATTATAAATATATATATACATACTTAAAAAGTAATTAAATAATAATTGACATACATAAAAAGAAATAATTTTAAATATATGTACATTGACAACTTTCGACTTATTGTCCACATATTCACCGTGGCTAGCACTTTTTTTTGTGAGTTCGATAAAAAACCTCCTTATATGTAGGTGTTCGATTATATTGATTCCTCTTCACAAGTAAAAAAAAATTGAAGTTAGCTGTAAACAAGATATATTTTAACTAGAATATCATACATATGATTTAAAAAGTTACATACCAGTCTATGTGCAAACACAGGAAAAGAAATCGATCCACCTGTATGCTTGGTAACAGTTCCTTCTTTTATGGTCAATCGATTTTGCTTTCCTTTCTGTGACTTCGCCTCTCATTCCGATTTGCCCCATAAGTCATCAATCAAGGAGTCCTATATCTCAACTTTGATCCAGCTGGACATATACCCTTTACAGTCTGCAATTCGATCCGTGCCAAAATGTTGCATTGCTTTTTTTCTTTCAGCTTGCAACAAGTCACAGAATCGTGTTTTGCAAATGTTCTCCCAAATATTTTTCACAATAATTGTCTCTTCAAGAGGCCACGTAAAAATTTCCTAAATCAATTGAAATCATTAGTAAAAAATCATGTTAAATAAAATAATAAAATAAAGCAATGTATTAATTATTTGCGATTGACATACCGAAAATCTTTCCCATATTTGGGTTTTCACAACAATTGGAACACGTTTTCATGTTGGCCAAGGATCAGTAAAATACTCTTTAATTAATGTTGTAATTGTTCGAACAGCTTTAGGCTCCAAAAAAGCGTTGCGACATAAATAAATTCAATATATAATATTAATTAATTAACTTCATATAGCAAAATAGTATTATTATTTTTATTACCTGTTATTCAGACAAGTAAGTCGTGCCCTTTGATCCGGATTACTTGGAGTAGAATATCCTTGATTGGGCCCTCTTGTTCGTTTTCTACCTCCACTGTCACTACCATCGGAACTCACACCACTGCCTGTGTTTGTCCAAGTACGGTCGATGTTAAGCTGCTCGATCGGTATTCCGTCAGGGGATATAACCTCGGCAGATGATGAGGCTTGGCCAGATAGACCCTGTGCGGATGGGCCTTGGGCAATTGGACTATCTTTCTGGTCAATCAATTGGTTAGTGGGTGGGTCCACCTCATCAGTATCCACTTCTGTTGATGGAAATAATTATGCTTCAAGGTTAATTGGTGGGGTCTGAGATCATGGAGTAAGCATGAAAAAGGACTTCCAACCCTTGTAGAAGATCCACCGGGTCGAGCCTTCTTACCAGATGATTTTTTTGATGGTTTCATTATACTTGCAATACATGAAAAAAAATAATATATGTATTAGAATACAAATGAACTTAACATTTTTACATAAATTAACATTTTACAAAACATCTTACAAAATATCGTAAAATAAAAGCAAACAAAAAAGTAATTAAGTTATTAAATTCAAATAAACATTTTCTTAAAAAAAATAAGAGCAATTAGCTAAGAAAAACCTCCTCCTCCTCATCATCATCATCATTGTCGTCGTCGTTGTTGGTGTCGTCGTCGTCGTCATCATCGTTGTCATTATCATCATCATCATCTTCTTCTTCTTCTTCTTCTTCAATATTTACCTCTTCATAATCTTCACGAACGAGAATAGTGGGATTGTCAAGTTCTTCTGAATATTTGATATTTATAGGATGTGGATTTTCAATTTCTTGATAAACCCCATCATTTAAATCCACTATGTCCACATCACGATTCTGAATATTAAATCTAGCTCTTGCTTTTGTCTTGAAAACAACCCACCAATCACGACGATCTTTTTTGCTAGATGGATAAGGAGTAAAATATACTTGTTGACTTTGTTGAGCTAATATAAAAGGTTCATTGCTAGCAAGTACAGACCTATGTTTGATTTCAACAAGAACATGTCTAGGATGAACACAATAACCTCTCTCAATGTCAAACCAATGACACTTAAAGAGTATAACTTTATTTCCAATCCCAAAATATTCCAACTCCACTATATCTATCAATATACCATAAAAGTCACTGTCAAAATCATTGTGACAATCACCTTTCACACAAACACTGCTATTCATTGTTTTTCGAGTTTTTCCATATTTTAATGTATGAAACTTAAATCCATTTACAAAATACCTTTGATAACAACTTGCCAAATGTGCTGGACCATGAGAGAGGTCAATGATACGTTTATCTATTGCATTTCCTTGTTCACGAACCTACATAATAGTGATTCTTGTGATGAGTGAAATGCATTATCATCTATTAAAATAAAACGAACTATATTTAAATTACTTACATATTGTCTAAACCATTTCGTAAAATGAGCTTGACGTGTTTTCTCCAATTGATCATCGTTCATGTCTGGTTCATTTCTTTTGACCATTTCATCAAATATCCTATAAAATCAATATATAGCAAGTATATATGAAAATGCTTAGGATTAAAAAGCCTTCGTTGTATTTAGAGTATGATATATACATGCTATATACTTACTCAATGTACGAGAGAACTTTTTCACAGTTCATTAGCACATATATCACCGCTGTATCAAACTCATCTTCTTCCAGAGATCGACGATTGTTCTTTGCCCGCCCAAGTGGTCGTCCAGGATATTTGAAAATTGACAAACATCCTATGGGATCTACGTCTCCTCCATCATCATTCCGTGGTGGACGAATTAGCCTTGTTTGGATATTGGGATCAAAGTATAATGAACAAAATGTTGCAATTTCCTCCCTCATATATGCCTCACATATAGATCCCTCCACATGTGCATGATTTTTCACCTTCTTTTTTAGGCGATGCAAAAACCTATTAAGGTATACAATTCACATTTAATGGCATACAATAAGCACTCTATTTCTCATAACACATTGAAAAATGCTCATATCAAACAAATTATTACCTTTCAAATGGATACATCCATCGGTATTGAACGGGTCTGCCAACCTTGGCCTCGTAAGGTAAGTGAATGGGGAGATGTTCCATGCAGTCAAAAAAACTTGGTGAAAAAATTTTCTCTAATTTGCAAATTGTTTCTACAATGTTGCTTTGCAACTGTTCCATGTAATTCACATGTAATTCAGTTGAACATATATCTAAAAAAAAATGAGATAGCTCAGTAATAGCATCCCATTTTGAATTAGGTATGAAATCACGAAAGGCAATCGAAATTAGTCTTTGCATAAAAACATGACAATCATGACTTTTCATTCCATAAAACTTGCCTTCCTCAATATTTACGCACCGAGATATGTTTGATGCAAACCCATCAGGAAGCCTTAGCTTTTTCACCCATTTACACACTCTTCTCTGATCATCTTTGCTTAAGGTAAACGATGCTTTAAGTGCGAAAGTTTTTCCATTACTTGTCACCAATTCCAATTCCTTTCGTTTACAAATCAGCGCCAAATCTAACCTTGCATTTGTGTTATCCTTTGTTTTGCTTTTAACATCCATTAATGTATTGAATAAATTGTCAAACATATTTTTTTCAATATGCATGACATCTAAGTTGTGACGAATAAGGTTGGTATGCCAATAAGACAACTCCCAAAAAATGCTTGTCTTCACCCAATTATGAGTTACCCTAAAATCTTTAGGTTTTTGTTGAGGACATTTTGTTCCAAATGTTAAATCTTTCAAACTATCTATCTGAGACAACACTTCTTCACCTGACAATCTCATAACCGAAGGATCATAATCAACCATTTTACTAAATTTATCCCTTTGCTTCCTAAAAGAATAATTAAGAGGCAAAAATTGACGATGACAATAAAAAAAACAAGGCTTTCGTCCATGGTGCAATCTAAAAGCTTTCGTATGTTCCATACAATAAGGACAAGATAATTTTCCATGTGTACTCCACCCAAACAACATTCCATATGCAGGAAAGTCATTAATTGTCCACATTAATGCAGCCCTTAACAAAAAAAGTTGATTTCTATAAGCATCATAAGTTTGAACACCCTCATCCCATAAGATTTTCAACTCATCTATCAAAGGCCTTAAAAAAACTTCTATGTTTTGTGATGGATTGCTCCTTCCCGGAATTATCATATTCAATAACAAATATGGTTGTTTCATACACATCCAGGGAGGTAAATTGTAAACAGCAAGCATAACTGGCTAACAAGAATATGACCTCGTAGCTGGCCCAAACAGATAAAATCCATCTGCACATAAACCAATTCTAACATTACGAGGTTCCATAGCAAATGATGGATGAGTACAATTGAAATGTTGCCAAGCTTCACCATCAACTGGATGTCTAAGCACTCATGGAGAACTTCGATTGTGCACATGCCATGTCATAAACTCAGTAGTTGCGGCTGACATATAAAGCCTTTGAAGCCTAGGGATTAATGGCAAGTAGCGCAAAATCTTGTACGGTGTCTTCTTTCCTCTTGCCCCACATTGTTTATATTTAGGATGCCCACATATCACATAATGCATTAACTCGGCAAATGCATTAACTCGGCATATTCTTTCCAAAAAAATACAATTATTCTTGCAAGCATCTATCCTAATATAACCAAGACCGAATTTCTCCAATTTTTTATTCATTTCATAAAATTTTTTCGGTAAATATTTATTCTCCGGAAGCATACCTCTTACAATCTCCAACATTCGATTAAAACATGCTTCACTCACATTGTGCTCCGACTTCTAATTACACAATTGTGACATGGCAGATAATGTCATGTGCTTAGAACATTCTGTCCATAATGGTTCATTTGCATCATTTAACAGAGAAGCAAAGTTTTGTCTTGATGAATTTTGTTCATGCTCACCAAATCTTGACTGATTAGCATTCCAGTCAAAATTAATATGAAAAGCATCCCTCACCATTCTATTATACGGGTTTTGTTATGAGTACATTTCATACATCAGATCACCAATCTCATCTCTATTTCTTGAAGATTCTCTTTCAACAACTTCACCATGTTTATCCCAAATAGTATAACCACCCATAAAACCTTTGTAAAATAAATGTTCTCGTACCTTATCACATTCTAAAAAAATTCTATTTTGACATTTGATGCAAGGACATTTTATTCTATCTCCACTGACAAACTGCCTATTTGAACATGCAAAATTGATAAATTCTTTAACTCCATTTAAATACTTATTTATAATATAACTATTACTATCTAATCGGCAGTACATCCAACTCCTATCCTTATTCATTATACGATTTAAATAAAAGATCTATAATTTAAAAACAAAACCACACAAAATAAATAAAATATAACAATCAAAGCAAATATCTCAACCAATTCAAAAACAAAATAAAAATTTTAAATAAAAAATTAACAATTATTTATTATAAAATGCATAATAAAATAGTTAAAATATTATCTCATGATCACAATTCATCAAAGCACTCCTTATTAATATTAAATAACCTACAAAAGCATAAAAACTACATATTAAAAATTAAATATTATTTTCTTTTAATCGAAAATAAAAAAAATAACGATTACAATACATACAACTTTCGTTACAATACATATTAAAACTATTAATACAACAATATATACATTTATGCAAAGAAATATATATATATATATATATATATATATATATATAAATGTGTATATCTCACATTAATCCCAAAATTAATAATACTAATTCAATCAATCTAGTAATATCATAAAATTAGATACACTAAAACAACAATAAATTTTCTTAATTAATAATATTATGACCAAATTAAATTTGCATAAATAAATTTATATATTTAAAATCTAACAAAAATAACTTTAAACATTTAAATACAAATTTCCTACTAATATTATTATAAATACAAATAAATATATACTATTAAATGTGTGTGTGTGTGTGTGTGTGTGTGTGTGTGTGTGTGTGTGTATATAAATATAACAACAACATTAAAAGCAATAGTAACTAATTAAACAAATAAATAACAACAAAGTATATATATATGCACAAATAAATAAATACAAATATATGCAAAAATATATATATATATTTATTTATTTGTATATATTTATTTGTGTCTATCAAATATATACAAATAAATAAATAAATAAATATATATATTTATATATATATATATATAGACAACTAACTTTGATAGACACAAATAAATATATACAAATAAATAAATATATGCACACAACAAATTAAAAATATATGCAAATAACTAAATATATTAAAACTATTAATACAACAATATATACATTTATTCAAAGAAAGAAAAAAAAATTATATATATATATATATATATATATATATATATAACAATGTGTATATCTCACGTTAAAAAAAAATTAATAATTCTTTCTGAACAAAAAAAATTAATAACACTAATTCAATCAATCTATTAATATCATATAATTAGATACACTAAAACAAAAATAAATTTTCATAATTAAAAATATTATAACCAAATTATAATTAAAAATAAATTTATATATTTAAAAGCTAACAAAAATAAATATAACTCTTTAAATACAAATTTCCTAATAATATTCTTATATAAACAAATAAATATATACTATTAAATGTGTGTGTGTGTGTATATATATATCAACAATATTAAAATCATTAGTAACTAATTAAACAAATAAATAACAACAAAGTATATATACACACAAATAAATACAAATATATACAAATAAATAAATATATACACACAACAAATTAAACATATATATAACTAAATAATATATACAAAGAAATAATAATATATAAACAAATAAATAACAAACTAACAATATATAAAAAGAGAATAAACGTAAAAATAAAACAAAGTAACAATATAAACAAATAAATATATTGATGCTTAAATGTAAAAATAAAAAAAATATATAATACCATTGTATAAGCTGATCGGCGGTGAGGGGCGACCGGAGGCGGGCGGGCAGTTGGCAGGTGACGACGGCTGGCAGGGGACTGGGGCGGCAGCGGTGGAGCCGTTGGGGGCAGTGGCAGTGGCGAGGGACTGTTTTGCTTCTTTTTTTTTACACAGTAGGAGGAGGGACCGACAGCAAGGAGAGGAGGGAGGGTGACCGGTGACTGGTGGAGGGGCAAGGGACCTGCAGCGCACAGGGGCAAGGGAGGAGAAAAAAAGAAGGAACAGGAGAAAAAATAGGTTTCACGAGCAGGAAGGAGAGAAAAAAGGGAGGGAATCACGAATTTCGATGAATTAGTGACAAAACTTCCTTCGGATTAGCGACGGAAAAATTTCGTCGCTAAATAGATCTAACACATTTCACGAGGTTTTAGCGATGTAATTTTTTCTGTCGCTAATCACATGAAAATTCCATCGCTAATGAGCTTTGGCGACAGAAAAAAATTCCGTCGCTAATTTCATAAAAGTTTTAATATAAAAAGAAAAATATAAATATAAATATTTTGTGATGGAAAAATTCCGTCGCTAATTTTAGAAAAAGTTTTTAACGTAAAAAATAAAAATATGTATTAGCAACGGAATTAGCGACGGAAAAAATTTCGTCGCTAATTACATAAATGTTTAACATAGAAAAATAAAAAATATGTATAAATATTTTGCGATGGAATTTTTCCGTCGCTAATTCCGTTGCTAAAGCTCATTAGCAACGGAATTAGTGACGGAAAAAATTCCATCGCTAATTTCATAAAAGTTTTAACATAAAACTTAAAAAAATATGTATAAAATTTTGCGACGGATCTGTTGCTAATGAGCTTTAGCGACGGAAAAAATTCCGTCGCTAATTACATAAACGTTTAACATAGAAGAATAAAAAATATGTATACATATTTTGCAACGAAATTTTTCTGTCGCTAATTCCGTCGCTAAAGCTCATTAGCAACGGAATTAGAGACGGAAAAAATTTCGTTGCTAATTTCATAAAAGTTTTTACGTAAAACTTAAAAAAATATGTATAAAGTTTTGCGACGGAATTTTTCCGTCGTTAATTCCGTTGCTAATTTCATATAAGTTTTAATGTAAAATATAACAAAATAAGTATAATTTTTTTGCGACGGAATTCCGTCGCTAATTAGCTTTAGCGACGGAAAACATTCCGTTGCCAATTTCCGATATGAAATTAGAAAATATTTACGGGTCTTTTGTGATGGAATTTTTTCCGTTCTAATTCGGTCGCTAAAGCTAATTAGCGACGTTTTCCGTCGCTAAATCCTATGACTAATTTCGGATTTAACGACAGAAATTTTTTTCGCTAATTCCATCGGTAATATTTGGCACTATTGTACAGTATCTCTCGCCATAATTAGCGACGGAATTAGCGATGGAAATATTCTGTCGCTAATTACCGACAGATTTCGGTCGCTAATTCCGTCGCTAATTTCAACATACATTCCGTCTCTAATCCGTTGCTAATACCATTTTTCAGCGACAGAAAAATTTTGTAGCTAAATTTCCGTCGCTGAAAGTTAATTTTCTTATAGTGTATGCATTCAATTAATTTAAATTCCAATTAATCATGGCTTCTTTCAGCAATTTATGCTAGACCACGTTTTGCCATTAGACGTCTCCTCTGGGAGGAATTAAATGCTTTAGCTATTACAAATAAACTCCCTTGGCTTATGATGGAAGATTTTAATCAACTTATTGATGACTCCGAAAAGGTTGTATGACATCCTATAAACCAATCACGGGCTATATTATTTCAGGATTGTATGAATAATTGTGGCATGATAGATCTTGGTTTTATTGGGCAACAGTATACTTGGACTAACAGAAATCATTTTGGACAAATTATAAGAGAGAGACTAGACAGAGCTTGGGCAAATTGTGAATGGAAAACCATGTTCCCAAATTCTTCGATTTTTCATTTAACTAGAGTTCACTCAGATCATAATCCGGTGTTGCTTGACAATCATCCTCATCCTCAATGCTTTGGAAGGAGACCATTCCGGTTTGAGACAATATGGTTCTCCCACTTGGATTTCAAACATATTGTTGAGACATCTTGGAAACAAGCCAATAATGGTATTCTTGAGGCGATTTCGATTTTTAGAGATAACATTTCTATCTAGAACAAAGAGACCTTTGGAAATGTCTTAATTAAAAAGAAAAGACTCAGAGCTAGATTAGATGGCATCCAGAGAGCCTTGTGCATAGATTCAAATTCGTGGCTTTTGAGTTTGGAGGAATCTCTAGAAGCAGAATATCAACAAACATTGAAACTAGAAGAAGAGTTTGGGCTCTCAAATCAAGGGTTGATTGGATAAGTGATGGTGATAGGAATACAAGGTATTACCATATGAGCACCATACAACATAGGAGAAGGAATAAAATTATGGCTCTTAAGGATAACATGGGAAATTGGACTAGTAATGTTTAGGAGATTAAAGGTACTATTGATCAGTTTTCTCTTGTCTTTACATGACATGTTTTGAATATGGTAAATATAAAGCTCCTATTGGTAATAAAATTTGTAATCCGATTTCTGAAATGGAAAGTGTTGCTATCAGCGACCCATTACTAGTAGTGAGGTTAAGAGAGCTCTTTTTAGCATGAAACCCCTTAAAGCCCTGGGACCGGATGACTCCACCCGATCTTCTTTCAGAAAATGTGGGATGTGGTAGGTGAATCTATTGTGAAATTCATCTTCCAGATTTTCGAATCAGGTCAAATTCTGGAAAAAATCAATGAATGTTTTATTTGTCTAATCCCTAAAATTCAATCCCTTGAGACAATCAATCAATTCCGTCCCATTAGTTTATGCAATACCATTTATAAAGTGATCACAAAAATTATAGTAAATAGGATTAGACCTTATCTTAAACGAATCATCCATCCCTTCCAAACAAGTTTTATTGCTGGAAGGAAAGCCCAAGACAATGTCATCATTGCTCAAGAAATTATCCATTCCTTCTGTAGACACCCCATTTTGTCCGGGGTCTTTTAATGTTATTGGGCCTATTGGGTTTGATAATTAGAAGACAAATCTAATTTTTGTATTACTATGTTGTTTATTATTAAAAAAATAAAAAATAAAAAAAAAATAAAAATGAAAAAATAGAACAAAAATAACAAAAAAATAAAGTGATCAAAGAAGGAAAACTTGAAAAAAAATAAAAAAAATAAAAAAAAATTAGAATCTTAAAACAAAAGCAAAGTCAAAAATTTAAAAATCAAAATCAATGAGTGAATCAAGTGAGAATCAATAAAGATACAAGTCAAACTCAAATTGGTGCATGGATGGAAGGAAATAAAATGGGTTTTAATACCCATATCAAGGAAAGGAAAGAAAATTAAATAAAAAGAGACAAACACATATATTAAAGGGGGAGAACTAGGGTTAAAAGGGGGGGTTGGCCACTAGGAGGGATACACAGAGGGAAAAAGAGAAAAAACCCTAGAAAACCTTAGAGGAGAAGATATAAAGCAATCGAAGTGAAAAGAGAAAGGAGGGAGGAGTTTACACGGTTTTGACAAGAGAAAATAGAGAAAGAGAGACCAAGGGAAAAGAGATGTTTACACGATTTTTTACACAGAAAAGGGGGAGTTCTTTTTTATTCACTATTCATCACCATCTTCGGGACTTGGCTTCTTTGGTTTTTCATCATTCCACGCTTACAGCACCATCTTTCTCACTAACCCACACCTACCATATTGCACCGTTACCCTCCTCAGCATCCTCACCCTTCTCCAAGTCGTTTCAGCCCCTGCCTGCGCACGATCCTAGCCTAGTCACACCACCACCGCTGCATCTTTTACACTGCCAAACCCGAACCATCTTCCTTGCTGCGTAGCTTGTATCGTTGGCTGCTGCGTAGAGCTTTGCCTTGCCTTGCCTCGCCTAGCCCCATCCTCCCTTGCTCTGCATGAACATCATCACTCCATCTTGTCCAGGGAACCAGCACCATCATCTCACCGCCATTGCCCTGCCCCTAACCACCCCTGCTCTTCCTCGTTCTACTGCGATTCTGCTGTTACAAGAGCTCACTGCACTGCCTAGGCTCCTAACAGTCACGTATCACTCCTGCATCGCTGTCTCTACACCGAATGGTCCCTGGCTCCAGGAGGAAAATTGTTGCTGTCAATATCTTGGTGCTACCTGCAACGTAAAGACTAGAGAGAAAACAAAAAGAAAGATACAGAAAACGTGAAATGGAAAAAAATAAAGAGAAAAGAAATTGCAAAAAATTGCAAGAGAAAGAGGCTTCATTCATTCATGAAGATCGCTCCTGCCATCCTCCATTGCCGCTGCATTACTGCCTTGATCTTCTACACCAAAACCACATTCTCCTCCTCCACCGTTCACGTCCCAGTGTTCCTCACCAACTCAGCAACCTTAAACAGTCCATTAATGTAGTTCTGCCAATCATCACTGTCAAGCTTTCTCACGTCAACTTCTCTTGGAGCCGCTTGTTCGTGGCCTCCTCACCATCTTCAATTCTGCAGTTTCCTCACCTAGCTTCACCATTGTTGCCCCAAGTCTCCCGCATCATCTCCATCAGCTACCATCATTGTCACCATCTTCCAGTTCTAGCCCAAGCCGAGACCATCATCATCTTCACTGCTGCACCGCTTATTCAACACCTGCCCACTGCATGAAAGCTATATGTTTGGGTTTGATGTGCTACGTCTTGTCTGCTACGTGAAAGTTGTGTGTTTGCTGTGCTGCGTCTTGCCCTATCGTTTCTTTCCCTTGGTGTCGTTTGTTGTGTGTTGAAGAAAGAGTAAGGGAGTGTGACGTAAACAAGGTTGAAGGAAGAAGAAAGAACAAAACTGTACATGGGAAAGAAATAAAGCAAAATTGATCCTGTCCATGAGATAAGGAGCAAAGAAAGGAAATAAATTGCTAGGAATAAGAGGGCTCACGTGACCTGCAATTGCAAGGTTTGATTATCTTATATTTTTATATCATTTTAATATCTTTAATATGTTTAAATTAACTGATTTAGTTTATATGGGCATGATATGATTTGTACGATATTGGCATGGTCTGAGTTAATATATTTGGGTCAGTATAATTGATTTGTATAATATGAATAAATTATTAGCATTACATGATTAAATTGAGATATGAATATGATTGTAGCCTTGTCAAATTTTATTTATTTATTTATGATCCCTTTAAGAGACTATAGTGAAAATTCTTCAAAACAAAAAAATCTAAATAAAATAGAAGATAAAATAGGAAGATTTAATATATGAAAATTAGAATAAATAAAAAATTATTTAAATCAAGAAGATGTGCAAAAATTATTCTGACGATGGAACTCTTAAAGGCACTGCGCTCAAGTGGTACTTTTAGAGATCTTGAGGTAAAAAATTCTATCCAAGGCCTCACCAGCTTAATGGAGGGTCTAAATAGGATTTTTGATAATAAATAATATTATATTCATTTTTAAAAAAATAATAAAATAAGTTTATTACAAAATAACAATAAAAATAATTAGTTACAAAATTAGAAAAGATGTTAATGATTAATAATAATATAATAACAGATAGTAATAACAAATAAGGAGGGCAATAAATAAAATAACTAGAGCCAGATATTAAAATAATAATAAAAAATGAATATAATTTGCTTCAATGATGAAATATTAAGAGGATTACGCTTAAGTAATTTTCTTAAAGATTTCTAGATGAGAAAGTTCTATTCAAGGCTTCACCAGCTCAATGGAAGGTTTAAATAGGGCCTTCAATAAAAAGTAATTTATATTCTTTTTTTTAAAAAAAATTAAAATATGAATAATTAGTAGATTTGTCATTGAATTAGAACAAGATTAATTAGAAACGATATTAATAATCCATGATAATATAATAGAAATAATAATGAGTCACAAAATAAGGAATGGAATGAATAAAAATTAGATATGAAAATTATAATGAAGGTGAATATGAATTACTCCAACGATGAAATATTAAGAGAATTACGCATAAGTGATTTTCTTGAAATTTTCTAGGTGAGAAGATTATTTTCAAGGCCTCACCAGCTTAATGGATGGCCTAGAGATAGTTTTCAATAATAAGTGATTTTTATTCACCTTTTAAAATTATAAAATAGGTGATTTTTATCTAAAAACATTATTAAACTAAAATTAAAAACTAAAGTAATTAATTAAGAAGATAAAAATTTTAATAATTCGTGTTCACTATAATAATAAAATAACAACAATAAATAGTAATAAAATCTAATGAAATAATAAAATAAGGCAATAAAAAATAGGAGTTATTGAGAATGAATATTGATTATTCCTATGATGAGATTCCAAGTAGAATTACGCTTAAGTAATGATTTGGAAATCTTTAGGTAAGAAAATTTCTTTTGGGTCTCACCAGCTTAATGGAAGATCTAAAAGGAATTTTTGATAAAAATAATTCATATTATTTTCGCATAAAAATAAACAAATAAAATTAAGAATTAATAAATAATAGGATGGTAAGGATAAATTGGGTAGAAGGAGTCAAAGTTAGGAATTTCTCATAAAATATTAAAATGAATCCGACGACGGAGCCTCTTCAAGCAAGTCGCATAGTACTACTTGAATACTCCTGAGGTGAGAAAGATTTTTGAGTTGTCCCACCAGCTTAATGGAGGACACTTAGAAATATTTTTCAATAATAATTATATCGAGATTAAAGCTCAACATAAGCAAATTTAGCAAATGACCTAAAACTAAGTGGTACCATTTTAGGATGGGCGTTGTGGGGTGCTAATCCTTCCCTACACGTAACCGTACTCCCGAACCTTAGTATCTTTGAACGTAGACCAAGCCTTATCCTTAGTTTGAATAGGTGACCAATCACACCTAGGTTAGAATGGTTGGTGGCGACTCCATATCTTTGTGTCTAGCTATTAGGTTTTTATCAAAAACTTAGTACGTTATGACACCTTCAAAAGGAAAAAAGGTCAAAAAGGACTCATGCTTGGAAAGATAGACCTTGAGAAAGCCTATGATAAAATGGAATGGAGTTTCGTGCGAGAAGTTCTTCTTTTCTTCAAGTTTCTAGAATCGTTGATCAAACTTATAATGAGTTGTATCTCTACGGTTTCAATGACAATGCCCATTAATGGTGAGCAAAGTACCAAGATCAACCCATCTAGGGGCCTTAGGCAGGGAGATCCATTATCGCCTTACCTTTTCATCTTATGTATGGAGTATCTATTGATCTTGATCCAAGAAGAATGTGAGAACAAATCCTAGGAACCAATTCAATTGGCAAAGAGAAGACCTAAGATTTCTCATCTCTTTTATGCGGATGACCTCATCCTTATTGGCAAAGCGACTGTGAAAACCAGCAATGCTATAAAAAAAGTGCTTACGAGATTTTGTGAAATATCGGGACAATCAATTAACCTTGCGAAGTCAACTTTACTTTTCTCTGATAATGTGGTTAAAGAGAAAAAAGAGGAAATTAGCAGACTTCTTGGAATTGCACATAGCAATGAGATTGGAATGTACTTAGGTTTTCCCATTTGTAAAAAAAGAAAGGCATTAGACTTTAGGTTTATTATTGATAAAGTTAAAAGGAAACTCTCGGGATGGAAAGCTAATATCCTTTCTTTTGCAGGTAGAGCAACATTAATTAAATCTGTGTTAAATGCTTTGCCTTTATATTATATGCAAGGGACTTCTCTCCCCACAAGCACTTGCAATGAGATTAACCGAGTCACTAGAAACTTCTTATGGGGTACAACTGAGAATCATAGGAAAATGCACTTAATTGGTTGGGACTCGGTTACTTTGGACAAGAAGAATGGTGGATGGGAATCAAAGACATGAAAGCTCTCAATGAAGTTAACATGGCAAAGCTTGGATAGAGGTTCCTTACAGAACCTGAATGCCTATGGACCCAAATCCTTAGAAACAAGTACTTTAGAAATCTAGAGTTCTCTCGTAAGGCTTGTTCTCACCTTTGGTCTGGAATGAGAAAGGGTGCAGATGTCTTAGAAAGAAGTCTACGTTGGATCCCCAAGTCAAGATCCCAAGTTTTATTTTGGAAAGATAACTAGACAGGGATGGGACCTCTAAACAATATTATTCATGGGCCATGGCTTCCTTAAGACAATTCTCTTCTAGTTAAAGATGTGATGAACGAGCAAGGTAGTTGGAATTTTGATATGTTAAGTACACCACTATCTACAAAAATTAAACTTCAAATCACTGCCATTCCATTTCAAACACAAGGTAATGCTCTTGATTCTATTAGTTGGAAGGATTCTAGTACAGGGTCTTTTAAATTAAGCTCTACATATAATCTTGCTAAAAGATTTTTTAATCTAAACCAGTTGATTGGAAATTTATCTGGAAAATTCCCACTCTACCAAAAATCCAGCACTTTATTTGGCAATGCAGTCATAAAAAGATTGCCACCAAGCTAAATCTTCATCAAAAAGGTCTGCAGATATCATCTCTTTGTCCTAGATGTGAAGAGGAGGAAGAATCAATTTCTCACTGTCTTAGAGAATGCAGATTGGTGAAATTGTTTTGGGATTTGTTTGATAAGCCTCAAGAAACTTGTATCCCTTCTGATAGTAGCTTCGATGAGTGGATCCTTATTAACTGTAAGTCAACTGTCAGGAATAACTTGAGCTCTATTCCTTTGAATGTGATTTTTTTCTTTTGCTCTTTGGAGTATTTAGACTGACAGAAAAATGTTAGTCTTCGAATCAAAAAATACTACCAAAGAAGAGTGGTTTACAAAAACACAGACCAAGATCAGGGAATACTGGGTTGTCATGGGTAAAGAGAGAACTAGTAAACCTCTTTATCGAGCTATGATAGGCTGGCAAGCCCCTCCTGAAGGTACTGTAAAAATCAATACAGATGGGGTTGCCAAAGGCAACTCGGGAAAAGCAGGGGCTGGCAGAATTATCAGAGATTCTATTGGTAACTGGCTTGGTGGATTTTCAGGCAACATTGGAATTACAACGAGTATCTGTGCAGAGTTATGGGCACTTAGAGATGGACTTTCCATTGCAATAAATCGAGGATACCATGAACTCCTTGTGGAAGTTGACTCTGAAGTGATCTTGAGGTATATCTCTCAAGGAGTTACACCTACACATACTCATTTTGTTCTGGTTAATGATTGTAGGTTACTCCTCCAAAAATTGAGGAATGTCAAGATGGTTCATGTCTTTAGAGAAGCAAATTATTGCCCTGACATTCTTGCAAATCTGGGAGTTGATATGGAAGACACTTTTGTTCTGTTTGATCTTCCTCCTAATGTTGTTTGTAATCAGATGCTAGCTGATGCGATGGGAATTATGTTCCCAAGAAACATTAGTTGTAAGCCTGGAACAGGCTAACTTTGTTATTTTGAATGCACGTTTATTCACAAAAAAAAAGTCTTGTCTGATCTAAACGACTACAATCAACTTGCAGACAAGAGTCTAAGTTGCCAGGTGAGTGTTCTATGTAACCATCCTCTAATTGGTTGTGCACCATGTTGGCAAGAAGGTCTGCACAATAATTGCCTTTTCGTATGTATGTTGCACATAATAGTCCCAATCTCTTGCTAGTAAAGAATGACAAGCCTGGATGAGTTGATGAAAAGGATCATGGTTTGCAATAGGTTAAGTTACCTTTGACACCGTAAAAAGAGAGTCAGATTCCAAAACAACCTTCCTATAACCCGCCTTTCATGCCAACAGCAATCCGAAATATATAGCAAAAAATTCTACTTAAAATCTAAGACCTCAAAATTTTAAGGCCTCTTCTTATTGACCCAAAAAAGAGTTTTAAAATTATGATTCTATTGAATGAAGAAAAAATTTTCATTAATGAATACCTTGAAAAATTGTTTACGCAATCGAATGAGATAATAGTTGAATGATAACTTAATTGTATATATTGGAAAAGATGTGTTTAAAAGTGTTGTGTTTTCAAAATATGAATCCCTATCAAGAGCAATTAAATTTTTTTAATAATTATTGCTACATTTAAAATTTTAAATTTTTTATTATTACTATTAATATTATTATTCTTATTGTTTTTTAATAATTTAATATGCTTAATTAAACCCCACTAAACAAAATCTCTAGCTTTGCCGTCACTAGTGATAATTTTAATTTATAAGCTTCACATTTTTCAAACTAGCTATTCTTGAGTAGCTCCTAGTCTTAGGTAATGTTTAAGTTGGTTTAAAAACTAATTAAATTTGCTGGTTGGTTCTACAATACTATTTTTAATAACTTGCTAATTAATCATAATGGCTTCAAAAATCTGTAGCAATTGGGCATTGGCAGAAATCTAAGTCAGATACTGCTCATTAGTTAGTTTTTTATGGTGCTTTTTATGGATTACAATTTTAAGGCTGATAATAATCTATCTTATCTATCTTGTCTAATCTAATATAATCTAATCTAATCTTAAGCCAGTGAACTTGGTAGATTTACTCCAAAAAGATAAGGTGAAAACAAAAGGCAGAAGGAATGGATGCTGCATATCTATCTATCTATCTATCTATCTATCTATCTATCTATCTATCTATAAATATGAATATGAATATGAATATGAATATGAATATGAATATGAATATAAATATGAAAACTAGATTTTACTTGTGCGATGCGCGAATTAATTTTACTTATTTAATTTGTAAATATATAATAATATTATTTAATATATATTTAAAGTATATATAAAATTATTATGATTCAATACAAAGTAAAATTTTTAAACTTCACAAATGATGTTAAAATGATGATACATACCTTTCGTTTGTTTATTTTTATTTTTTTTAATATTCATAAAGAACATGTATCATCTTCTTAGCACCGTTTGTGAAGTTTTAAAAACTTGACTAATAGAATATTAGATAATAATACTATATAAAATACATAAAATATAATAAAAATATCCAATTATAAAAGAATTTAATAATTATAATTATAGATTTTTACTATTGAGTGCATTACAAGGGCATGCTTCTTAACGAAGAAAAGACAGTCTTCTATGATACAAGAGTTGATAACTAGAGCAAACCTTTGGAGTTCAGCTCTGGAAAAGGGATGGTGAGTTCACCGTAGTAAAGTTGAAGAGGTTTCTTGAAAGATAATAATATTAATCTTTATATTTCTTTTTGTACTGGTTGAAGTCAAATTGACATATCAATGCCAATCGCATACAAATTGTTTTTGATTGAAATTATCATGCTAAGACTACGATCTTGCCTTAATAATAGTAAGCTTTTATTTTGCCTTACAGGTGCCTGAGGGATTTGAAATGTGTGTCTGTTTGATGCTCCCTGGAGAGATTTCTCTTGTCACATGCCCCCCTGACTATGCATATGACAAATTTCAAGGTCGCTTTTTTGAATTTATTTTGTGTTCCTTTTTGTTCATGACCTGAATGCCTCTTTTTGGATTAGGCCACCTAATGTTCTTGAAGGTGCTCATGTTCAATGGGAAATTAAGCTTCTCAGTTTTAAGATGCCAAAGGTAATGAAGTAATCTTTTAGGAACTTTTCTGTACCAACATGTTGTTCTGAATATAGTGAATCATGTTTTCTTTTACCGGTCTAGTGCCTAACATTAAATCTGTATTACAGGATGGACTGGTTTGAACTTTTAGAGCATAATGGATGAAGCAGAAAAAAATTAGAGTCACTGTATGTGGCTTATTATATGTTGCATTCTTTCTCAATGAGCCATTTCCATTTGTTTGATGTTTGGTGATAGACTTTACACCCCCCACCCAAAAAAAAAAACTCTGAATTTAGGGTTGCAAGTTGTTCTAGTGATCCAAATTAATTGTTTTATGCATCCATTTTTCGTGTTGTAAGATTGTTAATATTTGTATGAATGCTTAACCATCATGCTATCATTTTTATGCAGGGTAACAGACTCTTCAAAGAGGGAAAGTTTGAACTTGCCAAGGCAAAATATGAAAAAGTAGTATAGTTCCTATTTTTCCTAGATCTTAGATTACCTTCAGGATCATGGACTGTTTGTTCTATCTTTAGGTCGATGCATTTATGTGTGTGTGTGTGTGTGTGTGTGTGTGTGTGTGTGTGTGTATTTAGGTGGTGATCCACTCAATGCTTTATAACATCCTCATTTGAGCAAGCTAGCTTCAATATGCAATTACACTCCCAGTGCTCTATAAAGTTGTTTCAGACAGCAAACGTTCATGACCCCAAATTTAGCATCACTGCTCCCAGAGTTAATCAATCCATATACTTCCCATGTACGGTGATTGAAAAACGATTGCATCATTTCATCCTGCTATTGAAGAATTGTACAGTAAAGTGCATTCGTATCATATATTTACAATAGCAAATGGCAAGAAAGTTGGTGGACATATTGCAACTTCTCAACCTTCAAAGAAACCTGGAAAAGCATCAGTCGCCACTAGTCATGTGAAGCAGACTCCAAAATCAGGTCATACATCATTCCCTTCCAAGTTTTGCTATAGGTAAGTTTCTTTTTCTTGTTAAATATTTTAACCGGTTACTATTATTTTTGTTTACATTTGTAATAATATTGTTTTATCTTCAAAATTGTGCAGGTCATTTGGCTCTGAAAATGCTTTAAAATCTCATTCTAAGGCAAGGCATGGTGCTGCAATGTAAAAATGAGTTGGTCTAGTAACTGTTTGAATTAGGATATTATGATCCTTCTGCAGACATCGATTCTACAACCAAGTAAATGCGTTCTTATGACTTATAATAATACATGTTTTAGGTGAAATGGCTCTTTGTTGTTTTGACTAATAATTTTGAATCAACCTAATTGTAACGATAGCTATAAATTTTTTCATTCGCTTGTCTCGTAATTTTCTTGTTGCTTGTATAATGCCGTTCACTCTAATTTGCTATTTGTTTGATGTACCTTACCGGCTTATCATAAATGAATACAAGAGAAAATTACTCCAATGTGTATGCCTGTGTAATTATATAAATCACTCGTGTTAATTTACTCATGATTTTCAAGTTTATTGTTGGTATATAAGTTACCTCTTATTAATGTAATTGTGTAAGCAAGGCACTTCAACAAAAAAATTATTAATTCAATAATTAAGTTATACTAATAAAAGCTTTTAAATTTAAAATAACTCAATAAATATAAAATTTTAAAATTTAGAATAAGATTTTTAAAGCTTTTAAATTTAAAATCAAATTCAATAAATGTAAAATTTTCAAATCTTAAATAAGATTTTTACCGGCATTTAAAAGTGCCGGTAAAAACTTTTAAATTTAAAATAAAACTTAATAAATATAAAAATTTCAAGTTTTAAATAAGACTTTTGCCGGTACTTTAAAGTGTCGGCAAAAGTCTTTTATTTTTAAAAACATTTAAAAACGCCGGAAAAAGTCATGCCGCAATTTATCAAACTTTTGCCGGCGTTAGAGTATATCACCGCTGACAGACCTTCACCGGAATGCACCTAGCTGGCGGTCAACGAACCGCCGGTAAGATTTTTACCAGCGGTTTGTTGGTTTTTTACCTGCGCTTATAAGTGCCGGTAAAAGTTAGTTCTTTTGTAGTGATTGTGGAAGTGAAAATACATGGTAATTAGAACGGCAGGTAAAAACATTAGACACACGAGTATGTAAGATAAATTAATGTTTTATTAAATACGAGGAAAACACTAAATTTACTTGTGATATAAGCTATTCTTTACTGCCGATAGGTATTTTTGACTGGTTGGCTCCAAGCTAGTTGATTTGTTTAATTTTAACAAATTAATTAATCCTCGCTAGTTTCATTAAAATCAACTTACGTACGTACGTACTGGCTAAATGTATAAGATGTCAATTGCCAAATTTTTCTGTGGGTGCCAATTGCCAAATGTAAGTCTGATGTAAGGTAGAAATTAATTAGAAAAGGAAGAATTGTTCCATCTATCATATCTATATTTGCTAAGATCAGATAACTAGCTAGCTTGTAGGAATTAACATTGTCAGAGGTCAGTAAAAACACATAGACACACACACACACACACACACACACACACACATATATATATGTATGGATTATTATCGAATATATATATTTCATAAACCAAGTTAATAAGATGATACATACATTTTAAAATATTAAAAATAAAAATTTAATTAAAAAAGTGGGACATATATATTTGACAACATATTCTCTCTATAATGTATATATGTGTAAATATGGTTTAATCTCAAATTTTATGCAATAATATTAAGGAAAATATGAGCTTGAGACTTGACGGAGAGAAACTCATCATAATGATCATATAATTGTTTCTGCCATGTCTTCTGTAGATATATATATATACACATACATATATATATGGATTATTATCCTATCCACTGTCAGTGGAGTTTTTTAACTCCACAAGCAGAGTTAGGATGATGATATGTGTCCTTTAAAAATATTAAGAAAATAAAAAATAAATAAAATGGGATACATGTCATCATCCTAACACCGCTTGTGGAGTTAAAAAACTCCACTGACAGTGTATAGGATAATTTTCCTATATATATACATACACATATATATATATATACATACACACATATATATATATATATATATATATATATATCAAGTAGTCAAGACGACACGCTTGAAACTCTTTCATTGAAGACTGAAATCTGTTTATGAATACGTGAAGAGACATTTTTAAAGTATGTATGTATGTATGTGTATATATATATATATATATATATATAGTATTGATATGGCAAAATCTATCTACATTGGGCCAGGCCCAAAGGTGTCAGAATTCACCACATGGTGAAGGATCATTGGGCCACGTGGCCTACGGCGATAGAGGGCACAACCTGCGATAGGATATCTATCGCAGGTGATAGACTCCACGCGTCAACCTTCTGTCGTCCTCGATTGACACGTGGCACCTTTAGGGGCTTCCTCGAGCGACAAACGCCTACCGCCGACAACATGCTATACTTCTAGGCCTCTTGCCGGTGACAGGCTGCTTCTACCTCTGGGATTTGCGAAATCTGTGTTCTATTTGGAAACAAACTCCTAGTAAAAGGACATGATCACCTTCAGATAATTAACCTAGAATATTCGCCTATAAATAGGCCCCAGGTATAATTCTATTCTCTAATTTTTGACCACTGGCTTTTACACTTCCCAATACTGAAGAACTTGTGGCTGACTTAAGTATCGGAGTACTTACGCAGGGAACCACCCCTGCGTCCCTCTGACTTTTCTTTATTTTACAGAAGCTTATTGGAGAGAGTGGAGACAGAGTACGGACAGCACGTCAGCGAACCTTTATTGTTGTTTTGTGCAACAACAATTGGCGCTGTCTGTGGGAAGCGTATAAAAGCCAATTAAAACTTTTAAGATGGTGAGAACTAGATCGACAAACATTAGAACTGGAAGTGATGAGAACTCTGTGAGTTCCCCTGAACAACCAATTCGTCAGAGGAACCAGGCGAATAGGGAAGAAGAAAGAATCATTGTGTCTGCGACAGAATTTGAGGCCCTGAGGCGGCAGAGTGAAGAAACAACTCAGGCGTTGAGAGCCATGGTAGACCTGTTCAAAGGAGTCCTCCTGACATTGAGTCTGCCGCCTGCCGTGCAGAATTTGGTGGGAGTAGGAGAAACAAGTCGAGGGACCCCGCTGCATGCGTTTGGTCGACCAGAGGATGCAACAGCGGCGAATCCCTCTCGGTGATAGGAGCATCCCTCCATAGAGGAGGATGATATTCACCAGGAGGTGGCAGGATAGGGGAGCCGAAGGCTTGTCACAGGTAACCAGCGGGAGGCTGACGAGGCGATAAATCTGGAACTGGCGGCAGGGGTCATGCAATAGATGCCTGATGTTAGGCGACAGGCATCTGGTATCGAGTAGCAGGTGTTTGGGTGACAGGGTGTTGACCGAGTGGCAGGGTCTTCCACCCACTACCATGATTTGTCAAATTTTGGTGGTACCAACTTAGAACAAGGTATCGGAGGTGCTGGAAAGAACGGTGGCGATGACCAAAGCACCTGGGGAGCCGAGTCAGAGTTTGACCCCACTTGGTGTACGCAAATGGCACGAACAAATGCACCTCAAGGAAAGGGTAAGGAAATAGTTGTCGAAGACCTGCCCGATTCGTCTCATGCCACGAATCAACTTACTCCCTCAGTGGACATGAAGAAGATGATAGAACAGGTGCTTGAAGAGAAGAAATTAGTGTCCGTAGAGGAAAGTCAGAGAAGAAGGGTACCATTTTGCACAGCCATTTTGCAGAAACCTTTGCCGTCAAAATTCAAAATGCCACAAATGACCGCATACACGGGAAAGACAGACCCTTAAGATCATATGCAGAATTATGAAGCGCTAATGTTACTACATGGATGGGAAGATGAGAAAACGTGCAGGGCCTTCTCTCTAACTCTGTCCGGGTATGCAATGAAGTGGTTTAATAACCTGACTGAGGGGTCTATTGTCTCTTTTGACCAACTGTGAAGCGAGTTCCTTAAGGCGTTTGCGGTGAATAGTCAGAGAAGGAAAGAATCGACTTATTTGCTCACTCTTAAACAAGGAGTTAAGGAGTCGTTGAAGAGTTATGTCAATCGCTTCAGAGATGCTACTCTGGAAGTGCGGGACCTACAAGTCGTGTATAACCGTGGCAGCCATGTTACAAGGAACAAGGTCGGGCGAATAAATATGTCACCCAAGAAGAAGTAATGAAAATGGTGGGGAATGGAGAATCCAAGGAGGGAAGGAAAAGAGGAAGAGAAGTTCCTGAAGCATCCTCTAGTCAGTCAAGGAAATTTGACAAAACCTTTACAACAAAGTATACCACCTATACCCCACTTATTGAATCTCGAGCTTCGGTGTTAGCGGTGATTGAAGGATCAGGTCTTATACAGCCTCCAAAGAAAACATCCGAGAATCTGGGCCGTGACACGAACTCGTACTGTAACTACCACTCAGCATATGGCCATTCGACGAAAAAATTTAGGGACTTAATAAATCAGCTAGAAAAGCTAGCGCGTGATGGAAAAATAAATCAATTTGTGTGGAGAAGTGACAGGAGCAACTACCCTACACAAAACAAAGGAAACTACTTTAAAGACAACTTTAGAGACAGAAGAGGTGAAAATAGGGGAACTGTAAGGCGAAATGATGATGACAGGAGAGAAAATGACAGGAGGACAGATAGAAGGAATAGAGAGGAAGATAATGAACCCACAAGGCCAGCTATTAATGTGATATCCTGAGGTAAATTGTTAGCTGGTACATCTTCCTCGCTCAGAAGTCTTTCACCCTGCAAGCTCACCAAATTAACTCAGTAATGGAGGAAAAGAAGGATGAAGAGCCCATTACTTTTACGCCAGCTGACAGAGGATATGTAATAATCCCTCATGATGACCCAATGGTGATCTCAGCAGTGATAGCAAAGCATCCAGTGAGTCGTATCCTGGTCGATAATGGGAGTTCGGTGAATTTGATATACTGAAGTTGCTTTGAGAAGATGAACACCTCGAATGATAGGCTGAAGCCAGTACCCACACCACTGTATAGCTTTTCAGGAGAAAGGTGAAGGTGGAGGGTGCAGTTCAGCTACTTGTGACATTGGGGGAAAGCCCAAAGTGTGTCATTCGTCAAGTGTTATTTATGGTGGTGAAGTCAACGTCAGTGGCATATAACATGATCTTCGGGCGGCCATTATTGAATGATATGAGAGCGGTGGTACATCCCTGTTATCTGCTGATGAAATTCCAAACTCCACATGATGTTGGACAAGTGAGAGGAGACCAAAGGAAGGCTAGGACGTGTAATATCGCGTCCATCACGTGTAAGGGGATTCAAAGGAAGGAAACCCTTATGATCGAAGAACCGCCCAAGCCAAAACCTGACGAGGAGATGGAGGTAGTTCAATTAGATGGAGAAGATGAAAAGAAGGTGGTGTATGTGGGGAGCCAGTTGCCTGAGGGAGCAAAAGAGGAAATAATTCGATGTTTGAAGGAAAACGTTGATGTATTCGCATGGAGCTTAGCAAATATGCCTGGGATTAACCCCAAAGTTGCTTGCCATTGGTTGAACATAGTCTCAGGAGCAAAATCGATCAAGCAAAAGAAGAGAAATTTTGCTCCAGAGAGGCAGCAGGTTATAAACGAAGAAATGTCGAAGTTCTTGTAGGCAGGATTTATCAAAGAAGTTAATTATCCAGAATGGTTGGCTAATGTTGTGATGGTGAAAAAAGCCAACGAAAAATGGAGGATGTGCGTAGACTTCATAGATTTGAACAAGGCCTGTCCTAAGGATTCATATCCATTACCTCGAATTGACAAGATGGTAGATGAAACTTGTGGATACAAACTGCTTAGCTTCTTAGATGCTTTTTCAGGGTACCATCAAATCATGATGCATCTAGAGGATGAGGAGAAAACCTCGTTCATTACTGATAGTGGAATATATTGCTATCGAGTAATGCCATTCGGTTTGAAAAACACAGGGGCAACCTATTAGCGCATGGTGAATAAGGTGTTCAAAGACCTGTTGGGCAACACTATGGAAGCTTATGTTGATGACATGATTATAAAAAGCTGAAGGGAAGAATCTCATGCCGAGAAAATGACGAAGGTGTTTAATGTGTTGCGGCAGTATGAGATGAAGTTGAACCCCAATAAATGCTCATTCGGAGTGAGGTCTGGAAAATTCTTGGGATTCATGATCACTAATCGGGGGATAGAAGCTAATCCCGAGAAGGTCGAAGCCATTCTGGATATGAGGCCACCCAGTACTGTTAGAGAGGTTCAAAGGCTAACAGGGAGGATAGCAGCTTTGAATCGCTTTTTGTCTAAATCAGCTGAAAGAAGCCTGCCGTTCTTCAAGGCGATAAGGGCGGGAAAAGACTTCAAATGGACAGAAGAGTGTAATAACACTTTCGAACAGTTGAAAGACTACTTGAAAGAGTTGCCACTGTTGTCTCGGCCACAGCACGGAGACCATCTCCTCATGTATCTCGGTGTAGGAGAGAAGGTTGTAAGTGCAGTCCTACTGAGGAAAAAAGGAGACAGGGATTGTCCGATCTACTATGTAAGCAAGGTCCTGCTAGATGCTGAAACGAGGTACCCTATTTGAAAGAATAGTTCTATCCTTGGTGATGGCAACTTGGAAGTTACGACCTTACTTCTAGGCTCACTCAGTGACTGTTTTAACAGACCAGCCTTTAAGGCAAATACTGTAGAAACCAGAGCACTCTGGACGTCTAACCAAATGGGCTATCGAGTTGAGTGAATATGACGTCCACTTCCAGCCTCACCAAGCAATAAAAGGGCAGGCGTTGGCGGATTTCATCGTCAAATGTACAGGTCGGGAGGTTCTAGAAGAAACAGAGTTAGTTTGGTAGAAATTATTTGTGGATGGGGCTCGTAACATGGATGGTAGTGGAGCTGAAATTGTACTAACTTCACCTGAAGGGAAAACCTATGAGTATTCCTTGCGTTTTGATTTCCCAAGCTTGAACAATATAGCTGAGTACAAGGCATTGATAGCTGGGATGAAACTTGCTGAAAAATTGGAAGTCGGCAACTTAATAGCGCATAACGATTCGCAGTTGGTGGTAAATCAGTTCTCGAGTGAGTACGAAGCGCGAGAACCATCTTTAGTCCCTTATCTGCAGAAGGTGCAATTATTGGCACAATCATTCAAGAACTTTCGATTGACTCAGATAAACCGGACTGAGAACAATCATGCAGATGCTCTTTCGAAGTTGGCTTCTTCTAGAGGAATCAAAGATGGTATAGTTAAAGTGGAATCCCTCGCTAAGCCAAGTATCGAAGAAGAAGATGTATGCGATGTCGAGATCGGAGGTGATTGGAGAAGCCCAATCAAAGACTACATATTGGGGGGCACACTCCCAACTGACAAAGATGAAACTCGAAGGCTAAAGTTGCAAAGTGCCAGATTTACTGTGGTGAACGAAGAACTCTACAAACGTGGATTCACTATGCTCTTGCTAAAGTGTCCAAGGCCTCAACAGGCTGAGTACACCCTAGCTGAAGTCTACGAGGGGATCTACGGTGAACACATAGGGTCTCGAGCCTTGGCCAAAAAAATATTGCGGGCGGTGTTCTATTAGCCTACACTAAAGAAGGATGCCACTAACAAGGTACGAAAGTGCAAAAAATGCCAAAAGTTCGCCCCTATAGTCACTGCGCCAGTCTCGACCCTCCAGAGCACTCTTCAACCAATGCCATTCGCACAGTGGGAGCTAGACATCTTGGGACCTTTTCCCTTAGGCACAGGACAGAGGAAATATTTGCTCATAGCCACAAACTACTTCACAAAGTGGATAGAGGCAGAGCCTTTGGCTACAATTTCCGAAAGAAAGGTAGAAGCAATGGTTTAGAGGGATGTCATCTGCCGTTTTGGGATCCTTCGTGTTCTTAATGCCGATCATGGGAAACAATTCGATTGTGACGCATTTTGAACATTCTGTAAAGGCCTAAGCATTCAGTAAAGAATCTCCTCTGTCTCTTACCCTCAAGCTAATGGGCAAGCCGAGGTGAGCAACAGAACTATACTGCATGGTTTGAAGACCAGATTGGACAAGGCAAAGGGAACATGGGTAGATGAGCTCATAAGTGTCCTATGGGCCTACAGAACGACAAGTAAGGTGTCGACAGGGGAAACACCGTTCAATTTGGTGTACGGTATTGAAGCCCTCATCCCGGTTGAAATTGGAGCTGAGTCACCTAGATTGGTCCCTTACATTGAAGAACTTAACTCTCAAGGACTAAGGGAGAATCTTGTAATAGTCCCGTTACCACATTTTTCACGTATTTCTATACACTTTATCGGTTGGGTTGTCTGCGATGCCAGTAACGTTTAACAGTGACCATGATAAATGATAACATTTATTTAGCAAATATGGAATATGAAATTCTTTTCATTATTCCTTATATCTGACATCCCCTATTATCCTTTATTTCCATAAAGTAGTACTGTATACATATGTCTGAAAAGAGAAGAGACTGTACCTGTCACGTTTAACATAATGTGCCTTAGCGCTTTATACGTAGCTATATCAATCTGGGAGCTAATTCTCTAACTCCGTGTCTTTTATCTGTGGAGTTAAAACAAAGGGGTGAGCGAACTATGCGCTCAGTAAAGGAGAGATATGCTACTTTATAAAACCAAAACTATGTACCACCAAATATTTATTTTCCTAACATCATATTAAATAGGAAAACAGTGCTTATAGTAAGCAGTACTCTCAATACCCCATTCAAATTATTGGCTCAACAGTTTATAATAAATTGAAGTAAACAGTAAATAGGATTTAATAAATCCTTTCAGTGAACAAAATCTGTAAGTTGAGACTAGGCATCACCCTATAAATAAATGATGCTATCATCGTTCCCCTTCCCCCTTGCGAGAACGAAATAATCATCCGCTTTTGGGGTGCACCCGTAGGCCATCGCCCCTCACGGCTATCTCAGCTAGATCTATGGCCATAATCTATAGGTGGTCCTCGAGTCCACTTGCCAGGTGACCTCGAGACCGCTGATGACTTGGCGGGTCCATCAACCTCATAACTCATAATGCATGAAACTAGGGGCCTAAAGTCTCAAAATCAAATTATATCTCATGAAAACCTTTAAGGAATTATTTCAAATTTCATCATTTTCTAAAAATGATTTTCTTTCCAAAAAGGTTTTAAAAGCAGCCCGCAATCTCGCTTAATTCCGTGTGAGAAAGGCACGAGTTAAACTGACTCGCCATGGCTAGTTCACCCATGGTCAACTCGTCCATTTGACAACTCGCCCAAAATGTTTTACATTTTCCAGTTTCAAAGATATCACAAATAGCTCAATTTTTCGTTGAGAAAATACGAATTGAAACTTGTTCGCCCATGGTCAGCTCGCCAGTACGGTTCGCCCATGGCCAACTCGTCAGTGCGATGAACAAGTGTTCGCCCGCCAACCTTTGTTTTGGAAAACAACAAGTAAAACTGGCTCGCCTTTAGTGGCTTGCCCATGACCAGTTCGCCCAAAGATGGCCCTTTGATGGTCAACTCGCCCATTTTATAAAAAATGTGGGTATTTTCTTTGGCTCGCTGAAAAATATGCTAAAACAGGGGTTCGCCCACCTTGGCTCGCCCGGATTTTTATTTAAAACAGGGTCACTCGCCCAAGATATCATCATAAAAAGGGTTCTTCGCCCGAAAATCATAAAAGCTTTGGCTCGCCCGCCCTTACCAGTTCGCCCAAAACAACATGAATGGGTCAGCTTTGTAGCTCGCCCAAGTTTATTAAAGCATAGTCCACCCGTCCAAGACATCAAAAAGGGTGCTAATAATTGGCTCGCCCGAAGTTTGTTAAAACATAGTTCGCCAGCCAAAACATCACAAAAGGTCGGGTTTTTAGCTCGCCCAAATCAAAACAATTATCAAACTAATGCATGTCGTAAAACAAAACAATTTCTCAATACCTGCCATAAAATTGAACTCCACAGGGCATGCATTCACTTCACACACATCTCCCTTACCTGGTTCAACGAAGCCTTGCTTCCCGATCGCCTTTCCGATCGCTTTTACCGAGTCCATAATTCCCGGCTGCAAAATAGTTTATTAAAACTATTAATATTTTCATTTTATATCACTTGGCGAGATTGAGATAAATCAAATGACTACTCGCCCAACAGAGCTCTTACTAGCTCGCCCAACCGAGCTCGCCATTCATCAAATGACTTACACATTTGAGCTCGCCCAAACATATCTCGCCATTCACATGTTGGCCAATTAGTGGGAGCTCGCCCACAATCAACTCGCCATTGCCTTGATTTAACTAACATGTGGTGACCTCGCCATTACCACATTCCATGACTTAGCTCGCCCATGATGGCTGAGCTCGCTCATGAATTAAACTTGCGTTGGGCGACCTCGCCCACTTGAATAACAACTATTAACTTGGCGAGTTCATTTCTTTCCTACCTGCCCTATTGGCTATCTCTATTATTCAACATGGGCGATCACCATAGTCGCCATTCTCATCATTTTTACACAATTTCCACTACTTTTCTTATTTATTCTTGATTGTTTTCTAGTTTCTTTTAATGATTTTTCCATCATCCTACTATAATTTCAACCCAGTTTCATTTTATTCATCATCTATTTCAAGATATGAATTTATTCTATTTCCATGATCTATCAAGAATAAATTAAAAACGAGACTATAATCATCCTCCTCATGCTCAAAATCATAGAAATATGTCATTCAATCTCAAAAACCATTAAATCTCACTTGAATCAACTGCACTTCCAGAACAGAACACTTTCTATCTCATGTTGGCCTTACTTTGCTTATTCCTTTAGCTCATCAACGATGGAGGAAAGGTTTTGCAAGCGGGTTTACTTGTCTGGCCAACTTAAGGGTGAAGTTTTGTAAATCAAGCATGGTGGAAATGGAAAGAACCAAATATGAATTTGCAGTAGCATCGGTTTTCCATTCAATGTTCATATATATATAGCCATGCTTTCCAAATCAAAATCTACCACCTTTCCCTTATCCTGTTTCTTCCATCATTTTCACGTCTTTCATTCCTTTAATGCATGAAGAAAACTGCAGCTCAAGGTGGCGTGAAAGTCTCCCTTCCACACGCCTTTTTCTTCTGCTATTGACTTTGTTTTATTCCTCAACCAATAAGGATAAGTTCCCTATTGACTTTAACATCTTCTCCATTAATTGAATTCAACCGTATGACTTACAAAGTCAATTTTGGCTGCCAAATGGTTTGAATCTATTTTCATTTTGTCCATAAGTGTTGATTCCAGTTCGCCCCTTCATCTTGAGACCTCAGCTCATCAACTCACTTTCAGTTCGCTAACATTCACAGCTTGCCTGTGCTCATCGCCACTTTGTCTTTATTCTAACTTAAGATTTGGCGATTACTCCTACATTGTTGGCGATCACCAGGTTTGATCTACTCGCCTACTGGCTATCATAAAACTTACTCAATCCCGATGGGCGATCACAAGTCCTCGCCCAATTCAGGGTATCATCTTAAGCAACTAAACTTGACGAACTTACCTATTCGCCAAACCAAAGAGGCAAACAATCAACTCGCCATCATCAACTCGCCATACTCATTCCTTGGGCGATCATATCCCTCGTCACATAGGGCGATCACCAAGTATGGCTCAACTCGCCAACTTTGCTCATATCATGCCAGATGTTGGCGAACTACCTTTTCGCCGATATGGCCGTTAGATACAACTGGTCATCCTCCATTTGCGATCACCCTTGCTCGCCCATTGGCGAGCTCTTCCATTGTAGTACTCGCCTATAGTGTTTCACCAAAATTGCTCCTTTTACATCTTAAGTTAAGGAGCTTTTCACCCAAATGGAAATCAATATTTATTATTTACTTAATTTTCATTATCCATTTTATGAAATTAAGGTCTACAATAGTGTAGAATTAGGTCTTACAAATCTAGACCTGATTGATGAGCTGAGAGACATGGCAAAAATGAGATTGGCTGCCTACCAATAGAGGATAGCCACTTATTACAATGCACGAGTTAAGAGCAGAGAACTACAAGAAGGAGACCTGGTACTGAGAAAGTCGGCAATTACGAACGCCCATAGAGAAGATGGAAAACTCTGGGCTAATTGGGAAGGACCTTACAGAATCAGGAAGATAATCGGACCTTGCACATGCACCTTAGAAACCTTGCAAGGAAAGAAGATCTTGAAGACTTGGAATGCCAACCATCTCAAGCTGTACTGGCAATAAAATATTGTACACTTTTTATGCTTCTTATATTTATTTATCCATCTATTATTCTGTTACTTTACAGATATTATTGTTTTGTGATTATCTGACTCTTGAATAAAGTCCAGCTATTTGCTTTCTATATTCTCTGATGCAATTTGTTAGACAGATTGCATGTTAACAGGAATTGAAATGAGAATACGCGAAACGGGCATAAATAAGACCCTAAGCGGGCAAAAATAAGACCCTAAGCGAGAAGAATACGCGAAACGGGCACAAATAAGACCCTAAGCGGGCAAAAATAAGACCCTAAGCGAGAAGAATACGCGAAACGGGCACAAATAAGACCCTAAACGGGCACAAATAAGACCCTAAGCGGGCAAAAATAAGACCCTAAGCAAGAAGAAAAGCGAAACGGGCACAAATAAGTCCCTAAGCGGACAAAAATAAGTCCCTAAGCGAGAAAAAGACGCGAAATGGGCACAAATAAGACCCTAAGTGAGCAAAAATAAGACCCTAAGCGAGAAGAAGACGGGAAACGGGCACAAATAAGTCCCTAATGGGCAAAAATAAGACCATAAGCAAGAAGAATAAGCGAAATGGGCACAAATAAGTCCCTAAACAGGCAAAAATAAGACCCTAAGTGAAAAATGAGCGAGACGGGCAAAAATAAGACCCTAAGCGAAAAGATACAAGACGGCAGAACGTAAAACATATTACGAGGTACGTTACAATATATATGTGCTGCAATTGACTCAAAATATCTATATATTTTATGATTGGCTTATCAAATCTAACAAGTCTTTAAGCGAAAAAAGTGTGAGATAGGCGCAAATGCTCAAGAAAAAGTTCATCTTTGAACAGAAACAATAACACTGTCTCAAAGCAGAACTTGGGGAGCAATATAGTGTAAAGGTACGCTTTATGCCGTAAAAATTATTCGATAAAATTATTCGATACGCTTTATGCCGCAAAAATTATTCGATAGAATTATTCGATATTTCTAACGCTTTAATGCTATTCTTTAGAGTTTTGTGATGTAGCAGTTATGAATACGAAATATTCATTCAAAGAAAAGAAGAAAAAGCTACAAAATGCAATTGCACTTTTCATTAAAAATGAATCTTTACATTGAATTAAACAAAATGAAATACAAAATATCCTAATCTATGGTGAGGACCAAGTCAGCCGGCTGAGAAGATGTCGCATTAGCACTAGAGCCTTCAATAGCCTGAGGATCAGGAACTTGAGGAGTCGAAGAATCAGGGTCCTGGGGAGCCGAAGAAGCCATCCCGGAAGAGGGAGCATCACCTGAAGGCCCAACCACAGCCGCAGAGTCTGGCACGGGATCAACGGCAGCAGAATTAGAAAATTGGAGCTCAACTTCGTCTAAACCTAGCAATGCCTCGATAGACTCAAGTTGATCGCCCGGCTCGATAGATTCAGGCTCATTACGCGTCACTGCAGGCCCGGATTGGTCACGTGCCCCAGTAGGCTCAAGACAGCTACGTGGTTGTCGAGGAGACCACGGACCTTCAAGGTTGTCCAAATTATCTATGGCTCCCACCTCTATATAATCTTTCGGACTTAGTGAGTCAGGTTTGTTTTTGATCCAGGAAGGAGCCTCATAGTACTGGGCCTCCTCGGTGAAAAGTAACTCGGGGAAAGACTCATCAGGTCGATGCTTCTCCAACCAAGAGTGGGCTAAGTAGAAGCCATACTTGATGAATCCCGCCGTAAGCTCTTCTTTCTTCTCATAGCAGTGTTGAGATAGGCGGTATTCATGGACGGCCTCAGCTCGAACCTCCTTTTGCCTCTCCAACAAGCTCTGCAGCTCATCGACAGCCTCATCCCGCTGCCTCCTCATGGCCTCCCGATCATTGACTTCCTTATTATAGGCCTCTTCATATCCTTGAAGGGAGGCTACTTTTGCTTGTTCTTCTCTCAACCTGCGCTCAAAAGATCCTCATTCTTTTTGCCAACTCATCGACCCTGCTAGCATATGGACGAAGCTGAACAACCTCATTCTGAAGCTCCATTCTTGCATCTCAGAGCTCATGAATGTCTTTGTCAGCTTTCTTCCTGAGAGCCCTTTGACGAGCATTAGCAGCCGCAATTTGCTGAGCCATCTGATAAAACAAAAAATAGAGGTAATTCAAAAAACTCGACGGAAGAGGTGGAAAAAAGAGGAATATAATTACCAAATAAGCGCGACGCTCTCACCTTCATCGCGAGATAGTCAGAATTATCCTCAGCTTTTGCCAGGCTGGGGAAAAGCCGCGCCTCGTCACGGGGAAGAATGGTGCTCTAGGCCAGACGAGACGTTGTCCCGGTCTCCTCAATGCTGTCATTGTCATTCACTCCGGGATAGGTCTGCAAGTCCTCCCCATCTATGACAACCCCACTATCAACTAAGTAGCGCTTCAAGGTAGGATTGGCTACTTTAGGCAATATTGGTCTCGTAGGCATCGAGGCTTCAATGATCAGCTTCTTTCTATATTTACGCCTAGGCTGGCGAGGAGCCGATCTATCCTCGGCAGCATGAGAATCACCTTCTCGGCGGGTTGACTCACTCTTCTGTGACCTAGAGCTCTCTTGATCGTCTGAGCTACGGTCACGGATAAGAAGCCTCTTCCGCTTGTTTCTTTCGACCTCTTGTGCAAGATGGCTAGGCTCGCCGGTAGCTGGAGGAGGAGGAGTAGAAGCACGGGGGTGTCCAAAAGCGGAGGCCCCGACCTGCGACTGTTACTGAGAAGGAGCCTCTCTGGCAGAAGCATTGGCCTGCCTTCTGCGCATAGCATTATGAAAGTTCATATCTGCATAATACAAGAAGAAGTAATCAGCAAATCTAAAATCCAAAAAGCCACGCACACGGATATATAAAGTAAAGAAAAATAGAAACCTATAATATCACCAAGATCCTCTAAGTTATCCAAATTCGGATCTGCCGGGAAGTCAATGAAAAGGCTCCCAAAGGCGTTGCCCTAAGTCCATTCCAGATCCTTCTCAAATGGACCACTAGCACCCTCAACCTTAGGTGTTTTGTCTCTCGAATCAGGAGAAGATTCGTCTACAAGGTAACCTAAAAGGTTAGAGGTCTCGGCTATAGGAACCTTAAGCAGTTGGCTAGGGCCAGCATCAGACACGCGCAAGCTAGTAGGGAGGTTAGGTGGGGTATCAAAAATCCTAAAAATGGCTCGGCTTACTCCCCAACCGGCTACTGCTCAGAGGTTTTCGTACGCTTTTTCGTCGAACCCCAGCTGCTTATATAGTCGCGACAGGGAATGCCAAACGTCGCATCTGATCACGTCTTCCACAGAATAGAGCTTTTTCACCTACAAAAAATACCAGAGAAAATCAAAAAAATTAGAAAACTATTCACATTAGGCTAGGGCCCAAAAACACATATGTATACTCTCTTGATTGGAAAAATCCAACAAGAGACTGGGGAGCAATTGATATGGCAAAATCTATCTACATTGGGCCAGACCCAAAGGTGTCAGAATTCACCACGTGGCGAAGGATCATTGGGCCACGTGGCCTACGGCGATAGAGGGCACAGCCTATGACAGGATATCTGTCGCAGGCGATAGACTCCCCGCGCCAACCTCCTGTCGTCCTCGATTGACACGTGACGCCTTTAGGGGCTTCCGCGAGCGACAGACGCCTACCACCGACAACATGCTATACTTCTAGGCCTCTCGCCGGCGACAGGCTGTTTCTACCTCCAGGATTTGCGAAATCTGTGTTCTATTTGGAAACAAACTCCTAGTAAAAGAACATGATCACCCTCAGGTAATTAACCTAGAATATTCGCCTATAAATAGGCTCTAGGTATAATTCTATTCTCTAATTTTTGATCACTGGCTTTTACGCTTCCCAATACTGAAGAACTTGTGGTTGACTTAAGCATCGGAGTGTTTACGCAGGGAATCACCTCTGTGTCCCTCTAACTTTTCTTGTTTTACAGAAGCTTATTAGAGACAGGTGGAGACAGAATACGAATAGCACATCAGCGAACCTTTATTATTGTTTTGTGCAACAAGTATAATAACTTCCAAGATATAATACATGATTGTTCTTTGGCAACTTCCAGCCGCCTAACATTTGGTAGGGGTGTAATTCCAAAATTAAAGCATACTTTATATATACGAATATACAGAAAAAATCGAACAAAAGGAGAAGGAGAAGGAGAAGGATTCTTGCCCAATTTACATGTATGAATATCATTAAAGTCTTTCTTAGAAGAAAAATTAAACCTGACGAAACAGGGAAATTTGGAAGAAATGGACTATGCCATGCCATGCATGTTCCTTATCCTCTTTCATGCATCATGTTAGCGGGGGACCTGCATGCATGTAATGCGGCAAATCCAGGTGAGGAGAATGAGCAAATCCCAGCGTCAGTCCTACATCAGTATCTAGGATTCCAAATGTAAAACAGAAGCAGGTATTGTAGGCGGTACAATAAACAGAGAAGGAGATTTATCCATACGTCTGCTTCCATTCCCTGTTGGCTTTAGCTTTCATACTTTAATCAGCATCAGGATTCAGAGACAGGACCCCCACCACACATTTAATTTTCTTTGTAACAGAAGTTACCAGAAACTGACTGAATCTTCTGTTGATGTTACTTGCAACGATGCGTGTTTGCCAATGCCTAAAGGGCAAAGCCAAGCGGCTGGCAAATCCATGGCATTGGCATCAATGCCACTTCATGATGCAATTCGTACCGAAGCCAAAATCAGAAGCCTCCAAATCTCAGTCTCTCTTTTTATTGGTCTGACGAGGGTGAACCAGCCTGAAATTCATTCTTTTTTCTATTAATATCAAAGTTTTGATTGCTTGAAAATTGAAACTTTATACCAAGGCAAAGTTAAGCATTGCCTTTTTCAAAGTTATACATGTTCATCCCTTAATCCCACATATTTATATAGTTCTAGTACGTCCAATCATGATATATACCCAAGTAGACTGTCATGTATGACTATAGTTTTGCGTCGTCCAAATCCTTGAAATATCCAACTAGATTTGCAGATAATTTTGATTACTACTTTATTTTATAGATTAATGAAAAAAACTTTTGCAATTGGATCATTTAAATTTCACATTTATTCAATTTGTATAACTGTATATATAGCATAGGACAGCAATACATCTTGTCATAACAAGCTTATATATGTATATATTTCTCACAGATGACAAAATATGGTCTAGAGTGTAATCATAATTTTTCAAAATTTGTATACGCATGCATCATGAATCACATTGCTTCCAAAGCCAATGGTCGACCTTTCATTAATTAATTTCCACCTTACTTTCCACACTGATTCATTGCTCAATTGACATATAGAAAATATTCCCTAGCAAGGACGGGAGAGGAGAACACGAATATGTCTTGATATGGTCAGCTTGAATCAAGTCAAATGCTCATAAATCAACATTCTTCTCTTTTCTATTGTTATTTCTTGGCCTGCCGATGGCCTCCTAATAACTGAGCGTGGTAAAGACAAATTGCAACAGGAAACATAGGACTCGGTTCAACGTTCTTTGCCTCGTTATAGCCATAGGAGACATGAAAGTTAATAACTATCTTAAATATATACTACCATTTTACAGCTTACTCAGTTACTAGTCCTAAACGACCACTAGCATTCTAACATGTGATTGTAGTTATGGCCACTTGGAGTTGAATATATGTGATATGTCTAACTCAAACATCATCGAATAAAGTAAAGATCAACAGGCGTGCAGAACTCCATTTAATCAAAGTATATCGACTATATTCCTTTATCATTATACGCTACAAGAGTTGATTTGTCAAACATATCAGTGCCAAAAAGAGTCCAGTCATTACTAGAATTGTAAACTTTACAAGGCTTTCCTGTATAACATATATATATATATTATATATAATTAGCTTCTGTAATTTCTTTTCCTATGATCTTTGTGAATTGTAAAACTTTCGGGTACGAGCATAAAGGATTAAGGCCAGGAAGGTCCCAATAAAACAAAGGGTACCCCATAAAATGAAGGTCTTTCTGTAGCATTCCATGCCAAAGCATTTTCCATCTGCATTTCCTTCCTTGCGGTAGACAAGAGCTGCTAGGTAGCCAAACAGGAAGGATCCGATTGGAATGTTCCCCACCACAACGTTGTGGTTCACGCCAAAGTTTTTTGTTCCAAACAGCTCTGTAGTTAACGATATGGAAATGGTAGTGATTGCTCCGGTACAAACTCCTATAATGGCGGTGCTGATGTAAAGAGAGATGTCGTTGGGGTTAACAAGTAAGAAGAAAGCTCCTCCTGTTGGGGCCATTAATGCTAGCACAAAAGCTGTTCTCGGTATCATGTATTTTCTCCTGAAATTTCCAAATCAATTGAAAGTTCATTAATACGCTCCTTTAATGCATCAACAGACGGCCGAAAACTGGAGGTAATTAGACTCCCAATTGGCTTATGATAACTAAATAACGTGGAAGTATACGTAGTGAAGATATTTGCACAAACAAAATTATTACAGGGAGTTGGGATTTTCTTACCTTGAGAAAAAGTAATCCACAAACGATGGTATGAGACGGCCAAAGAAACCGAATGAGGATGATAATGAAACAAGAACAGAAGCAGAACATCTGCGAGATTCAGCTAGTTGTCCCAAGTTGTTGGAGAACACTAGGCCAAGCGTAACACCAAAAAGATAAATAAAGAAGTACAACCAAAAGTTCAATCTCCTTAGCATCAGCTTCACACCAATCTCCTCTATGACACTTATCTCTTCTGTTCCACTTGTGTTATCATCTTCACTTTCACTTAACTCGCTTAGTTCACTGATGCTTTCCCTAAAACTTAACTGGAAAGAGATATCGCTTATTTCGCTTATGCTTTCTCTCTCTTTCACTCCCCTCTCCATTCTCTCGATAGAAACATTCTCTTCTATGTAAACTTTTTCCCCTCTGTTTAATCCCACTAATCTTGCTACAATCAGTTGCCAGATTTGCTGTCCTAGAGGAATTAGAAGGGGGGCTAATAGCAACGCTACCATACCAGCCGCACTTGTAAATGGTGATAACCAGCTTGATGCTGATCCCAAACTGCCCATGACAGCAAAGACTCCTGTGGCTATTGTGATGATAAGAATAAATATGAATGGGGCGTTGGTCCTCTTGGTCTTTCCAACATTAATAACTCTAACTACTGGTGCAGCTATGACACTGACTGTGAAGGGTAAGGCTGAGCTGAGTAAAAGATAGTTTGTTACTCTCTTGATTGCTCTCTTGAGGGGTGAAGAAGGGAAGATAGCATCCACTAAATTTGTATAGATTTTAGCACTTAATCCCAGATAGCTACCAGTCAATCCTGTCGCGAGTTGACGATCGCGGGGGAAGTTTCTAATGGTAACTAGGTAACAAACAGTGTTGATCCAGCAAATGCTATTTCCTGCCAGAACAGTGAGAAAGAAAACGAGACCGTACGACAAGTTGGAGATACGGCCAATGAGGAAGAGATATTGCACTCCATAACCAATCAACCCGAGAGCTGAACCAATGATAAGGACCAGCCATATGGGCAAGTATTTGGCAGCGACGCCTGAAAGCCACCCGAATAGCTTACCGGCATCAGAGGCAAAGGCGAGATTATTGAGCTGAATTTGTGAAATGGAGAGGAGCTCTTTGAGTTGGGTTGAGTAAGCAGGGAAATTGGTGTTGGTTCCATTTATGGATTGAAGCCAAATGATTCCAACTAGGCTAAGCCATGAAAGAATAGTTCGAGGCATGGCAAAAGCCAGAGGAAAGAAGGTGTAAAACTGAAATATACTGAGGAAAGAAGGTGTAAACTGAAAAATACTTTGTATCAGTGTTGTGGTACTTACGGAGTATTTAAAGACGTGGTGAATGGGATCGGACAAGAGAGATGGAATGAGTCATGTTGGCGACGGAGATGCAGAAGACGAGGTTTATACACCAAAAATCAAGTTGTTTTGACATCGCTACCACAAGTGGGGAATCATTAATGAATTTCGCTAGGTCCGGTACTCTCAAAGCCCAAGCCCCACAAGAAGGGAATCATTCAGCGAATGCTACGTCGTTCCATCTCGATTTTTTAAAATATATTTTTGGTAAATATTAATTTGAACGTATGGGAGTACAATAATTTGTTTAACAAGTTGTATAATCTTTACTCATGCATTGAAGAAGTTTTTTTTCATGTTTTAAGAAAAGCAATTTTTTTTGCGGATTCACTTGATAAATTGAGAATTCATTGTAACTCTGATTTAATTGTTTGATTGTAATTTTCTTTTAATCAATAAATTCAACTTTCAAAAAAAATATTAATTTGAACGTCCAAATATATCTCAAATCTTAATTTCAATAATTTATTCATTGATTTAAAGGTATGGGAGTATAACAATTCAACCAACAGGTTGTATAACCTTTATTTATGCATTGAAGATGTTATTTTTATTCATGTTCTAAGAGAAGCAAATTTTTTCTTTGATTCACTTGCTAAATTGAGAGTTCGTCGTAACTCAAATTTAATTGCTTTGTTATAATTTGCTTTTAATCAATAAATTCAACTTTCAAAAAAAAAATAATTTGAACGTCAAAATACATCTCAAATCTTAATTTCAATGATTAATTCATTGATTTGAACGTATGGAGTACAATAATTTGATCAACAAATTGAATAACCTTTACTTATGCATGGAAGAAGTTGGTCTTGTTCATGTTCTAAGAGAAGTAATCTTTTTTGCGGATTCACTAGCTAAATCTGAAGTTTATCGTAATTCTGAATTAATTGCTTGATTGTAATTTGCTTTTAATCAATAAATTCAACTTTCAAAAAAAATATTAATTTAAACGTCAAAATACATCTCAAATCTTAATTTGAATGATTTATTCATCTTGCTTTACTCTTTTGACAAAGTCAAACCAACTTTATCCTCATGCATCATATATAATTTAATCAACTCAGTACTGTTCATTAGGAGTTGATTTACGGTGAATTTGGATTTCACCGTACATCAGTTCATGAACAGTGTAATAAAGACAAAAAAAACATAAAATTATTTTTTTACTCATTAATTTTAATTTTAATTTATTATTTTATTAAAACAGTATGTATCTTTACTAATCATTTTTTTCTTTTTCAATTCCATTGAAATTAATTTCAACATCCATTTATACTAGTCCTTAAGCAATCTTAAACAGTTATGTATCATTAATCATTAGGTTGTAAATCTAACATACTGCATGCAGCAAGCAAGAAAGGCAAATCATCATGTGAAATTCAAAGTTCATAATCTTCACATACGTGAGCTACATCAAGATTCTTTTCACTTTTTAGTTTCCTGAAATTCAAAGTTCTTTATATGCCATAAATGACAAAAAAAAACCTTTAAACATTATCATTTTACATAAATAAGCTTTTATATTTTTTTTTTACGTTCAGATAAACTCCTAATCTTCAATTTACATTTGAGGAAGTTAATTTGTACTCTAATAAATAAGTTTTGGACATAAATTAGTACTTTTATTTGAAATAATAACTTATTTGAAAAAAAAAAATCAAAAAATCAAAACTTATTTAAATATAATAAAAAGTATAAGAATGAACTAAAAAAAATGACATAATTCAAGAACTTTTTTTAAATATTTTAACCTACTATAAATTACATTAATTTAAAAAATGATGATGCGTGCAAAAAAGGGATGTAACATTTATTTTTTTTTATTACAAGAGGAATATTAAATAACTGGGGATGTGGGTACTTGGATTCGAACCCAAAACTTACAATATGCCACAACTCATCCTTAGCCACTAGGCCAAGAGATTGTTGCCTATGCTATATAAATACTGTATAATAGAAATAAATATCACGGGATATTATTGGTAGATAAAAAAATTCATCAGATTGCAGAGGTTTTTGACTGTGAAAAAATTATTGAATAAAAAATGTGTATGTTTCTTATCGTTTACTTACTTAAATTCATGCTCTTATTTTGTTTTTCTTAAATTCAGAGTTTGAGTTATTTTTCAGTAGTTATTATCAAATTTCTTTAGCAACTCTCTTGAAAATTAGTCTATCTTAGCCTCTTTAATTTTCTACACGCAGAACGTAATACATATGAGATAAGAGAAAGAAAATTGTAATTTGTAAGTGCTAAAATTTCAATCTCCAAATTTACTAAAACTAGAAAAATTACACGAAGCAACTTAGTTAAACTCCAAATTCAAATACATTCGTGTTAACTTTGATTCTCCTTATTTTTATATCATCAATATCTGTTATAAATGAGTCAATTTCATTGATGACTACATCTATATGTTAGTATATCTCCTTATTATGGAAATAAATATTTGGTTGACTAATTCCGAATATTGTCCATAATTTCACACTGAATCTCAACTCAATATTTGGCTATTAAAACACGATTTTGTGATGGTTAAAACGTGATTTTATTGCCATAATTAGCATGCTCTCGTTAGTAATAAAAGAGGGCTCCTTCCGGTCCCCAAGTACGTGAATCTCAGAAAACACACCATCTAGTGAGGTTTTTGAGTGCTTGGAAGACTCGAAGAAGGTGTAGAATCCTGTCGTCAGATTCGGAAATAGCTTCAACAGCTAAGTTACAGAGTGCAATGGCTGGAGGTTAGATCTTGTCGCTTCCGCTTTTATTTATTTAACATGTTTCATATTGTGTAGAAGCATGTATAATCTGTATGACGTACTTACATTTGGCATCAGAGCCGTAATTTAACCTTTGTCTTGCTAGAGATCTGTAGAAAGAAGCCATAAAAACCCATATTTTGAAACTTTAAGTCTCGGATTTCTTGAAACCCATTCTGTTTTCATGTGATTTTGGTTCAAATATTTTAGATCTATTGTTGTAAAGCTCTAGGGATGAAAAATACATGAAAAATGGGACTATTTGAGGGGTTTTGTGCCGGGTCGGGTCAAAAGACCCAAATTTCTACAAAAAAAAAAGGCCCTTTCGGCGAAGAAGAAGATCGGGCGCGTGAGATCCACGCACCAGATGGTGTAAACGGGCACGTGGATCTCACGCGCCCGATAGTGGAAAGCGGGCGTGTGGTTGTCACTCACCCGCCTTGGTTACACAGTACAACCGTACTGTTAAAAAAAAAGGTTGTGGGCCATCCGGTTTTTTGGGCTACTGTTTGGGCTTTATTTTGGATTAATTTATTTTCGGCCTTCTTATTAATTTTTTGGGCTTGTAGATTAAATAAATAAAAGGCCATTTGGTTTATTGTAATTAGGCCTTAAGGATTTATTTAATTTAAGTAATTGAAATTATTTAATTTAGGCCAAATAATTATACTTTGATAGTTTTATATCAAATTTTCAGTTCTGTAATTTTCATAATTTTATGAATAATTGGATTATTTTCACAAAATTAATATAATTATAAAAACTTCTCATTATTTTGGATTTTATGAGAATTTTTCATGAATTTGGAATTTTTATAAATGCTATAATTTTAAATTGAATAATTTTGTGAAAATTATCATAAAATTATGATTAAATTATAAAAATTTGATTTGAATGTGTATATGTGCTCATTTTGAATGTGTATAATTTTGTTATTTTTATACTAGAAGCACATGTAGCTAAGTTTGTTCATATTATTTAGAATTAAAATTGTCTTATGTTAATTGCAATTTTAAAATATGAATAAATTTAGAATTTGCCTATATGTCTAAGTGATTAATAATTTATTTAATTAGGGCTTAGCCACAGCAACCTTAATTAAGTAAAATTATATTTGTAAAATCACATAATGATATTAGACATAAATTGTAATTAGTTATAAGGTTATAGTAAATTTTATTCCACAGGAATTTTTATTATAATTTTATAACTAATTAGGATAAAATATCAAATTAGTTTCTTAATTTACCCACAGGAATTAGGAAATGATATAATTTGATAGTTTTATCATTATGATATGAATCTATTAGAATTAGAACTTTAGCACACAGGCAAGTTTTATGTCTAAGATTCATTAATAAAATATGTTTACATTGGTAGATATAATTAAGTTTGCCTCAAAAATTCTAGATACATAAGCATGTTTATTTTTTATATGCAATGTTTCCTCAGGCTAGTATTAACCTAGAAGTTCCCGAGCTGGATGGAGAGAACTACAAGGTTTGGAAGGAGAGAGTTCTCCTCCAATTAGGGTGCATGGATATAGACTATGCTATAAGGAAAGACGAGCCCATATTGACTGAGATCAGCACTCCTGCTCAAGTAGCTTTACATGAACGCTGGGAGCGATCCAATCGCCTTAGTGTCATGTATATAAAGACAAAGATATCTGCTGGGATACGTGGTTCTGTCGAACAGCATACCAATGTTAGGACCTTACTGAAGGCCATAGATGATCAATTTGTCACTTCAGACAAAGCGTTGGCCAGCACCCTGATAATGAAGTTCTCATCGATGAGGCTCATCAATGTCAAAGGAGTGCGCGAGCACATAATGGCCATGAGAGATATAGCGGCCCAACTCAAGAAGCTAGAGGTGGAGATGTCTGAGTCTTTTCTTGTGCACTACAAATTGAACACTCTACCAAAGCAGTACGGACCATTCAAGATATCCTATAACACACATAAGGATAAGTGGACCATTAATGAATTGATGACCATGTGTGTTCAGGAGGAAGGAAGACTGCTTATGGAATCGGGTGAGAGTGCATTTTTTGCAAGCCAAGGAAAGACCAAGGATCGAGCCAAGAACAAGGGAAAAGGGAAAATCCCTGCCCAAGCTGACATTAAGAAAGAGTCCAAGTGTTTCTTTTGTAAAAAGAAAGGACACATGAAGAAGGACTGTGCCAAGCTTCAGCAATGGCTCGTTAAGAAAGGTAATCCACTCTCATATGTTTGTTTTGAATAAAATATGGTTGAGGTTAATCATAACACATGGTGGATTGATTCTGGATCTACAAGTCACATTTCGACTTCCTTACAGGGTATGACAAACCTAAGGAAGCCAGTGGAAAATGAAGAGAGCATCTATTCAGGAAATAAGATGCGCTCGCGTGTTGAAGGCGTTGGAACGTGCACTTTAATTCTTAAGAGTGGTTTTGTTTTGCAATTAGGAAAGACCTTTTATAATCCTAGTTTCTCGAGAAATTTAATCTCTGTTTCTAGGTTGGTACATTATGGATATTCCTTTCAATTTTCAAATAAATCAATATTGATATATTTTAAGTCTGATATTGTTGGGAATGGTACCTTATGTGATGGTCTTTTCTCTATTGATTTGCAAAATAACACTGCTCATAACGCCTTGCATGTTCAAACTGGGACTAAAAGATGTGTTATGAATGAGAACTCCTCTACGTTATGGCACTGGAGATTAGGTCATATCTCCATAAATAGAATTAAGAGATTTGTAAATGACGGAATACTTAGTACTCTCGATTTTACTGATTTCGACACTTGTGTGGATTGCATTAAGGGTAAGCAAACCAACAAGTCCAAGAAAGGTGCCAATAGGAGTTCAACCATATTAGAGATCATACATTCTGACATATGTTGTCCAGACATTGATGCATATGGTCAGAAATACTTCATCACCTTTATTGATGATTACTCGAGGTTTATGTATCTCTACATGCTTCATAACAAGAACGAAGCATTAGACGCCTTTAAAATCTTTAAGGCTGAAGTAGAGAAACAATGTGGAAAACCCATAAAGATAGTAAGAACTGATAGAGGTGGGGAGTATTACGGTAGATACATTGAAGATGGACAAGCACCTAGACCATTTGCGAAGTTCCTTCAAGAAAATGGGATTGTTGCCCAATATACCATGCCTGGTTCACCGGATCAGAATGGTGTTGCAGAAAGAAGGAACTGAACCTTGATGGAAATGGTGCGTAGTATGCTTAGCAACTCGAAGTTGCCTAAGTCTTTGTGGATTGAAGCTCTTAAAACGGCAGCGTATATATTGAATTGGGTTCCGACCAAGGCTGTTCTAAAGACGCCTTTTGAATTATTCAAAGGTTGGAAACCGAGTTTGCGTCATATGCGCGTTTGGGGATGCCCTTCTAAGATAAGAGTTTACAACCCACAGGAAAAGAAACTGGATCCTAGGACCATAAGTGGGTATTTCATCGGATATGCCGAACGGTCCAAAGGCTACAGATTCTATTGTCCATCTCATAACACTAGATTTGTGGAATCAATGAAAGCCAAGTTTCTTGAAAATGACTTAGTTAGTGGGAGCGATCAATCTCAAGACCTAGTTTTTGTGAGAGATCAACCCTCTACCTCGAGTCAAGGATTGGTTATCATGAACATTGTCCCTTCAGTACAACTGGACATTGAACAACCAATCGTTGAAGATCCACAAGTAGCTGATAACTTACCAGTAGATGAGGCTCCTCTGGATACACCAGAATTGAGTGAGCAACCAGTTGAACAACATGATCCTTCGGAGAATGTTGAACCAACATTAAGAAGGTCTACTAGGGAAGGGAAATCAGCTATTCCTAGTGATTATATTGTGTATCTACAAGAGTATGATTTCAATATTGGGCCCGTTAATGATCCAGAGACGTTCTCACAAGCCATGAACAGCAAAGAATCAAAACTTTGGTTCGATGCTATGAAGGATGAGATGGATTCAATGGCATCTAATGGAGTATGGGATCTTGTCGAGTTACCTAATGGGGCCAGGGCTATAAGCTGTAAATGGGTCTTCAAGACCAAGACTGACTCATTAGGCAACATTGAGCGTTATAAGGCAAGACTCGTAGCCAAAGGATTCACTCAAAATGAGGGAATCGATTACAAGGAGACCTTCTCTCCTGTATCTAAGAAAGATTCTCTTCGCATCATAATGGCGCTTGTTGCACATTTTGACTTAGAGTTGCAACAAATGGATGTGAAAACGACATTTCTCAATGGTGATCTAGAGGAAAAGGTTTACATGAAACAACCTGAAGGTTTTTCCTCTAGTAATGGTGAGCATTTGGTCTGTAAGCTCAAGAAGTCCATATATGGGTTGAAACAAGCTTCCCGCCAATGGTATTTAAAATTCCATGAAGTCATCTCATCATTTGGTTTCGTTGAGAACATCATGGATCAGTGTATATACCAGAAGGTCAGTGGGAGCAAGATTTGTTTCCTTGTGCTATATGTGGATGATATTCTGCTTGCAACCAATGATAAGGGGATGCTACGTGAGGTGAAACAATTTCTTTCTGAGAACTTTGATATGAAGGACATGGGCGATGCATCTTATGTCATTGGCATTAAGATCCATAGAGACAGACATAAAGGTATATTAGGTCTGTCACAAGAAGCTTATATCAATAAGGTCTTGGAAAGATTCAGAATGAAAGATTGTTCACCAAGCCCAGCTCCCATTGTGAAGGGTGACAGGTTCAATTTGAACCAATGCCCGAAAAATGATCTTGAGCGGGAACAGATGAAGAACATTCCATATGCCTTAGCTGTTGGAAGCATTATGTATGCACAGGTTTGCACCAGGCCTGATATTGCTTTTTCTGTGGGAATGTTGGGTAGATATCAAAGTGACCCGGGGATGGACCACTGGAGAGTTGCGAAGAAGGTGCTTAGATATCTTCAAGGCACTAAGGATTACATGCTTATGTATAGACGGACTGATGAGTTAGAAGTGATTGGCTACTCAGACTCAGACTTTGCTGGCTGTGTTGATACCCGAAAATCAACATCCGGTTACATCTTCATGCTTGCCGGTGGAGCTGTTTCATGGAAGAGTGCTGAGCAGACACTGACTGCCACTTCTACTATGGAGGTCGAGTTCGTTTCCTGTTTTGAGGCTACCTCACATGGTGTATGGCTTAAGAGTTTCATTGGTGGGCTTAGAGTTGTTGACTCCATATCTAAGCCATTGAGGATATATTGTGACAATTCAGCTACGGTATTCATGGCTAAGAACAATAAGAGTGGAAGTCGAAGTAAGCATATCGACATTAAGTACTTAGCCATTAGAGAACGTGTTAGAGATAAAAGAGTAGTCATTGAACACGTTAGCACTGAATTGATGTTAGCTGATCCTTTGACTAAGGGCATGCCACCGTTTAAATTTAAGGATCATGTAGAGAGAATGGGACTTGGTCCCACATTTTTATTGTAATTGAAACTCTTATTAATATTATGATGTTTCTCATTTGATTTATATACACTAAAGTTTTATTTGAGAAATATCCTTGTTGTTTGGACCGAGAATAAACATAAGGTTTATTCATTAAGTAAAAATGGGTTGATTTAGAAACATTTTATATAGTAATACATGGAAGATAATACTCACCACTTGAGGAACTGTCACCATGATTCATGTGATTTGTTTCTTCTATAAGTGAAATATATGGACCAAGTGGGAGAATGTTAGTATATCTCCTTATTATGGAAATAAATATTTGGTTGACCACTTCCGGATATGGTCCATAATTTCACACTGAATCTCAACTCAATATTTGGCTATTAAAACACGATTTTGTGATGGTTAAAACGTGATTTTATTGCCATAATTAGCATGCTCTCGTTAGTAATAAAAGAAGGCTCCTTTCGGTCCCCAAGTACGTGAATCTCAGAAAAACACACCATTTAGTGAGGTTTTTGAGTGCTTGGAAGACTTGAAGAAGGTGTAGAATCCTGTCGTTAGATTCAAAAATAGCTTCAACAGCTAAGTTACAGAGTGCAATGGCTGGAGGTTAGATCTTATCGCTTCCGCTTTTATTTATTTAACATGTTTCATATTGCGTAGAAGCATGTATAATCTGTATGACGTACTTATACTATATTCTGTAATGCTAGTAAAAATTAAGAATATCAACGGTAAAATTGTATAAAACGAGTTCAATGGTAAACGATTCATTCCTGCATGAGCTGATATGAGATGTGTGGTCCATGAACGTGGGTCGCAACATGATTATTTGGAACCATGCAAAACCATATGATCGGTTGGGTCCAGTTTTGATCTTTCTTTCTAGTGCGAACATCTCCAGAGACCACCTCGCCCGTTGACACAAGCAGAAAGCAGTGGTGATCATTTCATTATCAGCTTGCAGGATGTTTTCTTGGAAGAACACCCTGGGTCTAACCTATTTGAGAAAGCAAAGTGTCCTGTTCAAGCCACAGCTCCAAGGTGATGTAAATGTGATGCCATGATACGCCACTTCAAGACCCATTTTGAATTGAAAATATCAGGGAAATCTCAAGCATTTCACTCTATCTGGTTCCTATATATTTTGAAACATCTTACAAATTATCACCCTTGGCTTTATTCAGTAGACCTTTTGATATGTTTTTAAACCGTGTATGCATATTTGTATATGAAGTACGAACACAAATACGAATCTACAGATTGTTAAAAAAACTTTCCCATATTGCTTGGAATTAAACTGCAGTATTTTCATCGACTGACAACTTAATGAAATTGACAGTCTCCTACTTTTGAGGCAACATTGCCCCAACGGGTTTCATTTAAAATTGCAACCAGTTCCCGTTGAAATTAAGGGACTAATGGCCACAGAGTATAGGATGAAGTGAAATGCAGACATTAAGTTATTGAAGAGAAAATCCCAGATGAATTCATAGCTTGTCTCCTCTTTTTAACAAATTGCACAATTGAAACTTCAATTATGAAACCCAGGTAGTTTCGGGGGGTGAATCATTGAAAGGAAATGCAGTGGAAGAAAAAATGGTCATCTGTCACCATCAGAATCCTAAACACAAGACCAGCTTTATTTTTCCATGTACATAACCAAAATAGTCAATTAATGGAGGTGAATGATTTAAATTCTGGACCAGCTGGTAGTAACGAGGCATGTTCGTTATTTAAAGTCTAAACAAAGACTGCCTCTGATGCACTCTGCCTGCCCTTTCCGGCTTGAATAAGAACTCCGAGTTGGCCACCGGCTATTTCATGTCAGCAAGGTGCCCATGTGCCGTATTTTAATGTTTCTGACCAATAACCCCTTACAAATGAGAATGGTGAAGTGGCATTAAACTCAGGATCAGGCAATGTTTGATCTGTGCTTTTCACTTGGTGGCTTGAGCAGTTGACCGACCTTGACAGGACTGTCTCCAATATTGGGATTTGGGCTAGGCAAAATATGAACTGACTGTTCATAGCTCATGAGAACAACGACCATTACTCCAGCGTTACTCGTGCTCCTTAGACCAGTGTCCCATTGAACAGGTTAAGAATTCATTGAGTGTCAATATTTCTGATAAGAAAGTATGGTTTTGCAACAAACCTTGATCCTGTTTGCAACCCTTTTAATTATTAGTCATTAATATCCTGTTTCCTCTGCACCTCTCTCAGCAGCGAGTTAGTTGATCGCTTTAAATGAACTTGTGTATTGTCTTAGCAAAAGCACAAGTCAAAAGTAGAAATTTTACTGCCTAGCCTTCAGCTCCCTTTTCTTAATAAAATATGGGAATCCAGGCACTACGAAGACTGAATGATAGTAAAAAGTGCAGCATCGTAAACGAATGAAAGAAAAATTGAACAAGTGCTGTCTTATAAATGCAATAAGAAGAGAAACCGTTGCTGCAACAAATTGTAGCAAAAGCACACTGTTAAGAACAGCTTAGAAGAATCTGTCTAGTTCAGAAAGCTATAAAACCAGTCATCACCTCACGTTCAATCGATTCATATACATCGGATAAGAACAGAGAAGGATGTGTCCTTTATTTTGTAGGGTAACTTCAATCCATGATCATTAACCATATGGGCAATGCCTCAACTGTCAACTCCGATCATTTATGCCAAGTACATGCCCATATGGGCTGGTCCTTATGACACATCCTGCCTAGACACCATCCAAGCATCCGTGCACCCTGCAGCATTAGGTCTTAGGTTCGAGTCTTGGTGCGCACACTAGTGTGGGCAGACAGGCACCCAGGTGCGAGAACCTTCCAGACACCTCCAGGCCCAGGCGCGCCTTAGAAGGTTCTAGACACTTTGGCTCTAGAAGCTGCCCTAATTGGGTCTGTTGGCGTAGAACTCTCTAGAAATGGCTTAGGAGCTATCCACTTGGTTACACACCAGCCACATGTTCCCAGGGGGGCTTGTGTATATAAAAAGGTGCCCTCCCTCTCCATTTTTACTGATGTACAGATACTCTTACCATCGATGTACCCCATCTTGTTTCTATGCTCTGTTGTATGTGTGCTTTCGGGTTTGCTCAGTTTAAGGGTCCTAGAGTGTTAGTTAGTGTGCACACCTCCATAACATTGTAGTAGGCTGACTTAGGTTGGTTTTGGTCGAAAGAAATCACCTAAGGTCGCACGTTTACTCAACTTAAGCCTTGAGTACGTGACAATTGGTATCAAAGGAGGTTGGAGCCACCCTGATTGAGCAAAATGTCTGGTTTTGATGTGATTCAGCATGCTGAGGGATAAGAGCCACGTGAGGTTCGTGGTGCTAGCAAAGGCAAGAAGGGCAGCAGCTCGAGGGACATGGTCTCAACCTTTGATGCCCGACTAGCCAAACTAGAGTTGGCCATGGCTGAGATCCAAGACAAGCTAGAGCACCACCTTGAGGAGGTGTTCTCAATAGCCAAGGAATCTAAGGAAGAGATACGGGAACGAGTCGATGAGGAGGTAGAATAGCTCACCCTGAAGAATTCCACACTAAAGACTTTGGTGGTGGCCTTGCAAGCGGAGATTGAAGAGCTCAAGAGGAAGCTGTCCACATACGAAAATGCCATCAGGGGAGGCATATTGGCCATGGCACCAAGGGCTCGATTGGAGGTCCCCAAGCCTAAGGAGTTCAAGGGGACACAGTTGGCAAGGGATGTCGACAGCTTCTTAAGGGGGATGGAGCAATACTTCCAAGCCATGGGCATTGAGGAGGATGCCACTAAGGTGAGTATCGCTTCCATGTATCTCACTGATATTGCCTTTCTATGGTGGTGTAGGAGGCATGAGGATGCCCAACGAGGGGTGCACCTATTGGAACCTGGGAGGTGTTCCAACGAGAATTCAAGTAGCAATTCTACTCGAAGTTTGCTGCTGAGGAAACCCGAGCAAAGCTATGTCGACTGACCCAATATGGAAAAGTGCAGGAGTATGTGTGGGAGTTTTTCGAGTTCATGCTACAGATCGCCAACCTTATAGAAGACGAGGCTTTCTTCTCATTTATGGATGGACTCAAACCATGGGCCAAGCAAGAGTTGAAGCAGATGGGTGTCCAGGATCTCAACAGAGCCATGACTACCGCGGGGGCCTTGGTAGAGTTCAAGAGGCAGGATAAGACCGAGTCCTTCAAACCTAAGGCCAAAGGTAAAGATGGGGGGAGTAAAGGGCTCGAGTAGTAGCCGGCCACGCACTAGCAAATGGAAGTCCTCTAAGGAGGAGGACAAGAAGAAGGAGTGGGTACCAATGTCCTGCTTCTTATATGACAGTCTGCACTACGCCCGAGACAGTCCTAACCGAGGTAAATTGGTTGCCATTGCCCAAAGGTGGAGTGAGTCTGACAAGGAGGCCTTGAAGCTAAGATCGATGGTGCTAAGTGTTGTCAAGGTTAAGCAGGGACGCAAGTGAAAGGGGCCGATGTTTGCTGACGTGCTAGTCGCAGGCACACAGATGACTGCCCTGATCGATACTGGAGCATCAGACTTGTTCATGTCTGACCAGGTAGCTAGGAAACTTGCTTTCAAGTTAAAGAAGGAGGTTGGATACATCAAGACGTTAAATTCCAAGGAGGCACCAATCATGGTTATAGCACACGCAGTTGAGGTGCAGCTCAAAGAGTGCAAGGGCCGAGAATCGGTTAAGGTAATCCCTATCAATGACTATGATCTTGTCATTGGTTTAGATTTCCTTGACCAAATTAATGACTAATTATAACATTTGCTGATTACATATGCATCCTTGATCATTGGTGCCAATGCATTATCTCGGTGAGACGAGAGATTGGGTTCGGGACCAAGGTGCTGTCCGCTATACGATTGCTAAGGGTGTGTGCAAGGATGACTGCACCTATCTAGCAGCACTCAAGGTGGATGAGACCCTAGGGTGTATGGATGAGACACCACCTAAGGTGCTGGACGTACTAGACTCCTTCAAGGATGTCATGCCTTCCGAATTACCCAAGAGACATCCACCCAAGAGGGAGGTGGATCACAAGATTGAGCTGGTGCCCAATGCTCAGCCTCCTGCGAGAGCCCCTTGTCGTATGTCCCCTCCTGAGTTGAAAGAGTTGCAGAAACAACTCAAGGGGCTTTTGGATGCTGCCTACATCAAGCCATCGAAGGCCTCATATGGTGTACCGGTCTTTTTCCAATGCAAGCACATTGGCTCCTTGCAGATGTGCATTAACTATCGGGTATTTAACTAGCTGACGGTGAAGAATAAGTACCCGATCCCTCTCATTGTGGATCTATTTGACCAGCTGGTAGATGCTTGATGATTCACCAAGTTGGACTTAAGATTTGGTTACTACCAAGTGAGAATAGCCAAGGGTGATGAGCCCAAGACTGCTTGTGTGACTCGATACAGTGCATACGAGTTTCTAGTGATGCCATTTGGACTGACCAACGTGCCGACAATGTTCTGCACACAATGTTCTGCACACCGATGAAATTATTGTTTATAGCCGGATGTTGGAAGAGCATGTGGATCACTTGTGACAAGTGTTCCAAGTCTTGAGAGTGTGAGAACCGTTTATGCTATACTGTTCATGTGTAGATAATTAATAAGTAATTAATTATTAATATTTTTGTAAATTATAAGTAAAAATAATAATGTGGGCCCCACTTGGTTTACAGTGCCCAGATGTATAAAAGACTGAGGAAAACAGTGTACGAAAGGTTTAATAATCATAATGTGAAAATTTCAAGATCAAAATCTCTTATTTATATTATTTTGGGAAGTATGGCAAACAAATTAGAAAATGACGGTTACATCCCGAAGGTATTTTCGTAAGTTGTGCCCAAACTAAAATGAATTTGGACGAAGTAAAAATACAATGATATTCTATATGAAAAGGAGTTTAAGATAGTGGCAATAGATTTATTTACTAAATGATTAAATCAGAAATTTACATGATTGACCTGATAGTGGTAATTTCGTAATTTCGCATTATTGGTGACCCGCACGTCAATAAAACCACCATGATTCATCACAATACATCCAATAAGAATTTTTGGTGATGAAATCCAAAATTTTGGAGTGCAATTACATGGTTATAAAAAGTACGAAAGCTTAAGAGTAAAATTGTTCGAAATTTTCATAACCAAGGGCATTTTGGTAATTTTACCCCATTCTAGAATTCTCTTTATAATTCTTCCAAAAGCAGCCGGCCACTATTCATCATCCCTAACCTCCATCCTTACACCACCATAAGAAAAGAAAAAGGATAAGAAAAGAAAATTTCCTATAACTTATAAACTAGCCATTATCTCATTAAATTGTCTTCTACAAACCTATTCTACTCACCAAGCTCTATCTACCCATACCAAATTCTCATTGAATAAGTGACTATATCAAGAGGAAAGAGAGCTTGAAGTGTCCGGCCAAAGGTATGGAGATTTATACATTTTGTTTCATTTAATTCCAATAATGTAGAATGATAATTTTAAGCATGCTAAACATGTTTATGACATTAGATTTAATTGAATTTGGCTAAATCAAATTTCACCATTAAAGGGGGGTTTCGGCCAAGCTTGGAAGTATAGGGAACCATAGTGTTTCATGCATAAAAATGATGCCAAATTGAAGAACAAGCATAGTTAAGCATGAAATGCAAGTTAGATTGTTGAAATTCCTTAGATTGTGAAAAAGGGAGCATTCGGCCTAGGCAAGGGGACATACATTCATGGCTGCAATTGATGATTTTAAGGTGCCATTAAATTGTAAAAATTATAAAGAATCCATAGGTGTAATCAGATTTAAATTCTGACTTAAAACGAAGAAGTTAGGTTTTACTACCGGTAGAAATTATATTGGTTTAATATTTCCAGTATCTAATGTGGCTGCAATTAAACATGAAAAGTATCTTAAAAATAAGTGTTAAGTGAGCTAATATTTTTGGTGAATTTACTTGCAGCCCGGGAGAATTGGATATCGAGTTGTGCTATTGAGAAGTTCGATATCACGAGATAGGTAAGGGATGAGTGTGTAGGTTGTAAGGATATTATGAATGCATGGTTTCGATGCAAATAATTTTGCGAGAATATTTTGGAAGTGAAATGCCTTGAAAACTATGCAAATTGTGGGGTTTTGGCTGAATTTGAACTGTGTTTAGAGTACAGGAAGGTTCAAATTTAACTAGCCGATATTATGCCGAAATTCTAAAAATCATCTAAATATTCTCAAATAATTGTTAAGCATAAAAAATGTGAGATTCAATATTTAATTTGTGATTTATTAATTAAACTGCATTATTTATTAATTATCAAAAAATAATATTTAAATATTCGTGTTATCAGATTTTACTGATTAAAGAGTACCATCATGTTCTTCTAGTTTAATTACAGTGAAATAAAACGTTTTCAGAGATGAAAAATTGAAATGTGAATATTTTATGAAATTTCAATAATAAATTGTTTATGTGATTTTATTTATGATTTTATTATGGAAATTAAATATGATTTATTTATGGAAATTAAATAATTTCCTTTATGAAGTTTAAAATGTGATTAAACTGTTTTGAGACTGATAGGCCCCGTATCTAGCTCATGTGTTAATGTGTATTATTTGTGTGAAGCTGTTGATATTGATCCTATCTTCAGTGTCCCGGTTAACATCTGATTAGTGTATAACTGAGGACATTTATAGACTATGGCCATATGTCTCATGTGTTTACTATTACTATTACTCCTTTCAGGGACTACTGTTATAGCATGATATACTTTGGGTGTTGCATGGTCTCCAATACTGTTACTATTTACTGTGCTATTTTTACTGAACTATACTGTTACTGAAGTGAAACTGTTTACTATTACTAAAGCGTTTATCGTTACAAAACTATTCATTATTGCTGAATGTGTTCACTGTTACTTAAACCGTTTACTGTGATTGAAAACAGTTTTATTGACAGCAAAGTGTTTACAAAATCATGTAAACTGTGGGGGCCACCTCTTGAGTCATACGGGAACAAAATGCCACGCAGTTGTTACATTTTTAATTTCATTATATCATTGAGATAAAAATGTTTTGTTATTGATAGTGTTTACCGCTACTGAAATGTTTACTGTATGGTTTTACTGAACTGTTGCTGGTACTCAAACTGTTTACTGTTACTAAATTGTGATTGAACTGTTACTGTTTAGTGAAAATTGTTATGGTTTACTGAACTGTTACAACTGAATGTGTTTACCAAAATAATTGTTAAAGTGATACTGTTCACTGAACTATTTACTCACTGTTTTGCTGAAGTGTTTACTGTGTTAATACTGTTTCCTCTGACTTCGGTACTATCACCATAGTGTTACTATTGTTCACCGAACTATTTACCATACTGTTCTTGTTACTGTTTACTGTCATGTGTTTTAAATAATAATGAAGTGTTTATTAAATGGTTTTCTTACCATTTATTTATTTAGAATATATTAAATTGTTTTTATATCAACAATTTAACAATTACTCCCTATAGTTGCTTCTGGGTTTCCGAGACACGATGGGTATTTCAAAATACCATCCATACTCCATTCGATTGCCTGGCCGACTATAGTATCCATCCTTTTACTACCTTAGTGTACTGTTAGGAAAATTAAACGCTTTTTATGCATATAGATTTCATAGTATCAAGACTTTCATATGATTCTCTTATTGAGCACGTTTCACTCACCCATTATTTTCCACTTCACAGATTATATTAAGTGGTTAATTGGTATACCGTTCCGTGGATTGGCTGTGTTTTGGTTATCCCAAAGCAGTTTTATAGTGGATCCTAAAGGTATTGTGTTTACATTTGTATGTTCAAACATTTATTATACAGTACTACTTGTTGTAATTTAACCTCAGGGGATGTAAATTGATGTACACTGTTGTAAATATTAATTATTATGTGAAGTAAATAGTGTAAAGTGTTTTACTGTTTAAGTCAATAGTGTTAAAGGCATCACATACAGCCCAACAAATTACTGTAATAATTACTGTACATAACAGACTGTGACAGTGAGAGAATGAGCTGTATGTGAAGAAGGAGAAGTGCTCATTCGCTTAACATAAGTTGTCATTTCTATGCCATGTGGTGGGAGGTGGCCTGGTCCCAATGAATGCCAACAAGGTTTGAGCCATTCAAGAGTGGGAGCGACCCATTAAGATGACTAAGCTACGGTCTTTCCTTGGTTTTGCTAATTACTACCGACGGTTCATCAGGGGCTACTCGACCATTGCAACACCCTTCACTGATCTGCTCAAGAAGGGGCAGATTTTGGATTGTAACCGGGAATGCCAATAGGCGTTTGAGCTGTTGAAGCACGCGGTGACTGATGAGCCGATCCTAGCACTTCCAGACTATAACAAGCTATTTGAGGTGCACATTGATGCATCCGACTTCGTCATAGGTAGTGTGTTGATGCAAGAGGGCCATTCAATTGCCTTTGAGAGTTGAAAGCTGAATGAAATCGATAGGCAATAAACGATCCAGGAGAAGGAGATGACGGTAGTGGTGCATTACCTCCGTACTTTACCTGTTGGGAGCTAATTTTGTGGTGCTAACCAACAATATATAACAGTCCACTGTACAATAAATAACATAATATTTACTCATATTTTGCACATTTTTTACTAGTTGGGCCGTTTGTGATGCCTTTAACACTTGATCATTATAAGTAATAAATGGTGAACATTTATTCAATAAATTCGGAATATAAATTTTTTTACAATATTCCATACACTTTACATCCCTTGTTTCTATTTTACAATGATGTAGTACTATATACAAGTGTCTGAATATATAAGAGAAGTGACTATACCTTTAAATTTCAAAGCTCTTGTCCCTGTGGGCTACTCGCAGCTATATTTATCTGAGGAAGCCACCAAATAACCCTCGTAATTAATTTGAAAAATTTGAAAGTAAAGGGTGAGCGAACCACTTGCTCAGTAAAAGAGTCGTATGCTGCTTGATATAATGAAAACTATATGCAGGAAAATATTTATTTTCCTAATGGTGTACTAAGCACAGTAAAGGAAGGATACTATAGTTGGCCGAGAAATTCAGATGTAGCATGAAATGTATTTTGGAATACCTGTCTTGTCCCGAAAACCCAGAGCGACTATAAGGAGTAATTTGTAAATTGTCTTAATAAAACAATTTAATACCCATTTCTCCATAATTATAAATAGGATAAACCATTTATTTTCCTTCTTTTCAGTACAGTTCAAACACGTGACAGTACAGTGGTAAAATAGTAGTTACAGTAAACAGTCTTTTCAGTACAGTAGCTTATAAATATCCAAATCACTGGATAACAGTTCATTAATTATTTCTATTTTAGAAATAATTTTCAAAGTATTCTTTCTCGATAACAGTAAATTTCCTTTCAGTTCAGTAAACAGTATTCCATACAATTCAATTCGGTAAACAGTAATCAATAGGTTTCAGTTCAGTAAACAGTAATCAGTAGCTACCAGTTCAGTAAACAATAATCAGTAGCTTTCAGTTCAGTAATCAGTAGCTTTTAGTTCAGTAAACAGAAATTAGTAGCTTTTAGTTCAGTAAACAGTAATCATTAGCTACCAGTTCAGTAAACAGTATTTTTCAGTGCAGTACAGTTCAGTAAAACAATATTTCGGTACAGTTTAGTTCAGTAAACAGTAATTTACAGTATAGTACAGTAAAATAGGATTCAGTAAATACGTTCAGTAAACATAAATCAGTAAGTTGAGACTGGGCATCACCCTACATCATATCATGCTATCATCGTCTACTAAGGGACATAGTAATCATCCCTGAAGGGACACAGTAGCAGTATACAGTGAGATCTATGGCCATGATCTATAGGGGGTCCTCGGAGTACACTTGCTAGGTGACATTCGGGACCGTTGATGACTGGCAGGTCAATTAGCCACGTGACAGTAACAGTAACGGTAACAGTAACAGTAACAGTAGTAAGCATAAATCTCGAGGCCTAAGTCTCAAAAACAGAATAAAAACCGTACCATAACCTTTATGGATCTTATTCAAAATAATTTGAAATATTTCATGTTTATCCATAAGGCTCTCACATTTTCATATATCATCTCCTTTATGGAATTTATAAAATAAATAAGATCAGTATTTAGTTCCATAAAGGTATAAAATCATTTCTTTTCCTATAAAAATGCCTTTAAGGAAATCCCATGAATCAAATCATTTATTTAAGTAATTATTTCCAAAAAGGCATTTATTTCTCATTTCCGCATAGCGTAAATTAGTGGGTAAATATTCATGTATTAAGTGAGAACATAATAAATATTTATTTTGAATATTTAATATCATATAAAACATAATTAATTTCTCACTTTAATGAAAATATAAAACATGAATATTTAATTTTACAACTTTCTCATAATTTCCAATTTATGAAAAATTGGTGGAAATTATATTCAAAATTTCCCATTTAAATCATTTCATGCATCTAAAATATTTTATAATATTTTAGAATACTTTTGGAAATTTTTTGACAGCATAACGGCTGCGGATTCCTAACCTTTTGCACACAATTCGCAGTATATAAACTAGCTTATCAACCACAATTTTGCATGTTTTCAAACCAAATCATGCATCCAATATTCTCATAAAATTTAGCTTAAGAAAACATGCAATTCATTATATCACTACAACTCAAACACTCCCCTTTTACCAGTCTTATGAAGTCGAGCTTTTCGGTTACTTTTACCGAATTCCGTCGACTCGGGCTACAAAATAATTTTATAAAAAATTATTAATATTTTTTTTCTTATTTTTAAGCCACTAGTATTCATAAAATGTAGCCACTAATGTCATATTATAAGCACAACCAATATAAATTATACTGGTGCTAAAACTCAACTTTCTCATTCTAGCTTCTTTTTCGATTTTAATTTCACCAATCCTTCTCTTTTAATTTCTATAATTATTTTCCATCAAAATTCCTAATTTTCAACACATTTTATGCTTCCAAAATGTCATGGCCGAATCCCCTTAATGGCCACTTTCATTGACTTTCCATCTTTTTCCTCAATTGTTGTTTCCAATGGGTTGTTTCTTGCCTACGTGAGCCACTTTTGCCATATTCTAACAAGATTTAACTAAAAACAATACTATTATCATGCTTCTCATATGAATAAACATAGAGATTCATCATGTAATATCAAGAAAACCATAAAATCATTGAAACTTACCTTAACCGAAATTCACTCCAAAGTAGAACAAGTTTTCTATTTCAAGTCAGCCCCTCTTCTCTTATTTCTTAGTTGGTTTAAAGAAGAAGGAAAGTTTGATGGTGAAGGTTAAATGATTAGCTATCAAAGGTATGAAAATTTGCTGACTCTCCTTGGATGAACGGAAACTAAAAACAAGACATAAAATGGAACCAACTCATACCTCTCGTAAAACAGTAAAAATCAGTGATGAAGGAAGTATTTTGCTGATGTTTTTGTTTCTTTATTCTTCCATGTATTCAAGACATCCAATAGTAAATGAACACCTAGCTTCTTATCTTTGTATTTCATCATTTTGGTCTTAACATGCATTAAATTGCTGAAGAAACTTGCAGTAAAAGAACGGCTGGAAATGCTTGCTTGGCTGTTTTGGTTTTGACCATGTTTACTTCTCTCTTTTTTGTAATTTTCAGCCAATTAAAATTAACCTCATGGTATTTCTATCTTCTCTTCCTTTTGGTACTATTTGTTTTGCATTTTATTCTATGAATTTTATGGTCAAATCCTTTAAATTTCCAACTGTAAAAATCGGTGTCAACTTAGCAGCAAGTGATGTGCTGTCCATCCTTCTTGGCTGCATATTTCTTGACTTTTCTTTGCCTCTTTTGATAGCTATTTCAGCCAATAAAACTCCACTATATATGCAATTAATAATTTGTAATGACCCGTTACCACATTTTTCACCTTATTATACACAACTTAACCGGTTGGGCTGTCTGTGATACTTCACTTGTACTAACTATTAAACAATTTTACATAACATTGTTTATATTATACACATCCTCTATCTTAATTAATTAGATAAGTAGTACTATAGACATGTCTAAATACAGAAAATAAATGATCGTACCTCAAATAAATCAGTCGGTCTGTCACATTGTCCTTTATTACAGCCGTGATCCACAATCAACTGATCTCACAATCATCAAAAACCTGAAATGTTTAAAATTAAGGGGTGAGCAAAACCACGGCTCAGTAAGGGAATTATATGCCTCACTTGATACTCAATTATCTATATGCTGAAAATCTTTTTCATTTTTCCTATAGGCTCTAGGCTCGCATGTAGGAAGGATACTACAGTCGGCTAGGGATCCGGATGGAGTAAGGTAGGTATTTTGAAATACCTATCTTGTTTCGGAACCTAGAAGCAACTGTAGAGAGTAATAAATTTCTTTTCGTTTTAAATTTAAATCATTTTCCTTTTTGTTTCATATCATTTTCGTATTCTTTTCATATAATAATGCTTTTATGAAATAAAGCATTTAAATAAAGTAACTAATATTCATATATTCTTTGAAAAGAATATTAGTTAAATCATCATCATTCTTATTTAAACTCATTTCATATTTTACTGTACAATCATAATTAGTACAGTACTTTAAATAGCAAAATAAGCTATTAATTCTTTTTCGTATAACATAAATCAATTAAATCTAATATTAAATTAAATTTAAAAATTAAAATAAGAATATTAGATTTATTTTCCTCCTCTTTCCTTTTTGGAAAACATATCACATATTCATGTCACATATAATCTAATATTCAATTTAAAATCATAGTAAGAATATTAAAATCTATTCCACTTATCACATTAGCAAAGCAGCAAGCACTTCAGTAGATTAGTCACTATACACGCCGATAAATTGGTTACTATGCAAGATTATAAATCAATCCATTCACAAAACGAAAATCAATAAACTTCAAGCATATAGCTTAACTCACTGAAAACAGTTCAAAATAACCGATCACTTAATCACTTTAGGCGTAAGCCCCAGTTTAATGATTCTAATAAATCAATCCATTCACAAAACGAAAATTAATAAACTTTAAGCATATAGCTTAACTCACTGAAAACAGTTTTCAAATAACCGATCACTCAATCACTTTAGGCGTAAGCCCCAATTCACTGATTCGATTACGACATCCATCTTAACTAGAAATGGAGTTAAGTGTCATATCGAGGAACTCGTGTAGCACGTAGGTCCTTTGGGATTCTAGAGGTGGCTCCCACGGTCCAACTGGTATCCGCGTAGCACATAGGTCCCTTAGGATTCTAGAGGTGGCTCCAACGATCCAAACAACATCCGTGTAGCACGTAGGTCCTTCGGGATTCTAGAGGTGGCTCCCACGGTCCAACTGGTATCTGCGTAGCATGTAGGTCCCTTAGGATTCTAGAGGTGGCTCCTACGATCTAAACAACATCCGTGCAGCACGTAGGTCCTTCGGGATTCTAGAGGTGGCTCCCACGGTCCAACTGGTATCCGCGTAGCACGTAGGTCCCTTAGGATTCTAGAGGTGGCTCCCACGTTCCATACAACATCCGTGTAGCACGTAGGTCCTTCGGGATTTTAAAGGTGGCTCCCACGGTCCAATTGGTATCCGTGTAGCACGTAGTTCCCTTAGGATTCTAGAGGTGGCTCCCACGGTACAAAGATCGAGTCTTTACTCGGATTGGCCTTTACGCCATATACTTTCCACTATCTCATCAGAACTCGTGTAGCACTTAGTGCTCAAAGGATTCTAGAGGTGGCTCCCATAGTTCACGAAGAATCTATGTAGCACTTAGGTCCCTTGAGTCTTCTAGAGGTGGCTCACACGGTACAAAGATCGAGTCTTTACTCGGATTGGCCTTTATGCCATATACTTTCCACTATCTCACCAGAACTCGTGTAGCACTTAGTGCTCAAAGGATTCTAGAGGTGGCTCCCATAGTTCACGAAGAATCTATGTAGCACTTAGGTCCCTTGAGTCTTCTAGAGGTGGCTCACACGGTACAAAGATCGAGTCTTTACTCGGATTGCCTACGTGGCTTATGTTTTCAATGGTTCATCGACACACGTGTAGCACGTATAATCTAATATTCCATTTAAAATCATGGTAAGAATATTAGATTTATCACTTTTTCCTTTTTGAAAGCATACTACATGTTCGTATCACATGTCTTATGAAAATCATCTCACAGTACTATAATCAGTACCGTAATGAGCATTTTGTAAAAATGCTATAAATCAATTGATTTTCTTCTCATATCATATAAAACATATTCTTCACCTGTCATGCATTATATATAGAGTCTAAGACAATCATCAATCGTATCATGCTATAGACCCTGGAGGGCAAAGAAATAAACATGTCAAATCTATGACCGTAATCTATATTGTCCTCGGTGGATCACTGATCACGTGTCGACCGGGACTAAACATATCACATATCAAATATCAGCATGATAGGATGCCTACTAGTCTGAAAACAATATTTTTCATCATCAATAAACCTTTATAGAATTTATAAAAATATAATTTCATAATTTAAAACCATAAAGGTTATAAAACCATTTAATGAATATTTAAGAATTATATATAAAAATATTCACTTTATTTCTTTTCATTTCTTATCTCGTATTACGTGTAATTTACATATCAAGAGAATTTTCGGTGATTTCATTATCACCATACTCAAAAACATGAATATTTTAAAATCACTTTCATTTTATTCATGTTTTTATGAAAATATTCATTTTCTCAATTTTCGTGGTTAAAAATCATTTCTCGTGACATAAAATCATTTATTATGATTTTCAGTAACTTTCGAGAATTTTTTGATAATTTTTTGGCAGTATAACGGCTGCCGATTGGCTAGCCTCCTGCACGAAAAATACAGTTTATAATTTCCAGCCAGTACTTCATACCAAATTTCCAACCAATTATTCATCATAATAATTTCATAAAATATGTCCATAAAATATTTCGAAATTTAAAACATGCAGACTGAATATCCTTACAGTGCTGCACATGCATCCTTTACCTTTTCCAGGTCGGCGACTTCCTCTTATCGATCGCGCCCGCACTCCATCTCTCCCAATTCCTCATCCCGATCGCTGGGAATAATTTTTGGAAATAAAAATTCTAAATTTTAGAATTTTTTTTCCATAATTTATTAAATTTTTCTGAAATTTAATTTCCAGAAATTTTTTACCGAATTTCCGTAAATTTCCGGGTTGTCAAATTTCTGGGAATCTCCGAATTCCCGAAATTCTCCTTTTCCTCTTTTCTTTTTTCTTTCTTTCTTTTTCTTTTCTTTCTCTTTCTTTTCTTTTTCTTTTTCTTTTTTTTTCCTTTTTCTTTTCTTTTTCCCTCTTCCTTTCCCAGTCAGACCGGTCTAGTTCCCTTCCTCGCCTGTTCCTCGCTGGTGGCCGGTTCTCCGGCGGCTCGGTGGCTCAGCAGCTGGTCGACGTCGAGGCGAACTCGCCGGTGCCCTCCATTTGCCCTGGATCGGCGGCACGATGACGGATCTACTCGGTTTAGGTCGGCGTCTTCTCTTCCTCCGTTCGTCTTTCTCCGACCGCCGTTGGCCTCACCGGTGGCTTCCTTCTTCTTCCTCTCGTCTTCACTGAGGTCTAGGTGGTGGTGGCGGTGCCTGGATCGGCCGGCACCGTCAATTCCTCCTTTCCTTTCTCTTCGACTTTTTTTGTTTCTGTTTTTCGATTTTTTCTTCCCTGTCGCCGGTGATCTTTCTCTTCCCCATCTCGCTGGCCTCTCTCCTTTGCCTTTCTTACTTTCTTTCTCGCCGACGGCGGCAGGGCTTGGCTGGGAAGGGATCGGGCACTGTCCTGATTCCTTCTCTTCTTTTTCTTTCTATTTCCTTTTTTTTCCATATTTAGTATATAATACACTATATACTATACACTATAAAATATATTTTATACATATAATATATACCATATATTATACATATATTATTTCATATATAATATAATACAATATATATTATATATAAATTGTTACAAAATATATATCTAGTATATATTTATGTATATTTATATACTTTAAAATAAATAACATTTATATATATACAATTATATAAATGTTATATTACAATATATATACATATAAACTTTAATATAAAATCACATTTACCTTTCTTCTATATGTATATATATAATTATATATACACATAAAATATTATGCTTATATACATATGTATTATTTAAATTTATGAAATAGTATATATTTCCATATATATTCCAACGTATATTAAAATATATTATATAGTATTTTAAATGCATATGTATTTGTATAAAATTCACTTATAAAATTTGTAATTATATAGACATATTTTATTGTCATTTCTCATTTTCCTTATTTAATTTGGATTTTAATTTATCCAAGTTAGTTTTTCTCTCTCCGTTATTTTTATTTTCACTTCCAATTTAATTTCCTTTACACGAATTTTCCGATTCTTTCACTTCCTCAATTCTCAGGATTTTCACCAATATCCCGTTATCACAATTTTATTTATTTCCTCTAATTTATTTTCTCCAATATTTGTTTCCAATATTTATGATTTCCAATAAATAGAAAATTTACGGTTATCACATAATTCCCTCTTTATCTATTCTTATTTACCTCATCTTTCCACCAAGATTGTTCTCACAAATTTGCTTCGAGCCGTGTATACTAGCAGTCATAAGTGGCGTGGAAGCCAACTCTTCTTTGCTACAGAATTTAAGTTTTGTTTCTCCCTTCTTTGTATATTCCATCCAACCAAAATACATCACATGATCAATAAATAATTCCTTTCTCTTATAAATGTATTTATTGCTATTTGATACCATGAAAATAATACTTCCATTCTAAATTTTCTGATTTCAATTCCTATACACCATATTATAAATTATAGTTCCAATAATTCCATAATTCAAAGTGGAAATTCATACTCAATATTTATTTAATTCCACTAAAACATTTATTTCCACTATCAATCATATACAAATATGGTATACAGTGTTATAAAATCGGGTTTCACATTTTATCCCCACCTTAAGAAATTTGGTCCTCCAAATTTCACCCGGACCTATCACTGGAAGATTTCTGGATACTTCTCACACAATCTAAGATCTCGAAAGGTCCGATGTATCGAGGACTCAGCTTTCCTTTCTTACCGAATCTCATTATGCTTTAAGGGGTGAGACCTTCAAAATATATTATCATCCGTACATCTCGGGAATCTGCTTAACCCTATAGGGAGCTAAGGACTTATGGTCTCCCACTTTTTCCCTTGCTATCGTGGATCGATATCGTCTGCCATATATAGTTTCGTAAGATGCCATGCCGATAGTCACCTGTTAGCTATTATTATAAGCAAACTCTGTCAGGGTAAATGATCGTCCTAGCAGCTTCTAAAATCAAGTGCACACACTCACAACACATCCTCGAGCGTCTATATCGTACGCTCGGACTGTCCGTCAGTCTGCGGATAAAACACGATGCTAAAACTCAATTGGGATCCCATAGCTTCCTGAAGTCTCTCTCGTCAATGAGATGTGAAGCGGGACTCCCTGTCAGATTTAATGCTCGCTGGAACACCATGTACTCTCACTATCTCCCTGACATATAATTCGGCTCAGCCAATAATTGGATCAGTAGATTTCATAACCAAGAAATTGGGCAGACTTAGTTAATTTATCCACAATTATCTAGATCGCATCAGGTTCTTTACAGGTTCTCCGAATTTCACTTAATTTAGGAAGTACCACCAATATAGGTATTTTCTTCCTTATATAATTTCTAACTTGATCCTGTCTTTGAGATGAGATTACCGGTATATTTTTTTTTCAATTCGAATTTCCTTTAAATCCCACATTTCCTCTTTCACAATCAATTTATACTCCCTGTAATTATTTATCATCTTTGGGAGTTAACAATTTTCACTTTCTCTTCATACAGTAGATAATTTCACACTAGTTATCACATATTATCTTATTTAGTGCCAAGTCGATAATAATTTGGTGACTATCATTTAAACAATTTTAATCAATCGTATGTAATTGTCTCAGTAGCTTTTACATCTAGTGCACCCGCTCTCAAAATATCATTGAGCGTTTACATATTACGCTCGAATATTTAATCAGTATTAAGTGGTGCTATCAGTAAATTTGGAATCCCAAAGCCTTTTGCTATTTCTATAAGCATATGGCAAATCAGGGATCCACATCACATGTAACGCTCACTAGAACTTCACATACATTCTCATCGTTTAACAGATATGTTTCGACTATGGCACTAGAGAGATTCAGAAGCTTGTTTATGGAAAGTGATTCAATTTGATCAATCCGTCTATCATCATTTCCATAACATCATAGTTCCTTTGGATTCTTTATTATCCCATAATAATCATTTCACAATTTAGCTAAGGCTGCACTTTATTCGCAGACTTTAATATCAATCATCACTTATAGTGAATAAGACATTAAATAATAATTTTCTCCGATATCTCCTTTCATATAATATTACCATTACATCCCTTATTCTCATAGTACACATAATATCACTTAATTGGAGGATGTACCTGAAGATGTAATCTTTTCACAATCAAATTCTGTAATTGAATTTATCAAAGTACCAATTCTGTTTCCACATTAGTTATGCCATTTCACAATTCCAATATATATACATCCATTTACATGACTGGCAGTAATGCATTTATTTATTCCTCTGAATATAACAAATTTTATCTATTAAGTTTGGCTCAATCTTATATTTAGCCATAACCACATAATAGTCAGAGGAAATCACATTCAATTGCTTTTCCCAGTGGTATAGTACTCTTTCGTTAAAACCTTTTAACATTTTCGAATATTATACTCCCACATAATCATCTACTCCCATTTAATTTTCTTACATGTATGTATCATATTAGTGAAGCAGCCAATTCCACAAACTTCTTAACCAATCATTTATTTTATTCGATTTCCAGAAGTTATGAAATTAATCAAGGATACTGCTTATATTCTTCAAATAAATATACATATTCATATCTCGTGTTTTCATTCCATTATAATTTACCCGTATGTGATTGAAATATTTCATTCATTAATTCCATATACGTCACATGATATTTCATAATTATAACTATTCTTATTCTTTTAAACCCAATCATATGTGCTTTTCCTCAATTACACTAACATAGATGGGTTCTTTATTTATTAATCTCTTGAGTAACTTCTTAAGCTCTTCAGACTCTTTTATGTTTTCTGATAAGAGCTTATAAATAGATTCCATGTTGTGGATCGTGTCAATAATCTCTCGAATCCACATCACTCCAAAATTTATTTAGAAATTTACCCAGTAACTTCTAAATCATAACCTCATATCATCTTGGATGTTTCATTATTTACATCCTGTAAATCCACTATGTATCATCATATACGTATAACTTTTAAATTATGTAACATATATTTCACATCGCTTCACTTATCTATGTTTTCACTTCATAATATACCATTTTGTAAAGCATATTTCAAAATATTCTAGCTTTATAAATATCTGATTTATACTCATAAGAAACAAAAAAACTATTTAGAACCAGAATTAATAACAATGATATTGAATCATCAATGCATAATTCACCTTTTCAGTTACACTCAGTAAATGTATCACTTTTCATAATATCCATTAATCCTTAATCAAATACCCCGTCTTTTCACATTTAATTTAGGCCTTAAAGAATTCATAATAGGGCTGACTATCTCGCGAACTCCCACAGTATATACTCCGGGTCGCATTACTCATTAAAGTATAAGTGGGGCTAATAATAGGGATCATTAAACATGTAATATGTTCTTTACACCATCAGTTACTCTATCACCATCAATCAATTCCAAATCATATTACTCTTCTTCGATTCAGAGGAATTATTTCAATATAAGGGTATGTTCGTCATTTCCCAGTTTGTTTCTCTCTCTTTAAGATACATTCAACAGGTGATCTTAAGATCTATTAACTGATGATATCTCATTCCACTCCTATATAATCATAGTAAGGTCTTAGTTTGATTCGGACAGAAAAGTTTTGGTGGGGCCCTTACCGAGTTCCTTTCTATTCCTTATCGAACAGACCTTCATTTTAAATTATAAGATCACCTATTTTAGATAGAAATTCTAGGATTATTATTCCTCTTTAACATCCTTAATTCATAAATTTTTCACACCAGTTTAAGCACTTAATCCAATTTACAGTCACTTGATTCTTCTATACATTCAGACTATACAGTACTTGATAAGTCTCTAAAATATATGCTTTTTAGAGTATTTTATTGCATCAATTTTGATTTAATCTTGGAATTTTAATTCAATTTCTTCCTAATTTGATTAAATTGTTTTCATGTGTAGGAAATTCAAGAATAATGAGGAAATTGAGAAAATGGCAAGAAAATCAAGGAAAATGGTTGGATTTGGTGTTTAACACCTTAAAATCATAGACTTAGCCTTCTCTAAACTCTAAACCTTATTCTTACTACCTTTAAAAAAAAATTATTTAAACCTTTACCCCTACCATACCATAGCCCATTTAAATCATATCCCATTATCACAACAAACCCAAATACATTTAGCCCACCTAAAACCCCAAAAATCCAATAATCCAAAACTAACTATTTTACTTGAGTCTTGGCCCAAAAAGGATAGAGCAGCCCATGGATGCTAGTGGAAAAAAGCCCTTGAAGCAGCCCTAATTAAAAGAGATAGAAACTGCCTCAAGAAAGAAGGAGGCGTGAGGAGGCTGTGTGACGGCAGCTATTCTTCAACCTTACTGTTTTTCCTTTTATGTAATTCTTAGATTTAGACAGTTACCCTTCCATTAGGTTTTAAAAAGAGCTTGAAATTGGCCGCGTGACACAGTCGAATCTCTCTTGTTTCATATCATTTGTCTTGGTTTCTTTGTTCTTTTGTTTTCTTTAATTTACATTCTGTTTAAAGTTACAATGTTCTATTTAGATTTTCTAAAATGCTTTAGGATTCATGTAGAGATAGTTTATAGAAAGTTTTCGAGACTGTTTTGTTCAACAAATTTGGTTTGACAGAAACTTAAGTTCAAGTTTAGTTTTCATAGCTTTATGTTTCTTTACGTATTTGCTTAAGTTTTACGATCTTACTGATTACCGTTTTCTTTCATTGTTCTTAGTTCTTATTTAATTTAAGAGTTGATTTAAATTTAATGAATATAAGTTAAATTATTTCTGGGTTGTCATTTCATCGCCATTTTGTTCTGCATCTTTTCTTTTCTTCCTTGTTTTCCTCTGTTTTCTCGATTCTACTCTGTTTCGATGTGTTGAGTTCATTTGTTGGCTACCACCGCTGCTTGGGACAGAACTTGTGTGTGTCGTGCGTGACTATTTCCCTGGTGAAGCTGCGCATGGTAAAGAGCTGCAGCTTGGCGAGATGGCTGCTGGTATAGGCAGAATCGGTGCTGCATTGTTGCTAGTGGCGTTGCAAGTGGCTGAAGCAGTGGGCACGAAGGGGTTAGCTGGCGTGGAGACAGGAGGCGTGGTTGGTTAGCAAGGAAGATTGGTTTGTGTGCAGTGATGTTTGCAGCAGGACGTGGCACGACAATGGAAAAGAGTGCTGAACAGAGTTTGGCAATTTGCTATTTTCTCTTTTTACTGTGCACAATTAAAAATCTATAAGTTCACAAATAGTTCATAGTTTATAGTTTAATATTCATTTAATTAGTTTGGTATTACAATAGATTAATTTATTAGGTTAGCTTAATTTATTAGTTTTAAAAGTTTTTATTTTATCTTCATTAATTAAATTTTACCTTTTAATTTTTTACTCTTTTTAAAATTAATTTTTTTGACTTGCAATTAAATTTTCATACTCTCCAATTTATTTTCTAATTTTAGTTTAAGTTTTACTTTAAATATTTTAGTAGTTAATTAACTTCAAGAAAGTGTTCATTTGCTTGAATAAACCTAGGATGACCAATTTTAGTACTTAGCTATAGCAATTCTAACTTATCCTCGTGGGAACGATACTCTACTCACCCTTTATTACTTGTCGCGACCCGTGCACTTGCGGAATAGGTCTTAGACTCGCAACAGTACTACCGGGGATGTTAACATTTTTCAACACTTTCTATTCTAAGGCATCGACAGATATCAGGCCAACCTTGCTCTGATACCATTAAAACTGTAACAGTCCACTGTAAAGTAAATAACATAATATTTACTCATATTTTAAACATTTTTTACCGGTTGGGCTGTTTGTGATGCCTTTAACACTTGATCATTATCAGTAATAAATGGTGAACATTTATTCAATAAATTCAGAATATAAATTTTTTTTCAATATTTCATACACTTTACATCCTCTATTTCTATTTTACAATGATGTAGTACTGTAAACAAGTGTCTGAATATATAAGAGAAGTGACTGTACCTTTAAATTTCAATGCTCTTGTCCCTGTGGGCTACTCGCAACTATATTTATCCGAGGAAGCCATCAAATAACCCTTATAATTAATATGAAAAAATTGAAAGTAAAGGGTGAGCGAACCACTTGCTCAGTAAAAGAGTCGTATGCTGCTTGATATAATGAAAACTATATGTAGGAAAATATTTATTTCCCTAACGGTGTACTAAGCACAGTAAAGGAAGGATACTATAGTCGGCCGGGAAATCCAGATGGAAGCATGGAAGGTATTTTGGAATACCTATCTTGTCCCGAAAACCCAGAGCGACTATAGGGAGTAATTTATAAATTGTCTTAATAAAACAATTTAATACCCATTTCTTCATAATTATAAACAGGATAAACCATTTATTTTCCTTCCTTTCAGTACAGTTCAAACATGTGACAATACAATGGTAAAACAATAGTTACAGTAAATAGTCTTTTTAGTACAATAGCTTATAAATATCCAAATCACTAGATAACAGTTCAGTAATTATTTCTATTTTAGAAATAACTTTCAAAGTATTCTTTCTCGATAACAGTAAATTTTCTTTCAGTTTAGTAAACAGTATTCCGTATAATTCAGTTCGGTAAACAGTAATCAGTAGGTTTCAGTTCAGTAAACCGTAATCAGTAGCTACTAGTTCAGTAAACAATAATCAGTAGCTACCAGTTCAATAAACAGTAATCAGTAGCTTTCAGTTTAGTAAACAGTAATCATTAGCTACCAGTTCAGTAAACAGTATTTCCCAGTGCAGTACAGTTTAGTAAATCAATATTTAGGTACGGTTCAGTTCAATAAACAGTAATTCACAGTGTAGTACAGTAAAACAGGATTCAGTAAATAGGTTCAGTAAACATAAATCAGTAAGTTGAGACTAGGCATCACCGTACATGATATCATGCTATCATCGTCTTCTAAGGGACATAGTAATCATCCCTGAAGGGACACAGTAGCAGTATACAGTGAGATCTATGGCCATGATCTATAGGGGTTCCTCGGAGTACACTTGCTAGGTGACATCCGAGACCGTTGATGATTGGCAGGTTAATCAGCCACGTGACAGTAACAGTAACAGTAACAGTAATAGTAGTAAGCATGAATCTCGGGGCCTAAGTCTCAAAAACAGTATAAAAATCGTACCACAGCCTTTATGAATCTTATTCAAAATAATTTGAAATATTTCATGTTTATCCATAAGGCTCTCACATTTTCATATATCATCACCTTTATGAAATTTATAAAATAAATAAGATCAGTATTTAGTTCCATAAAGGTATAAAATCATTTCTTTTCCCATAAAAATATCTTTAAGGAAATCCCATGAATCAAATCATTTATTTAAGTAATTATTTCCAAAAAGGTATTTATTTCTCATTTCCACATAGTGTAAATCAGTGGGTAAATATTCATATATTAAGTGAGAACATAATAAATATTCATTCTGAATATTTAATATCATATAAAACATAATTAATTTCTCACTTTAATGAAAATATAAAACATGAATATTTAATTTTAAAACTTTCTCATAATTTCCAATTTATGAAAAATTGGTGGAAATTATATTCAAAATTTCCCAGTTAAATCATTTCATGCATCTAAAATATTTTATAATATTTTAGAATACTTTTGGAAATTTTTCGACAGCATAACGGTTGCAGATTCTTAACCTCCTGTACACAATTCGCAGTATATAAACCAGCTTATCAACCACAATTTTGCATGTTTTCAAACCAAATCATGCATCCAATATTCTCATAAAATTTAGCTTAAGAAAACATGCAATTCATTATATCACTACAACTCACACACTCCCCCCTTACCAGTCTTATGAAGTCGAGCTTTCCTGTTACTTTTACTAAATTCCGTCGACTCGGGCTGCAAAATAATTTTATAAAAAACTATTAATATTTTTCTTCTTATTTTTAAGCCACTAGTATTCATAAAATGCAGACACTAATGTCATATTATAAGCACAATCAGTATAAATTATACTAGTGCTCAAACTCAACTTCCTCATTCTAGCTTCTTTTTCGATTTTAATTTCACCAATCCTTCTCTTTTAATTTCTATAATTATTTTCCATCAAAATCCCTAATTTTTAGCACATTTTATGCTTCTAAAATGTCATGGCCGAATCCCCTTAATGGCCACTTTCATTGACTTTCCATCGTTTTCCTCAATTGTTGTTTCCAATTGGTTGTTTCTTGCCTACGTGAGCCATTCTTGCCATATTCTAACAAGATTTAACTAAAAACAACACTATAATCATGCTTCTCATATGAAGAAACATAGAGATTCATTATGTAATATCAAGAAAACCTTAAAATCATTGAAACTTACCTTAACCGAAATTCACTCCAAAACAGAACAAGTTTTCCGTTTCAAGTCAGCCCCTCTTCTCTTGTTGGTTCAAAGAAGAAGGAAAGTTTGATGGTGAAGGTTAAATGATTAGCTATCAAAGGTATGAAAATTTGCTGACTCTCCTTGGATGAACGAAAACTAAAAACTGGACATAAAATGGAACCAACTCATACCTCTTGTAAAACAGCCGAAATCGGTGATGAAGGAAGTATTTTGCTGATGTTTTTGTTTCTTTATTCTTCCGTGTATTCAAGACATCCAATAGTAAATGACCACCTAGCTTTTTATCTTTGTATTTCATCATTTTGGTCTTAACATGCATTAAATTGCTGAAGAAACTTGCAGCAAAAGAACGACTGGAAATGCTTGCTTGGCTGTTTCGGTTTTGACCATGTTTACTTCTCTCTTTTTTGTAATTTTCAGCCAATTAAAATTAACCTCATGGTATTTCTATATTCTCTTCCTTTTTGTTTTATTTGTTTTGCATTTTATTCTATGAATTTTATGGTCAAATCCTTTAAATTTTCAGCTGTAAAAATCAGTATCAACTCAGTAGCAAGTGACGTGCTGTCCATCCTTCTTGGCTGCATATTTCTTCACTTTTCTTTGCCTCTTTTGATAGCTATTTCAGCCAATAAAACTCCACTATATATCCAATTAATAATTCCCTCTTTATCTATTCTTATTTACCTCATTTTTCCACCAAGATTGGTCTCACAAATTTGCTTCCAGCTGTGTATACTAGCAGCCATAAGTGGCGTGGAAGCCAACTCTTCTTTGTACACAATTTAAGTTTTGTTTCTCCCTTCTTTGTATATTCCATCCAACCAAAATACATCACATGATCAATAAATAATTCCTTTCTCTTATAAATGTATTTATTGTTATTTGATACCATGAAAATAATACTTCCATTCTAAATTTTTTGATTTCAATTCATATACACCATATTATAAATTATAGTTCCAATAATTCCATAATTCAAAGTGGAAATTCATACTCAATATTTATTTAATTCCACTAAAACATTTATTTCCACTATCAATCATATACAAATATGGTGTACAGTGTTATAAAATCGGGTCTAACACAATATGGCCACTAGCTACTTTTAGTCGCAACACAAGCTTTTTTCTCCCAAATAGGTCCGATGGCAGGACATTCTAGTTGAGTTCTACTTCACCATGGTCTACAAGCTAGTTTGGGCCAACGTGGTGGCCGATGCCCTCAAGCGCAATGCCAGACTTGCAACCATCAGTTGGCTGGAAGGGTCCCTAGTGGTGCACATTAAGAAGGATTTTTTAAGGACCCTACAGTCAAAGCATTGATAGAGCAGGCCAAAGAGGGGAAAACCAGACAATTTTAGTTCGATGATGATTTGTTGTACACTAAGGGGAATCATCTTTATGTTCCTCATTACGGGAAGCTACTCAGGGACGTTATGTGGGAGTGTCACGATTCCATGTGGGCGGGTTATCCGGGCACAAACCGCACCTTGGCACTCATTGAGGAGCAATATTACTAGCCTCAGATGAGAGATGACATCGAGGCCTACATCAAGACTTGTCTTGTGTGCCACAAGACAAGGTGGAGTTGAAGATGCCAGCTAATTGTTGGAGCCACTACCTATTCCAGAGCACCCATAGGAAAGTGTCTCCATGGACTTCATCTTAGGGCTGCCTAAGGTCGATGGGTATAGCTGCATTATGGTGGTAGTGTCACATCTCAAGTACACAGTATTTTACACTTTTTTATACAATTTCACAACACATGAACAGGTTGGGCTGTCTGCGATACCTTTTTTCCACATTTAATTCACTGAAAACACAATATCCGTAATTTAATATAATTAACGAAAATAAATATTTACAAATTATATTTTAATCCACACTTACATCCCTTAATTTAATATAACATTGTAGTACTGTAAATCAGAAGTCTGAACATATAATATAAAATAAATATACCTTCGAGATTTATAAACGCTGCTTCAGGCACCAATATGCAGTCTTTAATCCTTGAATGATAAACCTCGAATGGTCACTGAAAATTATCTGGAAAGATAAATTATTGGAGTGAGCAAACCACGGCTGTGATTACCGTAAATTTTTCCCTTTATTGGAAATTAGAAATATTGAAAATAAATATTAGAGAAATTAAATAAGGGGAAATAAATAAAATTTGCGAGAATCGGGAAATTGGTATAAAGGAAATTAAATTGGAAGTGAAAATAAAAATAATAGAGAGGAAAAAGAATTAAATTGGATAAATTAAAAATCCAAATTAAATAAGAAAAATGAGAAAATAATTGGATATTAAGAAATCCAATTAAATGAAATAAAATGTGTATATTATATATTTATATAATTAGATTATATAAATATATTTTGATATGTTTTTATATAATTACATATGTATGTATATGAATTTTAGTATATATTATAAAATGAAATATATACTATTTTGTTTTAAAAAAACACATGTATATTTTTATATATACAATTATGTATATAAATAAATATATATATGAAATATATATTAATTTTAAGTAAAGTGTGAATACATATATGTATATATATTGTTAAAATAAAATATGTTTATATATATTATTAATAATATAATTATATATAATTATAAATATTATATATATAATAAATAAATAAATAAATAATAAAAAAATTAAAATAATAACAGAAGTGGGAATTGGGTTCCCCGATTCTCACATTTTCTCTTCTGTTAAGTAAAACAGAAGAGAAACGATGGAAGCCGGACGACGCCGGCTGAGCGAGAGGCGGAAGAGGAGGAGCTAGAGGCCGTCGCCGGTGAGGGAAGAAGAGAAAGAAAGTCGACCGGTGACGGGGAAGGACGAAAAGAAGCCAAATGCGGTGAAACGGAAAACGGAATCAACGGAAAACGAAAGAAATCCGAGAAGAAAAGAAAATGGCGGACGGCGGTGTCGACCGATCCAGGCACCGCCACTACCACCGAAGCTTCACCGGAGGAAGAGGAAGCCGATGGAGGCCACCGGAGGTGCAATGGACGGCGAAGGAACGCCGGCGAAAAGGAAGAAGAAACCGAGGCAAAACCGCCTCGATCCGCCGTCGTGCCGCCGATCCAGGGCAAACGGAGGGCACCGGCAAGTTCGTCGTGCAGCCGGCCAGCTGAGGGATGCCTGAACAGCCGGAGAACCGGCCGCCAGCGAGGAACCGACGAGGAAAGGAGCTAGACCGGTCTGAACCGGGAAAGGAAGAAGAAAAAAAGAAAAGAAAAAGAAAAGAAAAAGGAAAAAGAAAAAGAAAAAGAAAAAGAAAAGAAAGAAAGAAAAGAAAAAGAGGAAAAAGGAAGAAAAAGGAAGAAAAAGAGGAAAAAGGAGAATTTCGGGAATTCGAAAAATTCTAGGAAATTCGACAACCCGGACATTTACGAAAATTCGGTAAGAAATTTTCCGGAAATTTAATTTCAGAAAAATTAAATAAATTATGAAAAAAATTCTAAAAATTAGAATTTTAATTCCAGAAATTATTTTCAGCAATCGGGATAAGGAATCGGGAGAAATGGAGTGCGGGCGCGATCGATAAGCGGAAGTCACCGACCCGGAAAAAGGTAAGGGATGCATGTGCAGCACTGTAAGGATACTCAGTCTGCATATTTTAAATTGAAATATTTTATGCAAATATTTTATGAAAATTATTATGATTCATGATTTGCTGAAAATAATTTGGGAAGAAGTACTGGCTGAAAGATTTAAAACTGTATTTTTCCGTGCAGGAGGTTAGTAAATCGGCAGCCGTTATGCTGCCGAAAATTTTAGAAAAACTTTATAAAATCAAATTAAATGATTTTATTTCCGAAAGTCGATATTAAATCACGAAACATGAGGAAATTACTAAATCTCATAAAACATGAATATAATGAGATAGAATTTTAAAATATTCATGTATTCGGTAATGGTGATAATGAAACCACTAAAAATTCTCGGAATAAATAAATTACACGTAATACGAGACAGAAGGTGAAGTGAAATACAGTGAATATTTTTAGGAATATTTTTATAAATATTCACTAAAAGAATTTTAACCCTTATGGATTTAAATTATGGAATTATATATTTATATAAATTCCATAAAGGTTTATATTATGATCAAAAATACGGTTTTGAGACTCGTCAGCATCTTATCATGCTGATACATGATATGTGATAAGTTTAGTCCCGGTCGACACTTGATCAATGACCCACGAGGACAATATAGATTATGGTCATAGATTTGACCGGTTTATTTCTTTACTCTCTGGGGTTATAGTATGATAAGATTGATGTCTATCTTAGACTCCATAAATGATAGGTGACATGTTAAAAAGGAAAGCGTTTTACATGATGTGGAATATGTCAAATGGAAAGTGTGAAATATGATGCGTGACATGTGAAAAGAATATGTTTATATGATATGAGGAGAAAATCAATTGATTTATAGCATTTTTACAAAATGCTCATTTCGGTACTGATCATAGTACTGTGGGATGACTTTCCTAAGACATGTGATTTGAGTACTAAATATACATACCTCTCCCGATGTTGAGTCAATGGACCCTAATCAGCACCTAGTTATATTTGTCGAAAGCTAGGAAAACTAAAGGCCAAACCGAGCAAAGACTCGATTTCCGAACCGTGGGAGCCACCTCTAGAGTCCTTCGGGAACTAAGTGCTACACGAGTTTTGATATGTTAATAAGAAATTTCTGTACCGTGGGAGCCACCTCTAGAGTCCTTCGGGAACTAAGTGCTACACGAGTTCTTATATGTTAATAAGAAATTTCTGTACCGTGGGAGCCACCTCTAGAGTCCTTCGGAAACTAAGTGCTACACGAGTTTCGATGTGTTAATAAGAAACACGAGTTTCGATATGACACTTAACTCCATTATTAGTTAGAATGGATGTAGTAACTGAATCAGTGAATTGGGGCTTACGCCTAAAGTGATTAAGTAATCGGTTATATTGGAATAGATTTTAATAGCTTATTTTGCTCTTTAAAGTACGGTACTAATTAAGAGAGTACACTAAAACATGAAATGAGTTTTAAAGAAATAAGATGATGATTTAACTAATATTCTTTTCAAGGAATATACGGATACTAATCATTTTATTTAAATACTTTATTTCATAAAAGCATCATATTGAAAAGAATATGAAAAGGTTATGAAAATTAAAAAGGAAAAAGGATTTATTAATTCAAATGAAATGAAAATGTCTCTCTACAGTTGCTTCTAGGTTCCGTAACAAGTATGGTATTCTAAAATACCTACCTTACTCCATTCGGATCCCTGGCCGACTGTAGTATCCTTCCTACATGCGAGCTTAGAGCCCATAGGAAAAATGAAAAAGATTTTCAGCATATAGGAAGCTGAGTATCAAGTGAGGCATATAATTCTCTTACTGAGCCGTGGTTTTGCTCACCCCTTAATTTTCAACATTTCAGGTTTTTGATGATTGTAAGTTCAGTGGATTGTGGATCCTGGCTGTACACGAAGGACAATGTGTCAGACCGACTGATTATTTGAGGTATGATCATTTATTCTCTGTATTTAGACACGTCAACAGTACTACTTATCTGATTTATTACGATAGGGGATGTGTTTAATATAAACAATATTATGTAAAATTGTTTAACAGTCAGTACAAGTGAAGTATCGCAGACAGCCCAACCGGTTAAGTTGTGTATAAGAAGATGAAAAATGTGGTCACGGGTCGTGACAGATTTAATGGTATCAGAGCAATGGTTGGCCTGATGTCTGTGGATACTTTTGGAAGGAAAAGAGTTAAACATCCCTGGTAGTACTGTATCGTCTGAATACATAGAGAAAATAAATGATTGTAAATGGAGTAAAATGATTTAAAGGGAGTGAGAAAGTATAAACTGAGAATGTTAAAGAAGAAAATAGGCTCAGAAATTACCGAATTATTGGTGATTCTTCTAGTCTAAATGAAGGCCTGTTCGGTAAGGAACAGAAATGGACTTGGTGAGGGCCCCGCCAGTACTTTTCTGTCCGAATCGAACTGAGACCTGAAAGTGATGGTATAAAGTAGGGGAATGAAATATCATCATTAAATAGACTTTAAGATCACCGATTGAAGGTAATTTTAAGAGAGAGAATTTTTAGCCAAAAATGACCAAAATACCCCTACCCCCAAAATTTTACCGGGAGTCAAAATAGATCACCAGAAGTTGGAATTGATCGATTTGACAGAGAAATTAATGTTATAAAGCTGAATTACAAGTAAATTAATCCCATTGTGGATTTTAGTGAACTTCTCTGTCGAAAATCGAATGAGATCTAAGTTGCTGTTATAAGTATCAGAAAGGATACTATCAACACATAGATGATTAGTTCATTGATTTGAATGTATATTGAGGAGATAGAAATAAATGTCGAAATGACGAAAATGCCCTATATTGGGCGATGTTCGGAATAGTGTTAAAACCGAGCTGAATTGGAATCCATTGATAGTAATGGAATTATTAATGGCATAGAAGATGTCATATGAATCTAACGATCCCTGTTACTAATTCCACTAACACTTAGATTACGGACGCGAAAGAAAAACCCGAGTGGACAGTGGGCCATAGGGGATAACCGTACGATTGAGTGAGGCGGCCAGGGCCCCCCCACGAGTGGACTTTGAGCCATAGTGGTAAATCCTGGGCTTTACAATAAAACAATCCGTGAGGGACTAAGTGCCACGTCTGTGTGACGGGGGCCACCTCTAGAACCCAGAGCGGACAGTACGTATGAGTAAGATACTGGGGTGGTAAATCCCTGGTTAACGGAGATCCAGGCACTCCCGGTCCTTACAATAAAACGAGTACGGATGAGTGGTGCGGCTCGGGCCCCTCCGGCTTGAGACCGGCAAATCCGAGGCATCACAATAAAACGTGTACAAGCGGACGGCGGACGGCGGACGGGCCGCGGCCTTATATGATGCGATCCAAAGAGTGTAGTGGAATGTCATCAGATGATTGACCCGGTTATTGGCTGTAAGGGTCGAAAAATTAAGAGTGTGCTGAACGGGATCGTTGAATACTATGAAAAGTGAAATGATTACAGGAATTGATTGATGAGGTGAATAGTACCAATAATGAAATACATACTGGTGTGGTTACTTATGGTTCTATACGTTTTCACTACTTTGAGGTATCAAACTGATAATCGTATATAGAACCGACATATCTTGAAATATGTGCTACCGAATGAAGACTGTGTGGAGTACTGTAAGTTAGAGAATAATTATAAGAATAGTGAAGTGATAAAAAGAAGATGACAGGTAACCTAAATTCTTCAGGACCCTTGAGACAGAACTGTGATGGGCGACCCGTAGTGGATCATGTGTTATGAGATATAGGCGAACTATGTCATCGCCGACTCACTAGTAAGGGTAAACCTGGGCGAAAGAAATCACCTAGGGAATGCTCGCCAACGGTCGATTCGAACAGGCGGGACTCTTACAAGAAGCTTAGTGATAACACGAGTGTAAGGAACTAGGTACGTAAGGGTGCCAAGGTTCGAACCTCGTGGATAATATACTCAAGGGAAATTAAGCCTGAATTCAGTAAATGGAAATGGTTTTAAAGTGAATAACTGAATTGAAACGAGTAGCCGTAAAGTGTGTTGATAACCATTGTACTTGATACAGCTTACCGGAATGAGGTTCGTAACGCTGTAAAGTATGACTAGGTAATAAAATCAAGGTAGAGTATGTATCAAAATTATTTGAATATTGAATGTCCCTGCCTTGAGAATACACTGTGGAATGATGGGATACAATGATGAAGGTCCAAAATGATAAAAGAAGTGTGGTTAAAGAAACTACCGGATGAGAATCCCGATAAATTTCAGAGTAACATAGATTGAGAAATCAGGTTAATGGTGACTCGATCGTGGATATGAAATTTATTCTTAAGCTTGTATCGAAGAATATAGAAGAAATCCAACAAGCTCAAGAAAATAATTTTTGGAAAATATTATGGATGATGAAATTCACAAGTATCGATGTAAAGGAAGGAAATATAAATGATATGATTTGAGGATGAATTAAATGATGTATTAAAATTTTTGGCTATACATTAAAATTCTTATGAAGAACAAATAAATATTATATGGAAGTGATGCCTTAAATATGATTTAATCGGAGACGTATAAGGAGCTTATAAGAGCAATCCTTGTAAAAGGCATTATCAGATGAAAAGTTGAAGAACGATGGTCACAAGATGATAAGAAATGTATGATTAAAGAAAATATCAGATTTGATTTCCGATAAAACTTCCAAAGTTATATGAATTAGAGGAATCGAGATAACATTGACTCGATTTTGAATATGAAGTTAAATTCTAAGTTTATATCGGAGGATGTAGAAAGAATCCGAAAAGCTTAAGAAAATAACTCTGAAAATTGTGTGAATACTGAAATTCATGTGTAAAGGTCTGAACGACGAAAATACAGATAATGAAAAATTGAGAATAATGAAATTGTCTGTATAAGTGTAAATGAGGGAAATACAAATAATATTGAGATGTAGATGAATCAAAAAGGATGTATTGATTTCCTATCATTGACAAAGTTCTGGTGAAGAACAAGTATTCATCTACATGAAAACAGAAGTTTTATGGATCTGATTAGAGATATGTGAGGAACTAATAAGACTAGCCTCAATATAAAGAGTCCTTAGATAAAAGATTGAAGATTTGTATCTATAAGGTGACGATTTGAACTCGGAGTGAATTTTACGAGTTTCGATTGAAGTTACAAGGGTAATGAGTTGCCTTGTAAAGTAGATAAGCCTAAAGAATGAGGCATCCTTACATGAGTAAATTGATGAAATACTAATAGAGTCTATAGTATAAATGGAACATGAGCAGCATTGTGATATGATCCTTAAACTCTTAAAGACTGTGGAATTGTGCTAAGATTAACAACTAAGAAATTTGGCTAGACAGTATCTCCTTTTGAGATATATGATCTTGAGACGACAGGGTGACAGTGAACCTGTCTATGATATAAAGATAATGATTGAGATACGAAAGTAATGAGTCTAGCTAAATACTATTGTCAGCCTATAAAAGAGTGATGAGACTAGCTACTCTATAGAGGAGATCTAAGTAAAGAAATTAAAGTCGGTAGATGGATAGTGTAAAGAATAGATGGTATGTGAAATTTTAAAAGATCTTAGCTGTATAGTAACATACCAATCGAGAAAACCGACAGAAAGGATAAGAGTAAAAATATGAAAAACGAAACTGAAAGTGGAATAAGGAAATAAATTGCATGATGAGAAGGGAACATCAATATGAAACAGTTCTCGAAGTTAAGACTGAGAGTGAATTGTGTTGGTTATCACATAAAGGTGGCAAGATGTAAAATCAAAGCTAGTATTGATAAGTGAAAGTAATGATACTCCAAGGAGTAAGATAATTGATATGTTTACTGCCAGTATATAAATAAGAAATGTTTGTATATATAGCCACCTCGAAATGATAGAGATGGTGGAATTGTATAGATAATGTGGTGCTTAAATGGATAATTTGAGGATTCAATCACAGAATTTAAATTTTGAAAAGAGATTTAAAGACCATACTACATGAAGAGAATATGATTGTCTCATGAATTATGATTGTGAGAGATGATCTATAGTAAAATCGGCAAATGAGATGCAGCCTTGGTGGAATAAGTGTGAAAATGAATATTTTGGACAATAAAAGTCCAAAAGAGAAATGATGAAATGGAAGTGATTAAAGACTGATGATCTAAATAGAATCACTTTCCATTATCAGACATCTAGATTCTTTAGTGCCTTAGTCGAGGTATAAGTGTTAAACGGTGTAAATGTGTATGTACAGTTCCAGTGAGCCTTACATGTGATGGGAGTCTCTGAGTTGCCATATGCTAATGAGTGATAGCAAAAGGCTTTGAGATCCTAAGTGTATTGATAGCACCGCTCCATACTGATATATATATATATATATATGAGCGTGAGATGTAAACGGTCCATGATATTGAGAGAGCGTGTGCATGAGATGTGAAAGCTATTGGGACACTTACATATGACATGAGTACATGATAGTACTAAATTATGTCGACTCGGCACTAAGTGAGAAGAATGATGATGAACAGCATAGATCAGCTATAATATTAAAAATATTATTTATGGCTCTTATATGAAAAGAGTAAAAGTGAATAACTTCCGATTTGAGAAATGAACTTACGGGAGTATAGACATATATGATGAAAGACAGCATGTAGTGGTCTAAAGTATTGTTGATGTTGAAAGTGTGCTGGCAGTATTACTTGGAGGATGAACTAGAGGTCAGAAGTCGTAAGTGTACGACATGTACCACCTTTGGACTTAAGTTAAATTCGGAGGACCGAATTTCTTAAAGTGGGGAGGATGTGATAACCGTAAATTTTTCCCTTTATTGGAAATTAGAAATATTGAAAATAAATATTAGAGAAATTAAATAAGGGGAAATAAATAAAATTTGCGAGAATCGGGAAATTGGTATAAAGGAAATTAAATTGGAAGTGAAAATAAAAATAATAGAGAGGAAAAAGAATTAAATTGGATAAATTAAAAATCCAAATTAAATAAGAAAAATGAGAAAATAATTGGATATTAAGAAATCCAATTAAATGAAATAAAATGTGTATATTATATATTTATATAATTAGATTATATAAATATATTTTGATATGTTTTTATATAATTACATATGTATGTATATGAATTTTAGTATATATTATAAAATGAAATATATACTATTTTGTTTTAAATAAACACATGTATATTTTTATATAAACAATTATGTATATAAAAATATATATATGAAATATATATTAATTTTAAGTAAAGTGTGAATACATATATGTATATATATTGTTAAAATAAAATATGTTTATATATATTATTAATAATATAATTATATATAATTATAAATATTATATATATAATAAATAAATAAATAAATAAAAAATAAAAAAAATAAAATAATAACAGAAGTGGGAATCGGGTTCCCCGATTCCCACATTTTCTCTTCTGTTAAGTAAAACAGAAGAGAAATGATGGAAGCCGGACGACGCCGGCTGAGCGAGAGGCGGAAGAGGAGGAGCTAGAAGCCGTCGCCGGTGAGGGAAGAAGAGAAAGAAAGTCGACCGGTGACGGGGAAGGACGAAAAGAAGCCAAATGCGGTGAAATGGAAAACGGAATCAACGGAAAACGAAAGAAATCCGAGAAGAAAAGAAAATGGCGGACGGCGGTGCCGGCCGATCCAGGCACCGCCACTACCACCGAAGCTTCACCGGAGGAAGAGGAAGCCGATGGAGGCCACCGGAGGTGCAATGGATGGCGGAGGAACGCCGGCGAAGAGGAAGAAGAAACCGAGGCAAAACCGCCTCGATCCGCCGCCGTGCCGTCGATCCAGGGCAAACGGAGGGCACCGGCAAGTTCGTCGTGCAGCCGGCCAGCTGAGGGACGCCTGAACCGCCGGAGAACCGACCGTCGGCGAGGAATCGGCGAGGAAAGGAGCTAGACCGGTCTGACCGGGAAAGGAAGAAGAAAAAAAGAAAAGAAAAAGAAAAGAAAAAGGAAAAAGAAAAAGAAAAAGAAAAAGAAAAGAAAGAAAGAAAAGAAAAAGAGAAAAAAGGAAGAAAAAGAGGAAAAAGGAGAATTTCGGGAATTCGGAAAATTCCCGAAAATTCGACAACCCGGACATTTAAGAAAATTCGGTAAGAAATTTCCCGAAAATTTAATTTCAGAAAAATTAAATAAATTATGAAAAAAATTCTAAAAATTAGAATTTTAATTCCAGAAATTATTTTCAGCAATCGGGATAAGGAATCGGGAGAAATGGAGTGCGGGCGCGATCGATAAGCGGAAGTCGCCGACCCGGAAAAAGGTAAGGGATGCATGTGCAGCACTGTAAGGATACTCAGAATGCATATTTTAAATTGAAATATTTTATGCAAATATTTTATGAAAATTATTATGATGCATGATTTGCTGAAAATAATTTGGGAAGAAGTACTGGCTGAAAGATTTAAAACTGTATTTTTCCGTGCAGGAGGTTAGTAAATCGGCAGCCGTTATGCTGCCGAAAATTTTAGAAAAACTTTATAAAATCAAATTAAATGATTTTATTTCCGAAAGTTGATATTAATCACGAAACATGAGGAAATTACTAAATCTCATAAAACATGAATATAATGAGATAGAATTTTAAAATATTCATGTATTCGGTAATGGTGATAATGAAACCACTGAAAATTCTCGGAATAAATAAATTACACGTAATACGAGACAGAAGGTGAAGTGAAATATAGTGAATATTTTTATGAATATTTTTATAAATATTCACTAAAAGAATTTTAACCCTTATGGATTTAAATTATGGAATTATATATTTATATAAATTCCATAAAGGTTTATATTATGATCAAAAATACGGTTTTGAGACTCGTCAGCATCTTATCATGCTGATACATGATATGTGATAAGTTTAGTCCCGGTCGACACTTGATCAATGACCCACGAGGACAATATAGATTATGGTCATAGATTTGACCGGTTTATTTCTTTACTCTCTGGGGTTATAGTATGATAAGATTGATGTCTATCTTAGACTCCATAAATGATAGGTGACATGTTAAAAAGGAAAGCGTTTTACATGATGTGGAATATGTCAAATGGAAAGTGTGAAATATGATGCGTGACATGTGAAAAGAATATGTTTATATGATATGAGGAGAAAATCAATTGATTTATAGCATTTTTACAAAATGCTCATTTCGGTACTGATCATAGTACTGTGGGATGACTTTCCTAAGACATGTGATTTGAGTACTAAATATACATACCTCTCCCGATGTTGAGTCAATGGACCCTAATCAGCACCTAGTTATATTTGTCGAAAGTTAGGAAAACTAAAGGCCAAACCGAGCAAAGACTCGATTTCCGAACCGTGGGAGCCACCTCTAGAGTCCTTCGGGAACTAAGTGCTACACGAGTTTTGATATGTTAATAAGAAATTTCTGTACCGTGGGAGCCACCTCTAGAGTCCTTCGGGAACTAAGTGCTACACGAGTTCTTATATGTTAATAAGAAATTTCTGTACCGTGGGAGCCACCTCTAGAGTCCTTCGGGAACTAAGTGCTACACGAGTTTCGATGTGTTAATAAGAAATTTCTGTACCGTGGGAGCCACCTCTAGAGTCCTTCGGGAACTAAGTGCTACACGAGTTCTGATATGTTAATAAGAAATTTCTGTACCGTGGGAGCCACCTCTAGAGTCCTTCGGGAACTAAGTGCTACACGAGTTTCGATATGACACTTAACTCCATTATTAGTTAGAATAGATGTAGTAACTGAATCAGTGAATTGGGGCTTACGCCTAAAGTGATTAAGTAATCGGTTATATTGGAATAGATTTTAATAGCTTATTTTGCTCTTTAAAGTACGGTACTAATTAAGAGAGTACACTAAAACATGAAATGAGTTTTAAAGAAATAAGATGATGATTTAACTAATATTCTTTTCAAGGAATATACGGATACTAATCATTTTATTTAAATGCTTTATTTCATAAAAGCATCATATTGAAAAGAATATGAAAAGGTTATGAAAATTAAAAAGGAAAAAGGATTTATTAATTCAAATGAAATGAAAATGTCTCTCTACAGTTGCTTCTAGGTTCCGTAACAAGTATGGTATTCTAAAATACCTACCTTACTCCATTCAGATCCCTGGCCGACTGTAGTATCCTTCCTACATGCGAGCTTAGAGCCCATAGGTAAAATGAAAAAGATTTTCAGCATATAGGAAGCTGAGTATCAAGTGAGGCATATAATTCTCTTACTGAGCCGTGGTTTTGCTCACCCCTTAATTTTCAACATTTCAGGTTTTTGATGAATGTAAGTTCAGTGGATTATGGATCCTGGCTGTACACGAAGGACAATGTGTCAGACCGACTGATTATTTGAGGTATGATCATTTATTCTCTGTATTTAGACACGTCAACAGTACTACTTATCTGATTTATTACGATAGGGGATGTGTTTAATATAAACAATATTATGTAAAATTGTTTAACAGTCAGTACAAGTGAAGTATCGCAGACAGCCCAACCGGTTAAGTTGTGTATAAGAAGATGAAAAATGTGGTCACGGGTCGTGACAACGGCTCAGTAAGAGATTTGTATGCAAATCTTGATACCTCGAAGACTATATGCAGTAAAACCTTTAAATTTCTATTTATAAACTGGCACGTTACAAGGAAATGATACTATAGTTGGCCGGGAATCCAGATGGAGCATAGAAGGTATTTTGAAATACTTGTCTTGTCCCGAAAACCCAGAGGACTATAGGGAATAGGAATTTATTTAAATATAAAATTCACTAAAATGTTTACTGTGTATAAAATATCACATGTTCAGTAAAATAATTCAGTAAATCATGCGAACCACACGTGAAATTTTTTTGATTTCCACCGTTGAATTCAATCACTTTAAACATATGAAGCATTAAAATATACTGTTTCCACATTTCACAAATCAGTGATAAAGTATTATAATGAATGGTATGTATCCAAAGTTATCACCAACACCATGTAATAACATGTGGAATAATAGTGGGGACTAGGCAACACCCTAACAATATCATGCTGTAAGTCCCTTAGGGAATAAGGGTACACGTGAGATCCCTGTAGGGACAATATAGTAAACACATGAGATCTATGGCTATAGTCTATAGGTGTCCTTGGTTGAACACTGAGCGGGTGACAACAAGGATGCTGAAGACGGCTCAATGTCAATAGCTTAACACATGAGAGGCTACACGTAAACACGTGAGTATGATATGGGGCCTAACAGTCTCAAAACAGTATTCACACAGTGATAAAACCTTTATGAAATTTATTACACATGAATAAAATTTATTAAATCCATAAAGGAAAATTATATTTAAATAGTGAATATTATTCTGAACTTAATTATAAAATATTCACTATTTATCATATCACTTCACCAAATACATTTTCCGCTGTATAACATGTGAGAGAAATTTTTAGTGGTGAAACCTTTACCGAAATCAATATCATGAATATTTAATAAATATTTTTCGGTAAATTCACCCTTTATGAAAAATAATTAATTTATCATTTTCAAGGCTAGGAAAAATGTCAATAATGCACTAAAATATTTTCTAATATTTTTAGAAATATTTTTAATAAATGTCAGTAGCATAACGGCTACTAGAGTCATAGCTTCTCTGCACTTGCAAACACAATCTCAACAACCAGAAAACCACAATTTCATCGCAATTTGAGGCAAATCAATATTCCATAATTCTTATAAAATTCATAGCATGTAAATCATGCATTCAGATATCCCTACAAATTTACACACACGTGTCTTACCTGTTTCTCGAGATCGCACTATCGCGTGCACCACACGAACGTCTAATTTCCCGACTGCAATTTGATTCCACCAAATCATTAGCTTATTTATTCTTTATTTATAAGATATGATTTATATAAAAAATGTAGATGTAAGTAAAGTCTCATAGCTAAAGGTGGTTACTCTTCATGCCAATTTCTTCCCTTTTCCACTATGGCCGAATGGCCTTGATATAATTAAATTTATTGTTTCATTTTTAGTCAATGTACCAAGTGGATGAGCTGCCTTCATACTTGTATTTTTCCACCATTTAAGGGACAAAAGACAATATTTCTTTTCTTTATTTCTTCCATAACCGGCAGCACGCACACACATTGACCATACCTATATTCTAATTATATTTTGTGGTTATATTTTCTTCTCTACTAGCCCTTATTTTTTACCATTTTCACTTGGTCATTCATCATCAATTCAGCCTTTCTTTCTTCCTCATTTTCATACCACAACAGCTTCATTTTTCTTTCTCATTTCCATGCCACAACATCCCTGTTTATTGACTTTTATGCCAGCCTTCATCACCATCGGTCTACAGCCAAATAACTTGACCCCAATTTTCTGTTCGGTTCAACCTTTATATTCGGTTTCCATGCCTTTTAAACACCATGTTTTTATTTCTTAAAATTATTATTATCAGTCAACAGCATGGTCCCCTGTATATACATAATTTCCTTTCCATGTTTAACTCTTTGTTCATGTCAGCCACGCCACACGCACACACCAACATAGCTTTAGCTTTTGTTTTCTGTTATTCACACCATATACATGCAGCCGTGTTTTCAGTTTTTCAATCCTATTTCTTCAAGATTTGATTTCACAACCGACATCCAAAATGCACTATAACAAGTGTTCCTCAAAGCAACAATTATATACATCATCTACTTAACCAACATCTCCATAAACAAATTATCAAAGTGCATAAACGTTGGCTGAAAAATCTTTACTTGTTTCACACCACTGTCCAGCGGCAGGGGAGTCTCTTTGGATGGTTTTTAGCTGAACTTTTTAAAGAACTAGGAAGCTATGGAGGTAAGGATCAAGTTTTGTGAAGGAGCTTAGCTGATTTGGTGATGAAAGGATGGCGATTTAGAGTTGAAGCATGAAGATCAGTGGAGGAGAAGAACAGAAAACGGACTGTAGGCAAAAAATGGCTGAGGCGGTGCAACTCAGCTGAAGAAATAATGAAAGCTAGCTTGTTGTCTTAATTTAATTGTCCATAATTTAATTTTAATTTATAAAAATTCTGATATAATTTATTTAAGTCAAAAATACCCTCTAAAACCACTTTATTTACTCACTTGCCACCGCATAGTCCATTTTTTGTCCAGCCCATTTTTTAAAATTTTTTTATTTCTTAAGCCAATTAGTCAAAAATTAATCAACTTTGACCAATCCTTGAGAAAAGCCAACTTTGCCCTTGTACAACTTCGAAATTTTCATTTTTATCCCACCTTTATTTCAGCATTTTGGAAAATATACAAAATTAATTAATTAATTTATTTAAAATTTATAATTTCGTACATGTACAATATAAAATAACGAGTTCTCACATGTAGTCGATCGGTTTTCCAAGTACGCTAACTTTATTCCGACTACCAAGGAGTGCACGACAAAGGAGCCCACCCGGTTGTTCCTTAAGCATGTCGTTAAGTATTAGGGCTTGCCTTGATCCATTATTAGTGATCGGGATAGCAAGTTTATCGGTAAGTTTTGGATGGAGCATTTCAAGATGTTGAGATTGGATCTGAAGTTCTCCACCTTCATACATCTCCAAACAAATAGACAGACGGAGTGAGTGAATGCACTCTTGGAGGTGTACCTTAGACACTATGTTAATGCCTCACAGCAAGATTGGCCTAAGCTATTGGATGTGGCCCAATTTTCATATAACCTTCAGCAGAGTGAGTCTACAAGCCAAAGTCCTTTCGAGATAGTGACCAGATAGCAACCGCTTACACCTAGTGCTGTTTCTACTAGATACAAGAGGCCAACTCCTGCTGCCTATAGGTTCGCCAAGGCATGGCAGGAGCAGACTAATCTAGCCAGGGCATGCTTGCAAGTGGGGGACTAATCTAGGCTACCAAGCGGTTGAAGAAATGGGCTGACTAGAAGATGTGAGATGTTGAGTATCAATTGGGGGACTTAATGTTAGTGAAGCTACACTTGGTGCTCAAGAATACAGGGAGACACAAAAGACTTACACGCAGATACAAAGGGCCGTTCAGGATCATTAAATGAGTGGGCAAGGTTGCCTACAAGTTGCATCTACCTCTCGTACTTCAAACACATTCGGTATTCCACGTAAGTATGTTGAAGCCATTCCATGAGGACCCGGATGATCCCATCAGAGTATTATCAAAACGAGCACCCATTGGGGTAAGGGCATCATATGATAGGGAAGTTCAGAATATCTTAGTTGAGCGGGTGGTACTACAGAAGAATTATAGGCCTCAGCAAGAGTATTTGGTGTAATAGAAGGGGCAATCGAACAGTGAAGCCAGCTGGGAACTGGCATAAGCACGATGGCAGTTCCATGACAAGATAGATAAGTTCCATGCTGAACAAGAGAAAGCGACGAGGGTGTCGCTAGAACAGATGGGAGAGAGTGTCACATCCCGCCTAGACATCATCCAAGCATCTGAGCACCCAGTAGCATAGGTTCGAGTCTAGTGTGCACACTAGGCTAGGTAGACAAGCGCCTATGTGCGAGAAACTTCCAGACACCTCTAGGCCTAGGCATACCTTAGAAGGTTCTGGACACTCTAGCTCTAGAAGCTGCCCTAATTGACCTAGTCTGGGTTTACTGGCATAGAATTCTCTAGAAATGGCTTAGGAGCCATCCACTTGGTTCCACACCAGCCACATGTTCCCAATGGGGCTTGTATATATATAGGGGTGCCCTCCCCCTCCATTTTTATTGATGTACAGATACTCTTACCAGCAATATATGCTAGCCTTGTTTCTCTGCTCTATTATCTATGTGCTTTCAGGTTTGCTTAGTTTAAGGGTCCTAGAGTGTTTAGTTAGCGTGCACACCTCCATAACATCGTAGTAGGCTAACTTAGGTTGGTTTTGACTGAAAGAAATCACCTAAGGTTGGACGTTTACTAAACTTAAGCCTTGAGTACGTAACATTTATCATTGGTTTATCTCTTAGGTGATCAGTTATGAAGTGCAATATCTTTCTTCATAGACTACATCTCCAACTTGTTATACGGTCTCATTTTCATTCTCACCATTCTGGCAGGAAATAACATTTGCTGGATCCACACCGTTTGTTACCTAGTAACCATTAGAAGCTTCCTTCTTGATAAGTCTCTAAAATATACAATTTTTAGAGTGTTTTATTGCATCTATTTTGTTTAAATTTTGGAATTTTAATGTAATTTTCTTCCTTTTTAATTAAATTATCTTCATGTGTAGGAATTTTGAGAAGAATGAGAAAATCAAGAAAATGGCAAGAAAATCAAGAAAAAATGGTTAGATTTGGTGTTTAACACCTAAAATCATAGACTTAACTTTTTCCAAACTCTAAACCTTATTCCTATTACCTTAAAAAAATTTATTTAAACCTTTAACCCTTCCCTACCATAACCCACTTAAACCCATTCTCACATAAATCCCAAATACACTTAGCTCATCTTAAATCCCAAAAATTCATAAGCCAAAATAAAACACTCCAAATCCAACCCACAAGCATGGGCCATCATCTTTATTTGTTGGAGATGTTCAGCCCAAGGACATGGCAAAAGATCCGGCCCAAAGAAAAGTGCTGCTAAGGAAGGAGAACAAAGTGAACCCAAAGTGAAGGAAAGGATGCAGCCCAAGACTTGAAGGGAACCCTACCTCTAAAAACAAAAGAGGAAGCTGCCGTAGGTTGAAAGAGATGAGAGGAAGATTAGCTGGTGACAGCGGCTAAATGTCTTCTCAATTTACTGCGTTTTTCTTCACTACTGTTTCTCCATGTTTCCATATACTTCTTCCTTTAGTTTAGGAACAATTAAGAACTTTACTTTTCTGTTGTAGTTTCGGTTTAAAGTGGGGAGAGAGCTTAGTGACAGCTGCTGCTTTCCTCATCATTTGTTCTTGCTTTTCTCTATTATTTTCATTAGTTTAGACATTAGGATAACTAGTTAACTCTTAGATAGCTTAGGTTTAAAATGAGAAAGACTTTGCTTTGTGAGAGAGTAGAATTTTTCTCTTTTTCCATTTAAATTACTGTTTTCATTTTCTTTAGTTTGGTTACTGTTTTAAACTTTTCTTAGCTTTTCTCTGTTATAGTTTCTTTTGGTTCTTGGTTAACTTTAAATTTCTAGTTTAAATATTTTTCATTACATCATTTTTATTGTTTCTGGGCTGCTGTCGAGCTTCAACTGAAGCTTGCTGGTGTGTGGTTGTGAGAAAAATTAGAGCTGGTGCTATTCTGCTTCAATACTGCATGGAAGTTACTGGACAGTGACGTGCAAGGGCTAAAGCGGTGAAAAGGAGCAGGGGACAGATGTGCGTGGCGCAGCTGTTGAAGGCAAATGCAGAAGATGTAAGCTGAGCGTGGCCTGGTAGCGCATTCTAAAGTAGTTCCGTGTCAAGACATGGCAAGGACGCAAAGCACAGCAGGCAATGAATGTTTGCACAGTTTTAACACGCGGTTTACATGCATTTTTATTTCATAGTTTAATGTTTAGTTTCATAATTAGTATATATTATTATATTGAGTTAATGTATTATATTAGATTATATTAGTTTATTAAGTTAGTAATGTAGTTTAGATAGTTAGTTTAACTATAATACTTACGTAATAAGGCATAGTTATTTAAATTCATGTTCTATGTAAGTTCCTTATAATTAGTTGCATTTTAATTTTACTTTGCTTTAATTTAGTTTGTATTTTTATTTTTATTTTTTTTATTGCTCTTAACTTGCAATTTATAGTTTTCATGCCTTTAATTTAATTTCTAATATTAGTTTAGGTTTTATTTTAATGCTTTTAGTAGTTAATTTACTTCAAAAAAAAATGTTCATTTGCTTGAATAAACCTAAGGTGACCAATTTTAGTACTTAGCTAAATAACCTATACAATCCTCGTGAGAATGATACTTTACTCACTCTTTATTACTTATCGTGACCCGTGCACTTGCGGTATAGGTCTTAGAGCGCAACACCTCTCGATCGTCAACTTGTGATAGGATTGACAGGTAGCTACTTGGGATTAAGCGCTAAAATTTATGCAAATATTATGGATGTTATCTTCCCTTCTTCACACATCAAGAGAGCAACAACCTTTCTTTTTCTCAACTCTGTCCTACACTTCAAAGTTAGTGTCATAGCTACACCAGTGGTAGAGTTATTAATGTTGGAAAGACCAAGAGCTTACCGGCATATGGGCAAGTATTAGGCAGCAATGCTTGAAAGCCACCCAAATAGCTTAACTGATGATAGAAATTCATCCAAGCTCTAGCTCTAGAAAAAGAAGTATAGATGGAGACAGACCCGTAGATAGCAAGGTACTTGAATGTCAGATGCTGAGATGATGTATTTAAATGTTAGTTAGGTTAAAGTTAGTTACACGTTAGTTCAACAAAGCTTGTGTATATAGTTTTTTGGTACAAACAAAGCTTGTGTATGTAAGAACAACAGTTTACTTTCTGTAATTAACAATTATTCATTGAATACATAAGGATTCTTTTTTCAAGAATCGATTATTCATCACAGCTTACTGGCATCAGAGATTATTGAGTTGAAATTGTGAAATGGAGAGGAGATCCTTGAGCTAGAATGAGTAAGCACGGTGTTAGTTCCATTTATGGATTGAAGCCAAATGATTCCATTTGGCTTGGCCTTAAGGTTTGAAGAAGATTAGCCTCCAAAAGAAAGTACAATAACAAGAACAACATTTATACAAAAGAAGATTTGTTATCTCTACCGCCCACACTCTGCTGCATAAACTCGGACTTGAAAGAACTATGAGGAGTATACTAGATGCGTGCTTACCTTGAATTGGAGTTTAAATATTTTAATGTCTTATTTGACTAAGTTGAGAGCATAATGAATTTTTATCTTAATACATATTTATTATTTTAATTATTTATAAAAACTAGGTGCAACTTGCGCATTGCATAGGTAGATTACGAAAAGGTTATATGTGAGAGACAAACGTTTGTTTGAATATTCCAAGCAGAGAAGAAAAAGACATTAACTGAGATCTTGTACAGATGAAGTAAAGGGTATTACATATGCCTATAAATGCTAGACCTCGATCTTAAGATTTTAACATTGATCTTCCTCGTACTGATCAATGCAAACTGACATCTGTCTCCTTGTTTGACATCATTGTCAATGACAAAATTCTTCCAACCACCAGTAAAGTATCCATTTTCTTGTGTCTTAATGTATTTTACTTGCCGGGCGACAAAGAACTTATTCTAGATGACAAAACTCAGTTTAATTGATTGTGGGTATATGCATTTATCATTGAATTCTTTCTGTATGTCTTGGAGCAAGAGACAAGCAAAGTTAAAATGAATATAGGGAGAGATCGAAGTGGGTAAGGTTAAGAAATTACTACAACATAGGGATATTCGATATTCTGGTTGGTCATCTTGATTCCAAACAGAGAAATTACTACAACATAGGGATATTCGATATTTTGGTTGGTCATCTTGATTCCAAACAGAGGTGGGTCATTTTCTGGCAGGCATTCAATAGTACTGTCAAAGATAAGTAAATAGTCTGGTTCTTGTTCTTCTTAATCAAATTTGTCAAAGGATGAAGCAGTCATAACTCCAGATTGAAGCATTTTGTGAAATTTTTTGGGCATTTCTACAAGGGTTTGAAGGGTAACTGAATAATAAATAATTAAATTGTGAAACTGGAATAAAACAAAAGTTTTATGGGGGTAGTTGAAGGATAAAACATGGTTAATAAAAAAGCTTTATAGGTTAGATTAAGAAGACAGTTCTCTAATTTGTTTAAATTTATTTACCTTGTAGACACCATTTTTGTCCTGACACATTTTTGCTGAGATCAAATTTCAACTTAATATTAATTCTTGAAGGATTGTATTTCAAAATTTGATTTCAAGAGTTAATTTGAGCTTTTAAAGTATTGGATCTCTAATTATATTATATATAGATATATCTGGTCTTAAAGTGTTGACTAGGCTTTAAATATGAATTTTGAAAAGGAACGGAAGTTTGGATTTGGAATTTGGAGAAATATTGTAAGTCAATAAAAAATCATGAAAATTAAAGATGAGAATCAGCTGAAATTTGGTTTTGGAAAGAAATCTTGAAAATTGAATGCTTGTATAAATCTTTTGGAAAAGATACCAAATTTTGAAGAAAATTGTAAGTTAATCAAAGGAGTAATGTGAGTATTGGATACAATCTTTTCATTGATTGAGATTTAATTTAATTTAAAAACAATAGGAGAATGGAAGAAAAAGGGGAACGGAATAAAAAGGGGAACACATGGGCAAGAATAAAGAGGAAGAAAAAAAACGATTGCTTCCTCAAGCCGAGTATGGATGTTTTATTCACTTTCTTGAACTTTCTCCTACGAATCACCATTGTTATGAGAAGGTCTTAGACTTCTACTGTCTTCCTACACTGGAGTCCCTCTTCCCAACTGCAGTATTGTTGCCTGTATCATTGTCACTCGCTCAGTTGCTGTTGCCGTCCCTGTTCTGCCTACCCCATAGTTGCGCTGCACCCTGCTGCATTGCTGCCCCTGCATTGCCTTCAATGCTGACCAACACACCACCGAACTATAGTCGTTCCCTGCTTACTCCTTGCCCAAGCCTCTTTGCTGTTCCCTGCACATCATCATTGCAGCTCTGCATCACCGGTCTCCCCTCCCTGCATTGCTTTGCCCCGACACATCATCAAACTGAACCTGCTACACTGTCACCATCCACGGTTGTTGCTTGCTGCATTCGGTGCTCCAAAGTTGATACCACAAGCTGGCTTTTGTGAAAGAAGCCACTAAAAAAAGGAACCAAGGCTTGTCTTGGTGAAGAAGAAAGGTATGTTTTCTATTATCAAGATTATTTTTATTTGTTTTATTTATTGGATATTTAAGTTGGTATCTAATTAGATAATTGATTTAATTGATATTTATTTAATTGATTTTTTATTTGATTAGATAATTAATTAGATAATTGATATTTATTTAGATTAATAATTGATTAATAAAGTAGGAGATTTGATTATATAATATGATATAATTTGTGTAATTTAATTTGTATGATATGATTTACGCGACATGATTTTCGAAATTAATTTGTATAATTTAAATAATGTTATGATATGATTTGCATGATATGATTTAAGGAATTAATTAATACAATTGAATAATTTAATGAAATGTGGCTTAATTGATATGATTTGTTTAATTTCATTGATATGACAAGAGATGTAATCTAACTGGTATATGATTTATAATAAATGACTTGTAATTCAACAAGTTGTGTATTTTATTTTATAAGAAATAGGAAAGTTAAAAAAAATTAGAAAAGCAAAATTAAATATCCATAAAAAATATTAATTAATTATTAAAGATAAATATGGATTATACTGATGATGACATTTTGAAAAAGTCGATTGGAACATCTTAGAAATGTCTAGGTAAAAAAATCTTTCTTAAGTTGAACCAAATTGATGGAATACTTTTGAAAGAATTTTTAATAAATTATAATCCATGTTTATTCTTAGTAAATTAAATATGAATAAAATATAAATAAATATAGATAAATAAATATAAATACGAGGACATAGATTAGATGAAAAATTAAATAAACAGAATGAATAGCTTAGATTGAAAATAATTAATAATTAATAAGGTTAGATAATAAAGAAGCAAATGTGAATTATACTAAGGATGAAACTCCAAGAAAGTCAATCAAGACTCTTTGGAAATTTCTAGGTGAGATGATTCTTTTTTAAGCTGAGCCAAATTGATGGAATACTTTTGAAAGAATTTCAATGAATTATAATTCATGTTTATTTTTAATAAATGAAATATGAATAAAATTAGATAGATATATACAAATGAATAAAGATAAACAGAAAAAATTAGATAAATAAACAAGGAAACAAATAAATAAATATCTTAGAATTAAAATTATAAGAAATAGAAATAAAAAAGGAGAGTAAATATGAATTATGCCAATGATGAAATTTCAAGAAAGTCAATTGGGACTCCTTGAAATTTTCTAGGTCAGAAGATTTCTTTTTGGTCAAGCCAACTTGATAGGATGCTTTTAAGAGAATTTTCAACAAAACCATAATTCTATATTTATTGTCTAAATAAATAAAATATACAGATAAAAATAAGGTAAAATAAGATTTAGGAGATATAGAAGTTAATATAGAGTCGATGTTAAAGCTAAAGTTAGAAAATAAAATCTTCATGATATCTTTAAGTAATCCGATGATGGAATTCAAGAAAGTCAATCAAGACTCCTTGAAAATCTTGAGGTGATGGAGATTTTTAAGATTGGAGCCAAATTGATGGAAAAATTTAAGAAATATTCCCAATATATAAGAATATCGAAATTAATTTAAATACAAGGTAAATTGTAAAGATAACGTAAAACTAGTTGGTACCATTTTAGGATTGGCGTTGTGGGGGTGCTAATCCTTTCTTACACGTAACTGTACTCTCGAACCCTAATTTCTTTGAATGTAGACCAAGCCTTATCTTTAGTTTGATTAGGTAACCAATCACAGCTAGGTTTGAATGGTTGGTGGTGACTTCGTAGTTTTAGTGTCTAGCTATTAGGTATCTTGAAACTTAATACGTTATCACAGATTGGTGACTCCACTGGAGACCTTAGACAGTCAAGCCTACAAGTGGTTTTGAGGTTATCTTGGATTTTCCTTAGGAGTGTTAATTTTGATAAGATAATAAGACATTAACAATTGTATGCTCCTTCAACACACACTTCACGTGCATCTGCATGCATTAGCCCTATACGCAGGCTTTATCTTTTTAGAAGGAAGTAAAGTAACTATGCTCTCGTGAGGTAATACCTCTATAATGGCTAGTGAAATATTACTACTCAAATTGAATCTTTCCGTTTGTAGCCTGTCATTGGCGAGGATTGAGTGCCTTACTAGTCTTATGTGGATGACAGTAAGGAACAATTTGGAAACCTTTAGAGTTTGAATCACCCAAACCATGCATGTAAAGTGAACTTAAGAGGACCAATTGTAGGATAGAGACATGTCAACCCATGCTATAAAGAATATTCATTACTTAGGACACATGTTTGATCATGTTTATTTGCTTTTGAATGATACATGAGACGCTAAGAAGGAATCGTAAGTCCTTTACCAAAACATTTTCATGCATCACCCATCCATGATTTGTTTTAGACCTGAAGATACTAGATCCTGTGCCCATCTCCCGAAGGTTGACCTTAGGCACGATATGACTTGTGCTAGGCGTGGGAGAAGCCTTGCATCGTGCTAGTGACTTAGCACACTTGCGCTACAGGCATGCGCATGAGACAGGCAGACAAGTACTTGGCTTGGACAGCTTACCAGGCTTGACACTTAGACGGTGATGGACCAAGATCGTGAGTTGTGGGTTGCGGTGAACTCACTTGGCACCATGAGGCTAAACCATATGAGCGGGAGGTTGGTTGGTGCGTGACATAAGGCACCGTTGAGGCATAAGTGGCTGGATTCGTGCGTAGTGGATGGAGACGTGCTCGAGACCTACGCAGCGTGGACCCCACGATACGGAGATAGTTGCGAGGATTGTGGGCCACGGGCTTTGAGATAATATTTGGCTGACCTTATCACTTGGGGATTTACTTGGATATAACTTCTGGACGCTGAGGTGGCGATCATCCGTAGAGTCCTAAGTCTAGTGGGATGTAATCTTAGGGAGTTTGTATTTCAGTAGAACTCTTGTACCTATGTGAGGGGGATGTCCTTACTTCCTTAATGGTGCCTTATGTCAAGCACCGACCAACCTCCCGCTCACATGGTTTAGCCTCATGGTGCCAAGCGAGTTCACCGCAACCCGCAACTCACGATCATGGTCCATCAACGTCTAAGTGTCAAGCCTGGTAAGCCGCCCAAGCTAAGTACCTATCTGCCTATCTCATGCGCATGCCTGTAGCGCAAGTGTGCTAAGTCTCTAGCACGGTGTAAGGCTTCTCCCACGCCTAGCACAAGTCATATCGTGCCTAAGGTTAACCTTCGGGAGATGGGCACAGGATCTGGTATCTTCGGGTCTAACAAACCCTCCCCCCATCGGAGGAAGCCGATGCCCTCATCGGAATGAGCTCTAAGTATGCCTTGATCTCATCCTCGAACTGCCACAAAGAAGTGTCTCTCTCCCAAGTAGCCTCTGCCTCACTTTCACCATCCCACTAAACCAAGTAGTAAGTTCTTCGATTCTTCCTATTGGCACCTTCCACCTTATGGTCAAGTATCTTAGCCACCTTTTTCTCGAAGTGGCTCTGAACAGCAGGTGGAGCCTTCCTTCCCTGTAGCCTTTCTGGATTAATGTCTTCCTGATAAGGCTTCAGAAAGCTCACATGGAAAGTAGGATGCAACTTCATCCTCTCAGGTAGTTTTAGCTGATAAGCCACCACGCCTACCTGCTTCACAACTTCAGAAAGGCCATCATATCTTTGCACCAGACCTTTGTGAAACCGCTTGTCTGTGACCTTCTTCCATATTTGATGTGTCAATTTTTGTAACACCTTGTCAGCCCTTCGAACTCTAGTGCCCGCCTGTGTTGATCTGCATACATCTTGTGCCTTAGCCAAGCTCTCCTTAGCCTGTTCCAACAAATCCTGCCTATCTCGCACGAATTTGTAGGCTGGTGGGCACTCCCCTTGGGACTTGGTCTTTGCTATCCTCCAAAGGTGTAGTTGGTTGATGTCCAAGAACCAACTCCACCGAACTCAAACCTGTGGAAGATGATTTATGCATGTTATAGCAAAACTATGCCGAATCAAGCAAACTCACCCAATTCTTTTGGCTAACAGTCACATAATGTCTCAAATACTCTTCTACCAATGCATTAATCCGCTTTGTCTGGCCATCTGTCTGTGGATGATTAGCCGTAGAGAACTTCAACTCTGAACCTATCAACTTAAAAAGATAAGTCCAGAACTTCCCTGTAAATTGAGCATTCCGATCACTCACTATGTCCTTGGGTAAACCAAAGATCTTTACCACATGCTTTAGGAACAACTCTGCAACTTCATCGGCAGTACATGCATGTGGGGCTGCAATGAAGACAGCATACTTCGAAAAGCGATCGACCACTACCATTACGGACCTCATCTTGTTCACCTTCGGAAACTCAGTGATAAAGTCCATCGACTCGGACTCCCAAGCTCTCTCAGGGATAGGTAGTGGTTGAAGCAATCCCGCTTGCTTCTTCCTCTCGGTCTTGTTTATCTGACAAATATGGCACGTACGAACATATAACTCGATGTCCTCCTCCATCTTTGGCCAAAAATATGTTCTCGACAACAATGCCAACATCCTCTCAACTCCAGGATGTCCTGCCCACTGAGGGTTGTGGGTTTCTCTTAGCAACTCCTTTCTGAGTCCCCCGCTTGCTAGAACATAGATTCTATTGCCTTTGGCATACAGCAAGTCCCCCTCGAGCCAATATCTACGAACCTTACCCCGTTTCACGTCCTCCCTGAGCTGTTTATAAATCTTATTTACTGATGCCTGCTGCCTTATCCTGTCAATCAGGTTAGTCTCAACAGTGGATAATGAAGCAACATATGACTGGACTACCTTGCGACTCAACTAATCAGCCACATGGTTCTCCCTTCCTAGTCTATGTACCCAAGTAAAGTCGAACTCAACCAGAAACTCCTGCCAACGTGCCTGCTTTGGGCTCAGCTTCTTCTGCGTCTTGAAATAAGTGTTGGCCACATTATCTATCACCACCACAAACTTCGTCCCCAAAAGATAATGCTTCCACACCTCTAAACAATGCACCACAACAGTCATCTCCTTCTCATGGGCTAAATATCGCCGCCCTGCGTCCTTAAGCTTGCGGCTCTTGTAAGCAATAGGGTGCCCTTCTTGGACTAGTACACCCTCAATGGCTTGATCTAATGCATCTGTGTGAACTTCAAAAGGCAAACTAAAGTCTGGCAGTCTCAACACTGGCTCGGATGTCATTGCCCTCTTGATATCATGAAAAGCCCGCTTACAATCATCAGAACATACCCACTTCTTGTCCTTCTTCAGCAGATCTGTCAAAAGACTCACCATCTTACTGTAACCCTTGCTGAATCGTCTGTAATAGTTGGCGAGTCCTAAGAATGACCACAACTTTGGGATCCTAGTAGGGGCCTGCCACTCAAGAATAGTCTGGATCTTCCTCTCATCCATGCAGATTTGCCCACTTTTGACTTTATGACCCAGAAACATGATTTTTCGCTGGCAAAACTCACACTTCTCCTTTTTCATGAACAAGGAGTGCTTCTTCAAAGCCTTGAACACCCATTTGAGGTACTGCACATGTTCTGCTAGCATCTGGCTATACACCACAATGTCATATAGGTGGACTACCACGAAGTGGTCCAAGTACTCATAATGTACATCATCCATCAAGTTGCAAAATGTAGAAGGTGCGTTAGTTAAACCAAATGGCATAACCAAAAATTCAAATAAACCATACCTTGTCACACAAGCCGTCTTTGATTCATCACCTTCAGCAATCCTCACTTGCCAGTAACCCGATCTGAAGTCTAGTTTTGTAAAGTACGTCGCTTTAGACAACGGGTCAAACAAATCAGTGACATTTGGAATAGGATACTTGTTCTTGACCGTGACCTTGTTTAGGGCTCTATAGTTAACACACATCCGTAGTGTGCCATCCTGTTTCCTTTGGAACAACACTGGGGTCCATATGGTGCCTTCGATGGTTGGATATATCTTGCTTCCAACAACTCACCAAGCTACTTTTTCAACTCGGCTAACTCCAAAGGACCCATCTGTAGGGTGCTTAAGCAGGTGGTCTAGCTCCTGGTTCCAACTCGATCTTATGATCCACAGTGCGCCTAGGTGGTAGCCCATTGGGTAATTTAGGGGGCATCACATCACTATACTCGTTCAGTACAGCCGCTATCTCATCAGGCACCTCAACAACCTTTTCTGGTTTCACCTTAACTAAGGCATCTAACAAGGTTGTCTTCCCCTTCTTTAACCCATTGTTCACTTGTGAAGCCGACTACATTAATGGCTTCGCAGCACTTTGTCCCCTTTCCGTAGGAACAAAACTTGGACATGCTTCGTCAGAGATCATCAATCCTCCCAGATGAGGAATAACAAATGCCTTTGCTTGCATAAAGAATTCAATGCCCATGATTAGATCAAAATCATCAATAGGTAAAGCTAGGAACTTACAATCTTGTTGCCATGTCCCAATCTTCACCGATGCGATAGCCATCCCTTGGATATCTTGGGCCTTTGAATTGACTGTCTTAACCTGATTACTGCTCCTCGTGACCTTCAAGCCAAGATGCTCAACCATGCTCATTGAGACAAAGTTGTTGGTTCACCCATATCAAGCATCACTCGAATCGGTCTTCCATTCACCTCAGATTCACGTACATCAGTCCCTTCTGAGGAGTTTGCGGCTCCGTCCTGATAGCGTTGTGCAATTGTATAGGGGCAACTCGTGGATAGTCCTCCTCACCATCGTCCTCACACATGAAGGTCGTTAGCTTGGACCTCTTAAGGCAATCTCGGATCTTATGATTCCCATTGCATAAGAAACAACTCCAATCTCCCTTGCCTTGGGGTGGATCCGATCCCTTCTGCTTAGAAGATTCAGCCTTGTCCTTGTTTTTATGATTTTTGTTCCAATCCTTCTTGCCTTTTCCCTTGTTGCCATCAGGATTGTTCTTCTTCTTTTCACTAGTACTTGTTGAAAAAGAAACCAGTTTGTAATCCACCAAACTGTCTGCAGTCGCAATTGCCTAAGCAGATTCTTGACATTCTGCCTTCGTAATTCAGCCTAAGCCCATGGCTGAAGTCCTGAGAAAAAGTTAAACAACTTATCCTCTGACATATTCTTCACGTCCAACATCAAAGAGCTAAACTCCTTGACATAGTCTCGCACAGAATCCGTGTGCTTCAACTTCTGGAGTGCTTTTCTTACGACCCATGCCATATTTAACGGAAGAAATTGGTCCCTCAATTCCTTCTTCAGTGTATCCCACGTCTCGATCCTCGATCGACCAGCACTATCATCATCAGCTAGTCTACCTCACCACCATAGCTTAGCATCACCAGTGAGGTACATGCTAGTGATAGTCACTCGGTCCTACTCCGGTATCCCGGCAGCCTTAAAGTATTTCTCCATGTCCCACAAGAAATTCTCAAGGTCCTTCGCATTGCGAACTCTAGTGAACTTCTTAGGTTCAGGCACCTTGATCCTCTTCTTAGGATCACCATTATCACCCCCTTTGCCACTACTAGAAGCCTTCATTTGCTCTGATACCAAATTGTTACAAGGTCATTCCCTCTAGAATTGTTTTTCAGTGATGGCCTAAGTTCTCCGCAACTTAGTGCAGCCAAACTCCACACCTAGCCTAGACAAAGGCTAGCACGTAGCGATACGTCACTCTTGAGCAAATAAGAAAGCCAACACAAGCAATAGCCAAATAAAAAGAGTAGGAAGAGAATAGGAACACTCAAGCTTTACAAGGGAAACTCCCTCAGCCTTTCTATTAAGCCGCAATACAAGGAATACAACTAGTAGAGAACACTTACACTGTTTCACTCTGTGTTCTACAGCTCTCCCCTGAGGGGTTTATATAGGCAAGTGAGGACATCCCCCTCACATAGGAGCCTTATCTTTAGTTTGAATAGGTAACCAATCACAGCTAGGTTTGAATGGTTGGTGGCGACTTCGTAGTTTTAGTGTCTAGCTATTAGGTTTCTCGAAACTTAATACGTTATGATAGATTGGCGACTTCACTAGAGATCTTAGAGAGTCAAGCCTACGAATGGTTTTAGGTTATCTTAGATTTTCCTTAAAAATGTTAATTTTGATAAGATAATAAGACATTAATAATTATATGCTCCTTCAACACACACTTCACGTGCATCTGCATGCATTAGCCCTCTACCCGGGCTTTATCTTTTTAAAAGGAAGTAAAGTAACTATGCTCTCGTGAGGTAATACCTCCGTAATGGCTAGTGAAATACTACCGCTCAAATTGAATCTTCCATTTGTAGCCTGTCATTGGCGAAGATTGAGTGCCTTACTAGTCTTATGTGGATGATAGTAAGAAACAATTTGGGAACCTTTAGAGCTTTGAATCATCCAAACCATGCATGTAAAGTGAACTTAAGAGGACCAATTGTAGGATAGAGACATGTCAACCCATGCTATAAAGAATATTCATTACTTAGAACACATGTTTGATCGTGTTTGTTTGATTTTGAATGATACATGAGACACAAAGAAGGAATCACAAGTCCTTTACCAAAACATTTTCATGCATCACCCATCCATGATTTGTTTTAGAGTGTTTATCATTCCATTTTTTCATACACGTATAGCATTTTGTCCTTTCATTCATCTTCATTCATTTTCATTCACTGTTTTTAGACAAAGCATTTTCAAAATTTTCAAGCATCACCACATGAAAAATGATAAACTCTTAATTGTGGTAAGAAAGGTTCAAAGATAGCTTGACCAAAAGTTCATTCATATCACACTCGTTATCAAGCTAGGATCATGGAAGAAGAGCGAAGTGCTCGTATTGAGAAGATGGAAAAGGCTCAAGAGGAAATAAAGGAGCAATTGGCCCGAGTAACTAAATTATTAAAGAACTTGAGCAAGGGCAAAAAAGTAATGGAAGAAGCTATTGTCTAAGAGGAGGTCCAAAAACGTAACATGGAAGATCCCATATACCCTCTTGGATTCGGTCTTCATCTAAGTTAAACATCTCAAATAAGAGGATATCCATTTGCGTATACAGCCATACCCCTAATGTTTGGCCCAGCTTAGGGGCAAAATCTTCCTTCTTAAGGCCCAAAATTTGCTGATCCAATTAAAGTACCTAACTTAGATGATCCGAGGGAGATCGAAAAGATGAAAATCAAACAAGTAGAAGAGAAAGATGAAGCAAAGTCATAACAAAGATCAATCTATTGGAGGAAAGACTTCATACTATTGAAGGCTTAGATCTCTATGGTTCCATGGATGCTACTAGGTTGTGTTTGGTGTCTAATTTAATCATTCCACCCAAATTTAAGGCCTTGGAGTTTGAAAAGTATAATGGGACTTCTTGCCCTAGGTCTCATATCATTATGTACTGTTGAAAAATGGCTGCCTATGCTCAAAATGATAAACTTCTCATTCACATCTTTCAAGAAAGCCTTACTGGGTCTGCTACGAAGTGGTATAATCAATTAGATAGAACTTGAATTACCATTTGGAATGACATGGCAAGAGCATTTATGGCTCAACACAAACATGTTGCTGCTATGCCCCTTGATTGTCTATCACTCCAAAGCATGGAAAAGAGGGCTAATGAGAGTTTCAAGCAATATGCCCAAAGGTGGCATGATTTGGCCACGGAGGTGCAACCTCCACTTTCGGAGAAAGGGCTCACCATTATGTTCATTAATACCTTGAAGGCTCTTTATTCTGATAGGATGATTGGTAATGCCACTAAGAACTTTGCTGATATGGTGTTGTCTGGTGAGATAATTGAGAACGCGATCAAGAGTGGTAGGATTGAAACTCTTAAAAATATTGAGAAGAAAGGAGAAGCCAATAAAAGGAGAGAAGAAAATGTCCATGTTATTGCACATGAGAGGCAATATGGAGGCTATGTTCCTTAATACCCTTATCATATGCCCCAACCATACTATCTTACTTAGAATCCTTACCATTTATACCCTAAAGTTAATGTTCAACCTAGTTCTTGTCCTCAAACACCTGTATCAACTACTCAACTAGTTACGCTGTTCAATAAACAAGAGGGCAATCCTAAGAGATCATGGCCAAAAAGAGAAAGAACTCCCATTGACCTAATCCCCTTGACTTACACTGAGTTGTACCTAAAATTGATCAAAGGACAACTCATTACACCCATCTATATGGAAACTCTCAAGCCTCCTTACCCAAGATGTGTGATATCCGAAAATTTTCCAATATTACATTTAATTATTTAACATGTGATGTAAATTTCTTTAACTTCATAATAACGAGATTCAGTAATTATGTAAAGGCACATAAAAAGGTAGACTTCCCGACACATCATATCTGCCTTGGAATTGGAGATTTCGGTTACTCTAAGAATGGGTTAGATAACCTAACTTACGCTCATGCATTTTCTTGGATTTAGAAATTTATTTAAATTCTGCTTTGTAGCTTCATATTAGTGAAATTAACATTTTAGGAATTCATAGAGGATTAGAAATATATAAATATATAAATATATGTATATACATGTATTTCAAAAAAATATATAAATACACGGAGTGTAATACAGAAGTAATGTTGACTTAAGTAAAATTTAAATAAATAACAAATGACAAATATATATATATATCTATATATATAAACCTAAAAAATTATAACTAAAATGCATGTATATATTATTATAAAATATATATTATATATGAAATATACTATATAAAATATAAATAATAAAATATAAAAAAGAAGCCAATCGACTTCTTGAAGAAGCCAATTGGCTCCTTTTATTATCCCACAAACATGGGATTTGGTTTGAACAAAAATGGGGGCAAAATCTTAAAAGCCATTCTCGGCAAACAGGAGAGAAATAGTGAGGGAGAGAAACTAAAGGGGAGATGAGGCAGGGAGTTTTTGGGAGAGAAAGAAACGTGGGAAGAAGTGAAGGAGAAGAGAGATTGGTGGTGAGGCACTGAGCTTATGGCAGAATCTAGGGCTTTGCAAGGTAGAGTTTAGGGAGATCAACGCGGCTAAGCATTAGCATTTTGGTGGCTAGAAACAGCCTGAAATCGTGGTGTTTTAGGTTGAAAAAGGCACCAAGATAGGGGCCAAAACAGGGTGGTTCTCGGTTTTGAAGGGGCTGGAAAACAAGAAGAAAAATAAGGGATTTTAGGGGGCTAACTGTGATGTTTTTAGAGGGCTGAAGATTTGGGTTTTAAGGTGAGAAATAGGGGTGTAGGCACTGATTTGCTAGAGTTCTGGTTAGAGCTGAATGAAGGCTGCGTGAGGGGTGGCATGAAGGCTGGAAAGGTTGAATTAATGAGGCCAAATAAATGGCTGAAAGGAAGCTAAAGTAAGATTGTTTAGTGGCCGAAACAGTGCTGATGGATGCTAAAAAAAACAGAGTTGAATGGTGGCTGTTAGGGTAGAGTTGAGGCATGAAACAGAGGTGTTTAAGTGTTGGTTTTGGGTTGGAGTTTTGGCTGCCTTTAGGTAGTTGAAGAGGGCTCTTTACGTGCTAACTTGAAGGCAAGATTTAAGGCTGTTGTTGAAGACTTTGGGGGTTGTAACCAGCGGTGACTGTCACAGCCCGTGACCACATTTTTTACGCATTTTTCTATACATCTTATATGGTTGGGCTATCTGCGATGCTTTTCTTTTCACTTTAATTCATTGAAAATACAATATCCGTAATTTTATAAATTTACGGAATTACATAATTACAAATTTTATTTGTAAACAATACTTATATCCCCTTATTAATACAATGCTGTAGTACTGTAAATCAAAAATCTGAACATAGAAAATCAAATAATTGTACCTCCAAAATAAATTGAACGGTTACATATCATCCAGATGTGCAGCCGAGATCCTCGCATGCAAAATCTCACAGTCACTGTTAATCTGAAATGTTTAAAAGTAGGGGAGTGAGCAAACCACGGCTCAGTAAAGGAGTTATATGCAACACTTGATATCCAGATATCTATATGCTGTAAAATTTTCATTTTTCCTATAGGTGCTCTAGGGACCAAATAGGAAGGATACTACAGTCGGCTAGGGATCCAGGTGGAGTTCAGAAGGTATTTTGAAATACCTGTCTTGTCCTGAAACCTAGAAGCAACTATAGAGAGTAATTGATTTCATGGAAATCAAATCCTTTTCCTTTTTATTCCATATTATTTTTCATATTTCTTTCAAAATAATGCTTTTATGAAATAAAGCATTTAAATAAAATAACTAATATTCATATATTCTTTGAAAAGAATATTAGTTTAACTCATCATCATCCTCATTTAAATTGATTTCATATTTTACTATACATTCATAATTAGTACAGTACTTTAAATAGCAAAATAAGCTATTAAAATCATTTCCTTATAACATTTACATAATTTAAATCTAATATTCAATTTAAAATTAAATAAGAATATTAGATTTTTAGTCTCATCTTTTCTCTTTGAAAACATATTTAAATCTAATATTCAATTTAAAATCATAATAAGAATATTAGATTTATACTCTCCTTTTTCCTTTTTGAAAACATATCACATGTTCATGTCACATATATTATAAAAATGATTATGTAATACAGTACTCAGTATAGTAATAAACACTATAGAAAAGTACTGTAAATCATTTTTATTTTTCCACATATCGTACAAGACATTTCCTTTGTACCTCGTCACATATCATATAAAACATTTCACTTTTTAACATATCACATATCATATAAAACATTTCACTTTTAACATATCACATATCATGGTGGAGACTGAGGCAATCACCCGTATCGTATCATGCTATAAATCCAGAAGGGTAAAGAAATAAATATATCAGATCTATGGCCATAGTTTATCATCGTCCTCGGTGGATCACTGATCAAGTGTCGACCGGGACTACATATCACATATCACATATCAACATGATAAAGGGGCCAACTAGTCTCAAAACAGTGTTTTTTTATCATAAATTTACCTTTATGGAATTTATAAAAATAAATAATTTTATAATTAAAACCATAAAGGTTATATAATAAATCAAGTGAATATTTAAGAAAATATTTATAAAATATTCACTTTATCTCCTTTTCATCTTTCATTTCATATCACATATAATTCATATATCGGGAGAATTTTCGGTGATCTCATTATCACCAATTTCGAAAACATGAATATTTTAACAATCAAATTCAGTATATTCATGTTTTATGAAAATAATTAATTTCTCATTTTTTTCGTGGTTGGAAATCGTTTCTCGTGTAATAAAATCATTTATTGTGATTTTACGTAATTTTTTAAAAATTTTTCGGCAGCATAATGGCTGTCGATTGACTAGCCCCTGCACAAAAAGACAGTTTATATTCACAGCCAGCCAATATCCACAATTTTTCCAACCAATTTAATTTCACAACATTTTAATAAAAATAATGCATATTTAAATTATGCATACTGAATATCCTTACAGGCTACACATGCCTCCCTTACTTGTTCCGGGTTAGCGACTTTCGCACTAACGTCGAGCCCGCAGTCCACTTCTCCCGATTCCATTGTCTCAATTCACCGAGTATGGTTTCTACAATTTCCATACCAAATTTAGAATTTTACATAATTATTAAATAAACAATAATAAAATTATTATTAATTTCCTACCATTTTTCCTCTTCTTCTTCTTATTCTTTTTTTTCTTTCTTTTTTTCTTTTATTTTTCTCTTTTTTTCTTTTTCTTTTTTTTCTTTTTCTTTTTCCTTTTCTTCTTTTCTGGTCTGAACCGGTTCAGACCAGTTCAACCTCTTCTGGCCGATTTAGCCTCCATAAGCCGGTTCACCGCCGGTTCGGCCTCTCCACAACTGGCTAAGGTGGTGCTGAAGCTATTTGCGGTCTCCTTTTCTCCCCATCGACGCGACAGTGACAGCGGTGGATCTGGCGACAAAAGGTTCGGTTCCTTTCTCCTCTTTTTCTCCCTCTTTTTCCTCTTTCCTTCCGCCGCCGGTCCTCTTTTCCTCTTGGTCTCCCTTCGCCAGAGGTTTGCAAAGCAACGGTGGCATACGGATCGACCGACGTCGCCTCCTTTCCTTTTCCTTTCTTTTCCCTCTTTTCTTCTTCTGTTTTTTCGTTTTCCTCTTCTTTTCTCTCTGTCGCCGGCCAGCCCTCTCTCCCTTCTCTCGCCGACGACAGCCTTCTCTCTCCTTCCTCTTCCTTCTCTCCCGCCGACGGCGTCAGTCGTCATTCACTTCTCCTCTGTTTACAAATAGAGGAGAAGGAAATGGGAATCGGGTGGTATCCCGATTCCCGTTTCGTTTCAGTTATTATTATTTATTTATTTATTTTTATATTTATATATATTTATATTTATAAATATATATAAATCAAAATATAATTATATTTATATATATAAATATATTATATTTTCCATATATATAGATATATATTTTGTATTTATAATTTATATATATCTATATACTTTAATTTAAAATAACATATATATATTTCATATATATATTATTATATATACAAAATATATAACAATATACATATTTTTATTTCTTTTATTTTTGGATTTCTTAATATCCAAAATAATTTCCTCAAATTCCTTACTTCATCAATTCCGGGAATTTCAACAATATTCCCATCTCGTAATTAACTTTATTTATTTATTTTCGCTTATCTATTTGCATTAAGATTAAATTTTTGGGTAATTAATACCAAAAATAGGAAAATTCCTGGTTATCATAGTGACAGTGGAGGGAAAAAGAGGCTAGAAGTGGGGAAAAATGCTACTGGAAATTGAGGCAGAACAGTAGCTGAAAAAGGGTGTGTAGCGCTAGAATTGGGAGGTAAAATAGAGCAACAGGGGCTTCATCTCTTGAGTTAAATGTTGAGAAAGATGAAGATGAGTTTGGTTGAAGTAGATTATTTCTTGATTCGGTTTCACTTATTAGAACAAGGAAGGGTATCTTGGCTAACAGTAGGGTAGAAATAAAGGAAAAGAAGAAAGAAAAAGAAAGGAGAAGGGAAACAGAAACCTAGTGATTGACTGAAAGCTAAGTTGTTGGACTGAAGTTAGACAGCAACTGAATCTAAAGGTGAAAAGAAGAAAAGAAATAAGGGAAAGATTTCAAAGGTACAGTTTCTTTAAAGGCTTTCAAAAAGGGAGCTACGATGGTTGTTTAACCAAAAAGTATAGAAGAGGAAAAAGAATTGCTTATCTGTGTAAGGAGGATAAGAAGGACCAACTACTGTTTTGGCTAGCAAATAAGCTAGTAACGAGAATCCTAAGGTAGGGATACTTACAGCAGAAGCCAACTGAAACGGTGAAGGCACATTGTAATTTTAAAGGCTTTAGTCACATAGAGAATTGGGGTAAGAATGCTCTTTAGCTTTAGAGTTATTTGAATGTATAGTAGATTATTTATAAAGCATTCTATGAATATAGGACTGCTGCACTTGGAAGAAATAAAAGCTCCAAAATAGTGAGGAGCTAAATGGTGGGAAAGGTTCAGTGGGAAGCTTTCAAGGGGTAATAGCGTTGTTGCAATTATTCTTTAAATGTTAATTGTATAGTGATAATGGGAGTCTTAAAAATAAATAAATAGTAATAAATAGTGATAAATACTGGTTTGATGTAGGCTTAAGAGAAACAAAATAAAAGAAAGTGCTAAAGTGGTAAGGCTTGCGAGTGAAGTGTCACCAATCGTGGTGTCATGCAAATTTGGTAAGGGAATGTATGTTAAATGTTGTTAGTCCTCTGTGTTCATGTATATTCATATAAATATAAAGTTTGCTCCTTTGCATGTTCTTACGGGTACATAGAAAGATGTATTTTTCTTATGTATTTTTCTTATGTACCAAGGACTTATGAAATATTGGTTTTAAACTTAAAACCTCGTTGATTTCTCATTTTAAAGTATGCTTGGATTGAATTTTAAATGTGTAAAGTTTGAGATTTGGAATGTGTTGGATTGGCATATAAACTGTGTTTGCTTGTTGGAGTTTTAATGCTGGTTGATTTTGGTTGTGATTATGAAGCTAGGTAGTGTTCTACGTATGCCATCATAATGCCTTATTTTCGTTGGAAATTGATGTACATAGAGTCTTTAAGATTGTTTTAAACTTATATATCGAACTACCTCAAGCATGTTTAGAAAACACTACTTGTCATTGAGACTACCATGCTCGAGGCAAGGTAGTATATGGTTTTATAAAGGTGTCAAGTGGTTAAATAAATAGTGTTATTGTCGTCATGATAGCTTTGCCAAAATAACGTCATTCATTGAGATAAAGATTTTAACAAACATGATTTCATACGTTGATCTTTATAAACTACAAGTGTTTAAATGAATCATGTTTCTAGTACCCAAATCATGTTCTAAAAGCTATCTTTGTATGGGTTTTTACATATGAGACATGGGGCGCTGTGTAATACCTATGTGGCATTTACCTTGCCTTTGTGGTACTTTATGCTTGAGTGGCACTCTATGCCTATGTGGCATTTATCATGCCTGTGTGGCACTTAACCTGCCGTGTGGCATTTGGTATGCTTGTGTGGCATTGAGGCACCTACCTATGTGTATACATTTCAGATTCCTCCTATGTATTGATGGATATCTGTGTATATATATGAACTATGAAATATCCTGGATGCTTTGTGATCTTCCAGGCATCCGACAACTAGTCATGACATGTACCTCAGCTACTAGACGATCACTTATGCTGGGATGATTCATGATCATGGATAGAGCCCTAGTATGGGACTGTAACCACTACTTGCTATAGTGGATGCTTTGTAGAAAACTCATTGGTTATATTTCCAAAGATACCGGTTACGTTATCAAATCTCGTAAATTGATGCATGTCTCATGTATTACTTTTGAATATGTATCTTGGTTCTATTGTGAAAAAGAATGAGTTTATCATTTTTATTTCTACTGTATCTCGATTTTATTAACTACATGGGCACTAATATGTTTGGAACTGATCGATATAAATGTTTTATATCTTATGAACAAAAGTACATCAACACTGCACTATTCTTGATAAACTGCTTTGAGACACGAGTTTTGCACATTTGTTTACGCATAAACATGCATGGAGCATCGTAGGAGCTTAGCATCACTTAGCGTATATTTTCTTCCTGGGTTTTAGCTCACCCCCTCCTTCCCCTCACAAGTTACTTCAGATAGGCTCGAGTGCAAAAGTGCTGCACTAAAAGCTTGACTTACGAGTTGCTAAGTTTCTGCTTTTTGTATTGAGGTATAACATTTCATTACTTTTGTTTATATCCCAGACGATAAGATTTTTTTCAGTATACACAATGTACATGGATCGGAATGTAAGTACTAGGACCGTATTGAGAATTATATATAATTGCGCTTTGAATGAATAGTAACTCGATAATATATCTTGATGAAAATGTGATACTCTAGATGGTTTCTTGAGATGATTATTATGCCACAGGTTGAATTGTTGTTGTGTTACAGAGTGTGGTTGGGCAACAAGTATATATAAAGGGACGTAGTTTTTCAGTTTCGATTTTGGCAGATTACGAGGTAATTGAATGGGACCTTAGACAATTAGTCTTAAACAAATAAACGAGTAGTAAGCTCTTGTTAGATAATTGTTACACTGAGCAAGAGACAAACATATCAAGCAAAGGAAAAAGTTAGCCCGAAATTTTCAGCTTCTGAGGGCGTTACAAAATGTTATGATAGAATGCTCGATGCGAGTATCACCATGGGAATACAGATCATTCTTTAGAGAACTGCACTGCGCAAAGTATAGAGTGCAAGTATTGATAAAAGCAGACCTATTGAGCTTTGAAATGAAAGAGGAACCAGCTACGAATGCAAACTTGTTGCCTTACCATGTCAATGAGGGATGAGTCTTATAAGGGCATGAATAGTTTAAGCCTGGTGATTTTGAAGATTTATAATTTCTGGTATTGTCTTTGTTTTCTTTTTCTTTAAGTAATACAAGATAGTTTTTAAAAGTGTTTAAGCCCATACACACGGAAAAAAGTTTTATATATAGGCTAACTTTTATTTAGTCTCTTTTCAATAAAGCGACTAGTGTGATGCACTGTCATTTTCTCATTCTCTCTGTTCATTTGTTGTTTCCCACATACTCACCATATCTTTCATTCACAAGTATCCAAATAATGAACATGATGATAATGATGTCAATAGATCTGGGATTTAATTATGAAAGAACCACTTTTATTGATAAATTATTAGTCTACCAATATTGTCCAAGCAAGAAAATGAAATTTGTTTGCAATCTTAACCTAATAGATGGCACCAAGAAAGGTGAATCTCTTGTAAAAGTTTCTAACATGTTCGTCTTTGTTTAATAAATGATCTTTAAGGAGAGTACTTACATTGAAAATGATAAATGGCCTTATTTTACTATCCTTCAAGCGTGAGTAAAATTATCCTTCGATTACCCATTTTAAGCCTTTTTTATTTTTTGATATAACCTACCAAAGATCACCCTCCAAACTGGAGGTAAAGAAGATGAAATATCATTCATGAGGAAATCTTGGGGACTAAGATGAAACTATTCATGATGAAAGAATGGACAAAAGAAACAAAAAGAAAAAGAAAAAAAGAAATAGCCCTATTTATGTGAAAAATAAAAGGGGAAAAATAAAAAAGGTTTGAATACAAAAGAAAAAACCCCGAAAAAAAAAAAGGAAGAAAAGAATGAGTGAATTAGAAAAGGCAAAATGCTTGAATGTTTTACTTGATAAAAAAAGTGATCCCTTGGTTTATAAACCCTAAAACACAATTTGGGCCTACTTTATCTTTTTTTTTTCATAAGCCCTCACTCGAGTCTACATTACGAGCCTTTAAAAGCCCATTTTGAACAAGTATAAATGCTTGAATTGAAGAATCATATATTAAATTAAGACATACTTGTATAATGAAATGATGATCCTTTGAGGGTTCGATGGAGACAAAAGAAGTAGATTAAGTTGAATGAAGAAATCTATGAGTTGTAGAAAATATCTTGGATCAAAATCAAGAACGCCAATTAAGGTGCATGAATTTGGATTGAGCATTGAGGGCTGAAATTTATCAGTTAATGAAGTTGAAAAAGGGAGAAAAAGGAAAAAATGAAAAAAAAAAGAAAAAAGAAGAAAAAAAAAATAAAAAGAAGGATTCAAATTGAAAACCCAAAAAATGCAATTTGAATCACAAGAAGGATACCTAAGTTGAAAACCTGAAAGGGCGGCTTAAGAAGAAGATCACCACCAAAGTTTTGATACAAGGGCAAGGTTGGCAAACCCTACATGAATGAACATATCAACAGGACTGGGCTTTTGGAAAGGAATTTAGATTAACTTGATTGAAATTGTCAAAATGTTTGTGTTGGCTCTATCGAGAGGGAGGTGAATCAATTTAACTACTAAATTTGAGATTTTAAGAACTTAGCTAACAAAATAAAATAATCTATGCAATAATATAACAAATGCAGTAAATAAAGATAAGGGAGAAGAAGCAAACATGATATTTATAAAGGTTCGACCAATCTCTTGCCTACGTCCTCTCCCTTGATCCTCTTGTCAAGGGATTGATTTCACTCTTCTTTGTGAATCAGTACGAGCCACTTCAAGGTGTGGAGAGACCTCTTACACTTCCTTTTGTAGGCTTAGGAATAACCTTCTTAAGTTATCCCCTTATAAAGCTACCCACACTCTTACAAGATAACCTTACAAGGCTTACACTCCCCGCTAAATCACAGATATTAATATGAGTGGGTTGTGTACCAGCTGGAACTACACAAATCAAGTACAAAGAATGCTTTTTCAGCTTTCAATTCTTTCTTGAGGCTTAGAAAAATTGCTGAGTGCCTGTTCTACCTTTAATATTCATAAATGCCTGTATTTATACTCTACCAAGAGCTGAGCACTGTTGTTGAAGCATTTAATGCAATTCTGCCCGTTGACATCCTCAAAAAGTAGCCGTTGGGCACTGTTCTCATGATAGAGGATCGATCCCAAAGTTCCAGAATCACTTTGAACACAATCTGCTAACTGGGGATCTATCCCTCATCATAGGGGATCGATCCTTCATGTCTTTCCTACACTTTTGTGAGTTGTTTTGGGATAGAAATGATGTGTTTTGTGATTTCAATTCAGTTCAAAACATAGTTTCAATTTTATAAGCATATTTCTTGACTTTCTCAATTAAAAGCTTAGTCTAAAACCTTGTTAAGTGATTTTCTATCATTATGTTCATCTTAAGCAAATTTACAATATAAAGTAAGATATTTAGCATCACTTAAGTTTTGTCATTTCAAAATACTTGTCAATTTAAAGCTAACAATCTCTCCTTTTTTGATATGACAAAACTTAAGGTAAATTTTCTTTAAATGTATTTTTGAAAAAAATGCTACTCCCCATCAAAATTTGCTCCCCCTTAATTTGAGCATGAGTTTTTACAAAAATTTACCACTCTTCTCCCCCTTTTTGTCGTAGCAAAAATGAAACATAGCACATAGAAATCATATATAAATGGAAACTCAGATATAAACTCCCCCTTAACAAATCATATATAAATGGAACATACAACGAAGAAGTTTGTCAATTTAAAGCAACATAAACAAAGGCAATGACATAGAAGTGTATAAACATAAACAAGGACACTATCATTGATAAGCATAATCATAAGAAGTCACAAAAGAAACATAACTAACCAGTCTCACACAATCATAAACATAATTAAACAAGTAGTTTAGACTAAATATTCTAACAAGTCATGAAGTCCTAAGGGCTAAGATATTCTAGGCATGTCTAACTTAAGGCCACTTAGGGAAAGACATGTGATATTATGCGATAAAGTCTTCTTGTTGCATGCGAACATCTTGAAGCTCATCATACAAGGTAGTCTGCGTTTCTTCCATACGATCAAGACGAGTGTCAAGCTTAGTGAACCGTTGTGCAACGTCTTGTTGGAAGGCTTGTTGTGAGGTGTTGATCTGTTGAAGCATGAGCATGATTTGGTCAAGAGAAGCAAGTGTGGATCCCAATGGTGTCGAGGAAGAAGGTCCCTCATGTGCTTCCTCTTCAGGAGCTGGTTCAAGAGATGGAGGATGGCCATGCCGCTTTTCCTATTCTAGATCATCACCTCTCCTTCGTAGGTACCACCCGAGATTATGCATCGTAGCAAGATTTATAGTGGTACTTGGATCAGGAAGAACATCGAGATCGCACGAGCAATCAACCCGTTGATCAAGAAGGTAGTAAGCTAATGGTTGAGGGAAGACAATCGTATTAACTCCACCTTAGACAATCTTCACCCAGTCATGGAAGATAAAATGAATGAGATTGGGCTTGGAGCCATTGGTAGAGTGGATGTGGTGACGCCAAAATCGATCAAGCTTCCGAACTTGAGAATACTTAGTTCCAAATGAGTGAAGATTCCAAGAGATGATGATGAGTAAGAGACGTGAGAAGACAGGAAGATCACCGGCATGCTTATCAGCTACTGCAAATTCCAACGGTACTTCTACATCTTCATAGATAAGGTCGGTGTCGGGAATGCGGAAGGCATAGGTAAGTGATTGCTTTGAAATCTCAACAGACCTTCCCATGACAAAAGATTTTATTCCCATGACTTTGCACCTATCATTTGGACTCATGACGAGTTTGGCATTTGAGAAGAAAACCCAGATGATGTTGCATGGGACCGGAGTATTGATTTTAAGGAAGTGGATCCATTTGTAGGTGTCAAATTTGGCTAGGTAGGGGAACCTGATTTCCTCTAAGAACTCAAAGTTAATAGGTCGCCAATGCTTGATTCTCATATTGGCAAACTTTTCATGGAATCGGTTCTTTTCCTCTTTATTTCGAAAGCTCCAATTGAAGGCAGTGGATACGGAGGAAGAGGAGGAGGAGGGGGCTTTTTGCTTCTGAGTAGTGTGTTTAACTCTAGGAGCCATGAGGAACTAGGTAGAAAAAGAAGAAAATGGCTTTGAGGAATTTTGTCAAACAGGTGATGGGCACACATTTAGGAAGATGGTGATGAGTTTGAGGACATATTTGGAGCAACCTAGCAGTGCAAAACAATAGAATAACACACAAGGAACAATATTGATGAAGAGGCGGTGATAAAATGAGGAGTAGATTTGCGGATGTGAAGCCTAGAAGTTGGGTTCACGAAATGGGTTTTGGTGAATGTGAAAGTGAGGTGAAATGAGAGATTGCACAAGAAATGGAAATGGGTTGGCAAAATATGATAAAATGGATGAAAAATGCAAGAAATATGATGAAATTTGATGAAGAAACAAGAGAAATTTAAATGTTGGGTGTTAATGGCGTTGGAAACCATGGAAGTGGAAAAAGGTGCTAGGAGGATGAAGTTTGAAAAGAAATGATCATGGGAAGAGAGAATGATTGAAAAAAGGATGAAGATTGGTGGAAGAATGACGTGATTTGGTTGAGAAATGAGTGAGTTGAAGGTTTGGGTATGGAATAAATGGCGTAAAAGGTGTGTGCTTGAAGAAGATGATGAATAGTAAGAAAAAGAACTGAAAACCAACACTTTAAAGACCCAGAAAATGGGTTCTGGCCCAAGGGGATCGATCCCTTCCAGGCAAAACCGGACCATGAGAAAACCAAAGGCCATGGGATCGATCCCTCATAGCTAAAACCCTATTCTTTTGGCATGAAATGCTCAAGGTATCGATCCTATTTCATTAGGGGTCGATCCCTCATCCATGTGCCTCAATTTTTATATATAAAAATGGTTTCAAAACAAGTGAAATCATGCATTGTTAATCTTTTAAAATTAAAACAAGATTTGAGCATGTTAAAATCATGTTGTATGACTTGTAGAAAGCAAAAACACTTAGGAAAATTATTAAAAACTTATTTTGATGCGTTTTATGGAAATTTTAACATGAGAGGTGATTTTTAACAGGTGACATGGTGATTAAGCTAGATTAATGTTCTTTTTCAAAGAAGCTGAGTGGTAAGGAATTAACATTGAATTTAGAACATGATTAAACAAGTGTTAAACTCATATTTCAGCAAATCACCCTAACAACTAAAATTCATCACAATTTCTAAGAGAAATATGGCAAGTTAAGTATGTGATGAGCAAGTAGTCAATATATTCTCTAAATTCTTGACTTACATTCATCGCAACCAACTTAAGCTATTCATTCACTATCATAAGGGAGTCAATAAAGTTCAAAGAGCATTCATGAGACGAAGTTCACCTCTAAGTGTGCAAAATCACTCTTTATCCAAAGGTTTAGTGAAGATATCAACCAATTGTTGCAAGGTATCCATGTACTCTATAACAATATCACCTTTTTGCACATGATCTCTTATAAAATGGTGTCTTATTTCAATGTGCTTAGTTCTAGAGTGCTGTATGGGATTTTTGGTAAGATTGATAGCACTAGTATTATCACATTTGATAGGAATTTGATTCATCTCTATTCCATAGTTACTCATTTGTTGCTTAATCCACAACACTTGTGCACAACAACTTCCGGAAGCAATATATTCAGCTTCAGTTGTGGACTGAGCTACACTATTTTGTTTCTTGGAGAACCATGAAATGAGTCTATTGCCTAAGAATTGACAAGTCCCAGATGTACTTTTCCTATCAACTTTGCAACCACCAAAATCCGCATCGGAATAAGCATGAAGAGCAAAAGTAGAATCTTTAGGATACCATAGTCCTAAGGAAGAGGTGTCTTTAAGGTATCAAGGATTCATTTTACAGCTTGTAAGTGTGATTCTCTGGAAGATAATTGAAACCTAGCACACAAGCATACACTAAACATTATATCAGGTCTACTAGCAGCGAGATATTGATGAACAAAAAGTTATATTCTCACAAGTGCACGAATCAAGGTAGTATAGCATGCAAATACAAGAGTCGATCCCACAGAGATTTGCTAAATTTATTCAATTAAAATTTAACTACTTATGCCCAAAAAATTATGAAAGTGAAAGAAATTACCTAAGTATCTAATCAATTACTAAATTAACTAATTAAATTAATTAACCTAATAAAATCAAGAAATTAACCAATAGAGAAAAGCCTAGAAATTTGATTTCACCAATACATTGCAATTTTATATCTTCAATCCTAAAAATCTCAATTCAATTCTAGGGTTCATTCTTCCTAATATATGATTACTCTGTTTGATGGCAGCTATAATTAAGTATTTTTAATCATTAATTGCCTATGATGTGTAGCATAATCAATGACTAAAACCCATTAAGAGTAGAAGAATATATAACAAGAACCAAATAAATATTCTAGCTTGATGTATGCATCAAATATTTATTCAATCATTCAAGATAGCTATACATGGCTTAGCATATGATGTGTACCCTTACCATGTCTCAAACAATCAATTAATTTATATTAAAGGTGGCCAGTCAATAACACAATTCAAAAGATTGAATTAATCGCAATGAATGATACTAGAATTTAAGAATTGATCAATTAATCATAAAGACATAAAATATGCAAGTAGGCTTAATCAAATTCCTAGTAAGAAAATTAGTTCATGTTTAATTTAGCAAAACCCAACAAATTAATATAAAAATTCATGCTTGAATTAAACAATAAACCAATTCAAAAATATAAACTTAATAATGCAATTCAATTGAAATTAAAATAATAAGTGCAGCCCTCTTAAACCAATTGCAGTTGGCATCATGAATATGAGAACATCAACAGCATGAGGCAGCAGCACACAATCTTGACAACACAATAGCTCACAATACAAGCAATCCACAATTTCTATTGCTCTCAATGCCAACTGTTTCCTCACAATTCTGCCTTTTTCTTTCCTTGTTGAGATTACTACAAACTCAAAGAAAATAACTGCTCTTCTGTCCACTTCTTCAGATCGGTACTGCCACGTCTCACTCCAGCTTAGCACACAACTTCCAGCTTTCTTTCGCACTGCTGCAACACCCAAAAATTCCTCCTGCAACTCACGGTTTCTACTGAAACTGACAGTCGGCAACTTCAAGGCTCGATTTTATCTCTTCTTCAGGTCTCTCTATTCTGTGCAATAGGTTTTGGTTGGCCCTTCAAGCTTCAATAGCCTATGCTGCAAGCCACTATTGTCCACGTCCCAACCACCACGCAGCAAAGCTTTCATCGCCAAAGACAACAACAAAGTCGCAGCAACTTCCTTTTAGTTGCAAAGAATTTCTCTGCAAAAAAATAGGAAACACACAGCAAAAGACAATACCCATAAAACAAACTCAAGATCGATACCCCTTTACTGCCCTCTGTTTTCCTTCATACAATTTCTCTATGTTTCTCTTCTTTGCTTTTTATTTTCTACTTTGCTTCTCACTCTTTGTTCTTTATTTTCTTCTGTGTCCTTTACTGTCGCCCCTCTCTTCCTCTTTTATAATTTCTTTCCTTTCCTTTAAAAATTTCTAAGGCTTCTTCTTTATCAAGAAATAAATCTCAGCCTTTTATTCTATTTAATCCTATGGTCCCAAAAATTCTTAAAACAAATCAGAATTTAATTACAACTTAAAAAAAAGTCAGACAATGTATATTTTAAAAATTTATTCCAATTACAAAATTTATTGTTTGATTTCATGCCATAATTTTCAAAATTAATTCCAAATCACTTTCTCTAAATTAATTCAAAACATACATTAAACAATTAATTTTACACAAGAATATAGCAATAAATGTGGTAATAAATAATAAAATAATATAACAAATATATTATTATCAGATATAATAATGAACCAATCATAGACCTATATAGTTTAGTGTCTACACATTTTCCTCCTTTATCCTTATCAAGCTTGATATTTGTGCTCATTGGGGTGGATTGTGGTTTGGACTTATCCATCCCAAATCTTTTGAACAAGCCTTTAGTGTACTTAGCTTGATTTATAAAAATACCATCTTTATGTTGTTTAACTTGAAGTCCTAGGAAGAAGGTTAGCTCTTCCATCATGCTCATTTCAAATTCACCTTGCATTAGTTTGGAGAAATCTTTACATAATGACTCATTTGTGGATCCAAAGATGATATCATCTATATAGATTTAAACCACTAATATGTCACTACCCTTAGATTGGATAAACAAGGTTGTATATACTTTGCCTCTTGCAAAACCTTTTTCAATAAAAAATTTTGATGGTCTTTCATACCAAGCTCTAGGAGCTTGTTTTAACCATACAAAGCTTTTGAAAGTTTGAAAACATGATTGGAAAACTTTGAATTTTCAAAACTGGGAGGTTGCTCAACATAAACCTCTTCATTTATGTAACCATTTAAGAAAGCACTTTTAACATCCATTTGGTATAGTTTAAAATCTTTGTAACATGCAAAGGCAAGTAGCATCCTAATAGCTTCTAGTCTAGCTACCGGAGCATATGTTTCATCATAGTCTATTCCTTCTTCTTGCTTATATCCTTGTGCTACTAACCTAGACTTGTTTCTAACTATTACACTATTCTCATCCATTTTATTCTTGAATACCCATTTAGTTCCAATAATTGGTTGATCCTTAGGTCTTTCCACTAGAGTCCAAACTTTACTTCTTTCAAATTGATTTAATTCCTTTTGCATAGCCATAATCCAATTTTCATCTTTTAAAGCCTCATGCACATTCTTTGGTTCAAATTGTGATACAAAAGCTACATGTTGGCATATATATGATGATCTAGTTCTAACACCAATATTTGGATCTCCAACAATGTCATTATTCTTCACATAACTAAGTTCTTTAGGACATCTTGATTCTTTCTCAATTATTTGTTGATCTAATGACTTCTCATTATTATTTATATCAAGATCTTTTAATTGTTCCCTAACATCTTTATCTTGAGATGGATCAATTATAGGTTCATCAAATATTTCCACTTCATCATCAAGATTGGTTCTACTAGAGGAGTTTGACTCATTAAAAAGTCACATGAATTGACTCTTCTACAACAAGTGTTCTTTTGTTGAAAACTCTATATGCATTAGAATTTAAAGAATAACCAAGAAAAATACCTTTATCACCTTTTGCATCAAATTTTCCTAAATTATTTTTTCCATTGTTCAAAACAAAGCATTTGCAACCAAATGGATGAAAATAGCTAATGTTAGGCCTTTTTCCTTTATAAAGCTCATAAGGGGTTTTCTTTAAAATGGGCCTAACCATAGCTCTATTTATAACATAACATGTAGTGTTAATAGCTTCAGCCCAAAAATATTTTGGCAAATTGTTTTCGCAAAGCATGGTTCTAGCCATTTCTTCTAAGGTTCTATTCTTCCTTTCAACTACCCCATTTTGTTGAGGAGTTCTAGGAGCTGAAAAATTATGGCTAATTCCATTTTTATTACAATAAATTTCAAAACCAAGATTTTCAAATTCTTTTCCATGATCACTCCTAATGCTAGTAATAGAATAACCTTTTTCATTTTGAACAAGTTTTGAAAAAATGATGAATTTGTCTAAGGCTTCATTTTTCACACCTAAAAAGAACACCCAAGCGAACTTAGTATAATCATCAACTATGACAAAACCATAGTGTTTCCCTCCTAAACTAGTGGTTCTAGTTAGTCCAAAAAGATCTAAATGGAGGAGTTGAAGTGATTTAGAGGTTGTAACACACTTCTTAGATTTAAATTATACTCTCTTGTGTTTTCATCTTACACAAGCCCACACACTTTATCGTTTTCAAATTGAAGTTTAGGTAATCTTACGACTAAATCTCTTTTAGCTAGTTTAGATAAAACATGCATGCTAGCATGACCTAGTCTCCTATGCCATAACCAAGGTTCATCTTCTTTTGTGGCCATAAAACATACATTTTTGTTATTTAGCTCATCTAAGTGTACAATGTAAATATTTCCTTGTCTATGTCCTATGAAAAGGATTTGATTAGTTTTAGCATTAACAACATGACAACAAAAAGCATCAAACACATCTTTAAAACTTTTATCACACAATTGACTAATACTAAGCAAGTTATGTTTTAATCCTCTAACATACAAGACATTTTCAATAGTTGAGGAGGAGTTACCGATGGAGCCAATCCCTTCAATTTGTCCTTTGGAGTTGTCTCCAAATGTGACTTCTCCACCACTTTTTGGTTTTAAGATTTTGAACTGGCTCTTGTCACCGGTCATGTGTCTTAAGCATCCACTAACAAGGTACTAATGCTCCTTAGACTTAGCCTTGTAGCAATGCTCTTCCTCCTACACACAAATATATCAAACTTTTATCTTAGGTACCCAAATTTTCTTGGGTCCTTGAGAGTTAATACTCATAATTTTTGATCCTTTAGGGATTCATTTCATTCTCAATAACTCATCATTTGAATTCAAAACATGCTTAGGCACCCAAATCTTCATAGCTATTTTTCTTCTAAGGGTGGTCTTCCTAGATGTGCATGCTTGTGAGGAGTGTCCTAATTTATTACATAAAGTGCACAACATAAATTTTTCATCCTTAGCAAGAAAATTTTTGAAGTGAGTTTCTTTATTTGATGTATTGTAACCTAGTTTTTCTTTATCAAAGAATTCTCTTTGGGTCTCTAGCATATGATCAAGTTTTTGTTGACCTATATAAAATCTAGAAAATGAGTTTTGCAAATTAATGTTTATTTTATTTAACTTTTCTATTTCTAGATTTGCATTTTCTAATTTCTTTTCACATGCTAACTTGACATTCATGAGCATCTCATTTTCCTTTTTCAATTTTGAGATCATTTTCTTATATTTTATATTCATGCATTCAAACTCATTTGCTAAATCGTCAAATGCATCTTGCAACTCATCAAATGTGTATTCATTAGTATCCAATGAGTTGGATTTTATCTTTTCATCTTCAATGGCCATGAAGCAAAGGTTGGCTACTTCCTCTTCAACATTTTCTTCATCGAAGCAGTCACTATCACTCTATGTAGCAATTATTACCTTCTTCTTTGTTTTCTTCTCACCTTGTTTTCTATAAAAAGGATAATCAAATTTAATATGACCAGGTTTTTTACATTCATAACAAATAATTGGATCCTTTTCTTTCTTACTTATTTCTCTTTTGCTAGAGTCTCTCTTAGGAGGTTTCCTAGAGTTTCCACTAGCTCTCATCCTCATGAATTTGTTGAACCTCTTTGCAAACATAGCCATCTCAAAATCCTCATCATCACCACTATCATTATGATCATCTTTGGATTCCTTATTTGTGATGGATTTCAAGGCTACTCCAACTTTTTTAGGAGGTTCTTGATTTCTTTTTAGTTTCATCTCATAGGTGAGTAAGGATCTCATGAGTTCATCTAAAGAAAGGGTGTGGGGATCTTTTGATTTCTCAATAGCTGTAACTTTAGCTTCCCATGATTTAGGTAAGCTATTAAGAATCTTTTTCACCATTTCAACATTGGAGTATGTCTTTCCTAAGGACTTGAGACCATTTATAATATCAGTAAATCTAGTAAACATGTCACTAATAGTTTCATCACTCTTCATTTTGAATACCTCATAATCTTGAGTGAGCATGCCTACTTTGGTCTCCTTAACTTATGTAGTTCCCTCACGAGTAATTGCCAACTTATCCCAAATTTGTTTTGCATTTTCACATTGTGAGACTCTATTATACTCACTAGGTCTTAGTGCATAAAAAAGTATGTGCATTGCCTTAGCATTTAATTGTGCCATTCTAAAATCATTTGTGTCCCATTCATCCTCTTTCTTTGACACTTCCTCCCCATTAACTTTCTTAATTGGAACTAGAGGACCTTTGACAATAATTCTCCACACTTCATAATCATTGGCTTGAATGAATAACATCATCCTAGTCTTCCAATATGCATAATTTTCACCATTGAAGAGTGGTGGCCTAACTGTAGAGTGTCCCTCTCCTACTAAGGGTGTAGTTACACCACTTTGAGCCATCTAGATCATTTATACTTGATGGAAATTACTTCAAATCAATCTCGAGCCCAAGCTCTGATACCAATTGTTGGCTCTACCAATAGGGGGTGAATCGGTTTAACTACTAAATTCAAGATTTTAAGAACTTAGCTAACAAAATAAAATAATCTATGCAATAATATAACAAATGCAGTAAATAAAGATAAGGGGGAAGAAGCAAACACGATATTTATTGAGGTTCGGCCAATCTCTTGCCTACGTCCTCTCTCCTTGATCCTCTTGTCAAGGGATTAATTTCACTCTTCTTTGTGATTCAGTACAAGCCACTTCAAGGTGTGGAGAGACCTCTTACACTTCCTTTTGTAGGCTTAGGAATAACCTTCTTAAGTTATCCCCTTGTAAAGCTACCCATACTCTTACAAGATAACCTTACAAAGCTTACACTCCCCTCTAAATCACATATATTAATATGAGTGGGTTGTGTACAAGCTGGAATTACACAAATCAAGTACAAAGAATGGTTTTTCAGCTTTAAATTCTTTCATGAGACTTAGAGAAATTGCCGAGTGCTTATTCTACCTTTAATATTCATAAATGCCTGTATTTATACTCCACCAAGAGTTGAGAACGGTTGTTGAAGCATTTAATGCAATTCTTCCCATTGAAACCCTAAAAAACTAGCTTTTAGGCACTATTCTCATGATAAGAGAATTGATCCCAAGTTCCAGAATCACTTTGAACACAATCTGCCAACTGAAGGTCGATCCCTTATCATAGGGGATCGATCTCTCATGTCTTTCCAGCACTTTTGTGAGTTGTTTTGGGATAGAAATGATGTGTTTTGTGATTTCAATTCAGTTCAAAACATTCTTTCAATTTTATAAACATATTTCTTGACTTTCTCAATTGAAAGCTTAGTCCAAAACCTTGTTAAGTGATTTTCTATCATTGTGTTCGTCTTAAGCAAATTTACAATATAAAGTAAGATATTTAGCACCACTTAAGTTTTTGTCATTTCAAAATACTTGTCAATTTAAAGCTAACAATCTCCCCTTTTTTTGATATGACAAAACATAAGGTAAATTTGCTTTGAATGTATTTTTGAAAAAAATGCTACTCCCCCTCAAAATTTGCTCCCCCTTAATTTGAGCATGAGTTTTTATAAAAATTTACCACTACTTCTCCCCCTTTTTGTCGTAGCAGAAATAAAACATAGCACATAGAAATCGTATATAAATGGAAACTCAGATATAAACTCCTCTTTAACAAATCATATATAAATGGAACATACAAGGAAGAAGTTTGTCAATTTAAAGCAACATAAACAAAGGCAATGACATAGAAGTGTATAAACATAAACAAAGACATTATCATTGATAAGCATAATCATAAGAAGTCATAAAACAAAAAACAGTTGCTTCCTCAGGCCAAGTATGGATGTCCTAGTCACTTTCTTGCACTTTCTCCCGTGAATCACCATTTTTATGAGAAGGTCTAAGACTTCTACTGTCTTCCTACATCACAGTCCCTCTTCCCAACTGCAGTATCGTTGCCTGTATCACTGTCACATGCTCAGCTGCTGTCGCTGTCCCTGTTCTGCCTACTTCATAGTTGCTCCACACCCTGCTGCATTGCTGCCCCTGCATCGCCTTCATCGCTAACCAAAACACTACCGAACTCGAGTCATTCCCTGCTTACTTCTTGCTCGAGCCTATTTGCTATTCCCTACACATCATTGTTGTAGCTTTGAATCACTGGTCTCCCCTCCCTGCTTGCTTCTTGCCCAAGCCTCATTGCTGTTCCTTGCGCATCATCATTGCAGCTCTGCATATCATCAGTCTCCCCTTCCTGCATTGCTCTACCCTGGTATATCATCAAATCGAAACTGCTACAATGTCACCATCCATAGTTGTTGCTTGCTGCATTCGGTGCTCCAAAGCTGCTATCACAAGTTGGCTTTTGTGAAAAAAGCCACTAAAGAAAAAGAACAAAGGCTTGTCTCGGTGAAGAAGAAAGGTTTGTTTTCTATTATCAAGATTATTTTTATTTGTTTTATTTATTGGATATTTAATATTTATTTAAGTTGGTATCTAATTAGATAATTGATTTAATTGATATTTATTTAATTGATTTTTTATTTGATTAGATAATTAATTAGATAATTGATATTTATTTAGATTAATAATTAATTAAATTAATAATTTTGATAATAATTGATTAATGATAATTGATTAATAAAGTAGGAGATTTGATTATATAATATGATTTAATTTGTGTAATTTAATTTGTATGATATGATTTATGCGACATGATTTTCAGAATTAATTTGGATGATTTAAATAATGTTATACTATGATTTGCATGATATGATTTAAGGAATTAATTAATATAATTGAATAATTTAATGAAATGTGGCTTAATTGATATGATTTGTTTAATTTTATTGATATGACAGGAGATGTAATCTAATTGGTATATGATTTATAATAACTAACTTGTATTTTAACATGATGTGTATTTTATTTTATAAGAAATAAGAAAGTTAAAGAAATATTAGAACAGCAAAATTAAATATCCATAAGAAAATATTAATTAATTATTAAAGATAAATATGGATTATACCGACGATGACATTTTGAGCAAGTCAATTAGGACATCTTAGAAATGTCTAAGTAAAAAAATTTTTCTTAAGTTGAGCAAAATTGATGGAATACTTTTGAAAAAAAGTTTAATAAATTATAATCCATGTTTATTCTTAGTAAATTAAATATGAATAAAATTAAATATAAATACAAGAACATAAATTAGATGAAAAATTAAATAAATAGAATGAAATAGCTTAGATTGAAAACAATTAGTAATTAATAAGATTAGATAAAAAAGAAACAAATGTGAATTATACCGAGAATGAAACTACAAGAAAGTCAATCAAGACTCCTTGAAAATTTCTAGATGAGATGATTCTTTCTTAAGTTGAGCCAAATTGATGGAATACTTTTGAAAGAATTTCAATAAATTATAATTCATTTTCATTTTTAATAAATGAAATATGAATAAAATTAGATAGATATATACAAATGAATAAAGATAAATAGAAATAAATTAGATAAATAAACAAGAAAAGAAAGAAATAAATAACTTAGAATAAAAATTATAAGAAATAAAAATAAAAAAGGAGAGTAAATATGAATTATGCCAATGATGAAATTTCAAGAAAGTCAATCAAGACTCCTTAAAATTTTCTAAGTTAGAAGATTTCTTTTAGCCGAGCTAAATTGATGGAATACTTTTAAGACAATTTTCAACAAACCATAATTCATATTTATTGTCTAAATAAATAAATAAAATATACAGATAAAAATAATGTAAAATAAGATTTAGGAGATATAGAAGTTAATATAGAGTTGATGTTAAAGCCAAAGTTGGAAAATAAAATCTTCATGAAATCTTTAAGTAATTTGATGATGGAATTCAAGAAAGTTAATCGATATTCCTTGAAAATCTTGAGGTGACGGAGATTGTTAAGACTGGAGCCAAATTAATATAAATATAAGACAAATTGTAAAGAAAACCTTAAACTAGTTGGTACCATTTTAGAATGGGCGTTGTGGGAGTGCTAATCCTTCCCAACCCGTAACTGTACTCTCGAACCCTAGTTTCTTGGAATGTAGACCAAGCCTTATCTTTAGTTTGAATAGGTGACCAATCACACCTAGGTTTGAATGGTTGGTGGTGACTCCGTAGTTTTAGTGTCTAGCTATTAGGTTTCTCGAAACTTAATACATTATGACATACCTCTTCTTGATTTGATGAGTTCAATCGTGAGAGGATTGTGTGCTTGATCATATGGAGAGATATTAAATTTAAGGTCTCTATTGTACTAGAAAAGCAGTAAGTCTCCAATTCTGATAGTGTTTGTAACGTCCCAATTTCCACTATATAACATGTTACTCACTTATATCTTACACTTACTACCGGTTGGGCTGTCAGTGATGCTTATCAACTCCTATCACTTTATTAAGAATAATTAAATCATTTTCTTAAGATGTATATACATTCCCTTATATTTAAAGTAGTAGTGTACAACTTTACTGAATATATAAAAGTACACAACATATCTTCGAAATCCAATCTCAGGAAGGTAAGTCTCTTAATTCAGATCAGTTATCTATGGAGTGGAAAAATAAGGAGTGAGTGACAGCGTGCTCAGTAAGGAAGGTGTATGCTGCTTTGAAAATAAATGCTATAATCTCAAAAACCATTTAATTATCCTAACAATCAAACTCATTAGGAAACAATAATTATAATTAACATGAAACAGGATTCCCCAGATACTTTAATAAATCATTTAATTGAGACTAGGCAACAATTTAAATCATGCAAAGAACACAAGTCATCCGCTTTTGGGGTGCACCCGTAGGCCATCGCCCCTCACGGCTATCTCATCTAGATGTATAGCCATAATCTGTAGGTGGTCCTCGGGTCCACTTGCCAAGTGACCTCGAGACTGCTGAAGACTTGGCAGGTCCATCAGCCCTGTGACGCCCTAAGGTGCACTCGTTGGTCTTTTTGACCCGAGCCATCGCCCTAGATGGGTCACGCAAAGTATATGAATGATAATGCATGAACTCATGGCCTAATGTCTCAAAATCAAGTTATCATATGTATCATTTCCATAAAATGATTTGGTTTTCCAAAAGGTTTTATAACTAGTAAAACAACCCTCAATTTCAACATTTTCTGTGAGAGAAAGGCACGTTTGGAGCTGGTTCGCCCATGGCTAGTTCGCCCAGAGTCAACTCGCCCATTGGCCAACTCGCCCAATGGTCCACTCGCCCAAGGGTCTACTCGCCCAAAAAATTTCACATTTTCTATTTTTCAAAAATATTAATTGAAAGTTTATTTATTTATTTATTTAATTTGCGTTCAGAAAATATTCATAAATCAGTTCGCCCACTGGTCAATTCGCCAAGGCGGCGAATTATTAGTTGCCCGCCTCATAGCTTTTCAAGACAAAAGTTGGCTGGCTGATAACAGTTCGCCCGCCTTATACTTAAAACAAGGGTCGCCCACCCATATGACATAAAAAGTTCTCCCAACTTTTAAAACAAAGGCACTCACCCAGGTTCTCATAAAGGAGAGCTCACCACTTGGCTAGCACGAGTTTCAACTTAGAACAAAGCTACTCGCCCGCCCTAAGTAGCTCGTTCAACAAAACAACATATGGCGACTTTGTATCTCGCCAAGGTCAAAACATTTTATCAACCAATGCATGTCAGAAAAACAAAACAATTTCTAATATTTTCTTAACACTTTTACTCCACAGGACATGCATTTTCATCATATACTACTTCCTTACCTCGTCTGATGCAACCTTGCTTTCCACTCGCCGTATCAATCTCACTTCCCGGCTGCAAGGTAAAATATTAATTCCATTAATATTTTCTTTTCTAGCAATTTATTTCTAAAACTATTTTCAACCACTATGGCGAGGTAACAGCTCGCCATTCGCCCAACACAGTTCGCTATCCATTAGCGGCTCATTCATGAGAGTTCGCCCAACATGGGAGCTCAACTCGCCATGCTTATCAATTCAGTTCGCCATTCGTGGCTTTTCATTCATAAATGGTCTTGCCCGTGAATCGGATAACGCTTGGCCACCTCGCCCTCTTGAACAACACTTTGGCGAGTTGTCTATTACCTATTCGCCTCATTGGCGATCATTGGTCCTCACCCTTACTTCCACATTTCAGATTTATCCCATAACAATTGGCGAACATGTTTTCGCCTAGTCATGTATTGCATTGTATTCGCCTCGCCCTTTGGCGAATACTCCTTGCTCGCTTATTGTTTTTCTTAATCATTTCCATCTAATTTCTTATATATTTCCACACTATTTAACTACAACCAGGCTATATCTGTGTTTATCACGTTATGAACATAGAAATATACCCTCATTTATCAAAATAACCATAGGAATATGAAAGCTCACCTCAACTGAGTTGCACTTCCTGGAGCAGAGTGTTTTCTTGCCTCAATTAGCTTTACTTTGCTTATTCCTCAGTTCTTCACACACTGGATAAATGTTTAGCTAACTAAGGATGAGTCTCATGGCTCACTTATGAACGTAGAGGAAAACTAAGGGTGAACTTGAAATGAAACAGAATGGGCGAGAATGATTTTGAGGAAGATGAAGTTGCTTCCATCGATTTTTCCTCATGAACCCTTCTTATATAGCCGTTCCGTTTCACTTAAAATCTAACACCTGTTTCCTTATCCTGTTTTCCTCATCATTTCATGCAATTAAAACCAAATAAAACTGTAGCAAAAGAACGGTAGTGACGTCCCTACTGCAGCTCTATTCTTGACTAATTTCCCTTGCCATTTATTGCCTAATCCCGTTGTCAGGAGAAGCAATTGGCGAGAAGTCCTCTGCCGCCCCTTTCCTTGACTTTTCCACGCCATTTCTCTTCCAGCCAACATTGATTGGCTAACTCCTAGTCTACGCCACTGTCAGCCAACGTTGATTGGCTCTCCTTTCATTCTTTTCTCCATTTGTCTGACAACCATACTCTTCATTAAATGCTTTCATACTTAGCATTAATTTCATGAAGACTATTGTAGTAAACGAAATCAAGTAGAACTCTTTTCTTCCCACACGTTATTGACTTGTTTGCCATGCTTTCCCACAAAATTTTACTTTTATTTATCTTTTAATTTTTTCTCAATCCGTCTGGCGATCATCGCCCTCGCCAGATTGGGCGAACTGTTCTACTCACCCTAACCAGCAACATTGGCGTTCTATTCGCCAATTTAGCTCGCCCATTGGCGAGCAGTCTTCCTTGCTCATACATTATCACACCAATATTCTTCCATGCACATCTCAAATTAAGGAACTTTTCATCCAAGTGAAAATCAATACACAATATTTACATTATCAAATTTTATGAAATTTCGATTTACAGTAGTATAAAATCGGATTTTACAGTGTTGGCCTTACCAAATCTTTCTAGCCATCAGTAAAGCAAAGGTTTTCATTTTTGTTTTCATGTAGGACTTGAAAAGTTTTTGGCATATATGATTTTAGAATGCATTCTGTTGGTGTTTGGACATCGGTGAAATAATGGCGGACAAATGTATACGGCAAAATTCCTAAAAACAAACCGTGCTAGGAAGTAATTTTATTTTGTCAAACATTAAATATATAATCAATGAAAGCAAGGTGATTAGCTTATGGTTGTATTATTTGTTCAAGCTCTGTAGCTGGTTGCAGTTGAAAACAATCACATATGGAGAATGAAGTATGATGATTATGTGGATATTTATTTTCCAAGAATTTGACATGCAAATAGATTGGATAGGTGAAGGGTTTATAATTTGAACATAATGGAATCAATTAAGGGTAGCAAAGTAGTATATTTTTCTGTAAGCAAAGAATTGCAAAAGTATTATTTATGAGATGGTTAGACAAGGTTGGTATACCATAAAACTATGAGGGTTTGGTAGAGCAAGAGACATTGTTTAGAGTAGAGGAGATGTTATGTCATGCAAGAGAAAAAAGGGAAAAAGGTAGAAAGTAGTTTGCTTACTAGAGTTTATTGTTGCTCATTATCTTGAAAGAGAACTTCAAAGTACTGGGACAGTTGATTTGTGGAGTAATATGTCGTGGAAACATAATGGAAAACACTCTTACCTGGCTGAGAATAGATAATGAAAGTTAAAATTTTGGCTATATTTATTGAGGAAAAGTGAAGGAAAGGAAGGGTTATCAGATCAAGAGTCGAAGAGATGTAGCATCCAATGCAAGTGGAATACGGGGGAAATAAAAAGGTATATATCAAACAGATGTTGCAGTTGTGATGGTACACGAACAGTCATGTATTTTTAACTCTATGGTTGGGATTGTAAGCAGATAGTATATGGGCAGTAGGATATGGTTGTCCAAAGAGTGTTGAGGTGTTGTTTTTTTCTCTTCCAATATTAAATAGGTACAGTGAAAAGTTTGGCCAATCTATTTTTAATGAGAGGATAAGTGAGAGAGCAGAATAATGGCTGTTGTGATAAAGCTTTTGTTTTTTGTTTTTTGCATTGAATTTGTATGTGAAATAAAAGCATATTTAATTAGGAGTTAAATGTGTCGGAGACAATAAATTGTGAAGATGAGTAAAAGAAGATAAAACACTATCAACCCACAAGAAGCTTTGCTTATAATATAACATAGAAGCAAAGAGCTAAAATAGTTGTTTTACATGGAATAAGTCAAAAGTCTGATACAAGCTAAATTAGACAAATTGATGTTTATGATAAACAGCTGGAATCAAAACATAAAAAAGCAGAGATACATCAATAGATCTGTTCTGATTGAATATCAGAATTAAGATCACATGAATTCAAACAAGCCCTTTCTGCAACGGTAGATTGAGACTTGAAATAGCATTGGTTCAATCATTGCAAATTCACATTGGTCTCCAATCTTGATGTTGTTATCAACCACAAACTTTTTTTTAGCCTCTTGAAAAGACTTTGTTTTTCTTTGAATAAATATATTGCACACTCCATCTTTGTGTGTTTTCTAAGAGGCATAAGTTAAGCTGAATCCTATCATTTGGCAAATAATTTTCATAAAATTGTTGTGGTATGTGCTTTCAGTAAGGCCAAAATCTTTGTTTAGCACAAGATGAAGTGGTAAATATATGAAGAGGTGGTGGGTGTAGAAAACATTACTAGAACACATGATGTTTCGACATTGGTTCTTGTCATTCTGCATGCAAAAGTTGAAAGATTTCAATCAGGGTAGCAAATTGGTTTGTTTCCAAAATCTATGTAGTAGTGAGTTGGTTCAGCATCATCTTCAAATGTATATGTGTCATCTGCATCGATATGTTTCCAGCTACTCAAAAGCATATGAAGAAAGTTAAATTGATCATGTTAAAAGCCAAAGGAAAAACTATGAAGGATCGAGTAGTTTGTTTTAGCGATTAGAATTGTTGTGGGGACATGCAATTTGGATTTATCACAGTTCAAGAAATCATGTTACCTTTTCTTGATATGATTTGTTACATAGTGAGTAAAGTAGTTGCTTTGCTGTAGATGAATGCATTGAAACTATTTTCCTTATTTAACCGAATTGCAATTAAGTTTCCAGATTTTAATGCATGAGCCTCAACAAATGTTGACCATCCATTTGTAAAGCACAGTCGTTGATTTGTTTGGATCAGTTGCACCATGAAAATATTTGGTAACACTCCCTTCAGAGTGCAATCAAAAGGTGGTTGGATGTGAGGGAAATATCCATTTGTAAACCAATTAGGTAATGTTTGGAGTGAAATGAACAATATTATCAGCAAGAACTTTCGTTTTTTTATTTTATACATTTATATACTCTTGGAAAGGAAGTTAATGTGAGTCAAACACAAAAGACCAGGTAAAAAATTAGGCTACAATATTTGCAGAACATGAAGTTTGAATAAATGTTTAAAGAAGGCATGTGCAAAACTTATAGATCGAAATTTTTATATAATATATGCAAAGATAAATGTTAATATATAGAAGATGCAAGCAATATCAATCAGAATAGAGTATTGAGTATTAGAACTTATTTAATAGGATATAGATTGCAAAGTATATCTAGTAGTATATAAAGTTGAACGTAGACAAATTGGATTAAAGCATGTTTCCTCTTGGTAATTGTTTAAGTTTTTATATAATTTGAGTTATACTTTGATGGTGAATCAGGTAAATGTTAGGTCATCAAAAAATATAGCAGTATAAAAGCACAGATAAGAATCAAAAGTTAAAAATTCATTTGTTAAAGAAATCAAATATGAGAAATTTAAATGGATAAGTAACTTGTTATAAAAAGGAAAAAAATTCATGAAGAATAGAGTTTCAAGTTGAAGATGGAGACAACAGAAATTTTCGAGTCATCAAGGAGAAGACAAATTGAGGGGATATAATTTTTATTTACCACGATGTTCTTCTGGTTTTCGAATGTGAAGTAAACATTAAAGAAACGTAGCAATAGATTTGGGTTGTTGCTTGCCATCCCTGATAATGTAAGTGTTTGGTGCCGAATGAAAAGGCGTTATGTTAACAGGAAGATGTAAGTATGAAATTTGGGAAGTTAAAGGAAGTAAGAGTGTATTAGAAGGAAAAGTAGTCATAACTGAGTTTTTTTGTTTGTAATTGTGGTTGTCAGACTTGGAAAGCGTGGTGGAAAAGGGAGAAGGAAAGTAATGGTATAGGAAAGGTTTGTTGTTTTTTTATTCGGTGAACCAAAGGTGATGTGGCAAGATTAGATAATAGGCCTGGTACTGATTCAATTACATAAAAGCAGATTTTGGTCAAGCATCTAGAAGATGTCGGCCTAACGTATTAGACACTTAACGTAAGAAAAATTTGAGAGCTGGCTTGTTTTTTAAAATGGGCTCATTTAGATAGCAGTTTGATAATTTAAAAAGATATATATATATATATATATATATATATATATATATAAGCATTAAAAGGTTGTGGGTCAAAGAGGAGAGTTATTTCGTGCAGTATTTTTTGTTCGTTTCGCTTTTTATTGAGAGAAAAAAAGTGTATTGTTTTTTATTTGTTATTAACCAAAAGTGAGAAGCGGTTATATACAATTTGTTATTATGGTTTTGAGAATCAGGAAAAGTAATTATTGTTTTAATATAGTTAGTTTTATTTTTTATTTTGTAATGATTTAGAGCCAAAAATAATTCATAGCTATGTATGGGCAAAAAAAGGATGGCATGAAAATGGAATTATATTGGGTTTTAGCTAGATTTAAGTCAAAGTAAAAAGGCAGCAAAAATTGAGATACGAGTATAATTAAAGATGTATATGGAGCATGTCTTTGATTTTTGTAAGTACAAAATCAGGACACAATTTGGAGTTTTGGTGATTGGATTTACAATAACTTGAGGCTAAGAAAATATTTTTTTCTTGAAAATATTTTTTTGTCACGACCCGAAGGTCTCAACAGTACCTCTTTCTTGTACGGATGCGTAGAATTTAGGGCTAATTTTTCGCTTTTTTATGCTTATTTTGTCTAAGTGCAGTACAGTGAAATTTATTTCGGGATGTTAACTTCCTCGCCTATTTTTATCATTTTACCCAAATAAAATACCTGCACAAACTCACAATTGATATACAGATAATAATTTTCACAATGGCAGTTGATTTATAGTCTTGCATTATTATCTCTAAATTCACCATATTTCTTTCACTTAATGAGTCCAAATTTCTCCACAACTATAGTCTATTTCCCAAATTATAACATTTCATCCACATGGTTTCATATCTTCTTGCTCAGTCACTTGTTCATGTCATTCTATCATATATCCATACTCATGCAAGGATCAACAGTTTTATAATTTATCATTAACATAGTCTAGATGCTATTCACTACCTTAGGTTACATCCCATCTATAGCACTGAATCAAAAACAACCTAAAATTGATATTAAATACAAAAGAAGAGTATATGCCCAAAGTGCTCAAAATAATCTCCTTGGAGAGTTGGGACTATATTTCAGGCTTGGAACTATTTACATAACTTCGAAATACTCCCCCAACTCCGTGCTCAATCTGAAAAAGTTTAAATAATGTTTAATGAGTGAGGCTCAGTAAGTCATTTATATAAGTGTAAAGTTTGAATTATACTGTTCTAATGCAATTGCATGATGTCATGTGATGAGAATTCACTGTTAAATCACTCTCTTATTCAGCATATAGTATATACTTGTTATGTTCTCAAGCTCAATGTAACAATACTACAGCTTGTCATGTGATGCCTAAGCCACGAAATCATATTATGACTTTTAGAATGTAATTATATATGAGGTAATTGCAGTCTTAAAAGGTATGATACATATTCTTTTAAACAAGTTCAAAACATGCAAAATATCGGTACATCTCAGTTTTACTTTTAAGATATGCTTGAGAATATGCAAAATTTTCATTTCATGTCACATGTAACTTTTGAAGCATATTTTAAGCCATGTGCAATATCAAAATACCTTTCTTATACCATAAAGCCATATCAAGTTTAGAGTTCATTTTAGTTTTAAAACCATACTCTAAACTGCATTTCATATCGTTTGAGACTAGGCTAGATCCCTAATGCACTATCAATAAAGACTTAGATCACTGTAGCTAGCAGTGAAAATCATATCATTGTCCCTTGGAAACCAACTAGGGCGCTATCTATGGCCATAGACCTCATGTCTCTTAGCCTAACTGATCAGGTGTGACTAAGCCCTGTCCACGACTATTGTCGGACAAGCATCTATACCTTATGAGTAATCTCCAATTAGGCGGCTTCCACTATGCTTTATTGAATTTAACTTCCTTAGGGTGCCTATAGTTACACAAAACATTTAACTTTTCTTATGAAAATAGTGCAATGTACGTAATACATTTCTTTAAGATCATTTACATATATATGTACATATGCGTACACTATAAATTCATTCTTTTCAAAACCAGTTAAGCATCCAAAGTATTTTTGTAAGCACGATAAGAATAAATCCTTTCAAGTTTCATGTATAAAAATAAGGCATGCTTAATGGCAATAATATTCAAGTAGATGAAATGAAAACAATACAATGGAATAGTCATGAAATGCACGAATGCTTATCATTCCATCTAAGTCAATACCATATCGATTCATTTCCTGTTAATACCGCATCATTATCGTACCTTATCGAGCTTAACATTATACCTGCATTTCATTTCGTTAAATCGAGTCCCGAAATACTTGAACAATTTTATTATTCAATTTCAACTTATATAGGATATTTCTAATTCTATGTTATATAAACCTCTTACCTATTGCGAGCTTAGCTTGAGTGTGCACTGAGGTTAGCTAGATCGTGTTCGTTGTCTTCTCGTCACACTACACATTCACAATTAAAATCCGACTTAATAACGTCCAGCCCAATTTCTACATATGTGAGACCTGATTATATTATACTGTACACCATATTTTTGTAAATATTTAATAGTGGAAATAAATTATTTAGTGAAATTAAATAAATATTTAATGTGGACCCCACTTTGAATTTTATGAATTTATTGAGTTTATGACTGATAATATGGTGTACAAAAGGTGAAATAAATATTAAATAATTATTTGAAAATAATTTTTATGTCATTTGGAATTATTTTGAGAATTTTTGGGAAACAAATTGGAAAATGACGGATACGTCCTAAGGGCATTTTCGTAAATTATGCCTATATTAAAATGAGTTGGGACAAAGTAAAAATATCATGATAATTTACATGAAAAGGAGAATAACATGGTGTCAAAATATTTATTGAAAAAGGTGGTTTGATTTGGAAAATTTTGCTGGTGGTCAAAAAAAGGGGTAAAACCGTAATTTCACATTATCGGTGAATCGCGCGTTGATGAAACCACCATGATCCATCAAAATATGCCCAATAAGAAATTTTGGAAATGAAATATGAATTTTTGGAGTTCAATTTCATAGTTAGAAAAATTTACGGAAGCTTGAGGACATTTAGTCCAACATCGTTATAATCGAGGGTAAAATGGTCATTTAACATGAAGGGAGACTGGTCAAATTAGTCAATAATGACCAGAAATTAACTTAAATAAATTAAATTTGATTTAAATAAAATTTATAAGCTGGAAAATAATACAAATAATAATAGTGTGATAAAGGAATAAATGGTGGAAAATGGAAATGGAATTTTATGGTGGTGCCATGTGGCAACTCCTCATTGGTTGGAAGAAGACCAAATTCAGCAGAAATTTTCCTGAAGTAGCCGGCACTTCTTCATTCTTTCTTCAACCTTCCCATGACACCCATAGCCAAAGAAGAAAAGAAAATTAAAAAGCTTGCAAAATACCAAAAAATAAAAGGAATTTCAAGAAACCTATTTCTACAAAAATTGATCCTTATCACTTCCTCTCTCTAGTGCTACCATTATATCATTAAAAGAGGAAGAAAATGAGATAGCAGCCCAAGAAGCTTTCGGCCAAGGTGAGATTTTGTCCAAAATTCAAGGTTTTGATTTGTTTTGAAGTTACATTCCTAATATATTAAAGGTGTAGAATATGGCTATGGTGTTGGTTTTGAGTTATTTTGATTCAACAAAAATTTGCCATTAAAATGGGTTTCGGTCAGCCATGGAACATGAGGAATCCATGCATTTTGTTGCATGAAAATGGTAGGAAATGGTTGCTTGAAATGGATTAAGAAAGTTTAAAACATTAGATTTTGAGAAAATTTGAAAAATCAAGAATTTGCCAAAAAAGGGAGATTTCAGCCATGGCTGTTTGGGCATGATTTAAGTCTGTAATTTATGGTTTGATGGTAGAAAATTAATGTTGAAATCAAAAGAGAAGGTTGGTGAAATTGGAATCGAAAAAGGAGCTAAAACGAAAAAGTTCAGTTTTAGCACCAGTGTATATTATACCGGTTGTGCATATGTTGTGTCATTAATGGCTGCATTTTATGAAAGTTAGTGGCTTAAAATTAAGAGGAAAAATATTGATAATTTTTTAAAAAATTATTTTGCAGCCGGGAATTACGAATTTCGGTAGGCGCAACCGAGAAGTTTGGTTTCGTAAGACAGGTAAGGGGGAAGTGTGTGAGTTGTATGGATATGATGAATTGCATGATTTATCAAGTTTAATTTTATGAATTATTGGAAGCTTGATTTACTTTGAAATCATGCAAAATTTTGGTTGAAAGTTGGTTTATATACTGTTAAATTTTGTGCAGGAAGATAAGAATTTGCAGCCGTTATGTTGCCGAAAAATTATCAAAATTATTCTAAAATATCATGAAATATTTTAGATGCATAAATGGAATAAATTATGAATTTTGAGAATCATTTCCATAAATTTTCCATAAAGTAGAAATTGTTGAAAAATGCTGAATTAAATACTCATGTTATGGATTTTATTTAAAGAGAGAATGAAATATATTCTTTCTACTATTAATTATTCAAAAAAAGAATATTTATGAGATTCTCACTTGATACATGAATATTTATCGACTGTTTTTCCTGTATTTGTATATATGAAATAAATACCTTTTTGGAATAATTATTTAAAAAAATGATTTAATTCATTAGATTTCCTTAAATGTATTTTTATGGGAAAATAAATGATTTTATACCTTTATGGAATTAATTAATGATTTTATTTATTTTATAAATTCCATATTGGTGATGAGATGGTGAATAAAATGTATTGAGATGATTTTAAGAAAAATGTGAAAATGATGGAAATTCATGAAAAGAGAAAATATATGAAATTGTAAGCCTTATGGATAAACATGAAATATTTCAAGTTATTTTGAATAAGATCCAAAAAGGCTATGATACAAATTTTTATACTGTTTTGAGACTTAGGCCCCAATTTCATGCTTACTAGTTACTGTCACATGGTTGATTGACCCGCCAAGTCATCAGCGGTCCCAGAGTCACCTGACAAGTGTACCCGAGGACCCTCTATAGATTATGGTCATAGATCTTACGGTATACTGTTACTGTGTCCCTTCGGGGATGATTACTGTCCCTTAGGGGATGATAATAGCATGATATGATATAAGGTGATGCCTAGTCTCAACCCACTGAAACTGTTTACTAAGATGGATTTTACTGAGTATTGAGAAATACAGTTTACTGAACTGTATCGTACTGATTACTGTTTACTGAACTGTACTGAGAATCACTGTTTATTGAAAAAGGATATTATGAAAATTATTTCTAATATAGAAATAATTACTGAACTATTTATCCAACGATTTTAGATATTTACAAATTACTGTACTAAAAGTGACTGATTACTGTTTCTACAGTTTTATATATACTGTTCACTATACTGCTTTACTACTGAACTGTCACGTGTTTTGAACTGTTACTGAAGTGATGGAAATTAAATGGTTTATTCCATTTATATTTATGGAAAAATAAATATTTTCTAGCATATAGATTTCATTGTATCAAGCAGCATACGACTCCTTTACTAAGCACATTGTCGCTCATCCCTTTATTTTCCAACTCCCTAGATTTATTGCAAGGATTATTTGAGATCTTCCTCGAATAAATATAGCTGCAAGTAAGCACACTGGGGCAAAGTGCGTTAAATTGTAAAGGTACAGTCACTTCTCTTATATATATTCAGATATATGTATATAGTACTACTTTATTGAAAAAAATAGAAACAGGGGATGTAAAGTGTAAGGAATATTGTAAAATTTCATATTCCGAACTTATTTAATAAAATGTTTACCATTTATTACTGTTACTGTTCAAGTGGTAAAGGCATCACAGACAGCCCAACCAAAATTAGATCTAAAATATGTTATTTTACTTTACTGTGGACTGTTACAACACACATAAAAATTTCAATTCCAACTTAATATATATATATATATTTAACACTAATTTAATACTAATTCTTAAATCAAATTCTCTCATCTTCCTACATCTATATATATATATATATATATGTGTGTGTGTGTGTGTGTGTGTGTGTATATATGTATATATGCACTATACATACATATATATTTATTTCCTTTCTTTTTATTTCTTTTCTTTTCCTTGTATTTTTCATTCTATCTTTCACTCTAATAATCCCTTGTAGAAACCTTTAATCACCTTCTCTTATCCTTGTTTCGGTCAGCCCTTAATCAGCCTATGAACCACTAGCTTCTTCCTCTAAAACCTCACTCTAAAGGCCTTATTCAATAACTTGTACAACCCTTGTACACCTGCTCCAACCACCACCAAGATACCATCTACTCTGGCCTTTGAGAGTCCCTTGTTTGGGGTTGGAAACACTCAACTCAACCAAAACAAAGCCCCCTTTCAGTGCTATGATTCACCACCTGAATTAGCCAACAAATGCCTTCTTTTTCCCTAACATTTGTTCCTTCTCTGTTCAACCTTCTCAAAGCTCTAACCTAACCTTCAAAAGTCACAACCCACCCCTTTGTTTTCTTCTTGTTCCAAACCTGAAATTAAGCCAAAATTTTGCTCCACCATTTCTCAGCCACCCAATTCTGTTATAGCACCGAAAATCCTTTCTCCAACTCGCCTCCAATCAGCTTTCTCACGCCCAAATGTGCTTCAGTCTCACCTTTCTCCTTCTCATGTTAAACCTTCCTCTCTTCTTCACTCTTTCTTTTCTATCCGTGACCCACACTACTTCAATCAGTAACTGTAGAGGCTGATGAGATGGAAACAAGGTGAAGGCTGTGTGAGATAATGGTGAGATGGGACGAGGCAACAGAGAGAAGTGGTAGAGAAAAGATGTGAAGGAGAGGAAAAATGAGTGTTTTCGATGGTAAGGGATAACAGAGAGAGAAGAGTGACTTGGGAGAAGATTTAGAATTGACTAAATGCATAAAGAAATGTCGTGAGGTGATGAGGAGGCTGACTTTGTCTCCCTACACTTCCTACCTAAATTGATTTTTATTATTAATTAAATTTTCTTTTTTTTATAATATACATATATATATTAATATAAGATATTGTAGATAAAGATATATAAATATATAAATATATATCAGTCATTGTACTAATGCATCCATCATCCATATGTATATAATTTATATATATTTGTATTCATCTATATATATAAATATATATTTGTATATTCATTTATATGCATATGTACGTTCATTGCATGCATGCGCTTTTACGTGCTTTTAGTCTGGCTTACCCATGTACGTATTTCTTTTCAAGTGTAGAATTACGACTCCTTTCGTACTCATTTACTGTGCATTGCACATATTGTATTAACGTATGTTTCACGTTACTACTAGATACTTGACTTCTATGAGTATAAACCATAATCTTATACTTGAAATTCCAAAAGTACATTATCTTTTTTTATATTTACTAAATTACATGAGGAGTGAGCATTTAGTTAGGAAAAAATGCGATTCTCACATTCTCCCCACCTTGAAAATTTTGGTCCTCCAAATTGCTCCAAGTTATCCTAGAATAGGTGGGGGTACTTCTCTTTCATCATACTCTCTAACTCCCATGTAGCTTCTTCTGAGGAGTGGTGTTGCCAAAGTAACTTTACTAAAGGAATTGTCTTGGACCGCGGCACTTTATCTTTTCGATCCAAAATCTGAAGTGGTCTCTCAACATAACTTAACTCCTCCCTAATCTCCAAAGGTTCATAATCAATCACATGGGAGGGATCAGGATGATACTTCCTCAGCATAGATACGTGGAAGACGTTGTGCACACCTGATAGCTCTGGTGGTAGCGCTAGCCGATATGCCACATCACCTACTATTTCTAGTATCTTAAAAGGACCAATATATCAAGGACTCAGCTTCCCTCTTTTACCAAATCTCATTATACCTTTAGATGGAGAGATCTTTAAAAACACCCTATCTCCAACCTGAAATTCCAAGTGTCTCCTGCGATTATCGGTATAACTCTTTTGTCTGCTCTGAGCTGTTCGCAACCAATCACATATCAACCTGACATTCTCTGAAGCCTTTTCTACAAGTTCGAGAGCAAATATCTTCCTTTCACCCACTTCTTCCCAGCCTATAGGGGATCTACACTTACGTCCATATAACGCCTCATACGGTGCCATCCCAATGACGGAGTGGAAACTATTGTTATACGCAAATTCAGCCAGTGCCAAATGATCATCCTATGAACCCTGAAAATCCATAACACACGCTCTCAACATATCCTCAAAGGTCTTAATTGTTCTCTTCGATTGCCCATCAGTTTGAGGATTGAAAGCGGTGCTGAAACTTAATTTAGTTCTCAGAGCATCTTGGAAATGTTCCCAGAAACGAGAAGTAAATCTAGAATCTCTATCTGATACTATGCTCACTAGAACCCCCTGTAATCTTACGATCTCCTTGACATACAATTCTGTAAGGGCATTGAGTGAATCTATGACTTTCATAGCCAAAAAGTGTGCGGACTTAGTCAATCTATCAACAATCACCCATATGGCATCATGGTTTCTTCGGGTCCTAGGAAGTCCTATGATGAAGTCCATGGTCAAGTGCTCCCATTTCCAGGTTGGCACAGACAAAATAGTGAGCAATCCTACCGGTTTTTGGTGCTCAACCTTAACTTGTTGGCATACTAAGCATTTAGACACAAAAATTGCTATGTCTTTCTTCATACCTGACCACCAGTACACTTTGCGCAAGTTCTGATACATCTTCGTATTACCCGAATGCATTGTGTACTTAGAACTATGTGCCTCTTCCATGATCTATCTCTTTAAGGCTTCGTTGTCTGGAACACATATCCTACCATTGTACCTCAGTAAACCATCCCTACTAATCTCATACTCTGATTCCTAACCCTGTCGTATCCAATCAATTTCGGGTCCTCACTTTGAGCCTGCCTAATTTGTTCTATGATACTAGGCTCTATCCTCAAACTAGCCATTAAACATTCACCTATAAGTTCCAGATTCAGATTCAACTCTGAAAACTGCTCTATCAACTCCCACTCTCTAACCATCATGTAGCTGATCATGCCTATACTCTTTCTGCTCAATGCATCAGCCACCCTATTAGCCTTGCCTGGATGGTATAGAATCTCACAATCATGGTCCTTAAGTAACTCCATCCACCATCTTTGTCTCATGTTCAATTCTTTTTTGTGAGAAGAGATACTTCAAACTCTTGTTATCTGTGTAAATCTGAAACTTTTCACCATACAAGTAATGACGCCATATCTTTAGTGCAAACACCACTGCGGCTAGCTCTAGGTCATGGGTGGGATAATTTCTCTCATGGTCCTTTAGTTATCTAGAACCATAAGTGACTACCTTCCCATTTTGCATTAATACACACCCTAAACCTTGATGTGATGTGTCACTATATACAACAAATCCCCCGGAACCACTAGGAATGGTGAGGACAGGTGCTGTATTTAATCGATGTTTCAACTCCAAGAAACTACGCTCACACGTAACACTCCACTCAAACTTGACATCTTTGCGTGTAAGGTGAGTCAAAGGTCTTACTAGCTTGGAAAACCCCTCGACAAATCTCTAGTAATATCCCGCAAGCCCCAGAAAACTGCGAATCTCGGTCACTGTCTTAGGCCTATCCCAATTAACCACAGCCTCTATCTTCGGTGGGTTTACTGCTACACCATCCTTTGATACTACATGCCCCAGAAAACTGATATGTTCCAACCAAAATTCACACTTGTTGAGCTTTGCATAAAGTTCTTTCTCACGGAGGGTTTGAAGAACAATGCGAAGATGGTGCTCATGCTTTTCCCAAGATCAGGAATACACCAAAATGTCATCGTAACATCAAAATATCATCGATGAATACAATAGAAAATTTGTCCAAGTAGGGCTTAAACACTTGATTCATTAAGCCCATGAAGGCTGTAGGGGCATTAGTCAATCCGAATGGCATGACCAAAAACTCGTAGTGGCCGTATCTTGTCCTAAATTCTGTTTTTGGTACATCTTCACCTCTAATCCTCAACTGATGATACCCAGATCTCATACCAATCTTGGAAAATATTTGAGCACCCTTCAACTGATCCAATAAATCATCGATCCTAGGCAGTGGGTACTTGTTCTTAATCATCACTTTGATTCAACTGCCTATAATCGATACATAGTCTTAGACTGCCATCCTTCTTCTTAACAAACAATAATGGAGCCCCCAGGGTGACACACTTGGTCTTATAAACCCCTCATCCAACAACTCTTGCAATTGCTTCTTCAATTCCTCTAACTCAACCAAGGCCATTCGATACGGAGGCTTCGATATTGGTTAAGTGCGTGGGAATAGCTTTATAGTGAACTCCACCTCTCGTTTCGAAGGTAGCCCCAGTAGCTCATCAGGAAATACATCAGGGAAGTCTTTAACAACGGGGATGTCAGAGAGTTTCGGATGGCTCTTATTGGCATCCTCGACGAAAGTGAGATAGCCTTCACAAACAAAATTTATTTTGTGTTAGTACAATTTTAAAAGGGCTTTTCATTTCATCTTATCAAAGTTTAGTACAAACTTTTCACGTAGGGAGAAGGTCACCACTTTCCTATAGTAGTATAAACTAGCATGATGGTTGGCTAACTAATCCATGCCTAGTATTACATCAAAATCATTCATGTTTAATAATATCAAATCTGCTACTAGATGCTTATCTCCCACCTTCACTTTACATCCTTTACATATTAAGTTTGTCATTTGAGATTTTTTCAATGGTGTACTAACATGCAACAAGTGGCCTAAGGGTTCAAGCTCTAACTCTAGCTTCCTAGCATATGCAAGTGATATGAATGAATGTGTGGAGTCGGAATCAATAAGTACAAAAGCTTCTGAATCATTAATTAAGAGCTTACCCTTAATGACGGATCTAGAGGCATCAGCAGTCTCTTGGTCCAAAGCAAACTCTCGACCTTGTGCCACCGATTTCTTGCCCTTACCTGTGGGCTTTTGCTTATTTGTGCTCCTTGTCTTAGGTCGCCTCTCAGGAGCCTTGAGTGTGAGACAATCTTTGAGTCGATGCCCGACTTGACCACACTTGAAGCAAGCTCCTATGTCCAAAAAACATGGTCCGGTGCCATGATCTCTGCTACACCTTGGGCAAACCTGAGCTGTCTTAGGCTTAGAAGCCTGAATATGAGGCGCTCCATACTTCGGCCTCTTGTGCTGGGCCCTATTCTGCTAAGGCCTTCTAGTATCGGTCCTCTTACCCTTTCCTTTATTCTTGCTATCATACTGGCTCTGAGTCTTCTCTAAGTCCTGCTCTACAAACTGAGCTCTCTGGATAGCATCAGCATAGAACACGATACGAAGGGCTGATAGTCTTCCCCTAATTGCTGGCCTCAACCCATTAATGAACTTCCTTGCCTTTCTCACCTCATCATTTACTATATACATCTCATAACGAGACAAAGTGGTAAATCATGCCACATATTGGTCTATTGTCATAGAACCCTGAATCAAACTAAGAAACTCTTTCTGTTTCTTCCCGCGAGCACTCTCACGGAAGTACTGATCATTAAACGCCTCGAGAAATGCCTCCTATGTAATGGTAGGGTTCTTGCTCTGCAATATAATCTTAGCTGATCTCTACCAGTGTTTAGCCTCACCCTCAAATATATATGCAACTAAATTCACCTTATCCTTTGAGCTGCATCCCATAATCTCAAAGGCTTTTTCTATCTTCATAAGCCATGCCTCGGCTGCTTCAATGTCCATTGCCCCTTTAAATGCTAGAGGGTTCATCTTCTGGAATTGCTTAAACTGTTCTACATTTTGTTTCACATTAGTAGCTGGTGATGGGGGCGCTACTATTTGTGTAGAAGGAGGCGGTGGTGGTGCATCCTGTGATTATGGAGTTGGTGGCTGCTGATTAAGTGGTGGGGGTGGTGGAATGGATTGTGCCGGTTCTTGTATTGGTGGAGTCTGTTGCTAATCTTGACTCCTAGCATGTTGTCGCTCCATCAAGGCAACTAGCTCAAACACTATTTGCTCTAAGCGTGCGAACCTAATGTTCGGGCTTGGAAATGGTGACGGTGGGGGCGATTAAGCTTGCCTTGCACATGGGGGTCGTCCACGTCTTCGTCCTCTCCTCATATCTTTTTCTGTATTCAGTGGCATAAACAATGCATTTAGAACAGTTTTCTGCACTTATTAAGCACTATATAATCAGGCAATGACAGTACTATGGGATGTAAACCATTCTAACTCATCTAAACTAACATGCACTAGACAATCTTTGCTCTGATATCACTAAATTTGTCATGACCTGAAGGTCACATTAGTACCTCTTTCTTGTATGGATGCATAGAATTTAGGGCTAATTTTTTGCTTTTCTATGCTTATTTTGTCTAAGTGCAGTACAGTGAATTTTTTTTCGGGACGTTAACTCCTTTGCCTATTTTTATCATTTTACCCAGATAAAATACCTACACAAACTCACAATTGATATACAGATAATAATTTCCATAATGGAAGTTAATTTATAGTCTTGCATTATTATCTCTAAACTCACCATATTTCTTTCACTTAATGAGTCCAAATTTCTTCACAACTACAGTTTATTTCCCAAATTATAACATTTCATCCATATGGTTTCATATCTTCTTACTTAGTCACTTGTTCATGTCATTCTATCATATATCCATACTCATGTAAGGATCAGCAGTTATATAATTTATCATTAACATAGTCTAGATGCTATTCACTACCTTAGGTTACATCCCATCTGTAGCACTGAATCAAAAACAACCTGATATTGATATTAAATACAAAAGAAGAGTATATACCCAAAGTACTCAAAATAATCTCCTTGGAGAGTTGGGACTATATTTCAGGCTTGGAACTATTTGAATAGCTCTAAAATTCTCCCCTAACTCCATACTCAATCTGAAAATGTTTAAATAACGTTTAATGAGCAAGGCTCAGTAAGTCATTTATATAAGTGCAGAGTTAGAATTATACTGTTCTAATGCAATTGCATGATGTCATGTGATGAGAATTCACTATTAAATCACTCTCTTATTCATCATGTAGTATATACTTGTTATGTTCTCAAGCTCAATGTAACAATACTACAACTTGTCATGTGATGCCTAAGCCACGAAATCATATTATGACTTTTAGCATGTAATTATATATGAGGTAATTGCAGTCTTAAAAAGTATTATACATATTCTTTTAAACATGTTCAAAACATGCGAAATATAGATACATCTCAGTTTTTCTTTTAAGACATGCTTGAGAATATGCATAATTTTCATTTCATGTCACATGTAACTTTTGAAGCATATTTTAAGCCATGTGCAATATCAAAATACCTTTCATATACCATAAAGCCATATCAAGTTTAGAGTTCATTTCCGTTTTAAAACCATACTCTAAACTGTATTTCATATCGTTTGAAACTAGGCTAGATCCCTAATGCACTATCAATAAAGACTTAGATCACTGTAGCTAGTAGTGAAAATCATATCATCGTCCCTTGGAAACCAACTAGGGTGCTATCTATGGCTATAGACCTCATGTCTCTCAGCCCAACTGATCAGGTGTGACTGAGCCCTGTCTACGACTATTGTCGGACAAGCATCTATGCCTAATGAGTAATCTCCAATTAGGCGGCTTCCACTATGCTTTATTGAATTTAACTTCCTTAGGGTGCCTATAGTCTCACAAAACATTTAACCTTTCTTATGAAAATAGTGCAATATATATAATACATTTCTTTAAGATCATTTACATATATATGTACATATGTGTACACTATAAATTCATTCTTTTCAAAACCATTTAAGCATCCAAAGTATTCTTGTAAGCACGATAAGAATAAATCCTTTCAAGTTTCATGTATAGAAATAAGGCATGCTTAATGGCAATAAAATTCAAGTAGATGAAATGAAAACAATACAATGGAATACTCATGAAATGCAAGAATGCTTATCATTCCATCTAGTGATGCCTATAAGTTAATACCATATCGATTCATTTCTTGTTAATACCGCATCACTATGGTACCTTATCGAGCTTAACATTTTACCTGCATTTCATTTCGTTAAATCAAGTCCCGAAATACTCGAACAATTTTATTATTCAATTTCAACTTATATAGGATATTTCTAATTCTACGTTATATAAACGTCTTACCTATTGCGAGCTTAGCTTAAAGGTATGCCAGGGTTAGCTAGATCGTGTTCGTTGTCTTCTCGTCGCACTACACATTCGCAATTAAAATTCGACTTAATAACGTCTAGCCCAATTTCTACACATTTATAAAAATTTCAATTCCAACTTAATATATATAGTTAACACTAATTTAATACTAATTCTTAAATTAAATTCCCTCATCTTCCTACATCTATATATATTTGTGTATATATATATGCACTATACGTACAAATATATATTTATTTCCTTTCTTTTTAATTCTTTTCCTTTCTTTTTAATTCTTTTCCTTTCTTTTTATTTCTTTTCTTTTCTTTTCTTTTCTTTACCTTGTATTTTTCAGTCTATCTTTCACTCCTATAATCCCTTGTAGCAGCCTTTAATCACCTTCTCTTATCCTTGTTTCAGTCAGCCCTTAATCAGCCCATGAACCACTAGCTTCTTCCTCTAAAACCTCACTCTAAAGGCCTTATTCAATACCTTGTACATCCCTTGTACGCTTGCTCCAACCACCACCAAGATACCGTCTGCTCTGGCCTTTGAGAGTCCTTTGTTTGGAATTAGAAACACTCAACTCAGCCATCACAAAGCCCTTTTTCAACGCTATGATTCAGCACTCGAATTAGCCAACAAATGCCTTCTTTTTCCCCAACATTTGTTCCTTCTCTGTTCAACCTTCTCAAAGCTCTAACCCAGCCTTCAAAAGTCACAGCCTACCCCTTTGTTTTCTTCTTGTTCCAGATCTGAAATTAAGCCACATTTTTGTCCACCATTTCTCAGCCACCCAGTTCTGTTACAACACTGAAAATCCTTTCTCCAACTCACCTCCAATTAGCTTTCTCACACCCAAATGTGCTTTAGTCTCACTCTTTCTCCTTCTCACGTCGAACCCTCTTCTCTTTTTCACTCTTTCTTTTCTGTTCGTGACCCATACCACTCTGATTAGTAACTGTAGAGGCTGATGAGATGGAAACAAGGTGGAGGCTGTGCGAGATAGTGGCGAAATGGGACAAGGCAACAGAGAGAAGCAGCAGAGAAAAGATGTGAAGGAGAGGAAAAATGAGTGTTTTCGATAGTAAGGGATAACAGAGAGAGAAGAGTGACTTGGGAGAAGTTTTAGAATTGACTAAATGCTTAAAAAATGTTGTGAGGTGATTGGGAGGTTGACTTTGTCTCCCTACTCTTCCTACCTAAATTGATTTGTTATTATTAATTAAATTTTTTTATAATATACATATATATTAATATATTAATATAAGATATTGTAGATGAGATATATAAATATATAAAAATATATATCAGTCATTGTACTAATGCATCCATCATCCATATGTATATAATTTTTATATATATTTGTATTCATCTATATATATATATATATAAATATATATTTGTATATTCATTTATATGCATATGTACGTTCATTGCATGCATGCGCTTTTACGTGCTTTTAGTCTGGCTTACCCATGTACATATTTCTTTTCAAGTGTAGAATTACGACTCCTTTCATACTCATTTACTGTATGTTGCACATATTGTCTTAACGTATGTTTCACGTTACTCTCGGATACTTGAATTCTATGAGTATGAACCATAATATTATACTTGAAATTTCAAAAGTACATTATCGTTTTTTTATATTTACTAAATTACATGAGAGTGAACATTTAGTTAGGAAAAATTGCGATTCTCACATTTTTACTTATTTTTTAGGATAATTTGTCGCTGTGAGTATGAACAGTAAAAAAGATGAAAACATGTTAATATAGACAAAAGAGTATCTTGTCTTTTTAGTACAGAGAGAGGCAAAGTACATGTTTAACAAAGTAATAGTTAACAATGAATAGCAAACCAAACTAAGCTTATCAAAAGATGAAATATGTAATTTTAGTTTGAGTTTTTTAAATTTCATATTCAATGCTGAGGTCTTACGTCTGAAAAGTAAGAAAGAAATTCAGGTATTGGTAGTAGATACACAAGATCTTCTTCATCATCATTGCTAATCCAGCCATAATAGGGTTTTCATTTTTTGCCTGAACTATGATATCAGAGAAATGGCAAAGATTTGTGAAGCACATTTTAGGGTTGTCATAACGGCTTCGCGCTCGACGAATTTTTGAAAAACCTTTTAAAAACAAAATAGGAGTCGCCACCAATCTTTTTTGACTAGGTGTGATTGGCCACGTGAAAACGTTTATCTTCTCAACAAAATCTTAAAATTAAGTAAGTTTTATTAAAAAGATAATCTTTTGGTCTGCGAAACAAAAATTGGGTTCGGAGGTACGGTTACGTGTGGGGAAGGATTAGCACCCCCACGACGCCCGTTAAAAAACGGTACCATAATAATCATGTGTTATCCTTTAATTTCAATAAAATGATCTTAAATTAATATTTAAAAATAATTCCTATTTTATTGCAATCAATTTTATTCTTTTAATTTTGAAATCATTTCTTATTTGTACTAATTTTGAAACATTTAAATTTTATTTTTTTATTTGAAATAAATGAAAATCTTTTGTATTGAAAATTATTCCGAAGTACCCCAATACTCTGGTAGCATTTCGGATAATTTCCTCACCTAGAGATTTCTTAAGAATCACTACTTGTGAGTTCTATAGAATCTCATCATCAGAAGATTCACACTCGTTTCAAAAATTATTATGAATGCATATGATGCAAACAGATAATAAATGATGCAAATGAATTTTTTGCTTTTTATATAAATATTTCTTTATTTATTTTAAATAAAAGTTCTTATTATTGAAAAATTACACTAAGTATCCCAATACTCTGGTAACACTTAGTGAACTTCTCTCACCTAGGGATCAGTTAAGAAATCACTACTTGTGAGTTTCATAACATCCCATCATCGGAAATTTATTATTAATTTCCTTTTTTTTATTTTCTTTAAAAAACTTATTTATTTTTATTTTTTAATAAAAATAAATTATTGAAAAATCATACTAAATATCCCAATACTCTGGCAACATTTAGTAGACTCTTCTCACCTAGGGATCAGTCAAGAAATCACTACTTGTGAGTCTCATGACATCCCATCATCGGAAATTTATTGTTAATTTCCTTTTTTTTATTTTCTTTAAAAAACTTATTTATTTTTATTTTTTAATAAAAATAAATTATTGAAAAATCATACTAAATATCCCAATACTCTGGTAACATTTAGTAGACTCTTCTCACCTAGGGATCAGTCAAGAAATCACTACTTGTGAGTCTCATGACATCCCATCATCGGAATTCATTTAATTAAATTTAAATTTTATTATATTTTTTTCTTCTTTTTTAAAAAAATATTTAAAAACTTTTTTTTATTTTTTTATTTATATATATTTTTTTGACTGCCATGAAAATATATTAAAAGCACACATGATAATAATAAAATTTTTAATTTTTTTAATTTAATTTTTTTAATTTCTTATTTTTAATTAACAAAATAAATAAATACTAAATAAATAAATAATAAACAAATAAGAAAAGGAAGAAAAAATTTACCAAAATGGATGTGGGTTTGGAACCCAAATAAGCTCTTGAATGACCCAAAAACACAGCCCAAATTGAGGGCCCAAAAGGCCTTCCACGTGGCCCAAAACAGGTGGGCCGGATCGGGTCGAGTCGGCAGGCGCACGCGGATCTTCCCCTTCCTCGGGTCGGGCGCGCGGATCCCGGGTCGGATCCCGGGTCGCGCGCGGGTCGTCAGTTTTTTTTTTTTCAACTATAAAATCCAACCTTTTTTTTTCTACTCATTTTCTAACCAAAAAAGAAAAAAAATCTCTTAAAGCCTTCAAAAGCCCCGGCCAGGCGATTTCCGACCGCCGCCGCCGACCGCCGTCGCTGGTGGCCGAAAACCTAAAAAGCTGCGGCTTTCCGAAGCTTTTTCCCACCCTCTTTCCGATTCCGGCTTCCGTTTCTCCTAAAAAGCCCTCTAACCCCACGGATCTGAGTTTCACCGAAAAGATTTCCTCCCTTTTTTTTGGATTTTCTGTTTTTTTGGTTGTTTGATGGTTTGGGAAGTCTGTGGTTTGCTGGTTGTTGATATGTGTGTGTGTGTGCGTGTGTTTGTGTGTTTTTTTGCAGGTGGGTGTAAGGGTGTCTACGGGTTTTTGTCGTGGGTTTGGGGTTGCGGTTATCGGGTGGCTGCTGTGGTGGTGGTTTCGGTTTGGTTGTTGACTGTGGCGAGGGGTCGAAGGTAGGAAAGTTGATGAGATTTGGGGTTTCGGTGATGGTGGTTTGGTGAGGGTTACGGTTACTGGGTTTTGTCTTCGTCTGAGGCAGAGGGAGGGTTTCGGTGGTGAGAGGCGACAAGCAGAGGCTATGTTGGGGTCGTTTTGGTTGAATGAGGAGTGGCAGACCGAGAGGAAAGAAGCCACAATCGCCTTGTTGTCGAGAAGGAAGGAAAGAGTCCATGACCGACCCCCCTGGTTGTGACCGGATGAGGGTTTTTAGATGGAGTGAAACTTGGCTTCCGGGTTTTCAGAGATGGGACGGGGTAGGCAGGAAGCTATGGTGGCTGGTAGGCTGGCTGATGGACAGTGGCGGTGACTGATGGACAACAGAACAGCAAATAATAATAATAATAATAATAATAATAATAATAATAATAATAATAAATAATAATAATAATAATAATAATAATAATAATAATAATAATAATAATAATAATAATAATAATAATAACAAATAATAATAATAATGAAAGTAATAAAAATAGAAATAAAAATAATAGTAATAATATAATAATAATAATAATAACAGATAAATAAGAAAAATAAAAATAAATACGTATATATATGTAATAATAATAACAAAGAAAATGGGACAAAATTAGGTGTCAATAGCTGCCCCTCTTTGCTCATTGCTGAGGATCAGGAATAGAGCAAAGACAATAAACACTAATTTTGTCCGGCTTATGACTTAATCTCTTCTTTTTTTTCTTTCTTCTTTTTTCTCCCTTTTTTTTTCTTTTTTTCTCTTTTTTTCTCTTTCTTTTTCATTCTTTTTCCTTTCTTTTTTCTTTTTCTCATTTTCATTTTTTTTGAAATGCGCTCCTCTTGCAACAGAGGCGATGAAACTTTAAATTTCTTTTTATTTTGTGTTTTTTTTTTTCGAGAAAGCTTCTCTTGCAGCGGAGGCAATGAAACTTTAAACTCTTTTCCTAGAGAAGTGCTCCTCTTGCAGCAGAGGCGATGAAACTTTAAATTTTTTCCTGAAAAGTACTCCTCTTGCAGCAGAGGCAAAGAAACTTAAAATTTCTTTTTATTTTGTTTTTTTTGTTTTGTTTTGTTTTTTTCTTTTTTCGAGAAAGCTCCTCTTGCAGCAGAGGCAATGAAACTTTAAATTCTTTTCCTAGAGAAGTGCTCCTCTTGCAGCAGAGGCGATGAAACTTTAAAATCCTTTCTGAAAATGTGCTCCTCTTGCAGCAGAGGCAATGAAACTTAAAATTGAAAGATTTCACATTCAAAGATCTAAGATTCGGAGATTCACATATGAAATTTTGATTTGGAGATTCACATCCAAAAATTTGATTTGGAGATTCACATCCGAATTTTGATTTTGAATTCAGAGATTCACACCTGAAATGTTTGATTTGTTTCGAAGATTCACATCCGGAAAGTTTGACTTAGAATTTGATTTGGAGATTCACATCCAGAAAGTTTGACTTGGAGATTCACATCCAATATTTTAACTTGGAATTCAGAGATTCACACCTGAAATTTTTGATTTGGAGATTCATATCCAAAATTTTAACTCGGAGATTCACATCCGAAAATTTGACTTGGAGATTCACATCCAGAATTTGACTTGGAGATTCACACCCAATATTTTAACTTTGATTTGGAGATTCACATCCAAATCGAATTTCCCTATCTTAAAATTCTTTATCTTGATTTTTCTTCAATTTCATCTTTAAATCTTATGTTTAATCTCATTTCAAATTTAATCTCGAACCTCCTCTTTAAAATATAGCCTTGAACTTTCTTCTTCTCCCTTCTTCTTCTTTTTTTTTTTAACCTTCTTCTTCCTCTTTTTTTTTTTTTAACTTCAAGATCTTAATCTTCTAATCTCATATTCTAATCTTGCATTTTCTTGACCAGGATACATTCAGGCACTCAATTTGAGGATTTGCATTGAAAATTCCAAACGTAAACTTTAATATAGAGATTCGGATCTTAAATTCAGAGGTTCTTATTTGAAATTTTGAGTTGGAGTTTTACATCCAAATATCCATTTTAGAGATTCACATTCGAAATTTCAGAGATTCTCACCTGAAATTTTGAGTTGGAGTTTCACATCCAAATATTAGATTCGGAGATTCACCTCCGAAAATTTGACTTAGGGATTCACACCCTGAATTTTAATTCGGAGATTCACACCCGAAATTTTACCTTGGAGATTCACATCCAAAAATTTGACTTAGGGATTCGCACCCAAAATTTTAATTCGAAAATTCACATCCGAACTTTCAACTTGGAGATTCACATTCAAAAATTTGACTTAGGGATTCGCACCCAAAATTTTAATTCGGAAATTCACATCCGAACTTTCAACTTGGAGATTCACATCCAAAAATTTGACTTAGGGATTCACACCCTGAATTTTAATTCGGAAATTCACATCCGAAATTTTAACTTGGAGATTCACATCCAAAAATTTGACTTAAGGATTCGCACCCAAAATTTTAATTCGGAAATTCACATCCGAACTTTCAACTTGGAGATTCACATCCAAAAATTTGACTTAGGGATTCGCACCCAAAATTTTAACTCGGAAATTCACATCCAAACTTTCAACTTGGAGATTCACATCCAAAAATTTGACTTAGGGATTCACACCCTGAATTTTAATTCGGAAATTCACATCCGAAATTTTAACTTGGAGATTCACATCCAAAAATTTGACTTAGGGATTCGCACCCAAAATTTTAATTCGGAAATTCACATCCGAACTTTCAACTTGGAGATTCACATCCAAAAATTTGACTTAGGGATTCGCACCCAAAATTTTAATTCGGAAATTCACATCCGAACTTTCAACTTGGAGATTCACATCCAAAAATTTGACTTAGGGATTCACACCCTGAATTTTAATTCGGAAATTCACATCCGAAATTTTAACTTGGAGATTCACATCCAAAAATTTGACTTAGGGATTCGCACCCAAAATTTTAATTCGGAAATTCACATCTGAACTTTCAACTTGGAGATTCACATCCAAAAATTTGACTTAGGGATTCACACCCTGAATTTTAATTCGGAAATTCACATCCGAAATTTTAACTTGGAGATTCACATCCAAAAATTTGACTTAGGAATTCACACCCTGAATTTTAATTCGGAGATTCACACCTGAAGATTTTAACTTGAAATTCAGAGATTCACATCTGAAATTTTGATTTAGGGATTCACACCCTGAATTTTAATTCGGAGATTCACACCCGAAATTTTACCTTGGAGATTCACATCCAAAAATTTGATTCGGAGATTCACACCCGAAATTTCAACCTTGATTTGGAGATTCACACCCAAAGATTTTAGTTTCTTGTTGCATCATCCTTTTAAAACTCTTTACTTCAAAACTCTTATCATCTTATCCTTAAATTTTCAGAATCCCGCTTCCTTCCTTTGTCTTGTGTTTTGCCCCTTCTTTGATCGGAAATGTACAAATCTTGTTCCTTAAAAGTGAAATTTTCATTTGTTTTTTTTTTGAATGTATGTGATGAATGCAATGCGAATGTCGAGAAATAAGAAAAAGAGAAAAAATAAAATAAAATAAAAAAGGAAAGAAAAGGAAAAATAAAAGGAATCAAAAGTTGCAGTAACAAGGTTCACAAGACCATCATTCTCACCATTTTTGAATCTCTTCAAATCATAAGCTTCCATATATCTACTAATTCCACAAAACACCATTAATCCTTGTTCATTTTTCACCATTTGATCATACATTCATATTTTTTTCGGCGCCCTTGCAAACCTTCCCAGCGTTCTCACCTGTTCTTTCTTCGCCCCATATCATGTTCGACTTTCCTCTTTTGTAATGCATTGGGCTTTCACAAACATTGTCAATCACTTATTTATCGTCATTTCAATTTTATAATGAATGCAATACCATCACATTTCTTTCAATAATCATAAGTATGTAGATTGGTCAAAAGTTGAAGGATGGACATTTATGAAGCAGTAAGTAAGAACAAATTTAACTAAGAAAAATAGGCAATTTCCAGAGGCCAAGGAAGGTAACAATACTAAACAATGAATATTTAATCAATCTTGATAAACTAATCTAAGATTTTGCCAAAATTCTATTTGATTGACATTCTAATCATTTTGGTTCCATCAATGCTTTGCCCCCCACTTCATGAAATTCAGTATTGGTTTCCTTTATAAAAGGCTATCTTCCCAAGATTTTAGCCAAATTTTCCATTCTTCTTTTGACTCAAATCGCCCTTTCGGGTTTTCAACTTAAGCTCCTTCTTATTCTCCTTCCTTTTCTCCTTTTTTTTCTTTTCTTTTCTTTTTTTTTCAGCTTTTTCTTTTTCTTTTTCATTTTTCTTTTTTTTCTTTTTTTTCATTTTTTCATTTTTTCTTTTTTTTCATTATTTTTCTTTTTTACATTTTCATTCTTTTTCAAGGACCATACTTATCCATAATCAACACACTTATCAAGTTCCAAATCATGAACTTGTAACATGTCTAGGCTCAATATATGATTCCTTAACTCAAGCATTCAAATTCGATCAAAATGGACTTTTTAAGGTACGTAATGTAGGCCATGGTTCAGGGTTTTGAAAGAAAGGATAAACAGGCCCAAAATACGTGTTTCAAGGGTTTCAAGCCATAGGATCATTTCTCATCATGTTAAGAGTTCTAGCATTCTACCCCATTCTTTGTTTATTCTTCTTTGGTTTCTCATTTCTCTTCCCATTCTTTTCGTTCACTACCTTTTTTGCTTTTGATTCTCTCTTTTCCTCATTTTCATCATCATTCATTTCATTTTTTCATTTTTTTGTTCTTTTTTTGAGGAATTCAAGTGTAAAGATATCTTTTCTTTATCTTGCCCCTAAGGTTTCCATTGACTTGAAATTTCTTCGTGGGCAAATCTCACTTTATTTTTCTCAATTTTGCCGCCCAATGTGGAGGGTGATCCTTGGCAGGTTTCTTTAAAAACATATATAACTATGAGGCTCAAAGGGGTAACAATGGATAATTTTTCTCGTATGTGAAGGGTAAACCAAAGATGGCCATTTCTCATTTCGAACGTAAATACTCTTATCAAAGAATTATTTATTGAGCCAACACAACCTTGTGGAAAATCCACTATTAAATTGCACATCAATTTCGACTTTCCTTGTGTACACTCCATCTATTAACTTCAACAATCCCATCGATCAAGGGGGACAAAATTGTCAATACAAATAGAATTTTAAAGTTTTATCCTAGATTATTACCATAATCAACTTCATATTCATCATTTAACAACAAAATTGGGTGAAGAATGGAAATTAATCATTTATAAGCCAAAAGAAGGAGAAAAAGGTAAAATATAGGCGAATGCACAAAAATATAAGATTTAGGAGGGGAGAGAAAATGTAATGAAAATGCATCGATTACTCTGTTGAAATGACAAAAGATAAATGAAAGTCAATACACAAAAACGCTTTTCAGTTTATGAGCACTACAAAAAGAAACAACTTTATACCATCATGAATGACCAACCAAAAATTCTTCTTTTGCAATCATACTGCAGCATGGTTAACCCGTTCCTTCTTTTGTCCCAAAGTCCAACAAACCAGATCTAATCAAACTTTGCACCTTGTGCTTGAAAGCAGGGCAACTTTCTATCGAATGACCCGTATTTCCACTATGATAATCACATCGAGCATTTAGGTCATACCATTCTGGATATGGAGGTTCCAAAGGCTTTAATTGAACTGGGGTAACAAGTTGGTTCTCAAGAAGGTATTGAAATACTTCAGTGTAGGACCAAGGAATCGGATCGATGTCGATCCTCCTCCGTTTGTTTCGAGATCCTCTTTGGTTACTTTGGGTAGGCATAGGTGTTTGGAGACCTATTTGCCAACTAGATTGGGGGATTTGCTGACGGGTATTTAGGCTTGGAGAGATATGATTTATGGTGGGGTAATGGGTTTGGTACATTGGATAAGGATAATATGGAGCAAAGTCTCCCACATGTTGCCCCTCATAATTCATAGCATGAACATCTCCTCCATTCCCCGATGTATCACCTTTTCTTGCATTCATGGCATCGTCTCCTACAAGCTTGCCACTCTTGATTGCATTCTCTATTATTTCGCCAGAAATTACCATATCTGTAAAATTCTTGGTGGCATTACCGACCATCATTTCATAAAACGGTGCCGGGAGCGTATTAACAAACAAGATGGCAGTTTCTTTCTCTGTGAGGGGAGGTTGAACCTGGGCAGCTACATCCCTCCATCTTCGAGCATAGTCTTTAAAGCTCTCCTCATGTTTCTTCCTCATGCCCTGTAAGGATAGGCGGTCTGGTGCTAAATCTTCAATGTGCTTGTATTGAGCAATAAATGCTCGAGCCAGTTCTTTCCATGAGCGGATATGGGCTCGATCTAGTTGGGTGTACCACCTGACAGCTGATCCGGTAAGACTGTCTTGAAATATATGCACCAATAATTCATCATTCTGAGCATAGGCAGCCATTTTCTGACAATACATCTTGATATGAGTTATCGGGCATTTGGTCCCATCATACTTTTCAAATTTTGGAACCTTAAACTTTGGTGGGATAACTACACCTGGTACCAAACAAAGCTCGCTTGCATCCAAAGAGCCATATAAATCCATCCCTTCGATAGCTCGTAGTCTTTCTTCAAGGAGATCAAATTTGGTTTGAGACTTTAAATTCTCTGTCGTTGTTGATACACTCATCTTCAATTTCCTTTGTTCTTTAGGATCATCTGAATTATGGACAGAGATTGGGTCTGATGGGTTCCTACTGGGGTTTGGATTGTCATACCCTGAAAATGGCGTATGCTGTGAAGTATAGACTTGGGGTGGAATGGGACTATGTGGATATGGACATCCACCATCTTGTGCCCGCCTTTCTTGGGTAGTTGCTTCCTGCAATGGCTCCTTTCCTCTACTCATCTTGGTCATCATCTTCATCATTGCAACCAATTGCCCCTTCATCTCTTCTTGCGCCTTTTCTATCTTCTCCATTCGACTAGCCTGTCCTTCTTCCATGGTTTAAGCTTGTGAGTCCCGAATTGCTTTGTAACCTTTGATGGTCGAGAAGTCTTGAACCTTATTACCACAATTTTCTAATTAGAAAAGCCTTATCTTACTTCTTTCAATTTTTTTTTTGGAACAAACAAAATTTTTTTCTTCTTTTTTCTTGAAAAATGAAAAGTATTGACATATTTACTGAAGTATAACAAGTGTATGATATGAATTTTATGAAGATCATGTTATTTGTATATGTATGCAAATGACATGTATGATAGAAATCTATGAAATGGAACAATTTTTCTTCTCTTTTTCTCCTTTTTTTTTTAATTTTTCTCTCTTCTTTTTTTTTCCTCTTTTTTTTGATTTTGTTAGTTTGCATAACTTTCTTGATTTTACATGTCGGGTATTTGTGCCTTCACCTTAACCAAATCTTAGGGAAGAATAATTTCAAGGAAAATAATCAATCAATAGCACATGTATACAAATTTGATAAAAAGAAAATTGAAAGAATAAACAAATTCAAAATTGTAAAAAAAAACTTAGTCTAGTTTCTCAAAGACTTTTCTGCAAAGTGTGATGCAATAATGTCAGATGCATTCCAAAATTCAAATTAAAATTTGTCTCTTATTTATCATATTCACTTATTAACTTAAGAGGTCAAGTCCGAAACAAGCAAGAGGAATTGAAGAATAACCTTGAACCATACCAAACTTGTTTCAAAACTCCCTCTCTTTTTCCCTTGTTTTTAATTTTCTATGAGAAAGAACATACTCTTTTTTTTTTTATGAAATGTTATGTAAAATGTACAATAACAAGGCATGATGAAGGACATGTTTATGTAATTTATACACAATGCAGTGATAATGAAGATCAAATTTTGTTTTATTTCACCTAACTTTCATGATTCTAAAATGCAAATGACATGACTATCAACATATATATACACAATGATGATGAAATGAATTAAAATCATATATGTCCCTAACATGCTTGAGAAAGATGAATTTTCTTTATTTTTTTCTTGTCAACTTATTCTTTGAAAATTCTATACAGGAAAGTCAATTATTCATCTCTTTTTTTTTTACTTCAAAAAGAAAAAAAAAATTTCATTCATTCTTTCATTTTATTCTAACTCATTTTTGAAGAGATATTAATTCATTTCCTACTCAAAGTCCCTTTCACTTTTCTTTTTTATACCTTTATCTTAAGAAATTCTTCCAAGAATAATAAAGAATAAAGAATTTGTTTTTTTTTTTAAAAAATTTAAAAAACTTAATTGAATTTCTTCTTATTATTTTTAGTGAAAAGAGACCTTTTTTTTTTAACAAATTTTCCATTTTTTTGTTGTAAAAAGAAAAGTTTATCCACATTTTATCATTTCATATTTTTATTTTAAAGAAAGAAAAATAAAAGAAATTAAAACCTTTTTTTTGTATATAAACATCTTATAACTAAATATACATAAAACTTCTTTTTCTTCCTCTTGTTTTGGAGAATGTACTTTTATTAGTTCCTATTTTAATGAACCTATTTTCAAAACAAAATTCCCCTTTAAAAAAGGAATAAAGAATTATTTGCATCTTTTTTTTAAAAAAAGGTTACATACTTGTTCTATTATTTTTATTACCCATTTTTATTTTTTAAAATATAAGTGGATTTTTTTTTGAAAAGATCTTTCATAAAGAAAATATATTTTTTTCATTTTTATTTTACAAAATTCCCTTTTTTAGAAAAAATCAAAGACTTAAATTATATACAATTCAAATTAAAATCGATTGTACCTTTATTATTGACATGAGAAAATGGTCGAATATGTTCCCTCGTGTCCTAATTTTGGATAATTTCTACTAAAATTGGGCATGGCTCTATCTAAGGCTGGCCTCTTAGGTCCTTTCACATGCTGGGTTGGGATATGAATATCTAAAGGTTCTCAAATTATACCTCACTGTCATCCACACTGGACTAGTAAGATTTAATTTGAGTGGGAGTATTTCGCTTGCCATTGCGGAGGTGATTATCTCACGAGAGCAAAGGTACTCTATTCCCTCCTAAGAAGGACGGAACCCGGGTATAGAGCTCATGTTATGCAAATGCAAGTGCAAGTGTGTATGAGGGAACTTTTATCAAACCGTAACCCTTATCCTACAATGCCCCAATAATTTAATAACAACAATATATACAAGATAAAGAATGCCATAAAATAAACATAATAACTTATTCACACAAATGCAACAAATTATTTAAAATTAAAGAAATTAAATTTAAATATTAATTAAGACCTTTAAATTAAAACTTAGGATAACACATGATTAATAAATGGCTTGACCCTCAAAAAGCGTCCCCAGTGGAGTCGCCAAGCTGTCGTAACGGCTTCGCGCTCGACGAATTTTTGAAAAACCTTTTAAAAACAAAATAGGAGTCGCCACCAATCTTTTTTGACTAGGTGTGATTGGCCACCTGAAAACGTTTATCTTCTCAACAAAATCTTAAAATTAATTAAGTTTTATTAAAAAGATAATCTTTTGGTCTGCGAAACAAAAATTAGGTTCGGGGGTACGGTTACGTGTGGGGAAGGATTAGCACCCCCACGACGCCCGTTAAAAAACGGTACCATAATAATCATGTGTTATCCTTTAATTTCAATAAAATGATCTTAAATTAATATTTAAAAATAATTCCTATTTTATTGCAATCAATTTTATTCTTTTAATTTTGAAATCATTTCTTATTTGTACTAATTTTGAAACATTTAAATTTTATTTTTTTATTTGAAATAAATGAAAATCTTTTGTATTGAAAATTATTCCGAAGTACCCCAATACTCTGGTAGCATTTCGGATAATTTCCTCACCTAGAGATTTCTTAAGAATCACTACTTGTGAGTTCTATAGAATCTCATCATCAGAAGATTCACACTCGTTTCAAAAATTATTATGAATGCATATGATGCAAACAGATAATAAATGATGCAAATGAATTTTTTGATTTTTTATATAAATATTTCTTTATTTATTTTAAATAAAAGTTCTTATTATTGAAAAATTGCACTAAGTATCCCAATACTCTGGTAACACTTAGTGAACTTCTCTCACCTAGGGATCAGTTAAGAAATCGCTACTTGTGAGTTTCATAACATCCCATCATCGGAAATTTATTATTAATTTCCTTTTTTTATTTTCTTTAAAAAACTTATTTATTTTTATTTTTTAATAAAAATAAATTATTGAAAAATCATACTAAATATCCCAATACTCTGGTAACATTTAGTAGACTCTTCTCACCTAGGGATCAGTCAAGAAATCACTACTTGTGAGTCTCATGACATCCCATCATCGGAATTCATTTAATTAAATTTAAATTTTATTATATTTTTTTCTTCTTTTTTAAAAAAATATTTAAAAACTTATTTTTATTTTTTTATTTATATATTTTTTTTTACTGTCATGAAAATATATTAAAAGCACACATGATAATAATAAAATTTTTAATTTTTAATTTTTTTAATTTAATTTTTTTTATTTCTTATTTTTAATTAACAAAATAAATAAATACTAAATAAATAAATAATAAACAAATAAGAAAAGGAAGAAAAAAATTTACCAAAATGGATTTGGGTTTGGAACCCAAATAAGCTCTTGAATGGCCCAAAAACACAGCCCAAATTGAGGGCCCAAAAGGCCTTCCACGTGGCCCAAAACAGGTGGGCCGGATCGGGTCGGGTCGGCAGGGGCGCGGTTCGGGTCGGCAGGCGCACGCGGATCTTCCCCTTCCTCGGGTAGAGCGCGCGGATCCCGGGTCGCGCGCGGGTCGTCAGTTTTTTTTTTTCAACTATAAAATCCAACCTTTTTTTTTCTACTCATTTTCTAACCAAAAAAGAAAAAAAAATCTCTCAAAGCCTTCAAAAGCCCCGGCCAGGCGATTTCCGACCGCCGCCTGGGCCGCCGTCGCTGGTGGCCGAAAACCTAAAAAGCTGCGGCTTTCCGAAGCTTTTTCCCACCCTCTTTCCGATTCCGGCTTCCGTTTCTCCTAAAAAGCCCTCTAACCCCACGGATCTGAGTTTCACCGAAAAGATTTCCTCCCTTTTTTTTGGATTTTCTGTTTTTTTGGTTGTTTGATGGTTTGGGAAGTCTGTGGTTTGCTGGTTGTTGATATGTGTGTGTGTGTGTGCGTGTGTTTGTGTGTTTTTTTGCAGGTGGGTGTAAGGGTGTCTACGGGTTTTTGTCGTGGGTTTGGGGTTGCGGTTATCGGGTGGCTGCTGTGGTGGTGGTTTCGGTTTGGTTGTTGACTGTGGCGAGGGGTCGAAGGTAGGAAAGTTGATGAGATTTGGGGTTTCGGTGATGGTGGTTTGGTGAGGGTTACGGTTACTGGGTTTGGTCTTCGTCTGAGGCAGAGGGAGGGTTTCGGTGGTGAGAGGCGACAAGCAGAGGCTATGTTGGGGTCGTTTTGGTTGAATGAGGAGTGGCAGACCGAGAGGAAAGAAGCCACAATCGCCTTGTTGTCGAGAAGGAAGGAAAGAGTCCATGACCGACCCCCCTGGTTGTGACCGGATGAGGGTTTTTAGATGGAGTGAAACTTGGCTTCCGGGTTTTCAGAGATGGGACGGGGTAGGCAGGAAGCTATGGTGGCTGGTAGGCTGGCTGATGGACAGTGGCGGTGACTGATGGACAACAGAACAGCAAATAATAATAATAATAATAATAATAATAATAATAATAATAATAATAATAATAATAATAATAATAATAATAATAAATAATAATAATAATAATAATAATAATAATAATAATAATAATAACAACAAATAATAATAATAATGAAAGTAATAAAAATAGAAATAAAAATAATAGTAATAATATAATAATAATAATAATAACAGATAAATAAGAAAAATAAAAATAAATACGTATATATATGTAATAATAATAACAAAGAAAATGGGACAAAATTAGGTGTCAACAAGGGTAATAATGCAAGGCAAAAAAGTTAGTATCCAGTATGCTTTGTATATGTTATTATAGTTGTGTTGACACTTCATTGCTTTAGGAGAAAATAAATGAGAATGGAGAACTAAAATAAATAAGAACCAAAATTTAAAATGTTCATGTAAGAGGGGGAAAATTGCATGATATTAGGAGAATGGGATCAAATATGAATAAAGTAAATCATTGGATATAAAAGTTCTTAAATTCATTTCATGGCAAAGGAATTACCAAAGGATGGTCGTTTGATGATTGAATGTAAATAAGTGATTACCTTGACCTATCGATACTTGAGAATGTGTGTCTTCAATTTTTGAGAACTTGCAATTATCTCCAACCTTGATTTTATTGTCGAGAACAATTTTTTTCCATCCAGCAAAAAAAGACTTGTTTTTGTCACTGCAAATATAATGAACATTCCATGTTTGTGGCTTACCGAATATAGAGAATAACATATCAAGGTTGGATTTCGAAAGGCAATTGTGTGCAAATAATCTGGGTACATGTTGTTACAACATACATTATGTGAGACACTTATGAGAATCAAAAAATTAGAAAGAAAAAGGGCTAGGTAATTGCATCAGTAAATACTAGAACATAAGATGTTTTAGTATTTGTTGCTGTCATGGTAGCTGTAAAGAAGGGGGATTGGTATTAATGTCACATGTTTGTTTCAGGTCATTGCAGGTTTTATTTTTTTGCACAAATTCATGAAGGGATATTGTTTGAGATGATCCAGCTGTGAACCAAAATGGAATTAGATACAGAACATCAATCATGAAATAAGAAATAAGTGAAATTTACCTTTTCTCTTTTCAATGGCTTCAACTAATAATAATAATCCTTCTCTTGTATAGATGGTTATGTCAAAACACATTTGTTCAGTTGCTCGAAAGATCATTATGTCTCTGCAAATTAAAGCAGTGTGCATTGAAGAAATGCTCGCAACCATCAATCAAACACAAATGTTTATCTACTGACATCAATATTATCTTAAATATTCCAAATAAAAGAGTCTGGAGTATTACCGAGCATAGATAATCATGGGATTGCATGTATTGAAGTGCAATTTTTTCTGGAATATTATGAGAAAATAACCATGAATTTCATAAGAATTTATATGTATGGCATTTTGTTTGATCATGCACTCATTCAATGGTAATAGTTCTTAAACATTTTCAAGGAGAGTAAATGAAATAGCTATAAATAAGAGGCTTACAAAGATATTATAATTTAGAGTTCTTGCCTGTAAAAGACAAAAGAAATCAAAGGATAAGTAAAGAAAGAAACTTCCATTGGATGATAATGTGTTTCCTAAATATTGTTTAAAGCATGGATGTTAAGGTGTTTTGTTGGCAAAACATCAATTTTGTTTTAATGTACAGAGGTTACTTACCAAATATTTTTCGTGCATAAGTTATTGAGTCAAGACGACACAAAAGCTGGGATTCAGTTGTGAATCTATAGGTTCCATAATGCTAAATGGTCTGGGTTCTGCGAGAGGAAGGAGACGATGGTTAGAAAATGATGAACTTGGTTATTGTTTATTGTTTATTTTTATCCGTTTCTATTCTTGTTTCTACAATAAATAAATGTTGCATTGGAAAAGTAAAGGAAAAATGCCTTTTGAAAATATAGTTTTTAATAGCTGACATAAATATTATTACCATGTACATGGATTGACAATGGAAGAGACACTTATTGACAGAGGAAGAGATACGGGGATTTTTTTTTTGTGTTGTTTATTTGTTTATTATTATTTCTCACAATATCCATTGCTCAGGAGGGAAAATTTTAGCTGAAAAAAGATATCGAGTTTTCATGAATTAATTTATCTGTATATTTGTTTGTTTACATAAATGTATATATTTGTATATTATCAGGAAGTTGAATCAAGAGATAATTAGCTAACAGCCTGTTAGGCTGAGTGAAATAGGGAGACAAAAAGAAACTTTTGTATAAAGTTCATATTATTTGACAATAATAAAAGCTATGTAACAAATAAAGATATAAAAACATATTCTAAGACAAGATGAAGTTTCTGTAAGAGTTTAAGCAATTGATAATCCTCAAGGTGAATATTGGTTTGACTGTAATGAACAAGAAGAAACAAAGTGACTGGATACAGATGTTAATTTTACAAAGTTTATAGCTGTGCCAGGAACAAAAGAAAGGAAATTCCAAGCATGATGAGTATAAAAACTGATATTTTCATAGGTATAATACCAACAAATTTAGCAAGTGAATACCCTAAAAAGCATGTAATAATTTAAGTTTGGTCAGAAAAAGTTAGATTTGAATTGCAATTGATGCTTGTTAAAGAATAAATAAAAAAATTAACTTTTTCTTGTTTTTCCAAGTTGATAAACAAATGTTTTAGAACAGAAGTTTATTTAATCATGCCCTGTAACGGTCCACAGTACAGTAAAATAACATATTTTATACCTAATTTACAGTTGGGCTGTCTGTGATGCCTTTAACACTTGATCAGTAACAGTAATAAATGGTAAACATTTATTAAATAATTTCGTAATATGAAATTTTTACAATATTCCTTACACTTTACATCCCTTGTTTCTATTTTACAATACAGTAGTACTATATACTTGTGTCTAAATATATAAGAGAAGTGATTGTACCTTTAAAATTTAACGCACTTTGCCCCAGTGTGCTTACTTGCAGCTATATTTATTTGAGGAAGATCTCAAATAATCCTTGCAATAAATCTGGGGAGTTGAAAAATAAAAGGGTGAGCGACAAAGTGCTCAGTAAAGGAGTCGTATGCTGATTGATACAATGAAATCTATATGCTGGAAAATATTTATTTTTCCATAAATATAAATGGAATAAACCATTTAATTTCCATCACTTTAGTAACAGTTCAAAACAAGTGACAGTACAGTGATAAAACAATATAGTGAACTGTAGATATAAAACTGTAGAAATAGTAATCAGTCACTTTCAATACAGTAGCTTATAAATATCCAAAATCGTTGGATAAACAGTTCAGTAATTATTTCTATATTAGAAATAATTTTCATAATATCCTTTTTCAATAAACAATGATTCTCAATACAGTTCAATAAACGGTAATCAGTACGATACAGTTTAGTAAACTGTATTTCTCAGTACTCAGTAAAATCCATCTCAGTAAACAGTTTCAGTGGGTTGAGACTAGGCATCACCCTATATCATATCATGCTATTATCATCCCCTAAGAGACACAGTAACCATCCTCGAAGGGACACAGTAACAGTATACAGTAAGATCTATGGCCATAATCTATAAAGGGTCCTCGGGTACACTTGCTAGGTGACTCCAAGACCGCTAATGACTTAGCGAGCCGATCAACCACGTTACAATAACAGTAATCAGTAAGCATGAAATTGGGGCCTAAGTCTCAAAACAGTATAAAAATTTGTATCATAGCCTTCATGAATTTTATTCAAAAATAATTTGAAATATTTCATATTTATCCATAAGGCTTACAATTTCATATATTTCCTCTTTTCGGGAATTTCCATCATTTTCACATTTTTCCCAAAATCATCTCAATACATTTTATTCACCATCTCATCATTCTTATGGAATTTATAAAATAAATAAAATCATTAATTAATTCCATAAAGGTATTAAATCATTTATTTTCCCATAAAAATACCTTTAAGAAAATCTAATGAATTAAATCATTTATTTAAATAAATATTCCAAAAAGGTATTTATTTCATATCTCTAAGTACAGGGAAAACAGTCGATAAATATTCATATACCAAGTGAGAATCTCATAAATATTCTTTTTGAATAATTAATAGTAAAAAGAATATATTTCATTCTCACTTTAAATAAAAATCCACAACAATGAATATTTAATTTAGCATTTTTCAACAATTTTCACTTTATGGAAAATTTATGGAAATGATTTCCAAAATTCATGATTTATTCCATTTATGCATCTAAAATATTTCATGATATTTTAGAATAATTTTGATAATTTTTCGGCAGCATAACGGTCACGAATTCTTAGCCTCCTGCATGAAATTTAATAGTATATAAACCAGCTTTTAACCACAATTTTGCATGATTTTCAAAGCAAATCTAGCTTCCAATAATTTCATAAAATTAAACTTGATAAATCATGCAATTCACTAGAGGTGGCAAATGGGCGGGTCGGATCGGGTTTGGGTTGGATCATTTTGAATCAGATCATTTTGGGTTAAGGAAAAATCGGATCATTTCGGATTCGAATCATTTCGGGTTCGAATAAGGTCGGGTTTGCTTCAAGGAAAAATCGGTCTATTTCGGGTTTGGATCATTTCGGGTTTAGATAAGGTCAGGTTTGGTCTAGGAAAAATCGGTCTATTTCGGGCTTGGATCATTTCGGGTTCAGATAACGTCGGGTTTGGATCGTTGACTTTTTTAGTCAATTCAAGTTGGTTGGATTTGGATTAGGGTCGATTGGACAGATTTATTGGATTAAGCTTTGGTCATCTTGATGTGATTTATTTGGTATGAAAATTAATTGAAACCATATTTCTAAGAAATACAAAACTCATGAAAATAAAATTTTCTTCTTACATGACCTGTAGTACAATTGGGATTGAAATAATCAAAAATTTAATAATCTATATGATAGTTTTCTTTATAATATATTTACCAATATTCATAAATTAATTACATTTTTTCATTTTATTTTTATTATCTACAATAATTAATAACTTTTGAATCAAAATGATTTAATAATCCCTACTAAATACATAAAACAGTACTATATATCTCTTTAATTTATTCTGATTTTTTATAGAATAATTGGAGACATTAATGTAGATGATATAACTTTTGTACTCTATTATAGATTAGCCATTAAGTAATTATGCATTAGGTTCAAATGAATATAATATAAAAGTGAATATTTAAATTTAACTGGATTAAAAAAATATATAACACTCATATTATTGAAAAAAAATTATATTTTTACTATATTAAAATACTTTGATATTTAATTTTAATATTTAAATATTTATTGATAATATTAAATTTAAGTTTGAATCTTTTCAGGTTTGGGTAAATTTGGATTCGGATCAATTTGGATTCGGGTCAATTTGGGTTCGGGTCAATCCAGGTTCGGGTTAATCTAAATTCGGATGAATTTGGGTTCGGATCAATTCAGGTTCGGATCCGGTCAGGTTTGGATCAATGTAAATTCGGATAAATTTGGTATCGGATCAATTCGGATTCGAATCGAGTTGGATTTGGGTTGTTGACTTTTTTAGTCAAATTGGATCGGTCAAGTTTGGATTCGGGTTAATTAGGCGGATTTTTCAGGTCAGGTCAACTTTTGCCACCTCTACAATTCACCATATCCATACAACTCACACACTTCCCCCTTACCTGTTTCGTGGTGTCGAACTTCCCGTTGTCACCACACAAAATCTGATTATTCATGCTGCACAATAATTTTATAAAAAATTATCATTAATTATTCTCTTAATTCCTACAGTCAGTTCCTATGTTCAAACCATAAAATGCAGCACAATAATAGTCCAAAAATGCTCATGGCCGAATGTCTTTATGAACCCCTTCTCATGGTGATTCATCTATTCATCTTTAATCCCATTTACACATGTCTATTATTTCCTTTATTTCCTTTCTCAATTAATTTAGGAAATATTTTCTACTCATCCTTAACTATTTTTCTTTAATCATCAATCATAAAATTGACATAAGAATCTCTCATGAACAATACCTTGTCCAATTTTTCATATCTTATACTATAAAGATTACATATATATATATATATATATATATATTTCCAACATATATATTATTATGTGTCAATATCTCTTTCTTGTCTTTATAACTAGATGCCTTAAATTAAATGATTTATCATATTTATTATTTTTCTTTCCTTCCTTTTCTGTTTCACGTCTGCTACAGCTTCATGTTTTCTTCTCTATACTCGTGAGCTTCTCGTTACTCTTCCTTGTAGTTATTCATACTCCATTTAAATCTAACTCTATGATCTTTTCCTACTCTCATGAAATTATCATCAAACGCCTTCAAATCATTAAAACATCATCACCATCGTTCAGCTCTATTTCTGCCAGGAATTTCTCAGATTCACGCCAGCCTTGCTGTTTTGGCAACCATCACAAAAATCAATTCAAATTCATCATCTAATATTGATCTTCTATTACTTTCCTACCTAGTTATACATTAAAATCACAAATTCCTTTTATTTTTCTCTTTAACCGAAACTCTCTGTTTCTTCTTCTTTTTTGTTTTAATTCCATTTAAATCCTAAACACCTCATCCCAGCCATGAGCAAATTAAGGCCATCACAAAAATCAAGCAACACACACAAAATCATCTTACCTTCACTATTGCCGAACCGAAACAAGCTTCCCAAACTGATTTTGTTCTTCACGTTCAGCCTTCCACGTTAATTCCTGTCCACTATACTTCCAGCTTTCATGATGAAAAGCAAGGTTAAGGAAGAAGGCTTAGTAGAATAGAGCTTGAAGAGAAGGTTGTGGCGTGGTGGAGGCGGCGAGAACATGAGAAAATGGAAGAGGAAATTAGCTGTAGCAGAGCAATTAAATTTTGCTCTTGTAAACAGACCAGAAATTTCTGGTTTAAACAAGTATTTTCAGCTCATTTTGTCTTCTTTTATAAATATCCATCCAATAGAAAATTGTCACATAGCTAACTAACACCCTTTCTTCATCATTTCTTTTTTTTTTTTTAAATGATTCTACACGTGCAGAAAATAGCATCAAAAGAAGAGGCGGTGAAGCTGAGTTTTTCTGTTTCGTTTTTGACTCATTTTCTCTCCTTTATAATGGATCCAGCCGAGCAGCAATATAACAGCAAAAGAAATCGCGTGAAGTCCCATTTGCTGCACGATTTTGACTCATATTTCTCCTTTTTGTGTGCTCCAACCAATAGCAAATTATCATGTGTCTCAATATAAAATATTCATTCTTTTAAATATCATATATCTACATTTTATTCATTAAAATTACATTTCAATTCCAAATTTTCAGATTTATTTTTTTATTTGTTTCCATGCCTCCACTTCATCTTATAATATTTATTTTTCCTTTTATACATCACATTATAAATCATAAACCCAATAAATCCAAAATTCAAAGTGGAAATCCACATTCAATATTTATCTAATTTTACTAATTAAATTATTTCCACTATCAAAGATTTACAAAAATATGGTATACAATATTATATAATCAGGTCTCACATTTTCTCCCTACTTTAGGAAATTTGGTTCTCCAAATTTCACCTGAACCTATCACTAAAATAGCTCTGGATATTTCTCACGCATAAGGCTTTCTAATTCCTAACTAGCCTCCTCCTCAGTGTGATACTGCCAGAGCACCTTAACCAATGAAATAGTCTTAGACCACAATACTTTATCTCTCCTATCCAAGATCCGTATAGGCCTTTCGACGTAACTCATATCCTCCTTAATCTCCAGTGGCTCATGTCGAATTACGTGAGAAGGATCTGGATGGTACTTTCTCAACATCGAGACATGGAATACATTATGCACTCCTGGCAACTCTGGAGGTAGTGCTAATCGGTATGCCACATCTCTCACGCGATCTAAGATCTTAAGAGGTCCAATGTATCGAGGACTCAATTTTCTTTTCTATCAAAATCTCATCATGCCTTTAGATGGTGAGACCTTCAAAATACATAATTACCCTCTGAAAACTCTAATGGTCGGTGTTTAATATCTATATAACTCTTTCGTCGACCCTAAGCCATCTTTAGCCTCTCACAAATTATCTATACATATCGAGAAGCCTGCTCGACCAAATCGAGAGCTAATAACTTACGGTCTCCCACTTTTTCCCATGCTATCTTGGATCTATATCGTTTGCCATATATAGCTTCGTAAGGAGCCATGCCGATACTCGCTTGTTAGCTATTATTATAAACTTTACCAGGGAAGATGATCGTCCCAAGAGCTTTAAAATCAAATGCACGCACTCACAACATATCCTCGAGCGACTGTATCGTACGTTCGGACTGTCTATCAGTCTGTGGATAAAACGCGGTGCTAAAACTCAGTTTGGATTCCATGGCCTCCTAAACTCTCTCCCAAAATGCGATGTGAAGCGAGAATCCCTCAAATATGATGCTCGCTGGAACACCATGTAACCTCACTATCTCCCTGACATATAAATCGGTTAAGGCACTATTTGGATCCGTAGACTTAATAGCCAGAAAATGAGCAAACTTAATGAATCTATCCACAATTACCCAGATAGCATCACACCTTTTGCGGGTCCTTCGAATTTCACTTAATTTATGAAGTACAACCCATATAAGTACTTTCCTTCCTTATATAATTTCTAACTTTCAATTAATCTTGTCTTTCAGAAGAGACTACCATTATACTTTTACATTCCGAATTTCCTTTAAATCACACATTTCCTCTTTCAAAACAAATTTATACTCCCTGAAATTTTTTATCACCTTTGGGAGTTAACAATTTTCACTTCCTTTTCATACAGTAGATAATTCACACTATTTATCAATTATTATCTCATTACGTGCCAAGTCGATGCTATTTTTGGTAATTATCATTTAAACAATTTTAATCAATAGTATGTAGTTGTCCCAGTAGCTTTTTAAGTCCAATGCACTCACTCTCAATATATCATTGAGCATCTACATAATGCGCTCGGATATTTTGTATCAATAAAAAGCGGTGCTGACGGTAAATTTGGAATCCCAAGCCTTTTGCTATTCTTTTAAAAGCATATGGCCAATCAGGGATCTCTATCACATATAAAGCTCACTGGAACTTCACATACATTCTCACCGTTTAATAGATATATATATATATATCGACTATGGCACTCAAGAGATCAAGAAACCTGATGATGAAGAAGTGAATTAATTTGGTTAATCAGTCTATAATCACTTCTGTAACATCATGGTTCTTTCGAATTCTTTACTATCCCACAATAATCGTCTTCACATTGATTTAGTTAAAGCTGCACTTCACTTGCAGACTTTAATATTAACCATCAATTACAGTGAATGAAACATTAGGTAATAATTTTCCCTGACATCTCTTTTCATATAATATTACCATTACATCCCTTATTCTTATAGTACATGTAATATCACTTAATTGTAGGATGTACCTGAGAATGTAATCTTTTCACACTCAAATTTTGTAATTGAAATTATCACAATACCAATTTCGTCTCCACATTACTTATACAATTTCACAATTCCACTATATATATATATATATATATATTTACATGACTGGCAGTAATTCATTGATTTACTCTTCTGAGTATAACTAATTTTATCTGTTAAATCTTGCTCGATCTTAAATCTAGCCATAACCACATGATAGTCAAAGTATATCACATGCAATCTTAGATTTGGGAACTACCTCATAATTCATGTTCCGTAATCATCATTTGACTTGTCTTTTAATACATTTTCATCCTTTCACATTTATCACATCAGTTGCTTTTCCAAATAGTATAGTACTCTACCGTTAAAATCTTTTAACAATTTCGAATACTATACTCATATATATTCATTCGCTTCCATTTACTTTTTCTCACATATTTGTATCATATCAATGAAGCAGCCAATTCCACAAACTCCTCAACAAATCATTTATATTTTTCATGTAAACCTTCTAAACTTCATACCTCAGTCACTATATTTTGATCTTACTCACTTAGCAATAACCTCTATATAAACAATTCAATGTTCACTTTATCATTCGAGACCGCACGCCTCCAATAGCGTTATGATTCAGTTGGAACTCATATTTACTGAGTTTAACAATAAAATTTTTTTTCAATTTCCAGAAGTTTGTGGAATTATTAAAGGATGCTGCTTATATTCTTCAAATGAGTTGAAATATATTCATACATCATTGTTACATGCCATTATAATTTATCCGTATGTGATTGAAATATTTCATTCATTAAATTCACATACTTCACAGGATATTTCATAAATCTCTTACGTACCACAAAGGACTCGTAGGAGTTATACCGAGTTCTGAACATCATCTTATAAACACCTGTCTATAAGCTTCTTATTCGATAACATCTTGTTCAGAGATTGATCTTAAAACTCCATTTATATATATATATATATATCATTGAATGGATCAACTAAAACATTAATCCTGAACAAATGAATGTCCATTTTCAATAATAACACTATTGAATATTCAGAATTTAATTCACAATTTATCTTTTCAGTCACACTTAGTAAGTGTATCACTTTTCATAATATCTAATAATCCCTAACCAAATACCCTGTCTTTTCACGCTTAATTCAGGCCCTAAGAATCCATAACAGAGCGGACTATCTCACGACCTCCCACAGTATATACTCCGGGTCGCATTACTCATCAGAGTAGAGGTGGGGTTAGTAGTAGGGACCATTATACATGTAAACAATTCTTTACACCATCAGTTACTTTATCACCATCAATTAGTTCCAAATCAATTTAGTCAACTATGATTCAGAGGAATTATTTCAATATAGGGGCATATTCATCATTTCTCAGTTTATTTCTCTCTCTTTAAGATACATTCAAACAGGCGACCTTAAGATCTATGTACCAATGATATCCCATTCCACTCCAATATCATCATTTCAGGGTCTTAGTTCGATTCAAATATAGAAGTCCTAATAGGGCCCTCATCGAGTTCTTCTTGGTACCTTATCAAACAGGCCTTTATTAAGACCATAAGATCACCTATTCCATGTAAAATTCTCGAATTACAATCCCTTTTTGTAACCCTTGATTCGTAGACTTCCACACCATTTAGATACTTAACCCGATTTACAGTCACTTGGTTCCTTTATACGTTCAGACTATACAGTACTACAAGGAATGTTAATCATTTTTCGACATTTTCTATTCTAAAGGCATCAACAGACATCAGGCCAACCTTGCTCTAATACCATTAAAACTGTAACAGTACACAGTACAATAAAATAACATATTTTATACCGAATTTACGGTTGGGCTGTCTGTGATGCCTTTAACACTTGATCAGTAACAGTAATAAATGGTAAACATTTATTAAATAATTTCGGAATATGAAATTTTTACAATATTCCTTACACTTTACATCCTTTGTTTCTATTTTACAATAAAGTAGTATTGTATACATGTGTCTGAATATATAAGAGAAGTGACTGTACCTTTAAAATTTAACGCACTTTGCCCCAGTGTGCTTATTTGTAGCTATATTTATTTGAGAAAGATCTCAAATAATCCTTGCAATAAATCTGGGGAGTTGGAAAATAAAGGGGTGAGCGATAACGTGCTCAGTAAAGGAGTCGTATGCTGCTTGATACAATGAAATCTATATGTTGAAAAATATTTATTTTTCCATAAATATAAATGGAATAAACCATTTAATTTCCATCACTTTAGTAACAGTTCAAAACACGGGATAGTATAGTGATAAAACAGTACAGTGAATTGTAGATATAAAACTGTAGAAACAGTAATCAGTCACTTTCAGTATAGTAGTTTATAAATATCCAAAATCGTTGGATAAACAGTTCAGTAATTATTTCTATATTAGAAATAATTTTCATAGTATCCTTTTTTAATAAACAATGACTCTCAATACAGTTCAGTAAACAGTAATTAGTACGATACAATTCAGTAAACTGTATTTCTCAATACTCAGTAAAAATCCTTCTCAGTAAACAATTTCAGTGGGTTGAGACTAGGCATCACCCTATATCATATTATGCTATTATCATCCCCTAAGAAACACAGTAATCATCCCCGAAGGGACACAGTAACAGTGTTCAGTAAGATCTATGGCCATAATCTATAGAGGGTCCTCGGGTACAGTTGCCAGTGACTCCGGGACTGCTAATGACTTGGCGAGTCAATCAACCACGTGATAATAACAGTAATCAGTAAGCATGAAATTGAGGCCTAAGTCTCAAGACAGTATAAAAATTTGTATCATAACCTTTATGGATTTTATTCAAAAATAATTTAAAATATTTCATATTTATCCATAAGGCTCACAATTTCATATATTCCCTCTTTTCGAGAATTTTCATCATTTTCACATTTTTTCTAAAATCATCTTAATACATTTTATTCACCATCTCATCATCCTTATGGAATTTATAAAATAAATAAAATCGTTAATTAATTCCATAAAGGTATAAAATCATTTATTTTCTCATAAAAATACCTTTAAGGAAATCTAATGAATTAAATCATTTACTTCAAAGAGGTATTTATTTCATATCTCCAAAAAGGTATTTATTTCATATCTCCAAGTACAGGGAAAATAGTCGATAAATATTCATGTATCAAGTGAGAATCTCATAAATATTCTTTTCGAATAATTAATAGTAAAAAGAATATATTTCATTTTCACTTTAAATAAAAATGCATAACATGAATATTTAATTTAGCATTTTTTAACAATTTCCATTTTATGAAAAATTTATGAAAAGGATTTCCAAAATTCATGATTTATTCCATTTATGCATCTAAAATATTTCATGATATTTTAGAATAATTTTGATAATTTTTCGGCAGCATAACAGCTACGAATTCTTAGCCTCCTGCATGGAATTTAATAGTATATAAACCAGCTTTCAACCACAATTTTGCATGATTTTCAAAGCAAATCCAACTTCTAATAATTTCATAAAATTAAACTTGATAAATCATGCAATTCACCATATCCATACAATATACCTCTTCCTTGTCTTTATAAGATGCCTTAAATTAAATGATTTATCATATTTATTATTTTTTCTTTCCTTCCTTTTCTGTTTCACGTCTGCTACAGCTTCATGTTTTTCTTCTTCACGTTTTCTTCTCCATACTCATGAGCTTCTCGTTACTCTTCCTTGTAGTTATTCATACTCCATTTAAATCTAACTCTATGATCTTTTCCTACTCTCATGAAATTATCATCAAACGCCTTCAAATCATTAAAACATCATCACCATCGTTCAGCTCTATTTCTGCTAAGAATTTCTCAGATTCACGCCAGCCTTGTTGTTTTGGCAACCATCACAAAAATCAATTCAAATTCATCATCTAGTATTGATCTTCTATTACTTTCCTACCTAGTTATACATTAAAATCACAAATTCCTTTTATTTTTCTCTTCAACCGAAATTCTCTGTTTCTTCTTCTTTTTCGTTTTAATTCCATTTAAATCCTAAACACCTCGTCCCAGCCATGAGCAAATTAAGGCCATCACAAAAATCATGTAACACACACAAAATCATCTTACCTTCACTATTGCCGAATCGAAACAAGCTTCCCAAATTGATTCTGTCCTTCACGTTTAGCCTTCCACGTTAATTCCTGTCCACTATACTTCCAGCTTTCATGACGAAAAGCAAGGTTAAGGAAGAAGGCTTAGTAGAATAGAGCTTGAAGAGAAGGTTGTGGCGTGGTGGAGGCGGTGAGAACGTGAGAAAAAGGAAGAGGAAGTGAGCTGTAGCAGAGCAATTCAGTTTTGCTCGTGTAAACAGACCAGAAATTTTTGGTTTAAACAAGTATTTCCCATTTTGTCTTCTTTTATAATTATCCATCGAATAGAAAATTGTCACATAGCTAACTAACACCCTTCCTTCATCATTTCTTTTGTTTAAATGGTTCTACACGTGCAAAAAATAGCAGCAAAAGGAGAGGCGGTGAAGCTGAGTTTTTCTATTCATTTTTTGACTCATTTCCTTTCCTTTATAATGGATCCAACCGAGCAGCAATATAGCAGCAAAAGAAATGGCGTGAAGTCCCATTTGCTACACGATTTTGACTCATATTTCCCCCTTTTTGTGTGCTTCAACCAATAGCAAATTACCATGTGTCCCAATATAAAATATCCTTTCCTTTAAATATCATATATCTACATTTTATACATTAAAATTACATTTCAATTCTAAATTTTCAGATTTATTTCTTTATTTGTTTCCATGCCTCCACTTCATCTTATAATATTTATTTTACCTTTTATACACCACATTATAAATCATAAACCCAATAAATCCATAATCCAAAGTGGAAATCCACATTCAATATTTATCTAATCTAATATATATATTATATTACAAACTACATAACAAATTTGGTAAGATGCTTACATAAACGTTTACGTGGACAGTCTTTTTGAATGACACGTAAGCATCATTAATTTCACATCCACTTAAGTCAAAAGGAATAATAAGTATTAACTTCTTTACTTTTTCATTTCCCTAAAATTTCTCTAATCTCTAAAATTTCTCTAATCTCAATCTTTTAAAAAAAATATCTTAAATTAATTTTAAATAGTATCTAATCCAAAAATATTTTTAAAATATTATTTTAATAATATCTAATTGGAAATTTAAATAAAATATTAATTGATATCTATTTATATTATAAAATAAATAATTTTAATTTATTTAAAAAATATTTCATTGTCTAAACTTAAAAGTATAAAAATACGTCATCAACACCATATATACTATTTAAATATTTAAAATTATTATTTTTCTAAAAAAAATCTTATCTAATATACATATTAAATTACAAGGTACATAACAATTTTGGTAAAATGCCTACACATATGCTTACATAAATAGTCTATTTGAATGATATGTAAGCATCATTAATTTTATATCCACCTAAGTCAAAAAGAATAATAAGTGTTTTTTTTATGAAAGAATAATAAGTATTAACTTCTCTACTTTCTTAAAATTTATTTAATCCCTATTATTTTTGAATATTTAAAAAAAAGAATATATTAAACTAATTCTAAATACTATCTAATCCAAAAATATTTAAAAACAAACATAATTTTAATATTATCTATTTGAAAATTTATATAAAATATTAATTGATATCTATTTATATTATAAAAGAAATAATTTTAATTTTAATTTATTTAAAAAATATTTTATTATCTATACTGAAAAATATAAAACTAAGCCATCAATATTATGTATATTATTTAAATATTTAAAATTGTTATTTTTCTAAATAAGTAAAATTTATGCAAAAAACATATAAATTTATAAATATATATGTTACGTACATATTTAAATAAATAAAATTAATTTGTGCATTATACAAGTTATTATGCTTTCATATATAAATATAAATACTTTTATATTATAATTATAGATATATAAATAAAAGAATGCATATTTATATTATATATAAATGTAAAAAAGCATATTTATAATAATGATTATTTAGGTCAATAATTATAATATGCCTAAAAATGTTACTATAACACTTCAAATTGTTAAAATATACTTTTAAGTTTTATTTTAACATTTTGTGATGTGCTTAATAATATTATTTATGATATGTTTTTATTTTTTTATTTTTCTTAATATTTGTTTATCTTATGCTTTGAATTTTATAATTTTTAATTAAATATTTAATTCTTTTATAATTAGATATCTTGATTATATAGACGTATTTTATCTATACATTAAACAAATAAACCAAATAACATTATTTTATATATATTTATAAATTTAAATAATTACAATTAATTCGTGCATCGCACGAGTAAAAACTAGTTTTACTAATTAATTTATTTCCACTATCAAATATTTGCGAAAATATGATGTACAGTATTATATAATCAGGTCTCACATGCCCAAACTAGTAAGTAGGTGATTCATCTAATAGCATAGCATTCACATGATCAAGAAAAGTCAAGGGAAAACAAAGGTTCATATAGCCATTGTGTTTCATGATAAAGGCAAAAAAGGTTTTTTTGCATTACTACTTTAGTATTCTTAATCTGGTAAAAATTGAACAAATGTTTGGTTTAGTAATTGAGCCAAGAGATATGCAAAATTGATGAGCAAGGGAAATGTCAATTGAGCTTCAAACAATTCTAATGGTTCAAGTAAGTAAAAAAGGAAAGAGATGGTCTAGTCAGGGAAAAAATGATATACATAATTGGCTATACCACAATGGCATAAAGTATATTGGTGGTAAGATGCAAATATGTAACAAAAAAGTACGCAAGTAGAGAACAAATAAGAACAAATTAAAGATACGCAACATTAACTAATCATATTAAAGAAAGTTTCAGAGTAGCATTCGGTATATGAACAATATCGCATGAGTTAAAGCTGATCTGCGTATCTTGTTATCTACAGTCACGATTTAGCTAGGAAAGCAACGAAAGTAAAAGAGTTAATAGACTAGGTAATTGTTATGCAACCTTTTAAATACACAAGGAGGATAAACAAAAGAACAAAAGGTGATCAAGATGAGAAACCAAATAGGTGCGGTAGAGCTTTTGTTTAGTGTTCATCAAAAGGCTACAATCATTGGTATCTTAGCTGGTATTATGTCTTTGTAATAAGCAAGCTGATACAAAAGAGAGAAGACGTGTTGATATGCACATGATGATCACATTTTTCTTTCCTTTTGTCCCTACATATTAAAAACGAAGAACATAAGTTTGGAATTAACAGTTGTACAAAGTGGATAAAAAAGAGCACACAAGTTTGTATTATCAGAAGGAGATAAGAATTGAAATAATGTAAGTGACCATCATGTTTTTTTGCAACTAAAAAAGTGAGGTTTACAGCAAGAAAAATTTAACCAACAAAGTAAAGGCTCGTTTCCATGACAAATGAAAAAATATGTTTTAAAAATAGATATGAGCAAAATGAACAAAAAGAAAAGGAGTGATATAAATCAAGTTACAATTCAAAGAGGTTTATCAGGATTGGCAGAAAATTATCATAATACTTGTTACATAGCAAAAATCAATGGGTAAAAAAGAGCATAGTGTTTCAAGGGGGAAGAAGGCAAGAAAGATAAAAACCTGAAAAATGTGCATAGAATTAGCCAAGGATATTGAAAAATGAAGTGGATGGCAAAGACAATCAAAAATATAGGTTGAAAGTAGGAAAATTAGTTTTATATCTAGATTTTAATTGTTTCAGGGGTATATCATATAAATATGTATTATCTTCTGAATTCGTCACAAGTCTGGATGTTTATTTTCCTTTCTCACTGTAGGCAAGTAAGAAGGCAGGTTATATTTAGCATAGTTAAGGATTGATAACATTAAAAAATAGTGAATCATATAGCTAGATCGTATTTTTAGTGTTATTCAAGCATTAACCTGAACAGTTTCCTATTAGCCGAAGCAGAACAAACTGGCTCTTGAGTTTGGAGAGATTGGTCACTTGGCTCTTGAATTCTATGCAGCACAGATGAAAAAGATAAAAGATTTGGTATCGAGAAGAAAAACATGATGTTCATTTCTTCTCCATGCATTTTTTGTGAAGAATGGAAAGAAAAGAGAATGTAAACCTGATTCCCTTTTGAATAGTTAGAGTCTCAAAACCAAACAAATCCCTAAGCAAATCAGTTTTAGGATCTAGCAATGGATGCATTTGGTTAAGAGTTGAGATCAAAGTTTTGGATGAATATGTAGCAAGAGTTGTGACAGGAGGAGAAGTCGGTTCAACACGACAAGAACATCATCGCTATTTACAAAGAAAGTTCTAGCAACAATAAAGATGGGTACACCAAATTCAAAAGACTGTTTTGCAAGATTGATTTTAAATATCCTTTCCTAATTTATCAAATCCTTAACATATTCAAGCAACACTTGCTGGTCAAGTGTTTGTTCCTTAACTATGTCTTCCATATGTTTTTCGACAAATTCCTTTGCAGTTCTACCAAAAACCATAAAATCAGCCTCACTAGTTTCATCTTGGACATTGATGCACAACTTGAAGCTGGTTGTTGGTAAATGTGACGCAAAGACATAGTTAAAAGAGATGAGAAAAAACATATAACATGATAAGGTACCAAATAAAAACAGTCGAAAAGTAAAAAGATAGAGAAAAATGAATATAAATTTATCTCACCATGGTCTTGGTTCTTGTTCACCATGTCCATTAGCGGGACAACATAGTTTGTTATCAATAATTCTGAGTCCTTTGTTGCAAATCTTGCAACATTTGTAAAACCAGCCACCAGAGAGATCAAATCCCAAAATGTTTGCTTTGCATGTAAAGAATATATTTTGGGCCAAAGATTTGAGACAAGGAAAAAAGAGATTTGTCAAAATCGTTACATGTAAAATCTGTGTATTTAATGATAATTTTTTCTTTTTCTTGAACAAAGAAGAAATAAACCTTTGATTGCAAGGTATCTATCTTTAATAGTGTGAGACCTGTTTCTACTATACTGTGCATGATATTTTGTAATTATTTCTTTAGTGAAATATAATATATTTTGTGATTTTAAGTAAAAGTGTAATGTGGGCCCCACTTTAATTTTTATGGTTTTGATGGATTCAAGATTGATAATACAGTGTACAGTGAGTGAAATAAATATAATATGATGATTTTGAGGATTAAAAATATTTTTTATATTATTTGGTATTATTTGGTGAATTTTGGAAAACAAACTGGAAAATGACGGTTATGTCCCGAGGGCATTTTTGTAAATTATGCCCAAACTAAAAAGAATTGGGATGAAGTAAAAATACCATGATTTTCTACATGAAAAGTGGGTTAAGACAGTGTCAAGAGAATTATCAAAATAGTGGTGAAGTGAGAGAAATTTACTGGCGGGTTACGCGGGTAAAATCATAATTTCTCACTATTTGTGCACTGCACGTCAACGAAACACTTCTAATCATCAAGATACATTAAATAGGATTATTTGGCAGTGAAATCCAAAATTTTGGGGTCCAATTACACAGTTTTTACAACTACGGAAGCTTAAGGGCAAAATTGTCCAAAATTTACATAACCAATGGCAAAATGGTAATTTTGCCCCTCTCTAGAAAGTTCAATAAGTCAGCCCCTTATTCAGTCAGCCACTATTCAATCTCTTCAAGCTCACACCCCATGACACCTAGAGAGAAAAAGAGAGAAAAAGAAAGAAAAGTCCACAAAAGCAACTAAAGCTTGACTTTCTCACCCAACTTGCTTCTAGGAAAATATTCTACACAATTTCCTCTCTCCATTGACACCAATATCTCATCAAATAAAGAAGAAAACAAGGAGAAAAGTGAGCCAAGAGGTTTCGGTCAAGAGGTAAGAATTTCCATGGTTTAATGTTTCATTGAATTTTAAAGTTTCATTTTGACTAAAACAAAGGTGTATATTTTAAATGTACCATTGGATTTAATATTGGTTGACTAAATAGAAATCTACCATTAGAGGAGGGTTCGATGTGCATGGGAACATATGGAAACCATGTAAATTCTTGCAAGAAAATGGTAGAAAATGACTAAGTGAACATGGATATAAAGGTTAGGAAAGTTAGATTGTTGAAATTGGATGAAAATCACTAACGGAGGTATAAGGGAGGTTTCGGCCAAGCCCTTTTGAGGGTGGCATTGTGCTGCATTTTATGATTTGAATATGCTAAATGACTGTAGAAATTAAGAGAAGAAGACTAGTGAAATCGGATCTAAAATCGAAGCTAAAACGGGAAAGTTAAGTTTTACTACCGGTGTAATTTACACTGGTTAGGCATAGACAGTATCCTACATGGCTGCATTTAGTGAAATTTAATAGCTTAAAAATAAAGGGAAAATTAATGGAAAATTTTGGTGAAATTATTTTGCAGCTGGAATTATCGGATTTCGATTGGTGCTACCGAAAGAGTCGGTAATACGAGACAGGTAAGGGAGAAGTGTGAAAGTCGTAGGGATATAATGAATTGCATGATTTTATGAGTATAATTTTATGAAATTATTTGGATGTTGAATTGCCTTGAAATCATGCAAATTGTGGTATTATGGCTGTTTTATAAACTATATCTCAAGTGCAGGGGTTAAGGAAATCGTAGCTGTTATGCTGTCGAAAATTACTCAAAATATTCTAAAATAGTATGAAATATTTTAGATGCATAAATTGAGTGAATTATGTATTTTGGAAATTATTTCCAATATTTTTCCCTAAATTGGAATTTTATCAAAAAATATTAATAAAATATTCATGAAATTGAAATTTATTGAAGTGAGATTATAAATACATTCTTTATGATATTTTATAGTAGAATTGAACGTTTATAAATTTTCTCACTAAAGCATGAATATTTTATCAACTGCTTTCACTGTACTGTTAAATATGAATTTTAAATACCTTTTGGAATTTTATTAAATTTAATGATATTTGTTTAAATTCCTTAAAGGTATTTTCTACTATGAATAAATTGATTTTTGAGACTTTAGGCCCTATTATCATGTTCACTGTTACTGTACTGTTACTGTGGCTGATTGACCTGCCAAGTCATCAGTAGTCCTAGGGTCACCTAGCAAGTATACTCTACAGACATCCTATAGACTATGGCCATAGATCTTACAGCATACTGTTACTGTTTCCCTACGAGGATAATTATAGCATGATTATTTAGGGTGTTGTCTAGTCTCAACCTACTGTTAAATGATTACTGAACTGTACTGAAACCTATTGTTTACTGAACTGTGATTTACTGATTACTGTTTACTGAACTATACCGAAATTTACTGTTTACTGCACTGAACTGTTTATTCACTGTTTACTGAAGCGTTTTATCGTACTGTTACTGAACCGACTGGTATACTGTTTCCACTGTTTAAATTCAATTGATTTACTGTACTGTTTTACTACTGTTACTGTCATGTGATTTGAAAGTGTTACTGAAGTGATTAAATTAAATGGTTTATTTACCATTTATTATTTATGGAAAAAACATTATTAAATTGTTTTATATCAACAATTTATGAAATATTCCCTATAGTCGCTTTGGGTTTTCGGGACGAGACAGGTATTTCAAAATACCTTCCATGCTCCATCTGGATTTCCCGGTCAACTATAGTATCAATTCATTTACAGTTTCTAATGAACCGTTAGGAAAATAAATATTTTCCGGCATATAGTTTTTGTTATATTAGTCTTACATACAACTCATTTACTGAGCACGTTTCGCTCACCCCTTTACTTTCCACTCCACAGGATACTATATTTGGATAAGAAACATACCATCCCGAGATTATCGGCTGCAATTTCGATTACCCGAATCTGAATATTGTCGATCTTGGAGGTATTTTATTCTCTTTTATATATTCAGATTAATTGTATAGTACTACTAAAATTGTAAAGTAGATACCGGGGATGTAAAGTGTTATGGAATATTATTTAATTTCATATTCCAGTTTTGTAAACTAATTAAGGTTTACTGTTATCACTGTTACTGTTTAAGTGGTTAGGGCATTGCAGACGGCCCAACCGTTAACTTGTGTAAAAATATGTGAATTACTGTATATTTGGACTGTTACAAATAGCTCAGTTATTTGTCATCTTGTTCTCATCTATATTATCTAGTCCTTCTTGTTTGATCCAGGCTTGCTTAGGATGAGAGTAACTACGAGTGGTTCATGAGCATATCTGAGAGGAGTAAAATAAGGGAGAAAAAATGAATGTTGTTCCAATAATTATTAGATAAACCCTATTTAAAGTCAATATAGATACAAACCTGTCTTCCAATACCTTAGCTTCCAGTATGTCAAAATCTAAATAAACTTTGGTAGCTGTTGAACTTGATAAAGCACAACGTCCTATCAAAATAACACAAGAAACTTAATGGGAGGAACATAAGAAAACAAAGAGAATAAGCAAAAGGAAAAAGACAGTAGTCAGATTTATCCAGAAATTTACGGATTATCATTTCGGACAAGACAATCGAGACATTTGTCCTCACAAAAATATCATCACGATTATCAAAGACATGAGCAGATGTAGACCATAATGTAGCTTCAAAGACTTCTCCACTGAGGAAAGGAGAAAAGTACAAACAAAGGATGAAGAAGGAAAAAATATTTGTATCTATATGAGAATCAAGCAAGAGAATTGAAAAAGGATTCTGACATATGTACAAGTCATCTTGGATTTTGATATTTCTTTTGTCTGCAAGATTTGAGCTATTCTTTGTTTACCCATCGGTGATGGGTCCAACAGAAGTAAGGAAACCAATAACATCTAGTATATGAACCTCTTTGTTTCAAACTAAGCACAAATGCAAGGGAAAAAGATGAAAAGAAGAATGCAAGAGGTAGCAAGAAGTGTGCATGGAAGTACAAACATATGCCAGACAAACAAAATAGCAAAGAATGAATAAGAATAAGAGTTTAATAAATAGAACAAAACCTGTGAAGCATTCTTTATAACCTACTCAAGGATTAAGTAAGTGGAATGGTTGGAGTTCAAAGTAGTACAAAGGTAGTGGCTTTGTTGGATTTTGTACTTTAGTTAGTTTAGTTGTTCGCGCAAAGTTGATCAATGTTTTCTGAGAGATTGCTTTGTATAAGTGGTTAGGTTTACCAACAAAATAATTTGTAATGTCGTAGACATCTTTGATCAATGACTTGAAAAGTGCTTCATCTTTTTTTAGAATAAAAACTTGCATAGCATTCCCTTGCTTAAACATAGAAGCGAAAGCAACATAGGATCATATCAAATAACATAGTAAATAGATTTCATAAAGAATATCTTTAAGAGCGTAAGACATTACTTTTTCATCAACATCAAGCATATCTATAGACAAAAATATCTTATCAATTCCTAGCAAGATTGTATCCTAGATCTTAAGAACACGAACTCGAATCCTGTCAGTAGGTTCCAAAGGCTTTAGCTCATTCAAAAATTGGCAACCCATGGTGAAATTAAAGATGAAAATACTGCATATGAACCCAAAAATTGATGTAACATTAAACTCGGGCAAAAAAAATATTTAGCATTGAAATGCTGATGACAAGAGTGTTGGAAAAGCCAAAGAATAAATAGAGTAATAACCTGATCACATAAAGTTAGGACAAAAAAAAAAGAAACTTAGTTAATGAAGGTATAATTGCAACAAAAAAACCAACAATTACCTAGAACAAAGGGTTCAAAAAAAGCAAAGCATCAACATATAGAACTTCTTAAATCAAGATTTGCTGTATAATACACACAAAGAGAGAACAAGGCAAAAGTATAAGATACCAAGGCCAACACAAAGAATGTTTAACAAACAAATATTTTCAACAAAAAAAAAATGGTCAAGAGTTGGTTATTATCCTAAAAACAATAGCTAGGGGGTAAAAGGTAGGAAATAATGAAAGGAAAATGTAACAAAAAAAAACAAAGAATCTGATGGTAAATCATCAAATATTTCAAAATAAACAATATATTTTGCAATAACATGTGAATGAGGATTATCATCAGGAATCAAAATCTTTAAGCCTGCTCTTTTTGTAACTCTTGAAACTGCAACATATAATTGATCATGGCAGAATATAAGCTTTCGTAAATACAGACGAACAAATTCGAGTGTTTGTCCTTGGCTTTTATTTATAGTCATAGCATATGATAAACGGATGGGAAATTGTTTTCTTTTGAGAACAAATGGCCACTTTGAATCTTTAAGAATGAAGCATATTCTAGGAATAAAAACTTTGTTACCAATATGGCTTCCAGTAATAATTTCAGCCTTAATAACATTTGAAGCTAATTGGGTAACAATAAGTTTGGTTCCATTACACAAGCCAAAACTCTGATTAATATTTCTTAGCAACATAACAACACAACCTAATTCCAATGAAAGTTTATGGTTGGGAGCATTTGGGTATTTCAATGGAATTCAAAAATTTCTAAGGATACAAAATATCTCGATCAGTTAAGTTCCCATCAATATTTGAAATTGAATCAAAGCTGAGATAGTGTTTTTCCTCTCCTGGAATCATTGACAATGCTTCACAATTAATCACATCAACTATTTCGTTGAATGGTGTGACAATTGCACGATCTCTGAGGTACATTATCATGACTCGAAAGCCGTGATATTCGCTTGACACTTACATTTAGTCATGTTAACAAATTTACAAACTAAATTTTTCTTTTCCATTTTATAGTTTGTATTCGGCGTCAGTGTAGTCACTAAACCACTTTCATTCATTCTTTAACTCAATTATGATTGAAATTACTTTCTAAGATAGGGAAAGATCATTTATAGTCCATAACTTACTATTTCTTAGAAACATATTGAAAATATCCCCCCTTATATTTTGAGATTTCTCCAGTTAACTACCTGCAAACCATCACAATATAATAGAACAACATTTCCCACAGTCTATAATATATTCGCCAAATGTCTATCATTTCAACAACTCTAGTATCCACTACTAATCACACATAAATATCATATACTATTAGAATATTACATCAACTACTCATTATCCTAGTTTACATCCATCCCACAATACTGTACAAACATTGCCTGAAAATAAAAACATATAGAGAAGAAATATTACTATACCAAGATATTCAACAACAAGGACTTCAAGAGTCGAGAAATTATCAAGTCACTAGAACTGTCCAACGTGTCCTTTGAATCAATCTGAAAAATAGTTCTCGTTTAATGAGTGAGAGCTTAGTAAGTCATTTATATAAGTGCAGAATTAGACTTATATTGTTCTAATGCAGATGCATGAACCAGTTAGTTAAAATTCTCATATCATATTCCATTTATAATTGTTTATTAAAACATTTCAGATCATACCCTAAAGACTATAAGTAGGCAAAAGTTTTAAGGTTCGATGTAAGGATACTTGAAAATACATTATCATTCCCCTCTCATCACCTGTCTATCACATAAACCTTTGATCATATCAATTCAATTATTTTTCAACCCTTTTGTCCTTATACCACGTAATATCATGCATAGTGCATCTTATATAATCCAACATTGTATGGTACTAGACCATGCTTATATTAATCTCATGGCATATCACATATCGCATGAAAACCATGATCCGCATGAAAACTATGATCCAACACAATATCAATCAAGTCATTTATCATCTACAATTTATGTTAATGTACTCTATTAAATCATCTCACTTTTCATGTGGAAAGTCATGATCACAGGTAGTATATAATCATGGCACTCTTCATATAAATTCTATGTTCATGTACAATATAAGGTCATGACATCTTTCACGTAGAAAGCATATTGTTATATCATAATCCAATATGCAAACTCATGCAAGCTTTATTGTGCAATACGACTATCTTTTCAAATCATATTACGTTTGGTATATAGTCATATATAAAGCATATACAGTCTTGAAATCATATTATATATACTTTTAAAGCATGTTCAAAACATGTATAATCTCAAATCATTTCATGTTCACTTTTAAGACATGACAAAAGCATATACAACTCGCAAACCATATCAAGTGTACTTTTAAAGCATGTTTAAAACATGTACAGTTTCAAAACATATCTCATGTTCATCTTTTATGGCATGTCTAAAACATGTACCATCTCAAAACATATCTCATATATTGTAAAAATCGTGTCAAGTCCAAAGTTCATATCAAATAAAATCATACTTTAGACTACATATCATATCAGTTTAAGAATAGGCTAAATCCCTAATGCTCTATCAATAAAGACTTAAATCACTGTAGCAAGCAATGAAAATCATGTCATCGTCCCCTAAAAACCAATTAAGGCGCTATCTATGGCCATAGACCTCATGTCTTTCAGCCACATTGATCAGGTGTGACTGAGCCCTATCCACGACTATTGTCGGACAAGCATCTTTGCCTAATGAGTAATCTCCAATTAGGCGGTTTCCACTATGCTTTATTGAATTTAACTCTCTTAAGGTGCCTATAGTCTCATAAAACATTTAAACACTTCACTTTTCTTATGAAAATAGTGTAAAGTATGTAACACAATTTTTTTTAAGATCATTTACATATGTAAATACATACACTTACACTATATATTCAATCTTTTCAAAACAATTCAAACATATAAAGCATTCATATAAGTATCGCATGATTAAATCCTTTCAAAATCTCAAGTTATAAACAAAGTATGCTTAAAAGCAATGTAATTTAAAACTCGAGTTAAAAACAACTTGCTATCATGCTCATGAAATATATCAATGCAGTATCATTCGGTATAGCACTAACTATAATCCCAATTCATCATTTCCATCCTTTTGATTTCAACCGGATTATACTTAATAGATCACTTTAATATCCTCTATCGTTCCACAATATTCATTACCGTTTCACAATATTTACCAATTAAATTAATGACCTTTACTTTCAATATCAATACTAAACCTCCCACCACCAATGTGGGTCCTCTTAGTATTTCACATATAACCAAATATTTCCATAGCAACTTTAACAATAACACTAAAATATTTTCATTCAAATATAATTGAACTCATTTACCATAAATTATTCAATCATTTCTTCAATTTGTCATCATACCATAGGCATATTATTCCTTATATATCACTAAGTCTCAACCTTTAGTCAACATCATTATCACACAATCTAACTATGCCTATACAATATAATTCTAAATCTGAATTATATAAACGTTTTACCGATTCCTCGCTTAGCTTGCACGTACGCCGAGCTTAGCCAGACTCATGCTGTCCCCTATGTGTCGCGCTACACATTCAAATATAATTAATTTGACTTAGTATTGATCAATTAAACTATAAATATTTTATAGTAATTTAATGCGATTTTTGGTCTTACGATTTAGCTCGAGTTAGTCACAAGCTTATTTTTTTCTTTTCTTTCCTTTCCTTTCTTTTTCATTTCTTTCTTCCTTCTCTACATTTCGGTTTCATTCTTGCAATCCTTATTTCAAGTACCAAATTAACCCTTTCAAATCCATGTTGGCAGCCTTTATAAATCACTCATTTTGGTACACCATAACCATGTTTCAACCCTATCAAAATAAGCCTTATCATTCCCTTGTACAACCTTAAATCTCTACCTTTCGGTCCTGTAAATTCCAACCCAAACCAGTCTAATTCCTCTTGCTTAACAGCCTTAAAATCAGCCCATTTTGTAACGTTGTAAAATGTAGTGTTTTCAATCTTTGATCAGCCTACAAGTACTGTTCTAAACTAGTACAAAATTCACACTTTCAGTCCTCTAAAATGTCAACCGAAAAGCCTTGTTTCAGTTCCACTTTACAGCCCCAACACTCACGTTACAACCTCAATCTTCTCCTGTACACAACCCCTGAAAAAACTACTGATCAGGCCAACTACCACCTCAAGCTTGCCTTGTTTCAGCACTTCGAAACAGCCCTAGAAAAACCTAGTTCAATCAACCTCCCTTGCCATCATGAACTGCCCCTGCTCTAGGTTAAAAACCAATCTAAACCGACCCCAAAGGCAGCTCCAGTCTACGCCATTTTCATCTAGCATTTCAGCCTCTAACCACCGCCTATACAATCCTTACAAAACGGTACTTCTATCCCCTACAGCCCACACTAGTCCAGCCTTTTTTTCCTCTGTTCTGGCCACCAAACTCAGCCCTAATAGTTTTGTTTCTCATGTTCGAAAGTCCCCTAAAACACAAATCAAATCCAGTCTTCAACAGCCCTTAAAAGCTCCTACACTTCAGCTCTAAAATCCCCCTTACCGCAAGCAAAAATCAAAGCTTCACCTATATTTTGAACCTTAAGTATCCAAGTTTCAGCCTTGCTTTTCCCTAACCCGATGTTGCCATTCACAGCCCCTGTCTTCACACCATTTCCAACTGCCTAAGACACCTACTACAGCCACTGTTTTCAGCCTCTAACTTCCTCAATATATCCCTGTTCTTGGCACAAAAAAAAAGACCACCACGGTGGACCCTTGTTTTCTAGCTTCCTCGCGCTTTGCTCCTTGCTTAAACTCTACCTTAATGCTGACGTTTTCTGTCCTCAAATGCCAGTCTAAATCCAGCTCAACCAGCCAAGGTTCAGCTGAAGGTAACCTTACCGAGAACCATCCGAAATATCAATCAATCACCAGCTTCAATACACAACACTCCAGCCCAAGGAAACCACTCAAAAGATTGTCAAGCACTTTCGTCTCAAGTTTCCATAGCAATACATAGCAAGGCGATGGGAATGAAAGCAAGGGTGATGTATGTTCGAGCGTGAATGACGAGATGAGTTGATGCGATGAACAAAGGGGGCGGCAGAGAAATGGCGTGAAAGGGGGATGAAGATGAGAAAGAGGTTACCTTTTGAATTAAAGAAAAGAGAAATGAAATGATGGGAGGCAGAGGCTTTCCTGACAAGATGAGATGGGTTGGTGGGAGTTTTCCCACCGACCCTTAAGTTAAAAATTTATTTTATATATATTTATTTTATTCATTTATTATTATTATTTTTATAAATAATATATATACTTATTTTTCATTTATAATATTATGTACTATAAATATATATTTGTACTATATTTGTATTCGTATTTATTTTCATCTCTAACTATGTATAATTAGTATGTTTTTCTTTTCTTCATTTATATACTTCCATATTTACATTTCTATTTATTTTTAGGTAGATGTATTTATTCTTATGTATATAAATATAATTATATATACGTATATCTATATTTATATGTATCTATTTATGTGCTTTTAACTCATTTTCTTATTTTCTTATTTATTTTCACTTAACTTGATTCTTCATTTATTTATATGTGGATTTATATACATACGTACGTACGTAAATTACATGCATGCATGTTGTGTACTTTTAGTTTGGCTTATACGTGTACGTAATCATATATAGATGCATATAATTACAATTCCTTTTGTATCCATTTAACGTACATTTTTTTTTTGGAAAATCACGGTTCTCACATACACAGAATCAACAAACCGATTTTTCAAATTTGGATAAATGGCATTGATTATTGGATAAATGGCATTGATTATTGCCAAGACAAGCATCCCTTCATAAGGAAGCAATAAATCTACAGGGATTTGGACCTATGTTTCATCAAAATCAAAGTTAACAAGAACAGGACTAACTTTGCCATTCTTAATATTCAAAATCCAATTCACAAACTCTTTTGTCTGTCTTCTTGACTCATCATCCAAGAAATGACATTGAAGTCTCATGGTTATATTTAGAGTGTATACATAACAATATTTCCACAGAGGAGATCTGCTTATAGATGCATTGGCAATTTAAGATCTTGTTCTCCTATAATAACAAGCAATATTTGCTTAAAATCACCACAAAGCAAAATTATCTTGCCTCCAAATGGTCGAACTGGCTGTTCACCAACACCAGACAACATAATATCATACAAAGTCCTTTCAAATGCTTCAAAACAATGTCTATGGATCATAGGAGCTTTATCCCAGATGATTAAGCTTGTAATGAAAATCAGCCTACCAAGTTCTGAGTAGTGTTTGATCTGACATCTTGATATTTCATCAACATTTAATGCAATTTTGAAGCGAGAATGAGCAGTCCTACCCCCAGGCAACAACAAAGAAGCAATGCCAGAAGGTGCAATAGCCAAGACAATTTTTCGTGTTGATAGAAGCACAGCAAGTATAGTTTTCCACAAGAAAGTTTTCTCTGTCCCTCTATGCCCATAAACAAAAAACATTTTACCTTCATCATTAGCTCAGATTGCAGAATAGCTTCATAAATAGTTTTTTGGTCGTCATTAAGCATGGAAACAAAAGTTATGTGCTCTCTTTGTAGTTCGCCGAGATCATAATTCATCTCTTATTGAATAAGCCTATCTTATAGTACATGCAATGAAGCAATTGATAGACGAGGTAGATCATAATTGGACAATGAGGATTGATGCTTATTAAAAAGCTCTTCAAGCAAGAGCAAAATTTGATTTTTCCAATCTTGTTGCCTAACACGATGCTTGTTCCAAAGCATGATCTCATTCTCTATCATATCCAAGAAAACCCAAAGCATGACATGCTGATTGAAAAGTAGGATAGACAAAGCCATTAATTGTCTTGAGATCTTCAAAGCATTTTGCCCCTTTAATAACATTCAATAATAATATGAGGAAATATAGCTTGCTAGTAGCAGGGTGAACAAAATATACTCGTCCAATCGGTCGACCTCTTTGCCTTTGTTTTCAACTCTTATTTTTTTGAGACCAACCCCACTGAGTTGGAAAGTTTGTATATGTCAAAGCTCAAGCAGATGGATACAATTTGTTTGCTTCCATCCATTCAGTGAACATGGTCTTTTCCAGCATTAGTTGTCGTAAAACATTTGACAAATCTACGTTGTCAGATAAAATAATATGGTGTTGATTTGGCAAATGAATAGGAAGCCGACTAACTACAGGGTCTCTATGGTGGACTTCAAAACCAAATAGCCTCCAACATGCTTTATGAGATGAAATATATCTGCAATCCAAGAAAGATTTAATCTCGTCAATTTGGACTGAGCCATGCTAGCTATCAGCAACATTTCTAGTTGGAATTTCTTCAATAATTTCCCTTGCTCTGTCTGGACCTTTGTTCACATGAATAAATACTCACAAATTTTAACATTTAAGTGAGCCTGATGTTAGACAGCAGATCAATATTGTAAGGAACAACAAATCTTGTACCAAGTATTACACCATTTTTTCAACAATCATTTGTTCACTTGCTAGGATTCTTCTTTTGTATAACACGTGGGAATATTCACTGCTAACAATTTGAGGTTCATATGATTTAGGAAATCACTTCGAACATTTACCATTTTTCATGCATGCAACTTTGCTATTTGCTGCACCACAAGGACCATGTATCATAAAGTTAGAAACAGCCTCATAAGCAACTGGATCTTATTCTTTATAAGGAATTTCCTCAGATATGATCTTATCAATATCTTCTGGTGTTGACTACTTGTCTTCAGGATGAAGCCATAACAAGATATGAGTATGTGGTAAGCCACGTTTTTGGAACTGATAGTATAGATAACTGCAAGCAAATAACAAAAGAGTTTTATTAAAAAGAAAAGAACAAGAATATTCAAGAAAACAGAAAAGCACAAGTCCAGAGAAAGAGGAGAAATCAAAAATAACTTGCTATTGTTCGACCAAAATGTCTTTTATTGACCAAATCATCCATCAAAGCTTTTAGCCTCAACTTAAACAACCTTGTTAATATATCTGGCCTATCCTGTATTTTTTTGTAACGGTCCGAGTACCCAATATTTACTCATTTTTATACACATTTATCGGTTGGGCTGTCTGTAATACCTTTAACATTTGATCATTAATGGTAATAAATGGTAATCATTTATTAAATAAATTTGGAATACGAAATTTTTACAACATTTTTTACACTTTACATCCCCTGTTCCTATTTTACAATAAAGTAGTACTGTATACATGTGTCTGAATATATAAGAGAAGTGACAGTACCTTTAAAATTCAGCGCACTTTGCCCCAGTATACTTACTCGCAGCTCTATTTATTCTAGGAAGGTCTCAAATAATCCTTGCAATAAATCTGGGGAGTTAAAAAATAAGGGGGTGAGCGAACCACGTGCTCAGTAAAGGAGTCGTATGCTGCTTGATAAATGAAATCTATATGCTGGAAAATATTTATTTTTCCATAAATATAAATGGAATAAACCATTTATTTCTCTTCACTTCAGTAACGTTCAAAACATGTAGTAGTTTAGTAGTAAAGCAGTACAGTGAATAGTAGATGTAATACTGTAAAAATAGTATACAGTCACTTCAGTACAATATGTTATAATTATCCAAAAATTAGTGGATAAACAGTTCAGTAATTATTTCTAATTTTAGAAATAATTTTCATAATATTCTTTTCCATCAAACAATAGTTCTCAGTACGGTTTAGTAAACAATAATTAGTACGATACAATTTAGTAAACAGTATTTCTTAGTACTGTACAGTTCAGTAAACAGTATTCAGTAAAATCCATTTCAGTAAATAGTATCAGTGGGTTGAGACTAGGCATCACCCTAAATCATATCATGCTATCATCATCCCCTAAGGGACACAGTAATCATCCTCGAAGGGACACAGTAACAATATACAGTAAGATCTATTGCCATAATCTATAGAAGGTCCTCAGGTACACTTGTTAAGTGACTCCGGGACCACTGATGACTTGGCGAGTCAATCAGCCATGTGACAGTAACAGTAATCAGTAAGCAAGAAATTAGGGCCTAAGTCTCAAAACAATATAAAATTTGTATCATAGCCTTTATGGATTTTATTCAAAATTAATTTGAAATATTTCATGTTTATCCATAAGGCTCACAATTTCATATACTTCCTCTTTTCATGAATTTCCACCATTTTCACATTTTCCCCAAAATCATTTCAAAACATTTGATTCATCATCTCATCACCTTTATGGAATTTATAAAATAAATAAGATCATTATTTAGTTCCATAAAGGTATAAAATCATATAATAATTGATAGAAAGAAAATAGCTTATAAAATATTTACACAGTGATAGTAAATATGTTAATTCACTGTAAAATATCTTTTCACATATCTCCATGTTTCCATAGAAAATACCTTTAAGGAACTTAATAAATTTAGTCATTTATTCAAATAAATATTCCAAAAAGGTATTTATTTCATATCTCCAAATACAGTGAAAACAATCGACAAATATTCATGTATCTAGTGAGAATTCTCATAAATATTCTTTTTGAATATTTAATAGTATAAAGAATATATTTTATTCTCATTTTAAATAAAAATCTTTAACATGAATATTTAATTTAGCATTTTTCTCATAATTTCTCATTTGTGGAAATTTGTGGAAATAATTTCCAAAATTCACAAATTATCCATTTCATGCATCTAAAATATTTCATGATATTTTAGAATAATTTCGATATTTTTCCGGCAGCATAACGACTGTCAATTTCTAACCTCTTGCACGGAAATTACAGTATATAAAACCAGCTTTCAACCACAATTTGCATGATTTTCAAAGCAAATCAAGCTTTCAATAATTTCATAAAATTAAACTTGACAAATCATGCAATTCATCATATCCATACAACTCACGCACTTCCCCCTTACCTGTCTAGTGATACCGAGCTTCCCGGTTGCGCCTACCGAATTTCGTAATTCCCGACTACAAAGTAATTTTATCACAAATTATTAATAATTTTCCTCCTAATTTTGAGCCACTAACTTTCATAAAATGCAGCCATTAATAATACAACACATGTATAACCAGTATAAATTATATTGGTGCTAAAACTAATCTTTTTCGTTTAAGCTTCTTTTTCGGTTCCGTTTTCACTGGTCTTTTTCTTTCAATTTCTATATTCATTTTCTATCATCAAATCATAAATTGCAGCATTAATTCATGCCTAAACCCTCTTAGCCGAAACCCTTATTTGGCCATTTTCTTGACTTTGCTTCCATTTTTGGAAATTAACTATTTCCATCTTGCTTATATTATCATAAGCTATTATTTCATATTATTCTCATGCAAGAGAGTGCATGTTTTCTATGGATTCCCACATCCATCGAAACCCATAAAATGGCAAAATTTTGATTTTCAAATTTCTCCCATAATTTAATGTTTCCAAATTTAATTCTTTACTCACTTAATCATTTCCTATTATTTTCTTGCATGAAAACACAAAATGTTATTCATTCTCATGCCAACAGAAAATCCACTTCCATGGCAAATTTTGATCTAGCCAATATCATGTAAAATAAACTTCATAAACTTTCTCTACACCTTACACTAAGCTAAAATATAACTCTGGATTTAATTAAAACAATAGAAATGGTGTCTTCCTACCTTAATCGAACCAAACTTCTCAAAGTTGGTGTTGTTTCCTTTTACGTCAGCCTTCCCTTTCTTGGCTCTTAGATGGTTTCAAGGTGGATGAAAGGTATGTGGAGAAGGTTAAATGTTTAAGTAGCAAAAGGATGTAATTTTTTTTGCTAAGTGATTCATGGAAGGAATGGAAGAAAACAGGGCAAAATATGCAGCAAAACAGAAAAATCGAGGAGCTGCAGCAGAGTAAGTTGATAATGAGAAGAAATTTGCTGAAGTTTAGTTCCATTTAGTCTTCTATTTATTCATGTTATCCAATAAGACTTTGCCACCTATTTACCTATCCCATTTCCTCATCATTTCATGTCTTATATTGCATTAAAACGGGCAACAAACAGTAGCAGAAAAAGTGTGGCGGTGAAGACTATTTTGCTGCACGTTTTTGACTAATCTCCTCTTCTTTTTGTAGACTCTAACCAATAGAATTAAGCACATGTTAAATTTTTAGATTTCTCTTCCTTTAAGTACCACTTATATTGCTTTTTATACTATAAAAATTTCAGCTAAGTTTTCTTTAGATGATTTCCAGCCAAGTAGCACAAAGGCGACAGGGAAGTGGCGTGCAGCCTAATTTTCTGCACATTTCTAGCTTATCTCACCTCTCTTTTATATATCCCAACCAATTACAATTCATCACTTGTCCCATTAATCAATTTCCTTCTCTTAAAAATCATTTCTTTTGTATTTCATGCCATTGGAATTATATTTAAATTCCAAATTTTTTTTCAGATAAGGAGGGCAGCCCTAGATGGGTGTGCTCGCACATACCTTAACTAGTGAGACAGCCCAGCATTTCGCTGACTGCTCACCCTTCCTAAAGAGCTAAAGAGCTTTTATAGCTATGCTACCACTAACCATTAAAATGTTTGAAATGGGGACACTTTTCCTAATTCCCTTGGATTCTATTTTCCTAATACATGGATTCTATTTTCCCCAAGGCACTTCTACCTGGTCATGGCCCTATACATGGTTGGCTCATGACATCCTCCCCTACTTAATCTGTCGACGTCCTCGTTGACTTGGTTGCTTGGAACTCCTTGATCTTTTGCTTAAAGGCTTTAAGGTCATGCTCTCTCTCCCAACTGACTTCTTCTGGTCCTAGTCCTTCCCACTTTACAAGGTATTCTTGGATCAGTCTTCTTGACACTACGGATCGTCTATCCGCCAAGATTTCCTTTACTTGGCGTTCTGAAGGTGGCTTCATGTTGATGGCGGCCATGGTTGTTCTACTTCGGCTTGCATCTGTTGGGTCTGCATGATATGGCTTCAGGTTGCTCACATGGAAAACTGGGTACACTTTCATCCACTTCGGGGGATCAATTTTATAGGAGGCCTGTCCCATCTTGCCAAGAATTTTCACTGGACCCTCATACTTGCACACCAATCTGCGATCTCACTTCCGTAGAAATCTAAGCTGTTCAGGCACTAGTCTGACCAATACCAAATCACCCACATTAAACTGCTGTGCTCTTCGACCCTTGTTCACCCATTTCTTCATGTGCTTTGATGCTTTTTCCAAGTAAGCTCGAGCAATCTCAGTGTTTTGTCTGCACTCTTTCATGAAGTTGAAAGACCTTTATACGGCTCAAGAAGAGTGTGGGGCAATCTCGATTGTTGTCCTATAACTACTTCAAAGGTACTCTTGTTCGTGGAGGAGCTTTTTCTAGAATTGAAACACAGTTGGGCCACATCTTGTAGCAGAGGCCAGTTCTTCTGATTAGCTTGCACAAAATGTCTCAAGTATTCTTCCAACAACCCATTAAAGCACTTTGTTTGTCCATCTGTTTGAGGATGATAACTTGAAGAGATGTTAAGTTGGGATCCCAAGATAGTGAAGAGTTCTCGCCAAAATGATCCTTTGAATCTAGGATCTCTATCACTAATGATGCTCTCTGGAATACCCCAGTACTTGACCAGATGCTTGAAGATTAGACGAGCTGTGTCTTCCACTGTACAGTACTTTTGAGCTGGGATGAAAGTGGGATATTTTGAAAATCGATCAACGACTACAAGGATGGACCCAAGATCACCAACTTTAGGGAGCCCAGCTATAAAATCTAGAGAGATGCTTTCCCAAGGTCTTATTGGCACTGGCAATGGTTCGAGTAAGCCCGCTTGTTTCTTTCTTTCAACTTTGTCTTGCTGGCAGATAAGGCATGTATTGGTGTAATCCATCACATCCTGTCTCATATGCGACCAATAATAGCCTTGCTTTAATAGAGCAAGGGTGCGTTGCCAACCCGGATGGCCAGCCCAAGGGGTATCATGGCATTCCCTCATTAGCATCTGTCGCAGGTTTCCTGCTCTTAGGACATAAAATCTTGGACCTCTTGTTAACAAAGGCCCATTCTCACACCAAAAATACTTCGACTTCCCTTCTTCTACCATCTTCATTGAGGACTTGGCTTGGGGATCTTTATTCAGATTTTCTTTGATTAGTTTACAAATCTCTGTGGTCACTTTGGTAGCTGACATCAGGGCAATTCTCCTTAGTGCTGCTAATTCCGCCCATCGACTCAATGCATCGGCTACCTTTGGCACTCCCCGCTTTGTATTCAAAATGAAAATCAAACTCTGCGAGAAATTCTTGCCACCTTGCCTGTTTAGCTGTGAGCTTTGGTTGAGTGAGGAAATGGCTAACTACCGTGTTGTCCATCTTGACAACAAATTTTGACCCAAGTAAATAATGCTGCCGGGCCCTCAAACAATGGATTACAGCTAAGAGTTCCTTCTCTTGTGTTGTGTATCTTCTTTCGGCCTCATTTAACTTATGGCTTTCGAAAGCAACCGAGTGTCTTTGTTGCAAGAGCACTCCCCTAATGGCGAAATCTGAAGCATCTGTTTGTACTTCAAAGGGTTTTCCCAGATATGGGATGACCAATACAAGGTCTTCAATTAAGGTTTGCTTCAAATCCTCAAACGCCTTGTGGCATTCACTCGATGAGTCCCACTTCTTATCTTTCTTCAATAAGTCCGTGAGGGCTGTTATTCTACAGGAGTATCCTTCCACAAATCTTTGATAATAGTTGGCTAGTCCAAGAAATAAGTGAAGCTCCTTAACATTTTTCGGGGCATGTCACTCCTTAATCGCCTTGACTTTCTCCATATCCATCCGAATCTGCTCTTGTTCCACAACATGGCATAGGAAATGGACTCGGGTCTGAGCGAAGTAGCATTTCTCCCTTTTTACATACAACTGGTGTTCTCGAAGCCTTTTGAAGACTAGTCTAAGATGATCTTGATGCTCCTCTACGGTAGAGCTAAAGACCAAGATGTCGTCCAAATAGATAACCACAAATCTATCAAGGTAGTCATGAAATACCTGGTTCATCAAAGTAGAAAAAGTGGCAGGAGCATTGGTTAGTCCAAAAGGCATGACTAAGAATTCAAATGCACCATACCGGGTTACACAAGTAGTCTTTGGCTCGTCTCCTTCGACGATTCTGACTTGATGATACCCGAACCTTAGGTCAAGTTTAGAGAAATACTTGACCTGACTTAACTAATCAAAGAGGTCTGCTATTAGGGGGATCAGATATTTGTTCCTCACTGTCACCTTTATCAAGGCTCTATAATCCACACATAATCGTAAGCTCCCATCGTGCTTCTTTTGAAACAACACCGGTGCCCCGAACGGTGCTTTGGAAGGTCTGATAAAGCCGGCTTGTAATAGCTCATCCAACTGTTTTCTCAACTCGACCAACTCTGGAGGAGCCATACGATAAGGTCCTTTTGTAGGAGGCTTTACTCCGAGGAGGAGTTCAATTTCATGATCCATCGATCTTCACGGTGGTAGGACCTTTGGTAGTTGGTCAAGCATTACCTCCTTGAACTCTTCTAGCACCTATCTTATCCCCTCTGGCACAAACTCTGACTCGGCCCCCTCTTTGCAAATGGGCATGGCCACGTAGGAGGGCTCTCTCTTTTTACTCCTTTCTTAAACTGCAAAGCTAAAATTATCTTCCCACTCTTAGGGAGGATCGTGGCCGCCACTACACATGAGCATTCCCCCAAGAACAATAGGCAACTGGCAGCTGGAATCGGGATCGCCTGAGCCAGCATCATGAAATCTAATCCCAAGACAACATCAAAATCGTCCATGGGGGAAACGGTGAAGTTGATGCCTCCTTCCCATGGTCCAAGTTTAGTCATCACGTTCTTAGAGCTTCCACAAATGGCAAAGGCTAGTGAATTGACAGCTTTCATCTGCCCACAATCCTTACTAACCTTTAGACCATACCTCTTGGCCTCCTCGGGTGTGATAAAAGCATTGGTTGCCCCTGTGTCGACCATTGCCCTTGTAGATTTTCCATTGAGCATTACCTCCACTTACATCAAGCCCTTCTTAGGCTCTTTCTTCATTTGACTTAGCTGCGAATGAAGGGCGTTAAGGAATCGAATGAAACCCATTCTCACGGGTTCTTCCACAGTCTCTTCGGCCACTGGCGGCAATTGGGGAGCTTCTTGGGTGGAAGTCCTTAGTGCATTGAGGGCACCTCTATGGGGACACTCGGCCACTCGATGCAGTCCCTGGCATAGGAAGCAAGCTAATGATTATCTGGGCTTGAACGTCGGAGCGTTGTTTGTCTTAGATGGAGGGGCGTCTCTACCCGGTAGTCTCCTGTCCACTAGAGCTGCTTATTGGGCCGGGTTGACCTGACCCAGTTCGTAACCGGATCTGGTCAACCCGACCCAATAATCGAACCGGCACAGTGCTGGTTCTTATAAAATAGAACCGGGCCCGATAAGGGCCCGGCCCAGAACTGGACCAGTTAGAACCAGTTCGGTTCAAATTAAAAAATAAAAAAAATAAAAAGAAAGGGAAGGCCTGACACTGCACACTCCCTAACAGCTCTAGTCTGTGTGACTTGCCCATTTGATGGGCAACGGCCAAATTCAATCTTTTTTTTTAATTTTTTTATTTTAAAAATTTTAATTTTTTTCCTATAAATACCTCTCTTCTATCTTCTATTTTTCTTTACATTTCTTCTACATTTTCTCTCAAATCTATTATCTACATTCATCTACTCTTATTCTCTTCACTCACATACTCTCTTAATATTCACTCAAACTCTCTCAAATTCACTTAAATTCCTTTATTTCAAATTTATAATATCATTATTTCCTTTCAAAATTTCATTTTTCTTTTTATTTTATAATTTTACAAATTTTACTTTTAATTTTCAAGTTTCAATTTTCAAATTCCAATATATTATATATATCCTACATCTATTTTTTTAATTTTTAACATATATTTATTTTCAAAAAAATATAAAAATGTCAAATTTCTTTCGTCGTTCATGCTCTGTTTCTCGACCTTTTGGTTCCACTGAAATTCCTAATTTAGGTGACGAATCATTTAATGAAATCGAACCCGATATTCATCCTACGGAGGAGCTTCCTTTGGCACCATCGTTGGTCGTGGTTGTGGAAGAGGCCATGCTCAAACACAATCATCAGCTGCCACCACTGCTACTACATCATCAAGATCAAAGTTTAATCGAAAAAAACAAGCCGGGTATGGGAGTATTTTGACATTGTAGCAAAAGAAGGTGAGACGAATAAATATTGTGCTATCTGTAAATTGTGCAAAGGCGTTTACTCTTATAACTCCGGTGGAGGTGGTGGCGGTACAGGTACGTATAAAAGACATTTAATTTCTGCACATAAAATTAATCCTGATGCCAAAGAAAATAAAATTTTAGGAGGTAAACAATCTCAAATTAATACACATGATGGTGGAAAAAATTTTAATTTTGATAATGTTCAAGCTAGACATGGTTTAGTTAGATTTGTAGTTAGGATTGAACAACCATTCACAATTTGTGAAAAAACAGGATATTTAGAATTTGTTTGTAAATATTTACAACCCGCATATAAATCTGTTTCTAGACATACATTAAAAAAAGATTGCATGGATATGTTTAAAGAATATAGACAAGCTTTAATTGATAAACTTAGTAATATTTCATCTAGGGTTAGTTGAACTAGTGATATATGGACTAGTACTAATGGTATAAGTTATCTTGTTATAACTTGTCATTGGATAGATGAAGATTGGTCCATGCAAAAACGAATTTTATCTTTAGATGTAATAGAAGAAGCACATAATTCATATACTATTCATAAATATATTACTAAAGTTTGTAAATTATATGGACTAGAAAATAATAGAGTTTTTACTATTACTTTTGATAATGCTTCAAGTAATACTGCAGCTATTCCTCATTTAATTAAAAGTTTAAATCCTGTTATGCAAGGCATATTTTTTCATGCAAGATGTGCATGTCATATTATAAATTTATGTGTTCAAAGTGGTTTTAGTTCTAGTGGTACTGGTACTGGTATAGGTCCAACTGATAAAATTAAAATTTTAGCCAAATGGATTCGCACACCAAGTAATAAACGTGAATGGAAGCAAATTTGTATAGCAAATAATATACCTGTTAAAGCGTTTCCACTTCCCGTGGAAACAAGATGAAATTCACTTCATCATTTGCTTTCTTCTATTTTACCTTATAAAGAACTTGTTACTCCTTTTTATAACAATTATAAAAATAGCATGCATTTAGCACTTTTTGAAGAAGATTGGACTTTTATTGAATATTGTTTTGATTTATTATCTACTTTTAAAGATGCAACCAAAAGATTTTCAACTCAATTTTATCCAACTACACCGTATTTTGTTCTTATTATCTACAAAATGTTTGACAAATTTGTAAAATTTAGGAATCATGAAACTTTAAGTTCTTTTGTATATGATATGGAGGAAAAATTTTAAAAATATTGGGAAATAATTCCTCATATTTATTGTATTGCAACTTTACTAGATCCTAGTCAAGGTGAGGTAAATATAGAAATTTTTTTTGATTGTTATAAAGAATTTCTTGGTCTTGATTCTATTGAGGATCAAAAGTCCTCAATTAACAATCTTTTTCAAAAATTGTTTAATGTTTATGAAACAGAAAGGGAGCAATTCAACTTTAATCGAGGAGAAGAAGATTCATACGAAGAAACCGAAAGTAGCAAAAAAGGAAAAGGAATTTTAAACGCAATTAAAGAAGCAGCAAAGAAGAGAATGAAGCTAAAAGGAAAAGCGAGAGGATCGGGATCGGGATCAACAACTCGACGAAGTTCTAGCTTCAATGAGCTAGGATTTTTCTTAAGTCAAGATTTTTCTATAGATGAAAACTTTGATCTTCTCCAATGGTGGAAAGAAAACCAAAAACAATTTTCAGTTTTAGCTTCCATGGCCCGAGATGTTTTTGCGGAGCAAGTTTCTTCTGTTGCTTCGGAATCCGCATTCTCGACGTGTGGAAGAATTATTGGAGACCATCGAACCACTCTTAATCCGGATTCATTGTGCATGTTAACATGCCTTAAAGATTGGTTTAATGAGGAATCGCGCAATGTCGAACTTCGAATGGCCAATGAATTCGCTGATAATAATTTAGAAGAGGAGGAAGAAATTTCCAAGGCAATCCGTATAAATTACGAAGAGTAGAGAATAATCTTTTTTTTTTGTAAATTATATGTAAAATTGTAAATAAGTTTAGTCATAGTGAATATTTTTATAGACTATGGTCCCATGGTTTTTACCCTTCTAACTTTTGAAGGGGTTTTCCACGTAAAAAATCTTTGGTCTCCTACTCTCTCCTTTTTTCTCCTTTGTTGTTGTTGTTGTTGTTGTTGTTGTTATTATTATTATTATTATTATTATTATTATTATTATTATTATTATTATTATTATTATTATTATTATTATTACATACCAAATTAATTAATGTTATACTTATCTATGTTTAAAATAAATAAATATTTATAATACAAAATGAATTAATATTTTAAAAACATATTAAATAAATGAATAAATATTAAGTAAATGATATTTCAAATATAATAAATTATTTTAAATGCAAAATGAATATAATAAATGAATATAAATAAAGATACGCAAAATGATATTGCAAAATAAATATAATAATAATATTCATAATATCATTATTTGTATTTTGAATCAAATATCATTTTATCATAATAACTATTTATAATATTATTTTCATAATATAACTTTATTTTATTATAACAATAATTTTATTAGATAATTTTATAGTAATTTATTTTTACATTAATAAAATAAATTATAATATAATTTTATAATAAATTATTGTTAAATTAAACTATTAACATTATTTATTATAAAATAAATTTATTAGATTAAATTATTAAAATATATTAATATATATTAAAATAAATTAATATAAATTTAAACAATAAAAATTTTAAAAGCATCAAATAAATAAAAATAATCTGAAAAAAATAACCTGGACCGAACCGGTTTAAACCGGTTTGGTCCGGTTTTGGAGTGAGCCGGTCCAACGAATCGAACCGATTCACACCATTATAGCATATGAACCGACCGGTCCGTACCAGTTCTATATTGGTTCAGACCAGTTTGAACTTTACATGGGCCGGAACCGGTGAAAACCGGTCCGGAACCTGCCCGGTCCGGCCCGTAACCACCTCTACTGTCCACTCCCCCACTTGAAGGTCTATCCACCCTGGCTACCTTTTCTTCGTTTCCATAGTTGGAGTTACTGCCTACTGATGGAGGGTTCTTGCGCTTGCTTGAGCTGTCATTCTAATCGTTGAGGCGTTCAGCGACAACCATTGCTGAAGCTACATCTTGTACCTTCTGCCTTTGGAGTTTTGTTCTAGCCCAAGGCTTAAGTCCCTCAAGGAAATAGAACATCTTGTCCTTTTCGAACATGTCTCTAATATCCAACATCAGGGTAGAAAAGCTCGTAACAAACTCTCGCACTGTTCTTGTTTGCACCAATTCTCGTAACTTTCCCTGAGCTAAGTATTCAACATTTTTGGAGAAGAATTGGTTCTTCAGTTCTTGCTTTAGATCGCTCCATGTTTTGATGGGGCACTCCTCACCTACAAACTTTGAACGCCACCATAACTTGGCATCTCCAGCAATATACATTGAGGCCATTGCGACCTTTTTTTCTTCCGACTCTGTGCGCACTGCTCAAAAGTATTACTCGATGTCAAACAAGAAATTCTCAAGTTCTTTTGTGTCCCTTGCTCCCTCATAATGGCGTGGTTCCGACACCTTAACTCTTTTCCCCCTTTCTGTTGTGCTAGCACCAGCCCTGCCCACAGCTAGTTGAAGCACACTAATTTGATTCTTGAGTTCCTCGAACTCTTTCTGAATAATTCTCAATGCATCTCTAGTCTCTTCACCCAAGTTAGTTAGCGATTCAGACAGCTCCCGCTGGGTTGCCTTAATTTCCCCCAACCTGTCGTTAGTGACCATGTGAGCTTTCAAGGCGGCCACTGCAGCCTCGAGCTCTTCAATTCTCATTCTATCGTCTGACCCTCCTCGAGTCGTCACCATTTTCCTTTCGTTTGCTAGTGCAATTAACCAAGCTCGGATACCACGTGTCACGAACAAGGCTTTTTCTCACTAAAGCGATTGGCCGCACGGCACTTGAATGGTCTCATCCACACAAGTCAACCAAGATATCGCAACAATCTGAACAATTAACAATCAAGCAACAAGTTACTAAAGGGCACGCCACGATATCGCGGGGCATAAAGGATTCACACATCATAACCACAAGTGTTCCCATAAGAAAAATTTGTTTTATTAAATATAGAGAGTTTACAAAAGATTACAAAAGAAGTAGGTTCTTCCACACCATCGTCGGGGCTAAGGAGGACAGCCCTAGATGGGTGTGCTTGCACATACCTTAACCAGTGAGATAGCCCAACATTCCGCCGACTGCTCACCCCTCCTAAAGAGCTAAAGAGTTTTTATAGCTATGCTACTAGTAACCATTAAAATGTTTGAAATGGGGACACTTTTCCTAATTCCCCTGGATTCTATTTTCCTAATACATGGATTCTATTTTCCCCAAGGCACTTCTACCAGGTCATGACCTTATACATGGTTGGCTCATGAAACTAGTGCAGTGGCATGGAAACAAGTGCGAGGCAGCAGCGAAAGGCAAGGCAGTGGTGTATGGCCTGGTGCAACAATAGACAAAGAGACAATTGGACAAGTTCGGTTCTGGCAGGAAGCTTGGTGCAAGGATGATGATGATGATGGTGTGGCAGGCGATGCAAGTAGGGTGAAACACAACATTTCATAACGCAGTGAGGTGGCAATGAGCTTGCTAAATTGTAAGAATGGTACAGGGCAGTAGCCTTCGTTCTTTTTTTTTTTTTTTGCTCGTGTCCCCCTTTGATTTATAACCTTAAAATCAATTAATGTTGACAAAGCTTAATCAAAGCAAATCCGATTCTGATATAATTTTTAATCTTGGTTTTGATTATATTTCCTTTCCACAAGAAATTTGATTTTCTTCCAATTTTCTTCTTTGATTTGCTTTTCATATTTCAATTTCAATTTCTCCTTTCACAAGATTTCAATAATCATTCAATTTTTCAATATTTTCTTTCCAAAACAAAAATCCAATTGAATCTCATTTTAATTTATCTGATTTTTATTAACTTTCAATATTTCTCCAAAGTTTCCAAATTTCCATTCCTTTCCAAAATTCATATTTAAAGACTAGTTAACATTTTAAGACCAAATATATCTACACAATATAATTTGAGATGCAGTATTTTAAAAGCTCAAATTAACTCTTGAAATCAAATTTTGAAATGCAATTGTTTGAGAATTAATATTAAATTGAAATTTGATCTTACCAAAAATATGTCCAGACAGAAATGGTGTCTACAAACACGATTATCGACTTTCCCTCATATTTATGTAAACTGGAACATTGAATTATAAGCTTTGATATCTTCTCTGAAATTCCTAGCTCTTTAGCCACCTCTATAGTTCAATAAGGTATCAAGGAAAGGTGGAGTTATCCTTACTAAAGGAAGAGCCATAGTCCCTTCCTTACATCATAAACTAAAAACAGGGAATTGAGTGCTTTTACATTTCTTGAGTCTCTCGTCATGCCACATCTCGGCAGAAACAGTATGGGCATTTATATTCTAGACCATCGAGATTTAAAGACTCAAAATATTTGCCTGCAAGAAAAGGACGAAAAGTAAGAACAAAAGTTTAACAAACAATCTATCCACAAAAAAAAGACCAAAAGAGGGAAAACAAAAACAAGAAAAGAACATTGCAGGCAAGGTGAACAATAGCACAAGTTAAGAAAGAGAGCTCTGATGGTTTGAAGGTTGAGTCCTGCATTGAGCAATATTATTGCCTAGAAAAGATGAACAAAGAAAATGGCAAGTTAAGGAAAAAGAAGAATGTCGAGACAAACTTAAGCAGGAAAAAAAAGATCAATACCAAAAGGCAAAGCTAAACAAACCAGTTTTACCAAAACTAAGAGTACAAAGAAATTACCATCAGATGTAGAATCAATCAAACTAACAACGGGACGTTAAACAGCAGACAACGCCAAAGGTTCAAGAATCAAATCAACAACCAGGGTAAATGTCCTACATTCCATGGATCTATTGCTAAAGCCAATATCATACACAAAAGGAGCAGAAGCAGAAGACCAAGAAAAAAATTGATCAAATTTGATTGATGACATAATGCTACCAGAGGATACAATTTCCAAATCACCAAAAGCATTAGCTCTAGAATGCAAAGTGACAGAATTGATTAATCTATGGTTTTTCAAAGGTGTTCCATGTCTTATAAATCCCGAATGAACAGATAAAGCTTGACCTGATCCATTGTCTTCCCTTAAATCTACATTGTACATGTACAAATTAAGACAACCAACAACATTTTCTAGCAAAAAATAACAGCAAAACAACAAAGGCATACATGAGAAAAAGACAATAGCAAAAGGAGAAAGGTAAAAAAAAAACAAAATGGGAAAACAAAGACTTAATTTACCAGAAGAAGGTTCAACCACATCTCTATCAAGATCTTGATCAGCTACAAAGGATTTTGTAGACATAATGAGAAAAGGTAATTAAGGCAAAAAGGAAAAGATAAACCAAGAAACAACAAAAGCCCACAAAGACCTGAAAATTAAAGGAAAAGTAAAGGACCAAATACTAGCAACCAAAATAAGACCAAGACAAGGATTAGCAAGGATGAAAGATCACTGACCAATAACAAGGGAAGAATCCTACCAATGATTCAAATGCAACCCATCTAGTCCAAGCAACCTATACAACATGAGACAACAAAAATAAAGACAAGTTAAAGGATAATAGCCAAGAAGAAGTGACAACATTTGACAAGCGAAAGAGAAAAACATTTACATTACTTGCGTCGTTGATGCCTGATAGATTTAAAGCACCTCAATCTTTTTCCCTTCCTTGCATTTAGGATCAATAAATAAAATGCAAATGATAGCATCGTGAATCAGCAAGCAAAACATCAAAACAAAGGAAAAACATATCAGCCCCAACATAACCACAAAGAACAAAGCGAGAAAATAGAGTGAAACATCAAAAAAGAAATATCCAAATAAACAACAAAAGGAAACATATGCCAAATAATCGACAGAAAACAAACCTAGTTTGCTTTGTTGAGCAAGTACTGAACCAGACAAACACTGAGTCAGAATTCCAGCCAATAGAACGGGAAAAAATATAAACACATTGCACACAGGCAAAAAAATACCAGATAGCACTATGAGCGATGTAACATGACATTCACCCTGCCTTCTTGGGTCACAAGCAACAGTAGCGGGAGCCACATTCAAGCAAGGAGCAGGGAAAGGCTGCACACATACAATTTCAACATCCAACAAACCAACATTTGAATTCCCATTCTCGGGGATGAACATCAGGAGACAAGCTAACCAATTGAATTGTATCATATTGCCTAATTTCAATACTCTGGCTCAATTCATAACATTCAGATGAACTCTAACCCAACAATGGTTGACCTTGTCGGCTATAACCACCCTTGCAACCTCTAGATTTCTTTTCGTTAACATATTAACTTCGTTTAATTCTACTTTGTTGGCTTGATTCTCTATCAACCATCTGAATTGACTTGACAAGCAATCTAACATAAAAACAACAGAAAAGAAGAAACCGTAGGAACCAACATGAAACTTAGTCAACCCAAATACAGCGTAACGCACAAGGAGCGAGAAAGCACAAGGCACAGGAAGAAACCCCCAAGCAAAATGCGATGGCACAAGTAGAGGCAACATAGATAAACAGACGAGAGCCATAAAGCCAAACAAAGGAAGCATAGAAAACAACAGTAAAGAAAAAGCACCACAAAGAAAAAAAATGTCAAGCAATCTAACCAAAATAAAGACATACAAGGGACCCAACAATCAGACATAACAATAACCTCTGTAAACCAAAAAAGATAAAAGCAGATAACAACACCGGCCATCAAGTAAAAGAATAATCAACAACAACAAACATTGAATAACAAAGCATATAAAGAAAGGCAATAAGGAAGCACGATGCAAAACTAAGGAAACAACAGAAAAGCCTCCCAAAAAATTAGAACAAATCGAGACAAAAAACATAACAACAACCAAAAACAAACCAGCTGAACACAAATAAGATACCGCTGAAGAGAGCGAGCCAACGAAAAATTATCACCCTAACCAAGAACCAATCACTTATAATGATAACAAATGTCAGACAAAAAAAGAATAAAAAAACAAAACATAACTGTGATAATCACATATTCCGATACTATTACGTGTGTCAGACTTCTTACCATTATTTAATTCCTGTGTGTTTCGTAGGTAATCAAGGAAATAGTGTGGTGGGTCCCACAGACCTTACAGTGCCTGGATAGAGGTGAGATTGGACAGATACTGTATGGAGAGCCGAATAAATCTATGATAAGAATCTAGAACCCAAAATCCTTTATTTAAGTTAGTTTTGGGAAACGTGCCAATAAATTAAAAAATGACGATTAAAGACATAGCCCGATTGAACTTTCGTGAATAATGGTCAAACTAAATTGACTTTTGACCAACTGACTAAAGTATGATAATCTATGTATAAATAAGTTCTAGGCTATGTCAATAGATAGATTGAATTAGTGGTAAAATCAGAAATTTATGCGATTGGCCTAGTAGGGGTATTTTTATAATTTCACCCTTATGGTAAGTCAAACCTTAATAAAACCCCATCCATTCATTAAAATATATTTAATAATAAAAATTAGTGATGAAATAAAATATTTTAGAGTTAAATTGAATAGTTAAAAATATTATGGAAGTTTAAGGACAAAATTATCCAAAATTATCATAACCAATGACATTTTGGTCATTTTGCCATTAAATAGAATTTTCTACATATTTCTACAAGGGGGCCAGCCACTCCATCTTCAACCTTGAGCCATCCCTCCATTGATGAGTTAGAGAGAAAAATAAAAAGCTTCCAAACCATCACTTAAACAACCTTAAAACATAAAACTTTTCTTCTACAATCTTATCCCAAATTTAATCATCTACAAACCCATATCAATATCTTGTTGTAAAGTAGACAAAATCAAGGTGAAAGAGGTCCCATAGGTTTTGGCCACCATAAGGTAATGTTATGCTTTTATTTTCTTTAAGTTTTAATAATGGAAAATGATGAAACTAAGGTAGTTAAGCATGATTTTAGCCTTGGATTGAATCAAAACTCCTTTAATTGTGTCCCTAGGGCTTTGGCCATGATGAAGAACTCATGAATTATTGTGTTTTGATGCATGAAAATGGTGTAGGAGAGATGGAAATTAATAATAAAGCATGAAATAAGTATTAAATTGTTGAAAAACATAATGGAAGCTACCATGAAGCATTCGACCATGATAAGGGGAGAGGGATATTATACTCAATTTGATGTGTTCTAGGTTCAGTGAGACTGTATAAATTAAGAGAAGACTGTTGGTGCAATCGGAATTAAAATCGAAGTTGATTTAGGCATAGTTTGTTTTAGTACCGGTGTAAATTAAACTGGTTTAAAGACTACTATAGACATTGTGATGGATTTTAATGTAGGAAATTTTATTATAAATTAAAGATGGTGAAATGATGATGTTTGTATAATGATTTTGCAGCCCAGGAGTGAGATTTATCGAGTGGTGCAGTTAGCGAGTTTGGTAGAAAACGACAGGTAAGGGATGAGTATGAAAGACGTAGGGATACTATGAATGCATATTGTGGTTGAAAATGATTTTATGAAATTGTTTCGGAGTCAATTGCTTTGGAATTGTTGAATTTGTGGACACTAGTTGGTTTATAAACTGTGTTTTCAATGCAGGAGGGCTAGGTTAGAAACAGTTGTTATACTGCCGAAAATTCTAAGAATTTTATGAAATTATCTTTTAATATCTTTGAATATTAAAAATAAAGAATTTATTTAGTTAAATTCATCTTATTTATTGAAATTGCATATTTTCATTTAATACCGAAAAACAATATTTAAAAAATCATGTTATGAATTTTACGTACGTGAGGGTACCAGCATGTTCTTATAACTGTTCTATAGATAAATAGAACATTTTTATAAAAGAATATTAAACTGTGAATATTTTATGAATTTTTATTTCTGAACTACTTATATTTTCTAATATATGCATTTATGGATTGACTGAAGATTTTATTACTAAAATTGATTTCTAAATAGTGTTTCTACCGATTATAAACTGTTTTGAGACTATTAGGCCCCATATCATGCTGACTGTTACTGTTACTATTATTGTTGCTGATAGACCTGCCAAGTCTTTAGCTTCCGTAATTGTCACCTAGCAAGTGCCCACTATGACTATGGCCATGTCTTACTGTTACTGTTTCTCCCTTCTTAGGATACTATTATGGCATGATATTTATTGGGTGTCGCCTGGTCTCCACTGTACTGTACTGTTTTACTGAGCTGAATCTCTTACTGATACTGAAGTGAATAGTTTATATATCGATTGTACTATGAATTTCCTACTGTTTACTAAATCTTTTTATACTAAACTGTTTGCTGAAGTGTTTCATTTGTACTGTTTATACACTGTTTATATATCGAAAAGTGCAAAAAAAGATTTTAAGTGATTTATATTGTTTATTCATATCATCTTCAACAGTTTACTCCTTATAGTCGCAACTAGGGACTAGGACACAATAGGTACTCTAAAGTACCTCTCATACTCCATCCGGTTTCTTAGTCGACTATAGTATCCTTCCTAAAAATGCCCTTAGTATATGTTAGGAATTAAATGTTTTTATGCATATAGATTTCATAGAATCAGTTCTTGCATATGAATTTCTTAATGAGCACGTTAGCTCACCCCTCTATTTTTTCACCTCACAGATTATTTACAGTGATATACCGTTCCACGGATTGGCTATGCTTTTGGTACCATGAGATAGCAGTAAATTGATCCTAGAGGTATATTTTATTTCCTTTATATGTTCAGACTTTCATGTATAGTACTACATTTTGTATAATTATGTGCAGAAGATGTAGAATATATGAATTATACTGAAAATGATACTATTGATGTAAATATTATTATCTTCAACTATAAATGGAATTTTATTTAAAAGTGTGATTATTGTATAAGTGAGTGTTATAAAGGCATTGCAAACAGCCTAACTAGCTGACTGTACATGTGATTTATGGATATTTACTATATATTATGGAACGTTACAATAACAACATAAAAACAACAAATATACAGTTTGGATAAAGAAGCAAACAAATAAGAAGGAAAAAAGGAACAAAATAAAAGCAAAAAATGAAAACACAAAAGAATAGAAAACAAAATGAAGACAAGTAGAGAAAAAGGCAATACAACATATGGAAAATAACAAATCCAGAAAGAAAAGGAAAAACAAAGGACACAAAAAAAGAAAGCACAAGCACAAACACACGAGAATTTAAGCATAATGACAACAAACAACAATTAAAGCACCAACAACAAAAAGAGAGGAGCTTTAGATGTTGACCAATAACGGGACATCAATTAGGAACGGCGGAGAAAGCTTTAAAAAAAGGGAAAAAGTAATCGAGACACAAAGGATAAAAGAGCAGAACTGCATTGAATACACCAAAAATGGATTCATAACAAATATAGGACCAACATAATTACAAAACATCCAAACACAAAATACAAGGAAACAGAGAAAATAACAAAGGAACGACCAAAAATAAAGGGAGACATAGGAAAAGAGATAACCATCTCACAACCAAGAACACAACAAAGCAACAACTAGTCGAATGCAAAAAAAAAAAAGAGCCAACGAAAGATGAGCAAAATACCGATCAAGGTTTGAAAACACTGAGGGCGACAGGAACAGAATGATGCGAAGACAACACGACCAGCGAGAGCTAAGCGAAAAATAAAAAAACTACGAAACAGAAGGACAAGTAAAAAAGGAAAACCAACAAAAGCAACAGCGCAACAATCCCCGCACGCCACATGACAAGAATCCAACTCAAGTCTGTGGAAGTAGCGGGAAAAGTGAGAAGTAAATGACAGTTGAATAACACGACCCAAATCGACGACAAGAAACACAAATAGCAAACATTAAATGCAAATAAGGAAAAAAAAACAAGATAACTCTATAAACCAACACATACAATGCCCAAAAACAATCAAGTGCCATTATTAGATGAACCAGATGGGTTGACACCAAAGAGGGAAAGACAATCAAACCAGAAAAACATAAGAGAATAACAAACAAAACAAACGGGTAACCTTTCATGTGAGAAAACCAAAGTAAGGACAAATGGGACATTAACCAAGTCGTTGAAGAAGACAGTAGCTCATTTATAGAGCTCATTTAAAACAACAAAAGAGCTTTGGAGGGAAAAACCGAAAAGCAAAGAACACAAGAGTCTAAGACAATGAAATGGCAAGAAATACACGCAGCACCAAAAGAAGACAAAAACGCGTTTATCAAAGAAGACAAAAGTAGCTTCACCAGGTGACGAGAAATCTATCAATTTTTATCTTTATTATAATTATAATTTCAATTTGAATTTGAATTTAAACACAAATAATTAAATTTGAAGTAAAATTGGGCAATTTTAGATACTTTTATTTTTATCTCGAATTAAATTTAAAATCAAACTCAAATTTTATAATTTATAATTTATAATTTAAACACAAATAATTAAATTTTATAATTTGAGTCACGTCAACTCGAATATCCTAAACATAGCTGGCTAGGCTAGAGTACACGTAAGCAATAGTGCAGAAGTCTTAAGAATGCGGCGCTAAAAAGCATATCCCCTTCTGCCTTCATGTGGAAGCTCTGTTCTGCTGAGACAGCATTTTACTTCTTAAACCCTCCGACTTCAACAGTTCCACTACCCTTTGGCAATAAAATACGCTTAAACCCTAATTGTGGCAAGTAAATTGGACTCTAATCAAGCAAAATTCATGGCAAGAAATGGCGAAAGCTCATCAGCGGCGCTCCAATCGACGGCCGATAAGCCTGTGGTTGTTAGGGTTAAGCGCAAAGTCTCTCAGTCTCGTCTCGATGCTTTCTGTCAGTTATTTCTTTTCATTCTCTCTTTCTCTTTGCTGCCAACATATATTAGGAAGTGATACTCCACTGCAAGGTATTTTTTAAAGTGACAATATTGCAAATTTAGGGGAGATTTGTGTCATGTGTTGCAGGGCTGGAAATCAATGAGAGACCTTTGAAGCGCCCATTTTCTGATTTTCAGAAGCTATCGGTATCTGAATCGTCCCAAGAAGGTTATTTTTCCCTTTGACATTTAGGATTTTCTGTTGCAGCTTCTTTTCAATTAAATTCAAGTGTCATTCTTAATTTGCATGCTCCCTAATATAGAAGTTCTAAAAACTGATGCAATGGTGTTGTTCTCTATTAGAGGAGTTGAAAAGTAAGAAAGTATTTGTGCAACATGTTGATACAGTTGTAAGCTCTGAGGCCACAGTTGATATTGTGCAATCTCTTATGGTAAGTGCCGCGATCAATATGTTGGTAATTTGTGTAACTATCTTATCTTTATCCTTTGCTTATGCTAGAGTGCACTTCTTGAACATAATTTGTTTAGTGAGTTGGCCATTCTCAGGTCAAATTTTTGTTATTTCTTGTCATGTCCTGCCGGACAATACATACGGACAAAGTTTTAATTGCGGGTTTCTTTTGACAGCCAAATTCTGCTGATGCTACTAACGATAAGGCAAAGAGTCAGAAAGCAAGGCACCATCATAAAACGAATAATGTAATCTCTCTCTTTCTCTTTCCCCTCAAGTAACACATCATAATCATGGTTGCTTCTTGGACCTGGGGTCATCAAATTTGTCTTTCCTTAATGTATCCTAATGTTTTGGCATTTTGATTTTAATGTCTGCAGCGACAAGAGCAGCTATCTAGATCCATCCAAAAACGAGAGGTAGTTTAATATCTAATGCTTTGGCTCATCCCTTTTAATGTTTGCAATAATATCCTTATTCTTCTTGAAAAGACAGACATATTCATTGATACTAATTGTTGATTTGGTTGCATGCAAGTTCCTATTACAACCTAGGTTTTTGAAGTGTGTAAAATTACTGGATAATAATACCTACTTGTAAACTCCACTTGTCTATTTCTTTCGCTATCATATTATCTTAGTTGAAATTGCTGTCATCTTAAATAGTTATTTGTACAGATAGTAAAATATCAATTGAACCTGTCTATGTGGAGTGCTTCGCATTGAGTAACAAATCTAAATGGAACCAGCTGCCTGTGTAGCTATGTCTTGTTGTCATGTTTACCAAATGAATCTTGCAAAGGCTTAACCTTTTTATATTTTTATGAGAAGAGAGAAATAAAAGGAAAGAGGTTTGAATGGTTTCATATTATGGATTGCTTCTATCTTTTCCTTCAGAAACTATGGGATTGATGCAGTTACCTCTGATTAAATTATGGTACAATTGGGTAAAATTGTGAAAGTACATGTTTTAGTTGTTACTATATCTTCACAAAGCTCATGGCTTCATTGGCATAGACAACTGGATATGCATGCTTTTCACGAGGACAAAGTAAAAAAATTTGAGAACTAGTGTTGCTAGAATAAACCAAGCTGCTTGAACTTGCTTACACTTGTTATTAAGAAACTTGTTGATATAATTGTTTTAAGCCAGGCTCTGGCGAGTGATCCGGGCCAGCTTCAGAAGTTTGTCTGCAGTAAGTGCAATTCTATGTTGGAGCTTAGCAGCTTGCTGCTTTATTTGGCTTCTGGATTTGTTCCATGCACCCTTCAATAGGAATAAGGCTAAAAGGTTAACATGACTAGCTATCTTGTGATCTAAAACTGATATAGAATAAAAGGGATTAGATGTCTAAAAGCTAGCATTCTAGTAGTTAAATCTGTTTCCTATTTGCCTTTTAGTTTCATATTTCTGTAGTTCTACAGTGTTTTCTCTTTAGGCAGTTGCAAAAAATGCTCGTTTTGAACAAATATGGAGGAGCAGAAAAGGTAAAAAAGAGGCAGTAGATGAAATGTACCATTTCTATGATGTTCTTCGTGTTGATGTTGAGGATAGCTCCAATAGCATGCAAGTTGAGGAGTAAGCTTGTCTTAAAATTCATTAGCTTATATGTTAAAGGCTTATTGCTGAAAATTGAATAAATGGCCTTGGTCTTACTGCAGAGAGATTTCCTTGGCTGATCAAAAGCTCTTATCTAGTTATTTGCCTCTATTGAGAGAGTTTATTCCTACAGCTGCTGCCGAAATCGAATCTGATATGCGAGCTTACATGTTTGAAAAAGGTGGTTGGTGTAAATTTGTTTAAGAACTACTATTTACTGCAACATTTTGAGCTTTCAGCTGCTATTGTATTTTGCTTTGAAGTCTATTTGAATTTTGATCTTTCATAGTGGAAAAAGTTCTGATATGTTTTTGGCATTTCCAATTTCATTAGTTTTCTGCTGCAATGTTGTCTTGAGGACTTTGTGACTTTTTTTTTTCTTTTTCTATTTAATACGCAGAGGAATATGTGTATGACTTCTACACTGTGAAGGATGACATGGATGTAGATGAGGACATGTCTTCAAATCCATTCCCACTGTAAGTATTTATATAGTATGTTGTTTCATCTCTCTTTCTCATCCCCCTCCCCTTCCCTCTCTATCTCTTATAACTAATGCATAATCTTGTTTCAGGGTGCAGGTGGATGATGAGGATTTTTATGATGTGCCGTGTGAGTCAGAATATGATAGTGAAGATTCGAATGGTAATATTAGAGCCTACTTTCTGTCACCAAATTTGTAAATGCCCTTGTATGACTTGATTATTCTTTTTTGTGGTTTGCAGCTGAAGATAATCCAAAAAATGATTATCCTGATGAGATATCTGAAGAGGAAGAGGAAGAGGAAGAGGAAGTGGAGAGTAAAGACTCTGATCAATCAGAAGAGGGAAGTAACAAGTCTTCAGAAGTTGGGAACATGAGATTCAATGGATCCATAGAATATGGAGACCTGTTATATGAAGATGAGATTTATGATACTTCCTGTGGCAATGCTAATCATCTTTATCAAGGTAATAGTGATGATGATACTGAGGGTGAAGATTGGAGATGGTCCTACAGGTGAAATATGGACTTGGTGAGTAATTAGAGGTAGTTTTTTGGACATCATGTATAATTCTATTCACAATTAGATCCAAGCGGATTCAGTCTTGCAAAAACATCAACCATGGAGGACTCGTAACTTCATGGTTATTGTTAATAATATCCTAGTTCTTGTGACAATGGAGGCAATTGCTAGTTCTTGTGACAATGGAGGCAATTGCCTTTTGCAACTGAAGTCCTTTTTGCTATCATTTGGGCATCATACAAAACTTAAGAGTTTTGTTTTTGCGTCTCAGTTTATAAATATATGTCATGATACAGATGATGACAGCATATTCGTGTAAATGTAATTCTCAACTCTTCAAATTGGCTGGCATATACTGAGTACTGATGCCGCGTTCGGACCTCAAACATTTCGTTTAATGCTTGCTCGCTGGCATCAAATTGCCCTTCTTCATTATGATTTCCCTTACGAAATGGTCCATTCCATTTTTCATTCACGTACAATTGTCTATATGCATATAGTATAATAGGGGTATGATACTAAGGAGAGGTCATGATTACATCATTCATCTCCAGTTAGCAGTTGTTGTGCCAGAAAATCCTTTTACCCTTGGAAAACTCAGTTTGCCATTTTGCCATTAAAAGAATATGATGAAGAATCCGAATCCTCAACAACCGATGAAGAGATTGTTAATGATAATGGAAAAGAAGCCGAAAATGGGATTGTGGGAGAACCTCTTAATGATATTTGCTTCATAATTAAACTACATTCCTCTGTCAAGTCTTCTAACCTAAAGGTAAGATGTCAATTAATTTTAGATCAATGATTTTCTACAGAAATTAACCTAATCACATACTGTTGTAGTGGGATGTATGTAATGTTTTCCTACCTCTGCTCATCACACTCCACTAAAAATGGTCTTGCATTGGCAAATCAATGTTAGTCTAGAAAAATTAAAAATAAAAATAAAAAGAACCAAGTGAAGATCTTAAGCTCACTGTTGCAGGACCAAAATCAATACAATAATGGACTGAAGATATTCCAATTAATCCTGGTTCAAATGATGAAAGATAAAGTTTGGTACAATAATCCGGTAACAGTTTTTTTCCCTAGCTCATACATAATTTTTCTTCTTAACAAACCCTTGTTGATTTACAGCTCCTCATTTTCCTTGGTGTGAACCTAACATAGTTTCTCTTTCTATTTTAACCATTGCTATTTTTTCAATCTAAAGGTTTGTCCTCTTAGTATTGCACCTTGATGATGATTATCTTCCTTCTTTATATAAGCCATTTCAGTGATTAATCCGAGTCTCTATTAATGTGGTGTTTATGCTTTCCAAAAATTACTTGGTTTGCTTTCTAGAAATGAGAAAGCCATCAATTTGCTTACAGATCAACTTCATTGTTTTTGGCCACCAACCCAATTTACTTAGATCCTATCAATGTCATTCTCTGAAATTCATAGTGGGTTGGGACCTGGTAATGATGATCACATTGAATTGGATGGATAAGACTATGATGAAAATTTCTATATAATGGAGCACTTCCTTTCCTTCTAAGCCTCACCTTAGATTCTCCTACCTCCAATTCTGACAATGGCAACCCAAAATGGAATCTCATTCTCAGTTGTTAAGAATGATGTTGTGCTTGTTAAACCATTCAAACCTACACCCTCCGAAGTTCTTTCTCTCTCCACGATCGACAATGATCGCAACCTTGAGCTTCTTTGCCATTCTGTATTTGTGTATCAAGCAAATAACGATTTCTGTAGTGGAGGCATTCCTGATGAAGTTAAACAGAAACTTACGGAGCCAAAAGATCCAGCTTGCATTATTGAGGAAGCTCTTGCCAAGGTGTTGGTTTATTACTATCCACTAGCAGGAAAGCTGAAGAGGCAGACTGACGGAAAACTTCGAATTACCTGCAATGCTGCTGGAGTGCCTTTCTTAGTAGCAACTGCCAACTGCCAGCTTTCTGCTTTGAATTACTTAGATGGCATAGACGTTGAAACTGCTAAACCATTTGCCTTGGATTTTGCACCTGAATCTGCCGAAGGTTATCACCCTCTAATCTTGCAGGTGACAAAATTCTCATGCGGAGGATTCACAATTGCTTTGAGCTTAACACACTCTGTTTGTGATGGCTTTGGCGCATCTCATTTCTTTCGAGCCTTGACTGAGTTTGCAAGCGGAAAGAGTGAGCCCTCGGTTAAACCTGTCTGGCAGAGGGAGTTATTGGTAGCAAAACCAATCCAAGAAATCCCTCAGTTCATCGTGGACAAGGACTCGTTAGCAACTTCACCTTATCTGCCAACGACCGACATAGTCCACGAGTGCTTTTATTTAACCGGGGAGATTATAAAAAGACTAAAAATGAATTTGATGAAAGAAAGTAAGCATGAATTTCTGAAAGAAAGTGTAACCAGTCTTGAGGTCCTAGCAGCTTATATTTGGAGAGCTAGGTTTAGAGCTTTAAAATTGAATTCAGATGGAAATACAGTGTCCTGCATAGCTGTAGGGCTAAGGCGCATTCTCAATCCACCATTGCCTGAAGGGTATTACGGGAATGCATTTACCTCTGCAAATGCAACATTAAACGGGAGGGACCTCAATGAAAGATCACTCACAAAAGCTGTGAAACAAATCAAAGAGAGTAAAAAGATTGCTTCTAGTAATGATTATATCTGGAATTTGATGAGCATTAACGAGAAGCTCATAGAACTGAATATGAAGTTTGAAGGAGCCAGTGGTTCAACCATGATAATCACAGACTGGAGACAGTTGGGTCTATTAGAAGATGTAGATTTTGGATGGAAAGGTGCTGTAAACATGATTCCACTGCCTTGGAAAATGTTTGGATATGTGTATGTGGATTTGGTTCTTTTATTGCCTCCTTGCAAACTAGACCAGTCAATGAAAGGTGGTGTTAGAGTGTTGGTTTCCCTACCCAGGGCTGCCATTGAAAGATTCAGGGAAGAAATGGATGCCCTCAAGCATGATGACGAGGGTGCTGGTTCTTAAACTTCTCTACTATGTTGATTTTACATTTAAAGTTCATATTATTGTGTCTTCTTATTATATCACATGCAGGTGTGTTCGTTCTAAATTACTGTGTATCGATTTTATTGGCGGATGCTTTTATGATTTTCTTGTAACTTTGATTTGCCTGCTGTTTTGCTTGGAGATGGATTTATGTAGTGAGGCCGTTGGAAGTTAGTGGCTTGAACTTCCATGAAGGATTGATTGTGGTGTATTTTCTTCTGGTTTGTTGTTGGATTTATAATATTAATGAAATCTTGATTTAGCACAAAAAAAAAATTCATTCGTGGAAAGAATAATGAATTAGAATATATGGGTTGGGCTGAAAAACTTTGTTCTTATCCAAATTATGCACCTACAAGATTTTCAATTTTGCATCTTTTTCATCTGAGGTAGATTTGATAATACCAAGGATAATAAGATGAGGATAAAAAAGTAAGATAAATAAAAAGCTAAAGAAATTATATAAGCTAAAATTTGATAAAAATTATATATGAGCATGATTCAAAGTAAAAAGAAATATTTTGTATTTGATATGTCAACATGAGTTTTGACACAAAATTTTTAAATTTTACACGATATAAATATAATTTTATGAACACGAAATATAAATTTAAATTGTCATATTACTCTCAACCAACCAAATAAGAAAACAGAAAAACAATATACAACATTTAACTTAGGCTTTATGGCTAAATATCAAGCTAAGGCTTTTGGTCCATAATAAGACTTATACAGTTCAACCAAGGCTTAATGCCCAATTAAGACTCAGTAGTCCAACTACAAGTCAGCTTATAATAAAACAATTCTTTAATTAATGATTAATAAATAGAATTCTTATGAAATAACATCTCTTAGACAAAGTCCTACATGAACATATAATCTTAAGCATTCTCACATACAATTAGATAAGACCATGTAAAAGAAGTCAACGTACGCGTGGTTTACTTTTTTGCCTTTTAAGCTATGAGAGCTACTAAACACACCCATTTTTTCCTTCTCACACCTTATTCTACACTTAAGCTACTGTTCATTCAAGGGAAGAAGTGGGTGTGCGATAGGGTGTGAGAAGAAGAAAACAGGGTGCATTGAGCAACTCTCTTAAGCTATAGTACTTGTTGACTTTAGGTTTTTTGGCTGTTGATTTAGGTTTTGACCTGACAATTAATCTACTTTGAAGTTGGTCTATCTCAAATAATCATAATAGAAGAAATAAAAAGGAAAATAATATTAAAGCTAAGCAAACCGTGTAATGTAATGTGCATGGCTCATTTCAACAACTTTTGCAACCTTGCTCGTCCAATTGCAAACGCATTCCAGTAATCAAGCTACTTTTGAAGGAAAATTCTTTAAATGGGTTTACATATATCAATTAATTGTACATTACAAGCTATCTAATTTGTTTAGTCCATTTAAAAGTAATCAAATAGAGTTTAAGTTATTGAAGTTTAGGACATCTCATTTAATATGGGCTCTGCAATGTGTAAAAATCCAATATTTTATTTTATTTTCTTGATGGGCCAAAATAAAATAAAATATATTTAATGATAAATAGGTTATGGTTTCTAGTATAAACATAAGGTAATTCTCATTCTCAAATCCCATCATTGAGTAAGATATAAATTCTCTCAAAAGATTTAGACATGGAAGACTCTAATTCCAAGAAATTAATTCCAATGGATCCAGGTACACTTTCGTATTAATCTTTTCTTGAAAATTGAACATGAGATCCTGTGTGTGTTTATCTGTATGATTTTGGAACAAGTGGTATCAAGAGCGTGTTCATGTTTGATCATTGAGAATTAAAAATTTTTCTTTGAAACCTTAGGACTTTTATTCCTCTATAAAATAAAGATTAAAATCATGTAAACAATTTTATGAATTTTGTTTCATTATTCAAGTAATTTATTCTTTAAGTTTTTTAAATCCTGAATTAAATATTCAACCAAAACAATTATGTTTTGCATGTTTTAATTCAAATTGATTAATGATAATTGTTTCTTGTGACTTCTATGGTTGAAACAAAGTCACAATTTCGGTAAATTTTTTGTTTTGATTGAAAGAAAATCAAGAAAAGGGATTGGTGTTTTTCACGGAGTTTTCTTGAAGTTTCTTGATCAAATTTGTAATCAAATTTGTTGTTTTGATCCCCGTTTTTGCATGGGTTTTGTAGAAAAAGTTCTTAATTACATAATTAAAAGGTTCAATTTTGTCAAAAATAACTTAAAAAAGGATCAAAATTGAAGAAAACATGAAATAGACCTGAACGGGTCTGTTTTAGGAGACCCGGCTGGCTGAAGAAAATGAAGCAGTCTCTCGTGGATTTTGTTCCCCACATGCCCAAGGTGGCGTGTGAGGAAAATTCGCCACCATTCGGTGGCCATTCGGCCATTAGTTTCTCCGGTATAGATCAAAATTTTATTTTAAAATTTTTGGTGATTTTTTTGAAATTTTTTGAAATTATTAAATATTTACTCTTTAATATTTATGATAATTTTAATGTTTTGATGTATTATGCACATATTTTTTGACATTTTATTTCATGGTAAAATATTTCATGATATTCTGAGTTGATTGGTAGTATTCACTTTCCCTGTTGATGTGAATAAATTTGTACACTCTCAATGTTTTTGTATCTGTGCATAATTGTTGAAAATAAAGTTCAAAATAAATTAAATTATTATAAAATGCCACCAAAGTGACCTCTTTTATATTAATTTATTTTGACAATTAAGGTTATCATTAAAGAATTTTAATGACTTTTTTTAATCCATGTAGAAAAATAATCGGCCCAAAGGAAAGTTATTTTTTGGATGGATTACAAACATAATAAGGTAGTAGATCATCATCATCATCATCAGAGCCTTTATCCCAAGAGATTGGGGTAGGTTATATGAACCAATATCTGAATTCACGTTAGATCGTCCATATATATTCTCCTTCTCCATAGATTCCTATCCAAGGCCATTTGCTCACCCAACTCTAAAATCTCCATATCTTTCCAAACTACTTCCTTCCAAGTCTTTTTCGGTCTTCCTCTAGTCTTAATCCTTCTCTCAACATCTATAGCCTCTATTCTCCTAACTGGAGCATCTACAGGTCTACGTCTTATGTGTCCAAACCAACGTAAACAATTTTCACACATCTTGTCTTCGATAAGTACCACTCCAACCATCTTACAAATATCTTTATTTCTCATTCTATCCTTTCTTGTATATCCACATATCCACCGCAACATTCGCATTTTTGTTACACTCATCTTTTGTATATGCAGTCTCTTAGTTGCCCAACATTAAGTACCATATAACAGTGTTGGTCTAACAACTGTCTTATAAAAATTGTCTTTCAACCATATAGGAATTCGCAATAAGATAGTAGATATGTGATAAAATTATTTTTTATCATACATGCAATATGTCACCCTAAAGGAAGGCATGTTGTTGGCAGGATTTGGTTATCAATATTTACTAATAAAATTTAAGAGTATCACTTACAAATTGAAATTTCTATCCAAAGACTAAATTTCGATATTGTGCTTGGTATCTTGTATAGCCCAAAATTATTGTTTGTTAATTGTGAGCTTATTGTTGTTATTTCTCTGCTTACAATAAGTGTTTCTTCTATATCTACCAATTTGAATAATATTCCAATGCTTAACGATACTAACTTTAAGAAATGGAAGGAGCACATTACCATTGTGCTTTGATGTATAGATTTAGACTATGCGATCAGGTCTGACAAACCTCCTGCCACTACTGATAATAATACAGCTACGGAAAGGGCACTTTATGAGAAATGGGAGCATTCAAATTACATGAGTCTGATGATCATGAAGCACTCAATTCCAAATACCATCAGGGGTGCAATGCTTGAGGAAGAAAATGCTAAGAGTTTCCTACAGCAGATTGCAAACAAATTCACTACAAGTGTAAAGGTCGAAACAAGCACCATCTTGTCTAAGCTTGTTTCAATATGGTATAGTGGCAAAGGAAACATAAGAGAAACATTATGGAAATGTCTAATCTTGTTACAAGACTAAAGGCACTAAAGTTAGAATTGTCTGAGGACATACTCGTGTACTTGCTCTTTATATCTCTTCCTGCTCAACTTAGTCCTTTTAAGATAAGTTATAATACTCAAAAGGAGAAATGGACTCTTAATGAGCTCATTGCTTAGTGTGTGCAAGAGGAAAAGACATTAAAACAAGAGAAGATAGAAAGTGCTCACTAAGCATCTTCTTCCAATGATAATGCTACCAACAGAAAAAGGAAAAGGAATAATACAGGAAAAAACACTACAAATACTGGAACTTCACAGCCTAAGGGGCAACAAAAATAGGATAAGGTGATCAGTTGTTTCTTTTCTCGTAAAGGTGGTCATGTGAAGTAGAATTGTTCCAAGTATGCAAAATGGCTTGCCAAAAAGGGTAAACTTCTCAACTTTGTTTGTTATGAAGTTAATTTGGCTTTAGTACCCAATCACACTTGGTAGGTAGATATGGGTGCAACTACTCACATAAGTGTGACAATGCAAGGTTGTCTAAGGAGTAGAAAGCTAACTGATGCTGAAAGATTCATCTACGTAGGAAATGGCGAAAGGGCTTTTGTTGAGGCTATTTATCTATTTAGATTAAAGTTAGGATCTGGTTGCTATATAGATTTGAACGAGACTTTTTTATGTACCATCATTTAGATGAAATTTGATTTCTATTTCTTATTTGGATAAGTAAGGATATTCTTGTTCATTTGGAAATGGAAAGTTTAGTCTCTTCCTGTATTCAAATCTTATTGGTACAGGTTCTTTAGTTGATAATCCATATAAATTGGACCTTCATGCCTCACATATTAATGAATCCTTGTATATAAATAATTATGGTGCAAAGCGCAAATTAATGAAAGAGAATTCTTCCATGTTATGGCACAAGCGTTTAGTGCACATTTCTGAACAAAGAATAAAGAGGCTTGTTTCAGAAGGAATTCTCGATTCCCTTGATTTTTTAGATTTCAAAATTTGTGTTCAGTGTATTAAGGAAAAACAAACAAATATCAAGAAAACTAGTGCTAACAGGAGTTTAAACGTCTTGGATTTAATTCATACTGATATTTGTAGTCCATTCCCTACAACCTTTTGGAATGGTCAACAGTATTTTATTACTTTCATAGATGATTATTCTCGTTATGGGTACCTATACTTATTCATGAGAAGTCTTAGTCATTAGACATTTTTAAGACCTATAAAACTGAAGTTGAAGATCTACTTGGTAGGAAAATTAAAACCATTAAATCTGACCGTGGAGGTGAATATTATGGTAGATATGACGGATCAAGTGAACAACGTCCAAACCCTTTTGCAAGGTATTTAGTAGAATGTGGCATCGTTCTTCAATACACCATGCCAGGGACTCCAAATCAAAATGGTGTAGCTGAAAGATGAAATCTAACCCTAAAAGATGTGGTTAGAAGTATGATTAGTCATTCTTCTTTGCCAGAGTCACTTTGGTGAGAAGCCTTAAAGACTGCAATGTATATTCTTAATCGAGTTTCAAACAAAGCAGTAGTTAAAACCCCATATGAGTTATGGATAAGAAAGAAGCTTAGTATTAGGCATTTACATATTTAGGGTTGCCCAACGAGGCTAGACCATACAAGCCTAATGAAATAAAATTGGACTCAAGAACAATAAGCTGCTACTTTGTTGGATACTTAGAAAAATCGAGGGGTTTCAAATTTTATGATCCCTCAAATGGATCTGTTAGCTTTAAATTGCCATATATATTTTGAAATGACAAAAACTTAAGTAAGCTTTAATGTTTTAATTCATATTGTAAATTTGCCTTATTACGCATGATTTTCTCAATCCATTTTTAAGTGTTCATTTCAAACATTGAGACCATGATTTAATGATATATTCTTATTGGTCTTAATACTTTATAAAATGGTTTTCAATATTAAGTAATTTTCTCAAGAATTATTGAACATAAGTTTAGAAAATTACTTATAAGTTTTTGGACAATATTTTCATTTGAGAAAGTCAAGAAAAACTCCCTTAAAGCTTATAAATGTTTTGGGTTGAATTAAAATCAAAAGCCATATCATTTCTAACCCAAAAGTACAGGAAAAATGCCCTCTGGAAGAAAAGGATCGATCCCATAGGGAAAGGGATCGATCCCTTTTTGGCAGAAGCACTCTAATGCATGAAATAAAGGAAAGGATCGATCCCTTTGGTGAAAGGATCGATCCCTTTACACCAGAAAGTCCCCAACGGCTAGTTTTTGTGAGATACAACGGCTAGTTTCTGTTTTGGCTCCAACCAACGTCCACAAACCATCCAAAGGACTATAAATAGAGGCTTAAAAGCTGAAGCAACCAAGACGAAGTACTCAGCAACTCCAAAACACATATTCCTCAAATCCTAAAGCCTCAACAACTAATCAAGAGCTACAAAGTCTTCATCATCTATCATTCTCTTATTCCTTGTAGTGCTTAGCATAAATCTTGTATATGTTTTCATTGTGCCTAATTTCTGTAATCACTTGCCTGTCTAGAGGCCTTTCTTTGATTACATTACTTGTAACCCACCATTCCTTGTAAAGGGGAGGTTTCTCTTAAGCCTTAGAAAAAGAGGGAGGTTTCTCTTGAGCCTAGAAAAAGAGGGAGGTTTCTCTTGAGCCTAGAAAAAGAGAGAGGTTACTCTTGAGCCTAAGAAAAAGAGGGATTGTAATCACAAATTCAAGATAGTGGATTTGGAGAAAATCCTTGGGAGTGTCTCAAGGTAGAGGACGTAGGCAAGGTTGCCGAACCTCTATAAATCGCTTGCGTACATTTCTCTATCCTTACTCTCTTTACTTATTTGCAATTATATTTGTGTTTATTGTTTTGAATTTATATTGCATAATTGAGTAGCCTAGAGAACTTAGAAAATATCAATATAGGCTAGAGAATTTAGAGGAACCAAAAACGAACTTAAAGTTAGCGAAAAATCGATTCACCCCCCTTTCGGTATAGCCTATAGAGCCAACAATTGGTATCAGAGCTTGGGCTCGAGATTGATTTAGACTAACCTCTATCGAGCAAAACGATCTTAAATGGCTCACTTGAATGTAGGCACATCCTTAGGAGAAGAGGGACAATCATTAGTTAGACCTCCACTCTTCAATGGTGAGAATTATTCATATGGAAAAACTAGAATGATGTTATTTGTACAATCAAATGATTATGAAGTGTGGAGAATTATAGTGAATGGTCCTAGAATTCCCATGAAGAAAGTAGATGGAAAAGATGTCCCTAAGAGTGAGGATGAGTGGGACACAAATGACATGATATTGGCACAATTGAATGCCAAGGCTATGCACACTCTCTTTTGTGCTTTAGGTCCCAATGAGTATAATAGAGTATCCTTATGTGAGAATGCTAAACAAATATGGGATAAACTAGCCATCACACATGAAGGGACAAATCAAGTTAGAGAGACCAAAGTAGGAATGCTCACACATGATTATGAGCGATTTAGGATGAAAGAAAATGAGTCCATTAGCGAAATGTTCACTAGGTTTAATGATATAATTAATGGACTTAAGGCTCTAGGCAAGGCTTATTCCAATGTTGAAATGGTAAAGAAAATTTTGAATAGCTTGCCTAAGTCATGGGAGGTAAAGGTAACCGCAATAGAAGAGTCTAAGGATCCAAATACCTTGTCTCTAGATGAGCTTATGGGCTCCCTACTTACATATGAAATGAAAATGAAAAGAAATGAAGTGCCTTCAAAGAAAGTAGGGGTAGCACTTAAGTCTTCCACTCATGACGTCCTTGAAGATGATAGTGATGAAAGTGGAAATGAGGAAGAGAAGGAAATGGCAATGTTTGCCAAAAGATTTAATAGGTTCATGAGAATGAAAGAAAAAGAAAATAATAGGAGACATCAAAGAAGGGAGTCAAGTAGAAGAGAAAAAGACCCTTTAGTGTGTTATGAGTGTAATGAACCGGGTTATACTAAGTTAGATTGCCCCTTACTTAAGAAAGAAAAGGATAGGAAACCTAGGAAGAAAGCATTTGTGGCTGCATGGAGCGATAGTGATAGCTCCGATGAGGAAAACGTAGATAATGAGGTAGCCTACTCATGCTTTATGGCTATTAGTGACGATGAGGCTAGCTCTAGTTCTAGTGAAAATAATGATTTTACATTTGATGAGTTACAAAATGCTTTTAATGAATTAGCAAATGAATTTCAATGCATGAATTCTAAATATAAGAAAATCATTGCTTATTTGAAAGTAGAAAAGGAAACCTTGACCAATGTTAAGTTAGAATTAGAGAAGAAATTAGAAGAAGCAAATCTAGAAATTGATGAAGTAAATAAAAAGAACTTAAATTTGCATAATTCATTTTCTAGATTCTACATGGGTCAACAAAAGCTAGATCATATGTTAGAGACCCAAAGAGCTTTCTTTGGCAAAGATGGGTTAGGTTATAATGCAATACAAAACGAAACTCATCTAAAGAATTTCCTTGTGAGCAAAAATACTATGCATGATTTATCTCTTACATGCTCACTATGCAATAGAATAGGGCACTCTTCACAAGCATGCACATATAGAAAAACCACATTTAGAGGAAGAGTAGTTAGAAAAATGTGGGTGCCAAAGCATGCTATGAATAATGATGAATTGTGCTTGAAATGGATCCCAAAAGGATCAAAAATTGTTAACACTAACTCTAATGGACCCAAGAAAATTTGGGTACCAAAACATGCTTAAATTGTTTGTTGTAGGAGTGTTAGAGCATGAGAATACAAAGAAGCAATGGAGATCAAATGCTCTACACACTCCCCATGGAGATTGCTTATGCCAATGAGAAAGAGGAAGAGCTTGGAAATCCATCCTTGGCAAGGTCACAACAATCCTTTAAGAAAGGCCTAAGGTGGATTCAACAATTCAAGGCAAAGCACTCTCAAGCAAAGGAGTTTTGTAAGCTTAATTCCTTACTCCTTAAAACTATTATTTGATTATTTGTGCTTTGATGAGAAATTTGGTTAATGATTCTTGATGCATTGTGAGTTGAATGATTGAACAAAAAGGCATGACAATGATCTTTGAATGTTTGATTATAGTACTTGAGGCATTGAATGATTGAATGAAAAGCATGTTTGATGATTTTGAAATGACTTTGTATGATTGGAGCAAGTATGAGATGTGTTGATAATATATTGATATGCTCCAAAAATTGTTAAATATGTCATTTATGCAAAATGCTATGTCATGAGCATTAATAAGAAATTTGTATGCTGAAAATCATGGCATATTGTTCACAAAATGTATGCTTTAATGATATATGTGCTTAAAACCCATGTGAACAAGTTTGTTTTGACATATTTATGTAATTCAATGCATTGGTTTTGCCAAAACATGCATAACTCTCAAAATGACCTCCTTTGAGGCTAAAAATGTATTTTAGTGTGTAAATTCTTCCAAAATTGCAAAATCTTTTGTAAAATGGTTTTTCATTCATGTTTTCCATTCATACAAGTCCAAAATCATGTTTTACAAATGTTTAAACCCTTACTTGGACTTAAAATACTCAAAAACGAAGTTTTGGCACCTCACAAGTTGGATTTTCTGTCAAAAATCTGCAGAACCAGGATGAGGGATCAATCCCTCTACATACAGGATCGATCCCTTTGGAAAAACATGCAGGAAACTTGATTCTGGAGTCTAGGGATCGATCCCTTTGCTCATGGGTTCGATCCCTCTAGGCAATTTATGCCTTTTTCTGCATTTTTAAGCCTTAGTTGAGAAGTTTTCTTAATTCTCTTGATATCTTCTTTCTTTTCAACTTAAAATTCATTGTTTTAACTTTTTTCATGATCTTGAAAATATGAAAATTCATTTTGCATTGATATCATGCTTCAACTCCATCAATTTGTATTATTTCTAACAAATGGTATCACTTTCAAAAATCAATATCATTTTTCTTGAGCTCACAAGTGCAAAATCATTTTTCTTGTTGAAAACATTCATGAATCTTGAAGTAATCTTGAAATATATTTTCAATGAATGATTTGAGAATTTGATGAACTTGTGCATAATGAATATTCTTCATTCCTTTTGTTCATCTTAGTCAAGCATGCTTATAGGATTATGTCTCTTAGCTTGACTTATCATTCCACACTAGGTTTCATGATAATTATACATCTAGTGGATTGATTCCAAATGTAAATTCAACAATTGATAATGGTCCTTGGCCTACAATGTGTGATGATAAATGGATCCTATATGTTGAATTGCATGAAAATTTATCATCCATGAAATTAATTCTTTATGGTTAAATTATTAAAGAACTTGAGCGTTAATGACAACACCAACAATTGATACACATGCAGTGAATCTTGAGTGTTTTGATGTTAAACATGCATGTTTGCTTAAGTTGAATCAATAATCATGCTTATGAGATGAGAATAGTTGTTTTCATGATATTATGTGCTTAACCTCACTCATAGCTTATGGATTTTGATGATGAAATATATTTTAGCTTGATAATATTGATTCACTTAAGTGAAGCCATTTTAGTTAAAATAGCATATACCCTCTAGAACGTTAAATGATGATAACAACTAGGGATATGACTCTTAATTGATTAAAATGGTAATTTTGAATCTTTCCTTGCTCATAATTGGTTAAGGACTTGAATTGGAAAATGAGCATAGGATTTTTGCGCTTGAAACCATGGAAGAAAATGTGTTTGCTTGAATACCTTATTGTTGAATCTTCCATATGGTATAACTTTGTGAATATGAATATGGATTAATACTTTATGATAGTATGCTAATGTTTAATCTATCCATATGCATATTTGATGGTGTGTGATTGTGTTCTTGCATATTTAGAATGATTATTTTCTTGACATGAACACACTACACATAGATATTGGATTCATGCAAAATGCCTAAGTCAACCATTAGTAACAATTGGTATTTAAATTGAAATAACAATTAGTATCATTGGCAACCATATTTTCAAGAATTGGTAAGCCAAATCTAAATTGCCAATTGGTATGAGCTTTAAATTGACAATTCTTCTCATGCTCTTTAGTTTGAAATGACAAATAGAGAAGAATTCTCTTAGGATATTTTTGCATGAAACTCTTAGGTGCTAGAATTTGAAGTTAATTCCTATATGTTTTGATTCTATGTACCCTCTTGCTTGAATATGATTTATGAGCTCATGCATATGATGTCATCTAATTTTAGCTCATAATCATGATGTCTTACCATGCACCTTAGTTGGACTTAAGAGAACAATTGATGTACTTAGGTGCTTAATAGGATTGAAATGAGCAAGTCATAGACCTTAGTAGATATTTATACACAACTTACTTCATTAATTACCAATTGTGAACTTCTTGCAAAATTATTTATAAACAATTGGTATAGGATCATAAGTCATGTTCTTTGCATGAATATTTCATACTCTTTATGAACAATTGACTTATTTGTTTGTGCTATGAGTCCCATGTACTAACATGTTTCTTGTTGGATGGAGCATATTCTTTTATCTCTTCTCACATAGCCATGATTTTAGGGGGAACATATTTTTTATTATTTTCCCTTCTTTTTGCTATGACAAAAAGGGGGAGAGATAGATATTAAAAGGGAGAGATATTAAGGGGGAGAGATAATGGGGGAGAAATAGTTTGAAAGAGATAATGGGGGAGAAATAGTTTGAAAATTCATTTTCAAAACCCATGCTTATATTAAGGGGGAGCTTTGTAAAATCCTGCTTTATTTGAGGGGGAGTATTTTATGAAAGAATTTTCAAAGCAAATTTACATTAAGTTTTGTCATATCAAAAAGGGGGAGATTGTTAGCTTTAAATTGCCATATATATTTTGAAATGACAAAAACTTAAGTAAGATTTAATGTTTTAATTCATATTGTAAATTTGCCTTATCACACATGATTTTCTCAATCCATTTTTAAGTGTTCATATCAAACATTAAGACCATGATTTAATGATATATTCTTATTGGTCTTAATACCTTATAAAATGGTTTTCAATATTAAGTAATTTTCTCAAGAATTATTGAACATAAGTTTAGAAAATTACTTATAAGTTTTTGGACAATATTTTCATTTGAGAAAGTCAAGAAAAACTCCCTTAAAGCTTATAAATGTTTTGGGTTGAATTAAAATCAAAAGCCATATCATTTCTAACCCAAAAGTATAGGAAAAATGCCCTCTGGAAGAAAAGGATCAATCCTATAGGGAAAAGGATCGATCCCTTTTTGGTAGAAGCACTCCAATGCGTGAAATGAAGGAAAGGATCAATCCCTTTGGTGAAAGGATCGATCCCTTTACACCAGAAAGTCCCCAACGGCTAGTTTCTGTGAGATACAACGGCTAGTTTCTGTTTTGGCTCCAACCAATGTCCACAAACCATCCAAGGGACTATAAATAGAGGCTTAGAAGCTGAAGCAACCAAGAGGAACTACTCAGCAACTCCAAAACACATATTCCTCAAATCCTCAAGCCTCAACAACTAATCAAGAGCTACAAAGTCTTCATCATCTATCATTCTCTTATTCCTTGTAGTGCTTAGCACAAATCTTGTATAGGTTTTCATTGTGCCTAATTTCTGTAATCACTTGCCTATCTAGAGGCCTTTCTTTGATTACATTACTTGTAACCCACCATTCCTTGTAAAGGGGAGGTTTCTCTTAAGCCTTAGAAAAAGAGGGAGGTTTCTCTTGAGCCTAGAAAAAGAGGGAGGTTACTCTTGAGCCTAAGAAAAAGAGGGATTGTAATCACAAATTCAAGATAGTGGATTTGGAGAAAATCCTTGCAAGTGTCTCAAGGTAGATGACGTAGGCAAGGTTGCCGAACCTCTATAAATCGCTTGCGTACATTTCTCTATCCTTACTCTCTTTACTTATTTGCAATTATATTTGTGTTTATTGTTTTGAATTTATATTGCATAATTGAGTAGCCTAGAGAACTTAGAAAATATCAATATAGGCTAGAGAATTTAGAGGAACCAAAAACGAACTTAATGTTAGCGAAAAACCGATTCACCCCCCCTCTCGGTATAGCCTATAGAGCCAACAGGATCCTTTTTCAAAATAAGGAATGCTAAGTTTATTAAGGATGTTGAATATAATAAGGGTGCCAAACTCAAGAACTTTGTCTTTGAGAAATAACATGTTACTGTTCTTATACTTGTAATTGAAAATGATCAGACAATTATGTCTGACATTATTCAAGATACAAATTCGGATCATCAAGACACTCTTAGGTTACCTCCTACTCATATTGAAGAGCAACAACAACCTTAATTGAAAGTGCCATTAAAGAGATGCCTAAGAGAGAGGAGATCAGCAATTCCAAATGATTATATCATATATCTCCAAAAACATGAGTTTGATATATGATTGGGAGATGATCCAAAATTTTTCAGTGAAGCTAAACAAAGTGTTCACTCTTGTAAATGGATTGAAGCCATGTAAGATTAGATGAAATCAATGGAGGATAATGATGTTTAGGATCTTATCGAATTGCCTAAAGGAGAAAAACCAATTGGTTGTAAATGGATTTTCAAAACCAAGCGAGATTCGAAAGGTAATGTCAAAAGATATAAAGCACGTCTAGTTGCCAAAGTTTTCACTTAAAAGGAAGGCATTAATTATAAAGAGATTTTTTCTCTGGTTTCATCGAAAGACTCTTTAGAATCATAATGGCATTTATAGCTCATTATGATTTGGAACTACATCAAATGGATGTAAAAACAGTGTTTCTCAATGGTGACATTACAGAAACAGTTTATATAGTGCAACTAGAAAGTTTTGTGTCGGATGAATCGAAACATCTGTTGTACAAATTAAAGAATCCATCTATAGATTAAAGCAAGCATCTTGTCAATGGTATTGAAAATTTGATCAAGTGATCTTTTGGTTTTAAGGAGAACGTTGTTGATCAATGTATATATCATAAGATCAGTGGGAGTAAGTTTATTTTTCTGGTGTTATATGTCGATGACATCCTGCTGGCAAGCAGTGATATACGCCTATTGTATGAGACTAAGAGATTTCTTTCGAAAAATTTGAGATGAAAGATATTGGGAATGCATCTTTTGTGTTGGGCATACAGATCCATCGAGATTATTCTTGAGGAATACTTGGCTTATCACAAAAGGCATATATCGATAAGGTGTTGAGCAAATATGACATGAAAAATTATGCATAAGGAGACACGCCCATTGCTAAGGTGATAAATTCATTTTGCTTCAATGCCCAAGAAATAATATTGAAAATGAAGAGATGCAAAAGATTCCTTATGCTTTAGCAGTAGGGTGTCTCATGTATGCTCAAGCTTGTACGCGTCCAGATATTGTGTACATAATTGGTATGCTTGGCAGATATTTAAGTAACCTTGGAATGGATCATTGAAAGCAATAAAGAGGGTTATGCAGTATCTACAAAGAACTAAAGATTACATGCTCACATATCGAAGGTCAGATCATTTAGAGATCATTGGGTTCTGACTCTGATTTTGCTAGTTGCCTTGATAGCAGAAGATCCACTTCTGGAAATGTTTTCATGTTAACTAGAGGAGCTGTATCTTGGAAGAGTAGAGAGTGTAAAGTAGTCACTCATAACTTCTTCCACCATGGAAACAGAGTTTATAGCTTGTTATGAGGCATCGAACCAAGCAATATGGTTGCAAAATTTTATCACTGGGCTATGCGTTGTTGATGGTATTGAGAGGCCATTGAAGATCTATTGTAATAATAAAGCTGCGAAATTATACTCTAAGAACAACAAAAGCTCGTCGAAGTCAAAGCATATTAACATCAAGTTTCTTGTTGTTAAGAAAAGAGTTCAGAGTCTTTAGATATCTATTAAATATATCAGTACAAACTCCATGATTGTGGATCTGCTTACTAAAGGTGTACCACCTAAGGTGTTTCATGAGCATGTAGCTCGTATGGGTGTTGTTCACTTTGATGATATACTTGTATAGTGGGAGTTTGTTTTATTTATATTCATTTGCTGTTGAGACATTTATCTGATCAAAATAAAGTATTATTGTTATTACTGAAACTATGAAATAAAGTGTTATTCTTTCAAATTGCAATTGAGCATAAAGTTTTTTAAAAGTAAGATTGGTTAGAAATAGGCATGCTTAGAGGATAACGTTGCATGTAATTTCCATGCTACACATCCATATTTGATCTATGTCATTGATTATATTAATATACGTGACCATTGATGGGTCTAGTTATGAAATATATGTAACAAAGATCGCTTTGATCCTATATTAGTATAATTGATGGGCCAGATTGTTTAAAAATGTTACCTTGTGAAGATAGCAAGTTTAGAGTTCTTAAAGTTATTTTAAATGTATAATTATCATGTGACATATGTGACCCAAGTGAGAGATTGTTGGGAAATTCTTTAAGTGGACCTACATATATCAATTAATTGTACATTACAGGCTATCTAATTTGTTTAGTCCATTTAAAAGTGATCAAATAAAGTTTAAGTTATTGGACTTTAGAGCATCTCATTTAGTACAAGCTTTGCAATGTCTAGAGACCCAATATTTTACTTTATTTTTTATGATGGGCCAAAATCAAATAAAATATACTTCATGTTTAAATAGATTATGGTTTTCAGTCTAAACATAAGGTAATTCTCATTCTCAAATCCCATCATTATATAGATTCTCTCAAAAGATTTAGACATGGAAGACTTTAACCTCAAGAAATCAATTCTAATGGATCCAGGTACACTTTCGTATTAATCTTTTCTTGATGATTAAATATAAGATCCTGTGTGTATTTTTCTTTATGATGTTCCAACAACTTTAATCAACAAGCTTCTTGAAATCAACCTTGAACTAAATGAACATGGTGAACATGTTGTCTATTGCAATAATTGATTTTGAAGTCATTGAAAATTGGTTTCTTTACAGAAAGAAACATGCAATAATGATCCCTTGGAGAAACCGAGCTACTTATCCCTATCTTTTAGTATTTAATTCTTATTGATTTTAATCATTTATAGTCAATATATAATTGCTTGGTCATGAGTAATCATGACAATCTCACCAGAAGAACCTTGATTTTGCCAAGTATTGATTGATGTATAAGTACCTAGCTAATAGATATCATGTCATAATCAAATCTCTCAAAGTGTGCTTTAAGGTGAACACAGATGAAAACGCTTGAAAATTAGGAGATGAAAAGTTGAAATCCAAGCGTTGACAATTTAACTATGCATGTATATGATCGAAGGTGGAACTAATTCATATATTTATATTGGTTTGGAAGCCGTAGTTACTTGTTTGATAGAACTGAAACATGAAGTTTGAAGGAGCCAATGGTTCAACCATGATAATCATAGATTGAAGATTGTTGGGTCTTTTAGAAGATGTAGATTTTGGATGGAAAGGTGCTGTAAACATAATTCCACTTGCTTGGAAAATGTTTGGATACGTGGATTTGGTTCTTTTATTGTGTCTTCTGATTTTAAACATAACACTATGATTTTAAGTTTATAATATTGTGTCTTTTGATTTTCTTTTTTTGAGTAGTTACATGTCTTCTGATCATATCACATGCTATTGTGTTTGTTTGAAATTAAATGTGAATTGATATCATTAGTTGAAAGAATAATGAATTACTGTATATTGGTTCTTTTGAAAAACTTTGTTCTCATCCCAATTATGCACTTGCAAGATTTTGATTAGCCATCCTTTTCATCAGAAATATAAACTCAATATTTTAAACAGAACACAACGATAGAATAAAAAAATTACATAAATAAAAGATAAATAGATTATATAAGCTAAAAATTAGTAAAAATTATATATGAATATGACAAAAACTAAAAAAATATTTTGTATTCAATATATTGATATGAATTTTAACACAAAATTTTTATATTTTACACGATATAAATACGATTTTATATAACACGAACACGAATTCATATGTGCACAAATATCATATTACTTCCTACAAACCAAACGAACAAAACAGAAAAGTGTTATACCATATTTAACTTCAATCACTTGATTGAATATCAAAGGCTTTTGGCCCATAATAAAACTTGTACAGTCTAACCAATGCTAGCTTAATGCTCAATTAAGGCTCAATACTTCAACTACAAATCAGCTTATGGTAAACAATTCTAAATAAATTATTGAGACCATTACCATATAAAAAAAAGTCTCTTACTAAATAAAATTTTTTATGAAATAACATCTCTTAAACAAAGTCTTCCATGGACATATAATTCTAAGAATTCTTGAAAACAATTAGATAAGATTATGCAAAGGAGCTCAATGTACACATTTAATTTTTTTGACTCTTTAAGCTTTCTGTTAACTATATATACGCATCTTCTTGATTCTGTAGCTTTCTATTATGTAGGTACCTCTTGTTTCCTTATCTAGAGTGCTTGTAGTTGTTGACTTAGAGTTCTTTGCTATTGAAGTTGGCCTATCTCAAATAATCATAATAGAAAGAATAAAAAAAAAATAATAACAAAGCTAAGCAAAATGTGTAATGTAATGTGTACCCTTCCTTTTAACAGCAACTTTTTCATATTGCAACCATGCTCATCCAATTCCAAATGCATTCCGACAATCAAGCTACTTTAGTCAACAAGCTTCTTGAAATCAAAGGAATCCACCTTGAACTAAATTAACATAGTGAACAAAATAGGTGTTTTATCTATTCAGCTTTAATTCTTTGTTTTCTCGTTTCTATTTTGTTTTTGTTAACTTACTGCGATATTGCTCCTATGCAGTGTTCTTAAGCCATTCTTTTGTTGGCTTATTTTGGAATAATATTATCAACTTTTCAAAAAAAAAACATAGTGAACGTGTTACCTGCTGCTGAATAATTTATTTTGAAGTCATTGAATACTGGTTTCTTTACAAAAAGAAATATCTAACCGTGGATTCTATATGAAATAATGATCCCTTAGAGAAACCTACTTATCACTATCTCGTTTGGCACTAGTTGAAAATGATGTTTTTCCGATTCTACTTTTTTTTAGTAATTAATTCTTATTGATTTTAGCCATTTACAGTCAATATATAATTGCTTGGTCATGGGTAATTAACAGAGTATGTAGCATAAAGAAATGTATTTTTCTTTGTAGTTATTTTAGCTAGCTAGTAGTCCATTAGTTGTAAGTCAGTTAGTTTGTTAAGCTTTCTGTTGTAGCTGTTAGCAGTTAGTTAGTCAACTAACTTACAGACTAGAAGCTTCATTAGCTTTTATATAAACTGACTTTGTATTCTTTTGCATTTCAATGAGAATCAATCAATAAATTCATCATGGTATCAGAAGGTCGAAAATTTCTTGTTTCTCTCTCAAAATTTCCTTGATTTTCTAACTGACTTTCTCACTTACCAAACAAATTTCCTTTCTCTTTGTTTCTTCTACACAGATTTCTTTTCTTTACCTTTTTTCTCAACAATGAGGCCTAAAGAATATGCTTCCAGCCCCTACTTCATTCATTCGAATGAAAATCCAGCATTGATCCTTGTTTCCTCCTTGTTGAATGGATCTAACTATAACACATGGTCTTGAGTAATGTGTATGGCCTTGATGTCAAAGAACAAACTCCGGTTCATTGATGGTTCAATTGCAATCCCTTCAAAGGATGATCCTCTGTTTTCAACATGAGAAAGATGCAACACTATGGTCCTATCTTGGATCTTGCACTCTTTTTCACCTTCAATTGCACAGAGTGTTATTTGGTTGGATAATGCAGTGGACGTATCGAAGGATTTGAAGGATAGGTTTCTTTAAGGAGAATATTTAAGAATATCTAAACTGCATGAGGAGATTTATTCATTTCATCAATATTCATTGTCTGTCACAAACTGTTTCACCAAATTGTAGGTTCTATGGGATGAAATGATGAATCTAAGATCTATTCCCAATTGCACATGTGACCCTTCTTGCAATTGTGGAACATTGGAGGTTGCAAGAAAATTTCAAGAGAATGATTACGTGATCAAGTTTCTCAAGGGTCTTAATGATCATTTCTCTACTGTAAGATCTCAAATAATGCTGATGGAGCCTCTGCCAAATATTAATAATGTGTTTGCCTTAGTGATTCAATAAGAAAGGCAATTCAACCCAACTATTTCTATCTCTTAAAAGATAGAATCCAATGTATTTGTTGGAAAGCTTGTCTCTAATTCCAATTATGGGAATTCTTCAAGAAAGTTTAATTCAAACGACAAGAAAGCGATCTGTACTTACTGTGGCTATACTGGCCGTTTAATGGAGAAGTGTTACACAAGAAAGCGATCTGTACTTATTGTGGCTATACTGGCCGTTTAATGGAGAAGTGTTACAAGAAGCATGGATATCCACTAAGCTTAAGATCAAGATTCAAGGTAGGTTTTGTATCTGGATTTGTGAATCATGTTAGTACAAACCTGGATCATCATAAAGGTTGCAAGAATGACTCAGAAACTCAGAAGATCAACTTTGATGATTCCTCTTTCTCAATGAATTTCACTAAAGATCAATATTCAATACTGCTTGAATTTCTTCATTCATCTGACATGGCATCCACCTCAACTCATCATGCTAATGCATTGACTGATATAAGTCATTTGAATTCTCTCAAACTAGGTACTTTGTTTCTTCTTGCACCAACAATCAATATCCATTCTCCTCAAAGTTTATTTTTGATACAGGAGCTACTGACCATATTGTTTCCTCTCTTCAATTTTTTAGTCATTACAAACCAGTTTCAAACTCATTTGTGAAATTGCCCAATAAACAATATTTGTCTGTTACACATTTAATGATGTCCATTTATCTCCTTAATTAGTTCTCAAAGATGCCTTGTTTGTCCGTAGTTTTAGTTTCAATCTCATATATGTAAGCAAGTTAACAGAAACACTTGATTGCTTCTTGATCTTTAAATCTGATGTCTATATTGTACAGGATATCAAGGCTTGGAGGATGATTGGGTCAACTAGACAAGTTCAAGGTCTATATCAACTTGACAAACTTAGTTCTGTTGATTGTTCACAATATAAAAATGTATCTCTTTCAAATTCTGTCTTTAAGAGTCAAAAGTGGAATTTAGGTTAGGACACATTTCTCATGCTAAAATGAAACTCCTAAATAACATTGATCCTGAAATTTGTACAGCAGTATACTCCTTGTGATGTATGCCATTTTGCCAAACAAAGAAGAATTCCCTTTCTTATAAGTACTTCTGTTTCCTCAAATTGCTTTAACATTATTCATACTGACATTTGGGGGCCATATCTTATTGCATCACTATATCGACATCACTATTTTTTAACAATAGTTGATGATCATAGCAGAAACACCTGGTTATATCTCATGAGATTCAAGTTAGAAGCTAGGTCTCTATTGCAAAATTTTTGTCTTCTTGTTGAAACACAATGTGCTTCTAAGGTCAAAGTGATTAGAATAGATAACGGCTAAGAATTTAACATGGATTCATTTTACTCTTCTAAAGGTATAATTTACCAAAAATTCTGTGTACAAACTCCTTAACAAAATAGTATTTTTGAGCGAAAACACCAACACATTCTAAGTGTAGCCCAAGCCTTAAAGTTTCAAGCCAACTTACTTGACAAATTCTGGGCAAATTGTGTAAGTCATGCTATTCATATCATAAACATAATACCTACACCAGTTTTTGTAACAGTCCACAGTACAGTAAATAACATATTTTATACATAAATTATGGTTGGGCTGTCTGAGATGCCTTTAACACTTGCACAGTAATGGTAATAAATGGTAAACATTTATTTATTAAATAAATTCGAAATATGAAATTTTTACAATATTCGTTACGCTTTACATCCCCCGTTTCTATTTTACACTAAAGTAGTGCTGTATACATGTGTCTGAATATATAAGAGAAGTGACAGTACCTTTAAAATTTAACGCACTTTGCCCCAGTATGCTTACTCACAACTCTATTTATCCGAGGAAGATCTCAAATAATCCTTGCAATTAATCTGGGGAGTTAGAAAAATAAACGGGTGAATGAACCGCATACTCAGTAAAGGAGTCGTATACTGCTTGATATAATGAAATCTATATGCCGAAAACGTTTATTTTTCTAACAGTGTACTAAGCACAGTAAGGAAGGATACTATAATCGACCGGGAAATCCAGATGGAGCATGAAAGGTATTTTGAAATACCTGTCTTGTCCCAGAAACCTAGAGCGACTATCGAGAGTAATAAATAATTGTTTTATTTAAAAACGATTTAATTCTCATTTCTCATAATTATAAAAATGGTATAAACCATTTTATTATATCACTTCAGTAACAGTTTTCAGTAACACATGACAATATAGTGATAAAACAGTTTAGTGATCAGTAAGCATAAAAATGTAGAAACAGTAAATAGTCTTTTCCATAAAGTAGCTTATAGATATCCAAAATCTCTGGATAAATAGTTCAGTAATTATTTCTATTTTAGAAATAATTTTCAAAATATTCTTTCTCAATAAACAGTGATTCTCAGTACAATTCAGAAAACAGCAATCAGTATGATATAATTTAGTAAACAGTATTTCTCAGTACAGTACAGTTCAGTAAACAGTATTCAGTAAAATCCATTTCAGTAAACAGTGTCAGTAGGTTGAGACTAGGCATCACCCTAACTCATATCATGCTATCAACATCCCATAAGGAACACAGTAACAGTATACAGTAAGATCTATGGCCATAGTCTATAAGGCGTCCTCGGTGTACACTTGCCAGGTGACTCCGGGACTACTGATGACTTGCGGGTCAATCAGTCATGTGACAATAACAGTAATCAGTAAGCATGAAATCGGGGCCTAAGTCTCAAAACAATATAAAAATTGTATCATAGCCTTTATGGATCTTATTCAAAATAACTTGAAATATTTCATGTTTATCCATAAGGCTCATAATTTCATATATTTACTTTTTTCATAAATTTCCATCATTTTCACATTTTTTCCAAAATCATCTCAAAACATTTTATTCATCATCTCATCACCTTTATGGAATTTATAAAATAAATAAGATCATTATTTAGTTCCATAAAAGTATAAAATCATTTCTTTTCCCATAAAAATACCTTGAAGGAAATCTAATGAATTAAATCATTTATTTAAATAATTATTTCCAAAAAGGTATTTATTCCTCATTTCCAAATACAGGGAAAACAATCGATAAATATTCATGTATTTAGTGAGAATTCTCATAAATATTCTTTTTGAATAATTAATAGTAAAAAGAATATATTTTATTCTCACTTTAAATAAAAATCCATAGACACAGCATAAGCACAACCAATATAATATACACTGGTGCTAAAACTGAACTTTTCCGTTTTAACTCCTTTTTCGGTTTCGATTTCACCAACCTTCCTCTTTTGATTTCTACATTAATTTTCTATCATCAAACCATAAATTGCAACCTTAAATCATGCCTAAATAGCGATGGCCGAAATCCCCCTTTTATGGCAAATTCTTGATTTTGCTTCCTTTTCGAAATCTAAGGTTTCTATCCTTGTTATACCATTTCAAACTATCATTTCCTACCATTTTCATCCAAGGAAATGCATGGTATCACTTAGTTCTCATGCCAACCGAAACCCATATTCATGGCAAAATTTTATTCTTCAAGATAGCTCAAAACCAAAGACAAATATGAAATCTAAACCTTTAAATCTACAAGATTACAATTTTGAATTAAATCAAAACCTCAAAAATCCCATGAATCCTTACCTTGGCCGAATGCTTTTGGCTTCCTTTTCTCCTTGAAATTTCAGTTTTTCAATGTATATTTGGGTGGGTTTGATAGAGCATGAGATGGTGAACAATTTTGCTAGAAATAGCTAACTTAAAATTCTAATTATTTTTTGTGTTTTGGGAGCTTGAAATTTTTCTTTTTCTTTCTTTTTCTTCTCTGTCGTGAAGGAGGCTAGTAAGGATGATGAATATTGCCGACAGCTTCAGCAAAATTTTGCAGAATTTGGTCTTCTTCCAACCAATGAGAAATTGCCACATGTCGCCACAATAAAATTTCCTTTCCATTTTCCACCATTTATTCCTTTATCACACTATTATTATTATTTTCCAGCTTATAAATTTTATTTAAATTTAATTTAATTTAATTTAATTTATTTTAGTCTATTTCTGGTCATTATTGACTAATTTGACCAATCCCCCTTCATGTTAAATGACCATTTTACCCTCGATTATAACGATTTTGGACAAAATGTCCTCAAGCTTCTATAAATTTTTCTAACTATGAAATTGAACTTCAAAAATTCATCTTTCATTTCCAAAAATTATTATTGGGCATATTTTGATGAATCATGGTGGTTTCATCAACGCACGGTTCACTGATAATGTGAAATTACGGTTTTACCCCTTTTTTGACCGCTAGCAAAATTTTCCAAATCAAACCACCTTTTTCAATAAATCTTTTGACACCACGTTATTCTCCTTTTCATGTAAATTATCATGATATTTTTACTTTGTCCCAACTCATTTTAATATGGGCGTAATTTACACAAATGCCGTTGGGACGTATCCATCATTTTCCAATTTGTTTTCCAAAATTCTCAAAATAATTCCAAATGACATAAAAATTATTTTTATGTCTCCAAATAATTATTTAATATTTAGCTCACCTTTTGTACACCATATTATCAGTCATCAACCCAATAAATCCATAAAATTCAAAGTGGGTTCCACATTAAATACTTATGTAATTTCACTAAATAATTTATTTCCACTATTAAATATTTACAAAATATGGTGTACAGTATAATATAATCAGGTCTCACATTTTCTCCCCACCTTAGGAAATTTGGTCCTTCAAATTTCACCTGGACCTATCACTGAAAAAGCTCTGGATACTTCTCACACATAAGGTTCTCTAACTCCCAAGTAGCCTCCTCCTCCGTGTGATACTACCAGAGCACCTTAACCAACTGGGTCTTAGATCGCAGCACTTTATCCTTCCTATCTAAGATCCGTATCAGCCTCTCAATGTAACTTATGTCCTCCCTAATCTTTAGTGGCTCATGTCAATTTACGTGAGAAAGATCTGGATGGTACTTCCTCAACCTCGAGACGTGGAATACATTATGCACTTTTGACAACTCTGGAGGTAGTGCTAACTGGTATGCCACCTCTCCCACGCGATCTAAGATCTCAAAAAGTCTAATGTATCGAGGACTCAGTTTTTCCTTTCTTACCGAATCTCATTATGCCTTTAGAGGGTGAGACCTTCAAAATACATAATCACTCACTGAAAACTCTAATGGTCGGTGTCTAGTATTTGCATAACTTTTCTGCCGACTCTGAGCCATCTTTAGCCTCTCACAATTCACCTGTACATCTCGAGAAGCCTGGTCGACCAAATCGGGAGCTAACAACTTACGGTCTCCCACTTCTTCCCATGCTATCATGGATCTACATCGTTGCCATATAAAGCCTCGTAGGGTGCCATGCCGATGTTCGCCTAATAGCTATTATTATAGGCAAACTCTGCCAGGGGTAGGTGATCGTCCTAGGATCCTCTAAAATCAAGTGCACATGCTCACAACATATCTTCGATCATCTGTATCATACGCTCGGACTATCCGACAGTCTACGGATGAAACGCGGTGCTAAAACTCAGTTGGGATTCCATAGCTTCCCGAAATCTCTGTCAAACATGAGATGTGAAGCGAGAATCCTTATTAGATGTGATGCTCGCTGGAACACCATGCAACCTCACTATCTCCCTGACATATAAATTGGCTAAGGCACTAATTGGATCAGTGGATTTCATAGCCAAGAAATGAGTAGACTTAGTCAATTTATCCACAATTTCTCGAATAGCATCATATCTTCTGCGGGTCCTCCGAATTTCACTTAATTTAGGAAGTACAACCAATATAGGTATTTTTCTTATATAATTTCTAACTTTCAGTTAATCTTGTCTTTAAGATGAGACTGCCAGTATACTTTTACAATCCGAATTTCCTTTAAATCACACATTTCCTCTTTTAAAACAAATTTATACTCCCTGAAATTATTTATCACCTTTGGGAGTTAACAATTTTCACTTCCTTTTCATACAGTAGATGATTCACACTATTTATCAATTATTATCTCATTAGGTGCCAAGTCGATTCTATTTTTGGTAATTATCATTTAAACAATTTTAATCAATAGTATGTAGTTGTCCCAGTAGCTTTTTAAATCCAATGCACTCGCTCTCAATATATCATTGAGCGTCTACATAATGTGCTAGGATATTTTGTATTAATAAGAAGCAGTGCTGACAGTAAATTTGGAATCCCAAGCCTTTTGCTATTCCTTTAAAAGCATGTGGCAAATCAGGGATCCCTATCACATATATCGCTCATTGGAACTTCACATACATTCTCACTGTTTCACAAATATATATCGACTATAGCACTCAGAAGATCAAGAAACCTGATGATGAAGAAGTGAATTAATTTGGTTAATCAATCTATAATTACTTCTATAACATCATGGTTCTTTCGAATTCTTTACTATCCCACAATAATCATATTCACATTGATTTAGCTAAGGCTGCACTTCACTTATAGACTTTAATATTAACCATCAATTACAGTGAATGAGACATTAGGTAATAATTTTCCCTGACATCTCTTTTCATATAATATTACCATTACATCCCTTATTCTTATAGTACATGTAATATCACTTAATTGTAGGATGTACCTGAGGATGTAATCTTTTCACAATCAAATTCTGTAATTGAATTTATCAAAATACCAATTCCGTCTCCACATTACTTATGTAATTTCACAATTCCAATATATATATATATACACATATATATATCCATTTACATGACTGGCAGTACTTCATTTATTTACTCCTCTAAGTATGACTAATTTTATCTGTTAAGTTTGGCTCGATCCTATATCTAGCTATAACCACATGATAGTCAGAGGAAATCACATTCAATCTTAGACCACATGATAGTCAGAGGAAATCACATTCAATCTTAGATTTGGGAACTACATCATAATTTGTGTTCCCTTATCATTATATGACTTGTCTTGTAATACATTTTCATCCTTTCACATTTATCACTTCAGTTGCTTTTCCAAATGGTATAATACTCTTCCGTTAAAACCTTTTAACATTTTTGAATACTATACTCCCACATATTCATCCACTCTCATTTAATTTTCTCACATGTATGTACTATATCAGTAAAGCAACTGATTCCACAAACTCCTCAACAAATCATTTATATTATTCAGGTAAACCTCGTAACTTTCTTATGCCAATAACTATATTTTAATCTTCCTCACTTAGCAATAACCTCTATTTAAACAAATCAATGTTCACTTTATCATTTGAGACCACACGTCTCTAATAGCGTTATGATTCAGTTAAAACTCATATTTAATGAGATTAATAATAAAATTTTCAGTTTTCAGAAGTTTGTGGAATTATTCAAGGATGCTGCTTATATTCTTCAAATGAGTTGAAATATATTCACATTATGGTTACATGCCATTATAATTTATCCGTATGTGATTGAAATAGTTCATTCATTAAATTCACATACGTCACAGGATATTTCATAAATCTCTTAAGTACCACAAAAGACTCGTAGGAGTTATACCGAGTTCTGAACATCATCTTATAAACACTTGTCTATAAGCTTTTTATTCGATAACATCTTGTTCAGAGATTGGTATTAAAACTCCATAAACATATATATATATATATCATTGAATGGATCAAATAAAACATTAATCCTGAACAAATGAATGCCCATTTTCAGTAATAACACTATTGAACGTTTAGAATTTAATTCACAATTCACCTTTTCAGTCACACTTAGTAAGTGTATCACTTTTCATAATATCCAATAATCTCTAACCAAATACCTCATCTTTTCACGTTTAATTCAGGCCCTAAGAATCCATAACAAGGTCGACTATCTCGCAACCTCCCACAGTATACACTTCGGGCCGCATTACTCATCAAAGTATAAGTAGGGATCATTATGCATGTAAACAATTCTTTACACTATCAGTTACTTTATCACCATCAATCAGTTCCAAATCAATTTAGTCTGCTATGATTTCAAAAGAATTATTTCAATATAGGGGCATATTTGTCATTTTCCAATTTATTTCTCTCTTCAAGATACATTTAAACAAGCGACCTTAAGATCTATGCACCGATGATGTCCCATTCCACTCCAATATCATCATTTCAGGGTCTTAGTTCGATTCGGATAAAGAAGTCCTGGTAGGGCCCTCACCGAGTTCTTCCTGTACCTTATCGAACAAACCTTCATTAAGATTATAAGATCACCTATTTCATGTAAAATGCTCGGGTTACAATCCCTTTTGACAACCCTTGATTCATAAACTTCCACACCATTTAGATACTTAACCCGATTTACAGTCACTTGGTTCCTTTATACGTTCAGACTATATAGTACTACAGGGGATGTTAACCATTTTCGACATTTTCTATTCTAAAGGCATCAACAGACATTAGGCGAACCTTGCTTTGATACTATTAAAACTGTAACAGTCCACAGTACAGTAAATAACATATTTTATTCATAATTTACGGTTAGTTGTCTGAGATGCCTTTAATACATGCACAGTAACAGTAATAAATGGTAAACATTTATTTATTAAAATTGGAATATGAAATTTTTACAATATTCCTTACGCTTTACATCCCCTGTTTCTATTTTACACTAAAGTAATATTGTATACATGTGTCTGAATATATAAGAGAAGTGACTGTACCTTTAAAATTTAACGCACTTTGCCCTAGTATGCTTACTCGCAGCTCTATTTATCCGAGGAAGATCTCAAACAATCCTTGCAATTAATTTGGGGAGTTGGAAAAATAAAGGGGTGACCGAACCACATGCTTAGTAAAAGAGTCGTTTGCTGCTTGATATAATTAAATCTATATGCTGTAAAATGTTTATTTTCCTAACGGTGTACTAAGCACAGTAAAGAAGGATACTATAGTCGGCTAGAAAATTCAGATTGAGCATGGAAGGTATTTTGAAATACCTATCTTGTCCCAAAAACCAAGAATGACTATGAAAGTAATAAATAAATTGTTTTATTTGAAAACGATTTAATTCTCATTTCTCATCATTATAAAAATGGTATAAACCATTTTATTATATCACTTCAGTAACAGTTTTCAGTAACACATCACAGTACAGTGATAAAGCAGTTCAGTGAACAGTAAGTATAAAAATGTAGAAACAGTAAACAGTCTTTTCCGTAGAGTAGCTTATAGATATCTAAAATCTCTGGATAAATAGTTCAGTAATTATTTCTATTTTAGAAATAATTTTCAAAATATTCTTTCTCAATAAATAGTGATTCTCAGTACAATTCAGTAAACAGTAATCAGTACGATACAGTTCAGTAAACAGTATTTCTCAGTACTGTACAGTTCAGTAAACAGTATTCAGTAAAATCCATTTCAGTAAACAGTATCAGGAGGTTGAGACTAGGCATCACCCTAACTCATATCATGCTATCATCATCCCATAAAGGACACAGTAACAGTAAACAGTAAGATCTATGGGAAAAGAAATGATTTTATACCTTTATGTAACTAAATAATGATCTTATTTATTTCATAAATTCCATAAAGGTGATGAGATGATGAATAAAATGTTTTGAGATGATTTTTGGAGAAATGTGAAAATGATGGAATTCATGAAAAAAGGAAATATATGAAATTGTGAGCCTTATGGATAAACATGAAATATTTAAAGTTATTTTGAATAAGATCCATAAAGGCTATGATACAATTTTTATACTGTTTTGAGACTTAGGCCCGATTTCATGCTTACTGATTACTGTTACTGTCACGTGGCCATAGATCTTACTTTATCACCATTAGTTACTTTATCACCATCAATCAGTTCCAAATCAATTTAGTCTACTATGATTTAAAAAGAATTATTTCAGTATAGGGGCATATTAGTCATTTCCCAGTTTATTTCTCTCTCTTCAAGATACATTTAAATAGGCGACCTTAAGATCTATGTACCGATGATATCCCATTCCACTCCAATATCATCATTTCAAGGTCTTAGTTCGATTCAGATAGAGAAGTCTTGGTAAGGCCCTCACCGAGTTCTTCTCTATACCTTATCGAACAGACCTTCATTAAGATTATAAGATCACCTATTTCAAGTAAAATGCTCGGGTTACAATCCCTTTTAATAGCCCTTGATTCATAAACTTCCACACCATTTAGATACTTAACCCGATTTACAGTCACTTGGTTCCTTTATACGTTTAGACTATACAGTACTACAGGTGATGTTAACTATTTTCGACATTTTCTATTCTAAAGGCATCAACAGACATCAGGCCAACCTTGCTCTGATACCATTAAAACTGTAACAGTTCACAGTATAATAAATAATATATTTTATACATAATTTACGGTTGGGCTGTCTGAGATGCCTTTAACACTTGCACAGTAACGGTAATAAATGGTAAACATTTATTTATTAAATAAATTTGAAATTTGAAATTTTTACAATATTCCTTACGCTTTACATCCCCTGTTTTTATTTTACACTAAAGTAGTACTGTATACATATGTCTTAATATATAAGAGAAGTGACTGTACCTTTAAAATTTAACACACTTTGCCTCAGTATGCTTCCTCGCAGCTCTATTTATCCGAGGAAGATCTCAAATAATCCTTGCAATTAATCTAGGGAGTTGGAAAAATAAACGGGTGAGCGAACCAAATGCTTAGTAAAGGAGTTGTATGTTGTTGGATATAATGAAATCTATATGCCGTAAAACGTTTATTTTCCTAACGGTGTACTAAGCACAGTAAGGAAGGATACTATAGTCGGCCGGGAAATCCAGATGGAGCATGGAAGGTATTTTGAAATACCTATCTTGTCTCAGAAACCCAAAGCGACTATAGAGAGTAATAAATAAATTGTTTTATTTAAAAACGATTTAATTCTCATTTCTCATAATTATAAAAATGGTATAAACCATTTTATTATATCACTTCAGTAACAGTTTTCAGCAACACATGACAATACCGTGATAAAACAGTTCAGTGATCAGTAAGTATAAAAATGTAGAAACAGTAAACAGTCTTTTCTATATAGTAGCTTATAGATATCCAAAATCTCTGGATAAATAGTTCAGTAATTATTTCTATTTTAGAAATAATTTTCAAAATATTCTTTCTCAATAAACAGTGATTCTCAATACAGTTCAGTAAACAGTAAACAGTAATTAGTACGATACAGTTCAATAAACAGTATTTCTCAGTACAGTACAATTTAGTAAACAGTATTCAGTAAAATCCATTTCAATAAACAGTATCAGTAGGCTGAGACTAGGCATCACCCTAACTTATATCATGCTATCATCATCCCATAAGGGACATAATAACAGTATACAGTAAGATCTATGGCCATAGTTTATAGGGTGTCCTCGGTGTACACTTGCCAAGTAACTCCGGGACTGCTGATGACTTGGCTGGTCAATCAGCCACGTGACAGTACCATTAATCAGTAAGCATGAAATCGGGGCTTAAGTCTTAAAACAGTATAAAAATTGTATCATAGCCTTTATATATCTTTTTCAAAATAACTTGAAATATTTCATGTTTATCCATAAGGTTCACAATTTCATATATTTCCTTTTTTCATGAATTTCCCTCATTTTCACATTTTTCCCAAAATCATCTCAAAACATTTTATTCATCATCTCATCACCTTTATGGAATTTATAAAATAAATAAGATCATTATTTAGTTCCATAAAGGTATAAAATCATTTCTTTTCCCATAAAAATACCTTTAAGGAAATCTAATGAATTAAATCATTTGTTTAAATAATTATTTCCAAAAAGGTATTTATTCCTCATTTCCAAATACAGGGAAAACAGTCGATAAATATTCATGTATTTAGTGAGAATTCTCATAAATTTTCTTTTTGAATAATTAATAGTAAAAAGAATATATTTCATTCTTACTTTAAATAAAAATTCATAACATGAATATTTAATTTAGCCTTTTTTTTTTCAACAATTTTCACTTTATGGAAAATTTATGGAAATGATTTCCAAAATGATTTATTCCATTTATACATCTAAAATATTTCATGATATTTTAGAATAATTTTTATAATTTTTCGGCAGTATAACGGCTACGAATTTATAGCCTCCTGCACGGAAATTACAGTATATAAAACTAGCTTTCAACCACAATTTGCATGATTTTCAAAGCAAATCAAGCTTCTAATAATTTCATAAAATTAAACTTGATAAATCATGCAATTCATCATATCCGTACAACTCACACACTTCCCCCTTACCTATCTAACGAAACCGAACTTTCTAGTTGCGCCTACCGAAATTCGTAATTCCCGGTTGCAAAATAATTTTATAAAAAATTATCAATATTTTTTCAGTTAATTTTAAGCTACTAACTTTCATAAAATGCAGCCATTAATGGCACAGCATATGCACAACCAGTTATACACTGGTGCTAAAATTGAACTTTTATGTTTTAGCTCCTTTTTCGGTTCTGATTTCACCAACCTTCCTCTTTTGATTTTTACATTAATTTTCTACCATCAAACCATATATTGCAGCCTTAAATCATGCCCAAACAGCCATGGCCGAAATCCCCCTTTTATGGCAAATTCTTGATTTTGCTTCCTTTTTGAAATCTAAGGTTTCTATCCTTGCTATACCATTTCAAACTATCATTTCCTACCATTTTCATCCAAGGAAATGCATGGTATCACTTAGTTCTCATGCCAACCGAAACCCATAATCATGGCAAAATTTTATATATTCAAGATAGCTCAAAACCAAAGACAAATATGAAATCTACACCTTTAAATCTACAAGATTACAACTTTGAATTAAATCAAAACCTTAAAAATCCCATGAATCCTTACCTTGGCCGAATGCTTTTGGCTTCCTTTTCTCCTTGAAATTTTAGTTTTTCAATGTATATTTGGGTGGGTTTGATAGAGCATGAGATGGTGAACAATTTTGCTAGAAATAGCTAACTTAAAATTCTAATTATTTTTTATGTTTTGGGAGCTTGAAAATTTTTTTTCTTTCTTTTTTCTTTTTTGTCGTGAAGGAGGCTGGTAAGGATAATGAATAGTGCCGGCAGCTTCAGCAAAATTCTATTAAATTTGGTCTTCTTCCAACCAATGAGAAGTTGCCACATGTCACCACAATAAAATTTCCTTTCCATTTTCTACCATTTATTCTTTTATCACACTATTATTATTATTTTCCAGCTTATAAGTTTTATTTAAATTTAATTTAATTTATTTTAGTCAATTTCTGATCATTATTGACTAATTTGACTAGTCCCCCTTCATGTTAAATGACTATTTTACCCTCGATTATAACGATTTTGGACAAAATGTCCTCAAGCTTCTGTAAATTTTTCTAACTATGAAATTGAACTCCAAAAATTCATATTTCATTTCAAAAAATTCTTATTGGGCATATTTTGATGAATCATGGTGGTCTCATCAATGCGCGATTCACTGATAATGTGAAATTACGATTTTACCCCTCTTTTGACCGCCAGCAAAATTTTCCAAATCAAGCCACCTTTTTCAATAAATCTTTTGACACCATGTTATTCTCCTTTTCATGTAAATTATCATGATATTTTTACTTTGTCCCAACTCATTTTAATATGGGCATAATTTACGAAAATGCCATTGGGATGTATCCGTCATTTTCCAATTTATTTTCCAAAATTCTCAAAATAATTCCAAATGAAATAAAAATTATTTTTATGTCTCCAAATAATTATTTAATATTTATTTCACCTTTTGTACACCATATTATCAATCATAAACCCAATAAATCCATAAAATTCAAAGTGGGTTCCACATTAAATACTTATTTAATTTCACTAAATAATTTATTTACACTATTAAATATTTACAAAATATGGTGTACAATATAATATAAACAGGTTTCACAGTTTTGGACAATCGAACACCTTTTGAACTTTTACATAATAAAATACCTGATCTGTCTCATCTCAGAGTGTTTGGTTGTCTCTGCTATGCATCAACATTGGCACATCTTAAAGGCAAATTTGATCTTAGGGCTGTAAAATGTATCTTCAAAAGGTTACATTCTGAAACCAAAGGCTACAAAGTTTATAATATGAATACACAGCAAGTCTTCATCTTTAGAGATGTTCATTTCTATGAAAACATTTTTCCATTTTCCTATACTGCAAATTCTGATATTAACTCAAATACATCTTATCATAGTGATTTCTCTCTTCCTATCTCTACCAATCAACAACACTTAGATTCTGGTCCTTCTCCTTTTACCAGAACAAATGCTAATTCTTCTAGTCATACCTCAAAACAAAATTCTGATCAACCAGCATATTCATTCTGATTCCAACCTACTTGCAAGACTATCATTGCAATCTAGCCAAACTCTATCATGCTTAGCCTTATATCCTCAAGTAGCGGCTTAGGTACTCTTTATCCTTTGTCTTTTGTTCTTAACTATTCAAATTGCAATTCCTTTCATCAAGCTTTTGCGATAAACATTTCCACTATCATTGAACCCCATACTTATAGTCAAGCTATTAAGCATAAGTGTTGGAGGAAAGCCATGGAGGCTGAATTAGAAGCTTTGCAAGCAAACAACACCTAGCATGTTACTAATTTACCACCATCAAAGAGAGCAGTAGGTTGCAAATGGGTCTATAAGGTCAAGTACAAGGTAGATGGTCAAATTGAAAGGTTTAAGGCTAGGTTGGTAGCCAAGGGTTATAAACAGCAAGCTGGAGTTGATTACCTAGACACCTTTTCTCCAGTAGCAAAAATGACCACCATCAGGACCCTATTGGCTGTCTTAGCCATTAAGCAATAGCATCTACACCAGTTAGATATAAATAATGCATTTCATCATGGTGATCTTCATGAAGAGGTGTACATAGAGCTTCCACCAAGCTTTCAAGGTGCCAAACCAAGACAGGTTTGCAAGCTGCCTAGGTCTCTTTATGGCTTGAAGCAAGCTAGCAGACAATAGTATTCCAAGCTTGCTTCAGCCTTATTAGACAAGGGTTTTCACCAAGCAAATTCAGATCATTCCTTGTTCATTAAGAATTGTGGTTTTTCTTTCATCATGTTGTTGGTTTGTGTAGATGATGTGATATTGGCAAGTAATGATGAGAATCTCATTCAAGACATCAAGTCCTACCTTGATACAGCATTCAGAATCAAAGATCTAGGCATTCTTAAATATTTTCTAGGCTTTGAAGTTGCTAGGTCTTCCAAGAGAACCAATTTATGCCAAAGAAAGTATGCGTTAGAAATCTTGCAAGATACTGGTCTCCTAAGTTGTAAACCAGCTTCTACTCCAATGGCCACCTCTGTCAAGTTGTCTAAATCTTTTGGTATTGCACTGGTAGATCCACTTCCTTAGCGAAGATTAATTGGCAAGCTTCTCTACCTCACTACAACAAGACCTCATATTTGCTTTACTGTTCAACAACTTTTTCAGCTCTTAGATCACCCTACTAACCTTCATTTAGTTGCTACTCACAGAGTGTTGAGGTATCTAAAGGGTAATCCTGGCCAAGGCTTGTTCTTCTCTGCCTCCTCTAATCTACAGCTTAAGGCTTTTAGTAACTCAAATTGAGCTTCATGTCCAGATACTAGAAACTAAAATTACAAGGTTTTGTGTGTTCTTTGGTGATTCTCATTTCATGGAAGTCCAAGAAACAACAAATAATCTCCAGATCTTCTTTTGAGGCAGAGTATAAGGCCATTGCTTCCTTGACTTGTGAGTTACAATGGCTCATCTACTTGCTTGTTGATCTTCAAGTTCCTCACCATTCTCCAACGTTGCTCTTTTGTGACAACAAGTCTGCAATTGCCATTGCTGAAAATCCAATCTTCCATGAGCGTACCAAACACATCAAGATCGATTGTCATCTCATACGTGAGAAGCTTCAAGCTGAAGTGATTCGGCTTTTACATGTATCTTCTTCTTCACAGTTGGTAGATGTGTTTACCAAGGCCTACTCTGCTTCAAGTTTTCATTCTTCCATTACTCAGCTTAGAATTCACAGCCTTTATAGTCCAGCTTAAGGGGGGCTAACAGAGTATATAGCATAAAGAAATGTATTTTTCTTTGTATTTATTTTAGCTACCTGGTAGTCCATTAGCAGTAAGTTGGTTAGTTTGTTAAGCTTTTTGTTGTAGCTGTTAGCAGTTAGTCAACTAACTTACAAACTAAAAGCTTCATTAGCTTCTATATAAACTGACTCTGTATTCTTTTGCATTTCGATGAGAATCAATCAGCAAATTCAGTAATCATGACTATCTCATTAGAAGAACCTTGATATTGCCAAGTACTGAGTGATGTATAAGTACCTGGTTAATGAATATTGTAGATATCATATTTTGTTCAAGCCATTAAATGGGTCTATTAATTTAATCTAAATTAATTAAATTAGATTATAATTAGTTCTAATTTATAATTAGAATTTTGTTATAATTAAGTTTAATTAAAATTTAAATTTTTTTATTGAGCTTTAACGGACTGTCAGTTTGGGGCCTTATTAAATTTGTTCAAACTAAGGTGTGGAATTGGTCTAGTTTCAAATGATTTGGTCTATCCATGATGTTGAACCCATTTATGCATATCTCCATTTTTATATATTTTTGTAAATATCATTTTATCTTTATATATTTTTCTATCCTTACTGTTTTAGATAAATAATAATTTAAAAAAAGAGATAAAACCAATGAAAAAAAAAGATAATAAAAAAGATATTTTCAAAATTTAAATAAAAAAGATGAGATCAAGAATGGTTGAAATTGAACCAATCTTAATCTTTATCTTAATTTGATTATAAATTGAGCCCAAGGATCAGCTCTAGAGAAGGACGATAATTTTGAGAAAAATTCATAAATATAGCAACCATCAAGAAAATTAAGTCACACAACAAGGAAGATAGAGGTTTTGGTCAACACAGTAGCATAGATTACAAGATCCACCAGTAATGGCAGCATCTGTAGCAAACCAACAAAGGTAGTGGTGATATCGGTGAGGCACTTTTCAGGCGGCCATACTCGCGACGACCCACGATAGCAAAGGACAACGGTGGCACTAAGCCTTTTGGCATTTCCAGCAGAAACCCTCGGACAAGCAGCAGTACTCACAACAAGCATTGGTGAGGTAGTGGTTGGGTTCCATTCCAACAGAAATCAAAGCAGTGAAGTGACACTAGCTTTTGATAGCACTTGTGGACGACAGGCTTGGATCGAAAGCAATGATTCGAAAAGAAAATTAGACGCTAATAGTTGAAGTATTATCCTTTTTTGGTGAACTAGTTGAAGTATTATCGAGCAAGATAAGAGAAAGTCGAGAATTTTTTTGTTTATTATTGTTCATAAACAGGCTATACTTGAAGTCCACTTTCCAGGACCTCCACGAAGCTTACTTGGAAGCCCATATTCAGCTATTACTTGTAGGCCAATTAAATCCACATGAAGTCAAAGTTAAAAGCAATTATTTGGCCATCATCTACTGACAAAATAGATAAGTTTTTAAATTGTTTTATTGTATTATATATGAATATGTTTTCTTTGTTAGTTAGTATGTGTGTTTTAATATTTTTTAGGCTCATAAAATAATAAAAATTATATTTAATAAGAATAGTAATAAATTAGTATAAATATAAGGATAATGACAAATAAGGTTTAGAATAGAAATTAAAACATAGGATGAAACAATAAATAATTAGAAAATATTAGGATAAATCTTTCAATGAATATTAAAAATTAAATATAAATAATTCGACGATGGAACTCTGGATTGTCACGAATGGTTGATATTTTAGATTTATTAAGTAAGGATGTTTTCCATGAGTTTTGCCAGAATGATGAAAAATTCATAGAAGATGTTCAATATTAAAAAATATTAAAATATATATCTAAAAATTAATTATTATAGAATTATAACTATTTAATAAAATTAAAATTATTCAACTGATGGAATTCTGAGGTGTCACGAATGATTGATATTTCAAATTTTCTAGGTGAGATTGTTTTCCATTTTAAAAAACATTAAAATATATATTTCCAAAATTTTAATTATTATAAATTATAATTTTTATTATATGATAAATTAAAATTGTTTCGATGATAGAATTAAAGTCTAATGAACGATTGACATTTTTTAAATTCTTAGGTGAATGATTCCTTTAGGTTTCATCAGAATGATGGAAAATTAAGGTGATTTTTCAATACAAGAAAATATAATCATTAAAATTAAATTAAAAATAAATAAAATTAAATTAAATAAAAGATATTAAATACAATAATAAAGTTTAGAATAATCTAGATAATTAAAGATATAATATTAGAAATAAAAATTAAAAAATATTTAATAAATCCGACAATGGAGCCTTTTTGGAAAGACGAATGAGATTTCTAGATACCCTTGAGGTGAGGGAAAAGTTCTTAAGGGTTCTACCAGAATGATAGAGAGCACTTAAGAATTTGCCTAATATTCAAATTCTAAAAAATCAAAGACCATTAAATTAAAACTCTAAAAATCACAAAATTAATTGGTACCATTTAAGAAAGGCGTCATAAAGGTGTTAATCCTTCCTTGTGCGTAATCAAACTCCCAAACCCTAAACTTAAATTGTAGATTACTTTTAGAGTTATTTATGTAGCCAATCACATCTAGGTTAAAAAAGATTGGTGGCAACTCTATATGTTTAATGTCTAGTAGCCTAGTGTTGGCAATCACACCTAAGTGAAATCCAAGTGTTGGCAATTTAACTATGCAGACGATGGAAGGTGGAACTGATTCATATGTACATTGGTTTAAAACCATTGTTACTTGTTTTTTCCACCATGTTTGGTCATATGTAGGATGAAGATTACTTACTTTCCCATTGGATAGGAGCACAAAATTGGTTCAATTCAGTCGATCCAAGTCAGTATGACACTTCTCTATAGCTTTAGCAAATCACAAAGTCATCGACAAATTAGTAAAATTTTCTGTAAAGACATGACTAGCACCAGACACATCTGACTAAATATAATTTTTTCAATTAGTTCTTAAGAACGTGCTGAGAAGATCCATACGTTTCATGCAATACTACAATTTTGTAAAAGGCACTAATATGGTACAATATTTAGTGAAAATTTGGTGGTTGCGAATGGTTAAAACAAGAATGATTGATGTTCAAATGTAAGCTGGCACATATATAGTTTCAGTAGACAATGAAGATTAATTTGTTGATATACATTTGCTTATGCAACTCTCACACACGATTCATGCACAAAGTTAATAATTATATGAAGAACACAGAATTGTCAAAGAAGAGTTCCAGTTCTTAATTTCAATGCTAAATGGCAATTCTTTATTACTGCATTTCTCTTTGGATCACAAAGTTAATAATTTTAGGTTGGTCTGACTCTAATCCAAGCGGCATTCCATTCAGGCCTAATAAAATGGCTTTCTGGGCTTGCCTTTTAGTTCTTGTTGTTGCTGCTATGGCTGTAAACGATATACTGATGCTCGCAAGCTATTCAGGCTCGACTTGTGGAAAACTCGAACTCAACTCGATTATTGTCAAGCCGAGCTCAAGCTCGAGCCACCTTAGCTATCAAGTGAGCCGAGTTCGAGTATTAGAATACCCAGCTTGAGAAGCTCATGAGCTTAATCGAGCTTTTCTTATTTAATATATATTTTATTATTTTTTTAATATGAAATTACATATTCACCCTTACCTTATCATTTACAAACCCTAATATATTTCCATTTCACTTTTGTTTCAAATCCATTTTCCCTGCCACATCCTTGCCACAAACTAGATCCATCTTTTTCCCTCAAGTTCGGCATCGTTGTCGTCGCACCCAGGTCGATGCACCCCTCAAGTTCGACAGCCCTGCCCCAGGCTCTTTTTCCTGACGCTGTCATACACACCCAATCTTTTGTGAAACTCGTGATCTGGTAAGAAATTCACAGAACAAATTAAAAAAATTTTATTTGCTTTTTTTTCATCTCTTAAGCACTAAACGTACCCTTTCTCTTCTCTCTCACTAAATAAACCAGATCCATCCTTTTCTCTCGGGTTTGGTGTCGTCGTTACTGCACCTAAGTCAACACACACCTCAAGTTCGAGACCGCTATGATAAAAGCTGTCGAGGAACATGAAATCACAACCTACCTAGTGAGGTTGCAGAGTGTGCTTTATTGCTTAAAAAGAAAAATGAAATAGTACCTGCACACAAAACATGAGGAAGAAAGAGAGAATGTTGATAGAGATAAGAGAGAAAAGAGAGAATTTTAGAGAATATTCAAGTTGTTAGAAATTAGGAGATTCCAAAATGATTCACCCATGCTATTCTTTTCCATTTTGTACTCATAAAATTACTGCTGAGTCAGCAACACCTGCCTTAAAAGCCTATTGGCTATTACAACTGAATAATAATAGTCTTTAAGAAAAAAATAAACTGATATGCTAATTAACCTCGCTCATTCCTTTTAATCTGTAACAATACTCCCATTTGAAGACAATCCTTTTCCTTATGGTTAAAGTTAGGAAATTGCTATTGAAGCTGGAAAAAACTCTCATGTGTAGCATCCTCAAGGAAGCTATTACTCTAGTGGACTAACACCTTAGAAATGGCGCGACCCTTTCTTTGAATCATCCTCTTATCAAGTATAGCCAATAGTTCTTTGCTCAACGCCACATCTATATCCAGTAAGGGCAAGGTGGCTTGAATTGGTTCCCTTCCAACATGCTTTTTTAATTGAGAAACGTGGAAGACTAGATGTACTTTAGCCTCCTTTGGTAGCTGTAGTTTATAAGCAATAGTTCCTTCCTTGGCAATGACTGGAAATGGACCAAAATACTTTGCTGATAGTTTAATACAACCTCGATTGGCTACTAACTTCTGTCGATAAGGTTGTAGGTCAACATACACCAAGTCCCCTTCTTCAAAATTCCTCTCGAGCCTACCTTTATCTGCCTATTGTTTCGTTCAATGCTGTGCTCGCATCAAAAAGAATTTCAGAAGTTTGATGGCAGCTTCCCTAGCTTGAAAACTACGCCTACTGCTTCCAAACTTGAGTTACCTTGCAAGTAAGGTAAATGTATAGGAGCTAGCTGTCCATATACTATCTGATAAGGAGTAAAGTTAGTTGTTGTATGGTAGGTGGTATTATACCACCATTTAGCTAGGGAAATCCACTTAGACCAGTCCTTAAGGTGCTCCAACCATGCATCTAAGGTATGACTCAAGGAACTTGTTAACCACCGCTGTTTTCCTATTGGTTTAAAGGTGATAGGCTATAGACATTTTCAACTTAGTGCCTAGCATCTTGAACAACTCCTTCCAAAATAAACTAATAAAAACTCTATCTCTGTCAGACATAACAGTAGCTGGGACACCATAGAGCTTGTAACCATTGTCCATAAAAGCTTAAGCTACCACCATAGCAGAAAAAGGATGTGATAGTGTGATGAAGTAGGCATACTTGCTTAGTCTGTCAAAAACAACCCTGATAACATCCTTACCATGAGATTTAAGAAGTCCATTGATGACGTCTACTGAAATATTTGACCATATTCTATTTGGAATTGGCAAGGGTTGTAGCAACCCTGGAGAAGCTACTGTATCGTATTTGTTCTTTTGACAAACTACACATTCCCAAATAAACTGCTTAATGGCTTTTTTTCATACCTTTCCAATATACTACTACTGCCATTCTTCTTATTGTAGCTTCTATTCCTAAATGCCCCCTTCTACAAAGCTATGGAAGTAAGTTAGTAACTTCTATTTCAAACTTGTATCATTCCCAACCATCAACTTGCCTTTTCTTTGAAGCTGACCATCTTTCCAAGTATATTTAGCATCTATAGCAGAATTAGTCTTAGCTTTGTGCATAATTCTGATAAAGTTAGTATCTTCAACCCAAGAGTGCTTAATCTTCTCAAGAAGATCATTAGTGAAGGTTGAAATAGCTTAAAACTTAGCCTTAGGCAACCTTGAGAGAGCATCTGCAGCTGCATTTGTGGTACCTTTCCTAAAGATGACTTCAACATCATAACCCATCATCTTCAAAACCCACTGTTGTTGAGCCAAAGTATGAGTTTTCTGGTCAAGCAGAAATTTTAGGCTATAGTGATTAGTTTTGATAATGAAGTGCCTCCCAATCAAATAAGTATGCCATATTCTTTTACTGTAGCAAGGATAGCCAACATTTCTTTCTCATATATTGACATTGCTTGGTGTCTAGGACAAGGGCCTTGCTGAAAAAGCAATTGGCCTCCCATCCTGACTTAAAATTACTCTTATACCTCCACTAGAATCATCGGATTCTACCATAAAAGTTAAGGAAAACTAGGTAATGCAAGAACATGGGTAAACATTATAGTTTGTTTCAATTTATCCTAAGCAACCCTAGCTTCTTCATTCCATATAAAATTGTTCTTCTTCAATAATTCAGCTAAAGGTTTGGCTATTAAGCCATAACCTTTGATAAATCTCCTATAATACCCTGTAAGACCGAGAAACCCCCTAACCTCCTTTACAAAACCAGGATATGGCCACTGTGTAATACATTCAACCTTACCGTTATCCATGGCAACCCCATGTTAATTAATAACATGCCCCAAATAGCTTACTTAGTTAGCATAGAGTATTTAACATACAACTGGTGTCTTTGTAATAACCCAAAAACAACTTGCAAGTGTTGAAGATGTTCCAGCCAACGATAAGAATAAACTAATATATCATCGAAAAATACTAGCATATACTTCCTCAAGCAATTCTAAAAAACATGATTCATGAAGCCTTGGAAGGTAGAAGGGGCATTCGTGAGGCCAAAAGGCAATACAAGGAATTTGTAATGCCCGTGATGTGTTCTAAATGCGGTTTTATGTATATCATCCTCGTGCATACAGATTTGGTGATAATCGAATCACAAATCCAATTTAGAAAAGAAACATGCTCCTACCAGCTTATCAAATAGCTGCTCTAGCAAAGGAATAGGGAACTTGTCCTTAATAGTAAATTGGTTCAACTGTCGATAGTCGAGACATAACCTCCAAGCCCCATCCTTTTCCTTCACCAACACTATAGGAGATGCAAAGGAGTTGTTGCTATCTCTTGTAATTCCTGATTCCTTCATGTACTGCACCAATCCCTCAATCTCATCCTTTTGGATACTAGGGTACGTTAGGGTTTGATTTTGAATGATTGAGCTTCCTTAATCAGTGGAATTCTATGATCTTGTTCTCTAAATGGTGATAGACCTTGAGGGACTTCAAATATAGGGGCATATTGGGTTATTAAGTCCTACACTTGCACTAGCAGTTTGCTAACATCTAACTCATTAGGTACACCTTCTGTAGCAGTAGCCATCAGCATCATGCAAGGACCTTTGACTCATCCATTCAATCTAGCAATTTGTTTCCCTAAGACTAATTCCATAGGACTAGTTGCTAGTCATTGCAAAACAACCCAATCATTTTCCACCACAAACTACATTGTTAATGTAGTGAAGTCCCACAATATAAAACCTAGCTATTTAAGCCAATGTACCTCCAATATAAGAACACAACCCGTCAATGGAAGTAATAAGAAATCAGTTTCTTCGTGCAAGCCTTGAGATTCCTATTCGACCTTCGTACAAATCTTCTGAGCCAGCATTTTGTCTCCAATTGCTATAGTGACACTCATGCCCACTACCTCCTGAGTTTGGCATCCAATCTTAGTCTAAAAAGTTGTAGGTGCTTCCAGGGTTTACAAAAATAATCACTGGAAGATTCTTAATCCTACCCAAAACTCTCATAGTTTGCGAGTCCCTAGTTCCTAACAGAGCACGTAAGGAAATGATGTGTAGGTAGCCTTCACTTGTTCCTACCTCACTTACCTATTGTGAACCATCCTCTCCACCAATAATTTCTTCAACTACTGAAATTTGATCCTTAGCATTCTCCACTAACAATTGGTAGAGTTAAGACATCATACACCTATGTCCTAAGGTAAATTTAACCTCACACCACATACACAAACACTTCTTTCTCCTCTCAACTCTTTCTTCCTTAGTGAGTGTCTTTGCATTTTTAGTGGAAGACACTTCCAATCGAGCATTATGTGGTTTAAAACCAACTCCAGACCTTTGAATTTGAGGATAGGCAAGGTTCGATCGAGGTATAAATAGTAAAGGAGGTAAGTCTGTTTTGGCTGGTGGTTGAGTTATGGTATAGACTTGATTAGTGGTTGAAGGATTTCTATAAGACAAAATAGGCTTTTTAGAGGTGTTGTACTATTGTGACTCAATTTGTTTTGCTAGTCTCAAGGCTTAATTTTGTGTATTTGGGTAGAATAATTTAACAGAGTTGGCTATATCAGGCTTAAGGTTTCCCAGAAACATGCAAGGTCATCAGAAAGTCTCAGCATATTCAACAGATTTCAAAATCATCATAAAACTCCTCTATAGTGTTGGTGTGTTTTAGCCTAACAAGCTCATACATAAGATCCTTAATCTAATTCTCACTAAATCTAGCACGTAAATCATTAACATATTGGGTCCAGTTTACCTCACTGTGATATTCTTGATCCTGTGTATATTGTTGATGCCATTGTAGCACTTTCCCATCCAAGTGCCTCATGATGATGCGAACCTTGTCTTGCTCCCTACTTTGACCAGTTGAAAAGAACTGTTGGATCTTCAGATACCATCCTCGAAAATTACTACCATCAAACCCGGTGCACTCTAGTTTGGTGTATTTAGTTTGAGGTTAGTTGAGCTTTGTCAGATCTACCACTCCAACAGTAGTGGTCTTGACTCTATTGTCCTCTACAAGCTACATAATAGACTTTTGCTTGGCTTCTATGGCCCCGCTACTTCCAAAGCCTTCCACAAGATTTCCTCCTTTTGATAAGGCTTCATACTGGAGCATTAGTTTTTCAAATAAGCTCCTCATTTCAACCTCTATTGTCTCCAACCTTGTTCTGATCTCTGTTTGTAGCTAATTTGCAGTGACAACCAACTTCATATCGACCTTCTCCAAGTCTTTTTGTACTTGTCCCAGTTCTTTTTGCATTCTAGTAGCTACGCCGTCTACCATGGCTAGTGAACCTCCCTCTTATACCAATAATAAAAGTTACCAAGGAAGATGAAATCACAACCTACCTGGTGAGGTCGCGGAGTGTGCTCTGCTGCTTCAGAAGAAAAATGAAATGGTACCTACACACAGAACGTGAGGAAGAAAGAGAGAATGTTAACACTTCTTTCTCCTTTCAACTCTTTCTTCCTTAGTGAGTGTCTTTGCATTTTTAGTGGAAGACACTTCCAATCGAGCATTATGTGGTTTAAAACCAACTCCAGACCTTTGAATTTGAGGATAGGCAAGGTTCGATCGAGGTATAAATAGTAAAGGAGGTAAGTCTGTTTTGGCTGGTGGTTGAGTTATGGTATAGACTTGATTAGTGGTTGAAGGATTTCTATAAGACAAAATAGGCTTTTTAGAGGTGTTGTACTATTGTGACTCAATTTGTTTTGCTAGTCTCAAGGCTTAATTTTGTGTATTTGGGTAGAATAATTTAACAGAGTTGGCTATATCAGGCTTAAGGTTTCCCAGAAACATGCAAGGTCATCAGAAAGTCTCAGCATATTCAACAGATTTCAAAATCATCATAAAACTCCTCTATAGTGTTGGTGTGTTTTAGCCTAACAAGCTCATACATAAGATCCTTAATCTAATTCTCACTAAATCTAGCACGTAAATCATTAACATATTGGGTCCAGTTTACCTCACTGTGATATTCTTGATCCTGTGTATATTGTTGATGCCATTGTAGCACTTTCCCATCCAAGTGCCTCATGATGATGCGAACCTTGTCTTGCTCCCTACTTTGACCAGTTGAAAAGAACTGTTGGATCTTCAGATACCATCCTCGAAAATTACTACCATCAAACCCGGTGCACTCTAGTTTGGTGTATTTAGTTTGAGGTTAGTTGAGCTTTGTCAGATCTACCACTCCAACAGTAGTGGTCTTGACTCTATTGTCCTCTACAAGTTACATAATAGACTTTTGCTTGGCTTCTATGGCCCCGCTACTTCCAAAGCCTTCCACAAGATTTCCTCCTTTTGATAAGGCTTCATACTGGAGCATTAGTTTTTCAAATAAGCTCCTCATTTCAACCTCTATTGTCTCCAACCTTGTTCTGATCTCTGTTTGTAGCTAATTTGCAGTGACAACCAACTTCATATCGACCTTCTCCAAGTCTTTTTGTACTTGTCCCAGTTCTTTTTGCATTCTAGTAGCTACGCCGTCTACCATGGCTAGTGAACCTCCCTCTTATACCAATAATAAAAGTTACCAAGGAAGATGAAATCACAACCTACCTGGTGAGGTCGCGGAGTGTGCTCTGCTGCTTCAGAAGAAAAATGAAATGGTACCTACACACAGAACGTGAGGAAGAAAGAGAGAATGTTAACACTTCTTTCTCCTTTCAACTCTTTCTTCCTTAGTGAGTGTCTTTGCATTTTTAGTGGAAGACACTTCCAATCGAGCATTATGTGGTTTAAAACCAACTCCAGACCTTTGAATTTGAGGATAGGCAAGGTTCGATCGAGGTATAAATAGTAAAGGAGGTAAGTCTGTTTTGGCTGGTGGTTGAGTTATGGTATAGACTTGATTAGTGGTTGAAGGATTTCTATAAGACAAAATAGGCTTTTTAGAGGTGTTGTACTATTGTGACTCAATTTGTTTTGCTAGTCTCAAGGCTTAATTTTGTGTATTTGGGTAGAATAATTTAACAGAGTTGGCTATATCAGGCTTAAGGTTTCCCAGAAACATGCAAGGTCATCAGAAAGTCTCAGCATATTCAACAGATTTCAAAATCATCATAAAACTCCTCTATAGTGTTGGTGTGTTTTAGCCTAACAAGCTCATACATAAGATCCTTAATCTCATTCTCACTAAATCTAGCACGTAAATCATTAACATATTGGGTCCAGTTTACCTCACTGTGATATTCTTGATCCTGTGTATATTGTTGATGCCATTGTAGCACTTTCCCATCCAAGTGCCTCATGATGATGCGAACCTTGTCTTGCTCCCTACTTTGACCAGTTGAAAAGAACTGTTGGATCTTCAGATACCATCCTCGAAAATTACTACCATCAAACCCGGTGCACTCTAGTTTGGTGTATTTAGTTTGAGGTTAGTTGAGCTTTGTCAGATCTACCACTCCAACAGTAGTGGTCTTGACTCTATTGTCCTCTACAAGTTACATAATAGACTTTTGCTTGGCTTCTATGGCCCCGCTACTTCCAAAGCCTTCCACAAGATTTCCTCCTTTTGATAAGGCTTCATACTGGAGCATTAGTTTTTCAAATAAGCTCCTCATTTCAACCTCTATTGTCTCCAACCTTGTTCTGATCTCTGTTTGTAGCTAATTTGCAGTGACAACCAACTTCATATCGACCTTCTCCAAGTCTTTTTGTACTTGTCCCAGTTCTTTTTGCATTCTAGTAGCTACGCCGTCTACCATGGCTAGTGAACCTCCCTCTTATACCAATAATAAAAGTTACCAAGGAAGATGAAATCACAACCTACCTGGTGAGGTCGCGGAGTGTGCTCTGCTGCTTCAGAAGAAAAATGAAATGGTACCTACACACAGAACGTGAGGAAGAAAGAGAGAATGTTAACACTTCTTTCTCCTTTCAACTCTTTCTTCCTTAGTGAGTGTCTTTGCATTTTTAGTGGAAGACACTTCCAATCGAGCATTATGTGGTTTAAAACCAACTCCAGACCTTTGAATTTGAGGATAGGCAAGGTTCGATCGAGGTATAAATAGTAAAGGAGGTAAGTCTGTTTTGGCTGGTGGTTGAGTTATGGTATAGACTTGATTAGTGGTTGAAGGATTTCTATAAGACAAAATAGGCTTTTTAGAGGTGTTGTACTATTGTGACTCAATTTGTTTTGCTAGTCTCAAGGCTTAATTTTGTGTATTTGGGTAGAATAATTTAACAGAGTTGGCTATATCAGGCTTAAGGTTTCCCAGAAACATGCAAGGTCATCAGAAAGTCTCAGCATATTCAACAGATTTCAAAATCATCATAAAACTCCTCTATAGTGTTGGTGTGTTTTAGCCTAACAAGCTCATACATAAGATCCTTAATCTCATTCTCACTAAATCTAGCACGTAAATCATTAACATATTGGGTCCAGTTTACCTCACTGTGATATTCTTGATCCTGTGTATATTGTTGATGCCATTGTAGCACTTTCCCATCCAAGTGCCTCATGATGATGCGAACCTTGTCTTGCTCCCTACTTTGACCAGTTGAAAAGAACTGTTGGATCTTCAGATACCATCCTCGAAAATTACTACCATCAAACCCGGTGCACTCTAGTTTGGTGTATTTAGTTTGAGGTTAGTTGAGCTTTGTCAGATCTACCACTCCAACAGTAGTGGTCTTGACTCTATTGTCCTCTACAAGTTACATAATAGACTTTTGCTTGGCTTCTATGGCCCCGCTACTTCCAAAGCCTTCCACAAGATTTCCTCCTTTTGATAAGGCTTCATACTGGAGCATTAGTTTTTCAAATAAGCTCCTCATTTCAACCTCTATTGTCTCCAACCTTGTTCTGATCTCTGTTTGTAGCTAATTTGCAGTGACAACCAACTTCATATCGACCTTCTCTAAGTCTTTTTGTACTTGTCCCAGTTCTTTTTGCATTCTAGTAGCTACGCCGTCTACCATGGCTAGTGAACCTCCCTCTGATACCAATAATAAAAGTTACCAAGAAAGATGAAATCACAACCTACCTGGTGAGGTCGCAGAGTGTGCTCTGTTGCTTCAGAAGAAAAATGAAATGGTACCTACACACAGAACGTGAGGAAGAAAGAGAGAATGTTAACAGAAATAAGAGAGAAAGGAGAAAGAATTTGAGAGAATATTCATGTTGTTAGAAATTGGGGAATTCCAATATGATTCATCCATGCTATTCTTTTCCATTTTGTACTCACAGAATTGTTGTTGAGTCAGCAATACCTACCTTAAAAACCTATTGGCTATTACAACTGAATAACAATAGTCTTTAAGAAAAAAACAAAATAATTTGATATGCTAATTAACCCTACTTATTCCTTTTAATTTGTAACATCCTGCACCAGGCCCTTTGTCCAAATACTATCATGCACATCCATTCTTTTGTGAAACTCGCAATCTGATAAGTATTTAACAGAACAAATTGAAAGATTTTTTATTTGCTTTCTTTCCATCCCTAGACATTCCCTTTCTGTTCTCTCTTTCTCTCTTTCTGTTTCTTTTCATCTACTTATAGTTTTTCCAATCTTCTTTTCATTTTGTACTTTCTTTTTTTTATATAGTGCAAAACAAACATTAGCCTCATATATCGTGACAACTCTTAAGTACGTCACTACTCGTAAATGTATTGAAGTAAATTTTGTCTAATTTGAGGTTATTTCTAGAATTTTGGACAGATTGTTGAAGTTGAGAATGTCTCGGTCATCTTGGTAAAATTTGGTGAAATTTTGGAAAGAATGGTAAAAAGGTAATTTTCTAACCCGAGAATTTAATCAGATTCGAATTGGGACAAAAGATTGACAAAATTTGCTGAATTAATTTAATGATATTAAGGATTGACCAAGAGAGGAATTATTATTGACTACGGTTAAAGAAAATTAATTAATTAAAAACCATGAATAATTAATATTAAAGGGATTTTATGTCATAGTGGGGGACACTAAAACACAAGTAATCATTATGTTTCAATAATGAACAACCTTAAGGGAACCACATTATTTACATGAAATAGCGTTTAAGCACTACTTATCTCTCTTCCCATTTTAAGTCCCAAACTATCCCTAACAAATTTAGAAATGCCAATTATGTCTTGAAAATATAAACAAATTTTAAATGTTTAGACATCTCCTCTTGCTAAACTGAAAAGTCTGTCCCCCTTCCCACCATTTGGCTAAGTGAAGAAGTGAAGGAAAGTCATGGTTTCACTCATCCAAGAAGAGAAAAGCATTCATTTAGGCCATCTCACATTGAACTATGAAGTAAGTTGACTCAATTACCTAACCGAGAGGGAAGGTGAATCGATTTTTAACTAACCTTAGATTCGTTTTTCGATCTTCTTAATTCTTTAGCCTATATTGTAGTTTTTCTTCACTAAGCTATTCTAGCATACAATTCATACACAATACAATAAATACAATTAAATTACAAGTAATTAAAGAGCAAAAGGTTAGAGAATTATACACAAGTGAATTATAAAGGTTCGGCAACTTTGCCTGCGTCCTCTATTTTGAGACGATCCCAAGAATTTTTCCCAAATTCACTATCTTGAATTTGTTACACTCTTTTTTTTGCAAGCTTAAGAGTAACTTTCAACACTGCTTTTTTTGAGCTCAAAGAGGAAACCTTACAACCACTACCTTTTACAAGATCAAGTAGAAAACCTTACAACCACTCCTTTTTATGGCTCAAGGAGTAAACCTTTCTACCCAAACCTCACTTATGATGAAACACTCAAGGGTTCACTCCTTTTTACAATTTGTGAATGGGTTTACAAGAGATTAATCAAGAATAACCTCTAAGAAGGTAGATGATTAAGAAATTTGAGCTCTAGAGAATTCTATACAATGATTTGTGCTACACTACACATGAAAGATGAGAATGATAGAAGTTAAATACGTTCTAGCATAAGATTTGGTTTTGAAGCTTGAAGAAGATGAGGAATTGTATCTCTTTTGTGTCTTGAACTTCTAAGCTTCTATTTATGCTCCTTTAGATGGTTGTTGAAGCTTGGTGGAGCGTAAAACTGATTTTTCCATTGGCTCTCACAAAAAAAACTAACCGTTGGAGGCTTCCAGCTCATAATAGATCAATCCCTTTAAGTAAGGGATCGTTCCTGCAACTTTGGGACAACTTTCTTGAGCATTTGCTTTCTTGGGATCGATTCCCTATGGCAGAGATCAATCCTCTCAGCCTTGGTAAGCCTTGGGAGGTGTTTTAGGTATAAGGGATCGATCTCTAAAAGGGGAGATCGATCCCTTGAACTATCCTGCCAGTAAGGGATCCATCCCTCAGGCAAGGGATTGATCCCTTACACAGTTCATTTTGACTTTTTTAGGCTTTTTAAGCATTAAAAACATTCCTAAGTCCATTTTAAATATTTTTAAATATGACAGGACTTTGAAAACATGAATTTGAGCTCAAAAAAATTTATCAAATAATTTTCTTAAAATATATTCAATAATTCCATAAGAAAATTACATAAACTAGTATTTTAAAATGTTTTCTAAATTGATTAAAACCAATAAAGATAATCAATTAAATCATGGTTTTATATTTGCTAAAAGCACTTAATATGGTTTGTGAAAATCATAATTGATAAAGTAAATTTACAATATTGATCATTCATTTAATCTTGCTTAAGTGTTTGTCATTTCAAAATATATATCAATTTAAAGCAAATAATCTCTTCCTTTTTGATATGACAAAACTTAAGGTAAATTTGCTTTAAAAGTACTTTGAAAAAGTTCCCCTTAATATAAGCATAATTTGAAAAATAAAGCTTCCCCTTAATATGAGCATGATTTTCAAAACAATTTACAAACCACATTATCTCTCCCCCTTTTTGTCATAGCAAAAAGAAGGATAAATAAAAATTGCTGCCCCCTAAAACTATGGTTTAAAATATTTGAGGACCTAAGAAAAATTGCTCTAACCAACAAACAAGAGATTACTATATTCGGAGTTATAGCACAAATAAATAAATCAATGTCTAATAAAGATCATGAGATGTTTGTGCGTGCAATGGACATTGCTTATGATCCTATACCAACTGTTCATAAATAATTTTCAATACATTTCCAATTGGTCATAATGATGCAAGTTGTTCATACATTGTTTATTAATTTTATAACTTGCACATTTCAATTCTATCAAGTACCTAGATACATCAATTGTTTTTTGTAGTCCAACCAAGGTGCATGTCAATGCATAATGACTATAAGCTAAAGTTAGACGAAATATTATGCATTGAGCTCATAAACCATTTTCAAGAAAAAATTGTGCCTGGAATTAAATCATATCAATTATCCACTTATTCTAGCACAAAAATGTCTCATGCAAATGTATCCTAAAAAAATTCTTCTCTATTTATCATTTCAATATTAAGAAAGAGAGAAGAATTATCAATTTAAAGCTCATATCAATTGTTATCAATGGTTGACTTATACATGTTGCATGAATTCAATTGTTATATGTGGTATGTTCATGCCACGAGAATGGACAAGTTAAGCAAGCAACAACATACTCAAAAACACGTATAAAAATGCCATTTATATAAAGCATTCATATCATCAATTTAAGGCATCTATATTCATGAATCATAAAGCAATCATAATCACATATCCAATAAACATGTAAATGGATTAATTTAAACATAAGCATACCATCATAAATTATTAATCCATATTCATATGCACAAATTTAATTACATGGAATATTCAAGAATTTATATCATTCAAGTACACACATTTTCTTCCATAGCAATAAGTAAAGAGAATTCTATGCTTATTTTCAATTAAAAATCTTTACCAATTATGAGCAAGGAAAAGTTCAAGATTGCAATCTTAATCAAATCATAGCCATATCCCTAATTGTTTTTATCATTTAAGGTTCTAGGAGATATATGCTATTTAACTAAAATGGTTTTACCTAAGTGAATCAATATCATCAAGCTAAAGCAAATTTTATTATTAAAGTTCACAATCTATGAGTGAGATCAAGTAAAATTTCATGAAAACAAATATCTTCAACTCATAAGCGTGTTCATTGATTCAACCTAAGCAAATATGCAAGTACAACATCAAAACATTGAAAAATCTATGCATGGAAACCAATTAAAGTGCATTTGTTCACGCTTGCATATATCCTTGAATATTGAAGTCATTAAGGCTTAAGTTCTTAGAAATTTGGGCATAAGAAAAATCTAAGTTCATGGATGACAAATTTCCTACATTTGAATGTGTAAGATTCATTTATCAACAAAAAATTGTAGGCCAAGGATAATTATGACTCTAGGTAATGTTTTAAGCATCTCAAACATTTTATTTACCTAAGTCATATTTGTACAAACACTAAGGTCAAATTTGACCATCATATCATTCAAGCATACATCTTGATCTTAATTACTCATATTTCACTAAATATATATATAAATATATATATATATATATATCATGAAGCCTAATGTGGAATATGTGAATCAAGCTATGAGATATAATCCTATAAGCAAGCTTGACTAAGATGAACTAAAGAAATGAATAAGTCTATTAAACACAAGTTCATCAATTTCTCAAGTGCATACACAAATCGTTGAAATAATTCTCAAAATTGTGTTTAAGCACTCATTGAAAGGATATTTCAAGATTATTTCAATATTCATGCATTATTTGAATATCTTTAATAAGAAAAATGATTTTGCACTTGTAAGTTTAATGAAAATGGTACTTATTGTTGAGAATAAAGCATGACACCAATGAAAAATGATTTTACAAGTTAAAACATCATCAAGGATAAGTTAAAACAATGTGTTTTAAGTTGAGAATAAAGAGATTATTAAGAAAATGAAAGATCCTTCTCAAATTTGGCTTAAAGAACCAAAAATAAGCATCTTGCCTAAGAAGGGATCGATCCCTACAAGGGGGATCGATCCCTTGAACCCAAAATCCCCAGTTTTGGTACTTAGCCATAAGCGATCGATCCTTGATGATGAGGGATTTATCCTTTGTTCAAATTCTGCAAATTTTTTACTTAAAAATCAACTTGTGAGGTGCCAAAACTCTGCTTTTAAGTGTTTTAAGTCCAAGTAAAAGTTTGAACACATGTATAACATAAATTTGGACTTGTATGAATGAAAAACATGGATGAAAAATCATTTGAGCACAAATTTTACAATTTCGGAAGAATTTTTGCAAAAAAATGTACTTTTGGTCTCATGAGATGTCATTTTAAAAGTTATACATATTTTGGCAAAATCAATATATTGGAAAACATAAATTTGCCAAAACAAACATGTTCACAAAAATTTTAAGCACATATAACATCAAATCACACTAGTTGTGAACATTATTCCATAATTTTCATATGCATTTTTCTCATTGATGCTCATGAAATAGCATTTTGTACATTATGGTAATTTTTGCAAAACCAATGAATGTGAGTGCTCAAGTAAAGTATAACAAATATTGTCACATAGAATTTATGCAAACAATCCATCAATTCATTCTCTATGTGAACTCTTTACCAAAAGAAGATCCAATACGCATATTTTCTTATTAAGACTTTCAAAAATGCATTTTGTATACTTTGACATATTTGGTGTGAATGAAGCAAGTATCCATGTTATCAAGACAAATCAAACTTGCTCAAATCACAACAATTCAATCAACCACCAAATAATCCAAAAATCATTTATCATGCCTTTTGTTTATTCATTCAACTCATAATGCATCATAGATCATTAACAAAATGCCTCATCAAAATATACAATTAATTTTAGCAAATATGAGTTTTGAGAAGATAAAATTACATACAATTAATTTTAGCAAATATGAGTTTTGAAAAGATAAAATTTAAGCTTATAAAACTCTTTTGCTTGAGAGTGCTTTGCCATGATTCATTGAATTCACCTTGAGCCATCCTTTCAAGAATTGTTGTGACCTTGCCAAGTATGGATCCTCAAGCTTTTGCTCTTTCTCATTGGCACAAGCAAATTCCTTGGGGGTGTGTAGAGCATTCAAACTTCAATGTTTCTTTGTAACTCCATGCTCTAACACTCCTAACACAAAACAAATTCAAGAATGCTTTGGTGCCCAAATTTTCTTAAGTCCATGAAAGTTAGTGCAACTAATTTTTGAACCCTTAGGGATCCATTTCATATTCAATTCATTATCATTTATAACATGCTTTAGAACCCATATTTTTCTATCTACTCTTCCTCTAAATGTGGTTTTTTTATATGTACATGCTTGTGATGAGTGTCTTACTCTAATTGCATAGTGAGCATGTAAGAGATAAATCATGTATAGTATTCTTGCTCACTAGGAAATTCTTAAGATGAGTTTCTTTGTGTTTTGCATTATAGCCTAACCCATCTTTATCAAAGAAATCTTTTTGGGTCTCAAGCATGTGATCTAATTTTTGTTAACCCATGTAGAATCTAGAAAATGAATTATGCAAGTTTATATTCTTTTTCTTTACTTCATCAATTTCTAGATTTGTATCTTCTAATTTCTTTTCGAACTCAAGTTTGACATTTAATAACATTTCAATTTCTATTTTCAATTTAGCAGTAATCTTTTTATATTTGAAGTTCATTCATAGAAATTCATTTGCTAATTCATTAAAGGCATTTTGTAATTCATCAAAAGTATAATCATTGCCTTCACTAAAGCTAGAAGTAGCCTCATCATCACTAAAGGCCATAAAACATGAATAGGCTGTATTATCTTGTATGATTTCCTCATCATCGGAGCTATCACTGTCACTCCATTTAGCTACAAATGCTATCTTCTTAAGCTTCCTATTATTTTCTTTCCTAAGTAAGGGACATTCTAACTTAGTATGACTCAGTTCATTACACTCATAGCATACTGTAGGGTTTGTGTCCCTTTAATTGACCTCTCATTACTCCTCTTTTTTAAAGCCTTCTATCATTTTCTCTGGCATTCATCCTCATGAATCTATTAAATTTTTTGGCAAATATTGTCATTTCCTTTTCTTCCTCATCTTCAATTTCCTTATGAATGGAAGACTTAATGGCTATCCCTACTTTCTTGATTGGCTCCTCATTTATTTTTAATTTCATCTCATAGGTAAGTAGGAAGCCTATAAGCTCATCTAGAGACAAGGTATTAGGATCCTTAGACTCTTCTATTGCGATTACCTTTACCTCCCAAGATTTTGGTAAGCTATTCAAAATTTTCTTAACCATTTCTACATTGGAATAAGTTTTGCCAAGGCCTTAAGCCCATTGATTATATCATTAAACCTAGTGGACATATCACTAATTGACTTATCTTCTTTCACCCTAAAAAACTCATAATCATGTGTAAGCATGCCTACTTTAGATTCTCTAACTTGATTGGTCCCCTCATAAGTGATGGCTAGTTTTTCCCATATTTGTTTAGCATTCTCACAAAGAGAGAATCTATTATATTCATTAGGACCTAATGCACAAAAAAATATGTGCATAGCTTTGGCATTTAATTGTGTCATTCTCATATCATTTGTGTCACACTCATCGTCACTCTTAGGAACATCTTTTTCATCAACTTTCTTAATTGAAACTAAAGGTCCTTTAACAATTATCCTCCAAACTTCATAATTATTAGCTTGAATGAATAACATCATCCTAGTCTTTCAATAAGCATAATTTTCACCATTAAAGACTGGTGGTCTAACCATTGAATGTCCCTCTCCTACAAAAGTTATAGCTACACTGGTTTGAGCTATTTAGATCGTTTATACTCGATGGATGCTAATCCAAATCAATCTTGAGCCCAAGCTCTGATACCAATTGTTGGCTCAAATACCTAACCGAGAAGAGGTGAATCGATTTTTGACTAACCTTAGGTTTGTTTTTCGACCTTCTTAATTCTCTAGCCTATATTGTAGTTCTTCTTCATTAGGCTATTCTAACATACAATTCATACACAATACAATAAACACAATTAAATTACAAGTAATTAAAGAGCAAAAAGTTAGAGAATTGTACATAAGTGATTTATAGAAGTTCGGTAACATTGCCTACATCCTCTACTTTGAGATGCTCTCAAGGATTTTCCCAAATTCACTATCTTAAATTTGTTACACTATTTTTCGCAAGCTCAAGAGTCACCTTCAACACTCATTTTTCCAAGCTCAAGGAGAAAACCTTACAACCACTACTTTTTACGGGATCAAGTAGCAAACCTTACAACTACTCCCTTTTATGGCTTAAGGAGTAAACCTTTCTACCCAAACCGCACTTACAATGAAGCACTTAAGAGTTCTATCCCTTTTACAATTTGTGAATGGGTTTACAAGAGATTAATCAAGAATAACCTCTAAGAAGGTAAATGATTAAGAAATTTGAGCTTTAGAGAATTCTATACAATGATTTGTGCTACACTATACAAGAAAGATGAGAATGATAGAAGTTGAAGAATTTCTAGCACAAAGATTTGGTTTTAAAGCTTGAAGAAGATAAGGAATTGTATCTTTTTTGTGTCTCGAACTTTTAAGCTTCTATTTATACTCCTTTAGATGGTTGTTGAAGCTTGGTAGAGCCTAAAACTGATTTTCCCTTTGGCTCTCACAAAAAACTAGCCATTTGAGGCTTCCAGCTCATAGGGGATTGATCCTTTTAAGTAGTGGATCGATCCTGCAGCTTGAGACAACTTTCTTGAGCTTCTGCCTTCTTGGGATCGATCCCTCTATGGCAGGGATCAATCCTCTCAGCCTTGGTGAGCCTTGGGAGGTGTTTTGGGTATAGGGGATCGATCCCTTGAACTATCCTGCCAGCAAGGGATCCATCTCTTCAGGTAGAGGATCCATCCCTTACACTGTTCATTTTGACTTTTCTAGGCTTTTTAGGCATTAAAAACATTCCTAAGTCAATTTTGAATATTTTTAAATATGATATGGCTTTGAAAATATGAATTTGAGCCCAAAAAATTTATCAAACAATTTTCTTAAAATATATTCAATAATTCCATAAGAAAATTACTTAAACTAGTATTTTATAATGTTTTCTAAATTGATTAAAACCAATAAAGATAATCAATTAAATCATGGTTTTATATTTGATAAAAGCACTTTAATATGGTTTGTGAAAATCACAATTGATAAAGCAAATTTACAGTATTGATCATTTATTTAATTATGCTTAAGTGTTTGTCATTTCAAAATATATATCAATTTAAAGCTAACAAAGTAAACAGAAGGATGGAAATCAAGAATGGTGTTGCATGTGAGGCTTAAGCCACAGAAATTGGGAAAATAAAATGGAGAAGGAAATCAACTTACGGTTTATATGTAATGAGGTAAGAATTTAATCATGTTTGAGTTTACAAGGTTCAATATTGAATGAAGAACTAAGAATCTGATTTTTCATGTTAGTATTGATGAATTTTCTCTTGCATGTAAATTTGGGATTAATGTTGGGCTAGAATCGAAAGGTGGTAGATCTTGATACTCTCGACAATGGAAGGCTGAATTGGCTGGTAATAAATTGCATGCTGAGGAAGATTCAAAATTGAGAAAGATGGTGTGAATCAGTTTCGGTTTGGACTGAAAGAATTTGGCTACTGGATTTTGGTAAGTGGGGTAAGATTCTGACCTTATAATGCTTGATTGTTGAGCATGAATGTGGAATTGTGATGATTCGAAATGGAATTGAAGTGGTATAAACATTGGCGATAAATGCAGATTTTGTTTGAATGTCCTATTCTGTTCTAGGATTTATGTTTAAATATTCAGTTTAGAGGTTTTACTATTAGATAAATTCTAAAAAAAATAATTATAAATAGCCTTATGAGTTAAGATTAAGTCAGTTTTAGATTTTCTGAATTTGGAGTTCTGTAGCTTAAGATAAGTACAAATGAATACAGGGCACTTTGCCCAAAAAACATAAATTCTAGTTTTGAATTTGAAAATTTGTAGAAAATAACACATAATGAATTAGGATTTGGTCCTTACATTTCTAGGTATGGAATTAAGTTAATTTTTATCTAGTTTTGGAATTTCATTAATTGGATTTACCTATAATTAGATAAGTGCATTTTACTGCACATGGGTCAGTGTGATACTATGCCTGAAAATTGCTGGAATATAGTGAAATTTTGAAATTGCAAAGAAAATGGCTCATTTTGAATTTGGTTGCAAGCCTTACATTTCCAAAAAGGTAAATGAGTTAGGATTAATATAGTTTTGAGTTTGCACAAATTGGACACTCCTATAATTAGATATGAGATAGTATGTGCACCAAGGTCAAATGACCGTTCTATTTGAATGTACCTGTATATAGGAAAAATAAATGGAATTACTAAAAATGACTCAAAAATGATAAAATTGTGAATTTTACCTTTCTCAATAGGGAATTGAATTAGGTTTCACATGGTCTTGGATTCATAATTTTTGGATATTCCTATAATTATTAAAGTAAATTTTAGTGCACAAAGTTAAAAAAATCCCTCTGCCTAATGTGCCAGAATTGGATAGAACTTCAAAAAATTACTGAGAATAGCATAGACTAAATTAGAAATGAGCCTTACACTTCTTAATAGGGAATTCAGTTAGGAGTAATATAAAAACTAAGGCTAGCAATTAGATTCTGAAATTTACACTTAAGGCTAGCACAATGACATAAGATCAGAAAAAGAAAATGCATAATTGAACTAAGTAGATTATGAGAAGTTTAAGTGAACAAAAAGGGGATGAATAATGCTAGTTTGTATTAGCATAGTCTAGAAAACACTGCTTGGTATCACTTCTTATTGGATTATACAATTCTTAATGTTAGCATATGATTGGAAGTGATGAATTAATTCGAATTACCATGTGCTATGTAGAGGGCTGTCTTAAGTACTAAAGCTTGGTCAAAAGTCCCCTTGCACAATTAGCTTGCATGAGACTTGTTAGGCGAGGGAGGATTGAATCTGTAAGCTAAGGAAGTACGATGAGTAACCCTTAAGCAATTGCGTTGCATCTAAACTGATTTGAAATCAATTTTGAATTAATCATATGTCACACAATGATATGCTACTTAATGAACTTCCCTTGGCTAATGGATTGTTTCTTCTAAAATCATTTTCATATACATGTTAAAGGCTCGCAAATCCTTTTTGTTTTATATGTCACTGTATAATTTAAAGGTTATTTTAAAGATTTTAAAATTAAACCCAGCTTTGGTCATAAAACAAGATCTCTTTGTTTTGATTTATAAAACTTGTGTTTCAATATCTTACAAGCCTTAGACTACCAAATGTATCCTTTTGAACTACGACATCGATATGAAGCCAGGGAAGATTGTTTTCTAATTGATTGATGGAGACTATTTTAGACCTGGGGTATTGAGACCTTAGAGCACCTCACCTAGAGGATGATATATGGCATCTAAGACTTACTTGGAGCATTGTTTCGTGAACATAGTTTTCAAAAACGATTGGCTTGTTTCGTATACTACAATCGAACAGGTCTTGGTGTCATCTGATCAATGAACCAAGGTGTGAGATCCATTGTGAAACTTGATTTTATTACACTGTACACTATACTTTGTAAATTCTTGATGGTGGAATTAAATTATTTAGTGGAATTAAATAAAGACTTAATGAATTTCCACTCTCAAATTGGAATTATTGAAATTATAAAGTATAGTATGGTGTATAAGAGATGAGACAAATATTGAATGATGTATAGAAAGTATGGTATGGAATGAAGGAAGGAAGTGAAATCAGAAAATTTAGAATGGAAGCATTATTTTTATGGTATTAAATATCAAAGATGGTAAGAAAAGTCAAGAAACATGGGCAACACACAAAAGAAAATCCTTTTTCTGCTTTAGTATGAACGGCTGGAAAGTTTTAAAGGGAAGAAAGATCAAAAATTCATGGATAAAACAATATTCAATAAAGACAAGATTACACATAAAATAATGATTAAAAGTCTATTGGATGAAATATGCCATGGAAGAAAATGGAAGTTAACAAAGGTGCAGCAAAAGTGGACTTCCACGCCACTTTTGCTGCTGCTACACATCCTCCTTCAATCTTTTTAAAGGCTAATAAAAACATGATTTTTCTTAGTGTTAAATGGATAGCATTGGTGTTTAAAGATAGAGCAATTAAAGATATATATATTAGAATTCTATTGGCTGAAATTAAGCAAAGAAAAAATTTAGAAACAAGGTCAAACCGATCGGCTAAGCAAAGTCCACGCCAACTTTGCTGCTTTGAGACGTTTCTGCCTAGCCATTTTAAGGGCTGTTGAAATATGACTTTAAGAGTAAAAAAAATAAAGGAAATAGGACAAAGAAAAAGATGAATTATTAAAGGCTTAATAGATAAAGAAGTTTTATTGGCTGAAGCTTTCAAAAGGATAAGAAAAGAGGGTCAATCGGACAGCAAAGAAAACTCTCCACCGTAGCTTTATGCTACAAGTTTCTTCAACAATTAAATGAGTTTTAATGCAAGAAATGATGAAGAAATATGATAAAATGCTAGATGGATTATTAGTATTGGTTGTCTTGGATAGAAAGAAAGAATAAAGAAGCAAGAAACTTCAGCAAATTCGGTTGTCTTCACCGAATTCCTCTGCTTCCACGAGCCTTTTGTTTGCTGAGCCATATTCGGTCTTCACTTGCTTCCTCAATAAAAATCCCTTAGCAAACCATCATTCCTGTGCTAGGTGATTTGCTTAATCTTCTCCATAAACCATATATATCTTAAGACCAACTAAGAACCAAGCTAGGAGACTAACGAGAGGAAGGAACCAAAACAAAAAATAAATTCCTGTTTTGAGATACTCCATTCAGTCAAGGTAAGAAACTTAACTTCCATGATTTTGTTGATATGCCATGACATATTTTGAGGTTTCTAAGCATGAGAAACATGATGATAATGTTAAATTTTGTTAAATTCTATTAGATCAAGAAAATTTCATAATTTTGAGTCTTGATATAGATTTAGCAAAAACAAAGGAATTATGTTAGAGGTGGTATGATGATGATGAGAAATGAAGTATAGGATATAAACAAATGGAAGAAGAAGCTTAGAATTAGAAAAAGGGTTGAAAAGAGAGTTTTGGCTAGTGAATGAACTCTCGGTTGAACATGGGAAAATAGAAGTATTTAAGGCTTCATGCAAGATTTGGCCAAGAAATGGCTCACGTAGGAAAGCATTTACTAAAGGAAAACAAGACCATTAAAGAAAATGATGGAAAGTCAATAAAAGTGGCATATGAGGTTCGGCCATGACTTGATTTCCTTATGAATTAATGCTGAAAATTGGGTATTTTGATAGAAGGCAATTGTAAAAATTAAAAGAGAATTTTTGGTGAAATTAAAACCGAAAAAGGATCAAAAATGAGGAAATTGAGTGTTAATACCAGTATAATTTATACTGGTTGTACTTATCAAAGAACATTAGTGGCTGCATTTTATGGAAGTTAGTGGCTCAAAATTAAAAAGGAAAAATATTAATAAATTTTGATAAAATTATTTTGCATTCGGGAATTGAGGACTTAATAAAGGCGATCGAGAAGCTAGGCCTCGTAAGACCAGGTAAGAGAGTAGTATGTGAAGTGAAATGCATGTCCTGTGGAGAAAATTGTTATAAAAATATTAAGAAAATGATTTGGTTTGAGACATGCATTAGTTTGATAAACTGTTTGAATTTGGGTGAGCCAAAGATATGCGACCCATTTGATATAATCCCGGGCGAGCCAATAGTGGGCGATCCCTTGTTTTTTTTAAAGAGAAATATTTTGTGGGTGACCCCAGTTCAGCTTGATGTGAGAGCCACAGTGGGTGATGTTAGTTCGCCATATGGGCGAATGAAAACATGCAAGTTCAATCCACTGCGATGGGCGAGCCGTAATGGGCGAGCTGATAAGGGGCGAGCCGGTTTAACTTGTGTTTTTCTCACACGAAAAATGGTGAAATTACTGGCTGTTTTTATTGTGTTTTGTAAACAGAAAATATAATACCTTTTTGGAAAACAATCATTTTAAAGAAATGATGAAATATGTGAAATATTCCTTAAGGGTTCTTTATGAGATATAAATTGATTTTTGAGACTTTAGGCTCCGAGTTTCATGCGTTACTATTAACGTGGCTGATTGACCCGCCAAGTCATCAGAGGTCTCGAGGTCACCTGACAAGTTTGCCCGAGGACCACATATAAATTATGGCTATAGATCTAGTTGTGTCCCAGTGGGGACGATTACTGGGTTCCTTCGGGAACGATGATAGCATGATTTAATTGTAGGGTGATGCATAGTCTCAACTTACTGATTTCTGTTTACTGAAAGGATTTACTAAATCCTGTTTACTTTTTACTATACTATATCGTAATTTGTTTAGCCAGTGTTTTGAATATTAAAAACTATTCACTATATCCAATGCTTTCCTACTAGGTATGCTGTTAGGGAAAATAAACATTTTGTGGTATATAGTTTTGGTTTTATAAAGCAGCATACAACTCCTTTACTGAGCACATTGTCGCTCATCCCCTTATTTCCACTCCACAGGTTATTGATTTGGATTAAAAGGTTTACCTTCCTGAGTTATCGGCTGCTAGAGTCAGCAGATATACAATATTGAAGGTACATTATATTCTTTTATATATTCAATAAAATTGTACAGTACTACTTTGAGTAAAAAGGGAATGTAGGTGATCTCAAAATTTATGAGGTATTCATATTTCTATTTTGGTACTGAAATGAAAGTACCATTTATTTCTTAAAGGGTTAATAGAATGTTAAGCATCATAGACAGCCCAACCATTAAAAATGTGTGAATAAGAGTAAAATATATGATTTACTGTAGATTCGGGATGTTACATCCACATTCCCTATTACTGTTAATCCAGTTTTCATAAATTTAGGAATATTAGATGTCTCATACCTATTTAAATGTTATTTACTTGGTAGGTATGAAGGTGAACAAAATAGTAGGCCCCACTAGATTTTAGGTGTTTAGACGAAAGTGAGCAATTTTAGAGCGAAATACTGTGATGGTAAGAATCTGCACCTCATACTCAATTGTTTATGCATATTTAAAAAAAGTATGTAACAATTTAAAAAATGACAATTAAGTCCATAGGCCGTTGGAATTTTCATTAATAATGATCAAACCGAGTTGATTTTTGACCAACTAACAGTTGTAGGTAAATTCTCACGTGACAAAGTTTTATGCCATGTGGACTGATGACTAAATTACGTGTAAAAGTAGAAAATTATACAATTCAACAATTAGGGGTTTTTTGGTAATTTCACTCATTTGATAGTTAAATCTCAACAAAAGCTAAACCAATGATTAGAATATGTTAAATGATATATTTTATGATTTAATAAAATATTTTGAAGGTTAGAGTGATTGTTTAAACCAAAGTTAGTCGTGAAAGGCAAAATTAAAACTTTAAAGTAAGTATAAGGGCATTTTCGTAATTTACCTTAAGCAAAATTTTAAAAATAGAAAATTTTCCATTCTTCTTCCATTTTGGTTGGCCATAACCTTCATCTTCTCACTCCTCCATTATTGAAAGCTTTGAAGAGAGAGTCACTGAAACTTAAGTAAAAACATACTGGAACTGAAAATTTCCTTCACCAACCCTATCTAATTTTCAGAGCTCTACAACTTGGTATCCAAATCAAGCCTTAAAGTGGCCATTAGCATAGTGAGGGGCATTCTTCAAGTTTCGACCAAGGTGAGAAATGGAAGAAAGCTTGTGATTTTCATGGTTTTATGATTCCTTGTCATGTGTTTAAGATGTTTAGGTATGAATTTAAGCTTGAATTGAATTAAAACCAAGAGAATCATCACCCTAGGGTTTCAACCAAGCATGTCTCTCCATGAACATGATGTTGTTTGATGTGAGTTTGATGTAGAATCAATGTAGAACAAGTGTAGAACATGAATTTGGACTTAAATTGAAGAAATTTGTTGTGTAGGAGAGAGAATGGGATTCGGCCAAGTGAAGGGGAGATGGAAAGAGAGCTTAATTCAATGTGTTTTGGGTCCTGAATAATGTATAAATTCATACGAGACTGTTGGCGCAGTCAAAACAAAAAACCAATGTGTTTTGATGATAGTTGCACTGTTAGCATCGGTATGAAGTAAACTAGATTTAGAGTTGCAATAGGCAATGTACTAGGTTTCAATGAGTTAAATATTCTTTATAACTGAAGTGTAGTGAATTGACTACGTTTGTGTGGTGAATTGCAGCTTGGAAGTCAGAAAACGATACTAGTGCTATTGGACAACAATGTAAGAATCTAAGTGGAAGAGATATATGTAAGAGGCATAGGGATACTACGTTGCATTAATTTGATAAAATCTGCCCTTTTATGAGATTGAAATTGATGGCTTGATTAAAATTGTGAAGCTGGAAAAGTGGTTATAAACTGCGTTTTCATGCAGGGAGGTTAAGGCAGGTAGTATCGTCATGCTGCCGAACTTTCATAAAATGACTCTAAATCTCTAAATTATCATTTTAAATTATTTTGAAAATGATATGGAAAATGTGATTTAGGTTAGGGATTACTTAAGGTTTTATGTGCATGCATAATTTATAACTCATTTTTCAAAGGAACTTTTAATAATTTTTATGTTTTCAAGATACCCTTATGTTTTAGTGTTACTATTATCCGTAAATAAAATATTTTGATCATTAGCTATAAAATTGAGAATATTTGGTGAATTTTTATACTTCAACTATAATGATTTTCTAATCTTAATACTTTATGGACTGTCTGAATATATGATTTATTGAATTAAACTCTGTAGATGATACTAAACTGGTTTATGAACTGTTTTGAGACTGTTGGCCGCATAGCTACTTGTGGGCACATACTTTTTCGTTTTGTTCTGTTGCTATTAGACCCTAACCCAGTCTTCAACGCCCACAAATGTCACTTAGCTAGTGTACACTATGGATCTTTGACTATAGCCATATGTCTACTTATATTACATGAGTCTACTGGCTGAAGCCTAGTCTCCACTATACTGTTTTACTGGAGTGGTAAATCCCTGGCCAATCCAAGCACTCCCAAACTTCATTTACTATGGTTTCGATATGCTTGTAAAGCATGTTTTATGATCTTTGTACCATTTACTGAAAGTTGTTATTTTGCTATTTGTGAAGCATTTTAGAACTAATTGTTTGAATGATTTATGAATTTCATAATGGAAATTAATTTTGAATATCCACTAAACTTTGTGTTTGAATAAATTTTAATGAATTCCTTATAGTTGGAATTAGATGATAGGACAAGTGAAGTGCTTTAAAGTATCCTTCTATACTCAACCTAGTTATCTAACCTACTATAGTATCCTTTCTTTTATCGTACCAAAGAAAATGTGATCATTGGTTTCTGTGTGAAAGAGCATGTTTTAAGATACTTGCATATAGATATGCGTAGTATCAACTCTTTTATATATATTTCTTATTGGGCGTAAGCTTAACCCCCTTATTTTTCTTCCAAATTATCTACAGTAGATTTATACATTTGCTCAGGAGGATCTATGATTTTTGGTATCCCTCAAGCGGTTCTTTGATCTCTGTTGAGGTATACTAGTTTGTTTTTATATGTTCAATCTACCTATGTACAGTACTATTTTGTATGCCTATTATACTTAGAATGTAAACCAAAAGTAAAAAGGTAAAACTCAAGTTGAGATAGTATATATTCATATGTATCTTAAATAGAATAGTGTGGTTCCTGGGTAAATATTGATTAATAAAAATGATTTCTTATAATAAGTAAGTATGACACTGCAGACAACCCAACAGAAAGTAATTAAGATATAAGAAAAATGTAACAGTCCAGTTGCACAGTAATACACATATTATTACACCATTTAGACAGTTGGGCTATCTGCGATACTTTACTTTTCATTTACATTTAAACAATTTCATATGAAATTATAATACGAATTACATCCCCTATCTTAATTCACAAGAAAGTAGTACTGTAGGTAAGTCTAAATACGAAAAATAAATGATCGTATCTTATGTAGTAAATCAAGCTGTCGTATCATCCCCAAATGCACAGCCGAAATCCTTAGATATCAGACTCTCAGTCTTTGAAAATCTGAAATGTTAAAATTAAGGGGTGAGCAAACCACGGCTCAGTAAGAGAGTTATATGCAACATTTGATATTCAGCTACCTATATGCTAAAAATAATTTTTTTCACTTTCTTTAAATCTTCCTAGAGGGCTCTAGGCTCACATGTAGGAAGGATACTACAGTCAACTAGGGATCCAGATGGAGTAAGGCAGGTATTTTGAAATACCTGTCTTGTCTCGGAATCTAAAAGCAACTTTAGAGAGTACTATATAAATTGCTCCCAAAACGATTTAATATTCGTTTTCCGTAAAGTAAACCATTTATTTCTCTTCACTTCAGTGTGTTTTAAAACACATAACAGTTCAGTAGTAAATAGTGGTTTACTTTTGTTATCTTCAGTACAGTTAAAACGCGTGACAGTACAGTGGTTTGTAAATATCCAAATCATTGGATAAACAATTCTGCAATTATTTCTATCTTAGAAATAATTCTTATGTTATTCTTTTTGAATAAACATAAATTCCTCTTTAGTTCAGTAACCATATCTTACAATTCAGTAAAACAGTAATATCAGTAAAACAGTATTTTGATACGATTCAGTCAGAAAACAGTAAATAGTAGCTACCAATTCAGAAAACAGTATACGGTAGCTTTCAGTTCAGTAAACAGTAAATGGTAGCTTTCAGTCTAGTAAAACAGTAATCAGTGGCTACCATTTCCGTAAACAGTACAATTCTGTAAACAGTGTTTTGGAACGATTTTTCATCAGTAAACAGTACAGTAAATAGGATTCAGTAAATCCTTTCAGTAAATAGTAAGTGAGACTAGGCAACACCCTACAATTAAATCATGCTATCATCGTCCACTAAGGGACACAATAATCATCATCCCCAAAGGGACACAGTAACAGTATATAATGTGATCTATGGCCATGATCTATATGGTGTCCTCGGTGTACACTTGCCAGGTGACATCCGGGAAGCTGATGACTGGCAGGTCAATCAGCCACGTGACAGTAACAGTATCAGTGTGATGCATGAAACTCGGGACCTAAATCTCAAAACAGTATAAAACCGTACCATAGCCTTTATGGATTTTAAACACAGTAGTGTAAAACATTTCACAATTATCCATAAGGCTCACATGTATAAATCCTTACCTTTATGAAATAAATAAAATAAATAACATTTTTTTTAATTATTTCATAAAGGCATAATTTACATTTTCCATACGGTGAAACAGTTTATAAAATCATCACTATAAAATATAAAAGGTCATAACTATCCTTTTTCACCATAAAACATGTACGCACGCTTTTCCGTGCTTTATCGAAAACATGGTTTTCAAAGTTTTCGGGATTCAAATCAATTATTTTTATGATTTATGGAACATTAAAATGTTTATTTTCCAAATCAACACTCCCGTCACCATGTTTTCCTCTGTAAACACGTGTAGAGACCTTCTCGTCTCAAAAAGCCATTTTTCATCTTTAGTTAACCTTTATGGAATTTTTATAAAAAATTAATTTCATAATTAGAACCATAAAGGTTATTTATGAAATCAGTAGATATTTGAAGAATTATTAATAAAATATCCACTTTGTGTCTTTTTATCTTCCATCTCGTTTTACATGAAATGTACACCTCGAGAGGAATTTTCAGTTATTTCATTTTCCAAATTCTTGAAAACATAAATATTTTACAATTAATCATTCGTATATTCATGTTTTACGAAAACTAATTGATTTTTCAATTTTCATGGTTGGAAATCGTTTCTCGTGAAATCAAATCATTTATTATGATTTTTAGTGATTTTTCGGTAATTTTCAGTAATTTTTCGATAGTATAACGGCAGCTGATTGGCTAACCTCCTGCACGAAAAATACAGTTTATAATTCAACTGGTACATCATCACAGATTTCCAACCAATCAGTATCAATAGCATTTATAAAAATTAAATACATAATTGAAAACATGTGTGCCAAATATCCTTACAGGCTGCACATGTCTCCCTTACCTGTCCCGAGTCGGCGACCGTCTCATTACGTCGCGCCCGTGTTCACCTTGCCCGATTCCATCGTCTCAGTCATCAAGGGAATTTTTTGGAAATAAAATTCTAAATTTTAGAATTTTTCCAAATAATTTATTAAAATTACTCAAAATCAATTTTCGGAATTCTTACCGAATTTCCGTAATTTTCGAGCTTTCAAATTCTCGGGATTTTCGTAATTTTCGAAATTTTTGAATTCTCGAAAATTTCCTTTTCTCTCTCTTTTTCCTCTTTTCTTTTCTTTCTCTTTCTTTTCTTTTTCTTTTTCTTTCTCTTTTTCCTTTTTTCTTTTTCTTTTCTTTTCTTTTCTTTTTTGCTTCCTTTTTTCTTCTCTTTTCCGGTCAGACCGGTTCAGACTGGTCAGCCTCCCTTATCGCTGGTTCTCCTTCGGTGGCCGGTTCTCTGGCAGTTTGGTGGCTCCTCAGCTGGCCAACACCACGACGAAGCTGGATCTGGCCTCCGTTCATCCCGAATCGACGGCACGGCGGCGGATCTACTCGGTTTAGGTTCGGCCTCTTCTCCCTTTTCGCCCTTCCTCCTCCGTCGTTCTCCGCCTCACCGGTGGCCTCTTACCCTTTCCTCTTCCTCCGCCGAAGGTTTGGTTGCAGTGGCGGTGGCCGAATCGGCCGACACTACCACTTTCCCATTTTTCCTTTTTCTTTTCTCGGCTTCCGCCGGTTTCGCTTCTATTTCCTTCCGTTTTCCTTCCATCGCCGGTCGATCTTCCTTCTCCTCTTTCCTCGCTGGCGCCATCTTCTCTCTCCCTTCTCCTCTCTTGGCCGGCCGACGATGGTCGGCCTCGCCTGGGAAAGAAATCGGGCTTCTCCCGATTTTCCTTTCTATTTTCCTTTTATTTATTTATTTTTGTTTTATTTTTATTCTATCTATTATACATATACTAAATTATATACTATATATTATATATTATACATATAATATACACCATATATTATACATATAATATTATTATATTATATATAGTATTGTATTATATATATTATATCAAGATATATTTATATTGTGTATTAACTATAAAATGATATCTAATATGTGTGTGTGTGTGTGTGTATATATATATATATATATTTATATATACTTAAATTTAAATACCATTTATATATATATCTTGATATAAATGTAGGAATTACAATATATATTGTATTTACAATATATATTCAAACTTTAATATAAATTAATATTTACATTTTTCGTATATGTATATATATATTTATATATATATACATAAGATGTTATACTTGTATACATATGTACTATTTAAATTTATAAAATAGTATATATACATATATACATACCAATGTATATTAATATGTATTATATACTATACAATATTTGAATACATATGTATTTGTATAAAAATACATTTATATAATATATAATTATATAAATATATTTCATATTTCTTTCTCATTTTCTTATTTAATTTGGATTTCCATTTATCCAAATTAAATTTCCTCTATTCATTATTTTCCATAATTCAACCTTATTCCTATTTCCAATTTAATTTTTCCTTCACTCGAATTTCTCAATTCGTCACTTCCTCAATTCACGAAATATTCCCTAATATTCCGATCTCATAATTATATTTATTTATTTCCACTTATCTATTTTCTTTAATATCAATTTTCACTATTTAACAGTGAAAATTTTGCGGTTATCACAAAATAGTACGAATTTTCGGTATACAGTTCTTGACACGAGGTGGATTGGTCTATGCATAGGTAGCATCCCTTCTTGAGAGATTGCTACAGTTAGCTACCCTGGATCGTTCTGTCACATCCTGTGACTACATTATTTCACGTTTTTTCACACATTTTAAATGGTTGGGCTGTTTACGATGCTTTGCTTTCCTTTTTCATCAAAACTATTACATATTAAAGTCACAATATTAGTTACATATTTCCAAATTTTAAATGTAAACAATACTTACATCCCTTTATTAATACAATGTCGTAGTACTGTAAATCAAAAGTCTGAACATATCAAATAAAATAATTATACCTTCGAAATACATTAAGTTGTCACATTCACCCAGATGCGCAGCCAAAATCCTCGAATGCAAGATCTCGCAACCACTGAAAATCTGAAATGTTAAAAATAGGGGTTGAGCAAACCACGACTCAATAAAGGAATTATATGCAACTCTTGATATCCAGATATCTATATGCTATAAAAACTTTTCATTTTCCTATAAGTACCTTAAGCTCATATAGGAAGGATACTACAGTTGGCTAGGGATCCGGATGAAGTACAGAAGGTATTTTGAAATACCTGTCGTGTCTCGGAACCTAGAAGCAACTGTAGGGAGTAATTAATTTCGTTGGAAATCAAATCCTTTTCCATTTCATTCCATATCATTTTCATTTAATGCTTTTATGAAATAAAGCATTTAAATAAAATAACTAATATTCATGTATTCTTTAAAAAGAATATTAGTTTAAATCATCATCATTCTCATTTAAACTCATTTCATATTTTACTGTACAAATCATAATAAGTACAGTACTTTAGATAGCAAAATAAGCTATTGAAATCATTTCCATATAACATTTACATCATTTAAATCTAGTATTCAATTTCAATTTATAATAAGATTATTAGATTTATAATCTCTTCTTTTCTTTTTGAAAACGTATCACATATTCATGTTACATATAATCTAATATTCCATTTAAAATCATAATAAGAATATTAGATTTATAAACTCCTTTTTTCTTTTTGAAAACATATTACATGTTCATGTCACATGTCTTATGAAAATCATCATGCAGTATTGTTCTCAGTATAGTAATAAGCACTATGTAAAAGTACTGTAATTCATTTTGATTTTCCACATATCATATAAAACATTTCCTTTTAACATATCATATATCATATAAAACATTTCCTCTTTTAACATATCACATATCATAGTGGAGACTGAGGCAATCACCCAAATCATATCATGCTATAGACCCCGAAGGGTAGAGAAATAAACATATCATATTTATGACCATAGTCTATCTTGTCCTCGGTGGATCACTGATTAGGTGTCGACCAAGACTACATATCACATATCACATATTACGTATCACATATCACATATCAGCATGATAAAAGGGCCTACTAGTCTCAAAACAGTGTTTTTCATCATCAATTTACCTTTATGGAATTTATAGAAATAAACAAATTCATAAATAAAACCATAAAGGTTATATAATAAATCAAGTGAATATTTAAGAAAACCTTTATAAAATATTCACTTTATCCCTTTTTCATTTTCCATTTCATGTCACATGTAATTTATATATCGGAAGAATTTTCGGTGATCTCATTGTCACCAATTTCGATAACATGAATATTTTTAAAATCAAATTCATTATATTCATGTTTTATGAAAAACTATAAATTCCTCATTTCCATGGTTTGGAAATTATTTTTCGTGTAAGAGAACATTTATGATGATTTTACATAATTTTCTAAAATTTTTCGGTAGCATAACAACTGCCGGTTGACTAGCCTCCCTGCACAATTTAGAAAGATTTATATTTTCACAACCAGCCATATATCCACAATTTTCAACAAAATCAATTCACCAATATTTTCATAAAATCATGCATATTCAATTTATGCAATCAAGATATCCTTACAAACTACACATGCATCCCTTACCTGTTCAGTGTTAGCGACTTCTCACTAGTGTCACGCACGTAGTCCAATTCTCCCGATTTCCATCAATGTCCAATCACTTGTATAATTTCTACAAGTTCAAGCCCATATTCATATTTAAAATTTTACGAATTTATTCAACAAAATAATAATGATAAAATTATAATAAATTTTTCCTACCCTTTTTCTTCTTTTTTCTTTTCTTTTCTTTTTCCCTTTTCTTCTTTTCTTTTTCCCTTTTCTTTTTCTTCTATTCTTTTTCTTTTTGGTCTGAACTGGTTCAGACCGATTCAACCTTGGCCGATCGGTTCAGCCATCCCTAACCGGTTCGGCCATCGTCGGCCTCCATCACCGCCGGTTCAGCCCTTCCAAAGTTGGCTGGGGTTGCGACGAAGCCATTTCTCTTCTCCTTTTCTAGATCAGCGGGGGTGGCGACGGCAGATCTGAAACAGCGGCTGGTCCCCCATTTTCCTCCTTTTTCTCCCTCTCTTTTCTCTTCCCCCTTCCTCGCCAGCTGTCTTTTTCTCCTGGTTTGCCTTCACCGGTGACGAGGGTGGTAGTGGCGGCGTCTGAATCAACCAGCACCGCCCTTTTCCTTTTTCCTTTCTTTTCTTTTTTTTATCTTTTCCTTCTTCAATTCGCTTCGCTTCTTCCTTTTCTCGCTGTCGTCGGTAGCCTTCTTCTCTTCTCATCGACCGGCAACAGCCCTCGCTCCCCTCTCTCTCCTCTCCTCTCGCCGACAGTGGTCGGCTTTCATTTGGGTTTCTCCTTTGTTTGTAACAGAGGAGAAATAAAACGGGGAATCGGGACCGTTTTCTATTTTTCCCTTTTTTTATAAATATTATCTTTTATATTTATATATATAAATATACTATATTAACATATATAGATATATATTTTGTATATAAATTTATATACATATCTATACACTTTAATATAAAATAACATTTATATTTCATCTATATACATATATATTTATATATACCATAAATATATAATAATATATATGTACTTATTTAATGATATAAATCAGTATATATCAACATATAACAATATATACATATATTTCATATATGTACATATGTACATATATAAAAATATATTTATAAATATAAATATATTAATATATAAATATACTCATTTTATTTCTTATAATTTGGATCTCGTAATATCCAAATTATATTTCTCCGTACGAATTTTCAATCCGTTACTTCACTAATTACTGAAATTCCAACAATATTCTCATTCTTGTAAATAATTTATTTATTTGCTTTAACTTATCTATTTGCATTAAAATTGAATTTTCAAGTACTTAATACCAAAAATAATAAAATTAGCTGTTATTACATTCTCCCCATCTTAAAAAATTCAGTCCTCCGAATTGCACTTAAGTAAAAAGGTGGTACAGTTCTATATGCTTATCGTTTCTGACTTTCAAATAATCTTTTAAAAATACTGCCAGTATACTTTTAAAATCAGAATTACTTTTAGACCACTACATATCATCTTTCACAATATAGTTATACACTCGAAGAATTATTATATCAAATCGAGAGTTCTCAATTTCCATTCTTTTCGCACGATATATGATTCACACAATTTATCACCCGTTTTTCTCATTTGGTGCCAAGTCGATATAGCTTGGCGGCTATCATTTAAAGGATGTAATCAGAAATATGTAATTGTCCCAGTAGCTTTTAAATTCAGTGTGCCCGCTCTCAATATCTTTGAGCGTTCACATATCACGCTCGAATATTTATATCAGTATGAAGTGGTGCTGTCAGTAAATTTGGAATCCCAAAGCCTTTGCTATTTTCTATAAGCATATGGCAAATCAGAGATTCCATCACATGTAACGCTCACTGGAACTTCACATACATTCGCACCGTTTCATAATTATATCTTGACTATGGCACTGGAGAAATCTAGGAGCCTGATAATGGAAAAGTGATTTAATTTAAGCAATCAATCTCTGATCACTTCCATAACATCATTTTTTTTTTTGGATTCTTTATTATCCCACAATACTCATTTTCACATAAATTTAACCAAGGCTACACCTCACTTGCAGACTTTTATATTAATCATCTCTTGCAGTAAATGAAACACTTGGTAATCATTTTCTCTCAATATCTCTTTTCATGCAGTATTGTCATTACATCCCTTATTCTTATGGTATACTCAATATCACTTAAGTTTTAGAATATACGTAAGGATGTAATCTTTTCATAATTTAGATTCCGTAGTGGAATACTCAAATTATCAATTTAATCATCCCATTATTCATACAATTCCACAATTCCGAGGTGTGTATATATATAACATTTTTCCATTTACATGACTGGCAGTAAGTAATGTAAATCATTTATTTTACTCCTTTGAGGATTATTAAATTTCATCTGTCGAGTTTGGCTCGATCTTCCATTTAGCCAAAATCATATGACAGTCAAAGAGAAATCGCTTTTAGTCTTAGATATGGGAACTACTTTATATTTGTGTTCCCTAATCATCATGTGACTTACCTTCTTAATACAATTTCATCTTTTCACGCTAATCACTTCAATCACTTTTCCTAAGTGGTATAGTACTCCACTGTTAAAATCTTTTTAACATTTTGAATACTATATTTACACTTATTCATCCACCGACCTTAACTTCTTTAATTATAAATCATATCTATAGAGCAGCTAACCCCCTAAACTTTTCTGTAGACCAGCAGCAGTATCTAGCTAGACTCAGTAAGTTTCGTATCTCAATCACTATCTTTTAATCATAGACAGATCCACGGTCACTCTGTCATTTAAGACCATATATCTCAGAAAGAGATACAGTCTAGCCAAATCTCCTATTTACCAAACTTAACATATATTTCTCAGTCTTTGATAGTCTACAGGGTTATACCAAAGTGCTGCTCATGTTCCATAGGTGCCTTAGACTATATTAGTAGCTCATCAGTGAATACTATTTATAAATTATCCATATATGGTTTAAATACTCCATTCACTATGCTTACATACATCACAGGGTATTTCATTAATCTTGTAAACCTTAATAAGAACTCGTAATAATTATGTCGAGTTCTAAATATTATCTTATGGACATCAGTCTCCAACTTTTTATCTGATGATGCCCTGTACAGAGACTGATCTTATGAAGTCCTTATACATCTCTGATTAGATCTAATAAGGCACCAATTCCGCACAAATAAATATTCGTTCTTTGTAAGAACTCTATTGAATAATAGGAATTTAATACACAATTACAATTTATCCTCAGATCAACATCATCTGTACTTCCATCAATTACACTCATACAGATAAATTCATTATCCACAACTTTTCCAGAGTTGTTTCTTGAGCTTTTCGGATTCCTTCTATAGTCTCCGATATAAGCTTAGAAATAGGTTCCTTATAAACAATTGAGTCAATGTTAACCCAATCTCCCAAATCTATATTACTCTGAAAATTTATCTGAAATAACATCCGATACTTTTTAATCACAAATCTCGTACCGTTTTGGACCTTTCATCTCTATGTCCAACAATTCCACTGTATATCCTCAAGACATAAACATTTGACATTCAATGCATTTTGACACATACTCCACCTTGATTCACTTATTTACTCATACTTCACAGCATACTAATTAAGATGTTTAGTAATGCTGTACCAAGTATAACAGTTTAACTAACACATTTCACAGCTAACCGATTCATTACTGTAATTCTCTTTAAAGTCATTTTCATTTAATAACTCGGTTAGCTGTCATCTTCCTCTGCTCTTATAGTCACTTTACAGTTCTTATATATACTTTTCAAATTTATAATACTCCAAACAGTACACCATTCTGCAAAACATATCTCAAAATATTCTGGTTCTATAAATATTTGTTTGATACTTCGAAAATAGAATAAATGTATAGAACCAGAATGAACCATACTGATATAGATTTCATCAACTGTACAGATCACTTCCTCAGTCACATTCAATAATTATATCACTTTTCATAGTATCCAACGATCCCATACTAAATACCCCGTCCGTACCTTTTTTAATTCAGGCCCTAAAGAATCAATAACTGGGCCAATCATTCTGCGACTTCCCATTATAAACATTTTAAGTCGCATCAGTACTCTAAGTATAGGTGTGATTAGTAATAGGGACTATTATACGCGTGTTACATTCTTTATGCCATTAATAGCTCCATCACTATCAATAATTTCAATATAAGGGCATATTTATCATTTCTCCATTACTTCCTCTCCCTTTAAAATACATTCAATAGGTGATCTTAAGATCTATTTACTGATAATATCTCCTTCCACTCCTATATCATCATTGTAAGGTCTTAATTCGATCCGGACAGAAAAGTCCTGGTGGGGTCTTCACCGAGTCCCTTTCTGTTCCTTACCAAACAGACCTTCATTTAAGATTGTAAGATCACCTATTTCAGGTAAAATTTCTAAGGCCATTATCCCTCTTTAGCATCCTTAGTTCATAAGTTTTCACACCATTTAAAAAATTTATTCCCATTTACAGTCACTTATTTCCTTTATATATTCAGACTATATAGTACTACAGGGGATGTTAATCTTTTTCGACTCGTTTTATTCCAAAAGCATCGACAAACATCAGGCCAACCTTGCTCTGATACCATTAATTCTGTCACATCCCGTGACTACATTATTTCACGTTTTTTCACACATTTTAAATGGTTGGACTGTCTGCAATGCTTTATTTTTCTTTTTCATCAAAACTATTACATATTAAAGTCACAATATTATTTACATATTTACAAATTTTAAATGTAAACAATACTTTCATCCCCTTATTAATACAATGCCGTAGTACTGTAAATCAAAAGTCTGAACATATCAAATAAAATAATTATACCTCCAAAATAAATTAAGTTGTCACATTCACCCAGATGCGCAGCCGAGATCCTCGAATGCAAGATCTTGCAATCACTGAAAATCTGAAATGTTAAAAATAGGGGAGTGAGCAAACCACGGCTCAGTAAAGGAATTATATGCAACTCTTGATATCTAGATATCTATATGCTATAAAAACTTTTCATTTTCCTATAAGTACCCTAAGCTCATATAGAAAGGATACTACAGTCGGCTAGGGATCCGGATGGAGTACAGAAGGTATTTTGAAATACCTGTCGTGTCCCGGAACCTAGAAGCAACTGTAGGGAGTAATTAATTTCGTTGGAAATCAAATCCTTTTCCTTTTCATTCCATATCATTTTCATTTAATGCTTTTATGAAATAAAGCATTTAAATAAAATAACTAATATTCATATATTCTTTAAAAAGAATATTAGTTTAAATCATCATCATTCTCATTTAAACTCATTTCATTTTTTACTGTACAAATCATAATTAGTACAGTACTTTAGATAGCAAAATAAGCTATTGAAATCATTTCCATATAACATTTACATCATTTAAATCTAATATTCAATTTCAATTTATAATAAGAATATTAGATTTATAATCTCTTCTTTTCTTTTTGAAAACGTATCACATATTCATGTCACATATAATCTAATATTCCATTTAAAATCATAATAAGAATATTAGATTTATAAACTCCTCTTTTCTTTTTGAAAACATATTACATGTTCATGTCACATGTCTTATGAAAATCATCTTGCAGTATTGTGCTCAGTATAGTAATAAGCACTATGTAAAAGTACTGTAATTCATTTTGATTTTCCACATATCATATAAAACATTTCCTTTTAACATATCACATATCATATAAAACATTTCCTCTTTTAACATATCACATATCATAGTGGAGACTGAGGCAATCACCCAAATCATATCAAGCTATAGACCCCGGAGGGTAGAGAAATAAACATATCAGATCTATGGCCATAGTCTATCTTGTCCTCGATGGATCACTGATCAGGTGTCGATCGGGACTACATATCACATATCACATATCACATGTCACCTATTACGTATCACATATCACATATCAGCATGATAGAGGGGCCTACTAGTCTCAAAACAGTGTTTTTCATCATCAATTTACCTTTATGGAATTTATAGAAATAAATAAATTCATAAATAAAACCATAAAGGTTATATAATAAATCAAGTGAATATATAAGAAAACCTTTATAAAATATCCACTTTATCCCTTTTTCATTTTCCATTTCATGTCACATATAATTTATATATCGGGAGAATTTCGGTGATCTCATTGTCACCAATTTCGATAACATGAATATTTTTAAAATCAAATTCATTATATTCATGTTTTATGAAAAACTATAAATTCCTCATTTCCATGGTTTGGAAATTATTTTTCATGTAAGAAAATCATTTATGATGATTTTCCATAATTTTCTAAAATTTTTCGGCAGCATAATAGTTGCCGATTGACTAGCCTCCCTGCACAATTTAGACAGATTTATATTTTCACAGCCAGCCATATATCCATAATTTTCAACAAAATCAATTCACCAATATTTTCATAAAATCATGCATATTCAATTTATGCAATTGAGATATCCTTACAGGCTACACATGCATCCCTTACCTGTTCAATGTTAGCGACTTCTCACTAGTGTCACGCACGTAGTCCAATTCTCCCGGTTTCCATCAATCTCCAATCACTTGTATAATTTCTACAAGTTCAAGCCCATATTCACATTTAAAATTTTACGAATTTATTCAACAAAATAACAATGATAAAATTATAATAAATTTTTCCTACCCTTTTTCTTCTTTTTTCTTTTCTTTTCTTTTTCCCTTTTCTTCTTTTCTTTTTCTTCTATTCTTTTTCTTTTTCTTTTTTCTTTTCTGGTCTGAACCTATTCAGACCAGTTCAACCTTGGCCGACCGGTTTAGCCATCCCTAACCGGTTCAGCCATCGTCAGCCTCCATCACCATCGGTTCAGCCCTTCCAAAGCTGGCTGGGGTTGCGACGAAGCTATTTCTCTTCTCCTTTTCTAGATCGGCGGCGACGGCGACGGTGGATTTGAAATAGCGGCCGATCCCTCTTTTTCCTCCTTTTCTCCCTCTCTTTTCTCTTCCCCTTTCATCGCCAGCTATCCTTTTCTCCTGGTTTGCCTTCACCGGTGACGAGGGTGGTGGTGGCGGCGTCCGAATCGACTCGCACCGCCCCTTTCCTTTTTCCTTTCTTTTCTTTTTTTTATCTTTTCCTTCTCCGATTCGTTTTGCTTCTTCCTTTTCTTGCTGTCATTGACAGCCTTCTTCTCTTCTCGTCGACCAGTGACAGCCCTCGCTCCCCTCTCTCTCCTCTCCTCTCGCCGACGGTGGTCAGCTTTCATTTGGGTTTCTCCTCTGTTTGTAACAGAGGAGAAATAAAACGAGGAATCGGGTTATCCCGATTCCCGTTTTCTGTTTTCCCTTTTTTTATATAAATATTATCTTTTATATATATATATATAAATATACTATATTAATATATATATATATATATAGATATATATATTTTGTATATAAATTTATATACATATCTATACACTTTAATATAAAATAACATTTATATTTCATCTATATACATATATATATATATTTATATATACCATAAATATATAATAATATATATGTACTTATTTAATGATATAAATCAGTATATATCAATATATAATAATATATACATATATTTCATATATGTACATATATAAAAATATATTTATATAATATAAATATATTAATATATAAATATACTCATTTTATTTCTTATAATTTGGATCTCTTAATATCCAAATTATATTTCTCCATACGAATTTTCAATCCGTTATTTCACTAATTACTGAAATTCCAACAATATTCTCATTCTCGTAAATAATTTATTTATGTACTTTAACTTATTTATTTGCATTAAAATTGAATTTTCAGGTACTTAATACCAAAAATAATAAAATTAGCGGTTATCACATGTTCTGATTGTTAGCTCTAAGACTTAAGTATAGACGTAATACCTTACTTTGGTGTTGTGATTGGATTTATGTACAATGATCTTATTGTTTTACACTAATCTGATTGTTTTACGGTGATTTGATTTATCAACATGACTACATGCTTATGCATGATTTGAGATGAGATTTAAATCGTTTTATGAAATTGTTGTTTCTTATGATTTATGATTGCAACATATCTAATTTTGGATTTATCGAATGTGTACTGTTTATGAGTTTAAAATTAAAAGATGCAAACTATGATTTTAAGTTACTTGCTAAAGTTACTTATTAAGTTTATGACTCACTCCCCTCTTCTTTCCCTCCCTTTTAGATTAACAACCAATATTGCATCTGCTCTGTTGACTCGAATAGCTCCTTGGTGTAGCTTTCCACATTAAAGGCAGGTATATGGCTACTGCTTTTGGATGGACACAGATAGTTTGGCACAGTGTATATTGTGGATACTTATATAATTGTATCTTTTATGACTTGATGATTGTATATACAAAGTTTGAGATGTAGGCTACACTAGCATGTTTTTCAAATGATATGGTTTTGATGTTGATGCAAGACAAAATGGTGTCGATATATGTATAATTATATATTCACTTATACTCGATGGTTTATGATAAATGTGTCAATGAAATTAACCATGGAGAACTAAAATGGGAGCTTAGCGAACAAAGGATCACTTAAATACGAATCGCAACCTACACAATCACCAACATATGAATAAGTAAAGTAAAAAATATGTAAAATTTAAGCCTGCAAATTTAGGCTTCCGTAAAACAGTTATGAAGGACAGGACATGTCATGTATTAGAATGACCTATATCCATTCAATTCGTTGTCATCAAGAAAATTCTTCATAAACCATATATATAAATATAAATGTCTATACTCCAAACCTAAACATGGAATTAAGACAACTTTGTAACATAGCAAAGGTGGCATTAGCCATCGTACTCCCCCTGTGCAAACTTTATAATTCATTTGGTAATTTTTGATGTATCTATCATCATTATTCATAGATAAGTTTATTATTTAATGTATATGATAATATGATTTGACATTTAAGGCCTTGGAAATCACTAGAAAAGAGAGTTTCATGAACATATATATGCATTGAATTTTTAATAAGATTGTTTGAATCTAGGAGCGGCCTTGACTTGGTAGCCATTAGGACATTGTGGTTTGCAGTGCTCATTGATCCCTCTATTATCGTTCACTCATTGGCTTTAAGTAGCTATTAATAGCAAGGCATCCACAAAATCTTGACGAAGCTAAGACATGCTTCATAATTTAGTCTGAAGCTCTCAATGAAATCTTGACTAATGCTTATAGTCTATAAGTTAATCCTAAATAATTGCTGTCGATCAAAAACAAAAGTGGCTAATCATAGTTACATTAAAGGTGTGGAAGGATAGCTATTAGTCATGGCAACATTAAACCTTTGTTGTAAGCAAGTCATTCCACAATTCCCGGTTGAAGCACAAGGATATTTGGGAACTGAAAAATACAAGTAGGGAATTGTTGAGTTCTTGTACTGTTGGCTTGGCCTACCTTGATCTTAAATGATTAGATAGTTGATGCACATTAATTATGTTTAGCTAATTTTCTGCAATTTGAAAAAATGGGATGAATGATTTTTAGTTTTGGATGATGTATGAAAATAGCTCTTCCGCACCAACAATTACTATTACGTTGGTCTCCATTTTACGCTCTCCTCTCTTGATATGCATCTACTTTTGTCAAATCATCATGATATGGCCTCAATTGTAAGGCATATTTTTGTTATTTTAGAGCATTTTTTTTCTTTATGCGGCTAACCTCTGTGAATTATGCTCTCTTGTATTTTTGGAATTATTTCATTCTTCCCTCATGCAATGTTCTGAGTACCAGGATTTTTAATTTGTCCCTTCTTTTGGATTCTTACAATAAAGTGACTGTTAAGTATTTCGACTTCTGCTTTGCAAGGAAGGAGATTTGATGATGGATCAGCTGGTGGAGCTAACTAGTAAATGATGTAATGTTACTATTTTTTTTTTGTTTATTTTTATAGTTTCGAAATTATACAAGTCTTTATAATTTCCCGAACAAAGTTAATGTTGTATGTGATTTGTATTGTTTTAGTTACTTTAATTTTTATGTAAGGTTTTCATTTTGATGGTGTATTGTTATTATTATAAAATAATATTTTTACAAATATGAAATAAAATTGAGATCGAGTTTGAGTATAAAAATCGAGTTCGGATTAGAGCTGTTAGTGGGTCGGATTGGGCCGGTTTCGGGCCAGTTCTCACTGGTTCTAGCTCACTAACAGCTTAAACCGATATGAACCGATAGTGAACCGGTCCGAGCCGGGCCGGTTCGCTTTATTTTTACTTGCAAACTGACCCAGTTCATGGACCGTTTCGTTGTTAAACAGGACAAACCAGTTTAAATTGGTTCAGTCCTGTTTTTAATTTAAATTTTTTATTTTTTTCAAATTTATATTAATTTATTTTAATAAAAATAAATATATATTAATATATTTTTATAATTTAATATAACAAATTTATTTTTATAATAAATAATGTTAATAGTTTAATTTGACAACAATTTATTATAAAGTTATTATAATTTATTTAATTAATGTAACAATAATGTAAAAATAAATTACTATAAAATTATATAATAAAACTATTGTTATAATAAAATAAAGTTATATTATGAATATGATATTATAATAAAATTATTATGATAAAAAAAAGAAATTTAGAGAATAAAATGATGATATTATAAATTTGAAATAAGAGAATTTAAGTAAATTTGAGAGAGTTTGAGTGATTATTGAGAGAGTATGAGTGAGTATTAAGAGAATAAGAATGGATGAGTGTTTAGATTTGAGAGAAAATATGAAAGAAAATGTTAAAAAAATGAAAGGAAATAAATTGGTATTTATAGAAGAAAAATGAAAATTTAAAATAATTTTAAAAATTTTAAAAAATAAATTAAAAAAAAAGAGGGAGTTGATGGTCAACGGCTAGGCCATTGCCCATCAACACAGGCAATAGCCTTTGCAGGCTACTACTACCTGCGTGTTTTATTTTTTTTTTAATTTTTGTTGAACTCGACCCAGTTCAAAATTAATTGAACCGGCTCAGCCCGATATGATATCGAGCTGGGTTGATTCGAAACCGGTACTGTACCGTTTTGATTATTGGATCAGATCGACCCGATCCAATTGTAAATCGAGATGGATTAACCCGATCCAATAATCATCTCTAATTCAGATACACAGTCTCGTTGAGCGAACTAAAGTAGCTTAATTTAGATCCCAAGCTAAGCTCGAGTTCAAATTTAAGGTTCGGTCGAGTTCGAATCAAATATTGAATTTTCGAATCGAATTCGAATACTCCACTGTACCGTTTCGACTCGTTTGCACCTGCACCTTAGGTGCTGCCTGGCTCTTTCCGCGTTGGTGTCAAAGTTCATAGACGGCCTGCGGTTCCTCTTCCTTCTACTACTTTTATTTCTCTCGTCTTCCCAATAAAACACGCTTCAAAAACAAATATATTTAATCCATTACACGCTTTATCTGCGTGCTTTGGAATCTGATTCTGTGCGAGAAAATTTACCAATGACTTCTATTGCTTCAGCTCCGATACATCCGGCGAATCTGCCGATCCCGGTCGATCTGTTCGTGTCCAAGAAACACCCTGCTCTCCCACGTGGTGTCATAGGATTCGCTGATTCTTCCGGAAAGATCGTTTTCAGGGTCAACCGTCAATCTTCGAAATCATCATCATCAGACGACAACATAGCTCTCCTTGATTCGGCGGGAAATCCTCTCATCTCTATTTACCGTCATCATGTTAGTCTCTCAATCTTAGTCTCTCAATCTATGCAAATTGATCAAAATGAATCATTTTTATTTTAAAAGTTATTTTTTTTGTTTGTTAAATGTTGTGTATTGCAATTTGTTTCTTACCTTGGTTGATTAGAAACCTGCTAGATGATTGAATCTTGTCATGGTTGTTGAACTTTGCCTTATTTGGAGATTGCTAATTGTAAATCCTCATATGTTTCCCGGTTCAAGGATGGGTCTTGGCAAGGTTTTAAGGGTAATGATGGTGAGAAGGATTTGATATTCAAAGTGCAGAGGATATTGAATAAGTTCACTAGAACTGAGTTGGAGGTTTTTCTCGTTGCTGAAAATCAGGGAGAGGTAACTTGTGATTTCAAGCTCAAAGGCTGCCATTTCCAAAGATCTTGCACCATCTACAACGGTGACTCCATTGTGGCTCAGGTATAATCCGTAAATCACTAGCGTTCCAATTAAAAAACTGAGGCCTCAGTGAGCCAAATCAGTTCATAATCTGACTGCTAGAAACTCAACTTTTTCCTGAAAACATGGGGTAAATGAGATGGTTTTTGTCACTCCCATCTGACGTTGGGATATTGTTGCCATGCCCCTTTCGTGATTGTGCTCTTAGCACTCTAAATGGCTTCTCTTCACTACTACATTTACAATGTTGGTTGTGTGTTCTATGTCTACATAGGAAACCATAGCATAGAGATATACTGAAGTAGTCTGATCAAAGCATCAGGGGTTTCTTTTTCATCTTCTGTAGTTTGATTGTAGACTTATCCAACATGTGGGATACTATTGTTGGTTCCTTGTTATAGGCTTATACTTGAATTATGTTACCGGTCATACTTCCAGGTTCTTATGTCATACTTGTTTCATTGTATTAATGCTGCACCTTTTTATATTCTAATTCTATGCTTCCATTTGATGCAGACCAGTCTTATGCACAAGCTTCGGCAGATTTATGTTAGGAGGAGTAAATTTCGACTAACCATGTTTCCAGGCTCTGTAGATCCTGCTTTGGTTGTGGCACTCGTCGTGATTTTCTTGTTTAATGGTCCCAAAAGATTCCAAGTTCTAGATAAATTACCTGTATCAATATGAAATTGGAGAACATCTCAAACAGAAAGAAATATGGAAAACCCCCAAACTGGAGGCAGAGGGTGGATAGATAGCTCGTTTAGGCAATGTAGTATTCTCTTTGGGAAATTCGTGTTGAATTTCTGGGGATCACTCAGATAGTCTTTTAAAGATTATGTCTTTAAAATCAAGATGAAGGAAGATTTGGATTGCAGAGAGATGATGGTGGGATGCCAGCCGAGATGGAGACTTGTGATGGTGGACAATGGCCGTAATTGAGGGAGGAAGGTGTGAAAGAACGAAGACCTTAAAGACATAAATCTTTTGGAGTAAGGAGAGACTATGGGGACAATTTTTTCAGTTGAATGGTCAGGCCCTTCAAGGTATTTCCCAATATTTGGTGCATTGGAGCATTTGTCTCAACTCCTTAAGTTTTGTAGTCAGAAAAGGCCAATTCTTTGATTGATGAAAAATACTGTAAATCACTAGAAAATTTGTTTCTCTTTTGTGTTTTTTTCATAGGAAAGTTGCAACACTGTGTATGTTATTTATACCTTCTGGTTTTGTAAATGTCATGGATGATATGACTTCAATATGTATGTGTTAGATGCTTCTCCTTCCAAAAAGGGTACAATTGTGCTTTGGGTGAGAAGCATTCCTAGAAAGGGAATAGAGGATTGGTTTTGTTTTAATTGGTTTTGAAAGTTGATTTCATGGAGTTTTTTCCCAAATAGAGGTAGTTTAAGATTTTATTTCCTTAACTAGGGTACTTATAAACTTTATTCCATAAATAGGTAATGCCGTACAACTAGATTCCACGTCAGTATAAAAATTCCATGTCAGTTTCCTTTTCTCTTCAATTTTCTTTTTCATCAGTAGAAAACATAATCTTCAAGCAAAATTAGGATCACTTGATTGTTTTGAACATTTTGACTACTATTAAATTCACTTTATGTGAGCAAGCAAAGGGATAACTCCCAAATTCTTAAGTATATATTTACTTTTAAGAAGTTTTAAAGTGAGAAAAATGTCAATTCTCAGATTTTTTGAATAATTTTTCATAAAATTTTTTTCATAATGAATCTATAAATTATCAGTTTTTATGCCAATTCTCTAAAAAAATGAATTCTCGCCCATATATGAACTAAAAAAAAAAAAAAAACAATCAACACCTCATAACTAGTAAACCTCATAACTAGTAAAGATTGTGTCATTGCTTTTAAAGACGTCCTTCATCATTTGAGTGAATCAAGTACAATGCAAAATTTAAAACCCAATTATATTTTCATGATAGGAGCTATATATTGAAATCAATATTGCTAAGTATTCATTGGATAGCTGATTGGCAGGAAGGGAAAGCTATCTATTAATGAGAGACTTCTTGGTTGCTAGTCTGTGAGAGTAGACAAACCCAAAACTAGGGAGAAAGAAGAATAATGAAATGAATATTTAAGACAAATACATAACAAAAGAAATGAATAAAAAAATTGGGAAAAGAAAGTACAAAATAAAATTGGAAGAGCACTTTGTGGGGGAGGTGAACGGACAAAAAGTATTGTGATTTCATATTTTTACTATCATTTTTTGTGAATAAAAATACTTCAAAGAGTCAGACAATTGTGTTTTTTTTTTCACTTCAAGCATTACAAGAATTGTGAATTTAAAGAAAGGTATTGTTTTATCTACTCACGACAGAAAAGAAAAGAGAGAGGAAAGTTGAAGAAAATTGGAGTGATGTGAAATTTTCAAGTTGACGTGGATTCTAATTATATAAAATTATCTTTTTTTAATAATAAAGTTTAAAAGTACACACCTATTAAGGAAATAAGATTATAAACTATTTTAGTTGGAGAAAAAACTCTTATTTAATGCCCCTCCAAAAAATGAAAGCTTTATCACTTAGATAAAGTAATATATAAAATTAATTATATAAAAACATGTTCTTGTTAGTTTATGTATCCATAAATATATTTGTTACTTTAATAATATAATTACACTTTATTATTATTTCACGTTAAAATTATTATTGTATGAATATTTTGTTATTTTTTAATAAAAAAGTTTTATTTTCGGTACAAAATATTTTCGTTTGATAGTGAAAAACCTTTTTTTTTTTTTTGAAATATGATAATGAAATACCTTAATCCTACTTCGAAAGGGTTTTACGTTCCAAGAACATCATCAGGCATGTTACATATATATAATAAGGATGGTGCGACCGTGTGAGGCAAGGGAAGGTATAATTGCCCCAAAGATTACCAATTCATTAGCTTCTCTTCTCCTTCTTCCCCTGATTTGTAGCAAGCAAGGAACGTCAGCTCCCCACACCGCCTTTGAATCTTTAATTCAAAAACAGGACCTTCTCTTCAATCTCTCTCCGTAATCGCCTTCTTCACATCTCCAAGAGTGTTTTTTTTTTTTCTTAATCCAAGTACACCAGAATGGGGAGACAGAAGGGTGAAGGAGGCAGGAGCAAGGCACGCCCTTCAAGCAGCAGGTTTTTTTTTTTTGGATTCATTAATTCGTTTTTTGCAAATTAATTTATATGCTAAAATTTTAACCTTTACGCCTGGCAGCCTTGCGGCTTCTCAATTGCCCACGAGTTCGGCTGCAGCAGCGGTGGGATTCGGCGGCTACGTTGGTAGCTCTCGCCTTGATTCCTCTCTATCCACCGAAGATTCCAGTCCTTTTCTGGTATTCAATTCCTCTTTCCCACTAAAAATTTTATACCTTTATTAATAAAATTAGTGACTTTTTTTTCTTTTAATGCGATGAATTAATACTTTTAGCTCTTGCAATTGCAGGATATAGATGGTGAAGTGGCACAGCACTTAAAAAGGCTGGCAAGGAAGGATCCTATTACCAAGGTTCTAATATTTTTGTGAACATTACTTGTTTCTAGTTTTTGCTTGTTTCATTGGACGTATCTTAGTTTTTTGGTTATGGATTTCATTTTCAGCTGTAATTGCAAAGTTTGATTAGCGTGTTAGCTTTGCCATTTGATAATCAATTGAGTATATCTCTTCATGATCAAGGATGATCCTTTTTTGCTAATTTATATCCAGCTCAATTTCCATGTAGTCACCGGCTTCTTGTTCATTAACAGCTTAAAGCTCTGGCATCTCTGTCTGCTTTGCTCAAGCAAAAGTCTGGAAAGGAAGTAGTACCGATCATTCCACAATGGGTATGTTTTCATTCTTTGTTCTCTTCATTGGTCATTGCAGATGTGTCAACTGAGTCGCTGTTATATTAATTGATATCCAAGTAGACTTTTAAAGAAAAAGTAGGTGGGGGAAAAAGTAGTGCCTAGAGAAAGAAATTGAGATGAGATATACTTTATAATTTTCTAGTGTTGCAATATTGAAAATATTGAACTGGCACCTTTATGAGGAGAAGAACAAAGAAAAAAGAGGTAAAAGTGAAAATCTTGTGAAATTGGTTAGTAGATGCTAACTATTGGAAGTGAAAACAAAATAGAATGTTTTTGTTTTTTGAGATAGCAGATGTATTGACTCTGTGGAACTTATCTAATCTTTTTCTTTTTCTAGAATATAATTTTAGTGTTAATTCAATAGCTCGCACCAGGGAACTTGAAACTCTGGTATAGTAAAACTTAATGAGTCAATTCCTTGTATGACTTCATCTGGATGTTAAAAGAAAAACACTAAGACTTGAATAGTACTCACTGATGCGATGGCTTTCTTGTCAACTTCAGTTTTTCAAGCTTTGTTCTTGGTTTAATATGTTCCAATATCGTTGTGCCTCCTTCATACAGGCATTTGAATACAAGAAGCTATTGCTGGACTATAATCGAGAGGTTCGACGAGCTACTCATGAAACAATGACTAATCTTGTCACTGCTGTCGGGTTTGAACTTTTTTCCTTTTTATTTGCCAATGAATGTTGTTTTCATACCTTTTTGTGTATGATAAAATGGATACATTGTAGTGAAGGATATTAAATTATCAATGATAAAAGTTTGATTGAATGACTTGTGAAAGACATACAAGTTTTGGTGTTCTAAATGCTTATTGTGTGAACATCATTTGTTTGGTAATTTAGAAACAAATACAAAGCTCAGACAACTAAGATATGTAAATCCTCATTAATGTTCTGATAAATGATTTTCATGGAAGATTAGAAACTAATTGACATGTTATTTATTTTCAAAATTCATACCTTTTGAGTTTGAAGAAATGAAAGGTGAGAAAGATGACTTCCTTTATGGGGAAAAGCAAAGTAAAAGGAGCATGATGTTATTTTCCCTCATCTTTCTTTCATACGGTCATTTGCCTTGTTTTTGTTATGAAATGAAAAACTTGGTTGTTGATTTCTTATATGGTTTCTCAGAAGAGATTTGGCTCCGCATTTGAAGTCTTTGATGGGACCATGGTGGTTCTCTCAATTTGATCCAAGTTCTGAAGTTTCCCAAGCTGCAAAGCATTCATTACAGGTTTGAATCAAATTCATGTTTTCTGAAGGTTCAATCTTCTTGACATCCTTTAAGCTATTAAATAGAATTTTAATGTAGCCTATGCATGTAGTGTACTTAAAGCTTTTGAGCATTTTAATGTGTGAGGATTTGGGCTTTGGACAGTTAGTTTTAATCAATTAATCATTTGATTGTGAACAACAGGCTGCCTTCCCTGCTCAAGAAAAGAGATTAGATGCTTTAATCTTATGCACAAATGAGATTTTTGTGTATTTGGAAGAAAATATAAAGCTTACACCACAAAATTTATCTGATAAAGCAGTTGCTTTGGATGAATTGGAAGAGATGCACCAGCAGGTATGCACCAGCAAGTCCGTTTTAAATATGGTTTGGTTAGGGAAAAGAGCAGTAATGCATATTATTTAACATTCTCACCGTGAACAATTCTCACCTTGGTTTTTTACCTATCGATTGACTTGATAATAAATTGCAATAATTATCACATCCTGAATTATTTAATTGTTTTCCTTAATTTCTCACCTTGGCATTGCTTGGGTAAATGAGCTATCAGCTGCTGTAATCTGCATTCTTTTTTTTATCTATTGGGATAAAGGCTTTAATGATGATGATGATGATGATTAAATTTCACTTTTTGATTTTTTTGGTTTTATTCTTGGTTGAGTGGCTAGCTATAACCATATGGGTTTTTGAGGCTACCCAGTGGAATGCAATAAGGTGTTTAATCTTCTTCACCACTTCCAACTGTCCTCAATCCCTAAATATATCCAACCAAACATCCACATTGTATGTTTATATGTACATGAATATTTGCACGACTATATCAAAGACACATGCATAATTCATGCTAATGCATTTATGCATTTCCAACATTAATATGTACAATGTCAGGTGTAGGCTGAAATCAGTATTCAAGGAATGTAGAGATTAACAGACCTTTGATGTTGCAGCTTGGGTTTCTTTGTCATGTGTCTATGAAATTTTGTAAGATTCTTCGTATGTCTTTAATTGCAGGTGATATCTTCTTCATTGCTGGCTTTGGCCACACTTCTTGATGTTTTGGTCTCTGCACAAATTGAAAGACCTGGTTTTGAAAATGTATCTACTGAACCAAAACATGCTTCTAAGGCTAAGGCAACTGCAATTTCTTTTGCTCAGAAACTCTTCTCTGCTCATAAATGTTTTCTGGAGTTTTTGAAATCTCAAAGCCCTGCTGTTCGATCAGCTACATACTCAGTCTTAAGAAGTTTTGTTAAAAACATTCCTCAGGCTTTTGATGATGGAAATATGAAAACTCTTGCTACAGCAATTCTCAGTGCTTTCCAGGAAAAGGATCCTGCTTGTCATTCTTCAATGTGGGATGTAATATTGCTATTTTCAAAGAGATTTCCCCACAGTTGGACTACCTTAAATGTTCAGAAATCTGTATTCAATCGGTTTTGGTCTTTTCTTAGGAATGGTTGCTTTGGATCTCAGCAAGTTTCTTATCCAGCATTGGTTCTCTTCTTAGATGCTATTCCTTCTAGAGCATTAGGAGACGATTTTTTTCTTGATTTTTTCCAAAACCTATGGGCTGGAAGGAGCCCAGTTCATTCTCCAAATGTGGATCGACTAGAGTTTTTCAGGGCATTTAGAGAGTGTTTTCTTTGGGGATTACTTAATGCCTCTAGGTATGAGTTTATCAAGTTTTGTCTTTGCTCCTTTTTGTTTAGTGGATCAGATGTACTGAATTCTACTCATACCATTTGTTTTATTTAGAATGTAAGCTCATATCTTCTTCTTTGTACCAGATTTTGTCACAGTGTTGATTCTGTTTCTCATTTTCGGAACACCCTTATCAACAATATCCTTGTAAAGCTTCTGTGGCAAGACTACCTATCATCTGTGAGTTCAAAGGACCAGGATAGTGATCAGCCTCCCCATGGAAAGACAATGGAAACAAAGAATATTAAGTATTCGATAAGTTATTGTCAAGAGTTGGGAAAATGCATCGTTGAAATTCTTTCTGGCATTTATTCACTGGAACAGGATCTTCTCTCTTTCTTTAGTTTGGCATTTCAAGAAACTTGCCAGGGATTGCTTCAGCAAAAGGTGATCACAGAACAGCGTACATTGAATATAGAAGCAATTATTAAATTTCTTTCCTTAGTGGATCGACATGCAAAGCAAAAGGGTGAAGCTTGGCCTTTGCTGCATTTAGTGGGACCGATGTTGGCTAAGTTTTTCCCATTGGTCAGATCACTTGTAAGTTACCATTGCACAAACTCTTAATGTTTGCCAGATATCAACTGCTCTGTTATACTTATATTTGCTACCAAATGCATGTAGGATGGAATAGGTGGTTATAAGTACTTGCATACTGTACATACATCTTCCTTAACTAATTCTTATTTATGCAAACCAACAAGTTATTGCTGCTGTTTGTATTACTGCTATGGGAAAATCATGTTTATTTTGTCTTCTTGGCCAATTATAGAAACTAAAGGACTTCTTGTCTGCCCCCTTGTATCTGTTGGGCCATCATCTTTAATTGTTGAAAAATTTCTTTTTGAGCTGTATGAAAATCAGTTTTTGGTTCTCTTCTTTACACTTTGTTTTTTTCTATTATCTTTATTTTTCATTTATGTATAGAAACATCCAAGAATAAATGACTTAAGTCTGGTTTCCTGAAAAGCTGGAATGCCAGAGCAATTTTTATTTAACTATATGCCACATGGGACTCATTCCTCCTGGTATGCACTCTTTCATGATAATTCTAAGTCATCTACTTATTGAGCTAGAAACACAGCATCCCGTCCTGTGCATTTGGCATTATCTCTCATTTACACGTGCTTTTATTTGAATATTCACTTTTGGATTTACCTCCTCAATAGGATTCAACAGATGGTGTAAGGCTATTGTTGATTTCAGTTTCAATATTTGGAGCACGTAAGATACTCTGTGAGATTTTTTCCAACAGCGGTGCACTTACTTGTGGTCCTCCTCATGAGAAGGGCAGTGAGTTGAAGCTGGAGTATTTTCTTCAAGTTTACAAGGAAACATTTGTTCCTTGGTGTTTGCAAGGACATAATTGTGGTACCAGTGCTCGATTAGATCTGTTGCTTTCATTGCTTGATGATGAATGTTTCTCTGAGCAGTGGCATGCTGTAATCACTTATGCGATTGACTTGGTAAATTCTAAGGTTGGATCAGGCTTCAGGGACTCAAATCACTTAGCAGTGTTGGCAATGCTTTTCGAGAAAGCAAGAAATGAGATTAGGAGAAGGAAGGATGGAGAAGACTTTGTTCTTCGGCTTGGTTCCCTCCCAGATCATTGGCATCATGAGCTTCTTGAAACAACAGCTGTGTCTGTTGCCTTTTCCCTTCCTCCTTTTGGAACTTCTGATGCGCAGTTTGTGCGGTACGTGAATGGAAAAGCATGATCATTTTTTATTCTCTGCAATTTGAACTGCATGAATTTGCCGAGCAAGTGATATCATTATTTACAAAGATTGTTAACTTAGTATAAGACTACAAGAAAACGGTGCCTCAACAACTATCCACATGCTTTGTTATTCATAGTGCATCATGCCATGCCATGACATTTGTCATTTCTGAATGGCCAGTCATATTTCGTTGACTATTTTAGCAGTTTGTCATTTGCTTTCTTGGTATCCTTGAAACAAGATAATGATTTTGGGAATCTAGGGAGACCTATATTTCTAGGTCGTATATTGACAAGGAATAGGTTAATTATGGCCTCTCATATTAAATCCATGCATATATTTGTTGACTTATGCAATTATAATTCTGTGCTTTGACCCTTGTTGTTTGTACTGTCTGCAGTTCTGTTCTTGGTGGTGCAACAGAAGGCAATCTAGATTCATTTGTGTCTAGAAAGTCAGTGATCCTGATATTCAAGGAGGTTTTAAGAAAACTAGTTTCTTTTATTCTGGATTCCCCTTTCAATTCTGTTAAGCAGGCTGGTGCTTTGTTTACTTCCGTAGAGGATGGCCTTGGATTGGAAAGTAAAAATTTTGCAAATGTGGTTGAAATGGCTTGTTTTGCTCTTGAAATATTTGAGGGTAGTTTCTTTTGTTTAAGGGCACTTGACGAGGAAAGTGGCTTTGTTTCCAGTATTTCAGCTGCCGTTTTTATTATTGACTGGGAGTATAGGATGACCCTAGCAGTAGACAATGCTCTTGATGATGAATCAAGGAAAAAAATCAAGGCACGGTTGGATATTTGTGAATCAGCAAATGGTTATCAATCCAAGATAAGCAATTTGTGGAAAAGCTTCAGCGAAGATGTGAGAAAAGGAATAAGGAGTATCTTGATTGGCACTATTAGGTCTGCCATCTTCGAGGAAGATAAACTAGACACCAATAAATTTGCGTCTTTATGCTGCCTGATGATGATAGATGTGCTTGAGTGTCTCTGTCAGGATCAGTATGAGGAACAAAATCTGTTAGATCATCTTCTAAGCGAGGGTGATACATGGCCCTGGTGGATCACACCTGACTTTAACTCCCTGAAAGGACAATCTAATTCAGATACTGAAAGAGTCCATGTGAGTGTGAGTGGCATTATGTTTATAATTGATCTTGCTGGCATAATTCCTCTCTCTGTCTCTATCTATATATCTAGTTATATGATATTCTTGATAAGATATGATATAATATAATAGACACACAGACAGGTATGCAGCACATCTTAAGATGTCATTAATTGTCTCTGTTATGATTCAAGCATCTCCTAATATATGGTTTGTTAATTGTCTCTGTTATGATTCAAGCATCTCCTAATATATGGTTAACAAACTAGCTGTAGTTGGATGGATTGCAAGTTTGTTTTTATTATTCTATACGTCTTTTTAGTCTACTCTGTCTTAGGTGGTGTGTAGAATGCAAGTACACTGCTTTGAGTGAGCCTATAGTGAATGACACATCTAAGCATATTATTGATGTTTGGTGGTGCTTCAAGATTGTATGAGTGGTTGACTGAACTTAATTTTGCTTTTTCTTCATTTTCTATGAAATATCATCTAATCTTATTTTTTCTTTTTTGAAATAAAAAATTTTATATATTTTGCAATTTCTTGAAGCATCTGCAATTTGCACAAGAAGGTTGAACTCAAGGACTAACAACTTGCAAGTGTATGTTGGATGCAGGCATATGGAAACTACAAGTTTGTTTCTATAATTGATAAACTTATTTGTAAACTTGGGTTTCATAAAGTCCATGCTTGTGATGACTTGGACACTTCATCATTACCAACCAAGGGTGGTACAAGTATTGAGGTTACATCTCGAGCTTGGCTTGCTGCAGAAATACTGTGCACGTGGAAATGGCCAGAAGGAAGTGCTGCAACCTCTTTCTTACCTCTATTGATCTCATTTGCCAAGAGTAGAAATTATTCTTCCTGTGGAAGCTTCTTAGATTCCATTTTCAACATCTTGCTTGATGGTGCTCTTGTTCATGGTGAAAATTATGTACAGAGTTCACTTCATGCATGGCCTATTTTAGGTGATGATATGGAGGATGTACAAGAGCCCTTTTTGAGGGCTCTTGTATCTTTCCTTTTCACATTGTTAAAAGAAAATATTTGGGGAACAGAAAAGGCCATCATTCTGTTTCAGCTTTTAGTAAATAAACTCTTTATAGGTGAAGCAGTAAACAAGAATTGTTTGAGGATTCTTCCTCCAATTTTATGTGTTCTTGTACCAACTTTATGTCAAAGAAGTACCACATCCACTGGAAGTACTAATACAGATGGTAAACCTGATCCAGTTGATGAAAATCAGGTGCAGGATATTATCAAAAGCTGGCTCCAGAGGATTCTATCATTCCCACCTTTGGTCACATGGCAAACCGGACAAGGTATGCATTCCTTTTTTTATGATTTATTGTTGAAAGTTAAGTTTATGGTACAAGACCAATTGATCTTAGAGCCAAAATGGCATCTGAAGGGTATCTTTTGTTTCTGTTAAATGGGTCTTGATAATTTTTATTTGGTTGCATGTGTTTGTCAGTGGAACTCATTCACTCTGTTGCATATCTTGCATCATTTGATTGAAATATGTGGTTAATATTTTAAGTTGTGGTAATGTTTCTTCATCCCCTCTCACTTTTACCCTTTTTTATTTTTTGTTTGGGGGATTGTAATAGATATGGAAGAGTGGTTCCACTTGGTCTTCTCGTGTTATCCATTAAGCTCTATGGGAGGTGTTGAAATAATGAAGCTGGATAGAAACATTGATTACGAGGAGAGAATTCTCTTACTGAATTTATTTCGGAAGCAGAGACATGAAAATGGTAAATCAATTGCAGCTAATCAATTGCCAGTGGTGCAGATGTTGCTATCAAAGCTAATGGTTATTTCAGTTGGTTATTGCTGGAGAGAATTTGATGAAGAAGATTGGGAGTTTCTATTTTTCCATCTAAGATGCTGGATTGAATCAGCAGTGGTTATGATGGAGGAAGTTGCTGAAAATGTGAATGATGCAGTCACTGAACACACTTCTTCTGATAACTTGGATCTTATTCATGAAAAACTTGAACAAGTTGTGTTGGTTTCTGACCTTTCTCTTATAAATATCACTAAAAATTCCCTCATCTCATTTTCCTTTTTTTGTGGGCTTTTGGAACTCCAAACAACAGAAGACACAGATAACTTAAACCCCTTAGTAACTAAAAGATGGGATCCTATTAAAAACCAGATTGTACAAAGCATTCTCCGCTTGTTCTTTTCTACTGGCATTGCTGAAGCCATTGCTGGTTCTTATTCTTCTGAAGCTGCATCTATTATAGCAGCTTCTCGAGTTTATCATCAGTCTTTCTGGGAATTGGTTGCTTTGAGTGTCATCAAATCTCCTCCACTTATTAGAGATGAAGCAGTCAAATCAGTTGAACTCTGGGGTCTAAGCAAAGGGCCTATTTGCTCTTTGTATGCAATCCTCTTTTCTTCCAGACCAATACCATCTTTGCAGCTTGCTGCCTATGCTGTTTTGTCAACCGAACCTGTTTCTAAGTTGGCTGTCTTTGGTGAAGGAAGTGCACGTTGCTTGGATGTTGATTCAAATGCTTACCCGGAGTCAGGTCATCTTGATCTTTCAGCAGAAGAGAATATCCACTTGACAGAGGAATTATCTTACATGATTGAGAAGTTACCTTATGATGTTCTTGATATGGATTTAGTGGCAGAGCAGCAGGTATATTTGCTTTACATACAACAAGTTGATAAAATAATTTTCCTTTTGGTATAATGATATATTCTTCATATTTGCAGGTACATCTATTCCTTGCTTGGTCTTTGCTGTTATCCCATTTAGCATCATTACCTTCATCGTCGTCTCTAAGGGAGAGACTGGTACAATATATTCAAAATTCTGCTAATCCGTTGATACTAGATTGCCTTTTCCAGCATCTGCTTTCGGACTTATGTCTAATGCATGTTGTAAAGAAAAAAGATGGGGAGCTTCCTAATGTTTTATCGAAGGCTGCAACTGCAGCGACACATTCCATCACAACAGGGTCATTATTATTTTCTGTTGAATCTCTTTGGCCTATTGAACCTGTGAAAATGGCTGCACTTGCTGGATCTATATACGGTCTTATGCTTCACCTGCTTCCTGCTTATGTGCGGGGATGGTTTAGTGATTTACGTGATCGTTCTACTTCATCATTGATTGAATCTTTTACTAGAACATGGTGTAGTCCTCCTCTGGTTGCAAATGAACTGTCCCTGGTGTGTATCTTTAACAAAAATGTTTCTATTTTAATGACCAAAGTACATTGTTAACAAATTTAGCAAGCTTTCTATCTATAGCGCTCGTTTGCTGTACGAATTACAATATCAATCATCCCCAAATGAAAATTGCATGCTTTAGCTTCCTTCTGCCTTAACTAGATGGAAACTGAATTGAAGGCAACCACTTAGCTGTTGAAGTTTATAGTTTCCTGACTGATTTGCTCTCTGATGCACTTCTGTTTTAATTTTTTTGGAATACTTGACCCGAAGAGGAAGAGATGAAAAAAAAAATTATCATGTTCAATTCTGTACTTAATTACATAGTTTTCACAGGTTTCTTTTTCTATGCAGATAAAGACAGCAAATTTTGCTGATGAGAACTTTTCAGTGAGTGTAAGCAAATCAGCAAATGAGGTTGTTGCTACCTATACAAAAGACGAGACTGGAATGGATCTAATTATTCGTCTGCCTGCATCTTACCCGTTACGGCCTGTAGATGTTGAGTGCATGAGGAGCCTAGGGATAAGTGAAGTGAAGCAGAGGAAGTGGTTAATGTCCATGATGTTGTTTGTTCGTAATCAGGTACTAGCTACAAGCTAATATTTCATCTTCATTTTATTTCATCTTTAGTTCTTTTATTTTTTACATACGAGATGGAATTTATCTTTGATGCAGAATGGAGCTTTAGCTGAAGCTATTCGAATATGGAAGCGCAATTTTGACAAGGAATTTGAAGGTGTTGAGGAGTGCCCTATATGCTACAGTGTTATCCACACTGTGAACCACAGCCTTCCTCGTCTTGCTTGCAAGACCTGCAAACACAAATTTCATGCAGCGTGCCTCTACAAGTGGTTCTCAACATCTCACAAATCTTCTTGCCCATTATGCCAGTCTCCATTCTAACCTTGAAATCAGTCTTGGCTTTTGAGTTATGGTTTGTCTTGGTATTTTTTTGCTTCTCTGACATGTGACTGACTTCATTTGCGCAAAGAAGTAAATTATGCTGGCAGCATAGGAACTAGATCATGTGATCTGGTGTTCAAAGAGGAAAATACTGGATGTTGGTTACCGGAGGCTCAAGGTGTACATGTAATGAGAGGCAATCTCACTCTCTCCTGCATATGTTTGCCGACTCAAGTTGCCGCTGTCATCGGGTATTTTGTTAATCTTCACCTAATACGGTTGATTAAGAAGACCCCGCTTATCATATTTATAGAAAATATGATGTCCAAATTTCAACTGCTATAAATCATTATTAGAACAGTAGGAAGTCACATGGTTTTGATATGTTGTATGATCTTTTCAAAATTATCAATTAGTTGTGTCCAATATTTGTTTATAATTTATGATACGGTTCATTAAGAACACTCCTCACGTTGCCCTGCCTCCGTGCACAACATGCAAGTCGATATGGATGCTTTTTCTGGGACCTGTGGTTTAAGCTAGATTCTATCTGCCCTTTTCCCTTAAGCCTTAAACTGTTTAAGCTTGGCAATGGCAATTAACCTTAAATCATCGTATTTGAATAAATAAGCAGCAGATATCGACAGATAGTTCTTAAAACTAACAACTTGGCGTCGCTAATAAAGCAGCCAACAAGAATCAACCACTAGAAGCCATTGGAAAGAAAAATGATCAAAATTTTTTCCAGATGGAACAACCGAGTGACTACAGAAGTAAACTGCATTATGGTACATTGTTTTATAGATAAGGATCCATGTCCCTGGGAATAAATTGATGGTCTCGACCAAATGTCTCACCAAATACAGCGAGCAGAAGTATAAAATCTAATGAAAAAAGATTGAAAAGCTAAAAGGGCCACCATGTCTTGAAATCTTGTCTAGGAGATTTTGTTTTCTGTATCTTTTACCGCATCAAAGGAACTAACCATCTCATTTCTGCCCCGTTTCCATTGGATAAGTAATACACCTTTTTCCAACCATCCTCTGAGAATGCTTCTCTTCGTACAAGCCTTTGCCTGACAATGGGTAAACAATAAACTATGTAACACTAAGGACCTGTGATGTAATCTAGAGGAAGCAAAAACTTCAATCTAGATAAGGTTATGGGCATCCTACAAGTTTTCAATGCAAAAGAAAAATCGAAATTCCCAATACTAGGTGTAAAGAATATGCAAACCTGAGGTAGTAATGGCAAACAGTCGCTGCCTCATCTAAACTATAACGAGGGAAATTAACACGGGCATCTACAGGGACATCTGGCAGGTCTTGACGAAGTTTTCCTACAGCAGTTGAATGAGAGAAAGCACCAACCATCATGTCCTCATGCATCATGGACCTAAAGGCATTCACCTGCAGAAGATATATAAAATGTGTTTCACGGGCATAAAATGACCAAATTAGTTCAGGATGATAAAAGTATCAACAAGATGGTCAAACTAGAAAGTACCATTGTTACAGCAAGATGACCACTCTTTCCAAGAGTGAGCACAAGAAAGTCCAGATTAACATGAAACTAAGCAATATAAATGAAACAAAAGAACCAATACTAACCATTGTAAGTTCCTTAGCATGTATTGGTCTACGAGAACGAACAGTCACTGGCTCCTCATACTCACTGAATGTAAACCAATTATTATACTGAAGACAAAAAAAAAAGATAAATCAGATGAAACATGCCAAGTAAATACCAAAAAAGGGAAGTTAAAATAAATTTTATTCATGCAGTTGGGAGTACAATACATGGCAATGTTGTGCTCACCTGGTCAATTGCAATAAGCACAGGGATGTCTTTCACAAGTGATAATTCTTTTCTCAACCGAACTACAACTCCAACAGCTGCGTGAGTGTATTTGATTCCCATTTGAACCAGGTCATCTAGCAGTGAACCTTCAGGAAGGACCATGGATTCAACTCCTTTCATTAATCCAACACCAGCACCTTCTCCCAATGGAATAGGATCAAAAATTTGGCAAGGCAATTGTTGTAAGCGTGATTCATTGTATTTCAGAAAATCCTGTAGAAATATAAACCATAACGTATAAGGTATACAACTTAATTGCATCGTATAACAAACCAAGCAGGAAAAAAAAAAGAGTGCCAAAGATATAGAGAGTCTAAACATAACTTCTCTTTTTTCTTTTTAACCAGGGAAAAGGGGGAGGGTATTAACAACTAAACTTCATCTTTCCATATATCATGGACATAAATTGTATTAGGAACATGAACATAAACTCATTTGTTTATTTGACTTATTACAATATAGGAAGAATGGCGTTTTAACATTGCAGTAGAATAGAGCATAAAATATTTTCAATTGCCATAGGGAAAAGGTTCTTGCCTTAAGAAGATTTTCAGCCTGCACAGGTGTGTCCCAAAGACCTGTTTCTGGATTTTTATAGAAACCTCCTCCATGAGTCCACTCACGACCTCTAGGGGCATACAGAACTAGCCAACCCTCATCACGAGCCCAATGCACAAGCATTGCAAGTGCTATACTCTTCCCACAGCTAACTGGACCATCCAACACAACTTGCTTTCTCGCTTTAGGAGCTGAAGAGATAAATACCAGAATAAGTGCATACCACAAATACTATCTATAAGAACTCCAGCCATCTATAGTTGCAAATTATCATATATAACTTCAGTTGCTTGATTTTGACTGTATAATCCAAAAATAATGGTGAAAATGACGTTTGCATCTTTGAAATAGAAAAGATGAAAAAAAAAAGAAGCAACCTTTAGTATGAGAACACCACACTGGGGGATCAACAATGCGTCTAAAATTATCACGAAGATCCAAGAAACTCCGTCGAACAAGCAATGCCGGCCTCATCGACTCCTTGAACTCCGTCAACATTCCCATCGGTAACCCCTCCCGCAGTACCTCCTTCAATCCCTTCTCAGTGAACTTCATATACGAGCAAGCGTCTTTGCGCGTCAGCTGGGAGAGCGAGGGAGTCGAAGTGAACAAGGGACGTCCATTGGGACCCACATCTAGAGAAGGGTCGTTCTCATCCTCGATCAGGCGGCGGGCTCGAGCAGCCTCGAAGTCATCGGCGCCGCCAGATTCGAAATCTTCAGTTGATGTGAAGGCGGATGAGGAATCGGTGACCTTGGACTTGGACTTGGCATCGGCTTTCTTCGCTTTCGCCGGCGAGGCCTTTACGTTCTTGGAAGAATAGAGCTTTGATTGGGGATGGGTCCGCTGAGGGACAACCGGTTCGGGTCGGGGCTTCGAAAGCGTGGCTCGTTTCAGAATGGACCTCAGCATTTCTTCGTTTCTTTGTTCGTTGTCTGTAAAACTCTCTTCCTCTCTGACGTTTTGCTGTGCCGTGGAGAGCGAGTCTGAGGCTTTGGGCGAAGCAGGAGGTTTCCGTTTCTAGTACTGGTGTTATGGGAATTAGTTTGGGGTATAAATATAATTTCACATATGCTGATGTGGACGGCCCACCTCTTATTTGCCAGAGCCCAATTTTGGTTTGGTAGGTTCTTATATATATCTTTGGGCTATGAGTTTGGGTGACTTAATGTACCTAAAGCCCGATAAAGACTATGCCCTGCTCTTAGTCTTAGCCCTTAGGCCTGTCGTGGAGTTTTAACCTTTTTTTTTTGGGGGGTTGAAATTAACAGACTTATTTGTTTCCTTGGTTTCGATATTGTAAAAATGGAATTGTTCGAAAAATAAATAATTTTTTTAGTAAAATTTTGACATGCTTCAGATTATTTTATTAAAAAAAGTTAATATTAATATATGTCTCACTTCGATATTTTTTAAATTTATATATATACACACACATATATACACATATATAGCTTGTCAATAAAAATATGATCGAAAAATATGTATATACAATAAGGTATTTTTAATTTGGTGGATACCAATAGAAGGACGAAAAATCTTTAGTATAAAATGCTCAAGTTACAGTGCGTTTTATTTGTAATTAACATAACTATATAAATTATATGTTATTTTTTCATCATTGTTTCTAAATGTAGACATTGTCTTTGTTAATTACAAAAGAAAAGTAGAAGTCCTAACAAAAGGCATGGGCTCCCGACGTCTCCTACAACTTCTAAAGGGTGTGATATCCTCTAAAGCTCATGTGACCCTAGCTAGCTAGCTAGCTAGCGAAATAAATAAACATATCATAAGGATGTTAATCATACAAAAAGGCTACGAGAGGCATCACTAGTGTGGCTCAAATTTAAGATTTTTATCTAAAATTCACTTCTTTTATCATTTAACCTAAACCCAATGACTATAACTAGTATTACTTCCTTTGTTTTTGACATATATTGAAGCTCAAAATGACTAGAAGAGGATTCCCGATGGGTCAGTTGGCTAATGGCCAATGTGCTTAAGTGCCTTCCTTGCAATATAAGCGATCTCATCGGCAATACTAACGATCACCGAAAGTTTAACATACATTTTAATTAAACCTCACTGCTTTTCTTCCTATATATACTAACAAATGATTAGTGACAAAACTCCTCCTTAAAATAGGTTCAATACTAACCCAACCAAGAAAAGGTGGAATGGCACCAATGTAGGAATTAGTTAAATCTCACCAAGTCACTAACACGAACTTGAATCGCAGTAAAACTAACCTGGATGCGGGCGAGAGCTCAATCCCGCTATCTCATATTACCGCATTATTGAAGCCCTTTCCGATAGCGTTTCATTGACTGCCTTCGGACCTGAAACGAAGATAAAACGGAAGAGTGAGAGAGAGAGGTAGAGAGAGAGGGAGAAACTACTCTCATCCCTCTTCAACGAAAGTTATGAAACTTAATGGGCCAGCCTCATATATATAGAGGTTGAGAGTAGGGACCTCCCTCCATGGGATACATGTACAAACCCATCCCATTATAGGTTTATACACATATATTATATATTTAATATAATTAATTATGAATCACACTTTATACAAAATTATACTACTAACAAAATATTATATGAAATTAATTACACTTAATTAGTCCACACAAATGGGGATATTACAACATTCTCCCACTTGGACAATTAAGTTAATTAATGAAATCATCATATAATATCATCATGTATTCATAAGCCCTCTAAATACATTATACCGAAAGGGTACAAATGTGTAGACTCATACATACTTTGACAACAACAAGCCTTTTATAAGCCTCCAAATGCATCATACCGACAGGGTACAAATGCGTAAACTTATAAAGACTACAACAAAAATAGTAGTATTAGTGTGAAATGGAAATGATATGAAAACAGAATCAATATTCATCTCCATTAGGTCCATGCATCCAAACTGAATGATGCCTTGCTTCAACAGAAGCATATGAGACCAATATCGAATGTCTCATCCAACAGAATGCCATATTCATCAAAATGCGCGCAAACAAAATATGCATATATGGCAAGTGGGGAATCCATTAATACAGTTATAACTGATTTCATTATACAGAGCTCCCACTCACTTAATACAGCAATGGCTCAATATGCCTCATGTAAGTGCTATGTCGTCAAAGCACTTTAGCAGCCAAACTTTCAGTTAGACAGAATGAGCTCTTTAAAACATGTGCTCTATAATCCAATTAAGTAATGGATTCCATTATTTTCTCTCTAACAAAATCGAATGATGATATCTAAATATTTAGAGTGTGAGGAACTCCTACTATTTTGAGAGAGAAAATACATGCTGCAACATTACCACAGTACATCTCCAGGACTTCGAAATGGCAACCACAGAAAACCAACCCTGAGATGAAATTCTGCAGCCTAAATGGCCCATTATGTAACTTTACAACATGCTACATATTTAGCCTCCACAATCAAGGATGCTGTAAGTGTTTGCTTTACACTTTCCAAAATACAGCTCTTTTATATCCACAAATATATAACTAAAATAATTTTCAATATCTGGATCGCTTGCAAAATTAACATCAGAATATCTGACCAAACTCAAAATGTCAGATTTATTAATATCAAAATACTCTCTTTGTAGCTTCCAGTTCTCTATTACAGGATCGCTCAAGTATCTCCGAAATACACTTATAACATACACAATGTCCAAATGTGTATAAGCTTGAGCATACAGTAATTACCCACAATAAGGCATACACAACACTCGATATGAGCTCTTTCATTTTTATCTTGAGGACTTTGAGATTTTCACAATATGTCACCTTTTACTAAATGACGTCTCATTAGAAGAACAATAAACAACAAACCTACTCGACACTTAATATAGGTTCCATGAGACCAATAATGTATGCCTATTGATATGTCACGAAGAATCTCAATCCTTAAAACGAAATGGAGCCTCACTTAGATTCTTCATCCTGAAGTGACATGACGACATGAAGTGTCTCATACAATAGGTCAGTGCTATAGGCTGCTATTTGACATCATCACTTAGAGCACAATAAGCACATAACTCCCACTGACCTCGCAATGGATCCAATTATCAAACAATAATGTTCTCCTCAAAGTGACAATCTCATTCTTTATGTATATATTACAATCTGGATGCCTTTTAATGTTCATAAATGAACTCCTTGAGTTCGCAAACTGTATGTTCCGCCTTAGGAACTACAAACTTTTAGGTTGCTTTATTTAAAGCCTTGGCCAAATTTGGCTTTAAATCATCTACCTAATCTTTAGAGTCTCCCTTTTGTCTATAATGACGTGACAACTAAAATAGATCCCATGCATCCTTATGCAACATAGATACTCACTTATCCTACGTGACTAATATCCAACTCTTAGAGTTCGGATCAAGATAGTCTCCTGACAAACATCAAAAAAACAGAAGACATTTCATATTCATATTCTTCTGTAAGGTCAGGTGCAGGTTCAAAATATGGTATTAGGATCAACTGTTGATTCCTTTGGTTTGTGGCTTTTCATAATCAAAATATAACGCATATATGGGAATGACACAACAAAATGTATCTTAATAATGACTTTGTGGAGTTCACAACTCCCACTCTTTAAGTCATCCACTAAATAGATTGCATTGTCAGACTTAATGATTCTACTATCACATAACGATAAATGAAATCTAGAATCTTTCTAGTCGATATAATAGCCAACAAAATTGCCGCTGATAGGTTTCTTATCAAGTTTTATTGACTATAGGTTATAGCTCTTTTGTCTTACCTTATAACCCTAAACACAGAAAGCGGCATAAAATCGGCTTAATGTCTGACTGTAACTTGGGATGCATTTAGGAACTGATCTTGCTTGGAGATCAACTTTGAATGTGAATTGCAGTTTTAATTTCACTCCACTCGAATTTTAAAGGTTTGGAGTGATTAACATAAATCGTACTAGATCCGAATGTACGATTAACTGCAACTATAATCTCATTCTGTTTCAATATTCCAAGCACCATACACTAGGCGTCAATATATATAATCCTAGAGTGCACTTAACCGAAAACCGGTATATGATTTCGCCTAGCTTCATTATACCGAACATAATATTCATCACTACTGTCTGATCATTGCCTTAAGCAGCGCAGCGGAATTAATCAGAATGCCTAAGGCCTCTATAAGATCAGATCTATTACTCCATATGACCTACATCTAAATGGTCATTAGTAAAATGATGAAACACTTATATCCACTAAATACAATATGTGAAAATGATCTACAAATGTCGGTATACATAAGTTCCTAATTATTTCAATATCCACTAATCATGTCCTTAATATTAGTGGCAAAATCTCCCTTAATGCAATCTCTTCATGTGCCTCGAAATGTCCTTAACCCATGCCACAACTTAATAGATTTCTTATCTATCATATCATAATCCAAATCTACAGTCACATCATTCATTATTGAAGAAAATTTGCCCAAATATTGGGGTACAAATTTACTGTGTACAATCCATCACACAGAATGCCAGAATCAGTACACATGTTACTAATTAGAGATACTTTTCTGTTATCGAAATGAAAAGTATAAACTGACAGTAGTTCCAAAATTGTCTTCAAAATGTAACAACAATCTGGCTATATTTTCAATATGGATTCTAACTCTATAACCCCAATTTACAACAATTTTCCCTTATTCTATCTCCGGTTGCTTATGGCTTTATCAATAATAGCACCGGTATTCAAACACCAATAGTTAGAAGGCATATCTCCTAGATTGGATCAAAATAAAAGCTAACAAAATGCCTTTTGCACATCTCAATCTAGAGGACTCTTGTAATCTACCTCTTGTGCCCAGGATTATTACAGAAGTGGCACACACATTGATATTTAGAGATGTTGGTGAAACTAGAATGGGAAATAGACTTGACAAATTTCTTCCTCTAAAATGACCTTTTATTGAGACCTCTCAATAATATTTCCTTTTGGCAGTAATACTGGCATATGTCATCATTATGGCTAAATGAGATCTGTTAACCTGAAAGATCTCCCACTCTTAAATGACAATATCAATTTTGATATTAAAATGTCATACTTCCTTCTACATTAAATGAGATCTGTAAAACTGGAAGATCTCCAATTCTCCATCCCAGAAGGAAGTAGCACTGAATCTGCCATATATGGAATCAAAATCCTATAACAACCTTTATCCATCTTATGCGAACTATTTTCTAATGGCATTCATAAATACTTCTTGGTTTTCATTAATTGGAACACTTTCTCTGATGTGCTCATTAATGACATGTCCTTATAATCAGAGGATTCTCACTTAAGTGTTCCCGAAATTCCAAATATATTGTCCTCAAAGAGCTCACATTATTGGGTATAATAGATCGATTGACTCTCAAGACTACTTCCTAGTTCAATATGTCTCTAACTGTAGAAAATAATTCATACTATCTATCTAATTTGATCATACTAGAGATTTGATATGTGATAGTTGCACAATATGGAGGCTAGTGGAATAATCCAAACAATATCAAAATTTATTCCACAATACACTACAGAGGATAAAACAAAACTAGTTGAATACAACCTGAATGATCGCCCACCGACAGGGTAGGAAGACCGTGTCATATCCCAACCAGAATCCTCTCAATCCCAAGCATCTCTAAAAGCAACTAACAATCCGACAGGGAGAGACTAGCCACTTCTAAAGACCTTAGTAAATTATGCAACTGCAACTATCACTATGCATTGCCTTATTATTATTATATCTTTAAAATTATCAGAATAAATCGTCAAAGAATCTTCATGACTATTCCTGCGACAGGCAAGTACTAGCCAATCCAATTAATGATTTATAATTTTAAGAATATTCACAAAATTTATTAACCAAAATTAACTACATCCAAAATATGCAATTCCTGAAGCATATGTAGTAATTTCAAGTCCAACATTAATTAATTAAATTAATTCAACATAAATGTGAATATTCAAATAATAAGGCAATTTTCATTTCTAGAGAGTTTATTTGTTTAAATAAATTATTAACGAATGAGTAAACCATAATCCAAAATGGCTCAACAAAATACCCAAATAATTTATCTAAATTTATTTAACTAGGCCAAATATTAGTAATTTATGGGCATGAGTATATATTTCAAAATTTAAGTGAATTAAGAATTAAATGAGTAATTAAATTTCTAGAGATTACTCCAAAATTAATTCCTCCAAAATTCACTTATATTACATTAATTTTGGGCTTAACAACTAATTATGGCTATTAAATATCCAAAATTGTCAAAATAAATAAATAAATAATTAATTAATTATATGACCCATAATTAATTAATCAAAATGGCCAATTAAACTTTAATCCAAAATGACCTATTAATTAATTATGCAAAATAGTCACTAATTAATTCAAATTTAATAGCCAAATAAAATTAATCAACCAAAATGGCCCTAAATTAATTAAGCAAAATGGCCCTAAATTAATTAATTAAATTGCCCAAAATTAATTTAATACTAAATGGCCAACTAATAAAAAATAAATAAATAAATGCCCACAACGCAACAAAATTAATTTGGCCTAAATAAATTAAATATTATGGCATAATTAAAATAAACAAATGGTATTTTAATTTTCAGAATTAAAAGCCCAAAATATTAACAATAATGGTCTAAAAAATACACCATCCCATACAATATGGCCCAAAATCATAACCAAAATAAACTAAAAGGCCCAAAAAAAAATATGCCCAAAAATGGGCCCAAAAATCGGTGGCCCAAGCATCAAAGGGGCCCAGCCCGAAAAATTTTTTTTTTATCCTTTTTATTTTTTTATTTTTTTTTATTTTTCCATATGCGGGCGCGTGTGATACACGCGCCCACCTTATTCTCTTTGGCGCCAGCAGCGCCTGTTTTGGGGTTATCCGACGTCTTCCTCGCCCAGAACGGGCGAGTTGCAGAAAATGGGTCATTTGACCCGACCCGGCGTTTTCTCTCCCCATTTCAACCATTTTCGGTCCGGAAAAAAGAATAAATCTATAATTTTTAAGCCAAAAACACATGAAAATCGGATGGGTTTCCATAAAATCCGAAAATACAAAAGCTTAAATGGAAGCTTTTATGGCTTCTCAGCTTCAAACAAAAATGGTTAGTGACCTTAGGGTGAGTCTGGCTCTGATGCCAATTGTAGGAATTAGTTAAATCTCACCAAATCACTAACACGAACTTGAATCGCAGTAAAACTAACCTGGATGCGGGCGAGAGCTCAATCCCGCTATCTCATATTACCGCATTATTGAAGCCCTTTCCGATAGCGTTTCATTGACTGCCTTCGGACCTGAAACGAAGATAAAACGGAAGAGTGAGAGAGAGAGGTAGAGAGAGAGGAAGAAACTACTCTCATCCCTCTTCAACGAAAGTTATGAAACTTAATGGGCCAGCCTCATATATATAGAGGTTGAGAGTAGGGACCTCCCTCCATGGGATACATGTACAAACCCATCCCATTATAGGTTTATACACATATATTATATATTTAATATAATTAATTATGAATCACACTTTATACAAAATTATACTACTAACAAAATATTATATGAAATTAATTACACTTAATTAGTCCACACAAATGGGGATATTACAACAACCAAAACTACAGAAACGTAGCAAATTAGTCATTTTCCACTAGTGTTGTTGTAAGCCATCATAGAGCATATTATTATATGTATTTATATTCACACAGCTTGAAGATGATGATGGTAAGACACTATAAGAAATTAAACTTTTAACAGCATTTATTTAGCGACGTTTTTTAGATGCCGCAACTCGTTTAGCGACGTTTAAAAATGCTATTAAATAATTAAAAAAACCCCTAAAACCTCATTTTTCTGTGGTATCATGAATATATATATATATATATATATATATATATATATATATATATTAGTATTTGTAGAAATTAATATCTAGGGGTATTATTCAAAGGGATGAATGACAAAATGGTCGGAAAGTTAGGAATGATTTCCAATTCCAGTTCGGTAAAGGTAAAAGGTTGAAATTAAGGTTGGAATCTAGCTAGTTGCTTCTTTGTAATTTGCGTGGTATATATTACTAGCTAGATGACAAATTTTCGAAAAGAATAAAATCATGAGTGGTATCATTGTATGTCAAGCATTTGTAATTTCCTCGTCAATTGATGTGTGCATGTGTATATAGAAATGTTAGTGTCAAGCTTCATGCATCAGTCTGAAAATTCAATCTTTTATATGATCACCGAGCTTGTTAGTAATCTCCATTTCTGGCTAATCTTGATTATTCTTTGTTGTAATTTGTGAAATTTCCTAGAGCCCACTTTATGGGACATCTGATATAAATTAATTTAATGATCTCATTGACCGGTCAGCAAGCAGAAATCAATGGGATAGAGCTCCTTGCGAGGATAGAAAGCGAAACTTTCAAAAAGTTTACAATGCGAAGGCTGAAATCCAGTTATTTTTTCCCTTAGATTCATTATACTATAAATGTATAATATTTTTTCTTATAAAACGTTTCAGAAAATTAATAAAATAAATTAATGTGGCTGTGTAACCTCATAAAAATTTATCTTATGTAAATGTGATTATTTATTCTCTCTTATTTATCAAATTTATTATTAACACTCTGTCTTTGTCCGATAAATGCATCAATTGATGAAACAATATGAGAGATGAAAAGTCCTGAGAATTATATATATGCACACACATATAATAAATGAGATGCAAATCCCTGCTCTTTTTGGTGGCCAATTAATTAATTATGGACCAAAATCAATTAAAACGACCGGTCATTCTTCCTAAGAGCCACAATAATAAAGCTGATGCATCATCCATTCATTCCATCCGTCCCTTCATCTGCATTATTTTTAACCTAACGAAAATAAAAATTACAAGAAATATGCATGCACGCATGCAATCTGGCAACTTCATTTCCTGGGACCCAATCCCCCTCCTTTCCATATATATAAGAACGTCCCTTCCCTTAATCCACCCCAACTTCACCTAAACTCTTCACCTTTGTTTTCCTTTCGCTGGCGTTGATCTTTCTTTATTAGCCTAAGACCTGGCGAACGATCAAGCCACACTGGAGCGCCAAGGGGAAGATTATTATTCCAACGAAAGGGTTGTAAGAGACCTTTATGAAGCCCTGAATTCACGTCACGTTGAAATGGTGCAGCGCCTGCTCGCAGCGGACCTCGGGTGGTGGTTCCATGGTCCGCCATCACACCAGCATTTGATGCGTTTACTTACAGGATCAACTGAGCCCGTCATTTTTATTCCTTCGACAGTTGCTGCCTTTGGCTCTTTGGTCATTGTCGAGGGTTACAACAAGGAGCGCAATGCTTCTTGGGTGCACGCTTGGACTGTCACTAATGGGATAATAACTCATGTAAGTGAGTATTTTAACACATCTCTCACGGTCGCCCGCCTTGCCAACTCGGACCCGAAGAAAGCTTCGTCCCCAACTGCCCTAGCTAACCGCCAGAGTGTTTGGCAAAGCAAGCTCTGCGATGACAAGTCTGTGCCAGGCCTTGTTTTAGCTCTCTAGCTAGCAATCTCTGGTTCAATAAGGAATATTTTATAAAATTATATATCTATGCATGTGTCTTTTGTAAGTATATACAGATTACACATACTTCTACACAATATGAAACATGTTATACAATTAAATGCGGAAGCGACAGGATCTAACCTCCAGCCATTACACTCTGTAACTCTGCTGTCGAAGCAATTTCCGAATCTGACAGTCTACTCTGTATCGATCACAGGCCTTCCAAATCTTCCAAGCACTCAAAACCTCACTAGATGGTATTTGTGTGTATTGAGATTTTCGTACTTTGGGACCGGAAGGAGCCCTCTTATATTACTAACGAGAGCATGCTAATTATGGCAATAAAATCACGTTTTAACCATCACAAAATCGTGTTTTAATAGCCAAATATTGAGTTGAGATTCAGCGTGTAATTATGGACCATATCCGAAATTGGTCAACCAAACAATTATTTCCATAATTATGGAGATATACTAACATTCTCTCACTTGGTCCATATATTTCACTTATAGAAGAAACAAATCACATGAATCATGGCGACAGTTCCTCTAATGGTGAGTATTATCTTCTATGTATTACTATGTAAAATGTTTCTAAATCAACCCATTTTTACTTAATGAATAAACCTTATATTTATTCTCGGTCCAAACAACAAGGATATTTCTCAAATAAAACTTTAATGTATACAAATCAAAATGAGAAACATCATATTATTAATAAGAGTTTCAATTACAATCAAAATGTGGGACCAAGTCCCATTCTCTCTACATGATCCTTAAATTTAAACGGTGGCATGCCCTTAGTTAAAGGATCAGCTAACATCAATTCAGTGCTAACGTGTTCAATGACCACTCTTTTATCTCTAACACGTTCTCTAATGGCCAAGTACTTAATGTCGATGTGTTTACTTCGACTTCCACTCTTATTGTTCTTAGCCATGAATACCACAGCTGAATTGTCACAATATATCTTCAATGGCTTAGATATGGAGTCAACAACTCTAAGCCCACCAATGAAACTCTTAAGCCATACACCATGTGAGGTTGCCTCAAAACAGAAAACGAACTCGACCTCCATAGTAGAAGTGGCAGTTAGTGTCTGCTTAGCACTCTTCCATGAAACAGCTCCACCGGCAAGCATGAAGATGTAACCGGATGTTGATTTCCGGGTATCAACACAGCCAGCAAAGTCTGAGTCTAAGTAACCAATCACTTCCAACTTATCGGTCCGTCTATACATAAGCATGTAATCCTTGGTGCCTTGAAGATATCTAAGCACCTTCTTCACAGCTCTCCAGTGGTCCATCCCCGGGTCACTTTGATATCTACCTAATATTCCCACAGCAAAAGCAATATCAGGCCTGGTATAGACCTGTGCATACATAATGCTTCCAACAGCTGAGGCATATGGAATGTTCTTCATCTGTTCCCGCTCAAGATCATTTTTCGGGCACTGGTTCAAATTGAATCTATCCCCCTTCATAATGGGAGCTGGGCTTGGTGAACAATCTTTCATTCTGAATCTTTCCAAGACATTTTTTTAATATAGGCTTCTTGTGACAGACCTAATATACCTTTATGTCTGTCTCTATGGATCTTAATGCCAATGACATAAGATGCATCACCCATATCCTTCATATCAAAGTTCTCAGAAAGAAATTGTTTCACCTCACGTAGCATCCCCTTATCATTGGTTGCAAGCAGAATATCATCCACATATAGCACAAGGAAACAAATCTTGCTCCCACTGACCTTCTGGTATATACATTGATCCATAATGTTCTCAATGAAACCAAATGAAGAGATGACTTCATGGAATTTTAGATACCATTGGCGGGAAGCTTGTTTTAACCCATATATGGATTTCTTCAGCTTACAGACCAAATGCTCACCATTACTAGAGGAAAAACCTTCAGGTTGTTTCATGTAGACCTCTTCCTCTAGATCACCATTGAGAAATGCCGTTTTCACATCCATTTGTTGCAACTCTAAGTCAAAATCTGCAACAAGCACCATTATGATGCGGAGAGAATCTTTCTTAGATACAGGAGAGAAGGTCTCTTTGTAATCGACTCCCTCCTTTTGAGTGAATCCTTTGGCTACGAGTCTTGCCTTATAACGCTTAATGTTGCCTAATGAGTCAGTCTTGGTCTTAAAGACCCATTTACAGCCTATAGCCCTGGCCCCCTTAGGCAACTCGACAAGATCCCATACTCCATTAGATGCCATCGAATCCATCTCATCCTTCATAGCATCGAACCAAAGTTTTGATTCTTTGCTGTTCATGGCTTGTGAAAACGTCTCTGGATCACTAACGGGCCCAATATTAAAATCATACTCTTGTAGATACACAATATAATCACTAGGAATAGCTGATTTCCTTTCCCTAGTAGACCTTCTTAATATTGGTTCAACATTCTCCGAAGGATCATGTTGTTCAACTGGTTGCTCACTCAATTCTGGTGTATTCAGAGGAGCCTCGTCTACTGGTAAGTTATCAGCTACTTGTGGATCTTCAACGATTGGTTGTTCAATGTCCAGTTGTACTGAAGGGACATTGTTCATGATAACCAATCCTTGACTCGAGGTAAAGGGTTGATCTCTCACAGAAACTAGGTCTTGAGATTGATCGCTCCCATTAACTAAGTCATTTTCAAGAAACTTGGCGTTCCTTGATTCCACAAATCTAGTGCTATGAGATGGTTAATAGAATCTGTAGCCTTTGGACCGTTCGGCATATCCGATGAAATACCCACTTATGGTCCTAGGATGCAGTTTCTTTTCCTGTGGGTTGTAAACTCTTATCTCAGAAGGGCATCCCCAAACGCGCATATGGCGCAAACTCGGTTTCCAACCTTTGAATAATTTAAAAGGCGTCTTTAGAACAGCCTTGGTTGGAACCCGGTTCAATATATACGCTGCCGTTTTAAGAGCTTCAATCCACAAGGACTTAGGCAACTTCGAGTTGCTAAGCATACTAAGCACCATTTCCATCAAAGTTCGGTTCCTTCTTTCTGTAACACCATTCTGATCCGATGAACCAGGCATGGTATATTGGGCAACAATCTCATTTTCTTGAAGGAACTTCGCAAATGGTCTAGGTGCTTGTCCATCTTCAGTGTATCTACCGTAATACTCCCCACCTCTATCAGTTCTTACTATCTTTATGGGTTTTCCACATTGTTTCTCTACTTCAGCCTTAAAGATTTTAAAGGCGTCTAATGCTTCGTTTTTGTTATGAAGCATGTAGAGATACATAAACCTCGAGTAATCATCAATAAAGGTGATGAAGTATTTCTGACCATATGCATCAATGTCTGGACAACATATGTCAGAATGTATGATCTCTAATATGGTTGAACTCCTATTGGCACCTTTCTTAGACTTGTTGGTTTGCTTACCCTTAATGCAATCCACACAAGTGTCGAAATCAGTAAAATCGAGAGTACTAAGTATTCCGTCATTTACCAATCTCTTAATTCTATTTATGGAGATATGACCTAATCTCCGGTGCCATAACGTGGAGGAGTCCTCATTCATAACACATCTTTTAGTGCCAGTTTGAACATGCAAGGCGTTATGAGCAGTGTCATTTTGCAAATCAATAAAGAAAAAACCATCACATAAGGTACCATTCCCAACAATATCAGACTTAAAATATATCAATACTGATTTATTTGAAAATTGAAAAGAATATCCATAAGGTACCAGCCTAGAAACAGAGATTAAATTTCTCGAGAAACTAGGAACATAAAATGTCTTTTCTAATTACAAAACAAAACCACTCCTAAGAACTAAAGTGCATGTTCCAACACCTTCAACATGCGAGCGCATTTTGTTTCCTGAATAGATGCTCTCCTCATTTCCCACTGGCTTCCTTAGGTTTGTCATACCCTGTAAGGAAGTCGAAATGTGAATTGTAGATCTAGAATCAATCCACCATGTGTTATGATTAACTTTAACCAAATTTGATTCAAAACAAACATATGAGAGTGGATTACCTTTCTTAACGAGCCATTGCTGAAGCTTGGCACAGTCCTTCTTCATGTGTCCTTTCTTTTTACAGAAGAAATACTTGGACTCTTTCTTAATGTCAGCTTGGGCAGGGATTTTCCCTTTTCCCTTATTCTTGGCTCGATCCTTGGTCTTTCCTTGGCTTGCAAAAAATGCACTTTCACCCGATTCCATAAGCAGCCTTCCCTCCTCTTGAACACACATGGTCATCAATTCATTGATGGTCCACTTATCCTTATGTGTGTTATAGGATATCTTGAATGGTCTGTACTACTTTGATAGAGTGTTCAATATATAATGCACAAGAAAAGACTCAGACATCTCCACCTTTAGCTTCTTGAGTTGGGCCGCTATATCTCTCATGGCCATTATGTGCTCGCGCACTCCTTTGACATTGGTGAGCCTCATTGATGAGAACTTCATTATTAGGGTGTTGGCCAACGCTTTGTCTAAAGTGACAAATTGATCATCTATGGCTTTCAGTAAGGTCCTAACATTGGTATGTTGTTCAACAGAACCACGTATCCCAGCAGATATCTTTGTCTTCATATACATGACACTAAGGCGATTGGATCGCTCCCAACATTCATGTAAAGCTACTTGAGCAAGAGTGCTGGTCTCAGTCAATACGGGCTCGTCTTTCCTTATAGCATAGTCTATATCCATGCACCCTAATTGGAGGACAACTCTCTCCTTCCAAACCTTGTAGTTCTCTCCATCCAACTCGGGAACTTCTAGGTTAATACTAGCTTGAAGAAATACTGCATATAGAAAATAAACATGCTTATGTATCTAGAATTTTTTTTAGGCAAACTTAATTATGTCTACCAATGTAAACATATTTTATTAATGAATCTCAGACATAAAACTTGCCTGTGGGCTAAAGGTCTAATTCTAATAGATTCATATCATAATGATAAAACTATCAAATTTTATCATTTCCTAATTCTTGTGGGTAAATTAAGAAACTAATTTGATATTTTATCCTAATTAGTTATAAAATTATAATAAAAATTCTTGTGGGATAAAATTTACTATAATCTTATAACTAATTACAATTTATGTCTAATATCATTATGTGATTTTACAAATATAATATTACTTAATTAAGGTTGCTGTGGCTAAGTCCTAATTAAATAAATTATAAATCACTTAGACATATTGGTAAAATTCTAAGTTTATTCATATTTTAAAAATTGCAATTATCACAAAGCAACTTTAATTCCAAATAATATGAATAACTTAGCTACATGTGCTTTTAGTATAAAAATAACAAAATTATACATATTCAAAATGAGCACATATACACATTCAAATCAAATTTTCATAATTTAATCATAATTTTATGATAATTTTCACAAAATTATTCAATTTAAAACTACAGCATTTATAAAAATTTTAAATTTATGAAAAATCCTCATAAAATCTAAATAATGAGAAGTTTTCATAATTATATTAATTTTGTGAAAATAATCTAATTATTCATAAAATTATGAAAATTACAGAAATGAAAATTTGATAAAACTATCAAAAATATAATTATTTGGCCTAAATTAAATAATTTAAATTACTTAAATTAAATAAATCCTTAAGGCCTAAAATAAACCAAATAGCCCTTTTATTTAATCCACATGACCCAAATAATCTAGCCCAAATAAAAGAAAAACCCATAAATTATATGGCCCAAAACTAATCAAAAAGGACCCAAACAATAGCCCAAACCCGAGGCCCAAAAGGGTTTCCTTTCTTTTCTCTTTTTTTTTAACTGAATTGTAAGTCAACAGGTGCGGGCGCGTGTGGTGCGTTACAACATCTGGCGCGTAGTTATCACGCGCCAGCATAACGCCCACTCCCCATCAGGCGTGTGGATCTCATGCGCTCGGTTGACACTTATCGGGCGCGTGCAACCGTCTTCTTCTTCTCCCGAATGGGCAGTTTGCAGATTTTTGGGTCTTTTCGACCCGACCCAGCATAAACCCCTTCAAAACACTCCAGTTTTTCATGTATGTTTCATCCCTAAAGCTTTACAACAATAGATCTAAATTATTTGAGCCTAAATCACATGAAAACAGAATATGTTTCAAGAAATCCGAGACCTAAAGTTTCAAAATATGGGTTTTTCATGCTTCTTTCTACAGATCTTCAACAAGGCAGAGGTTATACTACGGCTCTGATGCCAAATGTAAGTACATCATACAGATTATACATGCTTCTACACAATATGAAACATGTTAAACAATTAAATGCGAAAGCGACAAGATCTAACCTCCAGCCATTGCACTCTGTAACTCTGCTGTTGAAGCAATTTCCGAATCTGACAGTCTACTCTGTGTCGATCACAGATCTTCCAAATCTTCCAAGCACTCAAAACCTCACTAGATGGTGTTTGTGTGTATTTGGATTTTCGTACTTGGGGACCAAAAGGAGCCCTCTTATATTACTAACGAGAGCATGCTAATTATGGCAATAAAATCACGTTTTAACCATCACAAAATCGTGTTTTAATAGCCAAATATTTAGTTGAGCTTCAGCGTGTAATTATGGATCATATCCGAAATTGATCAATCAAACAATTATTTCCATAATTATGGAGATATACTAACATCTTTTTCTTGTTTGTGAATATCTATGGCAACATGAATGCATATCTGTGTTGTAACCAGTTTGTATTTCATGTTCTTTATATAAATTGTTTCTTTTTCTCTAACATTGTGTGTGAGATTTTAGTTCAATTGAAAAGCACTACAAATTATCTATCTTTGTGGAAAAAGTTTTTATAATCACATTCTACATTTTAATTTATTAATATAATATAGTCTTCTGATATCCAAATTTTCAGCTTGGCAAGACAATTTCACTGTGATCACCAATCAAATTAAATCGACTCATTTAAATTTATAAAGTTTTACGACTGTTTTCATAAATTTTTAAATGTGTAAGCCATATTTTCAATTTTTTTATGGCCTGACTCATAAGCCCAATAGGAGTTTGGATTCACTAAGCTCAAATATTAGCTGCTCTGGCTCAAAACCCAATGAATGGCTAGCAAGAGGAACAGCCCAGGCTCACTGCCCAATGACTGGCTAGCAAGAGGAACAGCCCAGGCTCACTCTCATCTGTTATAGAAGCTCAATAAAGGGTGGCTAGGGCTCGATGCAGCCAATCCCAATTCCTGAACACTGAACGCTTCTCTTCCTACCTTTCCTCGCAAAAAATCGAAAATTTCGGTTCTTTTCAGTTTTTCATTCGCTTTGTGGTTGATAGATTAGGGCAAAGCCAGCGAAAATGCTAACAGGGGATATACCTCCGAATCAAACTATCTATATCAGGAACCTCAACGAGAAGATCAAGAAAGAAGGTACCTCTGTGCACCTAAGTCTCTCTCTGTTATTGTTTGGTTGCATAGAAATCGAGGGAAAATAATACAAACTAGAAGCTACTTAACTCCCTATTGAACTTGTGCCAAGTAGTTGTATTTGCAAGCTGGGAAATGTAGGTTGCTTTAGGGTTTAACAGAAAAAGGGTTCTTTTCCCCTTTTTTAGGGTTTAATCGTAACGCTGCCCTTTTCCTTAGGACATTCAGTTTAAAACTTTTAGAATAATCCAACTGAGTGTTATTGGTTTGAACTTTGGAACGGGATTGATTTCGAATTAACATTTTTTTTTCTCTTCCTTTGTCAGAATTAAAGAGATCCCTTTATGCCTTATTCTCTCAATATGGAAGGATTTTGGATGTTGTTGCCTTGAAGACGCCCAAGCTCCGTGGACAAGCATGGCTTGTGTTTGATGAGTTGACTGCTGCCAGTAATGCATTTCGTCAGATGCAAAACTTTCCATTTTATGATAAACCTATGGTGAGTCTATTAATATTGTGCGTTATTGCCTCAAAATTAAAGTGAACATTGTCTCTTTTCATTCAATTTTAATTGATGTAAGTGTTGCTTTCATTTTTAATTTTCATAGTTACATGTACCATTGTAATGATATCAGTCTTTGTTGAGTCATTCGTCTAAAATTATTCTGTCATTTACTGAGAATTTTATTCTCACTGTTCAAATATGATATGATGCTCAATGGTGTATGTATGCCTTTTATGACGTGTGATTCTTCTGAAGTAAGCTTAAACCACCTAAAAACTGTAAATGTCAACTCAAATTGCTGACATTTAGGACCCTTTTTATTGTTTATTATAAATCAGAGCTATTGTTTCTGCTGCATCCATGGAAGACTTCTGCTATAATGCTAATTGCAACTATACCTTATCTACCTCCCCATGTTTATAAATTCCTGCAGCTGCTACTTGAACATAATTTCCATCATTCTCTAGGCATCACTTGTGATTGCAATCAAAATTTTTCCGGGATCAATGTTTTAGCCGCTAATGATGCTTAGATTTTACTGTCTATGTGATTAATTTGGTGCAGCGGATACAATATGCCAAATCAAAGTCAGATTGTATTGCCAAAACTGACGGAACCTTTGTTCCCAGAGAAAAGAAGAAGAAGCAAGAAGAAAAAGGTGACTAACTCATTTTTTTTTGCTCCTTAAATTTCCATATGCATAGTGCATGTCCTGATTTACGTAGGCAAAAAGATTTCACCTGCATTTCTTTATGTTATCTTGCGAAGGTATTTCTTTTTTTTTTTTTTGATCCAATTGCGAAGGTATTTCTTGCAATTATACTTTTATACATTTCAGCACTGATCTGCCCTTTTGACCAAAAGAAACACACACACACACACAGAGGGTAACAGGATGATGGTTTTTAAATGCATAATACTTATTTTAGGGGTACATCTAGACTAAGGCCTTGGAGGAGGGGTTACAACTTAGATATTTTGTTTTTCTTAACTATGAAATGTATTTCTTTTAATTTTATATTTCTGTATTTTACAAATTTGTAGTGCAATGGGACTGGAAAATAAGAATTCCTTTCACAATATTATCCTACCACTTTGTTAATAATTTCGGTGCGGGAATAAATGCTCCCACCGAATTACTGGCTGCTTGTTTTGTGGTGCTATTCTGGTACCAGATATTTGGGCATTTGGATTTACTGTTTGGAAGAAAATTGCTAAAAATGTAAACCAAAACAAAAAAAGAACAAGCAGTCTATAGAGTTGCCTTTTGGGGGGCAGATAATTTTAATTTTGCATTTTTCTTTGGTTTTCGTGACTAATGTGCATCCAGGATGTGAACTACTTTTGGTTTGGTTTAACTACTCTTATACTTGGTGACACTCTTTTGATCCTGTATGCAATTTTCAGCTGAAAGGAAGCGACGTGCGGAGGAAGCACAGCAATCTGCGGTGTCTAATGGCACAGGCTCTCAAAGTAATGGAGGTCCAAAGGTGATTTGCAGGACTATTTTCAATTTGATAGTTGCTTCCTCTCTCTCTTAACTCCATACCTTTTAGCTATGGGCATGGCAGCTCTTGTATTATGATTGCAGTTCTTGGATAATACATAAAATATGCCTTTACACTGGTTTTGGCTTGTTTCTTTATCAAGAGGTATTGAATTTTCCGATATGCTATTTGTCTATGCCTCCAATAAATATTGTCTGATTATATGCAGGCTCCTTTCCATCATGGAAACCTGAATGGCCAAGAGCAGGCTGCACCGAACAATATTCTGTTCATACAGAATTTACCTCATGAGACAACAAGCATGATGCTGCAGCTGCTTTTCGAACAGTATCCTGGATTCAGGGAAGTTCGAATGGTTGAAGCAAAGCCAGGTATTGCTTTTATAGAGTATGAAGATGAAGAGCAATCTTCTACCGCCATGCAGCACCTTCAGGGATTCAAAATCGCCCCTCAATATCCTATGGCTATCACTTTTGCTAAGAAGTAAACCTATCCCTTTGTCAGTGATGTTTGTGTCTTGCCTTGGCATAACTATGAATGGGTATGTAGTAAGTGCAAAGATTCACGCATACCGTAGTCATGTAGATCTTGAAGAAACTAATCCCGACAGCCTTCTCTCATCTTTTTGATGTTTCAAAGTAGCCAACGAAATGAGATGATTATATCAGAGACAGCATTTCTTTTGTTTCTATTCCTGCAAAAACGTTGGTTGAATGGACACTCGATTCATTTTTGCGGTTTTATTATGGTTCATAATCATAACTTCATAGTTGACTCGTGGGCGGCTGGTCTAGATAAGGACGACAAAAATTATAGGAATCACTTCTATGAATAAGAGCCTGACAATGAAAAACCCAAGGCGAAGGGCAAGTTTAGATTGATTAAATTCGGTGAAATTAAAAATATATGTTTTTTATTAAAACAATAATAAATTTTAAAAGATAAGGACAGAAAAAAAATTATCCTTTCAAGTTTTTGTTTTTTTCCTCTCATATTCCACAGCACTAGGGGGTGCACACAGATTGTTGGACTGATATTGGTACGTGGCATTAACGCTCCAAAAGAGGCGTGGAAAAAAGATAAACGTACGAAGTTTCGGTACTTTATTTTAGGGGCCGTTGGCGGACTTTTCATAGCCCCCGTACCATGTGCACTTGAATCTGTCCTTCCTCATATCCACACTTCCCCGAATGAATTCTCTCATGTAGCTGCCCTTCTATTATTAGCAAGTAAGGCCAAGATATATACCCTTTTCCCGAAAATGCCCCCTCCATTTCCTCGTTATTAGTCAAGCCCTTCTTTGAAAAAAATTAATAATACTGCAAAAATCAAAATGCATAGAAGAAAGAAAGAATTCTCTTTTTTTTTTTTAATATAAACTTACAAATTTAAAGAACAAGTTGTTGGTCAAATTATGGGATTGGTTTTTGTATAATAATCAAACAAATTATTTATTATTTTTTTGAGATATAAATATTAGTGTAAAATCTAACAGAATTACAAAATCATCTTTAAATTTCTCAATTTTTGTATTTTATACTAATACTACATGCATTAATATTCATTACAAAGAAAAGGACTAAGGATCATTTGGTCAGTGAAATACGAGTGACAATGCCTAGAAGCCCAATATAGTAATTTGGCAGTGCAGGTCTTCTTCTACCCAGTCCCAGATACAACCGAAGTCCCACCTCCCCCAGCTGATCTACTGTTTTCTGTTAGCAGTTACCTCAGAATCTGGGAAGCCCCACCATCCAACTCTCTTGCGCATTCCATCACTTTAAACCCCCCCTTCGATGGTCTTCTCGTTTCCTTTCCCCAAGCCTTTGACAAATTGTTTCCACCGAAAAAGGAAATTTTGGATTCAAACAGCCTAATGAAAAGCTACAAGAGAAAAATGCAGGCAATTTCAACTGATTCTTCATCCAATCCCTTTGATTTCTTAACAGAAGAGATTGTATGGAAAATCCTTGACCATCTTGACAACGACCCTTCTGCCAGAAAATCATTCTCTCTCGCATGCAAGACCTTTTACTTCATGGAGTCTCGCCACCGCAAGACTCTCAAGCCTCTGAGCACCGAACTGCTCCCAAGAACGCTTCACAGATACCCTTTTGTTTCCCACCTTGATCTCTCTCTTTGTCCACGCGTTGATGACAACACGTTAAACGTGATATCATCAACCGGGAAAGCTACTTTGCATTCAATAAACCTGTCCAGATCAAGGTTTTTCACGAATGTCGGTTTGTCAAGCTTGTTTGTTAACTGTTCGGGTCTTGTTGAGGTTGATTTGTCAAACGGAACGGAGTTGACTGACTTGGCGGCCTCTGCAATTGCAAAGGCAAAGAATTTGGAGAGATTGAGCTTGGCAAGGTGCAAGTTAATAACTGATATGGGGATCGTCTGTATAGCTGTTGGGTGTAGAAAGTTGAGGTCGCTTTGCTTGAAGTGGTGCATGCGGATGGGTGATTTGGGTGTGGAGTTGATTGCTCTGAAGTGCAAAGAGATTAGGAGTTTGGATCTGTCTTATTTACCCGTAAGTTCAATTTTTTCTCTTTAACTTGTTTGGTTCTCTTTCTAACGACCGAGAAAGCTAGCAAAGAAAAGAAAATGAAGTTTTTGAAGTCTCCAGAAGGTGAAACAATCTAGTCAACTCTGCCAAATGTTTGCATTTTAGGCTCTACACTAGTATGTTTTGCCTGTTGGACCTGCTTATGCACTTTATTCAATTGAATGGCACATGTTTTGCTTCCTTAGTTTTACTTTCCTGGATATAACTCTTGTCACAATTAGCTCATTGCAATACGATGTCACTATTTTCCCTTTTTCTCTTCTGCCAACTAAGAGGTGAAGAATACAATTTTCAAATACAATTTTCAAAGGAAGCACTGATATGCTTGGTTGAAAAGAGAATAATCTGCTATTCGCAGCACTTATCGTTAGTATGTTGTTGATTAATTCCTTTGTGCCACCATTTTTAGACAGTTTTTCAATTTCTGATGAGCTGTCGAGTCTATTTGTTTCTATTCTGAGATTGCTTGGAGAAGACTCGCCAAAACTTAAACCTCAAAAGTGTCATAATGAGTTATGTCCTATAATTTTATCCTCTTTGGACCAGGTTATGGCATGTGTTGCTTTGGGGTATTTATGCATCTGTGTTAAGTTGCTTAAAGTTATTCATTGTTTCTCCAATAATCATCATTAGTTGAGCAAATGATAGTTGAGATTGTTGACCAATCACCCAAAGAAGTTGCATCCTGTGGAAAGCATACACCTTTTTTGATAAGCCAAATGCCTGTACTGGGATGAAAATTTTACTTCAAGTTTTTTAGTTCTCTGTTTCAATCTAAACTGTATTATCTGTTAAAGGAGCAAAAAGAAGACAAAATATTGTTTTTTGATGCAGAACAATGAGAGAAGTTCCTGTGGTAAGCCTAGATGTAATTTTGCTTTCAAGTGGAAGAGTTGCAATGCTGTAGCACATGATTCTGTATGCATAATTGATCAATTCTAATGTTTTCTACGGCTAATAGAATCCCCTCATCTGTTGATGTTAACGTGTGGTCATGCATTTTTTTTCTTTTCTTGATTCTTAGTTAAGATGATGCCCGATTAAATGCAAAGTTATCATGAAAACTTGTATGCTTTTTTTACCACAGATCACAGAAAAGTGCCTCAAATCTGTCCTTCAACTCCAACATCTTGAAGATCTGGTTCTAGAGGGATGCCATGGCATTGATGATGATGGCCTTTCAACACTCAAGGAATGTTGCAGGTCGCTAAAGGTATGTTTTCCTTTTTGTCCCTTGAAAAATAGTAGGCTGTTGAAGCTGCTCAAGATTATTGCTAGCAGATCAAACTATAGAAGGAACATGTGGGAGACCTGCCAGCACTTGAAATATTTTTCTTTTACTAGAATATAGATTTTTTCATGTTGTATTCTTATTTTAAGATTCAAGTTTCAATAAGCAATAATCCTCTGCATACCTCATGTTGAAATGTATGAATCCTGTTAATACTAGGAATTTTGAAGTTATATTCAATTTATCAGGCCGTTGAATCTGGTTCATATGAGTTATCCCTCATAGAGTAATGTAATTTCAAGTGACGGTTTCTCCGAATTGGTCATTTTTCAGATGCTTAATTTGTCAAATTGTCAAAATGTTACTCACACGGGCTTGTCGTCTCTGACAAATGGTGCCGAACAATTACAGCAGCTCATATTGGCATATGGCTCTGCTGTAAGTCCAAAACTCCCTAAGGTAATTTCCCTATTAACACTATATTAGTCTTTTGGCTCATTGCTTACATGTTTGTGATGGTTTTGCAGGTTACTGCTGATCTAGCAAAATGCCTACATACTTTTTCAAAGCTGCAATCTATTAAATTAGATGGTTGTATGGTTACTTTATCTGGGATGAAAGCCATGGCAAGTTTGCATGCCTCAGTCAAGGAGCTTAGCTTTTGTAAATGTTTAGGAGTCATAGATGAGGGTCTCTCTTTCCTTGTCCAATCATACAAAGAGCTGAGGAAATTAGACATCACATGCTGTCGAAAGATAACATATACCTCTATAGACAGCATAACAAATTCATGCACCTCCCTTACTTCTCTCAGGATGGAATCTTGTAGCTTGGTTCCAAAGGAAGCCTTTATTTTGATTGGAGTGCGTTGCTTGTATTTGGAAGAGCTGGATGCCACAGATAGTGAAATTGATGATGAAGGTTTTTCCTTAACCATAACCTGTTCTGTGTATGTGTGAAACTTTCTGTGAATGGTTTATGTTATCTCTTGCAGGTTTGAAGTCCATTTCAAGATGTCATAAGCTATCTATTTTAAAGTTAGGGATCTGCTCTAACGTATCAGATGAAGGATTAGCAAAAGTTGGAAGTTGTTGCTCAATGCTTAAGGAGCTTGATTTGTACAGGTTTGCAACTTTCCTATAGCTTCTACATTTTATACTAGCGAGAATGACTACCGAATAAATGACAAAGGTCCTGCTAGTCCCCAACACAAAGTTTTCCTGATTTTCATGTATGAGGGTCTAAAAGAGACAAAGTGCTATCATGTTAGCTCCAGATGTTGGAATGCTGCTGCAACCTTCTGCAGATTACATATTTTCTCTTTTCTTTGTTGATCTGATTGTGTCTTTGTTATGCAGGTCTGTGGCGATAAGTGATGCAGGCATTGCAGCCATTGCTGATGGTTGTCCTGCACTTGAGATGATCAATATAGCTTATAATGACAAAATTACAGATAACTCATTAATATCTTTGTCAAAATGTTTGATGTTAAAAGCACTTGAGATTCGTGGATGCCCTTGTGTCTCATCAGTTGGTCTATCAGCCATTGCTGTGGGATGTAAACAACTTACAGTGCTTGACATAAAGAAGTGCTTCAATATTAATGATAATGGGATGCTTCCACTTGCTCAATTTTCCCAAAATCTGAAGCAGGTATTTTACATTCTCATTTTCTTTATTTCTTGTAGATTGAAACATTACAGTGTAATATCGAACTAATAGTTTTGTTCACTTCTTTCCATTGCAGATAAACTTGTCATATTGTTCTGTAACTGATGTTGGGCTTGTAGCACTAGCTAGCATCAATTGCCTACAGAACATGACAATCTTGCACTTGACTGGTTTGACTCCAAATGGCCTCGCAGCAGCCCTGTTGGCATGTCGAGGGTTAACAAAAGTGAAACTCCATGCATTCTTTAGACCATTACTTCCTCAATCCATTCTCGGATACATGGAAGCTCATGGGTGTGTGTTTCACTGGAGGGACAAAGCATTTCAGGTAACTATTTCTTCACATCTAAATAAAAGCTTTATGGCTCAGAAATGAACTGCATAGGAGGACATATTGTTTGCTCTGCCAATTTGTATATATAAAGGCCAAGTCAAGAGAAAAAAACTGGCTTTCCTATAAGCATAAGAATTGCAGTCGAGTCCCATGTTCTTTTTATTAGACCTCGGTGTATAATCAGCATTCTAGGGGAAATTATGATTTGCTTTCCAAGTATTCAGGTTTTGTCGGTTTTTTTTTTTAAGGCGGTTTTCAGTTATGCCTTAATGAACTTTTATCATTCAGCAATATAATTATGTTGCCAAGTTCTCTGATGACTTATCATCCATTAAGTTTATGCAGCACTCATATATAAGTAATTTTCAGAACTCGAATTAGTAAAATTGACCTTTAGCTGCCCCGCATATTTTAGAGCAACTATCATTACTTTGGTCAATGCCACCCAATGCACACACAAAACAAAAGGAAGAACTCTCGAAAATTACCGTGAAAGTTTAGACTATCCTAAAATTGGTTGTGTACTTTACAAGACATTATATGATCTTTGGTGGAAGTTAAACTTCTGTATGTATGGTTGACAGAAGGAAATGGATCCCAAGGGATGGAAGCTGCATTTTGGAAGGAATAATGAAGTTCCATAGTTTGCAGAGGATGCATGCACCGGTTGTCTCTTGTCCAGGTCTGTCTATATAGCATAGCATCTATGAAGCCACAAGGGATTGGTATAAGTTCTTTCCCAGAGAAAAACGGGTGATTTCAACTCAATGTCCAATTAGTTTTAGCTTGAAATTTTCATCTTTGTTTAAATAAACTCGACAGCCAGAAATTGTGTTGAAAAGGTTTCTGCTCGGATTATTTAACTCTCAAGTATCTTTCTGTCCTAATCCAAAAAAGATGAGTTTTGTTTGTTTGTTTGTCTGTTGGGTTGTGTCTGCCTATTTTATGTGCAACCAAAGATGTGGTTTGGTCTATAGACTCAGTCAAATGCCCAGCTTCCACTCCCCAGTCCCCAACTCATTAAAAAAACAGAGCCCTTGCCCCTTATCCGATGCAATAAATAAATTAATTGACTTGGTACTGCAATAAAGAAACATACAACCACCGGAGGCAAGGCAAGGCTAGTTTGAGGGAAATGCAAGAAAATGTACAAAGCCTTTCAATAAAATGCAAGAAAATGACCATGATTGGCACTTAACCAACAGCCGCTCCACCAATATTTTCCTGCCTTTGACCCAATGACTTCAAATCAAATGCTAATGCTAATGCTAATGCTTTTTCTGTTGCTATTGCTGCCACCCACTTTTTTTATTATTATACTAAGGGCTTCTAAACCTTGGTTCCTAAATAAATATTGAAAGGTCATCTCTAACAAGGACAATCAAATGCAGACAGTTCACAGTTCAGGCAAAAACAGAACATGTACCAGGATTTCCGCTACTGTTGGGAAGATACTAAAAAAACACCCAAATTCTCATGAAACAGTGAATCCCATTGGTTAGGAGACCGGTCTTGTAATCCTCAGACTCCCAACGATAAGTTTTGCCATAATGATGACTTGATGGCTTGGTTTGGACAATATAGACACTGCCCCCTCTACACGTTAAGATGCCGATATTGATGCTTCTTCTAGATTGCAACTCGTAAGACTTTTGCGACTTAGTTTGGGCCCGTCAGTGCAGGAAAACATATTTCTCCTCGTATTCTAAACGTTTCATCTCAAGTTGCAAGAGAACAGGCAAAGTAATTAAGAAGTAGGACAAGAGTTGTTTTCGATCTCACCGCTGTCTGCCATGGCTCAATAATAATGTCAAACTCACGTCATCGTTCTAGAAGTGTATCATCGCCTTTCTTTTCTACGTAATAATTCGCCACGTTCTCATCTTTATACATGACATTAAAACAAGCATGATAATTGTAAGGTCTCAATCTTACATTGAAAAAATGTTATATATGTAACAATTTAAATTTATAGTTGTGTGGCGTTTTTTATGAGATAAAATTATGAGATTTTTTTATTAGAGTAGATAATAACTCACAAGTTGAGTGCGGATCTCCACAAATAGTATTAAAGCAGTCCACTAGCTAGAACACGAGAGGTAAGCGTTGCACCGTGGAAGCTACCTCTAAAATCTTGCCAGAGCTAAGTGCTACACAGTGTGAGTCACCTCTAGACTCTCAATGCCTAGTGTGATCCTAATTCTATTCTAATCGTCAAACTTTAAAGTGGAGAGTTTGTAATGCCCTAATTCTACATCAAGATATTGCCAAAATCTATAATATAATATATGTAGAAACTTAAATCCATACTTATAAGACATTTTTTGTGAGACAAAATCATAAAACCTATGAATCAAAGTAGACAATAATCTTCACAATAATATTATGCCGATTGTCAAATTATAGCTCAAACTAAGAGATTTAAAAAATGATAAGTATGCCTTCAGAACATTCTAATTTTTACTCTATGACTTTTTTCTTTCTCACAAATACATTATTAATTTAATGTTGAAACACGTGTAAAATTTTAAGTTTGATATTCTTTGATTATTTTCTGTTTTTTTTTTTTCCAGAAAAAACTTTACTTTTCATTTCATCTAAGCTCAATATTTCCTTTTCAATTTATTCCATGCACACTTTGTAAGATCATGAAACTCTACCAAGTAACAAATCATCCCCATCAACAATGATACAAGTTCATTAAGCTTATTTTTGTCCTTGAATTTCATAAATATGACATCTGCAATTATAAAATTAAAGTGAAAATTTTATGATCATAAATTAAAGTGAAGGGGGAATTGCATTGCAATTTGAGAGATGAAAATCTATTAGATAAGATCTGAGGAAAGGATAAGGAATTTGAGGATACTAAGGGAAAATGGGAGCTGCCAAATCGGGAAAAAGTGGCAGAGATTTCATGACCATTAATTACTCTGTTAGAAAGACTTCGGCATCTCAGTCTCAGCCTCAGCCGCCATTCAGTCAAACCGTCAAGCCCACGAGCTTTGACCAAAAAACATATAAAACACACCCTCCCAACCCAAATCCCACCGTCTATGTTTTGAATGGTCAAACTTGCCATGAACTTCCCAGAAACTCCCTAACACAGAAACAAAGGGAAAAACTTGTCCGATACGTGACCATCATTTTTTCTTCCCCATCATATATCAGTCGCTCCCTCTGTCTTCTCATAACTTTCTTTCATTTCCTCTTATATGGCCTCTTCCTGTAGCAGCCTTGACACGTCCGCCAATTCCCACCGGCAAAACGCGTTTGGTTTCTCTGCACATCCCTTTATGACGAGCTCTTTCTCTGATCTTCTTGCATACGGTGCCACCGACGATGAAAACCCTTCCTCCACCGTCAGGGCTGGCCTTGATGCCAAGGGTGAAGGTGGGTTGTCGTTGTCGGATCGGATTGCAGAGAGAACTGGCTCCGGTGTGCCGAAGTTTAAGTCACTTCCTCCACCTTCACTGCCTATCTCTCCTCCTCCTGTGTCTCCTTCTTCTTATTTTGCTATCCCACCCGGACTCAGCCCAACTGAGCTTTTGGACTCCCCTGTTTTGTTGAATGCTTCTAGCGTATGTGTCTTTATATCCTCTGCTTTTCTTCTCTTACCCTGCTTTCTATCTTGCTGTATGATCTGTTCGGATTATAGAAATTAAAAAAAAAAAAAACCTTGAGATTTTTAGCTATTTTTAAGATGAAAAAGATTACAGATTTACCATCTTTAGATTGTGTCTGGCCTCTAGAAACCAGACAGAGCATAGGACTTATCTTAAATCTTTCCTTTTTTATTATCTGTTTTTGTTGCTGAAATATTGGATATTTCGATTGTTTCTCTTGTTTTTGCTTGTTTAATTGAATTATGCTTTGTGGTGTTTCACGCACAGATTCTGCCATCTCCTACCACTGGAACATTTCCAGCTCAGGCTTTCAATTGGAAATCCAATTCTGGTAACAACCAGCAAAACGTCAAACAGGAGGACAAGAACTACTTTGATTTCTCTTTCCACACGCAGCCAAGGCCAGCAGCCTCTTCGTCGAGCATGCATCAATCATCAACCAACACAATTCAAACTGTATGCAATCATTTTCCGTTAATTGAAGTCAAAAATTTCTCTTTGATCTTTTAAAAGTTTGTTTTTTATAACATTTGAAATGAATTTATTCCAATTTTCAGGCACAACAAGAAGCTTGGAGTTTCCAAGAGTCTGCAAAGCAAGACGATTTTTCCTCGGGGAAGAGCATGGTAAAACCTGAATACACTCAGATGCAGAGCTTTTCCCCTGAGATTGCCAACATTCAAAGTAACTCTCAAAGCAACAGCGGCTTCCAATCAGATTATAGCAATTACCAGCAGCAATCTCAGCCAATCAGAGAGAGCAGAAAATCAGATGATGGATACAATTGGAGGAAATATGGACAAAAACAAGTGAAAGGAAGCGAAAACCCAAGAAGTTACTATAAGTGCACATATCCCAACTGCCCAACAAAGAAGAAGGTTGAGAGGTCTTTAGATGGGCATATAACGGAGATAGTATACAAGGGTAGCCATAACCATCCTAAACCTCAGTCCACTAGGAGATCATCGTCATCGTCTTCGTCTTCTCTTGCTATTCAGGCTTCGAGTGCTGCTAACTCTGAAATTCGGGATCAGTCGTTTGCAGCTCACGGCATTGGACACATGGATTCTGTTGCAACACCTGAAAATTCCTCTATATCAGTCGGGGATGATGATTTCGATCAGGGTTCCCAGAAGAGTAAATCAGGAGGAGATGAGTTTGATGAAGACGAACCTGAGGCGAAAAGATGGTAAGTTTAATTAATTTAGTAAATTCTTTGCTTCCATCATTTTTATGGTTAAAGATATTTAACACGGATATCACTTGCTTCCAGGAGAAGTGACGGTGAAAATGAAGGAATTTCAGCACCTGGGAATGGGAGTAGAACTGTGAGGGAACCTAGAGTTGTGGTTCAAACAACCAGCGACATTGATATTTTGGATGATGGATATAGATGGAGAAAGTATGGGCAAAAAGTGGTCAAAGGGAATCCAAATCCTAGGTAAATTGGAGCTTAAACTGTTTATACCTTTTAATCTTTTGAAATGCTTCCTCTTTTCAAAGTTCTAGAAGTAGTATTATAATAGCACTTTGAGTTTATGTACTTTTCTTTTTTTTTTTCAATGTTGTTACCTTTGAATTCGATCATCTACTACTCTTAAACACATCATCTACAGGATGTCTTTGGTTTTTTATGCCTTAGAAAGTGGGTTCTGTCTCTCTGTCTGTCTTTTGGATACATCGGACTCCATTCAAGAAAGACAGATTGAAGCTTTAAAGTTTCATTAGTGGACAATGCTTCAATTTAGCGCTCATGCTTCTCTGGTTAAATACCAAGTCTTCTGGTTGTTTATTAGTTTTGGAGTTAGAAAGTGTTTGCCATGTGTTCTAACTGCTGATTCTTGCAGGAGCTACTACAAGTGCACGCATCCAGCATGTCCAGTGAGAAAGCATATTGAGCGAGCATCACATGATCTTAGGGCAGTGATCACAACCTATGAAGGGAAGCACAATCATGATGTCCCAGCAGCTCGTGGCAGCAACAGCCATTCTGTCAATAGACATTTACCAGACAACAACAACAGTAATGGTAACAACAATGCAGCAATGGCAATAAGGCCGTTAGCTGTAAACAATCACTCTAACAATTCCATGACCAACCCTCTTCGCAGTTTGAGGTCTCCGACAGCTGAAGGGCAAGCACCCTTCACACTGGAGATGTTGCAGGGCACAGGAAACTTTGGATTCTCGGGATATGGGAACTCCATGGGGTCTTTCATGAATCAGCCACAACATGTAAACAATATGTTTTCCAGAACCAAGGAAGAACCAAGAGATGAAGTGTTCATCGAGTCGTTATTATGTTGAAACTCGATCGAAACGGAAGGTTTTGGGAATATAGAGGGGAATAAAACCCACAAGAATAAGGAGCTCAGGATCATTTAATTAATTGCATTCTGTTTGTTTGTTGTATATTCCACAGTATTGGTTTTTTACGTTCAGATTGGTATGCTATAGGTGCCTGTAAAAGCTACTACCATGCTATTTTTTGATTGTTTTGGGGCCTTTCTCTAGGGGTCGACAAGAACAGGAGAGGAGAGCCTTGAATCATTTCCGTTTTTTGTATAACACATGCCGGTGATCCATTTGCTTTAGAAAATTCCATTTATGTTAGTTGAACAAATTGAATTCTGCAGTTCCTTCAGGCTCCGCTATGCGGTCTGAATGCCTGCCCAGTGCCTGCAAGATTTTGCAGTTTTTTTGGACTTCAAAACCAAAATCTAATCTAAATTCCCCTGGATTCTCTTTTGGAATTAGTAGTTATTTTGTACGTCTGCATCACATGGTTAATAAGCAAAGCAATCGTCATCAGTTACATAATCAAATTATTTAATTAAGGTTTGAACAAGTAAAACTAAGTAGGTCAAGGTCAACATGCAATTGAATTTGATACACGGTACAGATGTGGATCCTTCCTGGTTGCTACCCTTCCATGGCAGGCAAAATTACCAAGTCATCCCTTGTCGACATAATCAGATAAATGAATCAAGACATTTGAGAAAGGGCAAATTAGTACATCAAAAGCTCTTATAAAAACTTGTATTCTCTATCTATGAACAGAGCCAAAGATGTGGTGGGACATATCCGTGGTTCACACGGCGCATTTAAAGAAAAGTGATGGTTGATGGCCACGCAGGGCCTCCGCCCACCAAACAACGATGCCTATCTATTAGTCTTCTGTTCCTCCATCCTTCTCTTAAGCTTTGTTGATTAATTGTGCGCTGTTTTCTTCCTTAAATTAGTATAATCATTGTGAAATAGTCTTAGTGAATTAATGCTAAGCTTTGAAAAATGACTAATGTAGAGGTGTCCATGCCCAATATGTTTTGCCCATATATTCCCATGGATTTGAGGCCCAAGTTTGATCCACCTCAAATAATCTTCCTCAATTGCCCTATGTTTCCTACGATTCATGATTCGTTCTTTACATAAAATAAAATCATAGTATGGTACTTGTCATATAAGATAGATGATGATGATCTCAAATCAAAGAACATTTACAATTAATACATAAAAAAATATTGTCATAGTCATTTAAGCAATTATCAAATGATATTTTTATTTCGAGTCATATTTAGTGAATTTGTTCGTACAACAAGCATGTACATATTTAATTCAAGTATATTCATATTTTATTTATGAGATTAATGGCTTACTTTACAAGTAAGAGCATAAACATTTATATATCTCAATAACTTTTATTAATATCCAACTGATTGTTGATAATGTATGACCATGAAAAATTTATGAATAATACTCTTATGCCTTAATTAAGGATATCATAATTACAATTTCTTCATTTTTTTCAAACATATCTTATTCCATACATCTTATCCAAAAAGTAAGTAATATAAAACATAAACGAATTTATAGATAAAGAATAATTTAACTAATAAAAATAATACTTAATATGATGTATATTTCAAAACGATTATATACGGGACATATACTAATCGCAAAAAAAAAGTCATTGACGTCATGCAAAATTTAATTAATAAAGTAATTCGAATAAAGATTTTTAACAGTGTTGAGTTAAAATTTTAAAATGTGAGGTAATGTAGTTTTGCGGTAACGAAAAATGAAAGCTAAATAATTACCTTTATTTCCTCCCATTCAAATTAAATTCAAGCATCCTGCAGCATTCATCAAGAATTAATCATGGATCGGTGAATAGTATCTAATAATTAAACAAAAAAGTAAATGAAACTGTGGGTTGAGAAACATTGTAGGTTACTGCAACCCCGAACGATTCTCCTGTACGTCCATTCAATTTTTCAAACCTTCCAAACCCTTCCCACCCTTTCTCAACCATGCAAGTAATTGCTTAAACTTCAATCTCTCTCCAGCGATCGAAACATCTTCTTCTCCAGGGGATTGGCCAAAACATGCTGCGTACTTGATTGCAAGTTTCTTCTGCTGCCTGCTACAATGGCTAATGTAACAGGTGCTGGTGGCTTCATATGCCAGGGGGGACACGACGTAAGATCAAACGGTGTCTTCTACGGGGAAACTGCACTTAATTCTCCGACTTCTATCCTTTTTGTTCAACTTTCAATTGCAGCTCTACTAACTGCCGTCTTCCATTTATGTCTGAGTCCTCTTGGTGAGAGTGCATTTTTCTCACAGATGTTGGTAAGCATCGATCTTCTTTCTTTTTGTCATTTCTCTTGGATTAAATAAAAAACTTTTAACTTCGGAAATTCCCATGTTTAACACTGCAACCTGCAGACAGGTATAGTAATGGGACCAACAATTTGGGGAGAGAACAATCGCATCATGAGAGCGATTTATCCCGCCGAAAGTATTTATATCAACCGAACATTGGCCTATTTTGGGTGCACGCTGTTCTTGTTTTTAGTTGGAGTAAAAACGGATTTAAGCATGGTTAATAGAACCGGAAAGAAAGCAGTGGTGATCGGCCTTCTATCTTTCGTGGTACCCATTACTCTGAACATGACCGTTGCAGCCATTTTAAGGAATACTGTTAAAATGGATCCAGGACTACAACAATCCATATTCTTCATCGCAACATTTCTTTCTTTAAACTCATTTCATGTCATAGTCTGCCTTCTAGCTGATCTGAATCTGCTCAACTCAGAGCTCGGCCGGTTAGCCACGTCTTCTTCTTTGGTTAGTGGCATGCTTTCTTGGTGCTGCATTATTGTAATCTTTACAATTATGCAAGGAACAGTAGGAAAACCGGATTCAGTGATGTGGATGTTACTATCTTTCGGCTGCTTGGTGATGATCATAGTATATATCTTGCGGCCTATGATGTGGACGATGGTTAGGCATACCACTGCAGAAAAATCTGTCAAAGAGGGTCATATTTTGACTATATTTTTTATGATTTTAGGGTGTTTATTCGTTAGTGAAACTATTGGCCAGCATATGATCCTGGGGCCAATGTTTTTGGGCGTGGCAACGCCAGAGGGGCCGCCATTAGGCTCTGCACTGGTTAGCAAACTTGATTCTTTTGTTTCCTCTATTCTCCTACCATGCTATTCTGCATTAGCCGGATATAAAATAAACCTCCTAAATTTAGATTCGCGCTCTGTGGCCATCATCGAGTTTATGTGTTTTTGTAACTTTGTCGGAAAACTCTTGGCAACTGTCTTGCCTTCACTATACTGCCAAATGCCCCCTGTTGATGCTCTGTCGTTAGGCCTTATCATGAGTTCCCAGGGCATCACTGATGTCTTGATCATAGAGCACGCATTGTACCTTAGGGTAAATAATACGCAACTTTTCCATCATTTATTTGTTCAATTCTTCTGTGCGCCAAGCCAACATGACTTTTTTGTTTGGCAGCTCATTGACCATGAATCATACGCCATCATGTCGGTATCAATGGTTTTGATTACTGGAATCACTACTCCCCTGGTGAAATTTCTCTACAAGCCATCCAAGAGATACATTTCCCATAAGAAAAGGACCATTGAACACGCGCATCCAGAGACAGAGCTCCGAATGCTGGCTGGGGTTTACTCTCAATATGAGACTCCTTCCATCATCAATCTTCTCGAATTATCAAATCCAACAGTAAAAAGCCCCATTTGCTTCTACGTGGTTCACCTCCTAGAGCTCATTGGCCGATCAGCTCCACTTCTTATAACTCACCGGAGGGACAGACCAAGCTCAGTCCAAATGCAGGGTTCCGAGCACATTATAAACGCATTCAGATTGTACGAGGATAATAACGAGGATACTGTGGTTGTCAACTTATTCACGGCCGTTTCACCTTTTGTCACAATGCATGATGAAATTTGCAGACTTGCCTTGGAAAAGAGAGTTTCGTTGGTGATTATCCCATTCCACAAGCAATGGTCAACCACACAGATGGAAGAATTGCCTAGGCCTATCAGATCAGTCAATCAGCAAATCCTCCGAAACGCCCCCTGTTCTGTCGGGATTCTGGTGGACCGTGGGACATTAAGTGGCACAAGTTCCATGTCAAGCAAAAGTTTGTACAGCATTGGAATGATCTTTGTAGGAGGCCCAGACGATCGGGAAGCGTTAGCATACGTCATGCGCATGGGAGAACGCCCCAACATAAGCATCACGGTGACCCGTTTGGTCGATTGTAACAAGGAAAGAAGAGAAGGAAGCACAAATGGGGAACTAGACGAGCGGATTGTGAACGACTTCAGGATTGCGAATGTGGGGAAAAAACACCATGTCTACAAGGAGGAATTCGTGCATGATAGCGTGGAAACGGTTGGGGTAGTCCGATCCATGAAGAACGGTTATGATCTCATTTTGGTGGGAAGACGCCATGACAATAACTCACCATTGTTCATGGGGCTTACCGAGTGGAATGAGTTCCCGGAGCTAGGATTCGTGGGGGATATGCTAGCCTCATCAGAGTCCGGCTGTGAGATCTCCGTCCTGGTGATGCAACAACAAGCATTTACGACGTCCAAAAAGACTAAATCCAATAGCTCGAAGTACTTGGAGGATGCATGCATAGTTTTAGATATGCCCCGCAACAGCTATACTCCTAGAGTGTTCCCGGAATCTAATTAATTAGAAAAATAATAATACTAACTAGAATGCAACCAAATTAATTCATTTATAATTGTTTCTTTTTTCTCTTTTCCTCTTTCTCTTTCTCTTTGTACTGTACATTTTGAACCCTTCTTTCTCACTGTATCTTTCTACTTTGTATAACATTGCAATTTTTCACAATTCTGTTCTGTAGAATTAATATAGGGTTTTCCTTTTTTTAATTTTACTTAATTACCACTTCATTTAAAAAAAAAGAATAAAAAACCAAAAGAAGTACTTAAGAAATATTCATGTATAGATTCTGCTGATTTTAGTGGAATTCAATTCTAATTCTTAAAATAATTGTTGAAAAACTGCATGTGTGTAAATTTTATTTTTGTAGAGTTAATCATATGTTTTCTTTTAAAGGCGATTCTACATTTAACATAAGAAATGGCATTCCTTAAAATATCAATTTAATCATGTATATGATAGTTATCCAATATACAAATATCATGCATTGTATAAAATTATCATTCACACATCGTTTTCTATCTTTGTACTTTCTTAAGCAAAGCTTAATAACTGCGAGCATGAAAGATCATAAACTTATGCTCAATTAAAAAACTTTGTTAGGTATATTATGAGCCTCTAGCACTTTATATACATACAAACAAATCTATGCCAGTGCCCTTTCATATATACAAAAGTAAATGAAACTTTATACCTTTAAAAACATACAAATAAATTTAGATCTCTCATCTTTTAAAATAAAACAAATACGAGCCTCTCATTCTCTCTCTCTCTCTCTATGTGTGTGTATACGCATACAAAAGCAAATTTGGACAGTTGAACCTTTATATAAAAATATAAGCAATTTAAGACCTTTGGATCTTTTTATATATAAGAAAAAATCAAGGGCTCTCATCCTTCATATATACACAAACAAGTCAACTTGGAGCATCTGGTCATTAATATATACAAGCAAATTTGAGCATTTAGTCCTTTTATATATACACACACAATCAAATTTGGGTCTTTGGTCATAAATATATATACAAATAAATTTAGGCCTTTCGCTAAGTACATACAAGCAAGTCAACTCTGGCCTTGGATCCTTTATGTATGTACAATCAAATTTAAGCCATTGGTTCTCTCTCTCTCTCTATATATATATACATGTAAATCTGGACCACTATCCTTATATATATAAATATAAATATATATATACATACATATACATACATACACATATAAGCAAGCCAAATTTGGGCATCTAGTCCTCTCTCTCTCTCTCTCTCTCTCTCTCTATATATATATATATATATGTGTGTGTGTGTATGTATATATCATCATCTTCATCATCAGAGCCTTTATCCCAAGAGATTGGGATAGGCTATATGAACTAATATCTGAACTTACGCTAGATCGTCCATATGAATTTTCCTCCTCCACATATTCCTATCCAAGGCAATGTATTCATCCAATTCTAATGCCTCTATATCTTTTCGAATTACTTCCTTCCAATTCTTTTCGATCTTCCTTTTGTCTTACCCCTTCTCTAAACATACATGGCCTCTACTCTCCTAACTGAAGCATCTACAGGTCTACGTTGTACGTATCCAAACCAACGTAAATGACTTTTACATATTTTGTCTTTAATAGGTACCACTCCCACCATCCTACAAATATTTTCATTTTTAATTATACCTTTTCTTGTATATCCACACATTTACCATAACATTCGCATTTTTGCTACACTCATCTTTTTTTTGTATATATATACACACACACACACACATAAGAAAATTTGAGCCTCTTGAACTTTATAAATAAACAAGAAATTTTAGGCCTCCAGCCCTACACACACACACACACACACACACACACACACACACACACACACACATATGTATATATACAAGGAAGCCAACAATTTTGAGCCATTAATCCTTTATACATGTACAAGGAAATCTAGGCCTTCGATTAATTATATATAAAAGCAAATCTGAGCTTCTATTCCATTATATATATACAAGCAAGTCTAGGGTTTTGGTCCATTGTATATATATAAGCTAACCAACTTTGGGCCTCTATTCCTTTATGTATAAACTGTTGGATTATGCCCTTAGAACCATTCATTAGATGATTGACTTTGGCATTATTTATGTATCATGACATTTTATTTATTATAGTTCATTATTATATTTGTTTTATAACTACGTAATGTAATCTTATATGATAATGTCCTTAGAATAGTAATAACACACTATTCTTAAAATATCCCTAGTCAAGTATTATTGTGAACAAGGATAACAATGATACGATAAGACTAGTTTGTGGTTGACTGATGACCATTGTCATCGATATAGGATATCAAGTCATCACATAGGTACATGTTAGAGAACTATGTACTGGATCGACCCTCCATGAGAACGCTACATGGATTGTTATATGAGTGTCATAAGCAATTCTCATAGTGATGATGGTGTATGTGATCCTTTGACTTGAGATCATCAGAGATCCCAACATAGAGAATTGCATACTTTAATGCTGCTAGATGTCATTCGTAACAGGATGGACTATAAAGGTAGTAATTGGGTATGCCTTGATCTATGTAGAGGGATGTTGAGTGATCAAGATAGAATTTATCCCTCTTATATAACAAGAGTGATGTCTTGGGCCCTTTGATAGAGTGAGACTAAGAAATGCATGGCCGTGCTCGAATAAGTCAATATGAGATATTGATTTTATTTGTTTAATTAGTCTACTCAGGAATCAAGAAACGCTGATTAGACTATACAAGTGTGACACATTCCATGACTTGTGTCTAATCAAGACATCAAAGGATAAAGGGATTAGACTACACGGTAACATCTATCATGAGTAAGGTTATGTCGAGTCATTGACATTCTCGTTACATGGGTAGTAATGATGTGTTGCTAGATACCGCTCATTGCCTGTGACAATTTTGTCATTGCCATTGTTTTGAGAACCTATTGGGTCGCACACTTAGAACGGATCAATGAGGAGCTTAATTAATCCTATTCTGAATTGGATTAAGGATATAACTAATCCTATTCTGAATTGGATTAGGGATATAACTAATCATATTCTAAGTAGGATTAGAGTTATGTTTGGCAGTAAAGTTTAGGGTAAAATTTACTGCCTATAAAATGATGTTTTTTCTAAAACATAGCTGCACAATTAGAAAACAGAAAAGTTTTCTTTTAATCGAAGCTAGCAGTTCGGTTATAAAGAATTAAAAACGCTCCTTAAGGCTTCTGATCGTGAGACGTTCAAGAGTCGTGAGATCCGTTCGTGTGGATACCATAGAGGCAGGAACGAAAGGTTGTTGCTTGTGACTCGACCAAAGACAAAAATCAGAGAAAACGTTAGGTAAAATCTCGAAACCCTAATCAGGTAACTCTCCGAATCGATCCTGGTGGAGACCGAATGATTTAAATTCCGCTGCATGTTTGTTTCGGTTTCCTTCATAAACAAGCAAATTAGAGCCTTTAGTCCTTTATATGTGTACAAGTAAATCTAAGTCTCGTGTCTTTTATATATGTACAAGCAAGCCAACTTTGGGACTTTACTTCTGTATATATAGATGGAAATCAAGGCCTCTATTCCTTTATGCATAAACAATATAAGCAAATCTTAGTCACTGGTCTTTTATATAGATACTAGAAAATTTGAACATTTAGCTTTATATATAAATGATAGATTTGCTTTTGTGTGTGTGTGTATAAATGATAGAAGTCCAGATTGTTTTGTACATATATAAAAAGTCAGAGGCCCAAAATTGCTGGTATATATATAAAGGCCCAAAGTTGGCTTTATATATATATAAATATATATATATATATATCTGTGTTCAAAAGCTCAAATTTGTTTGTATATCTATAAAGAACCAAAGGCCCAGATTTACTTGTATGTATGTATGTATGTGTGTGTGTGTATATATATATATATGTATGTATGTTTGTATGTGTACAAACAAATCTAAACCTTTGACCCTTTATATATATATATATATATATATATATATTATATATATATATATATATATAGCATAGATTTGCTTTTGTGTGTGTGTGTATAAATGATAGAAGTCCAGATTGTTTTGTACATATATAAAAAGTCAGAGGCCCAAAATTGCTGGTATATATATAAAGGCCCAAAGTTGGCTTTATATATATATATATATATATATATATATATATCTGTGTTCAAAAGCTCAAATTTGTTTGTATATCTATAAAGAACCAAAGGCCCAGATTTACTTGTATGTATGTATGTATGTATGTATGTGTGTGTATATATATATATATGTATGTATGTTTGTATGTGTACAAACAAATCTAAACCTTTGACCCTTTATATATATATATATATATATATATATATATATATATATATATATATATAAAGGGTCAAAGGTTTAGATTTGTTTGTACACATACAAACATACATACATATATATATATATAAAGGGTTAGAGAACTAAATTTGCTTTTGTGTGTGTGTATGTGTGTGTATATATATATACACGTAAGTAAAGAACTATAGGCCAATATTTGTTTAGATATATATAAAAGACTAGAGGCTAATAATTTTATATAATAAGAAGCCTAGATTTACTTGTATATGTATAAAGAATCTGATGAGCAAATTTACACATATATATAAAGGGTTAGTGGCACAAATTTGATTCATATAAAGTGGCGCAAATTTGATTCATATAAAAGCAATGGGGATAATTCAAAAAGTCTTGGTACTTGTTGTCCTAGGCGATAGTTATTAGTGAAATTTGGAAAGGGTTACATTCATTTATGGAGACGAGTGAGTCAAACAACTAATAACATAACCTCAAAGTAGGAAAACTAAAGGAATCAATATGCATGCATGCTAGAAGATCAACAGACTACAAGTGTGGTCAAGTCGAAAAACCTTGTGGAACATTGTTCACAACTGTCGAAGCCGAAGATGGTCCTAAGGAGAGGTAGGGAAATGAAAGGGAGAGAAGAGAGGTTTGAAGTCCCTTCTCCAAGAGGGACAAGAGGTATTTACAGGCGAGGATTGTATAGATGGCAGGATACGTGGCCAAATAGTAACGCGAGGAAGAGCTGACATATATGACAGTCAGCTAGGTCATCTTCCCACCAAAATGTCCATGCGTGCTTGGTCTAGGGACCAGTCCTTGGTTTCGAGGTAAACGATGGCACCAAGTGAGGGTCAGCGCCCAAGTCGATGAGTCATTTCTGATGATGTTGATTTGAGTCGATAAGTATCTGCCTTGGTCACGCGCTTTCTGTTTTGTCGTGTGGGTCCCGTTTGACCAGGCGGGTATTCTGAGATGAAAGACTAAAATAACCCTGGTCCAAAATGTCCCACGTCAACAACCAAACGAGAGAGCTTAATATCAAATCAAAATCCTACTAAATTTAACACGTAGTTAATGCTGAAGCAAACCAAAGTTTTCCAAGTTGAACCCAAATCTCTTTAATCCCCTCAGGGACCTCTTCTGCTTCCCGGGTTCTCTTCGGTGAAGGCTCACTAGTCTCAACTGCACAGCCTTCCTCTTCAACTTACTAGACTAACCTCGGGTGGAGCGTGGCTAAGGTGCGGGGGGCTAACCAGATCCCACCCTTAGAGTTGATCGTGCTGCTGGTTGAATGTAGTCAAAAAATGTTAAAGCCACCAGCCATATCTGCACCACCGAGATACAAAGGATTTAATTAATAATTCAGTTCTAAAATAAAGCAAACAAGGAAACTGTGCAAATTACCAGGTCTTCCATGTGACCCGAGCTGATTCAAGACCTTAGGAGAAAGTTAGAAGCTTAGCATCTAGGAGGTTCCTTCTATAATCCCTTAACTTACTAATCTCTTGGTAGGCCTTACGGTCCTCACCAACGATTTCACTAACGTCGTCCACACCATCTCTTATTCGACCCCGGTTATTACTAATTTTCCATTCCCTAGGGTTGATCAAACTAAAAATATGCACTTTCCAATTCTTATTAGAAGAAGGAATATTGCTGAACAGTTTCTTATAAGGCCGAGCTATTACATAATACCAACTCTTATCTACCAGGTTGACCTTTATTAAAGAAAAGGACTTAAACAATGGAATAGATAAAAGAAACCCTAAACCTTCACAGAGGACAACAAAAGCAACAATATGACGCTAGATGTTCGGAAGAAGTTAGGACGAGGCTAAGCCATAAAAATTTAGGAGCTCAGCTATGAAAGGATGAAGAGGAAATCTCAAACCTGAAAGAACAGCATCACGATAAACTCACAACCTAGTCCTAATATGGTCTTGAGTGACTCTGTTAGTATAACGAGGATATATTCTCAGTTCAAGAGAAATATATTGACCTCTGCAAAGCTCAGCAAAATCACTCTTACTGAACAAATTAGGGCAAGCCTCTGGAAGTGTTCCCCCTTTCAAAGCCCTCATCACATCCAAAGAAGCCTTGTGATACGAGGCCATCTTGACCTGGACTTGGCCGAGGTCATGAATCTGGACCCTCGCAGCTCGAAGACTTTCATCTAGAGCTTGTTTCTCCTCGACTATCATTGGTTAGAACCATCGCAGCCCCTTATATTCCTTTCCTATTGGGACCTCGGCCGGACTAGCCAAAGCCACAGATGCTACATCCTCAGACTCCTCAACCAACTCTGCTAACTCATTATCACCATGCAAACCTAATCTAGCCTCAAGTTCGCGGAGACTACACAAACTATCCTCACTATGATGAGAAACCATCTCTACTGAAGGAGAAGATATAGGGAAGAGAACTTACCTAAAAAAGCTCAGGTGTGTAGGGATGACTCGGAAAGACAAAGAGCAAAGCAAGAACTGAAGAAAAACTTTAAGAGTTGGAAAAGATGAAGGACCAAGACAATGCCATCCCCTTTTTATAGGTGTCGTAACGTGTCAAGTCCTAAGACCTAACCCGCTAGACTTTAAAGTTCAAGGAGTCGCCACCAACCATTCAAACCTAAGGTGTGATTGGTCACCTATTTATGTCTAAAGATAAGGCATGGTCTACGTTCAAAGATTCTTAGACTCGGGAGTACGGTTACGTGTGGGGAATGATTAGCACCCCCAAAACGCCCATCCTAAGATGGTACCAACTAGCTTTAGGTTATCTTTATAGTTTGCCTTGGGTTCATATTAATTTCGATATACTTATATATTGGAAATTTTCTAAGATTTTTCCATCAATTTGGCTCCAACCTTAGAAACTCCCCTCACCTCAAGATATTCAAGGAGTCTCAATTGACTTTCCTGAACTCCATCGTCGGATAGATTTTAATATTTTATGAGATTACTACTTTCTCCTAATTTTGTCTCTAGTTTTAACTCTATATCCATTTTATAAATTTCTTAGATTTTCTAATTTTTTAATTATTTTATATTATTATTTATTTTATTTGCAAGAAATAAACATGAATTATGTTTTTATTGAAATTCACTTTTAAGCGTCCCATCAATTTGGCTCGATCCAAAAGGAACCTCCTCACCTAGAAATTTTCAAGGAGTCTCAATTGATTTTCTTGAAATTTCATCATCGGCATAACTCATATTTACTCTTTTTTATTTATCTTATTTATTATAATTCTATTTATTATTTATGTACTTTATCATATCTTATTTTATTTATTTATCTTTATTTGTTTACTTGTCTTTATTTGCTCATTTTTATTTATCTATATCTAATCCGTCTATCTTATCTTACTTTTATTTTTATTTATCATAAATAAATATGAATTAATTTAAAAAAAATCTTTCAAAAGTATTCCATCAATTTGGCTCAACTTAAGAAAGATTCTTTCACCTAGAAATTTCCAAGGAGTCTCAATTGACTTTCTTGAAATTTCATCATCGGTATAATTCATATTTATCTTTTTTATTTATTTATTTTGTCTTTATTTAACGATCCTTTTTAACCTTATCTTTATATCTTTCTTTCCAAAATTTTTTTTTATCATTTTTATTCTCTATCTAATTCCTATCTAATAAAATGAATATCATGCCAGATCATAAATCCTCTATCATAATCCTATATTAAATCACATCAATTAATCATGCAAAATTTATATTATTTGATTAAATACTAGTTAGACATGAAAATCAAATTTTCCTATCATAACATTGTCAAGCAAATAAATCACATTATACAAATATACAAATCAGTACAAAATCAATTACTCACTTTAATTATCATGCAAATTTATATCAATTAAAATTCTTCTTGAGTTAATCAACATGCAAATTATCATTAAAACACATATCAATCTTTAGACCCATATATTAAAATATACATTATCAGATGAATTGTATTTTTAAATTATCAAATTAAATGTTAGTATCTAGATTATTATAAAATTATAAAATTTATCAAACTATTTATTATCATGTATTAAAGTACAACATTGTTAACAGATATCAATTAATTATTAGGTTAAATTAACTTGTTAATTAATTATTTAATAAAACAAATAAAGTAAGAAAAGAAACATGGATATTGATTAAGACCCTTTTTGCCTTGTTTCTTGATTTCACGTGGATACTAGTAAAGTTGCAATAGACGGATGCAACAAATGGAGGAGCAACGTAGCGAGGCAATGTATTGCAACAAAGCAAAATCACACAGAAGCAAGAAACGGGGGTAGACTTTCGAATCGAGCGTGTAGACAGTAGCGGTGCAAACTAACGAAGCTGGGAGTAGTAGCTGTGCAATCAATAGTAATAGGCAGGAGCGATGTACGATGCAAGGGAATTCTCGGGTTGTTAATGATGAAGCAAGGTAGGCGAGAAGAGAGTAGAAAATTGTTAAGTCTCCGATCCCCTCTCCTTTTTGATTGTGTGTCCCTTTTTATAGCCACAAATTTGTTAGTCATAATACAACTCTACTTATTCTAATAATTATCTCCTATTTTTAATATTTTATCTATTTAATTCTTATGTTAATCCTAATCTAACTCTATCAAATTTAATATTAATCCAAATAATTATCCTAAAAATCTAATTATCCTAATTATCTAATCCTAAAATTAATTTTATTTTTATTTCCTTTTATCTTTTCTCTCTCTCTTTTTTTTATTCCTAAATCCTATTTTAATTTTAATTTCCTAATTAATGTTAATTCTAAATCTAGAAATTCTAATTTAATTCTAGCCTAATTCTAAATTGTTAAATTAAAATACAAATGTCACCTAACCTAATTAATTATTTATACAAATTAAGATCTTGGACAAAATAGGGTATCTACAATAGGCAAACCATGGAAGCCCAAGAGTCACCTGGGGAAACCCAAACGTCTACCTAGAGCCTATAAAACAACATGCACCCTTAGATGATTTGGGAAGAAGAATCTAGAGTCCACCCTCCCTAACAGTCTGGATGAAATTGTGTCAGGAACCGCGAATCAAGGAAATCAAACTTAAATGCTTGCCAACCACCTGAAGTTCAAAACACCTCGGCGCCCCCTATTATTTTAGACCCAACCTGGTAGTAGGTCGGCTTCATTTAAGGGCACCAACCAAGACGACCTCATTTCTGGAACCGAGCTACAAGATTAACTTCAAGGGGGACAGGATGACGTGGGACATTTTGGACCAAGGTTATTTTAGTCTTTCATCTCGAAATCCCTGCCTGGTCAAATGGGACCCACACGACAAAACAGAAAGTGCGTGACCAAGGCAGATACTCATCGACTCAGATCAACGTTATTAGAAATGACTCATCGACTCTGGTCAATGCCTCGGCTTGGTGCCATCGTTTACCTCGAAAGCAAGCACGCATGGACATTTTGGCGGGAAGAACAAAATGTCCATGTGTGCTTGGTCCCAAGACCAGTCCTTGGTTCCGAGGTAAACGATGGCATCAAGCAAGAGTCAGCGCCTCGAGCGTTGACCTAAGACGATAAGTCATTTCTGATGACGCTGATCTAAGTCGATGAGTATCTGCCTTGGTCACGCGCTTTCTGTTTTGTCGTGTGGGTCCCGTTTGATCAGGCAGGGATTTCGAGATGAAAGACTAAAATAGCCTTGGTCCAAAATGTCCCACGTCAACAACCAAACGAGAGAGCTTAACATCAAATCAAAATCCTACTAAATTTAACACGCAGTTAATGCTGAAGCAAACCAACGTTTTCCAAGTTGAACCCAAATCTCTTTAATCCCCATCCGAGGTTAATTACATATCCTGGTGAACGAGACACTGTCAATACTGACTTAATCATGTAAAATTAAGACTTCCACTATTTGACTAGCTAGTGATTCCCCCTATCGGCTATAGTTAGTGACTTATGTCTCCAATCTAGAAAGAATCCGCCAAATTCTCCGGGAATCGGTGAGTGAGCCCGTGAACTCAGCCTTGGTTACCATTTTTGTCGTAGCCAACGTTGCACAAGGCTCGAAGCAGAGTTCATGGGGATCTCCCAACTTAATAGTATTATTAATGAAGCAACCATGCCTATCATTGAACTTTATTAATATATGTTTGATAAGAATTGTTGGTAAAAACTAGCTAGCAATTAAACAACCAATAATGAGCATGTAGGACAACAGACGTACGTGAATCCATGTGATTCTCTTTTTATGCTAAAGGCAAGCATATCGCAGAAGTTCGGAAGCAGTAGTTAAGAATAAGAAACAAATAAAGTGGAAGAAAGGGAAATCTATGATCTGCAGAACTAACCAAGGAAAGTCTGTGTGGTGCAAAACATTTATATAATTTCAAGTTTAAATTTTGTCTAATATTATTGGGAATCCATTTTCCATGCGAGGATTGAGCTGTACGACAATGTGTCAAGGGGATTTGCCAGCTTGTTTCTGCAATTATTTTATATATATTTATATTATATTGTATATACATGTATGTATGTAGCGTGGTGATGTCGCTATTTTATCAACTTTTCGTAATCATTTAATCTAAGCATATAACGTGCAACTTGTAGCATATAGTACTATTTATGAGCATTAATAAGAAGAAAAATCCACGACATTGTTTCTCAGTCAATTAATCACAGCTGATGATTGTGAGTGGTTTGTCACTTTGCAATGATAAAACTAATAATGATCATAAATTCATAATACATGAGCATCATTACCACCACTAATTGCTCTTCAAGTCTTAGAAATTGAGCAAATAGTTGATTTATTGATTAATTAAGTAATTAAGCTCATAGTGAAATTTTGGTATAACTAAAAAAGGCTTGGTTTCCATAAAAAAGAACAGGCAAAAATGATAATTGAAGGCTTTCATCTTCTTCTGAAAATTATTCAAATATCGATCAAATACGTGTATAAAGACTCGCGTACACGTAGAAAAAGAAACTGTATTTATCATGAGCTTCATGACAAAAATGAACCCAGCAACTAATTATTAATTTGAGAACATAAGCACACGACTTAGAAAGAGAATGAAAAGAAAAGAGAGGCAATTTTTACTTACATCTTTGAGGGTGTAAATACATTATCATTAATACAAACAAATATATATCTCTCTCTTTCTCTCTGGTGATTATCATAGAGTTGATTAGTTTAAGCAAATGGAAATGGTGGAATTCTGAATCTGCCATTATTATACGCAGACCCCGAAAAAACAAGAGGGAATTGATGTAAATTATATCCACAAAAGACAAAAAATAAAAATACCCCTCGTATAACAATAATAAAGAAAAACGGTCATCTCCATGATTAAAAACCATTCTGACTATCCTTGGAGATGATGCGATCATGAGATTCGGGAACGGAAAAAAATTGCTAGTCTTCGGAGATGCTTGCCAGATGAGGCCGCCATTCTCCGGCGAGTCCATTCCGGCGATCCTTACGTGTGGAATATTTCTTCTCTGAAATATTGATGTTCGCTGACGCTACGTAGTGATCGCAATCTGAAACGTCATCATTGTTGCATTCTTTGCTCTTCTTGGAGGACTTCTTACGGTGCAAACCCGGCCTCTTTTTCTTCTCCGGTAGCGAAGACGCTGGGAGCAAGAAGTATATGTCGCCTCTCTTTAGCTCGGACTCCGGAGAGAGGATCAAAATCTTACGTACAACCCCTTGAGAGCATGGTTTGCTTAGAACATGATTAGGGTTTGCGTCGAGGATCTCACCAGCCGTGACCGGGCGTGTAATTTCCTCTACGTAGCCATTCAAATGGACTATACGGATCAAGTCTAGAGCTCCGCAAGGAAGAACACAAGCCAAACAACACCTTAAGCTATTGCCCATGTCTTGGGAATCAACTGATCTCAAGTCTCCCGGCCTCTCTCTCAAGTACTATGCAAACTCTTTTTTCTTTTTCTTGGAATGAATTGTGAACCAGGGAGGACAATGTTATATAGCAACCACCGTATTCACATGGACTAAAGTACAAAACATTGCTACGCGTAGTATTCAAAATTACAAAAGTACCCTTTTGTGTTTTCTGAAATCAAATAAAATACAAAAATTATCATGTCATAATTCATATCGATAAGTCAAAAACCAAATTGATTTTTTTTTCCATTCATCTATGATTTTGCTAAAATTTTAATTTATATGATTTTTGTTTTTTTTCGTGTTATATCATCGAATAATGTCTCTAATTATCAAATTTCCTATTCTTATAAATATATATATATATAAGCAGGTTTGTCAATTAAATTAATCTTTGAAGTATGGTCACGGAAATAGTGCTCATTTAATTGCCTTACACATGTAATTGACTTAAGTCGCCTTGGCGTTGTAATTGTAAAAAAATGGAAAGTACCGGATAGGCTTTTATGATGTTGTAAGAAAGACAAAAGTTTTAATTTACACATGTCATAATTCAAATCCATAAGTCAAAAATCAAATTGATTTTTTTTCATTCATTTATGATTTTGTTAAAATTTTAATTTATATGATTTTTTTTTGTGTTATATCATCATATAATATTTATAATTATCAGATTTCCTATTCTTATAAATAGATATAAAAGTAGGTTTGTCAATTAAATTAATCTTTGAAGTATGGTCACCGAAATGGTGCTCATTTAATTGCCTTACACATGTAATTAACTTAAGCCGCCTTGGCGTTGTAATTGTAATAAAAAGGAAAGTGCCGGATAGGCTTTTATGATGTTGTAAGAAAGGCAAAAGTGGTTACTCCCCACGACTTTAAATAATAATGGAAGTTTACTATTTTAATCAATAAAAAATATACATTAGCACCTGACCTGACCTAGAGACACAAACCCCATAGTCAATACAAAATTAAGGTACTTAAATTCATTAAGTAAGATTCCACATCATTATCGTGTATCTTAATAAACGTGTCTAAATAAGTTCAATTCAATTCTTAATTACTCCCAATTTGTATAAACAATGTTATCTTACCTTAACTCTTACTCATAATCATAATTAAGGAACTATTAATATTCCAATTTACTTCTTGATATATACATAAACACAAAATGAAAAAAATGGCTAATTCTTTATGATAATAAAAAAATTAAAATGCTTAAAGTTTTACTCTATCACAAAGAATATATATATATAGATATAAAGATATAAAGGGAAACGATGGGTCCTACAAACAAGATGCCCCATGACGACTTTTGGCGAATATGGGCAGAAGTAGGAAAAGAACAAAATCAATCTATAGTCATATTGTTTTAATTTTATAGAAATTGATTAGCTCACCGGTGGCCATGAGTCATTAGACCAGTCTGGCCGAGAACACATGGGCGCTTGCGAGTTGTTTCGGACCCCGGTGGCCTTGGCTAGCCAGCTAGCTAGTTACACTGACTGGACTTCAATGATGGACAAATGTAACTACCTTATGCTGTACACGCAAATTAACATATTAATTAACAACTATTATATATATGTTAACCTAATTATTAAGTAAAGATTATACTAAGAACCGTACTTTTAGATATCTATATATCTATCTATATATATAAAGCAAGCATCAATAATTTTATCTCAACATGCTGCACCAAAATCTAGGTTTTGTTTTTAGTTTGGCTTCAATAGCCAAAAATGATAGATATATCTTTAATTTTACTTAATTTATGACTTCCGATAATCAAAATTATACGCATTGTATATTAACTTAATTATTGCTAGCTACTTGTTAAGGACTATTGTTGTACTCTATATAGCTAGCGTAAGAAGCATGGGGACTAACATATGGGAATAAACTCTAACTTATTATTATTGTTTTAAGAAAGAGAAAAATTATATACACATGAAAATATACACAAATATGTATACATAATTTTTTTTCTTCACATTAATTTTTTAATTAAATAAAAGAAGCCTCTTACTTTTTAATTTTTCAAAAATATATTACAAAACATGGTATGTATATATGTATGTCTATACGTTTTTTTATATGTGTGTGTGTGTGTATATATATATATATATATATATATATCATTATTTTATAAAAAATCATAACCTCAAATTTGCAAAGATATTAGTAAATTTTGGGTTTTTTTAATGAGGAATTGCAACTCACTAGGCACTACCTATTAATTGTTTCGTGCATTCTCATGCATCTCTCTCTCTCTCTCTCTCTCTCTCTCTCTCTCTCTCTCTCTCTCTCTCTATATATATATATATATATATATATATTCAAATAAAAGAATTAGAGGCTCGTATGTACAAAAAAAGAATATAACTCAAATTTGATTATAGAATTAATTATCTACGATTTTCTTGTCTTATTTATTGCTAAGATGATATTTATTTAATTCTTGATTTTTTTCCTATTTGATTCCCCAATAATTAAAACGTTACATGAACTACTACTGTCTCGTTATAGCTAAGAGAGGGAGAGGTTAAATTAATAAAAGTTTATCGTCAATTAGTCATGATCTGATAATCGGTAGAGAGTGCAAAATAATGATAGATCACTCTTGAATGATCATAAACATTGTTATTAGGGGTTTTTTCTTTATACGCCGAAAAATGAAAACAAAACGAATGAAAATTTGGATAATAGATATAGAGATATTTATATATTGTCGGCTTATATATGTAAATGATAATTAATCAATAAAATCCTTCAAAATGACCTTGCTAGCCCGCTACATACAATAACTTTAGGGAACGAAGCTTCGTTCGTGGCATAGAGGTTTAGGGCACCGACCGTAGCCCTGGAAATGCTTAATTAAGGCTTGTTAATCAACTAACTGACAACAATGGTTTAAAGCTTAGTTAGCTAGCTACGCATGCACGAGGGCCCTGCAGCTTACTGCCAAAATTCCAAAATTATGATTGAATCTTAACAGAAGAGGACAAAACCTATCCATTAAAAAAAAAAGTCTGTCTTCTTCACACTAAGGCCAAGGTGGAAACCCTGATAAGCTAATGTCCGTTTGATGGATATATAATCACCATTGCGTTGGTCTTAGACTACCGTGGTACTTTTTCTATCGGAATCCTCTCACCAATCAACGTTACCTAAATTGCTTTATTTGTATTTTTGTGCTACAATCTCCAGGTTCAGATATATTCTAAGTTTCATGTGCATGTTTCTTCTCGAGCCATGGATTTGCCTACAGCTAGCTGGCATTTGTGAAACTTGAATATCTGGTATTCTGCAGGTCCACTGAATCACAGTTAGCTCAGATATGCACCAATAAATATATATATATATATATATATATATCATATGCCATAACTAATATTAAATATATATATATCATATGCCACAACTAATATACATATATATATATACATATATATATATATATATGTATGTATGTATGCATATCTTGATTTCATTCTTCCATGGATCTTATTGATGAACTAAGTCTGGTTTTGTGGCTGAAGAAGTATTTGGTGGAAGGTCAAGCTTTATATCCACACATGAATCATGGATCTTGTCGTGTATAATTTAATTTTGCGTTTCATTTATAGAATTAGTTTCTGCAAATATCTCAACAAGAACGACTAAATCAGCATGGCCAATAAGTAAGAAACAAACCATCCTTATCTATGAGCCGGAACTAAAAATCTATGTTTCACACCCACACAAGTCTAACCACAAAGCAAGATAAACTAAGAAATTTCCTATATACATGCACGGAACTAAGAACATAGATAAAAAGAAAAGGGCAAAGGGGCCAAGAAATTAATGACCCAAGACTGGAAAAGCCATGCCTTAATTGAGCAGTTGCATGCATAAAGTGGTTATCAGAGCTCCACGAAGTCTTTCTACACACCATTTCTCAAGGGTCCTCTTTTCATTATTTTCTTTTCGTGGTGCATGATTGAATTGACTGTTGGTCTTTTTCTATACTGGAATAGTGGTGCCTTGACATGTGATGTCTTACAGCAAACAATGCTGCGACCTGCTAAGACATGAGATTTCGTAGATACGTTATGGCGCCAACGCAACTCGCTGTTCGGTTGTTTCAAGTTCCTTTAACTAAATTCGAATAAGAACAATAAAGGTAGGCTGAACTTGTTAAGATTTTGCACATGTTCTGCGAAATCTTCACAAAATTTTCAATGGAGAGATCAGAAGTGGTTGAGATATACTGTCTGCGCTCAATATTCTATACGTTTGGTTCTGCTTCTCTGCATGTTACAAACTAATTAAACTCAGGCATGTCCTTTCTACCTACTTGAAGAAAATTAATATTTATATTTTGCTTCATGTTTCCAGACATCGAGTAGGGGTGTAATCGAGCCGAGCCGAGCTCGAGCAGTGAGGTGCTCGAGCTCGAGCTCGACTCGGAAACTCGTTGCTCGATGCTCGGTTCGAGCTCGATCGAGTTTTAATTTCTGAGCTCGAGCTCGACTCGAAATAAAAATCGAGCTACTCGAGCTGGCTCGATTAAGCTCGTTTATCCTACTCGATTTTTATGCTCGAATTCGAGCTCGATTCTCATGCTCGAACTCGAGCTCGATTCTCATGCTCGGACTCGAGCTCGACACATTTTCAATTCAATGTATATGCATCAAAACTTGAATGCTTAATAAACCTTTTCTTTATAAGTAGGAAAAGGAGCAAATATAGAACAAGATAATCAATTATAATATACAAAAGATAGGCAAAATTGACACAAAACTCTGAGGTGCCTTAGTGAACCAATGCATCTCAACTTTAAAGACTCCACTAAACCTTTTGTGCTTGCTGGTTAGCTTGGCAAGTGTGATATGAGAAAGACAATAAAACTTTCCATAGCTAAGAGTTATAAAAGATGAAAATGGATAAAGTTTACAATACACATGGATGATTTATTTTCAACCAAACATATAGCGTAAAGCCATTCCCTCGTAATTTATTCTCCAGCAAATAATAAATCAAAAGAGATAAGGACAAAACATATCCCAAATCATATTCCCTCATGATACAACAGATTACGATGAACTTTGCTTAAACAAACTTTGCAGAAATAATTGAACAATAAAAAATCAAAATCAAAATCCTCATTTCTAGAAAGTTGAATGCAATATATAACTAACTCAGATTATAGAAAAGACAAAAACAAACTTTAAGGCCTGCACATCATTAACTAAGCCCTGGTTAAAGAGCTTTTACCTACGAACCAAAAACCCAAAGATTTAGCAGCTTCATTGTTGCAAATGTGGCTCCTTTTAGAAAAATATAGAGGGTAAACAATGAGGTTGGTTGTTGCCTTGACCCGTGAATGAGGTAAGGTCTAGCGGTGTAAAGGATGGCCGAGGAGGGGTCGGATCTGAGGGCTCAGGGGTTTGTCTGCGCCAGATCTGACACACAATGGGCTCGTCGGTGCGGGATCTGCCTCTAAGGGCTGAGGGGCTTGTCAGTTTTGGATCTGGGTATGATGGCACTCGTCTGATGAGGGGAGGCAGGATCTGAGGGTAAAGGGGTTGCCGGAGCTAAAGGCGAGGGTGTCGCAGCTGTCGCCGATGTGGAGTGTGGACGACAGTGCTAAGGGAGAATGGTGCGACTAAAACTGGAAGAGTGGAATGGAAAGTTAAATTAAAAGTCAAAGAAAAAAGTATTAGGGTTTAGTTTAGGGTATATTTGTAATTTAACAATAACATAATAAAATATATAATAAAATATTAAAAGCTCGATAAGGCTCATGAGCTACTCGAGCTAGGTATATTATTACTCGAACTCGGCTCGCTCGATAGCTCGAGTAGCTCGAGCTCGAGCTCGGCTCGACAAAAATCGAGTCGAATTCGAGCTTTTTTTGAGTCGAGCCCGAGTAGCTTGCGAGCACCAATGTATCGTTTACAACCCTAACATCGAGTAGGATTTCACGGGAGATTCATGCGTGTTTAAAAATCATTCAAACGAATATTAAACACTATAACCCATGAGTTCATTTACTATTTGTAATTTGAATATTCAATTATATATTCCTGCTTGATTTTGATTGTGAAAGATCTTGATCTTGGCCTTGGGTTGATCAATTTGACATTAAATTCAAGATTTTCATAATCTTTTTTCGGATTTTCTTATTCCAATATTTGTTTTTCTTTATTATGAATCAAATATTTTTGTGCACGCATAGCATAGATGAATATCAGATGAGTTGCAAATTGACTCCTTGAATTGCCAATGGAAACTTATCCCCCAGCACGCTGGAGTAGCTCAGTCGGTTAGAGCGTGTGGCTGTTAACCATAAGGTCGGAGGTTCGACCCCTCCCTCTAGCGATATGTGGGCTTATTGTGGCTATTCGTCATGAGTCCAATTCGGGCTTAACCAGTTTCATTTGGTTACGGGCCCTCTAGATTTTTATGGGCGATTGGACTCTCTTTCTTGAGTATATTTTGAGCCAGCCAGTTTCAGTTGGTTAGGGTCTCAATCCATCCCTTTAACGTGTTTTGGGTTTTGTTTGTTGAAAACAATTTCAAGCCTGAAATCCTCCTCAACATTTTTGAGCTTTACGGGCTCATTTGTTGAAAGTTGAACCCTTGTATGGGCGATTAACCAGAACCCGTTGAATGCTTGATAGGTTGGATCCGACCCATCCCGTAGGCGTCTTTTGGGCTGAAACCAACTAAAGCCTATTCCAAGTATCAATTTTAGCGTATAAAGCTCAGGCTGACTTCTTTGGAAAGCCAGCTCGATCAGAGGCATCCAGTGATCACAGTTTTTAGTGCAACAAATCACGTAACCCATTGCTTTCTTTCTTTTTGTATTTAATCTCTTCGGTTGCTGAATGGCCCTTTTCCGCAGACCATAGCTTTCATCTAGATTTATTCTTGACACGTTCGTTGGATTAGACCAGGTCATCTGGATGGAAAACAGAGTATTTTAGAGGTTGTTTGGGATTAATTTTATTTGTGTTTTATATTTTTGTTTCTAAAATATCACAACTTAAAACATAAATTTTGTTTGGTACATTAATTTGGTTTTACAATTTTAAAAATAGGCAACAGAGTTTCGGAAGTTATAGAAGACAACAATTTTGTGTTTTCTACTATTTTCAAAACTTTTAAAACATGTTTCACAAAAACATAGAGAATGAACAGTATTTTTAAGTGAAGACTTCAATTCGAATCTTGTCAACAACGCTTTTATCATTTTTTTTCTTTATAACAAATGGTTTTAGGCAGAAACACAGGTATTTTCATCCGTTTTAATGGTCTGAAACTATTCATGCTCGGAGCTTAGTCATAGTTAAGGCTTTTCACCATTTTTCAAAGATGTGTTTAGTGAAGATCGAACCCGAGAGTTCTTCACACAAATTCAGCTTGCGTTGTTAACTTAACCAAAACCTATGAGTTAGGTAGAACTACTTTAAAACAAAAAAATTAGCCTTTTTATTCCATTGCCATAAGTATGCTTCTATGGTTCAAACCACTCTTCTTTTTATAATTTCATTTCTACGTTATTTAATTATAAAATTAAAAAAATTGTTTCAATTTATTAGATGAAATAATTTTTGTAATATAAAAATTATATAATAATATAATTTTAATAAATTAAAAATAAAATAGAACATTATTAATAATATATTAAAATTATTTCATTTTAATAAAAAATATTTAATGTTCAACATTAATTAATTATAAATTAAAAAAATATATTTCAACTTATTAGATGCCATATATGTTTTATGTTTTCAATTTTTAAAATTATACAATAATATTAACTTACCAAACATTTTTTCTATTTTCAAAATTTTAAAATAAAACAAAACAAAAAAAAACAAAATTTTTAAAAATAAAAGACTTAAAACATAAAATTGAGATCAATACTAAACAGACGCCTTTTTGTTTGGTACATAAACAGACCCCTTAGCCTCTGCATTATGCTTTTCGCTATTTTTAATTAATTTCAGCTTGTCTGAAATTCTTTTTCAATTGAAAGAGAAGTACGTTGGACCCACAATACCAAGTTACAAGGCACAGCATTCTGACTCAAGGAACCAAAAAAGCCGAAAAGTTCCCCGACAGAAGGTTCGTCGCTTTCTTTTGCCCTCCTGATCCAGATCTATTCAAACCCACATATCTCCTGCTTTGGTATTTCTCTTCTTTTCTGCATCATGGTTATTGTTCCCAAGTCGATACAGAGAGATGAAAGAAAGTAGCTTAATTAGGGATGTTGCTTAGATAGGCAAGGTACAAGACGCCGCATTCAATGGTTTCGCCGATGAGAATGATTCAAAGTAATCATGGGATATTCTATTATTCTTACATCAAGCATAAAACAGAATGAAGACAGCAAGGAAATGGCTCATTCGGTCATTCCTTCTTCCAATTGGATAATATGCTAATTCTGGGAAGAATTATTTCCTGTGTTAGCCCATCCAAGCATGACCAAGAAAGGAGGAGTGATTTAGAAAGGTTATACCCTTAGCATCTACGCAGAAAATGGTTGATTCAAAACTTTATTTATTGGCTAAGCCAAACATTAATGCAAATGAATCTAATACTGATCATTAATCAAGCAGTAGCATCAATCATATAGAAGCACGAACAGACAGGGCTACTTACAATTCCTGAAAGTAACTATGCCTAAATCAATGCCATTTTCATTATAAAATCGCCTACAACAGAATGTCCAAACGGTTTGTGTCGATTGCCCCAGCTATAGTAAATCATTGATTTAGTTCATCCTATCTAGGAAACTTCTCGACTTGATAGATACTAGTATACTACCTAAGAAAACAGCACTTATGGATTAGCTTTGTAAATTTGTATATTATATGTGCAAGTAATGCACTGCTGCATCCAATTATCCATCCAAGTAACTAAAAACTGAAACTAAGACTTCATTTGATCGAAATTCTTCCAAAGCAGTAGCAGTTTAGAAAAATGATGTACTGCCAGAAGAAAATAGCTGTAACAAGAATTCCCCATATGATAATATCTCATTATGATTAGATTTGCTATATACAGAATGAAGAAAACACTGCAAGATTATAATTCAACCTGAGACCAGAATACCATTCTGATGATTAATACAGGCAAACTATGCTTAATTCACAAATAGAGGAGGAAAATTTGTGCTAAATATCATAACAAACACCTAGTCTAGTACCAAACTGCAAATCATTTGAGACTACCGTTCACTCAACACAAAGAATCCTAGAACTTGCACTAGCTGCAGCTGTACCATTACTTCCTGCTACCAGATGATGCACTGCCTCCCTCAAACAACTCATTAATCCTGGCCTCAATATCCTCTGGACCATACCTAATAAGCCTGTCGACATTCCTCCCAATTTCAGGAATACATTGGAGCCTCCCAATGAAGTTTCTATAGGCTGGTGACAAAAGTCTAGACACTGAAATCCTCAACTCTTCTCTCAGCTGCTCATCGAAAACAACCCATGTGGACTGAGTTCTACATACCTCCTCAAACTGTGAATTGAATAACTTGATCTTTTCTTTCATAGACTTGGCAATGGCATTTGAAGCCAAGGATGAATTGTCAAGCTTTAACGTTCCCAAAATCTTATTCCATGAACTTCTTTGATAATTCGTACAATATTGCCGGACTTTTGCAGTGTGTTTTCGGATCCAATCATCACCCAAAAGTGACCCCAACTCACTATCCTTCACTTTTTGCACAATGTATCTTCCGTTATTCATCATGAAAACAGAGCACAAAGCAGAGTCTCTATAAATCTTGGACTTCACCTCCAAATTACTCTCCAAAAGCTCCATAATCCACGCCATCTGAACTGACATTGAAGACGAAGATGACCCTCTATCACCAAGCTTATTAGATGGAACACCCATATTACTTTCCTCGAATACTTGTTCCAATGTCTGTCGTGAACGACACGCCGCACGGAGATAATTCATTACATAACGTGTGATTGGATGAAGTCCGCCACCAGGAACAGCTGCCTTGGCTGGGTCCCGCCGAATCAAATTCTCTAATTCCATGAATATCCCTCTAATTGCTTCTCCTAATCTCTTCCATATGGTAATCGCTTCGTTTCTAAGAACCAAACAGTACTGATCCGAAAATACAAAATCAAATTCAGGCATCAAGTCTCGCAAAGTTTCGAACACATCGAGAACTTTGAAAAGTCTCTCAGGTGATCGGCTTCCAATAGCAATGGCATCAGCGAAATTAAGTAACTGAATGGCGGAGCCACGACAGACTTCCATGAAGGAAAGATCAGCTGCGGAAGAGAATCCAAAAAAGATACGATCACATAACCGGCGTTCGCTCGGGAAGAGGATGCGAAGCGCGACGTTTGCAGCTTTGATCCAGCGTTCAATCTCATCTTCGAGCTCTTGCCATGGCATTTTTTGGACTTCGTCTATGCTCAGCTTTTGTAACCCCAGCCTCGAGATGCTCTCTTCGAGGAACTCTCTGCGGCACGTGCTGTAAACGTGAGAGCATTCTTTTCCAAAGCCTGCGGCTACCATGCGCTTGGCGATCTCGTGAAGGTCGTTTATAGTTCCCGACGGAAGTGCGTCGATTACGATGTCGTAGTCTGTTATCGGTTGAGCTACGGGGATCTGGTTATCAAGATCCGCACCGTTGTGAAGAATTTCTTCATTTTCGTCCTCTGAATCGAATGATGAGTTCCCTGTTGACTCGTGATTGTTTCGACTCAGTTCAAACGACTCAGCACCTCGCTCCATCAAAGACCTGAACTCATCGTCGACGCGGAACATGGCCTGTTGCATCATGTCGTCGGCGCGTACAAGACATGCACCGACGGATTTCTCAGCGGCCATGGGGCTCCAGTCCCTAATCGTCCTAATCAGCTCGTCAATAGCGTCAAGGAAGGCGGAAGAATCAGCCGTGTCAGCCCAGATGGGATGATCCACCGTCACGAATCGAGAGATCTGACGGTCCAAGGAATTGAGGGTCCGCTCGAACGCGGCGCATCCACGGGGATCCTCGTCGACCATTTTCTCAGACAACTTCTCGCGAGAAAATCTGCCATCGAAGTTTGAGAAGATCTGCAAAATATCGTCCGCCATGGTGTCGTTTTGGCCTAGCGTTTTGGCTATGTGCCTGGCCACCGCTAAAAGCTTCTCTTCGCCGTTCTCAGCCATCGTTTAGAACAGTAATCCCTTTCTTCTCTTCTTCTTCTCTAACTCCGCCCGCTTCTACTTTAGCTCATCAAAACTCAATTTGAGCCGCTTATTTCTCTTCTTTGTGTATGATTAAATTTATTAAGGCTGATAGGGAAAGGAAAGACGAGAGGACAGGAAGGGAAAGGGATGAGAGGTGGGGAAGGGAGCTTGAGAGGAGAGTGAAAGTGAAATGAGGGCAAAGACCTTGGGAAACGCGGTTTTAGAAAAGCAGAGTGCACATAAAGCGAGATGAACGCCACGGAAAAAAGAAGAAAAGAGAAAGTAAGATTGGTTGGCTGGTTGTTTTGGTAAAATATTAGAAGATGATTGGTTTGGGACTTTTCAAATCTGTTTGATATGGCTTAGAATGAGAGACGACGGTGAAGATGTGTTTGCAGTTTAGTGAGATTTGGACAAGATAGTCTTCTCTTGTCTTTCCACCTATGAACTGTACTGGATAACTCTTGTCTTTACTCTCTCAACTCACGCTTGGTTTTTTTTTTAATGGATCTTCATGAGTTGAGTTGTGGTTAGTTGGTAAGAAGCGTACGGTATAGAATAGGAAAACAAGAGTGGAATGTTGTGTTTGTTTGATTCTTCTTAGATTGTGGAGACAGACAATAAAGAAGTTACGAAGGTTCTTAGTTAGTTCATTCCAACTACTAAAATAATGAAGTTTAGTTTAGTTAGCTGATCATAAAGTCTCTGAGTTGACAAGGTCTAACCATTTTTTCACTTTCATTGCCACATGATGCCAACCCCTTAATGGTTTATTAATATATTACTAGTTGATAATCGAATCAGATACCAGACATAAGAGAAATGGAGTATATATAATGCTTGAATGAAAATGAAATGATGTGACTTCATAATTAGAAATATAGATAATCCTAATCGAACAATTAAAATTTAACCTGACAATTATTCTCCCTGTTTAAGAGAAATTAAATTTAAGATTCAATTCTGCTTTTCCTTGTAAATGCCAATCCCAATTCCCACCTATATAGCAGATCAGGCTACATGTAAAGGAAATCAGGAAGAATTTAACTATGAGGTCACACTGCAGGATATATCAAACAATTTACAACATCATATCAAATGCAACTTTGGCAGTCGTGTATAAACAATATATAGTGTAATTAGAAAAAAAAAAAAAAAAAAAACCTGACCAAAGTGCTCCATTTTCTTCATTATTACTTACCAATGTAGAAACTATCTCCTAATAGGGTCAATGACCAAAAATATAAAAATAAAAAAGGTAAAAGTGAAGGCTGAGGGTTTGAATATACATCCAAACGTTTATGAACTATCTTTTGCATATCCAATTGTCTCCTCTGCAACCTTTGCCCACACGTTTGAAATTTTCTCAGCATATCCCACCTGTTCCGTTACAAATGTCAAGCCAAGATGCAAAAGATGCTGAATGCATAAATAGTTAATATGTTGAAAGATTCAACTGCATTCTTTCTCTGCATTGTCTAAATAGGAGTTTGTTTAGATCACGTTCAGTGATTAAAGAAGCTCCATGTTCAATGAGTAAAGAACGAAGCTTTCAGCAGAGATTACAGAGGTACCAACTAAATTTTCAGGTACATGATATTGCAATTTCAATCAAACTAGCTTTAAGAATGGATAGACTCCCCCAGCAGTACCCTCAAACCAAGTTAATCAAGCTTTGTTCACACAAAGATCTTCAATACCGACAGCAAAACAAAGATTAAAATACCTGATTTACAACAAACCCCTTCAACATCTTCAAGAAATCGCTGCGTCTTTCGTTGTCAAGCCTTTCAAGTTCACACCTGTTGTTTTCCTGTAATTGTGTCATCATGAAAACAACTTACAAAGTGATGAAGATAACAATAACAATGAAGACCATGTACTAGCAAATGCAATCACAAATCAAACCATCGAATACCTAAAAATCCACAATAAAAGGACCCAACAATGCACATTTGTTTGATGAAACAGACACGGCTCAAAGTGAAATGAGCATCTTTGTAAAACACATGAACTGAGTTTAGTGGTGCACCCTATTTTCTTTTAATTTATCACATGAAGCAGAAGAGAGAAAGAAAGAACTGGCAATGATGGATTATAGCTAGCAAAATAATTTACCAAAACCATCATTTCCTTTAAGTTAATCCTATCACATTCTGTCCTTGTAGCTTCACTTAAGATTTAATAAAAAAGGCTTTGACTTAAGAGATGTTCAAAGAGAGCACATGCTTATCATCATAGCATTATAACACTGAATTATCAATAAGGGCCAACTTAAATTGTAAGAAGAACAACAGGAAACTGAAATAGTCAAAACAGTGGGAAAACCACATATGACATGACTGAACAATAGCTACAGTCTAATAATAGTTCAAGGGTCGAAAAGGCCCGCCAAACTAGTTATAACTTAATCTGTCTGGTTAGAAACCTTTGTTCATATAGGGAAAACTCAACAAATTAGGAGTGAACTATCTTTATCACACACAACTTCTTGGATATCTAGCATTGAGCCAATCATTTATGTGATACAAACATCCAACGAACATACAAAGGATATATAGTAACAATCATAGCATGACCACATGAAAAATTCAACATATCAACAACAAAGGGAGAAATCATCCTCAAATTCAGATGGAAAGGATATTATGTAAATTACTAACCTTGATCCGCTCATATTCTCTGATAGCAACATTTTTAGCATCTTCAGTAACCCTTATAGTCTCTTTTAACTCCTCTATCTTGCGAATCCTTGATTTGTCTCCTCCAAATATTTTTGATGATGCAACTTCGAGTTTTTCAGCCCTTGAATGCAATGCAGATAGTTCTGATAGGAGAGTTTGCACCGTCAACAAAGCACTTGATCTATCCGAAAATGCGCCATGCACAGCTAACATAAGCCCAAGATATTCATGAAGTGTATCCTGAAGTGTACAAAAAAATAGTGCATTATGAATAAATGTAAACTTCCTTTACAAATATAGAAACCTTAACAGAAATTTAGGGGTGTAAACGAACAGATCGTTCAACGAACCGTTCGTAAATCTATTTGGTTTTTGTTTGTTTATGTTCGTTTATTAAACTTAACGAACGAACATGAACAACGTTTTAGTGTTCGTTTGTTAAACGAACCGAGCATAAACAAAAGTATCTTTCGTTCGTTTTTATTCGCAAACAAGCTTGTTTATATTCGTTTATTGTTCGTTCATTTAAAGTGTCATCTATTGTTCGTTTGTTGTTCGTTCGTTTATGTTCATTTATAACTCGTTTATTTAAAGTGTTTTTTGTTGTTCGTTTGTTATTAGTTTATTGTTCGTTTGTTATTGATTTATTATTCGTTTGTTATTTATTAAAATACTAAAATTACTTATATTATATGAATTATATAATACATACTCTATTTTTAAGACATTAACATAAAAAATTAGTACCTAATTTTTAAACATATTTATACAATATAACTTTGTTGGCTTAAAAAATTAATAAAATATAATAATAAAATAATTATAAAATTAAATTAGTTAATTATACTTAAAATAATTATTTTTTTAAATTTTAAACATAATGTACTGAAATAAAATTAATAAAAGTCTCATAATAAGTTAAGATCTCATTATTGTAATCTTATCCATTGACCATTTACATATATATATATATATATATATATATAAAAATATTACACATATGAGTGTATACACACACATATATATGATACTTTAATATATGTATACTAATATATGTATATGTGTATGATACAAATTGCACTTAAAATAGTAATTATCAATTTTAACAAAACATTATTGACTTAAATTGTGTTGTATTTAAGATTTTGTATTAGATGAATTCAATTTACATGTGAGATTTAATATTTATGTAAGATTTTTAATATTTAATATTTAGTTTGTTCTCATGAATACTTCTTCATGAACATGTATTCGCAAACGCGTTCGTTTACATATTTGCGAATATTAACGAACAATTTTTACCAAACGAACAGTTTTTACCAAACAAACAAACGAACACGAATGAACACGAACGATATTAAAAAACAAACAAACGAACAAAGGTATCGATTCGTTCGTTCGTATTCGGTTCATTTACAACTCTACAGAAATTGCAATCACCAACATAATTCCTTAAATTTTGATAATGCATGTACTAACAACAATAATTAGCTTCTCAGCCAATATGTGAGCGAGCCATTCAACATAACTTTGGACCTTCTAAAGTTGTCAATTGTCAAACTTACGGATTACTAGAGATTTCACATTCCAAACTGGTTCAAATAAATTGTTCCTACAAATGAATACTGGTGAACATCTAAATCCCATGTTTTAATTTTAAAGAATAAAATGAGGTATAGTTAATTGCACATTACCAAATGCTTGACAGTCTGCGCATTCAATTCTCGATAAAATCTGCTAGCTTTGACTGTGGCAGTTGCCAAACATTTCATGTCAGCAGCCCGCACTCTTTGAGAATTGAACATAGCCTTCTCATTCTCAAACTTAGTCAGCTTAATAAATGCTAATCCTAATTCTCCCAATGTCTCTCCCATATCTTGCTGTGCTTTGACAACTGCCTCAGCCTAGAACAAAATTAACGACATCCAAAAGAAAAGCCATCATCAAAAACTTTATCCCACAAGATACAAACGTAGATGTCAAAGTCACGAAAAACCAATAAAATTACCTGCTGAGAAGCATTGCTGAGCTGCTGCTCAAGATCATGAATCCATTCTTTCTTCTCCATAAACAGCTTATCCTCCTCTACTACAGGCGGTTTTGAACCACCCCAATCATTTGCAACAGACTGTTTCAATTCCCTAAACAATCGCAACAAGTCCCTCCCGCCTTTTGCAGGCTGCAGAACTTCCTGTGGCGCCACCACTGCGGTACTTTCCCCAAACAACTGCTTCGGCAACTTCACAGCGCCATCAAGCATCCGTGAAGCTACATCAGTACTCGTCGGCAATGGAAGCCTCCCTTCCACTTGTAGAAACACCTTCAGTTCATCGCTTAATCTAATCACCGGATGCTCCGCCAGCCTCCTCAAATATTTTTCCAATGCAATCCTTCTTTGCTCCACAAATTCTTGTTTCTGCATCACCTGAGATTCCACCACATTTTTATCCGGCCTCGGCGGAATAAAATATCCACGGTAAGCTTCCGCTAACCGATCTGATAATGTGACTACATCCTTAAACCTTCTCCTGACACTAAATTCAGAGGATCCGAATTCTGGGATATTCGTTCTCGTCGTAATTAAATAAGTGTAATAAGTATTACCTCCGGGCACGAGAGAATTGGCGGTCTCTTGCTCTTTTTTGGGATTGGAAACCGTAATTTTGATATAATTTGCGCTGGACGATGGCGATCTGGATAGCGCCAATGAAGATTCTTGGTTCTGAGAGTTCGATTCGAGGCCATTGATTTCGTTGACTGAGTTCTCGTCGAATGGACTGAAGATGACATCAGCGTAGGAAGGAGGCTCGATGTAGGAGTTGTGATCAGATGCGTTAGGGTTACGATAGATTGGAGGGGAGAGCAAGGGGTCGGAGTCGGCTGGAGTCGCGAGGATTGGCGGGGACAGCGGGTGGTGCGTCGCATCGGAGAGTGATGAGATGGCACTTCGATAACTAGAGTAGGAGTTACTGTTCTGGTGGTTGTTATGGTTGCAGAGAGGCTCGTCAAGAACGAGATTTTCCATTTCTTCACGGGAAGCGAAGAGGTGGGCATCTTCGAAGCCCTGATTCTCAGAGCCCATCATCTTCTTATTTGATTAAAGTCGTTCTCAATACAAAAAAATAAAATAAATGAGTTCGAATCAGCTTACAAAAGAGAAGGCATTAGGGTTTTTGATATTTCTGACAGGGTAGGGGAGGAGAGTGTTAGTTGATGACTGGTGGCGTTAACTTGAGCAGGGTGGCGCGGTACGCCCGGGCGCTATGTGGGGGAAGAAGACCGAGGGAAAGGTTGCACGTAGCTTGTGCGTCGGGGCATTGGATACGTCAAATGTGAAAAAAGCTGTGGATAAACAGAGACGACTGAAACGAAAACCGGATTCTTTATTTTCTCCGTCGGGTTTCTTTCTTCCGTGTCGTGGTGGGCCTGCTTTCGGGTTTGGCAATGGACTGGGATTGGACTTGGGAATGTTGGTTGGATCTTTTTGCAATTGTTCGGTGCGTTCAAGGTCGTCGTCACCCATTGTTATACCTAAGTTAAATATTTGCTAAATTGTGAAACAATTAATTTAATAACTTGAATAAACTATAAAATGACATTTTTTATTTTTTTTATCTATTTATAATAAAAAATATATTTTTCATTTATCTATCGAGGTTCTTAATTTTTTTTAATGCCTATTTGGCGGAGTTAAAATGAACTTTAACAAATGGTACAATTTTTGAGTTGGTCTAATTTTCAAAAGAGAACCCCAAAGAGAATATTAGGTCAAAATTAAGATTTTAAGATCATCTTGGTGCCCAAAATAGTATTTGAAAGAAAAAAAAGGTAAAAAATAAGTTTAAAATAGAGTTTAAATTAGAATATCATGACTTTTTTTTTTATCTTATTGCTTATTTGTGCTTTTTATATTTTGGAGTGAAACTCATATTGCTTATAACCATGTCCTATATTAAATTTTGTCCCGATTAGCTAATGAAAACAACTATGCTTTATTTGTGATTAGGATGTTTCTTAATGAATTTAATAAATTTTACAATAAATATAATTACTCTTTTAAAAAATATTACAATAACTAATAGAGAAAAGGCTAAAAGAAAGAAAGGAAAAAAAAAAAAAAAAGAAACGTTAGAGGAGGAGTCCAAACTCGAAACAGAGCCTTGAGGCTTAAACCCAAAGCCAAGTGACCCAGTCAAACCCAACATTTAAACCCGCAACCGAACAGACGAACACTCTGATTAGGTTTCCCATAGCTCAAACTTCATTCCTTCCTTCCATGCTGACAACAAAGTCAGAACAAAGTGAGAGATAGAGATAACGAATCTTTGAGTTTGACTCCAAACCTAAGTCTCAAACTCCCTACTTAACCAGAAAATGGCTTCCAAGTTTGGCTCAGCTGGTGGAATTCCGGAGCGGCGGGTCCGACCCATTTGGGACGCCATCGATTCTCGACAGTTTAAAACTGCTCTCAAAATCACTACCACTCTCCTCTCCAAACATCCCCATTCTCCTTATGCTCTTGTAAGTCATCTTTCGATTTTGAGCAATTTTTTTTATTTGAAGTATCTACTTTTGGCTTAGATTACTAGTCTTATTTTCATGGCATAAATTATTTATGTTTTTTTGAATCTTTGCTTATTGACAGGCTCTTAAGGCTTTGATATTGGAAAGGATGGGAAAATCCGACGAAGCACTATCGGTTTGCTTAAATGCGAAAGAGCTTTTATGCAAGAATGAGTCTCTGTTAATGGATGATCTCACTCTTAGCACGCTACAAATTGTCTTCCAGCGGCTCGATCACTGTTAGTTATTTTTTTTCTATTCCTTTTTGGCTAAATTGATTTACGCTTCCATTTTTCTTAGTTTTTTAATTGTAGATATTCAATCGTTTTGCTAATTATCAGTGGAGTTAGCTACTAGCTGTTACGAACATGCTTGTGGGAAATTTCCCAACAATTTGGAATTAATGATGGGCCTTTTCAACTGTTATGTTCGAGAGTATTCATTTGTTAAGCAGCAACAGGTTAGTGTTTTCTGATTTTTTATTTTTTTAAATTATATGAATTTTATAGGCATTTTTTTACGAGGACAAACTCATAATTGGTATAACTAATTATTGTTTTTCTTTTCTGCCAGACAGCCATCAAAATGTATAAGCATGGCGGAGAAGAAAGGTTTTTGCTCTGGGCAGTTTGTAGCATCCAGTTGCAGGTTCTGCCAGTTCTCATAGCTACTTATTTGAAAATTTGCTGATCATGTCATTGATTGATAGTGATCATATAAAAAATTTTTGATTCGATGTTAGTGTGTTCTTCGTAAATAGAATGGAAAAATTTTAACAAGCTGACAGTTTGAACTAACATTTTAAGGTGGAAGATGACTGTTTCCAATTTATGGAATTGAATGCAAACTACCCTTGTCATTGGTCCTGGCTGAAGTTTTGCTGTGTTTCTGCTAGGCATGGCCATGACTAAATATGCAAAAAATAAAAATAAAGAAAATAATATAATCAATTCAAAATGTTTAAATAAAGCATTTTTCTAATTATATGCAGTTGGGTTGCTTCAAAAACTTGCTGTCTCCAAACCCAAGATCAAATCTGTTGATGGTTGCAGTGGCTCAACAGTCCGATCTGGTTTCAAGTTTGAAAATGTTGCAGTCCTTTCTGTAAAGGGGATGTTAAGAACAGTGTCAGTGTTGGGAAATGAGGTTTACCTCTTGAGACACCAGCTGCTATAAAAAATATAACATTGGTCTAGGCCTTTGGGAAGCATAAAATATGTAGTGAAAGTGCTAAGGTGGTCTTGAGCTTCAAAAGGCTTCTGGCTTTTGTTTTTGTTCATAAAAGTTTTACGAAAATTCTATTTCTTCAGGCTTTGTTTTTGTTCACAAAAGTTTTACGAGAATTCTATTTCTTCATTTTGAAATTCAAATTTCAGTTCCCTTTGATAAGTTTGTCTAGGTGCATTACAAAAATGAGCTGTGCTTTTTCAGTGTCACTTGTTTGTAGAATAATTGAAGACTATTGATTAACGTCTCTTTTGAAGAGATCCATAGTTTATAACATGTTCTTGTGTTTTCTATTTTTTCATCATCCAACAACAAAAACATTAGCAAGTAATGTTCATAGGAGATAGATGTCAAATACTTGCCATTTCTCCTTTATGTATTAATTTATAGTATTTAGGATTGCCAGAAGGGTTGGTGTTACCTTGATGTTGTTGGCATAACTGAAAAGGTATTCAAGGAACGAATTGCCTGCAATGCAGGCTTAAATTGGTTTATCCTGTTTTTGGTGTGACTTTGTAATCTACTTGATGGTCTCATGGAACTTTATATTGGAATGCATTCTACAAGAGTGATGTAGATGTTTCTGTCATCATTTTCAAGTAGAACAACTAATTACTTATAATATAAAATATGTCTTCTTCAACTGTTTACTTTCTGGGGTCTGAACTTCAGGTTCTTTGTGGCAATGGTGGAGAGAAGCTGTTACTCTTAGCTGAAGGTTTACTTAAGAAGCATGTTGCTTCCCATAGCTTGCATGAGCCGGAAGGTACATTTTTGTTTCCATCTCTTTTCGTTTGCATGCAACCTGAAGAGCAGCTCTTGTATTCTTATTCTCATTTACATATGATATCCAATCCTACATCTGTGCAGCTCTTATAGTCTACTTTTCAATATTGGAGCAACAAGCAAAATATGGTGATGCTTTGGAAATTCTCTCTGGGAAGTTAGGATCCCTTCTGATGATTGAAGTTGATAAGCTAAGAATACAGGTACTTTCTGAGGCTTATATTTCCTACTTGTTAATTGTATATAAATGTTGATATTAGATATACCTAGTGCACATGCATGTCACCCATTCAAAATGCATGCTTTATATATCCTGGGCTTAGATGGAAATACCTGGAATTCATCATTAACATTCATTGTGACATGTAAGACTGCACATTGTTTTCATGTCGAGTTGTTCTTCCGCTTATCATTTATTTTCTTATCAAATTATATTCTTTGACTTTAAGTTCACAGGGGAAGCTTCTTGCTCAGGCAGGTGACTATGCTGCTGCTGCCAATGTATACCAGAAAATCTTAGAATTATGGTATGATTATGGATTTTACAGAAATTCATAGCAAAACTTTGCATCAGTAACTATGGCAGCTTTCTAGCATGTAGTTAGGTTCTGAGATGATTATTTACTCCTTTTGTTGTTAACTGACAGTGCGGATGATTGGGAGGCTTTCTTACATTATCTAGGCTGTTTATTTGAGGATGACAGCAGTTGGTCCAATGAAACCATCAATGCTCCAATTCATCCCCCAAAATTTGTGGAATGCAAACTTAGACACTTGACAGATGAAGTGGTATATTATTTACAACTTTTGAATAGTAATTGCTATTTATACTTGTTGGTTCTCATGTAGTGCTATGCCACAATATTTTATTGAAAATTAAATCTGGTCAATCTGCAGTTTGATTCTCGTGTATCAAATGCATCAGCATTTGTACAAAAGTTACAATCAGAAGCTAGTAATGATTCTTTAAGAAATCCATACTTGGCTCATCTTGAAATTGAAAGGAGGAAATGCCTATTTGGAAAGAGCAATGATGATGATCTTATAGAAGCTCTTTTGCAATATTATTCAAGGTATGCCTCGGCTTTCAATTATTTTTCTAAAGTTTTTTTTTTTACTGAATTATTGTCTATGGGTTAGCCTTTCATGTGTCTGATGAATTATTTAACCTACTTTGGGTTTATCCTACTGTGGTCTGTCCACGCAACATCTTTTGCGGCTAATGGGTTGCTTTTCAATTCATTTTTATTGAATTTGATTATTTGATAGAGTTGCAAATATATTAACTTGCTGATATTCCTTTTTCTGGGGCTCTCTTTTCCTGCTGTTTTATTGATTAAGTTTTTTGTTGCAAAAATTATCTGCGGTAATGATGCTGTGAATTTTTTTGCTATTTGTACTGGTTGCACCTTCAATTCTAAGAAGAAAAAAAAAAATAGATATGATAAATTTTTTTTAATAATATATAGAGCTTTTTGTTTGCTGAGTACAGGTTTGGTCACCTGGCTTGTTTCACTTCTGATGTTGAGGCCTTTCTTCAAGTATTATCACCAGAAAAGAAGATGGAGTTTCTGGATAGGTTGATGAAAAACTCAAGCTCCCTTTCAGCAGTGCCAACTAAGGCGCTGGGACAGTCAATAACACTTTTGAAAACACAAGAACTGATTGGAAACACGTTCAGGCTTTCTGTGGGTGGTGAGTCCCAATCATTCATTGATTTAGTGACTTCTAAAGGATTGTGCAGGTGTATTAAAGACCTATTATATAACTCAGCTGTTCCTTCCCAGAACTTGAAGGCTTAGCTGTACAAATGGCTGAGTTGTACTGTAAAAACCTTCCACTTTCCAAAGATTTGGATCCACAAGAGAGTATGCATGGTGAAGAGCTGTTATCAATTGTCTGCAATGTGTTGGTTCAGGTGCACTTTTTTTTTTTTTTTTTATTTTCTTGTCTTTTTTTTTCTTTTATCATTCAAGTCTGATACCTTTTTTTTTTTTTTTCAAAATGCTTTGTTAAACTGTAGTTTGTATTTCTTCCATCTTGGTATTGTACTATTTGCATTTTCACCAGTTAGGTTGTCAATACTTCTTCATTTTTTGGATTTTGGTTTATAGTGTATATACTTGATTCATGTTCTTGTGGTGCATCTACAGTTTCCACCAAATAAACATCTTAGAATGATGATCTGTGCATTGTGTATGTTATGTTAGGACTTGTTTTGGTGGAGTTGGGAAAAACTATTGGTTTGCTTGTTATCAACCCTGTTGCAGTGTACAGTTTTGACGCCTTTTATCCTAGGTTGGTTTTGCACTACAATATGGAGATAAACTAAATAAATTGAAATAAGTTTGATATTTACCATGTGAAGAAAAATAAATGGAGTTCTGAATTTAGAACTGTCTTATTATTTAAAGATATAAGGGATGGAACATAATGTCTTATCCCACAGTAATGATTGTAAATTTGATAGGAATTTGCTACATTAAAATTACCTTCGAAGAGATAGGTATAAGTGTCTGCTGTTGAAATTCACGGATCTCTGAGGTGGACCTCACTACCTGTATGATGTCATGATTACATTATTTCTCAAAGGGCTGAAGAGGTATGCTCTCTGGTACCGTCTTTGATTTAGAGTTACCTCAGTATGAACTCCAATCAGCCAGCAAGACCTATATCTTCCCACTTATGTTTCCTCGGCTTGCTAATTTACATTTTACTTTGTGATTGCATGTTTGCCTATTATGACATGTTTATGGTTCTGGAATTTGCTGCGCATGATTTTACTCAACAAATTATTGAGATGTCTTTTCTTTTTCTGGCAACTACCTTATTGTATCTCTAAGGTTAATATTCACATAAAATAAATTTCTTTTTGAATTTAGTTATTTTGGCGCACAAGAAATCTTGGCTACTTCGTTGAGGCAATTATGGTTTTGGAGTTCGGGTTAACCATCCGAAGGTCAGGAAATGATTCTTTTTCTCACTCTGCTTGCAGCATCTACTAAACAATTAGTTTGAGTTAAAAAAAATCATTGTTTGCTTAATTGACTGATTTGTTCTAGAAATTAATCCTTGTTAATTAAATGATCTTGTGTGGTGGCTGCTTGATGGTGTTTACGGCATTAAATTTTTGGCTAAAACTTTCCACTTTCTGTTTGAAAGCTCTTTGTTTTGCTAGGGAGATTCTTACTCTTTGACATAACATCTGTCTCTCTGCTCATTTTGGCAGATATGTGTGGCAGTACAAAATCTTATTGTTGCACTTGTATTCACACTTTGGTGCCTTTTCATTGGCATATGAAAGGTAAGTGGGATTATGGGGTTAATAATGAACAGCATTACTTTTGTCTACATTCAACAATGTGAATCGCTTTTCTGACAATTTTCTAGTTACTCTATAGTCTACACGCACCTCATCCTCTTCTCTAGGTTTGAAATTTACTCTTTATCTCTTTTTTAGGTATAAATCATTGGATGTGAAGAATATCTTGATGGAAACTGTTTCACATCACATGTTGCCCCAGATGTTGGCATCTCCGCTCTGGGCAGATTTAAGCAATCTGCTAAAAGATTACCTCAAGTTTATGGATGATCACTTCAGAGAATCTGCTGATCTTACATATCTTGCTTATCGTCATAGAAATTACTCTAAAGTATGTAGTTACCTTTGTAGATACTCCTTTCAAATCTGCATCAGTTTTTGTCCTTCCCTTTTATCCACAAAGAGGAAACAAAGAAGTGTGGCTGTTTGATCATATCTCTCTGAGGAATAATTCAAGTTGATGTTATGTTTAAAATTAGAAATGGAGAAAATAGACACATAGGAAGATGCAAAATTTCATCCTTAATTTTCTTGCTCAATGAACAAGCTTCTTGATTTTGCCTTCATGAGCATAGCTTATCCAATGGCAATGATATCAGAATTTTCTGTTGCTTCATTGTTTTGTCTGTTTGATATATAAAATTTGTCTAAAATTGAAAACTGATTGTTGGCCTCTGTGCTTGTAGCTATTAGATGTTATAGGCTAAAAGGGAAAACAAAGATAAATTAATTGTTGGAATGAGATTTAGGTCTTGAGTATGTGAACTGAGTAATATTCATTACCTTGTACAACAGGTAATAGAATTTGTTCAGTTCAAAGAGCGGTTGCAACATTCTAATCAATATTTGGTGGCTGGAGTTGAAGCACCAATTCTACAGCTAAAGCAGAGTGCAGACAACATTGAAGAAGAAGAGGTAGTTTATTTGAAATCCTCGAGCAATTATCTCCTGTGATGTTTTACTGTGTTGGAGAATACATATAACATTAATATTTCTTCTTCTAGAGTATCCTTGAGAGCTTGAAATGCGGGATTGACTTTGTAGAGCTCTCTAATGAGATTGGGTCAAAATCCTTGACCTTCAATGAGGATTTCCAGTCACGACCTTGGTGGACACCAACTACAGAGAAAAACTATCTTTTAGGTCCGTATAACATTCTGCTTAGTAATGCCTGATTGGTTTATTGCGCATTATCTTGTTGAGAATTTTTGAGGTCTTCCTTTTTGACCCCTGATCCATTCCTCTTGTTATATCCTTGAACCATTTGAAACTTTTTGCTACTTCAGGTCCATTTGAAGGAATCTCCTACTATCCTAAAGAAAACTTGGTACTAAACTCTGCTCCCAATTTCTTGTATATTTATAGTTTGTGTGTAATATTTTTTGTAGAAATAATTTTATTTTCCATGGTTTTTTCATGTCAATTATGCATTGCATCTGCCTTTTCATTGGTTATCTAATTTTGAGTTTTTTATTTCAAATTTAGACAAAGGAAAGGGAAGCAAATGTGCGGGGAATCATCGAGAGGAAGTCTCTTCTTCCTCGGATGATATATTTGTCTATTCAATGTGCATCAGTCTTACACAAGGATAACAGTGAAATCAATGGTTCTCTAGCTGATCCTAAAATGTCCGCAGAGCTGAAGATTTTGCTTGAACGTTATGCAAAATTGTTGGGATTTTCTTTAAATGATGCAATCGATGTGATTGTGGGAGTTTTTCGTGGGCAAAAGTCTTATGAGGTACCTGTGTGACTGTTTGCATATCCTCAATTACTTTATGGTCATGTTGGTTGATCAGATCATGTTAAGATTTAATCATTGTTCTGCAGAAGTCAATACATGTTAGGAAGTAGGTAAAATTAGGTAATTTGAATATTTGATCACATTTTCTCTAGTTTGTACGTTGCATGTTGCAAAGTATGTCAATTGGGGGTGTATTATTGTTTACATTTTTCTCTTTGCTCATAGAACAGATGCTTATATGCCTTTATTGATATCACCAGTAGCTGCAGCTGTACTAGATTTGCTAGGTAGATATTGATGTTTATACTGCTAAGTATCATATTATGTTAATTACCTTCTGCGAGTTTGTCGGTAAATTAATGTGGAAGTCAATAACTTACAACCTGATTTTTAGGAATTAGTTGTAATCTGATTCCTAGGGATTAGCTTTTAATAATTAACTTAATTGTTCCTAAAATAAAGGGATATCAGATATGTATCACTGATTCCCAGATCTTCTGTTTCTTTCCTAATTAATAGTTACTTATCATACTATTTAAGATTGTAAAATTTAGCCAGAAGAAAATAAGATTATTATTCTTCTTCTTTTCCCTCTGTTATTATTTTCTACAGAGTTTAATTCTTAACTTTTATACAGGCTTTTGGTTCAGACGTGATTGACTGGTTGAACTTTGCCGTTTTTTATAACGCATTGAACTTGAATTCTCATGAGTTTGGACAACATGGAAGTGAATGTACTCCTGGAAGTTGGCAACTTGTAAATTCTCTGCTGGAAAACTACATTTTGGGAAAGGTCAGATCCATGGAGTCTCTGATTAACTCTCCGCAGGGTGATTTACCAATATTGGTTCAACTGGTTAGCGAGCCATTAGCTTGGCATGGCCTTATAATTCAGTCTTGTGTCCGTTCATGTCTTCCATCTGGAAAGAAGAAGAAGAAAAGTGGACCAATGGATCAGTCTATCTCTTCGTTATCTAATGCTATTCGGGATGCTATACAGTCTTTATGTGGCATATTAGAAGAGGTTGCAAAATGGTCACAAGATCAGACCAACAGCCCAGAGGACAATAAGATAGACATTTTGGTGTCCTCTCTCCAGAGAAATGGACAGCATGAAGGACCTGGACAGGTTTTCCGTATTTTGGAAACTTTGGTATCTTCCTCAAATGAGACTGAACTTGGAAATCGGATCTCTGAAGCTTTAAGGTCTTGGAGTCCTGTTGATGTTGCAAGAAAAATAGTAACAGGACAGTGTACAGTACTCTCTGCATTTTGGCGTATATGTGAATCAAAAATAAAGTCGTTGCAAACTTTGAAGCAGCAGATAGCTCCGGTCTGAAGATATTTATGGCAGCAACAAGAAGCATGTGTTAGGCTCAGGCCTAATCTTTTTTACTCCCCGTAACTCTGAGAATTTTAGCAGATCCAACGTGGCACCTCTCACAGTAAGAGTTTGAGGGAGTCGATGTTTTGAGTCCTGTTATTCATAATTTGTTCTTTTTCCCTTTTTTATCTGCTGATTTTGATGCCAGATAAATGTTAGTTTGTGTTTGACAGATGGCCTTTCCAGTTTCCACAGTTTTGGTATTCAGTGTAAGGTTTTCTTGTCGGAGTGTGTACGCCCAATAAATTCTTTATGTTGTTTTAAATTCTTTTTAGATGTAACTCTGTATTCTTGGTTTAGATTCTACCTGTAACATTCACATAATTGGTATCTTAATTGAAAAGCTGTTGTCTACTTTATACTTCTCTTAGGAAAATGGTTCTGTTCCGTTGGAAGTGGAACCTCTTGGATAGACTTAGGTTGTTTGATACACGACATGTGATTGAGAAAACGGTTCTATGCCTTGTAATAGGCTGTTATTGTCTTAAAATACCCATCTCCTTCGATAAAGTGGCCATGCTATATCTACCGTCTGCTATTGCTAGGCTCTTTTCCATTCTATAGCTTTTAGGAAAACACAAACGCATTGCTATGTTGCAACTTGCCTCTTCATTGCGGCGAACTTGAGCGCAAAGAATACAACCACGACTAGTTTCTGAAGTTCTTTCGATCTGATGTCCTTAGTTCGAGTTGGTTTTTAGTGTTTTTTTTTTTCAGCCCTAAGCAAGACCTCTTGAATGGTTTTCTGTTCATTTTTCTTGCCATATTTCGATAATGGCATTTCACTTGTAGGCCTGCTTAGGCTATGCAAGTATCGTTGCATTCTCAACAATGTTTCCAAGGTATACGAGGGTCGATAGCCGTATGCGGTGGGAAGAAAAGTCGCTAGAAAGGGAATAGGAAGACAAGCATTGCCATTGGACTCTTGGTTTCTCTTGTCAACAACAGGACGGCAGCCCCGTCAAATACGATGACCAACGCTGCTGTTAACTCTCCCATTACATAAAAAACACTGCTAATTAACGTCCCAACCGATTGTTTGCGGAGCAGTTAGTATGATTACCCGTGGAAGTGCAGGTTTAACATGTTTGAAACCAGATTATTGTATACTTTATATTAATCTAAAGTCAGTTGGCAGACTACCTACTTCTTTATACGATCCGCATTGTCGCAGCGTGTTAAACACCATTGATCTTCTAGTTCAGACAAAATCTTGGAAGTAAACCTATCAAAACCTACTTCATTTCAATATTAAACACCTAATTCAGAAGAAAACTAACCTTTTTGTTTGTTGCATCGGTGCCTTGATTGATGTTTACATGATCTTATATCCATTATATAAGAGTTGTAGATCAACGCACTTACCATTGGCCACGTGTTCTACCACTTTTTGAATACTGTTCACTCCTCTTTTGGTTACTATTGATTGTTTGTTTGTGGGTCTTATAGTAATTTTATCAGGGTTTTCTTTGTCATGTGAAATTGGGGTGAAATACATAAAACCCCTTGTATAAATTATAAAAGGACACAAACCCCCCTCTTGTTTAAAAATATCATCTTACCCCCTTTGACTGTTAAATAAAGTTAGTCAAACTGTTAGTTTAAGTAATATCAAGATACATCAGATAAAATTTGCCACGTAGCTTTTTAAATTAAAACCTTTATTTATTTTTAATTTAACTCAATAATCTGTTAATTATTAAAATAAAAAAACCCTAGTATGTCGAAAACCATTTCTTTTCTCTGCCAACTTCCATCTTCGATCTCTCACAATTCAATCTTTCTTTTCATACCTCTGGCTTTGGGTGATTCACGATTAAAAACAAATTTACTGATTTCCTATACAGTCTAAACAATTATTCTTCCTGTTGCTAATTTGTGATTAAAAGTCAGAACCAAAAATTTCTAAGCTCACCTTCAAAATACCTCTTCTTCAAGATTAAAGGGACATGGGTTTTACAACAATTAACAATTGGATCGGTTTTTGTTCTTATTTCTAAAAAGGTAATAAGCTATTTGAAGGATTTATGCATTTTGGGTTTAGATTTTAATTTAGGGGTTTCAAATTTTCTTATGCGGTTTGATATGAAAATTATCTTTGATGGTTAAAATGAAGGAATTTGTAAAAAGATGAAAATTTGCTTGATAGTAGTTAAAAGAAAACGAAAAATGAGTGGAAAGAGGATAACCCATGTTTAGTTGTTGATTCATGGACACTGTGATACACAATTTGGTGTTGGTTTGGTATTTTATTGGTTTTAATTTGTTTTTATTTAAAAAAAACTTACATTCAATGCTTTTGTATCCTTTTCTTTTAGCAATTTGAGACCAATATAATTGCTTTGTGTTATTGTTTTTGTTGAACCTCAGTTACTATATGTGATCATGAAACTTAAAGGTTGAAATATGTCCATTTTCAGGATCTTGAAGAATCATTTCTTAATGCACGTTGCTTCATGGATAACTTCTTGAGCTTTAATAATTGTCTATTTCTCAAGGAGTTGAAGAGAAAACTGAAGCACTTGGGAATAAATAAATAAAAGTTGCACAGAAGCTGAAATGATAATGTTGAGAGCTTCTGGAACAGTCCCATTGGTCCCAAAACAACTCATTTCTTGGAGATCCATTGCAGTATCGTTCAATACATCTATGTCATATCATTTTGTAAAAGTCTACTGAAGATTATTAAAGCATTTGGGTTAACATTGAGCATTCGTAGATGCTAGTTCATTGTCACAAGTTTCTTTATGTTTCGAATTACATGTTACCTTGAAGCTGATTGTGCAATAAGTTCAAATATTAGACAGAGGTTTTGGTTGTTGTATTAACATTTGTTAAGTTTTTATGTGAATGACACCTTTCAAGTTAAGTTTTCTTGGCATTTAGCATTATTGTGAATTGTGCCTTTAAATGTATTTTTTTGCAAGAATAGCCTTTTAATTAATCTACTGGAAATTTTAAACCATTTGTATATTGTATATTATCCTGTCATCTCCAATTTATGAAACTAGATATTTCATGTCGGCCAAGATGATTGAGTGAATTGAGAATTAGTGTAATAGAATGATCTTATGTAAGACCCGAATTTTTTTTTTGTATACTATATAACATGTGTACATTATTGAGAGTGGAAATAAATTCTTTTAGTGAAATTAAAGAATCCTCGAATGCGAAATTTCACTTTTCATTTTGAGTTATGACTTATATATGGTGTACAAAAGGAAGAAAAACAATTATCAATTGTAACAAGAAATATATGGGATTTATGTTTGATAAAAGGTTAAGATAATATATATAAGGTATGAAAGGATTAAATGAGAGTGTGAAAGGAATTAATGGCAACGGGACAGATGAAGAAAAAAAATGAAAGGAAAGCCAATAAACGTTGGCTGACAGTGGCGTGGACTGGGAAGAAAGAGGAGAAAGGGAAGAAAAGTGTCAAAACGTGCAGAGATTTGCTTCTTACCGCTGTTACATTTTGTTGCAGTTTTCTACAAGTTTTAATGAGTGAAAGACAGGGTAATGATGAAGAGAACGGGATAAGGAAACAGGTGGTAGGTTCTAACAGGATTAACATGGCTATATAAGAAGGAATACGTGAGGGAAAATGATTTAGCCAACTTCATCTTCACAAATAACTTTCTCGCCCATTCTGTTTCTCTGCAAATTCATCTTTCATTCCTCCGTTTTTCTCATAAATGAGCCATGCAATTTCATCTTTTAGTTAGCCAAACCCTTCCGCAGTGTTGAAAAGCCAAGGAACAAGAGAAGTAAAGCTAAGGGAGGCAAGAAAACACTCTGTTTTTGGAAGAGCAACTGGGTTAAGGTGAGTTCCATAATTTCTATGGTTCTCTTGATATTCAATACTGGATTTCTATGTTTTATAACGTAATAAACATAGATATGGCCTTGTTTTAGCTAAATCTTGCTAGAATATATAAGAACTAGAACAAGGTGTAGTTTGAATCGAGAATAGGCAATGAAAATACTGGAAATAATGATAATGGGCGAGCTCAGTTAGTATGGGCGAGCTAAAATTTGGAATGTGGAAGTAAGGGCAAGGTCGCCACCTGCAAGTTTAATGCATAGGTGAGCCGCCAAGTGAATAAAAGCGGTGTAGGGCGAGTTGAGTTGAAGTGCGGGCGAACTCACACTTAAGCCTCGAATGGCGAACTAAAATGCAAGAGCATAGCCACCCGAATTGATTTGGGCGAGCTCCCATGTTGGGCGAACTCCCACAAATAAGCCATATAAATGGCGAGAAGGTTGGCCGAGCTCACCAATGTAAGTCAATCAAGGAAGGTTGAGCTCTGTTGGGCGAATGGCGAGCTCATTAGGGCGAGCTGGAGATTAATCTCAAAGCTCACCAAAGTAATTGGAAATAATTCAAAAAGATATATTAGTAAATTTGGAAATAATTCGAAAAGAAAATATTGATGAAATTAATATTTTACTTTGCAGCCGGGAAGTGAGATTGATAAGGCGAGCGGAAAGCAAGGCTGCATCAGACGAGGTAAGGAAGTAGTATGTGATGTAAATGCATGTCCTGTGGAGTAAATATGTTAAGAAAATATTAGAAATTGTTTTGTTTTCTGACATGCATTGGTTGATAAAGTGTTTTGATCTTGGGCGAGCTACAAGCCGCCATATGTTGTTTTGTTGGGTGAACTGGTTGGGGCGGGCGAGTAGATTTGTTCTAAGTAGAAACTTGGGCGAGCCAAGTGGCGAGCTTTCTTTTATGAGAATCTGGGCGAGTGCCTTTGTTTTAAAGAGAAAATCCGAACAAGCCAAAGTTGGGCGAACCCTTTTTAATGTTGTTTGGGCGAGCGACCCTTGCTCTAAATAAAAGGCGGGCGAGCTGTCATTGATGAGCAAAACCTTGTTTTGAAAAGATAGGTGGCGGGCAAAGAATAATTCGTCGCCTTGTTGAGTTAGTCATGGACGAGCCGTGATGGGCGAGTTGACCATGGCGAAAAGGTTTAAAGCTTATTTTCTTATATGAAAAATAAGATAGTTTAATATTTGGAAAATAGAAAATATAAACTTTTTGAGGAGAGTTGACCAATGGGCGAGTTGACCATTGGGCGAGTTGACCAATGAGCGAGTTGACTATTGGCGAACTAGCCATGGGCGAGCCAGTGTAACCGTGCCTTTCTCACACGGAAAATAGTTGAGATTGCAGGCTGTTTTACTATTTTATAAGACCTTTTGGAAATCAAATCATTTTGTTGAAATGATAACATAAGATATAACTTGATTTTGAGACGTTAGGCCATGAGTTCATGCATTATTACTCATATACTTTGCGTGACCCATCTGGGGCGATGGCTCAGGTCAAATAGACCAACGAGTGCACTCTAAGGTGTCACAAGGCTGATGGACCTGCCAAGTCTTTAGCGGTCTCGAGGTCACTTGGCAAGTAGACCCGAGGACCACCTACAGATTATGGCCATAAATCTTGTTGAGATAGCCGTGAGGGGTGATGGCCTACGGGTGCACCCCAAAAGCGGACGACTTGTGTCTTTGCATGATTTAAATTATTGCCTAGTCTCAATTATATATTTTTCTGTTTACTGAAAGGATCCATTGAATCCTGTTTAACGTTAATTACATTCATTGTTTTCCTAATGAGTTTGATCGTTAGGATAATTAAGTGGTTTTTGGAAAAATAGCTTTTATATTTATAAAGAAGCATACACCTTTCTTACTGAGCACGTTGACGCTCACTCCTTATTTCCACTCCACAGATTGTTGAGTTAGGACAAAGAGAATTACTTTCCCGAGATTTTGATATCGAAGGTATGTTGTATTCTTTTATATATTCAGTAAAATGGTACAGTACTACTTTAAATAGAAGGGAATGTATAAACATTTCTAAGTGAACAAATTAATAATTCATAACTTTATATGATTTACGAGGAATAAGAGAACAAAATCTTATTAAAGTATTGGGAGTTGTTAAGCATCACAGACAGCCCAACCGGTAAGTAAGTGTAAGTTATAAGTATTATGTTATATAGTGATTTGGGATGTTACATCTTAAAAGATATATAGTTGTAAAATTTACCATTAAGTAAACTTGGAAATTTAAAAATTATAAATATTAAACAATCAAGTAAATTTAAGTCAAAGATCACCTTTTTTGGCTAGGAACTGATGGCTAAAACTCTTATTGCTTTGGGACCTAATTCAAGTTAAAAGATCAAATATTTTTAAAGACAAAGTCTATGATTTGCTGAAAGATGTGACAATTGAAAAATGAAAATAGAAATCCTTTCATTTATTTAGTATTTATTTACTTTTCAATGGGTTGTTAATTCTGTTAAATTCAGGATTGTATGTTTAGACTCTAGAGTCTACATCAGGTCTTGCAACCACCACTGCTCCATACCCCAACCAGATAAAACAATGATAACAAACTGAGCAACCATACGAAAATGTCAAGACATTCTCCATTTTATGCATTTTCTAACCATTTTATGCATTTTCTAACTTTTGCTAAATTCGTTTTCTCACCAATATACATTACAATGATTCAAAAACAATGCTTAAGAACTTGCACATAACAAAACAGTAAAGAAGAGCCTCAGATTATATGCTGCAATGTTATAGTTGCTTAAACTCAACAAGATTTTAACTTGAAATATTAAATGAAGTGTAGCGTTGACCACAAAGAGAGTTTAAATCGGGTATATAAAATCAAACCAAAAATATCTCAATTTGCCAATCTGCAAAGTAAGACAATAAGAAAAAAACTTGGAACTAGTAATCTAGATCCTAAATTCAAAAATCTTTTATCCTACAACTACTCCAACTACTAAATTAATTCGAACTCAAATTCTATTGGAGCTTTGTTGAGTTCCTTGAAGGTCTTCAATTACAAAACTTTGTGCTTGAGATACTGACCTTTTATCAACCACATATTTGTCCCTAGTTCCTAATTTCCTTCTGTTGACACCTGCAAAGAATTAATTACTGTAATGAAATATAGTTAAAGTGAAGTTTCTAGCTAAATAACAAAAATAGTAAAGCTGCACTAGAAGTAAAAATAGGGTTACCATCTATAGATGCAATGTCAGTAGATGAAAAAGATCCAATACTAAAGCGTCCAGTGACATAGTCATCATCAGATCTCCTTTTATTTAAATATCCAGTTCCCTTCATACAAAACAACATGCTTTATAAGACACTCAAGAATTTATATCCTCACATTAGAAGAAAACTATTATATCTACCATGTTTATTAGAACCTTCACCTGTGAATAGCTTTGAGTATCCTTGCATGTCCTTTTGTTATGTCCAGGCTGTTTACATTTCTTACACATGACTGTACTTGCTCTCTTTCTCGGAGGATCTTCCTCAAGTTCTCTTCGTCTATTTCTTTGGGGCCTTCCTATTTTCTTCTTAATAATTGGAGGTTGAATGGCATATTGATTATCATCTGGGGTCAAATCCTTTTTAGGAAGGGGTGGAATAAATTGTCCATAAGCTTTCAAATATTTTGCCTTGTTGTAACACCAATGACAATAATCTTCAACTTTTGCTCTTTTGTAGCCAATACATGCAACCGCATGGTTACAAGGCAAACCAGTTAGTTGCCACATATTACAGGTGCAAGTCCATTTCTCTAAGTCAACAACCTGTGTCACAAGACCCTTAATTACCTGAAACTTATCTCTAGCTGCAGGTATAACTTTACATCCTCTTGCCTTCAACGTTGTCTTATCCAACAATGACATGATTTTAGGCATAAGTCTACCTTCCCATGAACAGCCCATAGCATACCTTTTACTAAACCGATGCATTAATTTCAACCTAATGCATTCTAACAGAGAAACAATTGGTTTACCTCTAACTTTTGACAACCACTGATTAAATGACTCGGTGAAGTTATTGGTTAGGTGGTCACTCTTCGAGGTATAATCAAACCCAAACCTACACCATTTTGATATTGGTAAAGCTTTTAACCAGTTGCAAGCATCTTCACTGGTAGAGTTAAATTGGCCCATTGCATCTTTGAAGTCTTTCCCATTTGAAGCTTTACAGGCATTCCAAAAATCGAATCTCAACTGCAAGCCTGGGTAGTTATTTTTGAAGTTGGCATACAAATGCCTACAACAATATCTGTGGTCTGCATCTGGAAAACAAACTCCTAAAGCATTTATAAGTCCCTGTTAAAGAAACAAAAAAAAAATTAATTTATGTACTACAACTAGGTAATTTATGAGGTATAGGTTGTGTTATTTTTGGTGCATCAAAACTTGAGGTTACTATATTATATATTTTTAATGTTAATAAAGTAATTAGATGATAATAATATACCTGATGCCTATCTGACATAAAGGTGAATGGTAGTTCCAGTGTGCCTCCTCCAATGGAAATATGCAACAAGTCAAGAAAAAACTTCCAGCTCTCGAAACTTTCCCCCTCTACAATTGCTATAGCAGCTGGGAATAGCCCATTGTTCCCATCAAGTGCAACAGCTGATAATAAAACCCCTTTGAAAGGACCTTTTAGAAAACACTCATCGACTCCCAAGAACGGTCTACACCCATCTTGAAACCCTTGCTTTTGAGCTGAATAACACAAAAATAATCTTTTAAACACATATGGGTCAACCTCTGGATTAGCTCTATCCTCCACCTCTATATGCAAAGTTGCATTAGGATCTTTAGTTGCAATCAAGTCAAAGTATTTTCTAAGTTTGCTATAACTTGCAGCATGGTTGTCTTGATTCAAGTCCATTGCTCTTCTTGCCCTGTATAGTTGCTTTTTATGGGCAACAATTCCATAATCAGTGTTCAATCTCTCAGCCATTAATTCATAACTCATATGGGGTTCAACTCTGAGTGAAGAGTCAAGCTTCTCTGCGATCCAAGGGGCATTAGCATTAAGATTCTTGATAGGCTTAATACAATTATGTTTATTATTAAGTGTTTTTACCATAAAAGATTTCTTATCAAGAGTTTCAGAAGCATGAATCCTCCAAGGGCAACCCTCAACTTGACATTTTGCAGTAACTCGATATACCTCATTCTTGATCTTTTTAAAATTATAACCTTCTATTGCACCATAATCTTGAAGAATGGCTCTAAAATGTTTTACACTAGTGAAAACTTGATATTGTTCAAAGACAATGCTTCCATCAGGTTGCTTTTTAAATGGTTTGGCACGATAATTGGAATTTAAATCAAATGTTTTTGTTTCCTTCCGAGCTATCAACCCATCTTCATCAATTTCAAATCCATCACCAGATTAATCAGAGGCTGCATCACTAAGCTCATCATTGTCGTCACCATCAACCCTATCATATGCGTCAGAATTAATCTCTATATTATCAAAACTATTTTCAGCATCTTCATGATTGGGAAACCACTCATCATCTTCATCATCAGTAAATGCATAGACTTCACTATGCAAATCTACACACTCATCGATCCCTAAGACAATTTCACACTTTTTGTCCCTTGTATAATACTTATGAGCTTTACAGGCAATAAATGATGAGCCATTCACACCAACACTAGTAAATGCTTTTTTGCCCTTACCCTTGAAATCAAGTCCCTATTAACTTCACCTGAAAAAATAAAATCCATTGAACCACCTTTATTAGCATTGAGCTCTATTGTTTCATCATTTCTATTTAATTCATCATGCACTTCTCCATCAATTCCACCCTTATTCTCAAATACGCGATTTAAATAAGCTACAGTTGGAGGTTCAACAATTTCATCGTGAATATACAAATGAATATCCACAAAACTAGCATATCTACTAAACATTTCCATAACACCATCATCACTTTGAATTAATAATCCATCTTCAATCTTGATGGAAACATTAATAGTACTTTTAAACTTAGTAACCACTGCCAATAACTCAATCAATGAATACTCATCAAGATCAACATCATTTTCCACATATATTTGGTCACTATAATGACATATTAACTTGTGTTTCATTATGTTTACTCCTACAAACAAACCAAGAAAAAATTACAACATAACAGAGCATACCCAAATCAAAACCTTTTGCAAAAATTGAATGCTTTTGGATTAGAAATTAATATAAATATAAAAAACTGAAAAAAGTAATTTGGATTCTTAAAACTGGAAAACAAAAAAAGATTACAAATTAACAAAACATAACATAGTATACGAAATCAAAACCCATTACAAACAAAATGCAATTCTCTTAACTAAAAAAAAATTAATATTTGGGATTTATTTATTCTCAAGTGCTTTAACAAACTATATATATGTAGTGATCTTTTATCCACAAAAAAATTGAAACGTGAAAGGGAATCATTCAATATTTCATTGAAATTTCATATATATACAAAAGGAAATTAAGAAGAATTGAAAGAGAAAAAGAAAGAATACACGTGAAAGAGAAAGGGAGTAGTGATTCATAAAAGAAAAATATTTTAATCTCAATCACATATAGTTTTGATCCAATAAATTGTCAGAATTCATCAATAATAATTTAACTTAAAAAAAATGCAATGATATAAATACCTTTGACATAATCGTTGAATGTGTGAGCTAAGAATTTTGCTCCCTCAATCCTAGCAACCAAGAGAAGTGATGGATTTACTCATTTTGTTTTTGAAGTAGAGAGATTGAATTGTGAGAGATCAAAGATGGAAGTTGGCAGAGAAAAGAAATGGTTTTCGATAGACTAGGGTTTTTTTATTTTAATAATTAATAGATTATTGAGTTAAATTAAAAATAAATAAAGGTTTTAATTTAAAAAAGCTGACGTGACAAATTTTATCTGATGTGTCTTGATATTACTTAAACTAACAATTTGACTAACTTTATTTAACAGTCAAAGGGGGTAAGATGATATTTTTAAACAAGAAGGAGGTTTGTGTCCTTCTATAATTTATATAGGGGGTTTTGTGTAATTCACCCTATTAAATTGGGCGTGTCTGGCTTCACTCTCTTTGTTTCCTCACCCAACTCGGTAAATGCACCTCTCTTCTGCTCTGCCTCGCTCCTTTCTCTCTCTATCATGAAGTGTCTTCTCGATTCATCCACTTTCACTCCCTAAATCTCTTTCTTCTTCTTCTCCCTTTTCTTCGGTTTCCTCCGAGAGAAACTAGAAAATCAACCCAAAACCCATGGCGAACCACCATCTTCTCCCATCACTCTCTCATACCCATTCCGCCGATAACTTTTGATTTTTTCTTGCATCTTCTCCCACCCTCATACTGATTCACTATAGACTGGGGCTAGAAATCCAAAGTAGGAACAATATTCGGGTCAAGATTCTCTGGGTTTTGAGATCTGGTGTGGGGTGTGAGTAGACCTGCTCAAAGGCCGGGCCACCCGCTCAAGCCCGAAAGCTTGCCCGATATTTGGTCGAGCTTGGATAAAAATATCTGATATAATAATCGGGCTTGGACAAAATTTTAGGCCCATTTTAAAAATGGGCTCAGGCCTAGGCTTAGCCTTTCAAAGCCCGGGCCCGACCCAACTCAACCCGAATTAATATATTATATTATTTTATATTATTTTTTTATATATTTATTTAGCATAATATAATTTTATATATATAAAAAACATTATTGATTAATAAACATGATTATAAATATTTAATATGAAAATTGACATATAAATTTTGACAAATTAAATTAAAATTTAAAGGAAATAAATAATTAAATAATTAAAAATTTAAAAAATAAAGAAATTATATTTGGGCAGGCTCGAGCTTATGGCACAGAAACGAAAACGGGCTTGGACAAAAAAATCAGGCCTGAATTACGGGCCGGGTAGGGGTTGGGCATCAATTAAACTTCTTATTACCTGTCATGGGCCCAGCCCGGCCCGTGAGCTATTCTAGGTATGAGTTAGATTGATTTTTTGGGTTCTGAATAATTATTTTTATTCTAATATTTTTCAATGGTTATTTAACAAGCCAACTGTTAAATTCTTTCTAACATTGATAATCTACATTTGTTAGGGCTTTTATTTTAAATATTTATTTTTTGTTTTGTGATTCTGATTGTTAATTTTTTTGTTTAATTTTCTGTGTGCTTTAGGCCATATTTGAGAATATATGTTTCTATTACATTCCTGCAGACAATTTCTTTTTTTGGATGAAAGTATCAAATAGATAAATTTATGTGTATTTGTTTGACACAATTAAGATTTAAATCGTTAGAATAAAAAGTAATAGATCATTTATCTTTGTCGTGGAAATGGTAGTTGATTGTGTTTGATTTAACTAAATTACATCTTTATTTAAGGATGATCTTGATTTGATTTGTTCAAGAAGTTACCAAGAACATTCAAGTTACTGTTACTGTTTCCTTCAAGGATTTCATTATTTTGACAATTTGTTAGCTTTTTCTTGAAATTGATAACTTGTTTTCTTGGATACCTTTTTCTAGAATATATGATTAATAAGCTTGGAATAGAGGAGAAAAAAGTTCTTGAATTATACGTTTCACTGTACAAGGATTATGGCAGAATAATGATTGGTTTAAAGGAAAGGCTATCATAAAATTCTTTTCTACCATTCACTGGTGATTTTATGTATGGTATATGGTTCTAATCTATTCATGTCTTACAATTTTGTTTATGGGTGATTGTCTTATACAATGGTATATGGTCCTTATTATGGATTTAATACTGCTCAGTTGTCTTCAATAGATTACAAACTACAAATAATGCCAGGTGCAACCCATGAAACTTTCTCCCAAGTCCTTTTGATTCTTCATTAAATGTCAAAGTTGTAGTTAAAAGTCTTGATGCCAAGGCTTGGCAAATTAATTTATGACAAATTGCTTTTATCTTTGGAGAATATATCAGTAGTTTTGAAAGTAGAAAAGAAATCAAATAATTGAGTAGCAATGTATTTTTTTTATTGAAATAACATATTTAGTACTTTAAAATAATTTGAAAAGGAATTTTACCCTGACTGGAATTACAATTTATGCTTAATGAAGACTCTAAAAGATATAAAATAGTTGAAATTTTGTGTGATATCAAAAAATTAATTATGTATTTTATTTAATTTGAAATTACATTAATAAAGTATGATTAGAATGATTTAATCAAATTTATAATTATGGTAGAAAGTGCTGAGCTCTCAACCTATCCACTGCAAATAATGTTATGACAACTGAGCAAAGGAATTAAGGTCGTCTAAGCTAATTGCCAAATTGGTGAAGCCATTGAACATGAGGTGACAATGTTATAATTTTTCAAGTTTTATACTTTTTGTTTTTACTTGGATTGAATGCATTTAAAGGTGGCAAAAGCTGGCTTGAGCCCGAAAACCCGCCTGAGACCGAACCAGACCAACCCGAATTGACCAAAAAATTCAAAGACCCGAAATAAAAAAACCCGAAATTGAAAAAGCCCGAAACTGAAAAAATCTGAACCTGAAAAAGCTCGAACCCGAAAAAACCCAAACCCGACACAACTTAAACTCGACAAAACTCGAACCCGATACAATTCGAAACCGAGACCGATCCAAAACCCGTAAAAACCCAAATTTATAACCCGTAAAAACCCAAATTTATAACCCGAAAAACCTGAATTATAATTATATAATTATTATTTTTGTTAGCTTTAAATTGTTATATGTATTTTGAAATGACAAAAACTTAAGTAAGCTTTAATGTCTTAATTCATATTGTAAATTTGCTTTACCACATATGATTTTTTCAATCCATTTTAAGTGTTCATATCAAACATTAAGACCATCATTTAATGATACATTCTTATTGGTCTTAATACTTTATAAAATGGTTTTGAATATTAAGTAATTTTCTCAAGAATTATTGAATATAAGTTTAGAAAATTACTTATAAGTTTTTGGACAATATTTTCATTTAAGAAAGTCAAGAAAAACTCCCTTAAAGCTTATAAACATTTTGGGTTAAATTAAATTCAAGTCCACATCATTTCTAACCCAAAAAGTGCAGGAAAACGCTATCTGGAAGCATGGGATCGATCCCCTAAGGGAAGGGATCGATCCCTTCATGGCAGAATGGCTTCCCAACGCTGAAAAGGTCCCTCAAGCCAAGAATCAAGATTCTGGACTAAAGGGATCGATCCCTTTGTGCAAGGGAGCGATCCGTCAGGACGAAAAAGTGCTGTAACAACTAGTTTTGTGAGACACAACCTCTATATTCGTTTTTGGCTCCAACCAACATCCACAAACCATCCAAGGGACTATAAATAGAGGCTTAGAAGCTAAAGGAAGTAAGAGGAAGAGCTCATCACATTCAATCTTCATTTTCCTCAAATCCTCAAGCCTCAACAATATTTCAAGAGCTACAAAGTCTTCATCTTCCATCATACTCACATTCCTTGTATAGAATAGCACAAATATTGTTTAGGATTTTCTTGTGCTTAACTCTTGTAATCACTTGCCTACCTAGAGGCCTTTCTTTGATTACATCTCTTGTAAACCAACTCATTCCTTGTAAAAGGGGAGGTTTCTCTTTAGCCTAAGAAAAAAAGGGAGGTTTCTCTTTAGCCTTAGAAAAGAGGGAGGTTTCTCTTGAGCCTAGAAAAAGAGAGAGGTTTCTCTTGAGCCTTGAAAAAGAGGGATTGTAAAGACAAATTCAAGGATAGTGAATTTGGGAAAAATCCTTGGGAGCGTCTCAAGGTAGAAGACGTAGGCAAGGTTGCCAAACCTGTATAAATCACTTGCGTACATTTCTCTATCCTTACACTCTTTACTCATTTGCAATTAGATTTGTGTTTATTGTATTGAATTTATATTGCATAATTGAGTAGCCTAGAGAACTTAGAAAATATCAATATAGGTTAGAGAATTTACAAGAATCGAAAAACAAACTTAAGGTTAGCGAAAAACCGATTCACCCCCCTCTCGGTATAGCCTATAGAGCCAACAATTTTAAAATAAATAAATAAATAATTGATACACTTTTTTAATTATAAAATTAAATCTTGGATAAAAATAATTATTTCTAATTGTAAAGTGTAATTTAAAAAATACTATAGTAGTATTATTGTGTAAGTCGTAATTTTAATAAAATACATGAATAAATCAAGCTATTAGTAATTAATTATTTGTTATATTAACAAGATTCTAATTTGGTATCTTATAACAATGATTTATATATTATATTTTATTATAACAATCTTTTAAGAATAAATTATGTAATCTCTTAATGCGTAAGTATTATTATGATAGAATTAATTATTTATTAAAAATAATTAATTTATTATCTATTAAATATAAAATTAAAGTGTAAATAAAAATAATATTTCTAATAGTAAATTAAAGTGTAATTTAATAATATACTATAATAGTATTATTGTGTAAGCAGTAATTTTAATAAAATTTGTTTTTTATACTTTATTAATATTACGATTAATTATATTTAAATAATTAGCATTATATTAATTAATTCACTACAACAAATGTGGCTGGGTTTGCTGTGTGATAAGAAAAGGAAATGGCTGCTTAGATAGGGAAAAAAAAAAGAAAATTGAATTAAAGCAGGGAATTGTAATAGTGGAGAAGGAGAAAAAATGGAGGAAAATGAAGAAAGGGGATATTGAGTCTTTAACATTAGTCGCATTTGTGACCTTAAATTAACTGAAATGATTTTTTTAAATGAAAATTTGATAAGGAAATCAATTAAATAAAGGGAAATGAAAATATGAAAATTTGAGAGGGAAATCCATTAAGTTAACTAAAATGGTTTTCTTTTTAAATGAAAATTTGAGAGAGAAATCAATTAAATAGAGGGAAATGAAAATATGAAAATTTGAGAGAGAAATCAATTAAATAGAGGAAAATCAATTAAATTAACTAAAATGATTTTTTAAAATGAAAATTTGAGAGGGAAATCAATTAAATAGAGGAAATGAAAATATGAAAATTTGAGAGGGAAATCAATTAAGTTAACTAAAATGGTTTTCTTTTTAAATGAAAATTTAAGAGAGAAATCAATTAAATAGAGGGAATGAAAATATGAAAATTTGAGAGAAAAATCAATTAAATAGAGGGAAATCAATTGAATTAACTAAAATGGTATTTTTTTAAATGAAAATTTAGATAAATTTTCATATGCAATTAATTTATGAATAATTTTGTTAAAAAAGTAATTTATAAATAATTTAATTTGTAAGAGAATTTAATATCTATCAAATAGTAACTGGCCAATTAAATATATAAACAACTAGCATTTTAAAAGATAAAAAATAGATTTGCAATGTTAAACTTTTGAAACACAAATAAGTAGCCAGTATTAAGTATAAAAAATGTTAAACAATTCAATTATTATAACATTTAAACATTGTTTCCTTCATTTTTAATAACGTTAACATGTTATAATTTTTATTGTTAAAACGTTTCAACATTCTCAATTTTTTTACTCTAGATTTCTATTTCTCTAATTATATTCCTATATATGATTAATCATAGGCTTATTTTTATAAGGATTAGTTAATCCTAGAATCAATATGAGTTTTAATTGAATAATAACTAGGAGTTTTAATCCCAGCAAACTATAACTTTGTGTGTGTGTGTGTGTGTTTTTTTTAAATTGAAATAATTATATAAAACAAGAATGAACAAACCCAAATAATATAATGTGTCTATACGTTAAACATAGCAATATGTAAGTAATAAATATATAAAAAAAGTACAATAAATTTCAAACGAAGAGATTTTGAAAATAATGAAAATAATAAGCTTTCAAATAATAACAATAAAAAAATCGATTTTATAAGATATAACATTGATAAAAATTAAATTTTCACGTAAATATAATATAGTTTAAGAGAAAATTGCATTCATGATTATATTTTATTATAATGAATATTGCCAATGATATTTCGTAACAATTATTTTGATCGTTTTATATACACAATATTAAGAAAATTTTAATTTGACAACGACTATGAAAATTCGTAGTAAATCTGATCTGAATATGATATAGATTTCATAACAAATTTTCTTTTGTTGTATAAAATATTTAAATAGTTAATTAAGCAACAACAATAAAAAGTTGTTGCAGACACAATAAGATAACGCCATTTTATTTTATTTTATTTTATTTTTTTTAATTTGATAGGATTTTGCAACAATAAAAAGTATCATTGTATATAATATTTAAAATTTTAATTAGACAACAGTAATAAAAAGTAGTTGCAAAAATAATAAAATATTATAACGCTTTTTTTTTTCTTGTTGCTAAATTGGTAGGAATTCACAACAACAAAGAATATAATTGCATAAAATAAAAAAAAAATCCAATAAGTAACTATGAAAAATAGTTGCAAATGTAATGAGAATTTGCAATAATATCGTGACCTTTTACAATTTATGATGGCTAAAAACCTACTTTTACTAGTGTAAGTAGTAAAAGATAAGTATATGAAATTATAATCAAACAAATGATATTATTGTTTTTCTTATCTATCTTTCATCATTGAAAAGGTAAAATAAATTGTCTTACATATTACAATAATAGTATTATGAACAAAAATTATATATTAAATATATTAAATATACATAATTAATATTTTGCGATATGATAATTTTTGTGACACATCAAATATGTCACCAATAATTTTCTCTTTAAATTATTATTTTTTATTTTATTAATTTTTATTTAATTAAAAATAAATTTCTCTTCTAACAAATTTAAATGTTTTTATATTGTCACATAGTAATTACACACTAATTTGATTTTAATAGTGACAGATAAATGTGAATATCGTAGGAAATTAAAAAATTAAATAATCATTATCAAGTAATAAAAACATTAAAATGTAAACATTTATATTTATATGAATATTTTTTAAATTTTAACTTTACTTTAGCAATTCTATTATATTTTTATTTAACTATATAAGAAATTAAATTAATTATTATATTCAAAATTATAAAAATATTTATAACTTATAAAATTTCAAAAATAATTTGACTAAGCCCGTGAAACCCACCCGGTTAGAACCGGACCAAATCCGAAAATAACCAAACCCGAAAATGCGCGAAACCAAAAAAAAAACCAAAATCGAAAAAACCCGAACCCAAAATAACCCGGAGTCGAAGATAACCTGAACCGAACTCGCCTGAACCGGCCCGTTTGCCACCTCTAAATGCATTAGTTATAGTATTCTATCGTTAGAAATATCACTATGTTAATGAAGAACTTACTTATAAATTTAGTATAGTGACTGGTAGGATTATTTCTAAAAGTTAATATGGTACTTTTGTTTCTGATAAGCTGTTGCAACAAGAACACAGATCTAAAAATTAATCTAAATGAACAAGAAACTTTATTGAGCATTGATTTCTTAGATGGTGATTCTAAGGTATGCATTTTACAAATTTATATATTTTTAATATCTTTCATATCTTCATGCCTAATAAACATCCTCGATATATATATATATATCAATAAGATAAATTTTGTCCAAAAGCCCAACTTCTTATGCATCTCAATGTGCATATGGACATCCATAAATAAATGCACAAATATACATGTCCTACTCAATCTTACTCACTGAGGTGTATGTCTCAGTTGCTTGAATTTTGGAGTAACTGTTGGACGCAGGTATGTGTCTAGCATTCAAGTTTTTCCAAGTGTTCACTTATAGTTGGAGTGTTGAGGTTTTAGCTAATTTCTTAACCAACATTTTGGGATATCAATGCTACTTATTCTCAATTACGTAGTTGAAAATTTTTTTACTTTTTTTTTTATTGATCTCTTATTTTTGTTGTTGCTTTCTTTAAGGTACACCAAGATTAAGTAGAAATAAGGAGTAGGCAACTTGAATTTAACTTTTCAAGTATGATACTGCGAAATAAGGGAAAGAAATATTGTTGCCAAGTTTTCAGTTTGCTGCTTCAGTAGCCTTTTCTCATCAAAACACCAACCCATTTGATTTTAACTCTCTATATAGGTCTTGAAGCTGATATTCTCTTTGTTATTCTTGATGATGATACATAAGTTGTGCCTGTAATGTGAGGACATTTCTTTGTTATTTCTTCTTACACGCACAATATCCTGCATGTTATAAACAAATTAAGAGAAAGTTGCTACATCTTATGGAGCACAAGAAAATCTCATACCATTCGGTTCATCAACCTAGATGTCGGGTGTGCCAAAAGCACTGCAAATTGTAATTGTGTGAAAAATTAATTATGAATCTCTATTGGGTTATCTTGCAAGTGAAGTTGCTTTTAGTTGGAAATGTTAATGGTGATTTAGAGGTTGTTTCTACTGTTTTTGTTGATGTTTCTTCTATGATGATGAGAATTCTATAATTTGTTGGGAGAAGAGCTACGCTGAAAGGTTTATTTGTGTGCATTTCTTTATCTTCAAAGCATTTAGGTTGAGGAATATTTTACCTATAATGACTGAATTTTTTAATTTTCTTTTTCAATTTTTTACAGCCAAGTGTTACTTACAATGATCTATGTTCCCCATTGAAATCATCTATGACCAATCATACGGTGTTACCTTGAGTATTTTAATTGTGTAATTGATCATAATTTTTATGCAACACAAGTAAATATTTTATCAATTTTCAAGAATACTTATTTTGTAATCTTTTTAAGGAAATTAATGTGAGAGGTGAAATAAGTGATGACATGAATTAATTGTGCATGATACTAAAGAAGTAGGAAAATAATGATATTTTATTTACTTTTGCACCTTGATTTGAGGTGGTTTGCCTTTTCTTATGACTTTTAGATTTCGATTTGATGTTAGCTATTTTGATTGTTAATCTCTTAAAGAGGAAGATCTCGAGCAACTCTATTTGGTTTTAGATTTCATTTATTCATGTGCACTCAACATTTTTCTTTTTTTGAAATTTTCATGTCTTATTCAAAGTTACTTATATAACTATGAATTAAATAATGTTTTGATTCTTTGGATGAGAATAAGTTCAAATTATCATTTTTGGTATTTTTTTTAATGGTTTTGATTTATATTTGCAAGTCAGCTTGATATGTTTGGGCGGATCTTGATTCTATGAATGGAATGATAACTTTGATATAATTTTATGCATTTTTGTCTATTTTAGTTTCAAAGATATTGAATTGTTACTTTTCACAAGACAAAGATATTGAACTATTGTTAAAACTAAATAGACTTATTTTACATTCAAAATGCTTTACAATGTTAATATAGATTTTATAATCCTAGCTATCTTAGAGATTTTCTAAATAGCAAAATAAAAAATGATATATCTAACTGGATCTATTGTTAGAGGAGCTCGTTTTTATTCTTATGAGAGTATAATTGAACTTGATTAACATTTCATTGGTATGCTTAGTAATAATAGTCATAAATTTTAACATATTTTTATTTTTTTAAAGTTCTATTTAACTATGAAATATATTTATCTTTGTAAATTTTTTATTTAATTAAGATCTTTTTTCTATAATTCATTTACATTGTTAATACTAGATATCATGAGTAATTATGATATTCTTAAAAAAAAAACAACTTACACGATAATTAGCATGCAAATAATTAATGCTTTTCGTGTTTCACTTTTAAAAATGTCTAGCTACCTTATTCTTTCTTGAATTGATAATCCTTGTTGCTTATTTTTTGATATAGTTAAAATTAAAGATTTTTATAAATAATTTTTAAACTTTTTATTAAAATTTGTACATTTTAATTGGAGCTGTATTTTTTAAACCTTTTTTTTTAATTTGTACATTTTAATTGATTTGTATTTCGTCTTACAAAGGTTGACAAAGATTTCAATTTGTTCAGAAGATTTAACCCGCAACAAGGCGCGGATGTAACTCTAGTATATGGTAATAATGGTGTGAGGAATAATAATTATCAACCATGTTCAGCTCGTTTATAATATGATATTGCTTCTTGTTTAATTAGGTTTTCGATCGAATATCTCTGTTATCTAATAAGCTTCTGTACTATAGTACGTACGTATGTATGTACTTTGTATCATTGTTCTGCTTTTACTATTATAAATCTATTGTTATACAAACGAAGGATGTAATATAATTTGCATGCATGCATGCATACATGGTTAGTTGTCCATGAGATGACCATTGAAGAATGAGGTTGGTTTTCTAGCCATTTTCATGCCTTGGGTTAGCCTCATAACGTGATGGGCTGCCAAACTGAATCGGATCAATTCTTCACAAACAAGAATACTTCGATTGTGGGCCATCTTGTCAAAACTCAAGCCCTCATGATTAGATTGAGATGAACAAAGAGCCCAAGTAGACTTTTGGGCATCCATGGCAATCAGAAATGTTAATTACTAAGCTAATTAAAAGCCCAAGAGATGCTTGCTCTCATCATGCATGCATGCAAAATTGTGGACATTAATCGACTAGAATCTAAACTATGCCTCATCATAATCATTTATTTAATTAATGATTGAACAGTTGAAACTAAACAGTAGAGTTCTCTGTTTCTTTAGTCTGGATCATAATGGAGGATAAGATCAACGAAAACTAAATTTTACTTGTATAAAGATTGATGAAAGATGAGAGTTTATAGTAATATTTCTTCATGCAAGGAAATGGTCAACGTCATGATGGGTTAGGTTAGCCCTGAAAATTAATGAACCAGCTGATAGTTAATGTAAGTTAGGCAAATGAATCATAAAACATAATTGGCCTTGGGTTTTAATATATTTTGCCCGAACAGAAAACCATAACATAAGAATTGAAGGAGATGATTAAACAAAAATAAAAGAAGATTACTGACATATTAATCTTCTATTGAACATAAGCTCGTACGGATGTTGAGGTTGCAGCTAAAATGCAAAGTTGGCAACTACCGTGCGAGAATTCTAAGATGAGAGACTAAACTTTGGAATCCCAATATTACCAAAGTGGGGACTGCTAGGAGCAGTCGTTCCAACAGACGTCTTTCAACACTCGAGCGTTTGTAAAGCCACGTTGCCTCATCTTTAAAGTTTCATACGGGCTACAGCTAATAACAAGTAATTGGAATTTTTCAGTTTTCTTTCAAAAACCATAGCCAATAACTTCTAAGAAACAAAAGCTATCCGTAGAAAATAGAATCATAATACGTATCATGCTATAAATATACATATATTTTTGGTATAAAATCATTATTGATCTTTTTAAAAATGTATGATAGAATTAATTTATAATTTTTTTTAGAAAAAATTTCTATAGAGTTTTAAGAATACAAAGTTTTTAATGATGAAAAAATAGATTACAGAACTAACAAAACTAAGACTAAAATAATTCATACCTTCAGGACACTTTTAAGTCAATAAATAATATCATGAAAAATGTTTTTATGAGCTTGTTATTAATGATTCAAATCCTACAAAGTAGACTGAAACACTAATAACTCCAGAGTTTTGAAAAGAGTACAAGAACACCAATAACTTAATATAATTTTGAAAAGAGTATAAGAAAAAGCTTCTAATCGGTATTTTCACAAACACAACTTAAACGATAAAGGGTGTAGATAACCCATATACAGCAGCAACGGGCATTTATGGAAGAAAAACATCGTGCCACTACAAACACCACAACTTCTAATAGAAGAATTCTTTCACTTATCCCATGAAAATTCCATAGTAAAACTTTATGATCAATTTTATTTTTAATTTTTAAATCTTCATTATTTAAAAAGTCTAAATTAGTGCTAATACAAGGTTTTTTTTTAGCAAAACAACTTCTTTATTTTTTTAAAAAGAATTTGTTAAATATAAAAAAATATGCAAATTATAATAACAGTCAAGCCATTGTATCAAAAAAATTATTTACACAAGTATCGCAAATGAAGAGAAAAAAAGCCGTTATAAGATCTGGAGATTCTTCAAGCTTCAATATTTATTTTCTTCAAGCTTCGTTAGTTGATCCATGGGTAGTCTTGTTTTCAATGAACAATCTTGTTTAAGAAATTCTAGTTTCAGATAAGATTCGAAGCTACTGGGTATGATTTTGAGATATTTGTTTGTTATTATTTTTCTAATTGATAAAAATTTAAAGAAAGTTAAGAAGTCAGGTTACCAGTTTTAGCGGTAATCGGTATTGAACCTCAAACATGAGGCAACGTGGCTTTACAAACCGTCGAGTGTTCAAGGGCACCTGTTAGAGAGACTGCTCTTAGCGGTCCTCTTACCAAAGTAAGCATTGCCAAACATTGTTGGACAGTCGTAGGCCGTAGCAAATGAGTTATGGCCATGGACCCAAGTCTTAAAAGTGCCTAATTAATCCATGTTAATATCCACCTAACCCAAACCTAGCTAGGCCGTGGATTAATCATAGTGAGTTATAGCCATGGACCATCCGTAAGCCCTTAATTAGAGGTTTAATTAAAACTTAAAAGTCCCTAACTGTTGAAATCCAAACCAAACCAATAACGCTAGTAGCCCATGGAATCAATCACTGATGATCCATTTCACAGAATCAATCAAATATATATATATATATATATATATATATATATATTTATATATTATATCCAGCCCCATATTAGTCCATGAGTTGAACAGTTAACCCTAGCTAACAACATGGGAGAAAGAAGGAAAGAAACAAGAAATATAATGTTAAGCCCACGTGAACTTTTGAGTCTAGAACACAGTAAGCTAACCATTAGGTCCATGGTCACCTAAGATTTAGTCCCCCGATTGCTCGTGATGCCTCTGACATTACTTTTCAGTTGTCATATTGATCAATCCACGCCTCGAACTATACACATGTAACATTAGGACACAAATATAAGAGGAAGGCTAAGGACAAACAATACGAGAATTCTCTCATATTCTCAGATTCTTCTTTTTTCTCTAACCGTATGTTCTTTCTCATCTTTTTCTACTTATTTAGGTAGACATTGATAGGAGCATTGAAATGTACTTTGAAATTTTAATTCTAGCATCCCTTGATCTTATCGTCTCTCTTACATGAATACAAATTCTCTAAATTTATTACTTAGTTCAAAATCTCTTGAAGAAAGATAATTAGGTGAAAAATTAATGATCTCAACAATTATCATGAAATACTATATTTCTTTTCTAAATGTAGTACTGTTTCATGAGTAAGACAACAGCATGAAAAGTTTTTCCTTTGTTCCTTCTTATTGAACGAAAAGTTGATATATATATATATATATATATATATATATATATATATATATATATATGTTTTATAGAAAATAGACAATCGAAATTAACTACGTTTGTTATGCACTGTACTCTCCAACTTTCAGCCAAACAGAAATTAAATGTTTTTCGCTACATAGCTTAGTTAAAATATGAAAATGTTCTAAAAAAACAGATTTTTAATTATTTTAATATAATTATTTTCATGTCAGTGAATGCATTTTTATTCCAATAAATACAAGGAAACAATCGAATATTTAAAAATTATTACTAGCAACTAAATCTACTGATAAATCTACAAATAAATTTATTACTATCATGGATACTAATCTTCATTGGTAGAATATTATTTTTTCCAAATTAAAATTGATAGTAAAATTTATAAAATATAAATTATCGCATGTTCATTATTGCAACTATATAAAAAATAATAAATTTAACATAGAATTATTACATGCATTCATGACAACCTTATAATTTATAAATTTAATTGTAAAATTTAAAAATTCATCATCAATGCATTAATAATCATTACTAAGACCTAGATTGGCTCACCGGTTGGCATCGGTGAACCATAGTGAGATTAGCTTTTTCATATAAGACAAAAAACTTTTGACAGCTAAATTATTTTTTTACCCTTAATACAAAATCCTTTTTATTATTTTATTAAAAAATTTATACTCACTGTGATCATTTCTTGTTTTTTAATCTTACCGAATTTAATCGCACCGTTTATCCAAACTAACCCTAAAACTAATATCTTATTCAATTCGTATATAAAAAACTAGTTTTATGTATAAAAAGAAGGAAATTAATATTGCCTTGCTGAAGAGTTCCGCAGGTTTAACCATTTGTTTATCAGAAGTCTTCTGCATTTTATGTGATTCACTGAACCGATGATCATGGGGAGATTTTCTTACATTACAAAGTGAAACTTCTAGACAACTGAAAGAGTCCTAGAGGAAGGCTTGATGAGATGACGAAATTGACTTTGTTATTATTATATATTGTTGGTAAACTCAGGAATCCATTAGACTGCCGACCATTGGAAAGGTAAACTCAGGAATTCAATGTAAGCCCCAGCACCGGAAACCCAAAGTTCAATATGGGAAGTTATGATCATTATTAAAGAAAAGCAAAATTGTCAAAAAATATTTCACATTTGGGAACTTGCTTGATTATTACTATATTATCAGTTGGACTTTCTGGCCATGTATGATTTAGTCCATAGGATGAGTAGGAAATTTTCATTGAAGATAATGCAGCCGATGATGACTTAGTAAGGGCGTCATCTGCCTGAGAATCGACTTTGTCAAAACCATAGATTTTGCTCTGAGCATCTTTCAGGCATTCTTAACGAAAAATAGTCAACTAAATCTGGAGATAGACACAGTTCTTCCTCTTCCTCTACCAATTCATAACAAAATTCAACCTCACCTAGCTGTCCTATGATAATGATACCCTAGTAAACAAATGAATAATCAAAACCTATATATTTTAAAAGAAAATAAAGAAACAAAGAGAGAAGAGAGAGAGAGAGAGAGGAGATTAATATCTGATGAAAAGTACATAGACAGTGACACAGTGAGCATTGGACAGATGGAAAAATGCTTGGTCCACGTTGTATGGAAGAATCACAAATTGTTGAGCTAATAATTGATCTTCAACTAACCAAGAGATAAACCGTAAAGAAAGTCTCCAGAGGATTTTTATATTTCCATTAGTCTGTTAAGCATCAGACTGAGTTCTATCAGCATAAATGGCAAATAGAGTTAATCATTAGTCTGCACTCTCTTGCTCTCCGAGTATGGAGGAAATGAAAGGGATAATTTTGGCCCAAGAACCCTACAAAACTTTGTTAAGAGTGCAACATGGAAAATACCATTGAATTTGAACCATCTTTCACACAACTAAAATCATTGATTCTCTTGTTGGGGCCTTCTGCACATTTTATGCAAGACTGAGTTGATGATCATGGAAGTCATTCATGACAAGATTGCAACTGGCCTAGCAAAGAATGATTACAAGTGGTGATCATTTGAGAATTGAGAGTCCGGAATTCCCTTTATTAATTGGTTTTTGCCCAACAGATGAATGCCGCTCGTGGGTGCACAAATCCTCTTTATGGTTAGACTAATTCTGTCCAATAACTGAAGTTCTCATGTTGACTTGAAACCTAATTTGCTAAAACATTTTTCTGTTCAATATAAAGAAAAAGTTAAATTTTTGTCGTTTCCCGCTTCTTACTAGGATAAATAGCTGCCCTCCCTGAAGTCCTAGCTTACATGTCACTCCCTCAACCAAAGGCTGAGAGGGAGAGAGAGAAACAGCAATGGAGAATCAGAAACTCAGTGCCAAGCCATGCAGCTCTTACTTATTCTTTGGCATTCTTTTAATCTTTGCTTTCCTAGCATCCTTTGCAGATGCAGCAATTCACTACCATGAATTTGTTGTATGACTTCTTCATAACATGAGTTTAATCTAAATTGTTACTTGGCAATGAAGTATTATACTATCTTTTCTTCTTAAAAAATATTCTGTTTTGCATCTTTATTGAAACAGATTGAAGCAAGGCCAGTGCAGAGGCTGTGCAGAACTCATAGCACTATTACAGTGAATGGGCAATTTCCAGGGCCAACATTGGAAGTGCGAGATGGCGATTCTCTAGTGATCAAAGCTATAAACAGAGCTAGATACAATGTCACCCTTCACTGGTAATTTTTATACTCCTATATACATGACAAAAGCAAGCTAACCTAGCAAAAATTGAGAAGTAGAGACTAAATTCATTGCAACATTCGGAAGCTTTCTGCAAAGAAATGAAGCATAAACTAGATTTCAGTAGTGTTTGTATTTGTGGTATCATTTTCTGCTTTCCATTGATCAGGCATGGAGTAATACAACTACGGAATCCATGGGCAGACGGGCCTGAGTATGTGACTCAGTGTCCTATCCAACCAGGGAGGTCTTACACGTATCAATTCACCATCTAAAACCAGGAGGGGACTTTGTGGTGGCATGCTCATAGTAGATGGCTTAGAGCCACAGTTTATGGAGCTCTTATCATATATCCTAAGTTGGGTTCTCCATACCCCTTCCCTATGCCCAAGAGAGAAATCCCTATTCTTCTTGGTAATCCCGTCTGCAATCTTTGTACTTCTCCAAGCCATCTTTTCAGTATATATGGCATATCTCAAATGAACTAATATGATGATAAACAGGAGAATGGTGGGATAGAAATCCAATGGATGTTCTGAGGCAGGCACTTTTTACAGGAGCCGCTCCAAATATATCAGATGCATTTACAATAAATGGTCAACCAGGGGACCTGTATAAATGCTCTAGCAATGGTATGCCACTTTGCTTCCTTTCAAATTATAAATTGCTTAATCAAGATAAAAACTAGAAAGTATTAATCGCGTAAAAGACCAATTAGAACTGTTTCTTCATCAATGCAGAAACTGTCATATTTCCGGTGGAGGCGGGTGAGACAATTCTTCTGAGGATCATCAACTCTGCACTGAATCAAGAGCTCTTCTTTGGTGTGGCCAACCACAAATTAACTGTTGTTGCTGTTGATGCTGCCTACACCAAACCTTTCACAGCAAATTACATCACGATAGCTCCTGGTCAGACAACCAATGTTCTTCTCACTGCTGATCAGCCTCCAGCTCGTTACTACATGGCAGCACACGCCTACAACAGCGCCAATGCACCCTTTGACAATACCACCACAACAGCAATCCTTGAATATAAATCTTCTCCTTGCAGTGCAAAGAAAGGACAATCTTTGAAACCGGTCTTCCCTCAGCTACCGGCGTTCAACGACACGGGCAGTGCAATTGCATTCACTTCCCAGCTAAGGAGTCCTTCCAAGGTCAATGTTCCTATTGACATTGATGAAAACTTGTTTTTCACAGTGGGATTAGGACTAATCAACTGCTCAAATCCTAATAGCCCTCGATGCCAAGGCCCCAATGGAACTCGCTTTGCTGCAAGCATCAACAATGTCTCCTTTGTATTTCCAACGAGGAACTCGTTGATGCAGGCGTACTACCAAGGTCAACCTGGCATCTTCACCACAGATTTTCCGCCTGTTCCTCCCATTCAATTTGATTATACAACCAACGTGAGCCGAGGCCTCTGGCAACCTGTTAAAGCTACAAAGCTCTTCAAACTAAAGTTTGGTTCCAAGGTACAAATTGTGTTTCAGGACACAAGTATTGTCACAGTTGAGAATCATCCTATGCATCTTCACGGATACCAGTTCTATGTTATTGGAAGTGGTTTTGGTAACTTTGATCCCAGAAATGATCCAGCCAAATTCAACCTTGTCGATCCACCCCAGAGAAATACCGTTGGAACACCTCCTGGTGGATGGGTAGCCATCCGGTTTGTGGCAGACAATCCAGATAACATGCCAAACTTACATATAATTACACACTTTCAAGTTTAACTCAAAATTAAACAGCTTCCATATTTTGATGATGCTTGTCATTTTCTGAACTGGCTCAAAATAGGATTTGGCTGCTCCATTGTCATATAGACACCCATCTCCCTTGGGGTTTGGCCATGTCTTTCCTAGTTGAGAATGGATTTGGGATACTGCAGACGGTATAGCCTCCACCACTTGATCTTCCCCAATGTTAGAAGACCACAAAACCAGCTATAAACGTCTAGTATTACGTGTTCCATTATTTGATGTTTGCTCGATTCCTTAAAATTTTATTACCTGCAATTGGTGTTCAATGATTTCAGTGTTGTTTCTCTTAATGTTGTATGTCCTGAATAGGATAAGCAACTGATTCAACATGATCAATGTATTGTTTCTAAGAATAAATAATGGGATCTCATATTAGATTCGTATTACAATACAAATTTCTTTCCAGCAAATTTACTAATAACTAAATTACAGATAATTCCAAGTCTCCTCCACTCATTAACAATGAAAACAATCTGCATCACACAGCCCTTGTTCTCCATGAAACAAGCACAGCTTGAGCTGCGATTCTACTTGGGCTAAATCTTCTTGACAAAGAAGCTAGACTTGGTGCTTGGATATAGCTTTTGAACCACAAAATTGTAGTAACATACGTTTAATAGTTGTCTCGAAGCATTTTCAATGTAACTTTCCTGCCCATAGATTATCGATCGTTTCTAGAGGACAGCTTGCATGACTAGGAACTGTTAGTTGGTAATTAGTTGGTAAACTTCAGCTGGTTTGACTTATAATGAGATATTATCTCCTCTGATACAATCCTGATTTAACTTCATCTCTTTTCACTGGTGACCGTCGGCATGATGCACATGCTAAGACTTCAAAAATCTTACTTTGAGCATGTGAAGCAACCTGGACACACTGTCGGGATCTTAGTATAACAGGTGAATCAATCTAAACAGGCAACAGTGGTCTATTCATCTTATTTCACTTTTGGCCTTGCTTTACAAACTCTAACAATAAACAGTGGCATAGAAAGCATCGATTTCTTAGATTACATTGAAAATTTAATAACAATAATTATCCACAGAATATTTTTGGCATTTGATGAGTTGTGTTACATTAACAAAATTTTCGGTTCCTGTCTCAACACTCATGCAACAAATTTCATGCATCGAGTATCATTATGTATATTTTGGCAGCGGCATGAACAAAAGCGCATCCCACAGGTCACGCATGTATAATTTGCGGTAAATCCACAAACGCTGCAGAAGTGCCGGCGGGAGGTAGAGCTTGGAGGTCCCACTGCTGCCCTCAAATAGGATGGAACATGAGGAGGCAAGGACTCCAGGTTTGCCTTCACAAGAGGAATTATTTAGTTAAGCAAGTGAGGCAATAAAATCAGGAAGAATAGAAACGTCGTTTCCCTTTTACCTCATGTAAGAGCTCAAGAAATGTTCTCGGAGCCTTCCTAGCATTTTCAAGTGCTTTTGCCTGTCGGGTTTTGCGTTTTGTGCCCTTGGACTTCTTTTGCGTGTACGCTGCAATTAGAAATTGAGAAAAGGGAAAAAAAGAAGCAAGTTGTAAAACAAGGAAAACAAGGTAAAAAAAAATATTTTGCAAATAATAGAACAGCTACCTAAAACTAGCATTAGAAGGGAAATTTCAAAGATGTCTACATTTCCTTATCAACTTCAAACAAGAACTGTCCTTTTAATGTCAAGGAACTACTTTTGAGAATAGAGATGAAAAAGAAGAAAGACAAGCTGCTGTGGTGAGTTCTTATACTCGCGAAGATGAAAAAACTGTCTATTGCTTATGATAGGATGACGGGTCTGGAGAAAAACCTTCTCTTGACCCTATACAATGGAGACCTCCAAATGAGCAATTAACTTTTCTCAAGTAGGGGTGCATGAAAAAGAGAAAGAAGAGATTGAGCCTACACCAAAACAACTTCAAGATCAGCCTAAGCCACAAGGTGATGAGTTAGAGGAGATTAATATAGCCAAGAAAGAAGGAGAAACAGCAAAGCCACTCTTCATTTGCAAAAACCTTTCAAGCGAACAAAGAATCATATTGATTTAACTCTTGAAAGAATTTCAAAATGTTTTTACTTGGACTTATGAACAGATGCCTGGATTAGATGAGAATCTGATTACACATGAATTGCATATTGCTCTTAGAAGTAAACCGGTGAAGCAACATGCTCGTGTTTTTGGTCATGTTATTGAAAACTAGATCAAGAAGGAAATCAATAAGCTTCTCAAAGTTGGGTTTATCAAGCCAATACACCATCTTACTTGGTTAGCCAATGTTGTTCCAATAAAGAAGAAGAATGGCACAATTAGGGTGTGTGTAGACTTTAGAGATTTGAATAAAGCATGTCTTAAAGATGATTTTCCTCTTCCAAATATTGATACTCTGGTTGATGTTACAACTAGTCATGAAATGTTTTCTTTTATGGATGGATTTAGTGGCTATAATTAGATTAAGATGGCTCCAGGTGATGTAGAAAAGATAACTTTTCAAACTCTATTTGGAAACTTTTACTATATCGTTATGCCATTTGGATTGAAAATTTTGGGTGCAACTTATCAGTGTGCCATGACAGCTATTTTTCATGACATGATGCATGATTGTATAAAAGATTATGTAGATGATATAGTTGTGAAATCCAAAAAAGCCTCAGATCATTTTCAAGATTTGAAAGGAGTGTTTGAACAGTACAGAAAGTATAGGTTGCAAATGAATCCTCTAAAATATGCATTTGGTGTTTCAGCTAGAAAGTTCTTGGGTTTTGTGGTTCACAAAAAGGCATTGACGTTGATCTTGCAAAGATAAATGCTATTCAGTCTATGCCACCTCCAGTGAATCAAAAACAACTTAAGAGCTTGTTGGGAAAAGTTTCATATATCAGGAGATTCATCCCAACCTTGAAAGATAGAATAGTTCCTTTTCAAGCTTTGTTGAAGAAAGGAGTGTCATTTGAATGGGGTGAACAGTAGCAGGAAACATTTGACAAGATAAAAAGAATTTTGACTTCTTCAGCAACTATGACTATGCCATTGAAAGACCGGCCAATGATATTATATCTCACTTCTACTCCACATTCTATTGGTGTAACATCCCGTTACCACATTTTTCACGTATTTCTATACGACTTTACCGGTTGGGCTGTCTGCGATGCCATTAACATTCCACAGTGACAATAATAAATGTTAGACATTTATTTAAATATGGACTATGAAAATTCTTTTCATTATTCCTTATATCTAACATCCCCTTATTGTCTTATTTCAGTACAGTAGTACTGTATGCTTAGGTCTGAAATGTAAAGAGAAGAGATTGTACCTGTCATGTTTAACATCCATCTTGGAGCTACTTCTCTAACTCCGTGTCTTTTTATCTGTGGAGTTAAAACAAAGGAGTGAGCGATTCATACGCTCAGCAAGGAAACATATGCTGCTTTATAAAACCCAAACTATATACCACAAAGTATTTGTTTTTCCTAACATCATACCAAGTATGAAAACAGTGGATATAGTAAACAGTACTCTCAACACATCATTCAAATCACTGGCTAATCAGTTCACTTTAAAATGTAGTAAATAGTAAACAAGATTCAGTAAATCCTCTCAGTAAACAGAAATCGACAAGTTGAGACTAGGCAATAGCTAAATCATGCTCGTTTCCCCCAGGAACATAATTCGTCCGTTTTTGGGGTGCACTCGTAGGCCACCGCCCCTCACGGCTATCTCAACTAGATCTATGGCCATAATCTATAGATGGTCCTCAGGTCCACTTGCCAAGTGATCTTGAGACCGCTGATGACTTGGCGGGTCCATCAGCCCTGTAACGCCCTGAGGTGCACCTGTAGGTCCATCGACCCGAGCCACCGCCCTAGGCGGGTCACGCAACTACATGAATAATACTGCATGAACTCAGAGCCTAAAGTCTCAAAAATCACTTTATCTCTCATGAAAACCTTTATGGAATTATCTCACCATAGTATCATTTTCTCAAAATGATTTGATTTTCAAAAAGGTTTAGGCTTTCTGTTTACAAAACACCTTGACAACCTTTCAAAATCTCAATCTTTAAAACCTGCTCGCCCATGGTCAGCTCGCCCAATATAGCTCGCCCATGGCTGTTCGCCCAACATGGCTCGCCCATGGCAGCTCGCCCATGGAAGCCCGCCAACCTTTGCTTTTAAAACAACAAGCAAAACTGGCTCGCCCATTAGTCAATTCGTCCAAAAGGGTTTCATATTTTCTATTTTTTAAAGCTCTTAAAAATAACTCATTTTTCGTTGGAAAATGAAAATAGGACTCTGTTCGCCATGGTCAGTTCGCCCATCGTGGCTCACCCATGGTGAATTAGAAAGTTGGGTGACAAGTAGTCGCTCGCCAACCATTAATTTTAACAACAATTAAAATTGACTAGCCAAAGCGGCTCGCCCATCATAGATTTGTCATGGTCAACTTGCCCAACAGTTGCACTCCATGGTCAACTCGCCCATTACATGAAAACAAGGGTCGCCCGCCCCAAAACCACATAAAAAGGGTTCGCCCATTTAGCTCGCCGGGATTTTTTTATCTAAAACAAAGCCACTCGCCCAAAATATCAAGTATTATAATAGAGAGCTCGCCCACTTGGCTCGCCCGCCCTAACCAGTTCGCCCAAAAATATCATATGGCGGCTGTGTAGCTCGCCCAATATCCAAAACACTTTATCTAATAATGCATGTCATAAAACAAAACATTTATCAATATTTTCATAATATTTACTCCACGGGACATGCATTCACTTCAAACACATCTCCCTTACCTGGTTCAACGAAGCCTTGCTTCCTTCTCGCCTTCCAAATCGCATTCACCGAGTTCATAATTCCCGGCTGCAAAATAATTTATAAATTCTATTAATATTTCTTTTTCAACTATTTCCAACACTTTGGCGAGACTTAATATTCGACTAGCTCGCCCACAAGTATTCTTACTAGCTTGCCCAACCGAGCTCGCCATTCATCAAATGGCTTACACGTGGTAGTTAGCCCGCCATTCAACTTGCCAGATTAGCATACATAAGGGAGCTCGCCAACAAATCTTTTCGCCAAGTTGGCTAATAGAAAGGAGCTCGCCTATGACCTAGCTAACTTGTGGCGGCCTTGCCTCTTACCGCTCCACGTGATTTAGTTCGCCCTTAATTGTGAGCTCACCTAACACGCCTTTCCATTAAAAAATGGGCTCGCCCGTGAATTAAACTAGCCTTGGGTGACCTCGCCCATCTGAATTAAAACTTTTAACTTGGCGAATTATTTTCTTTATTACTCGCCCCATTGGCGATCACAAATATTCAACATGGGCGATCACCATATTCGCCACTCTTATTACTTTTACACCATTTCCACTACTTTCCTTATTTATTCTCGATTGGTTTCCAAACTATACCTTGTTCTAGTTTCTGGTATATTCTAGCACGATTTAACTAAAACAATGTTCATTACTTTGTAAAACATCAAACTGAATCCTCAAATACCAAAATAACCGTAGAATGTGAAAACTCACCTTAACCAATTGCACTTCCAGAATAGATTGCTTTCTGTCTCACGTTGGCCTCCTTTTGCTTGTTCCTTCAACTCATCAAACGATGGAGGAGGGGTTTTATAAGCAGGTTTACTTGTTTAGCCAACTGAAGAGTGAAGCTCAATAAATCAAGCATGGCAGGAATGAAAGGAATAACATAAACTTGCATTTTCGGGAGGAAGATGAAGTTTGCTAACCCGGTCTTCCTCAATTGTTTCTCCTTATATGGCCATGCTATCCAATCAGAACCCATCACTTAGCCTTATCCCATCTTCTTTCATTTATTTCACGTCTTTCATGCATTTAATGCATGAAAAAAAACTGAAGCTTAAGCTGGCGTGAAAGTCTCCCTTCCACACGCCTTTTTCTGCTTCTATTGACTTTGTTTTATTTCTCAACCAATAAGGATAAGTTCTTTACTAACTTTAACATCTTATCCATTAATTGTCTTCAACCGTATGACTTACAAAGTCAATTTTAGCTGCCAAATGGTTTGAATCTATTTTCATTTTGTCCACAAGTGTCATTCCAGTTCGCCCCTTCAACTAGAGACCTCAGCTCGCCAACCATTTTAATTCGCCAATCCCTGAGCTCGCCACTTTATTTTGATGTCAACATAAGATTTGGCAATTACGAGAAATTTACTTTTGGCGATCACATATAGGTTTGGTGATCACGGCCATTGGTACATTGTTGGCGATCACAGTTTATAGCTCTACTCTCCCACTTGCCATCATATAACTCACTCAATCCATATAGGCGATCACAAGTCCTCGCCCCATTCGGGCGATCACCAGGTATGGCTCAACTCGCCAACCTTGCTCTAATTCGCCTCACACGTTGGCGAACTCACCTATTCGCCCACTCCATCGTCCAACTCGCCATCACCATTGGCGATCTCCTACATTGCTTGCCCATTGGCAACTGTTCCATATACTCGCCCATTTGCAAGCTGTCCTATTGCAGTACTCGCCCGTAGAGTATTTCACACAAATTGTTCCATTCATTTTTCAAGTTAAAGAGCTTTTCACCCTTTTGGAAATTAACATTCATTATTTATTTAATTTCCATTATCCATTTTATAAAATTAGAGTCTACAGTAAGGTAGAATCAGATCTTACATTTTCTCCCCAGCTTAAGAAATTTGGTCCTCCAAATTTCAACCTGACTTATCAATGATAAAGCTCTGGATATATGTTACAGATAATACTTTCTAATTCTCAAGTAGCCTTATCCTCAGTATTGTACTGTCATAGTACTTTAGCCATAAAAATAATCTTAGATCGCAACATTTTATCACTACATTTTACCACAATACTTTATCCTTCCTATCCAAAATCCGTACCGATTTCTCAACGTAACTCATGTCCTCTCTAATCTCTAGGACTCATGTCGAATTACGTCAGAAGGATATGGATAGTACTTTCTCATAATAGAAACAAAAATACGTTATGCACTCCTGACAACTCGGGAGGTAGTGCACATCTTTCACACGATCTAAGATCTCCAAATATCTAATGTGTCGGGAACTAAATTTCCCTCTCATTATGCATCCCAATGGTGAGACCTTAATATACATAATCTCTTGTATACTCAAGAAGTCTGTTCGACCAAGTCAAAAATAATTCTCGGTCTCCCACTTTCTCATGCTATCGTGGATTATATTGTCTGCTAAATAAACACTTTAAGGTGCTATGCCTATACTCTCCTTTGGCCATTATCATAAGCAAACTCTGTCAGGGTAGAGAGTTATCCCAGGAGCCTGTAAAATCAACTGCACACGCTCACACCATAACCTCGAGCGTCCATCTCATATGCTCGGACTGTCTCTCAGTCTGCGGATGAACTGCGGTGCAAAACTCAATCGGGATCCCATAGCTTCCTGTAATCTCTCTCAACACTGAGATACGAAGTGGGACTCCCTATCAAACGTAATGCTTCCTGGAATACTGTAGAACCTCACCACATCCCTGACATATAACTCGGCCAAGGCATTAATTAGCTCAATAGATTCCATAATTAAGGAATAAGCAGACTTACTCAATGTGTCCGCAACTATCCAGATAGCATTATACCTTTTGTGGGTAATTCAGTTATTTCCACTTACTTTAGGAAGTACCTCTAATATAGGTATTTTTCTCCCTTATCACATTTCTAACTTCTAGTGAATCTCGTCTCTAAGTTGAGACCACGAGTATCTCTTTATACTCCATATTAGCTTTAATAATCCTGCCCATCTCTTCATGTCACTAACAGTCATCTCTTTGGCGCTCTCTTGCACCCCAAGTTTACTCTTTCAAGTGAGTCGGCGACTTCATAGTTCGCCCACATCTCACAACCATTTTATACTCCCCGAAATTTTTTTATCATCCTTGGGAGTTAGCAAATTTTCACTTCTTTTACATAGTAACTCATTCATTCTACTTATCACTTATCATCTCATTCGGTGCTTAGTCAATAATAATTTGATGACTATCATTTAGATAGTTTTAATCAATCGTATGCAATTGTCCCAGTAGTCTCTTAAATACAACGCACTCGCTCTCAATATATCCCGGAGCGTCCACACAATGCGCTCGGATATCTATATCAATCTGAGGCGGTGCTAACAGCAAAATTTAGGAATCCCAAAGCCTCTTGCTATCTTCTCAAAGCATGTGGCAAATCAAGGATCCCTATCACAAGTACCCACTCACTGGAACTTCATATATGTTCTTTTTGTTTCACTGATATATATCGACTAAGGCATTCAGGACATCCCGAAACATGATGATAAAGTAAATTAACTCAGTTACACAATCCATAATCACTTTTATAACCTCGTGGTTAAACTATGACTGCCCTTCTTTTTCAGTCCTTAATACTAACCACTGATTACGTCTCAGGTAATCATTTTCCCCTCGATAACTTCTCTTATATCAAGTTATCACTTTATCTCTTCTATTCTCCTAGTACATGTAATGTCACTTCTTGGAGAATATATTTGAGAGTATAACTTCCTCACATCAATTTCTGAAATTTAAATTTATTATCTTTCAGATTTTCATCACCACTTATTTATACAATTTCACATTCCCAATATGTACATATATACACATATGTATATCCTTTTTCAGGATTAGCAGTATTTCTTGCATCTGTTCCTCTGAGTATAACAATTACATCTTTCCCATTCTGGCTTGTTATTAATTCCAGTCATAACTACATAATGATCAGAGGAAATCACATTTATTCTTGTACTTGGGAACTATCTCATAACTCGTGTTCCCTAGTCATCATATGACTTGTCTCTTAAGGTATTTTCATTCTTTTACATTCATCACCACAATCATTTTCCCACTTAATATAGTACTTTACTATTACCACCTTGTAACCATTTGGAATACTATACTCATACATACCCATTCACTTTCACTTTCTCATAAATAAGTATTGCATCAATAAGGTAGCAATTTCCACAAATTTCCTCAACAATCATATACAGGTAAATCTTATGAATCCTATACCTCAATAACCACACTTTAATCTCACTTAAATAGTGAGATCCTTTACTCATACAACTTCAATGTCTACTTAATCATTCGAGACCTCACGTCTCTACTGTATATAGTTCAATTAGAACTCATGTTCATTGACTTAACAGTAAGGTTTTCCATTCCTAGATGTTCGTGACGTTATTCAACGATATTGCTTATATCAATATACATATTTATTCTCTTAAATCATCCTAGTTGGCTCTAGGCACACAAATAGGAAGGATACTACAGTCGGCTAGGGATCCAGATAGAATATGATAGGTATTTTAGAATACCATACTTGTTCCGAAACCTAGAAGCAACTGTAGAGAGTACAAATCCCGTTGTTTTTCAAAACGATAAAAATTTCATTTTCACCAGTTTTATCGAAACAGTTTAGTTTTCTACTCATCAATTTCTTGAGTAATTTCTCAAGCTTTTCTGATTCACTAGTAAGAGCTTACAAACAAATTCCATATTGTGAATCGAGTCAACAATATCTCGAATCCACGTTACTCCAGATGCTTACTTAACATCATCATGTAATTTCAAATTCACAAACTCATATCATCTTGAATGTCTCGTTATTTACATCCAACCAAATCACTATGTATCCTCCAAACACATATATAAATTTTCAAGTCACTTTACAAGTATTTCACAATATTTCAATTCTATGAATATCGTAACAGTAACAGACCAGCCCAACCGGCCATGGCAACCCCTTTTTGGGCCCATCGACAACGATTGCTGTGACAACGCTACTCATCCATACTGTCCTCCTTGGCGAACGCATCGACGCCCCGATCCTTCCAACCGTGCTCAAGCTCGCCCATCTCAAGGTTTTTCTTTCGCATCCACAGTGACTCGAACACTTGACTTCTTTAATTGTCAAGTTACTACTAATATTCATTCTCCTAAAACATATGGAGTATATATAACCAGTATTATCATCGATATTTACATCATTTCTCACACAATTCACTTTTCATAATACTCAATAATTTCTCACCAATATAACCCATATTTTCACTTTAAATTCAGACCCTAAAACCCATAACAGGCTAACTATCTCGCGACCTCTCATAGCATATACTCCGAGTCGCCTTACTCGTCAATATATCAGTGGGGTCCACAGTAGGAATCATCCTTTACACCATCACATACCATTTCATCATCAAATACTATTTTAAATCAATTTAGTCATTCATGACTTAGATAAAGCATTTCAATATCATCATTTCAGGATCTTAGTTCGATATGGACAAAGAAGTCATGGTGTGGCCCTCACCGAGTTCCTCACTGTACCTTACATAATAGATCTGACACTATAATGATAAGATCGCTTATCTCATGCAAATTTACCGGATTACAATCTCTATTTGTAACCGTTAATTTCATCAACTTACACCCATAACTCAATTTACAGTCATTTGACTCCTCTATACATTCAGACTATACAGTACTACAGGGAATGTTAACATTTTTTCAACACTTTCCATACTAAAGGCATCAACAGACATCAGACCAACCCAAGCTCTGATACCATTAAATTTGTAACATTCCGTTACTACATTTTTCACGTATTTCTATACGACTTTACCGGTTGGGCTGTCTGCGATGCCATTAACATTCCACAGTGACAATAATAAATGTTAGACATTTATTTAAATATGGACTATGAAAATTCTTTTCATTATTCCTTATATCTAACATCCCTTTATTGTCTTATTTCAGTACAGTAGTACTGTATGCTTAGGTCTGAAATGTAAAGAGAAGAGATTGTACCTGTCATGTTTAACATCCATCTTGGATCTACTTCTCTAACTCCGTGTCTTTTTATCTGTGGAGTTAAAACAAAGGAGTGAGCGATTCATACGCTCAGCAAGGAAACATATGCTGCTTTATAAAACCAAAACTATATACCACAAAGTATTTGTTTTTCCTAACATCATACCAAGTAGGAAAACAGTGGATATAGTAAACAGTACTCTCAACACATCATTCAAATCACTGGCTAATTAGTTCACTTTAAAATGTAGTAAATAGTAAACAAGATTCAGTAAATCCTCTTAGTAAACAGAAATCGACAAGTTGAGACTAGGCAATAGCTAAATCATGCTCGTTTCCCCCAGGAACATAATTCGTCCGCTTTTGGGGTGCACTCGTAGGCCACCGCCCCTCACGGCTATCTTAACTAGATCTATGGCCATAATCTATAGATGGTCCTCAGGTCCACTTGCCAAGTGACCTTGAGACCGCTGATGACTTGGCGGGTCCATCAGCCCTGTGACGCCCTGAGGTGCACCCGTAGGTCCATCAACCCGAGCCACCGCCCCAGGCGGGTCACGCAACTACATGAATAATACTACATGAACTCAGAGCCTAAAGTCTCAAAAATCACTTTATCTCTCATGAAAACCTTTATGGAATTATCTCACCATAGTATCATTTTCTCAAAATGATTTGATTTCCAAAAAGGTTTAGGCTTTCTGTTTACAAAACACCTTGACAACCTTTCAAAATCTCAATCTTTAAAACCTGCTCGTCCATGGTCTGCTCACCCAATATAGCTCGCCCATGGCTGTTCGCCCAACATGGCTCGCCCATGGTAGCTCGCCCATGGCAGCCCGCCAACCTTTGCTTTTAAAACAACAAGCAAAATTGGCTCGCCCTTAATGGCTTGCCCATTAGTCAATTCGCTCAAAAGGGTTTCATATTTTCTATTTTTTAAAGCTCTTAAAAATAACTCATTTTTCGTTGGGAAATGAAAATAGGACTCTGTTCGCCACGGTCAGTTCGCCCATCGTGGCTCGCCTATGGTGAATTAGAAAGTTGGGTGACAAGTAGTCACCCGCCAACCATTAATTTTAACAACAATTAAAACTGACTCGCCAAAGCGGCTCGCCCATCATAGATTTGTCATGGTCAACTTGCCCAACAGTTGCACTCCATGGTCAACTCGCCTATTACATGAAAACAGGGGTCACCCACCCCAAAACCACATAAAAAGGGTTCGCCCATTTAGCTCGCCCGGATTTTTTTATCTAAAACAAAGCCACTCGCCCAAAATATCAAGTATTATAATAGAGAGCTCGCCCACTTGGCTCGCTCGCCCTGACCAGTTCGCCTAAAAATATCATATGGCGGCTTTGTAGCTCGCCCAATATCCAAAACACTTTATCTAATAATGCATGTCATAAAACAAAACATTTATCAATATTTTCATAATATTTACTCCACAGGACATGTATTCACTTCAAACACATACCTGGTTCAACGAGCCTTGCTTCCTTCTCGCCTTCCAAATCGCATTCACCGAGTTCATAATTCCCGGCTGCAAAATAATTTATAAATTCTATTAATATTTCTTTTTCAACTATTTCCAACACTTTGGCGAGAATTAATATTCGACTAGCTCGCCCACAAGTATTCTTACTACCTTGCCCAACCGAGCTCGCCATTCATCAAATGGCTTACACGTAGTAGTTAGCCCGCCATTCAACTTGCCAGATTAGCATACATAAGGGAGCTCGCCAACAAATCTTTTCGCCAAGTTGGCTAACAGAAAGGAGCTCGCCTATGACCTAGCTAACTTGTGGTGGCCTCGCCTCTTACCGCTCCATGTGATTTAGTTCGCCCTTAATTGTGAGCTCACCTAACACGCCTTTCCATTCAAAAATGGGCTCGCCCGTGAATTAAACTAGCCTTGGGCGACCTCGCCCATCTGAATTAAAACTTTTAACTTGGCGAATTATTTTCTTTATTACTCGCCCCATTGGCGATCACAAATATTCAACATGGACGATCACCATATTCGCCACTCTTATTACTTTTACACCATTTCCACTACTTTCCTTATTTATTCTCGATTGTTTTCCAAACTATACCTTGTTCTAGTTTCTGGTATATTCTAGCAAGATTTAACTAAAACAATGTTCATTACTTTGTAAAACATCAAACTGTATCCTCAAATACCAAAATAACCATAGAATGTGAAAACTCACCTTAACCAATTGCACTTCCAGAACAGATTGCTTTCTGTCTCACGTTGGCCTCCTTTTGCTTGTTCCTTCAACTCATCAAACGATGGAGGAGGGATTTTATAAGCAGGTTTACTTGTTTAGCCAACTGAAGAGTGAAGCTCAATAAATCAAGCATGGCAGGAATGAAAGGAATAACATAAACTTGCATTTTCGGAAGGAAGATGAAGTTTGCTAACCCGGTCTTCCTCAATTGTTTCTCCTTATATAGCCATGCTATCCAATCAGAACCCATCACTTGGCCTTATCCCATCTTCTTTCATTTATTTCACGTCTTTCATGCATTTAATGCATGAAGAAAAATTGAAGCTTAAGCTGGCGTGAAAGTCTCCCTTTCACACACCTTTTTCTGCTTCTATTGACTTTGTTTTATTTCTCAACCAATAAGGATAAGTTCTTTACTGACTTTAACATCTTATCCATTAATTGTCTTCAACTGTATGACTTACAAAGTCAATTTTAGCTGCCAATTGGTTTGAATCTATTTTCATTTTGTCCACAAGTGTCATTCTAGTTCGCCCCTTCAACTAGAGACCCCAGCTCGCCAACCATTTTAATTCGCCAATCCCTGAGCTCGCCACTTTATTTTGATGTCAACATAAGATTTGGCAATTACGAGAAATTTACTTTTGGCGATCACATATAGGTTTGGCGATCACGGCCATTAGTACATTGTTGGCGATCACAATTTATAGCTCTACTCTCCCACTTGCCATCATATAACTCACTCAATCCATATAGGCGATCACAAGTCCTCGCCCCATTCGGGCGATCTCCAGGTATGGCTCAACTCGCCAACCTTGCTCTAATTCACCTCACACGTTGGCGAACTCACCTATTCGCCCACTCCATCGTCCAACTCGCCATTCCATTGGCGATCTCCTACATTGCTTGCCCATTGGCAACTGTTCCATATACTCGCCCATTTGCAAGCTGTCCTATTGCAGTACTCGCCCGTAAAGTATTTCACACAAATTGTTCCATTCATTTTTCATGTTAAAGAGCTTTTCACCCTTTTGGAAATTAACATTCATTATTTATTTAATTTCCATTATCCATTTTATAAAATTAGAGTCTACAGTAGGGTAGAATCAAATCTTACAATTGGTGCTTTGCTAGTACAAGAAGTGGAAGAGCAAGAACGACCTGTGTATTACTTGAGTAGATGTTTACATGGGAGTGAGTTAAATTATTCACCGATGGAGAAACATTGTCTCGCACTGGTATTTGCTACTCAGAAGTTGCATCACTACTTCTTGGCTCATAAACTTGTGGTGGTAACTAAGTCAGATCCTATCAAATATCTGTTCTCTAGACCAACTTTATCAGGAAGAATAGCAAAGTGCTTTTTTTGCTTGGAGAGTTTGATATATCAGTTGTTCAGCCAAAAGCTTTCAAGTCTCAAGCGCTTTTAGATTTGTTAGCACATTTTCCTTCCCAACATGAAGAAGAAATACATTATTCTATTCCGAATGAATTTCATGAAGAAGTTTGTTCAATAAATATAGAAGAAAGGGAATGGAATTTATATTTTGATGGTTCTTCCACAACTTTTGGAGGAGGTGTTGGCGTAGTTTTGATTCAACCAAATAGAGAAGTTGATTTCTTGATAGAGAGTTTAGAGTTAACCTTCTCTCATTTGAGTAGAAACAACATCTCCTTGGATGAAGAGTCAAGAAGAGAAGGATACTCCTTGATTCCTGGTTTAGAGTTAAACTCCCTAGAATCAAGTCGAGAACCTATCTCCTTTGCCTTTAAATTGGATTCTCCGTGCACCAATAATCAAGCTGAGTATGAAGCACTTATTTTGGGTTTGTTCACAGCTAACTCCATCGGAGTTAAAAGTCTTTGTATTCATGGAGATTCTAATCTTATAATTAAGCAAGCTAATGGTGAATTTGCTTTGAAAGAATAAATGTTAGCTTCTTATATAACACTAGTTCAAGCTTTATAGAAGAAGTTTCAAAATGTGAGATGTGTGCACAGCCCAAGATTTACAAATCGATATGCAGATGCACTTGCCACCTTAGCTTCCAAAATTCAGATTCCAGAAGAGAATGAAAGTATCACTATGTTAGTTGTTAGAAGAACTTTATCATGTACAGCTAGTGAATTATTTCAATCTCTTGAGTATGAAAAAGATGAAGATTGGCGTTCACCTATTATTAGGCAGTTGGTCAAGCCTACTTCTACTAGTTTTCCGGATCTGAAACGCTTCCTCTTAATCCAATGTGTTCTATACCATAGAAGTGCTAATGGAGTATTAGCAAAATGTGTTTCTAAGCATGAGGCCCAAGAAAGATTGAATGCAGCACATGAGCAATGGTGTGGTGAAAAGGGACCTCCATTTCATCGCCTGCTTCAAAGAGCTGGATACTTTTGGCCAACCATGTGTAAAGATGCTTTGCAAATTCAAAAATCTTGCAGTAAGTGTTCTGAACCTCCAAATGTCAAAGAATGCAATTTTTTGGAAGTGGTGGCGATTGGTGTAGGCCATTTATTAATTATCTAAAAAATGGAGTTCTTCCAACCAATTATCATGATGCAAGACAATTGAAAAGAAAAGTTCAAAGGTTTTTTACGAACGAAGATGATCTATTTCGAGTCTCATTTTCAGAAAAACCATTGCAATGTGTTTCTCCAACTGGTATGCATCCTTTGTTGGAAGAAGTACATGGTGGGAGCAGTGGAGAACATGAAAGAGGTAGGAAGCTCTATAAGAAGCTCTTAGATATTAGGTACTATTGGCTTACTATGGAAGCAAATGCTATGAATCATGCGAAGAAGTGCTACCCTTGCCAAGTCATGGCAATGCTATACATGCTCCAACTGTGGAACTACATAGCATAACAACTCCATGGCCTTTTCATACTTAGGCATTTGATTTAATTGGTCCTATAAGTCCACCTTTCAAAGGCTATACATGGATATTGGCAAAAATGAAGTGTTTCACAAAATGGGTAGAAACTATTCCCTTGAAGAATGCAACAAGGCCAGCGGTGGCAAACTTCATCAAAGAGAATATCGTTTACCATTTTAGGATACTCAAAAGAATTCTCTTGGATAATGGAACACCATTTATCAATTCCAATGTGAGAGAATTGCTTGCACTTTATGATGTTGATCACGTGAAGTCTTTTCCTTATTATCCAAAGGGAAATGGTCAAGTTAGAGCCACCAACAAGACTCTACTAAAGATACTTAGTAGAATGGTTCATGAAGTACCAAAATTATAGTATGAAGCTCTTCCAGTGGTGTTATGGGCATATAGAACTTTAAAGAGTGGACCAACGAAAGCAACTCCTTTTTTATTGGTATATGGAACAAAAGCTATTCTTCTAGCTAAAACACTAGTTCCTTCTGCAAGATTAGCTCTGGATGCTGAACTGAATAATGATGCTTTGCGCATGTTAGAACTAAAAGCATTAGAAGAAAGGAGAGATAAGGCAAAGAAGAATTATCAGTTTACCAAAGGAGATTGAGTAAAGCTTATGACAAATTAGTGAAGAGAAGAAATTTTGAAGAAAGTGATTTGGTACTTCATGCTATAGAAGACATTAGAAGAGGAACTCTATCCTCTAAGTTCAGTCCAAAATGGGAAAGTCCATATATTGTACATGAAGTGAATGACAGTGGCTATTGTGAGTTGATGAATCCAAAGAACAATGCTATCATAGCACCCATCAACTTTCAATACATCAAAATATTCCATGTATGAGACTAATACTTCAACACTTTTTTTTTCAAGTTTATGTTATTCAATAATAAGTTAAGTGCATTGCTTCTACTTCTCTCTGTAATGAAGCTTAATATATGAGAAGTGTATTTCACTAATAGCTATAGGTTAATCGCTCATGTTTTGGCAATATTTCATTACTTACAATCTAGCTTCAGCTTTATCGCTCATACTTGGCTAAGAATTATTATGTAATGACCGCAGCTATATGTTTTTCTAGAAGGATTGAATCAATCTCCTATATATCGAGTTGAGAGATAAGCTCTCCTTGATGTAAAGTTGAGAAAGGTTCTCCTTGGTTGCATACATGAACATACAATTTTCTTCAATAAAGAAATGAAAAGCACGATTTGCTATTGATAAATATAGGAATGAAAGTACAAATATTATTGCAAAAGATGGAAAAAATTCCAAAACAAAGAAAATATTGAAATAGAAATGCAACAAAAGAAAACAAATATCTAGTTAGCTACATATCTCCAAAGAGAAGAATTAATACTATTGCACTTTGAAAAAGTATTTGACTTTTGTTGTAACTCAGTTTGACGATTCTTCAGTGAGATAATCTTCACTTCTATTTCTTTTAACTGTTCTTCTACTTTATTCTTCTCAATACCAATAGAAATGAAAGCTTTGGCTTTGGAAATACGAATGTCAATACAACCAAGTCTAAAACTAACCTTTATTGCATCATTCATAAGTCGTAACATCAACTGTAATTTCTTTGAAGAAATAGAATACACCCGAATATCAGCAATCAACAAGGCTTTTCCTAACCCATCCAGTGTGTAGGAAATAAAATATTTACTTTGGAAAATACAAGAATCCCAAAATTCACCCTTTTTTTGATGGATGATCTCCAAATGCTTCACTTACTGAGACTGAATAGAAAAACCATGAAAATCAACTCTAGCTGTTACATTTCCAGAATATGTTCCAAAAGCATCAAAGGTACCAGTATTGGAAATAGGAACAACTGTAGAAACAACTCTAGCTTCTTTGTTCCCTGACATTGGGAGGGAAGAAGTAATGTCAAGAACAATTGCAGGAATAGCAGTGTCAGCTTGAACAGGTTCAACATTTGGAATAGGTTCAGTATTGGAAATAGGAATAGCATTTTCTATCTGAATAGGTTCAATACTTGAAACAAGCTCAACACTTGGAACAAGATCAGTATTGGGAACATGTTGAGCAGTTGGAACAACATCTTCTAAGACAACAACTTCATCACTCTGAATATTTTCCTCAATTCCATTAAAGAAATCATCAACACTTATGTCAAATAGAGAAGTAGAATTCTCTAATTGAACATCATCAACTCCAGAAAAGGCATCATCAGCAGACTCATCAAAATTCATGAAGTGCTCATCACCAGACTCATAGTCATTATCACAAGATGTCTCATCATTATTAATAAATTGCTCCTTTCGAATTAATCTACCCTACAAAGAAAAAGGGAAGATGATAAGATGACATTAAAAGAAATAATAAGGAAGAACAAGAAAGAAAAGGAGAACAAGAACAACTTACTTTTCCATGTCTAGTATGTGAAGCAGCAATACTAGTAGACTCCTCATCTATATGATTAATACATTCTTTTCTCTTTCTTCTTAAACATGAAGGGATCAAGCGCAATGATATGTCACTTTGAGTAATATCGACAAGAGTAAGATGTTTTCTAAGATCAGAAAAAGGTATACAAAAAGCTTTCCAATCAGAAATACACTGACCCAATAAGCTAGCCATCCTAAACTATAACAGCTACGCCTGTGAAAAATTGCTACAACCTAAAGTTTGATCTCTTTACGCTTCTTCTGAACCTCATCAAAAAGAAATTTAGAAACACAAGAAGAGAAGTCTTCATCCAAAAGACTAAAAGGAGCACGTGGAATCATTTGATCATATCCAAATTGACAAGCAACTCTGCACATTGAGTATACTTCAACAGAACGAGAATCTCTATCCAAGCCTGCATAAGTATTCTTTATCATAGAGGGTAAGATGACAAGATTAGTCCAAAAATAAAACTCAATCTCTTCCTTACTTAATGAAGAAGAACGAGGTTGATTCTAAACACTATAGTAGAAATCTGGATTACCATACCCATTCTTCTTATGCAAGCAAGGACACCAAGTGAATTCCTTCATCACATCCAACACCTCAAGAACACATCTCCTCGCACTCTGATTATGCTAAGCCCAAGCTCTATAGAATGAGGTCCAAAAGAAGTCACAGGCTGAGGACTTTGACTAGGTATAGGAAAACAAGTACTAAACCTCTCCCACAAACACATTTGAATGAAAGAAACATCGATGTACGTAAGAATCTTATAGCAACCGACTAATTCTTCAGTCTTAGAAGAATATAAATCCAATCTTCTATAAAGAGAACCCAAATAAGCGCATACCTTTAGCAATTTTAATAGCTATTGGAATGAGAGTTGGATTAATACCATCATCTGGACATGTGAGAACTCGTTACTTTATACTGTACATGTACGGAATAATAATAATCTTTAAATAAATAAATAAAATTTTGATATTTTCTAAATATCGAAATTAAGGTGGGATAGAATCGAAAATTTCAAAATTGTATAAGGGTAAAGTTGGCTTCTCTCAAGGTTGATCAAAGTTGATCAAATTTTTGATTAATTTAGCTTAAGAAATAAATGAAATAAATGGAAAATTAAAGCAAAAATGGGCTGAATCAGAAAATGTACTGTACAGTGGTAAAGAGAGTAATTAAGGTGAAATTGGAGGACTTTTTAAACTTTAAATAAATTATATTAGAATTTTATAATTAAAATTTAATGATGGCCAATCAAAATAAACCAACAAAGCTGGTTTCACTTAATTCCAGCTGAGATTTTGCACCGCCTTACAAGAATTGCATTTCTGTTTCAGAATTCTTCCCGATTCTTATTAGTTCTCCAAGTGATCTCTCGTTTCTTTTATACTAAATCTCCTTTCTTCTTCACGTAATCATCTAGGTTTTCTTATAGAAATTATTCCTTACTTAAAAAGAACTTTCTAAACACCTTCAAACCTCAGCTTAGACGTGCAAAGAATTACCAAGTGAAGCTGTTCTGTTTCCGCCAGTACAGCCTTCTACAAAGGTAAAGATCTGTCTTAGTTTTCTGCCTTTGTAGCTTAGGTGTGGTTAAATTGAATAAGTTGATGATGTATATGAGCATGATTTGAATAAAGTCTTTAGGGATATCATGCTAAAGTGATCTGCCATGAAATGTAAAAAAAAAAAGAGGATGATGCTAGTTGCTGATCGAAAAGAAACATAAATGATTAAAACAAAAGAGATAACCGTAGCCTTAAACAATCATGAAATTAAAGAAGTAAAAGATTTAAGTAATAGGGTATTACAGAACGATGAGGGTTTCGAATATGGGAATCAGGGGATTGTTGACGTGAATAGCGAGGAAGAAAGAAAGTTGAAAACGTGGCTGTAGGATTTGTAACGTGAAGGATGGAACAAAATTTCTGTTGTGTAAATATTAAAGCATGGCTGAAATAAAGAATAAAGATGGAAAAGAAAGGATGTATATAAAAGATAAACTTGTTGTCGAGCAGTCATGGAAAATTAGAAGAACAAAATGGTGTTTAAAAGCTAAACCAAACAGTACATGAAGAATGACTGAACCGAACAGACAAGAAGTAGAAATGGACCTAGTGTGAAATGATTTTATTAAATGGTAGCATGTTAGTCAATAAAGATAGGCTAAATTAATGATAAATGACCAAGACAAATTGGTCAAAAACAAGGGCTGGTGAGCAGAGAATAGAGGCTGAACCGAAAACAGAAAATGGAAATGGTAGAGGAATAAGAAAGAAATGAACATGTTGTTGCCGTGAATAAGGAGGAAAAACATAGACTGAAAAACTGAACAGAAAACTGAAAGGAATATTTAATTGTTATGTTAACCGAATAGGAGTCTAATGAAGGTTGACATGATAGTAAACAAAAGAGGCTAAATTTAAGAACAAACATAGTCAACATGTGAAGGCTGCAGATTTTAGAGGAAATTGAAGGAATAAAATATTACATTTTATTCATTAAAAGATGGAAATTTACAGGGAAGATGGCAGCACCTTTAAGTAGTATATTGACCAAAAAAAATGAAAACAATGAATTTTAATTTGATAAAAGCCATTTGGCCATAGTGGAAAAAGGAAGAAATAATGGCATGAAAAGTAGCCATTTTTAGCTATGAAAATTTACTTGGTTACATTTTGATAAGAATCATAGCTTAAAATAAAATGATAATTAAGCTAATGATTGTGATGAATTTAATTTCAGTCGGAAGCTCGGAATTCGTGTGGAGCACGAGATAATGCGATCTCGATAACAGGTAAGGGATGCGTGTGTGAATTTGTAGGGATATCTAAATGTATAGTTTTCATGCTATGAATTTTACAAGATTTATCGGATATTGAATTGCCTTGAAATGCTACGAAATTGTGGTTTCTGGCTGTTGAGACTGTGTTTGAAAGTGCAGGGAGGCTAGGACTCTGGTAGCCGTTATGCTGCCGAAATTTACTAAAGATATTTCCAAAAATATTATTAAATATTTTTAGTACATAATTGGTGTTTATCCTAGCCTCAAAAGTGATAAATTAATTATTTTTCATAAATGGTGGAATTACCAAAAAGTAGTGATTAAATATTCATGATACCGATTTCGGTAAAGGTTTCACTACTGAAAATTCATCCCACGTATTTTATAGTGAAAGGTGTGATTGGTGAAGTGAAATGGTGAATAGTAAATATTTTATAATTATTTTCAGTATGATATTCACTATTCTATTTATGGTTTTCCTTTATGGATAAAATAAATTCCATCACGTGTAATGATTTCCATAAAGGCTTCATCACTGTGAAATTATTGTTTTGAGACTAAAATATCTCTGCACGTGTTTTATAGCGTGAAATGTGTTGGTGTAATTATTATTAAATTTGGAAAATAAATATTGTTATTTTTCCATAAATTGTGAAAATATTGGAAATTGATTTCCAATATTTTTGAATTTCGAATGTTTAAAAGGAAAGTGTGGAAACATGTGTATATGTGTTCTATGGTGAAAAGGTACAGTTATGAGAATTTTATTTCACAGTGAAATTATTTTATAAACTGTTTTCACCGTATGATACTATGATTCATACCTTTATGGATTTTCTGAAAGATGTTATTGATTTTACTTAATTCCATAAAGGTAACGAGATTTCACATATACTGTTTTAAGACTTTTAGGCCCTATATCATGCTCACGTGTTCATGTGTACCTTCTCATGTATTGTGCTATTGACATTGAGCCGTCTTCAGCGGTCCTGGCGTCACCCGCTCAGTGTACGACCGAGGACACTTATAGACTATAGTCATAGATCTCATGTGTTTATTATACTGTCCCTACAGGGATCTCATGTATACCCTATTATTCCCTACGGGACTTATAGCATGATATCATCAAGGTGTTGGTTGGTCTCCACTATTATTCCACGTGTTATTATTGGTTTTGGTGATAACTATCGAAATATATTGTTTATTGTGATGTTTTATCACTAACTGGTGAAATATGTGAACGGGTGTTTTATTGCTACACGTGTTTTAAGTGATTGATTTCAATGGTGGAAATCAAATAATTTCCAAGTTTTGTTCACATGATTTAATAAATTATTTTATTTAAACATGTGATATTTTATATGCGGTAAATATTTTAGTGAGTTTATATTAAAATAAATTTTTACTCCCTATAGTCGCTCTTGGTTTCCGGGACAAGACAGGCATTTCAAAATACCTTCCATGCTCCATCTGGATTTTCCGACCGACTATAGTATCACTCCCTTGTAGAGTGCCAGTTTATAAATAGCAAACTAAAGGTTTTACTGCATGTAGTCTTCAAGGTATCAAAATTTGCATACAAATCTCTTACTGAGCTATGGTTTTGCTCACTCCAATATTTTATCTCCCCATATATTTTGCAATGACCATTTGAGGTATATTATCCGAGGATACGAGGCTGTATATTTAGCAATCCAAGGCAGCGCGTATAGATCCCGGAGGTATAATTAATTTATTTTATATGTTCAGACTTTTAATTTACAGTACTACGATATTATATTAAATAAGGGGATGTAAGTATTGATTACAAATATAAATTGTGAATATTTAATTCCGTTAACTATATTAAGTTACGGATACTGTGTTTCAGTGAAGAAAATGTGGAAAATAAGATATCGCAGACAGTCCAACCTATCCATATGTTGTGAAAATGCGTAAAAAGGTAAAATACTGTGTATTTGGGATGTGACAGGACATCCTGGGAAGACATGCTTGGCTAACCACATTATCAATAGTGCTTCTAGCTTATGCTTAAAATTTGGAAGATCAAAAGAATTAATTTCACCTTTTCTAGGTTTGAATTTATGAAAAAATAATTCAATCCAATTAGAGAAACGTGTAGCCTTAGATTTCTCTTTTTGATGTTTGAGCAAATCACAGAAGAAACTACGAGCCTTTTCTTCTTCCTCAGACAATTTGATGGAACAAACATTATATCTCCCAAGACAAAAAAGTTCAAGAAAAACACATACATCCTCAAGAGTAAAAGTGAATTCTCCCCAAGCAATAATCATAGTATGAGAAAAAGTACTCCACCATGCTTAAATAGCACACCATACATCCATTCTTCCTTTTCTACAAATACGAAGTTTTGAGGAAACCAGTATAGCATCAAGTACTCCTGCTGAAGATAGAACCTTTACATGAGCAGGATTCTTCATTACCTTATTCACCCAATCTTCCCAACCTTGAATGGGTTGAGAATTAGAACCAAACTTAGTTAAAGATAATGGGAATTCTCCTCATTTAAACCCAAATTTCAGAATAAACTCGCATGGAAAATGAGTTTTGAAAGTTGATACTTCAGGACTAATATTTGCCAAAAATGGCCAACTGGAGGATCAAGATAAGTAGCAATTCGTCTCTCCCAAACCTCTTTCTAGAAATGATCTTCTCCTCATTCCCTAATAATTTGATCTGACCAATCTTCAGGACCAGAAGGAAGTGTACAATCTTTTCTAATACGAAGACGCATTTTCTTGTCAACAAAAGCTTCAATATTAGAATCTTCAAAAGTACAATTTTTTTTAACAGGAGCTCGAGCAACAAAAAAAGGTTGGCCATATTGAACCTTTGTCATTGGAGAATATCTACGAAAAATTTACAACACAACTTAGATAAGTATAAATCTATACAATTAAAGTTGGTGCATTTCTTGGCACCTCATGCATTCACACTTCCCTGTTCTCCGTTAATCGCGTTTCTAGCTCCTTTATTTGACACGTAATCTGCTACTTTAGTTCTTTTTTTATTTTATTTCTTAGAACGGCGTAAACAAAGCTGCTTCTTCAATCTTCTGATTTACTTAGAGCCCTGAAGGTATTTATAAAATAAATAAAAGAGGAAGTTGTAGTCAATGGATTTGTTTTCTAAAATAAATTATTACCAATATTAAAGCGTGTCGATGGTCTTTTTTTTCCTTAAATTATTTGCTTTATTTTGTTTTATTTATTTTTATTATTTATACAATTTTAATTTTGTTTACATACATTTATTTTTAATTCTAAATTAGATCTGTTATATAATTTTATATTAAATAAGGTTTATACTTGATGTATTGATGTATTAATAGTATATAGTTTTTATATATTGTCATGCACAAAAAATTGATACCTTATCAATATGCAAACTAAAAAAATCAAATTTTTAAAAATAAATTCAAATAAATTTCTTTTCAATTTACTTCTAAAAACTTATTGATGGGTATTAATTTTTTATGCATTGCCAATGTATAAAAATTATATACTATCATTATATCATATATGAATCTTATTAAATATTTGTTTATTTTTTTGGTACATAATATTTGTTTATTTTTTATATATTTATGTTAATATTAATAAAATTGTGAAAAAAAATATAAGCATTACTTGAAAGCGGCCATACAATAATTTGAGGTACAATAATTAAACACACCTTCAGGGGGAAATAACTCAAAGGAAAATAACTTAGTTTTTCTACTTTATTTGAGATTAGACCTCTTTCTCTTAGAGTTTTGAAGTATTCTGGGTTACACTCTGTTATGGTGATTAATCTTTTTGTTTTCACATGCATGCACTTACAGTTTCTTTTCTTTTCCTTCATCGTGCCAAGAGTTGAGCTTGTATGCCTAGACATGATGAAATGTCAGAACAAATTCAAAGATTAAAGGTTCAAAACGTGAGTATTTGTTTTGGATGGACATTTATATGTACAACTATGTTATTCATTTTTTTCTCTTTTTCCTGTTATAAGTTTTATTATTAGATTCTTTTATTATTTATCCATGTTATTGATACTTTTCGGTTTTTTTTTGTCTGCATTTTATTTTAGAATTTTTTGTTGTTTGACGACATGGTATTTAAGATTGGGATCTTATCTGGTGATCATTATTGAAAATGATTTATATTAAAGTGAAATAAAGTATGTTTTAGCTTTTTCTTGGTTATTGTTTTTTTTTATTTTATAATTGTGCCTCCACTTAAATTATGATTAATTTTTAGCTCAACTCTTCTATTTGGTTTCAAAATTGAAGAAAGGGAAGTTCTTTGATATCACACAAATTTAACATAGCTGATGTTTAGGTTCCAATTTTTGCAGGTTCTTCTACTTAAATTTTTTTCTTTATTTATTTTTCTTAAGTTCTGATAATAAATGAAAAATCTATGTTCGTTTTTCTTATTTGCAGTTGATTAGTCCAGGAGAAAAAAACAAGCAAGGGTGATTCAGTGCATTGTTGGGCGAAGAACACAGGCCAAATAGGTGTCTTTGATGGGCTTACCTTGCATATGCAACAGTTTCATTGTTTCCATGACAAATTTTTAGGTTGATTTAATGATTTGGATTAGGGCTCTCAAATTAATTATTTACAATTTTCCCACCTTTTTTGCTTTAATGTTTCCCTGTTATTTTTAATGCTACTATTTGTCCTATTTAGTGTTTAGAAAGATACAATGCTATGATTCATTATCCTTCATAAAATATGCTTCTTATCATTAATTTTTTTTCTAAGTAATCATTGCCTGAAATACCTCTACCATCTGTTGTTCAAGTTTATGTACGTTTAGGTATATATGTCATTATAAATCCTAATAGTTCTTCAATGATGCTTTCTTCCAAGGTGAAAGTGTTGCCATTTTTGCTGCATTTTACACAATTAAATATAGGAGGAGTTATGCTAACTCTGCTTGAAGGTGTCCTTTTATTTGTTGATTTGGTTCTAGTATTTCTAGCTTCTTTTTATTCTTTTTCTTTTTTTTATTATTTTTTCATTATTATCGGGACTATAATATAGGAATGAAGATTAAGGCAGACACATCATTGGCTAAGGGAACGTGAAGGAGTCATGGAATTTGTGCTGTTGAACCTTCCATTGGATTGCCCAATCTATGATCAAGGTGGGAATGTGATCTCCAAGATCAGTCGATGGCATTTGGATCTAATCCTGGCCATTTTTACCTGCTAAAATAAAAACAAAGGTAATCTTCCATGATGAATATAGATGTTTCTTGCAAAGGTAAGTTTCTTTAATTGCCATTTGCTTATTTTGAAAATTTAAATGCTTTAATCCGAATTATAAAGGTCCAAATAATACCTATAATTGAGTCAAGCATACTAGCTATCGAGCAATAACCATTGTTTCCATTTCAGGTGATTGTAACACAAAGAAAAGGGTATGCATTCGATGTGATAACATCTACTACAAACGAAGAGGTGTTGTTTAACCCGAAGGAAGTTTTTCTTCCTAACTAGCCTATTTGATTTCGATGAAGTATAGTTATGAAGCTCCCCTGAGTTGTAAGATGCTTGAGAAACCATTTTTGCACTACTACCATGTTTGTTGTTAGACTTTGAGCTGAATGGGATGTATCTTTCTTGCCTATGCTTCCTTCTGAAGTAATTTGCTTATCATGCCCCATGCCCCATCCAGTTTGTTTAACCTTATTATGCATATGAACATTTTTTCATATGTGCTTTTTGATGTGCCCATGCACATAAACTATTGGTTAGCTTTTTAGTTGAGACTTTCCAAATGTTAGATGAATGTTAATCTTCACACATGTCTAATCTTTTGATTGATCTTCTCACATCATCGAGCGAGCATTGCCTAGTATTCATGAAGATATATATAAAATAAAATAAAATAAAACATAAAAAAATTAAATTACTGTTTTTCTCAACTTAAAAGAAATAAAAATAAATAAATTTTTTGCATTATACTGTGTGCAATAGCATCTGCGCGCAGAAACAGTGCCTGCGTGCCTACTCGCTGTGCACCTGCGTGCTATGCACTGCGAGCAGGTGTGCTTCACATAAAAAAGAAAAAAAAAAGCATAATAAAAAGACTCATAAAGACTTTTAGTTACGGGATCTCCTTTGATTGAATACCTTTTTTTCCTTGTGAAATAAATTATAAAAAAGTTATTGATAATAGCTTAGAGCAAACAAAAGTTTGGCCCCTAAAAAACTTATCCTATCTATAGTTAGTAAATTATTTTCTTTCACGTTAGCGGCTAAAGCTTGTACTTAGCTAGTCATTACATCTAAGCCTGATTTAATTTCCTTCAACACTGCAACTTCTTTATTTTCAATCTTTCATTTTCACTTATTTTGTTAATCTTTTATATGGTTTATCAAGGATGAATTTAAATAACTTCATAGCCTTAGTTTGTCTATTTTTAAAATTACATTTTTTTAATAAATAAATAGCAAATAGAAGAAGACATGCAACAGCAAAGATATATATAAAATTAATTAAGACTTGAAAAAAAACAAACAACACTTACTTCTTCTACTAAAAACCAAAAGAATGAAAAGAAACTATTGCTTTATGGCTTTTGATGTGAGAAAATTTTCAAGAGAGACTTTCATATTTAAAAGACTTAGAGTATCAAGATTTTAATGACAAATATTTAGAATCAAATCTTCTTTTAATTATAAATATTTTCTTTAATCTCTTAAAAGGAAAGTTAAATAAATTTATATTTATAAGTAATCTCTTCTTTTCAAAGATTTAGAAACTTTAGTAATCAATACCATAAGTTTCCAATTTAGAAACTGTACCAATCAATATTATCTGTTTCCAATTAGAAAACAAATGGGAGATGAATTCCAAATTGAAGACATTCTAAATTTATATCTATCTATCTATCTATCTATATATATATATATATATATATATCACTACAGCAAAATATACTTTTAGCGGCATTTTTTTCCTTATTTAGCGGCGTTTATAAACGTCGCTAAATAATCGCGGCACAAGCTGAAAACGTCGCAAAACACGTTGGCTTTTCCAACGTCAGGAAAAATAGTGGCGTTTCTAGAGAAAACGCCGCTATATTTGCAGCAATTTTATAACAATTCGCGGAGTTTATAATCGCCACAAAAACGTCACTAAATTAGCTGCATTTCTTACAAACAAACGCCGCTAAATTAGTTTTAGCGGCATTTCTTATAAGAAACGCCACTAACTTTAATTTAGGCGTTTTTTTTTTGTTATTTTTTAAAATTTTTAGTTATATAAAAATTAGATTTTATATTTTTTAATTATAGATTTAATTTATATTTTTTAATTTGATTGTATTTAATATTTTTTAATTACATTTTTAGAAAATATTTTAATAATGTATTACAAGAAAATCTATTTATATTTTTAATTTCATTAATTTTAGATATGAATTACAATAAAGTTTAATGCTTGATTTTATATTTACAAACCAATAACTAATCATGTTATGTAACACTTCAATCCAAAATAATGCATTTATATGTACATAAAATACATTTATATATAAAAAAGCATAATATAAAAATACATTTATATCTAAAATACGTCTCCTATTTTATATAAAAATAAACATGTCCTAAACATTTGAGTTTCCCAACATCTAAATAAGGAAAACATATGTAAGGAAAAAGAAAGAAAGAACAAAGATTAAAGTTACAGAATACTTAAGCTTTTACATCCAAAAGCTGCCCTTTCTTTTTTTAACAAAACCAGGAAAGCTAAAACAATAAGTTCCCATATAACAAAGACCACCACATCCACCATGCAACCACAAAACAGTAAAGAAAGCACAATTATTAGAATTAGCCTTATCTTAGAATAGCATATAGCGCAACACAGAGTATTGCAAAGTTCTATTCTGCAACTCCCTTTAACACACAATTCATTAGTTTTCACCCAATTTTCAATCAAGTACCAATTATAGAATGAAGTACCTATATATAGCTTCTTCAAAATGCATCGGCAATTAAAATCTCTTCTCTCTCTCAGCAGATGACAAATACAATATGAATAAGATTGTTTCAAATTCAAGACCAAATCAATATTTAATCCCTCTCTTTTGCAGTAAGAAAAGCTTTCAGCTATAAATTTTTTCTGTTTCTTAGGATGAGAAGAGAACTAATGTTTCTTGCCATATCAAAATAATAATCAAATAATCAAGACTAAAGTTCAGCAAAAGTAAAAATAAAACAAAAGAATAATTCACAGGACACAGAGCACAAGCAAGAAAACCTTCTTCTCAGCTTCCAACATTGCATGGTAGTTCTTCGTTGCACGCAGTAATGTTCTTAGTGCATGGTTCCTATTCCAAAATGGTGCAAATTTATACCTGACTCTACCTGAAATCAACAAAAGAAAAATAACAGCAACATAAACACACCTTTACTCAATTCATGCTAAAACCAGAATCTTACTCTTGCAATATGGGATTCTTTCTAATGATGTAATAAATGAATTTTGATCTTTAAAGGAAAAGATCTCTTAGTGCATAACTGAATAGAGAGATGGAAAAGAACCCTAGTTCTTAAGACATCAATTGATACAATTGACAGTAAGAAAAGTGCGTATGGTTTTAAATGATAAAGAAGAGTGTTCCTTCAGAATGTAAAATCAGTGCATCATTCTTTAATGAAACCAAAAGAAAGAAGAAAGGATTTTTTTTATTCTTCATCCTCATCACTTTGAGGATCAACATCATCAACTTCAAATGTAGAAGGGTCACCTTCAAACATCTCTCTCACTCTTTTTCTTAATTTGCTACCACTTGAATGATTTTTTTTTCCATAAGTGAAATTGATATCTTTCAACATTGACAAGATGTCAGACCCAAGAAGAACTGTCGGTGCTTTCCTAAGCTCCTCAGTGCCATCAAAAAAGATGTTTTTGGAATCTAAATTGACGATTTTCATGTAACCACCGACGATGGTCCATATAACAAAACTTCTTACCATTATATAAGCACCTTGAACATGTCTGTGCAGCACAACAAATGTGATAACCATAAATTTTTTAATTTTTGGACATTAGAAATATTGGAAATAAACATTGGAGAAAATAGATAAACGGAAATAAATAAAATTATGAGATCGGAAGATCAGTGAAAATCCCGAGAATTGAGGAAGAGACGGATCAGGAAATTCGAGTGAAGAAAATTAAATTGGAAATAAGTATAAGATGAGAAATTATGGAAAATGAAAGGAGAAATTTTAATTTGGATAAATGGAAATCCAAATTAAATAAGAAAATGAGAAATGAAAGAGAAATATATTTATATAATTATATATTATATAAATGTATTTTTATATAAATATATATGTATTGAAATACTAAATAGTATATATTAATATACAGAGGTATATATAGATATATATATATATACACTATTGTATAAATTTAAATAATACATATGTATACGAATATAACATTTTATGTATATATATAAAAATATATATATACACATGTAAAGAAATGTAAATATTAATTTATATTAAAGTTGGAATAAATATATATATATATATATATTGTAAATACAATATATATTGTGTTTTCTACATTTATGTAAAGATATATATAAATGCTAATTTATTTAAAGTATATATTTTTATATATATATATATATATATACATATATATTAAATATATATATATGTATTTGATTAATATATAATATATATCTTTATATAATATATATATAGTACAATACTATATATTTAATACTAATATTATATGTATAATATAGTACATGTATAATATATGGTATATATTATATGTATAAAATATAATTTATAGTATATAATATAGTATATTATATACTAAAAATAGAAAGACAAAAATAAAAAGAAAACAAAAGGAAGGAAATCGGGAAGAGACCTGATTCTGCCTCCCGAGGCAGTCGGCCAAGTGAGGAAAAAGAGAGAGAAGGGGTAAAGACGCTGTCGTCGGCCAAAGAGGAAAGGAAGAAAGCTGTCGGCAGTGGAAGAAAAGGAATGAAACAAGGGCGAACCGAAGGAAAACCGAAAGAGAAAGGAGAGAAGGAAATCGGCGGTGCCGGTCGGTCCGGGCACCACCACCGCCACCCCAACCTCGGTGGAGGTGAGGGGAAGAAGAAGGAAGCCACCGGTGAGGCCAACGACGGTTGAGGAAGGACAAACGGAGGAAGAGAGAAACCGAACCTTCCGCCGCCAGATCTGCCGTCGTGCCATCGAACCAGGCTGAACGGAGGCCACCAGCAAGTTCGCTGTGGCGTCGGCCAGCTGTGGAGCCTCCGAACCGTCGGAGAACTGGCCGTCGGAGAGAACTAGCCGTGAAGGAAGGCTGACCGGTCTGAACCGGTCTGGCCAAAAGAGAAAGAAAAGGAAAAAGAAAAAAAAGAAAAGAAAAGAAAAGAAAGAAAAAGAAAATAAAAAGAGAAAAAGAAATAAGGAAGATATAGACACCATTTTTGTCCGGGTTTTTTTCAAACATTTTTAATTAATTACTTTTTATATATTATTGATTTTTATTTTTATTTTTATTTTTTAAAATTTAGATTTAGAAATAAATTTTGGATTTTGATTTTGATTTTTATAAAATAAAAAAAGGAAAGAAATCAGAATTAATTTTGATAGGAAAACAAACTTAAATGAGACTATTAAATATTGAAATTTAAATTTTGTGGAAAGTAAAATCAGAATTAATATCGAATTTAAGTCTGATTCTTGAAATTTAAAATTTCTTAAAAGATTGATTCTTGATTTTTATTACCAAAAACAAAAAGAAAACCTAGGTCTATTTAAACAACATACAAAAAAAATATTGGGGGGCCTTCTTGTTTCCTCACCAACCCGAGATTGTCCAGGCCACTTTTCTGCACTGCCATTTTGCTTCCGATCTGCATCTTCCAACGCAGCAAATCCAAGTTTCCTTGCCTTCTACCCTGGCCCGTTACTACTTCTCCATCGCACCATCATCCTTGCACTGCTTACTCTCCCATCAACCCTTGTCATTACTGCTCTGTTCGCACGCCTCTGCACCCAGCCACTCCACTGATCGCTCCTACACCATTCACGGTTCCAGCCTTGCATGCTTCTACGTTGTCCCTGTCCGAACCCACTGCTGGCCACAAGTTTCTGCTGCTGCGTTGCTACTGCTATACGTGCCACCTTGTTGCCGTTTGTGCTTCATTTGTTGTCAATCTAAGTCACAACCGCTCACTCCCACTGCACCGTCCAAGACCGAGAGAAGAACATGGGAGAGTGAGGGGGATAAAAAATACAGAAAAAGAGAGCCTTGCTGCTGGTGTTTCCCGATCGCACCAACGCCACTGTTTCCTGCTTTAGTACCGAACCGCCTCTTGCTGCCACACCCGGTTCCGCACTTTGCCTTTCCCCGCTAGCTTGTTGCTGCTTTGAGGAGTTTTCTCGGCCAACAACCGCTGCTGTGGACTGACATTCTCTTGCCTACATAGTCACGTGGACCACTGTGTTGTAACAAGTAAGATGGTTGCACGTGGAGAGGGAAAGAAATAAAGAGAAAACAAACTGCAAAAGGTAATAAATGCTCAATGATGGTAATTCCTTCTATCCATATTGATTATTCAAGTTTTTATTCCTTTATGCTTTACGTATATTAAGCTTTCATTTTTTTATTTTTATTTTTTTTGTCGTTTATTATCTTGTGTTGGTTTTAGTTTAAGCATGGACTATGTATATATATTGTGGTATTGTGAAATTTTTATCATGTTTTTGGTTCCTTAATTAATTCATTATTTCGTCTTATTTAATTAACTTAGTAATAGTTAGTTTATTTATTTTGTTTTATTAATTTATGTATTATTTATCCCTATTCTTGTTTTAGGTTTAAATTAGATTTGTTAACCAATAGAAATTAAAAACCAAATAAGCCTAAAAATAAATCTTTGTACATTAAACTTACATAAAAATTAATTAAAAATTAAATTGAAATAAATAATTAAAATAAAATAAATATGAGTTATACCGATGATGACATTAAAGAAAGTCAATTGAGACATCTTAAAAATGTCTAGGTGAGGAAATTCTTTCTTAAGTTGAGCCAAATCGATGGAATACTTTTGAAAGAATTTTCAATAAATTATAATCCATATTTATTCTTAGTAAATTAAATATGAATAAAATATAAATATATATATAGATAAATAAATATAAATACGAGAATATAAATTAGATGAGAAATTAAATAAATAGAATGAAATAGCTTAGATTGAAAATAATTAGTAATTAATAAGATTAGATAATAATGAAATAAATATGAATTATACAGAGGATGAAATTCCAAGAAAGTCAATCGAGACTCCTTGGATATTTTTAGGTGAGATGATTCTTTCTTAAGTTGAGTCAAATTGATGGAATACTTTTGAAAGAATTTTCAATAAAAATATAATTCATGTTTATTAAATAAATATAAATAAATGAAATAAATAAAATAAAAATAAATCAGATCAAGATTAAGATTAAAGAAATTTAAATAAAATTAGATAAATGAACTAAATAGCTTAGAATAAAAATTATAGGAAATAAAAAATATGAATTATGCCAATGATGAAATTTCAAGAAAGTCAATTGGGACTCCTTGAATTTTCTAGGTGAAAAGATTTCTTTTAAGCCGAACCAAATTGATGGGACGCTTTTAAGAAAATCTTCAATAAACCATGATTCATATTTATTCTCTAAATAAATAAAGTAAATAAATAAAATATATAGATAAATATAATACAAAATAAGATTAAAAAATATAGAGATTAATATGGAGTCGAAATTAGAGCCAAAGTTAGAAAGAATAAGATTTTCATAAATTATTTATTTGATCCGACGATGGAGTTCAAGAAAGTTAATCGAGACTCCTTGAACATCTTGAAGTGAGGGAGATTTTTAAGATTGGAGCCAAATTGATGGAAAAATCTTAGAAATATTCTCAATATATAAGCATATCGAAATTAATATAAACACAAGGCAAATTGTAAAGATAACCTAAAACTAGTTGGTACCATTTTAGGATAGGCGTTGTAGGGGTGCTAATCCTTCCCTATACGTAACCGTACTCCCGAACCCTAGTATTGTAACGACCCGTTACCACATTTTTCACCTTATTTTACGCAACTTATCCAGTTGGGCTGTCTGTGATACTTCACTTTATACTTAATGTTAAACAATTTCATATAATAATTAATATTATATACATCCCCTATCTTACTCTATAAGTAAGTAGTACTGTACACATGTCTAAATACAGAAAATAATTGATCATACCTCATAAATCTCAGTCGATAGTCATAATCCACAAATGTCGGATCTCACAATCATCAAAACCTGAAATGTTAATATTGGGGAGTGAGCAAACCACGGCTCAGTAAGAGAGTTATATGTCACACTTGATATTCAGCTATCTATATGCTGAAAATACTTTTTTTACATTTTCTTTAAAATCTTCCTAGTTGGCTCTAGGCTCACATGTAGGAAGGATACTACAATCGACTAGGGATCCAGATAGAATAAGGTAGGTATTTTAGAATACCATACTTATTCCGGAACCTAGAAGCAACTGTAGAGAATATTAATTTCGTTATTTTCAAAACGATATAATTTTCGTTTTTCCACAGAATAAACCACTTATTTCTTTTCACTTCAGTATACTTTAAAACACGTGGCAATTCAGTAATAAAAATAGTGGTTTACTTCTTTTCTCTTCTCTTCTCTTTAGTACAGTAAAAATAGTACAGTACAGTGATTTCTAAATATCCAATCATTGGATAATTACTTCTTCGTTTATCTCTATCTTAGAAATAATTCTTATGTTATTCTTTTAGAATAAACATTTATTTATCTTTTCAAATCAATAACCATATCGTATTAAAGCCCCGTAAGAAATGCATTTAAAATAGTCATAGTATCGATATATGCAGAAAACAAATGCCATAATAATGCATTTCATACTTTAAATCATTGTATGAATTCTTTAATACATATATCTAAAATTCATACTTGTTTCAAACATGCATCATACTTTAGAAACTTAACATCATAATTAATAAAACTTATCATACAATTCATGGAGACTAGGCGATATCATATAGCTAGTATGCGGGTCATGACACTTACTTCATCCTCCGAAGAGGGAACAGAATACCTATGGCCATGGTATGGGCTGTAGACTTGATCAAGGTCGTACAGCGAACATTGCACCACGAAGGACCAACATACCCACAAGGGATGAAAACATGCACAATGTGGGCGAGAACATGCACGACGTGGGCTAAACATATGCCACAAGGGATGGAAACATGCACAATGTGGCAAGCATGACAAGCAATAACATAAACTATAGGAAGGCCTTAGTCTCAAATCTTACTTACTTATGTAACTTCTTAAATTATACATTTGGTACAAAATAGTAAGGACCGGGCGTGCCTGGGTCTAAGTTAACCAGGGGTTTGTCACTCCAATCATTGTTTCGGAAAACACACTTATTTACTTTCATACATAAAAAGCTTATTGAAAAATATGCATAGAAATCATAAGATTCGTTTAGCTAATTATCAAAAGACTATGGGAATTAATTTCGGAACGAAATTCATGCTTCAAACATTTCTTTATAAATTGCGATGAAGACAGTTTGCAAAATCATCACTGAAAATATAGAAGGGCAAAAATGTCCTTTTTCCACCATAAAACACATATGTATGCTTTTTCGTGCATTTAATCGAAAACATGGTTTTATAGTTATCGGAATTCAAATAGATTATTTTTATAATTTATGAAAATAAAATATTTATTTTCTAACTTTAAATTCCCATCACCATGTTTTCTTATAAAAACACGTGTAGAGACCTCTAGTCTCGAAAACATAGTTGTTCATTATTTCTTAACCTTTATGGAATTTTCATAATTAATTATTTCCATAATTAAAACTATAAAGATTTTATATGAAATCCAGTGAATATTTAAGAATATTTATAAAAATATTCACTTCAGTCTCTTTTTCATTTTCTTCTTGTTTCACGTGAAATATCACCTACAGGATGAAATTTCGGTGATTTCCTTTCTACCATTCACGAAAACATGAATATTTTAAAATCAATTATCATTATATTCATGTTTTATGAAATTTACTTAATTTCTCGATTTTCGTACCTAAAAATCGTTTCACGTGAAATCAAATCATTTATTATGATTTTCGGTGATTTTCAGTAAATTTTAGTAATTATTCGATAATTTTTTGGCAGTATAACGGCTACCGATTTGGCTAGCCTCCTGCAAGGAAAATACAGTTTATATTTCTCAACTGGTATTTCACCACAATTTGAAACCGATAAATCACCACAAATTTCAAAACTAATCATTGTCAATTGCATTTATAAATTAAATGCATAATTTAAAATATGTGGCCTAATATCCTTACAGGCGGCACATGTCTCCCTTACCTGTTTCGGGTCGGCGACTGCCTCTCGAAGGTCGCGCCCATGTTCACCTCGCCCGATTCCATCGGCTCAGTCATCGAGGGAATTTTTTGGAAATTAAATTCTAAAATTTAAAATTTTTTCATAATTATTTAAATAAATAAATAAATTATTTAAATAAATAAATAAATTATTTAAATAATTTAACATTTTTTGGGATTTCATACCAATTCCCGTAATTCTTAGGATTTCCCGTAATTTTCGAATTTTTGGAAATTTTTCAAATTTCCGGAATTCTTATTTCTCTTTCTCTTTCTCTTTCTTCTTTTCTTTTTTTTTCTTTTCTTTTTCTTTTTCCTTTTCTTTCTTTTTCAGCCGAACCGGTCATCCCCCCTTACAGCCGGTTCGCCTCCGGTGGCCGGTTCTTCGGCGGATCGGTGGCTCAGCAGCTGGCCGGCACCACGGCGAAGCTAGATCTGGCCTCCATTCGGTCTGGATCAACGGCACCGCGGTGGATCTACTCAGTTTACCTTCGGTTTCTTCTCCTCCTCCGTCGGCCTTCCTCCGCCGTTTTTCGCATCAACCATGGCCTCCTTCCTCTTCCTCTTCCTCTTCCTCTTCCTCTGGCGATGCTTCGGTTGCAGTGGCGGCGACCAATTTGGCTGGCACCGCCACTTTCTCTTGCTTTTTTCTTCCCGGCCTCCGCCGGTTTTTCCTTCGATTTTCCTTCCTGTTTTCGCCATTTCTTTTTCTCTTCCGGTCACCGGCTTCTCCTCTCCTTGCCAGCGCCGTCTTCCTCCCTCGTCTCTCTTCCTTTCTCCTGCGAAGGGTCGATCGCCCTTCAAGGAGACAGAATCGGGAGTCTTCCCGATTCAGTTTGTTTTCTTTTTTTTTTGTATTTTATTTTAATTATAATTATATTATAAATATAATTATTTTATTTTATTATATAGTACTTTGTACTATATATTATATAAATATATATATATATATTATATATTAATAATATATATTTACACATAAAAATATATATTTTCATGTACTTTAAATTAAATAACATTTATATAAATATTCATATAAATGTAATAATTCCATATATATATAAATTATATTTACAATATATATACATTCAAACTTTAATGTAATTTAATATTTACATTTTCTCAAATATTTATATACTTATATATACATAAAATGTCATACTTGAATACATATGTATTATTTAAATTTATCAAATAGTATATATACTTATATATACCAATGTATATTTAATATATACTACATACCATACGGTATTTAAATACATATGTATTTACATCAAAATACATTTATACAATTTGTAATTATATAAACATATTTTATTTTCATTTCTCATTTCCCTAATTTAATTTGGATTTTCCATTATCCAAATTAAATTTCCTCTTTTCATTATTTTCCGAATTCCCAAATATTCTTATTTCTAATTTAACTTCCTTCACTCGAATTTCCAATATTCCTTATTTCCAATAAATGAAAAATTTATGATTATCACAAGTATCTTTGAACGTAGACCAAGCCTGTGATAACCGTAAATTTTCCATTTATTGGAAATTAGAAATATTGAAAATAAATATTAGACAAATAAATTAAAGTAAATACATAAAATTTGCGGGAACGGGATATTGGTAAAAATCTCGAGAATCGAGGAAGTGAAAGAATCGGGAAATTGGTGTAAAGGAAATTAAATGGAAATAATAATAAAGTCGGAGTTATTGAAAATAAGAAAAGGAGGAATTTAAATTGGATTAACGGAAATCCAAAAATTAATAAAATAAAAAATGCGTATATTATATATTTATATAATTAAATTATATAAATATATTTACACATGTTTTTATATAAATACATATGTATGTATATGAATGTTAGTATATATTATGAAATAAAATATATACTTTTTGTCTTAAATAAAGACATGTGTATATTATAAAATGTAGTTATATAATTATAAATATATATGTACAGATATATAAATATATATGAAATATATATATTATTATTTTAAATAAAAGTATATGAATATATAAGAAAAGTAAATGTTAATTTGTATTAAAGTTATATGTATAAATATTTTATTATAGCATTTATATAATTTGTATATATAAATGTTATTTAAGTATATGAATATACATATATATATATATATATATATATATACTAGACATGTATTTTGTAATGTACAAGATATGTTTTATATATAATAAATATTGTATAACATTATGTATGAAATAATGTATGTATAACATATAATATATATTATATGTATAAAATATATGGTATAATGTATAGTATATAGTATACTAAAAATGGAAAGAAGACAAAAACTAAAAGAGGAAATAAAACTAAAAACAGAAAAGAAAGGAAGGATCGGGGGGAGAAATCCCGACCCTCCCCGGGCGTACCGCCAGTGGCGGAGGTGCCACCGCCGGCCGAGTGAGGGAAGAGAGGAGGAAGGAGTGGCGTCGCCGGTGAGAGGAGAAGCAAACGACGGTGGCCGACGACGGAAAGAAGAAAAGAAAACGAAACAGAAACGGTGGGAAAAAGCGAAGAGGAAGGAGGAGGGAAACGGCGGTGCCAGCCAGTCCAGGCACCGCCACCCCAACCCGAACCTTGGCGGAGGTGAGGGGAAGATGAAGGAGGCCACCGGCGAGACCAACGGCGGCCGAGGAAGGAAGAACGAAGGAAGAAAGGAGCCGAAACCCACCCTCCTAGGTCCGGCACCGTCGCCGGCAATGGGGAGAAACGGAGACCAGATCCGGCGTCTCTGCAACTCCGGCAAGCTGAGGGAGACGTGAACCGGCGGAAAGGAGGACCGCCGGCGACCGAACCGGCCGAACCGGCGGGATGAGGCACAAACCGATCTGAACCGGTCCGGCCAGAGAAAGGAGAAAAAGAAAAAAGAAAAGAAAAAGGAAAAAGAAAAAGAAAAAAAGAAAAAAAGAAAAAGAAAAGAAAGAAAGAAAAGAAAAAGAGGAAAAAGGAAGAAAAAGGAAGAAAAAGAGGAAAAAGGAAAATTTCGGGAATTCGGAAAATTCCCGAAAATTCGACAACCCGGGATTTTACAAATTCGGTAAGAAATTTCCCGAGAATTTAATTTCAGAAAAAAAATTAAATAAATTATGAAAAATTCTAAAAATTAGAATTTTAATTCTAGAAATTATTTTCAGCAATCGAGATAAGGAATCGGGAGAAATGGAGTGCGGGCGCGATCGATAAGCGGAATTCGCCGACCCGGAAAAAGGTAAGGGATGCATGTGCAGCACTGTAAGGATACTCAGTCTGCATAATTTAATTTAAAATATTTCATGCAATTATTTTATGAAAATTATTATGATGCATGAATTGCTGAAAATAATTTGAGAAGAAGTACTGGCTGAAAGATTTTAAACTGTATTTTCCGTGCAGGAGGTTAGTGAATCGGCAGCCGTTATGCTGCCGAAAATTTTAGAAAAACTTTATAAAATCATATTAAATGATTTATTTCCGAATTTCGATAGTAAATCACGAGACATGAGGAAATTTCTAAATTTCATAAAATATGAATATAATGAGATGGAACTTTAGAATATTCATGTATTCGAGAATGGTGATAATGAAATCACCGAAAATTCTCGAAATAGATAAATTACACGAATTACGAGACGAAAGATGAAGTGAAATATAGTAAATATTTTATGGATATTTTTATCAATATTCACTAAAGGATTATAACCCTTATGGTTTTAAATCATGGAATTATATAATTGTATAAATTCCATAAGGTGTATTTTCCGATGAAAAATACGGTTTTGAGACTGGTTGGTATTCTTATCATGCCGATACATGATATGTGACATGTTTAGTCCCGGTCGACACCTGATCCGTGATCCACCGAGGACAATATAGATTATGGTCATAGATTTGACCGGTTTAGTCCTTTACCCTCCAGGGTTTATAGTACGACAAGATTAACGTCTATATTAAAATCCATAAATGATAGGTGACATGTTAAAAAGGGAAATATTTTACATGACATGGAATATGTCAAACGGAAAAGGCCATACCGAGCAGAGACTCGATGATTGAACCGTGGGAGCCACCTCTAGAGTCCTTCGGGAACTAAGTGCTACACGTGTTCCGATATTTCAGTACAGGCCATACCGAGTAGAGACTCGATGATTGAACCGTGGGAGCCACCTCTAGAGTCCTTCGGGAACTAAGTGCTACACGTGTTCCGATATTTCAGTACAGGCCATACCGAGCAGAGACTCGATGATTGAACCGTGGGAGCCATCTCTAGAGTCCTTCGGGAACTAAGTGCTACACGTGTTCCGATGTTTCAGTACAGGCCATACCGAGCAGAGACTCGATGATTGAACCGTGGGAGCCACCTCTAGAGTCCTTCGGGAACTAAGTGCTACACGTGTTCCGATGTTAGTATGAGAAATCGTAGGATATTATGACGATAAGTAAGTGAGTGTGATTCGTGAATTCGACAAATGTCAAAGAATGAAATAGATTTTAATAGCTTATTCTGCTTTTTAACGGACAGAACTAATTAAGAGAGTACATTAAAACATGAAATAAGTTTTAAAGAAATAAGATGATGATTTAACTAATATTCTTTTCAAGGAATATACGGATATTAATTATTCTATTTAAAGGCTTTATTTCGTAGAGGCATTATTTTGAAAGGAATATGAAAAAGATTATAAAAGATTAAAAAGGAAAAGGATTTATTAATTCAAAACAAAAAGAAAAAAATTTTCTCTACAGTTGCTTCTAGGTTCCGTAACAAGTATGGTATTCTAAAATACCTACCTTACTCCATTCGGATTCCTAGCCGATTGTAGTATCTTTCCTACATGCGAGCCTAGAGCCCATAGGAAAAATGAAAAAGATTTTCAGCATATAGGAAGCTGAGTATCAAGTGAGGCATATAATTCTCTTACTGAGCCGTGGTTTTGCTCACCCCTTAATTTTCAACATCTCAGGTTTTGATGAATGTGAAATCAGTGGATTGTGGATCCTGGCTGTACACGAAGAACAATGTGTCAGACCGACTGATTATTTGAGGTATGATTATTTATTCTCTGTATTTAGACACGTCAACAGTACTACTTATCTGATTTGTTACGATAGGGGATGTGTATAATATAAACAATATTATGTAAAATTTATTAACAGTCAGTACAAGTGAAGTATCGCAGACAGCCCAACCGGTTAAGTTGTGTATAAGAAGGGTAAAAATGTGGTCACGGGTCGTGACAGATTTAATGGTATCAGAGCATTGGTTGGCCTGATGTCTGTGAATACTTTGGAAAGAAAAGAGTTAAACATCCCCTGTAGTACTATGTCGTCTGAATACATTGAGAAAATAAATGATTGTAAATGAGGTAAAATGATTTAAAGGGAGTGAGAAAGTATAAATTGAGAATGTTAAAGAAGAAAATAGGCTCAGAAATTACCGAAAAATTGGTGATTCTTCTAATCTATATGAAGGCCTGTTCGGTAAGGAACAGAAATGGACTCGGTGAGGGCCCCACCAGTACTTTTCTGTCCGAACCGAACTGAGACCTGAAAGTGATGGTATAAAATAGGGGAATAAAATATCATCATTAAATAGACTTTAAGATCACCGATTGAGGGTAATTTGAAGAGAGAGAAAATTTTTAGCCAAAAATGACCAAAATACCTCTACCCCCAAAATTTTACTGGGAGTCAAAATAGATCACCAGAAGTGGGAATTGATCGATTTGACAGAGAAATTAATGATATAAAGCTGAATTACAAGCAAAATAATCCAATTATGGATTTTAGTGAATTTCTCTATCGAAAATCGAATGAGATCTAACTTGCTGTTATAAGTATCAGAAAGGATACTATCAACACATAGATGATCAGTTCATTGATTTGAATGTATATTGAGGAGATAGAAATAAATGTCGAAATGACGAAAATGCCCCTATATTGGGCGATGTCGGAATAGTGATAAAACCGAGCTGAATTGGAATCCATTGATAGTAATGGAATTATTAATGGCATAGAAGATGTCATATGAATCTAACGATCCCTATTACTGATTCCACTAACACTTAGATTATGGACGCGAAAGAAAAACCCCGAGTGGACTGTGGGCCATAGGGGATAACAGTATGGTTGAGTGAGGCGGCCAGGGCTCCCCCACGAGTGGACTTTGGGCCATAGTGGTAAATCCTGGGCTTCTCAATAAAACAATCCGTGAGGGACTAAGTGCCACGTCTGTGTGACGGGGGCCACCTCTAGAGCTCAGAGCGGACAGCACGGATGAGTGGTGCGGCTCGGGCCCCTCCGGCTTGAGACCGGCAAATCCGAGGCATCACAATAAAACGTGTACAGGCGGACGGCGAACGAGCCGGGGCCTTATATGATGCGATCCAAAGAGTGTAGTGGAATGTCATCAAATGTTTGGCCCGGTTATTGACTGAAAGGGTCGAACAATTAAGAGTGTATTGAACGGGATTGTTAAATACTATGAAAAGTGAAATGATTACAAGAATTGACTGATGAGGTGAAAAGTACAGATAATGAAATACATACTAGTATGATTACTTATGGTTCTGTACGTTTTCATTTCTTTGAGGTATCAAACAGATAATCGTACATAGAACCGACGTATCTTGGAATATGTGCTACAGAATGAGGTACTGTTTGGAGTACTGTGAATTAGAGGAGAATTATAAGAACAGTCAAGTGATAAAAAAGAAGATGACCGCTAACCTAAGTTCTTCAGGACCCTTGAGACAGAACTATGATGGGCGACCCAATGATGGCCGACCCGTAGTGGATCATGTGTCGTGAGATATAGGCGAACTATCTCATCGCCGACTCACTAGTAAGGATAAACCTGAGGCGAAAGGATCGCCTAGGGGATGCTCGTCAATGGTCGATATGAACGGGCGAGGCCCTTATAAGTATCCCAACGGTAACACGAGTGTAAGGAACTAGGTACGTAAGGGGTGCCAAGGCTCAAACCTCGTGGAGAATATACTCGAGGGAACTAAGCCTGAATTCAGTAAATGGAAATGGTTTTAAAGTGAATAACTGAATTGAAACGAGTAGCTGTAAAGTGTGTTGATAACCCTTGTAATTGATACAGCTTACCAGAATGAGATTCGTAACGCTGTAAAGTACGACTAGGTAATGAAATCAAGGTAGAGTATGTATCAAAATGATTTTAATATGGAATGTCTCTGCCTTGAAACTACACTGTAAAATGATGGGAAACAATGATGAAGGTCCAAAATGATAAAAGAAGTGTGGTTAAAGAGACTGTCGGTTGAGAATTCCAATAAATTCCAAAGTAACATAGATTGAGAAATCAGGTTAATGTTGATTCGATCGTGGATATGAAATTTATTCTTAAGCTTGTATCGAAGAATATAGAAGAAATCCGACAAGCTTAAGAAAATAATTTTTGGAACATATTATGGATGTAGAAAGAATCCGTAAAGTTAAAGAAAATAATTCTGAAAATTGTGTGGATAATGAAATTCACGTGTAAAGGTCTGAATGACGAAAATACAGATAATGAAAAATTGAGAATAAAGGAGTTATCTGTATAGGTGTAAATGAGAGAAATGCAAATGATGTTGAGTTGTTGACAAATCAAAAAGGATATATTAAATTTCTATCATTGATGAAGTTCTGGTAAAGAACAAGTATTAATCTACGTGTAAATAGACGCTTTATTGATCTGATTAGAGATACGTGAGAAGTAAATAAGACTAGCTGCTATATAAAGCGTCCTTAGATAAAAGATTGAAGGTTGGTGTCCACAAGATGATGATTTGAACTCGAAGTGAATTTGACGAGTTCCGATTGAAGTTATAAGGGTAATGAGTTGCCTTGTAAAGTAGATAAGCTTAAAGAATGAGGCATCCTTACATGAGTAACATTGATGAAATACTGATAGAGTCTAAAGTATAAATGGAACATGAGCAGCATTGTGATATAATCCTTAAACTCTTAAAGGATGTGGAATTGTGCTAAGATTAACAACTAAGAAATTTGGCTAGACAGTATCTCCTCTTGAAATATATGATTTTGAGACGACAGGATGACAGTGAACCTGTCTATGACATAAAGATAATGATTGAGATACGAAAGTAATGAGTCTAGCTAAATACTACTGCCAGCCTATAAAAGAGTGATGAGACTGGCTGCTCTATAGACGAGATCTAATTAAAGAAATTAAAGTCGGCAGATGGCTAGTGTAAAGAAAAAGATGGTACGCAAGATTCTAAAAGATCTTAGCTGTATAGTACCATACCAATCGAGAAAACCGACAAAAAGGAATGAGAGTAAAAATATGAAAACGAAAATGAAAGTGAAATAAGGAAATAAATGACATGATGAAAAGGGAAACACCAATATGAAACAGTTCCCGCAGTTAAGACTGAAAGTGAATGGTGTTGGTTATCACATAACTGTGGCAAGATGTAAAATCAAAGCCAGAACTGATAAGTGAAAGTAATGATACTCCAAGGAGTAAGATAATTGATATATTTACTGCCAGTATATAAAGAGAAATGTTATATATATAGCCACCTCGAAATAATAGAGATGGTGGAATTGTATAGATAATGTGGTGCTGAAATGGATAATTTGAGGATGCAATCACAGAATCTAAATTATGAAAAGAGATTTAAAGACCATACTACATGAAGAGGATATGATTGTCTCATTGTGACGCCCTGGTTTTACCGGACTCCGCCGGGGGGACCCAGGCCGCATCACTCATCCGTACTGTCCGCTCTGGGTTCTAGAGGTGGCCCCCGTCACACAGACGTGGCACTTAGCCCCTCACGGATTTATCGGGAATAAATTCCCAATTCGCGTCCGCCATGACTTGAACCCCTTACCACTTGTAAGTGTCAAGTCATGACTAACCATTGGACCTAGTCCAATGGTTAGTCATGACTTGACACTTACAAGTGGTAAGGGGTTCAAGTCATGGCGGACGCGAATTGGGAATTTATTCCCGATAAATCCGTGAGGGGCTAAGTGCCACGTCTGTGTGACGGGGGCCACCTCTAGAACCCAGAGCGGACAGTACGGATGAGTGATGCGGCCTGGGTCCCCCCGGCGGAGTCCGGTAAAACCAGGGCGTCACAATAAAACGCGCGTTTTTTTGTGACGACTCGGGTGCACCCACAGGCCACCGCCCGAGCTCACTCAACCGTATTGTCCGCTTTGGCCTGGCTTCACGCACCTACGTCGTTCCTCACCAGCCTCACGGTTTTATCGGGAATTAATCCCAATTCGCGTCCGCCGCTACTCGAACCCTTGACATCCAAGCGATTCGAGTAACGACTAACCATTGGACTACTAGGTCCAATGGTTAGTCATGACTTGACACTTACAAGTGGTAAGGGGTTCAAGTCATGGCGGACGCGAATTGGGAATTTATTCCCGATAAATCCGTGAGGGGCTAAGTGCCACGTCTGTGTGACGGGGGCCACCTCTAGAACCCAGAGCGGACAGTACGGATGAGTGATGCGGCCTGGGTCCCCCCGGCGGAGTCCGGTAAAACCAGGGCGTCACAATAAAACGCGCGTTTTATTGTAACGCCCTGGTTTTACCGGACTCCGCCGGGGGGACCCAGGCCGCATCACTCATCCGTACTGTCCGCTCTGGGTTCTAGAGGTGGCCCCCGTCACACAGACGTGGCACTTAGCCCCTCACGGATTTATCGGGAATAAATTCCCAATTCGCGTCCGCCATGACTTGAACCCCTTACCACTTGTAAGTGTCAAGTCATGACTAACCATTGGACTAGGTCCAATGGTTAGTCATGACTTGACACTTACAAGTGGTAAGGGGTTCAAGTCATGGCGGACGCGAATTGGGAATTTATTCCCGATAAATCCGTGAGGGGCTAAGTGCCACGTCTGTGTGACGGGGGCCACCTCTAGAACCCAGAGCGGACAGTACGGATGAGTGATGCGGCCTGGGTCCCCCCGGCGGAGTCCGGTAAAACCAGGGCGTCACACTCATGATTTATTTCTGTAAGAGATGATTAACAGTAAAATTTGCAATGATATGTAGCCTTGATGGAATAAGTGTGAAAATGAATATTGTGGACAATAAATCCAAAAGAGAAATGATGATATGGAAGTGATTAAAGACTGATGATCTAAATAGAATCACTTTCCATTATCAAACTTCTAGATTCTCTGGTGCCTTAGTCGCAGTATAAGTGCTAAACGGTGTAAATGTGTATGTACAGTTCCAGTGAGCTTTACATGTGATGGGAGTCTCTGTGTTGCCACATGCTTAATGAGAGATAGCAAAAGGCTTTGAGATCCCAAGTGTATTGATAGCACCGCTCCATACTGATATATATATTTATATATATGAGCGTGAGATGTAACCGCTCCATGATATTGAGAGAGCGTGTGCACGAGATGTGAAAGCTACTGGGACACTTACATATAATTGATTGACACGAGCACATGATAGTACCAAATTATGTCGACTCGGCACTAAGTGAGAAGCATGGATGATGAACAGCATAAATCAGCTGTAATATTAAAATATTATGTATGGCTCTTATACGAAAAGAGTAAAAGTGAATAACTCCCGATTTGAGAAATGAACTTACGGGAGTATAAACATATATGATGAAAAACAGCATGTAGTGGTCTAAAGTATTGTTGATGTTGAAAGTGTGCTGGCAGTATTACTTGGAGGATGAACTAAAGGTCAGAAGTCATAAGTATACGGCGTATACCCCCTTTGGACTTAAGTTAAATTCGGAGGACCGAATTTCTTAAGGTGGGGAGGATGTGATAACCGTAAATTTTCCATTTATTGGAAATTAGAAATATTGAAAATAAATATTAGACAAATAAATTAAAGTAAATACATAAAATTTGCGGGAACGGGATATTGGTAAAAATCCCGAGAATCGAGGAAGTGAAAGAATCGGGAAATTGGTGTAAAGGAAATTAAATGGAAATAATAATAAAGTCGGAGTTATTGAAAATAAGAAAAGGAGGAATTTAAATTGGATTAACGGAAATCCAAAAATTAATAAAATAAAAAATGCGTATATTATATATTTATATAATTAAATTATATAAATATATTTACACATGTTTTTATATAAATACATATGTATGTATATGAATGTTAGTATATATTATGAAATAAAATATATACTTTTTGTCTTAAATAAAGACATGTGTATATTATAAAATGTAGTTATATAATTATAAATATATATGTACAGATATATAAATATATATGAAATATATATATTATTATTTTAAATAAAAGTATATGAATATATAAGAAAAGTAAATGTTAATTTGTATTAAAGTTATATGTATAAATATTTTATTATAGCATTTATATAATTTGTATATATAAATGTTATTTAAGTATATGAATATACATATATATATATATATACTAGACATGTATTTTGTAATGTACAAGATATGTTTTATATATAATAAATATTGTATAACATTATGTATGAAATAATGTATGTATAACATATAATATATATTATATGTATAAAATATATGGTATAATGTATAGTATATAGTATACTAAAAATGGAAAGAAGACAAAAACTAAAAGAGGAAATAAAACTAAAAACAGAAAAGAAAGGAAGGATCGGGGGGAGAAATCCCGACCCTCCCCGGGCGTACCGCCGGTGGCGGAGGTGCCACCGCCGGCCGAGTGAGGGAAGAGAGGAGGAAGGAGTGGCGTCGCCGGTGAGAGGAGAAGCGAACGACGGTGGCCGACGACGGAAAGAAGAAAAGAAAACGAAACAGAAACGGTGGGAAAAAAGCGAAGAGGAAGGAGGAGGGAAACGGCGGTGCCGGCCAGTCCAGGCACCGCCACCCCAACCCGAACCTTGGCGGAGGTGAGGGGAAGATGAAGGAGGCCACCGGCGAGACCAACGGCGGCCGAGGAAGGAAGAACGAAGGAAGAAAGGAGCCGAAACCCACCCTCCTAGGTCCGGCACCGTCGCCGGCAATGGGGAGAAACGGAGACCAGATCCGGCGTCTCTGCAACTCCGGCAAGCTGAGGGAGACGTGAACCAAGAAGAAAGGAGGACCGCCGGCGACCGAACCGGCCGAACCGGCGGGATGAGGCACAAACCGGTCTGAACCGGTCCGGCCAGAGAAAGGAGAAAAAGAAAAAAGAAAAGAAAAAGGAAAAAGAAAAAAGAAAAAGAAAAAAGAAAAAAAGAAAAAGAAAAGAAAGAAAGAAAAGAAAAAGAGGAAAAAGGAAGAAAAAGGAAGAAAAAGAGGAAAAAGGAAAATTTCGGGAATTCGGAAAATTCCCGAAAATTCGACAACCCGGGATTTTACAAATTCGGTAAGAAATTTCCCGAGAATTTAATTTCAGAAAAAAAATTAAATAAATTATGAAAAATTCTAAAAATTAGAATTTTAATTCTAGAAATTATTTTCAGCAATCGAGATAAGGAATCGGGAGAAATGGAGTGCGGGCGCGATCGATAAGCGGAATTCGCCGACCCGGAAAAAGGTAAGGGATGCATGTGCAGCACTGTAAGGATACTCAGTCTGCATAATTTAATTTAAAATATTTCATGCAATTATTTTATGAAAATTATTATGATGCATGAATTGCTGAAAATAATTTGAGAAGAAGTACTGGCTGAAAGATTTTAAACTGTATTTTCCGTGCAGGAGGTTAGTGAATCGGCAGCCGTTATGCTGCCGAAAATTTTAGAAAAACTTTATAAAATCATATTAAATGATTTATTTCCGAATTTCGATAGTAAATCACGAGACATGAGGAAATTTCTAAATTTCATAAAATATGAATATAATGAGATGGAACTTTAGAATATTCATGTATTTGAGAATGGTGATAATGAAATCACCGAAAATTCTCGAAATAGATAAATTACACGAATTACGAGACGAAAGATGAAGTGAAATATAGTAAATATTTTATGGATATTTTTATCAATATTCACTAAAGGATTATAACCCTTATGGTTTTAAATCATGGAATTATATAATTGTATAAATTCCATAAGGTGTATTTTCCGATGAAAAATACGGTTTTGAGACTGGTTGGTATTCTTATCATGCTGATACATGATATGTGACATGTTTAGTCCTGGTCGACACCTGATCCGTGATCCACCGAGGACAATATAGATTATGGTCATAGATTTGACCGGTTTAGTCCTTTACCCTCCAGGGTTTATAGTACGACAAGATTAACGTCTATATTAAAATCCATAAATGATAGGTGACATGTTAAAAAGGGAAATATTTTACATGACATGGAATATGTCAAACGGAAAAGGCCATACCGAGCAGAGACTCGATGATTGAACCGTGGGAGCCACCTCTAGAGTCCTTCGGGAACTAAGTGCTACACGTGTTCCGATATTTCAGTACAGGCCATACCGAGCAGAGACTCGATGATTGAACCGTGGGAGCCACCTCTAGAGTCCTTCGGGAACTAAGTGCTACACGTGTTCCGATATTTCAGTACAGGCCATACCGAGCAGAGACTCGATGATTGAACCGTGGGAGCCACCTCTAGAGTCCTTCGGGAACTAAGTGCTACACATGTTCCGATGTTTCAGTACAGGCCATACCGAGCAGAGACTCGATGATTGAACCGTGGGAGCCACCTCTAGAGTCCTTCGGGAACTAAGTGCTACACGTGTTCCGATGTTAGTATGAGAAATCGTAGGATATTATGACGATAAGTAAGTGAGTGTGATTCGTGAATTCGACAAATGTCAAAGAATGAAATAGATTTTAATAGCTTATTCTGCTTTTTAACGGACAGAACTAATTAAGAGTACATTAAAACATGAAATAAGTTTTAAAGAAATAAGATGATGATTTAACTAATATTCTTTTCAAGGAATATACGGATATTAATTATTCTATTTAAAGGCTTTATTTCGTAGAGGCATTATTTTGAAAGGAATATGAAAAAGATTATAAAAGATTAAAAAGGAAAAGGATTTATTAATTCAAAACAAAAAGAAAAAAATTTTCTCTACAGTTGCTTCTAGGTTCCGTAACAAGTATGGTATTCTAAAATACCTACCTTACTCCATTCGGATTCCTAGCCGATTGTAGTATCTTTCCTACATGCGAGCCTAGAGCCCATAGGAAAAATGAAAAAGATTTTCAGCATATAGGAAGCTGAGTATCAAGTGAGGCATATAATTCTCTTACTGAGCCGTGGTTTTGCTCACCCCTTAATTTTCAACATCTCAGGTTTTGATGAATGTGAAATCAGTGGATTGTGGATCCTGGCTGTACACGAAGAACAATGTGTCAGACCGACTGATTATTTGAGGTATGATTATTTATTCTCTGTATTTAGACACGTCAACAGTACTACTTATCTGATTTGTTACGATAGGGGATGTGTATAATATAAACAATATTATGTAAAATTTATTAACAGTCAGTACAAGTGAAGTATCGCAGACAGCCCAACCGGTTAAGTTGTGTATAAGAAGGGTAAAAATGTGGTCACGGGTCGTGACAAAGCCTTATCCTTAGTTTGAATAGGTGACCAATCATACCTAGGTAGAATGGTTGGTGGCGACTCCTTTGATTTTAGTGTCTAGCTATTAGGTTTTCCGAAACTTAATACGTTATGATAGAAGAAAAAGAAGAAAGAGGAAGAGAAAAGGAATTCCAGGAATTCGAAAATTCCCGAGAATTCGGAACCTCGGAAATTACGGGAATCGATAAGAAATCGCGGAAAGTGTTGATAAAAATTATTTAAATAATTTATTTATTTAAATAAATTGAGAAAAATTCTAAAATTTAGAATTTGGTTTCCAGAATCATTCTCAGTGAATGAGACGATGGAATCGGGAGAGATGAACACGAGCGTGACCTTTGAGAAGCAGTCACCGACCCAAGACAAGTAAGGGAGACATGTGTCGCCTGTAACGATATTCGGCCACATGTTTTAAATTATGCATTTAATTTTTTAAATGTTATCGATAATGATTGGTTGAAAATTGTGGTGATTTACCGGTTGAGATTTTAAACTGTATTTTTTGTGCAAGAGGCTAGCCAATCGGCAGTCGTTATATTGCGAAAAAATTATCAAAAAATTACTGAAATTTACCAAAAATCACCGAAAATCATAATAAATGATTTGATTTCATGAGAAAATATTTTCAGTCACGAAAATCGAAAAATCAAGTATTTTTCATAAAACATGAATATATGGAAGTTTAAATTTAAAATATTCTTGTTTTCGAGAATGGTAAAAATGAAATCACCGAAAATTCACCCAATAGGTGATATTTCACGTAAAACGAGATGAAAAATGAAAAGGACCGAAGTGAATATTTTCTAAATATTCTTAAATATTCACTTGATTTTATATAAAACCTTTATGGTTTTAATTATGAAAATAACTTATTATATATATTCCATAAAGGTTAAAAAATGATGGAAAACTATGATTTCGAAACTAGAGGTCTCTACACGTGTTTTTAGAAGAAAACATAGAGACGGAATTATTAAAATTGAAAAATAAATATTTTATTTTTCCATAAATTATGAAATTATTTGAATTGAATTCCGATGATTTTGAAAACCATGTTTTTGATAGAAAGCACGGAAAAGCGTGCGTATATATTTTATGGTGAAAAAGACAGTTATAAACTTTTATATTTTACAGTGATGATTTTATAAACTGTTTTCACCATATGCAAAATGTGAATTATGCCTTTATGAATTAATTTTAAAGATGTGATTTAGTTCATAAATTTCATAAAGGCGATGATTTTATTACATGTGAGCCTTATGGATACTTGTGAAATATTTCGATTTACTATGTTTAAAATCCATAAAGGCTATGGTACAGTTTACACTGTTTTGAGACTAAGGCCTCGAGCTTCATGCATCATACCATACTGATACTGTCACGTGGCTATTTGACCAGCTAGTCATTCAGCGTCCGGGATTGTCACCTAGCAAGTGTACACCGAGGACATATCATAGATCATGGCCATATATCTCATTACTGTTACTAAGTCTCTAGTGGACGAAGATAGCATGATTTGATTGTAGGGTGATGCCTAGTCTCACTTACTGCTTACTGTTTACTGAAAGGATTTATGGAATCCTGTTTACAGTACTGTACTGTTTACTGTACTGTTCACTGTACTGATCTACTGTACTGTTCACTGTTTACTGTTTACTGTTTACTGTTTACTGTTTACTGTTTACTAAGCAAAACCGTACCAAAACGCTATTTAACTGAACTGTACTGTTTAGTGAAATGGTAGCCCCTGATTACTGTTTTACTGGATTGAAAGCTACCATTTACTGTTTACTGAACTGAAAGTTACCGCATATTGTTTTCTGAACTGGTAGTTATTGTTTACTGTTTATTGACTGAATCGTATCGAAATAAAGTTTTACTGAATATTACTGTTTTACTGAACTGTAAGATACGGTTACTGAATTAAAGAGAAACAAATGTTTATTCTAAAAGAATAGCATGAGAAAATTTTCTAAGATAGAAATAATTGAAAAAGTGTTTATCCAATGATTGGATATTTACAAACCACTGTACTGTCACGTATTTTTACTGTACTGAAGAGAAGAGAAGTAAACCACTGTTTTATTACCGAACGGTTACGTGTTTTTAAAGTAAATTAAAATTAAGAGAAATAAGTGGTTTACTCTGTAGAAAACGAAAATTAAATCGTTTTGAGAAAAATGAATGTAATACTCTCTACAGTTGCTTCTAGGTTCCGGAATAAGTCAGGTATTTTAAAATACCTGCCTTACTCCATCTGGATCCCTAGCCAACTGTAGTATCCTTCCTACATGTGAGCCTAGAGTCAGCTAAGAAGATTTAAAGAAAGCGAAAAAGTTTTTCAGCATATAGGTAGCTAAATATCAAGTGTGACATATAACTCTCTTACTGAGCCGTGGTTTGCTCACTCCTTATTTTTAAACATTTCAGATTTTGCTGATTATGAGATCCGAGGATTGTGGAATCATGGCTGCACATAACAGACAATGTGACAGACCGACCGATTTATGAGGTACGATCATTTATTTTCTGTATTTAGACATGTCTACAGTACTACATTTTTTGTAAATAAGATAGAGGATGTGTATCATGTTAACAATGTTGTAAAGAATTGTTTAACATTTAAATGAAAAGTTGTGATAACCGTAAATTTTTCCATTTATTGGAAATTAGAAATATTGAAAATAAATATTAGAAAAATTAAATAAGAGGAAATAAATAAAATTTGCGAGAAACAGGATATTGGTGAAAATCCCGAGAAATGAGGAAGTGATGAATAAGGAAATTCGTGTGAAGGAAATTAAATGAAAAAAATAAAAATAAAAATAAAATTGGAGTTATGGAAAATAAGGAAAGGAGGAATTAAAATTGGATTAATGGAAATCCAAAATTTATAAAATAAAAATGCGTATATTATATATTTATATAATTAAATTATATAAATATATTTACACATGTTTTTATATAAATACATATGTATGTATATGAATATTAGTATATATTATAAAATGAAATATATACTATTTTGTCTTAAATAAATACATGTGTATATTATAAAATGTATTTATATAATTATAAATATATATGTACAGATATATATATATATGAAATATATATATATTATTACTTTAAATAAAAGTATATGAATATAGAAGAAAAGTAAATGTGGTTTTATATTAAAGTTTAAATGTATAAATATTGTATTATACCATCTATATAATTTGTACATGTAAAGGTTATTTATTTTTAAAGTATATAATTATACATACATATATATATATACAAGATATATATTTTGTAATATACAATATATATAATTTTTGTATATAATATATATTGTATATTGTATTTCATTAAAATGAAATAATATATGTATGATATATATATATATATAAAATATATTATAAGTATAAAATATATGGTATAATGTATAGTATATAGTATACTAAAAATGGAAAGAAGACAAAAACTAAAAGAGGAAATAAAACTAAAACAGAAAAGAAAGGAAGGATCGGGGGGAGAAATCCCGACCCTCCCCGGGCGTACCGCCGGTGGCGGAGGTGCCACCGCCGGCCGAGTGAGGGAAGAGAGGAGGAAGGAGTGGCGTTGCCGGTGAGAGGAGAAGCGAACGACGGTGGCCGACGATGGAAAGAAGAAAAGAAAACGAAACAGAAACGGTGGGAAAAAGCGAAGAGGAAAGAGGAGGGAAACGGCGGTGCCGGCCAGTCCAGGCACCGCCACCCCAACCCGAACCTCGGCGGAGGTCAGGGGAAGATGAAGGAGGCCACCAGCGAGACCAACGGCGGCCGAGGAAGGACGAACGAAGGAAGAAAGGAGCCGAAACCCACCCTCTTAGGTCCGGCACCGTCGCCGGCAATGGGGAGAAACGGAGACCAGATCCGGCGTCTCCGCAACTCTGGCAAGCTGAGGGAGGCATGAACCGGCGAAAAGGAGGACCGCCGGCAGCCGAACCAGCCGAACCGGCGGGATGAGGCACAAACCGGTCTGATCGGGAAAGGAAGAAGAAAAAAGAAAAGAAAAAGAAAAGAAAAAGGAAAAAGAAAAAGAAAAAGAAAAAGAAAAGAAAGAAAGAAAAGAAAAAGAGGAAAAAGGAAGAAAAAGGAAGAAAAAGAGGAAAAAGGAGAATTTCGGGAATTCGAAAAATTCCCGGAAATTCGACAACCCGGGATTTTACAAATTCGGTAAGAAATTTCTCGAGAATTTAATTTCAGAAAAAATTAAATAAATTATGAAAAAAATTCTAAAAAATTAGAATTTTAATTCCAGAAATTATTTTCAGCAATCGAGATAAGGAATCGGGAGAAATGGAGTGCGGGCACGATCGATAAGCGGAAGTCGCCGACCCGGAAAAAGGTAAGGGATGCATGTGCAGCACTGTAAGGATACTCAGTCTGCATATTTTAAATTGAAATATCTTATGCAATTATTTTATGAAAATTATTATGATGCATGATTTGCTGAAAATAATTTGGGAAGAAGTACTGGCTGAAAGATTTTAAACTGTATTTTTCCGTGCAGGAGGTTAGTAAATCGGCAGCCGTTATGCTGCCGAAAATTTTAGAAAAACTTTATAAAATCATATTAAATGATTTTATTTCCGAATTTTGATAGTAAATCACGAAACATGAGGAAATTTCTAAATTTCATAAAACATGAATATAATGAGATGGAACTTTAGAATATTCATGTATTCGAGAATGATGATAATGAAATCATCGAAAATTCTCGGAATAGATAAATTACACGAATTACGAGATGAAAGATGAAGTGAAATATAGTGAATATTCTTATGAATATTTTTATAAATATTCACTAAAGGATTTTAAACCTTATGGTTTTAAATTATGGAATTTTATATTTATATAAATTCCATATGAGTTTATTTTATGATGAAAATACGGTTTTAAGACTGGTTGGCATTCCTATCATGCTGATGCATGATATGTGACCTGATTAGTCCCGGTCGACGCCTAAATCAGTGATCCACCGAGGAAAATATAGGTTATGGGTATGAATTTGACCGGCGTATTCCCTTACCCTTCGAGGTTTATAGTATGATAAGATTGATGTCTATCTTAGACTCCATAAATGATTGGTGATATGTTAAAAAGGAAAGTATTTTACATAAGATGGAATATGCCAACCGGAAAAATGTGATACATGATGGGTGACATGTGAAAAGAACATGTTTTGTATAATATGATAAGAGAATCAATTGAATTATAGCAATTTTTACAAAATGCTCCTTTAGGTACTGATTATAGTACCGTGAGATGATTCTCATAAGACATGAGATACAAACATGTAATATGTTTTCCAAAAAGGAAGAAATGATAATTCTAATATTCTTTCTATGGTCTTAAATGGAATATGAGATCATAAGTACTACATGAGATCTGATAAGACAGTGGAAAGTACATATGGCGTAAAGGCCAAACCGAGCAGAGACTCGATGATTTTACCGTGTGAGCCACCTCTAGAATCCTTTGGGAACTAAGTGCTGCACGTGTTCTGATGTATTAGTAAAGGCCAAACCGAGCAGAGACTCGATGACTTTACCGTGTGAGCCACCTCTAGAATCCTTTGGGAACTAAGTGCTGCACGTGTTCTGATGTATTAGTAAAGGCCAAACCGAGCAGAGACTCGATGACTTTACCGTGTGAGCCACCTCTAGAATCTTTTGGGAACTAAGTGCTGCACGTGTTCTGATGTGTTAGTAAAGGTCTAAGTTCTGATGGGAATGCGACAAATGTCGAAGGATGAAATAGATCTTGTGCACATGACATATGATGTGTGTGATATAACGGATTTTGTTTATATATGCCACTCAAACATGTGCTACTTGAATGTTCGTCTCGTTCACACTTAATCATACTGATAAAAAGAATGATGCCTTGTGAACTTAAGAATGGAATAGATTTTAATAGCTTATTTTGCTTTTTAAAGGACGGTACTAATTAAGAGAGTACATTAAAACATGAAATGAATTTTAAAGAAATAAAATGATGATTTAATTAACATTCTTTTCAAGGAATATACGAATATTAATTATTTATAGAAATGCTTTATTTCATAGAAGCATTAATTTGAAAAGAATATGAAAAAGGTTATGAAAGATTGAAAAGAAAAAAAAGGATTTATTAATTCAAAACAAAATGAAAATTTCTCTCTACAGTTGCTTCTAGGTTCCGTAACAAGTATGGTATTTTAAAATACCTACCTTACTCCATTCGGATTCCTAGTCGACTGTAGTATCTTTCCTACATGCGAGCCTAGAGCCAATAGGAAAAATGAAAAAGATTTTCAGCATATACGAAGCTGAGTATCAAGTGAGGCATATAATTCTCTTACTGAGCCGTGGTTTTGCTCACCCCTTAATTTTCAACATTTCAGGTTTTGATGAATGTGAGTTCAGTGGATTGTGGATCCTGGCTGTACACGAAGGACAATGTGTCAGACCGACTGATTATTTGAGGTATGATCATTTATTCTCTGTATTTAGAAACGTCAACAGTACTACTTATCCGATTAATTACGATAGGGGATGTGTATAATATAAACAATACTATTTAAAATTTTTTACAGTCAGTACAAGTGAAGTATCGCAGACAGCCCAACCGGTTAAGTTGTGTACAATAGGGTAAGAAATGTGGTCACGGGTCGTGACAGATTTAGTGGTATCAGAGCAATGGTTGGCCTGATGTCTGTAGATACTTTTGGAAGGAAAAGAGTTAAACATCCGCGGTAGTACTGTGTCGTCTGAATACATAGAGAAGATAAATGATTGTAAATAGAGTAAAATGATTTAAAGGGAGTGAGAAAGTATAAACTGAGAATGTTAAAGAAGAAAATAGGCTCAGAAATTACCGAATTATTGGTGATTTTTCTAGTCTAAACGAAGGCCTGTTCGGTAAGGAACAGAAATGGACTCGGTGAGGGCCTCACTAGTACCTTTCTGTCCAAATCGAACTGAGACCTGAAAGTGATGGTATAAAGTAGGGGAATGAAATATCATCATTAAATATACTTTAAGATCACCGATTGAGGGTAATTTGAAGAGAGAGAAAATTTTTAGCAAAAAATGACCAAAATACCCCTACCCTCAAAATTTTATCGGGAGTCAAAATAGATCACCAGAAGTTGGAATTGATCGATTTGACAGAGAAATTAATGTTATAAAGCTGAATTACAAGTAAATTAATCCCATTGTGGATTTTAATGAACTTCTCTGTCGAAAATCGAATGAGATCTAACTTGCTGTTATAAGTATCAGAAAGGATACTATCAACACATAGATGATCAGTTCATTGATTTGAATGTATATTGAGGAGATAGAAATAAATGTCGAAATGACAAAAATGCCCCTATATTGGGCGATGTTCGGAATAGTGTTAAAACCGAGCTGAATTGGAATCCATTGATAGTAATGGAATTATTAATGGCATAGAAGATGTCATATGAATCTAACGATCCCTGTTACTGATTCCACTAACACTTAGATTATGGACGTGAAAGAAAAACCCCAAGTGGACTGTGGGCCATAGGGGATAACCGTACGATTGAGTGAGGTGGCCAGGGCCTCTCCACGAGTGGACTTTGGGCCATAGTGGTAAATCCTGAGCTTTACAATAAAACAATCCGTGAGGGACTAAGTGCCACGTCTGTGTGACGGGGGCCACCTCTGTGTGACGGGGGCCACCTCTAGAACCCAGAGCGGACAGTACGTATGAGTAAGATACTGGGGTGGTAAATCCCTGGTTAACGGAGATACAGGCACTCCCGGTCCTTACAATAAAACGAGTACGGATGAGTGGTGCGGCTCGGGCCCCTCCGACTTGAGACCGGCAAATCCGAGGCATCACAATAAAACGTGTATAGGCGGACGGCGGACGGGCCGGGGCCTTATATGATGCGATCCAAAGAGTGTAGTGGAATGTCATCTGTAGTGGAATGTCATCAGATGATTGACCCGGTTATTGGCTGTAAGGGTCGAAAAAATTTAAGAGTGTGCTGAATGGGATCGTTGAATACTATGAAGAGTGAGATGATTACAGGAATTGACTGATGAGGTGAACAGTATCGATAATGAAATACATACTGGTGTGGTTACTTATGGTTCTATACGTTTTATTATTTTGAGGTATCAAAATGATAATCGTATATAGAACCGACATATCTTGAAATATGTGCTACAGAATGAAGTACTGTGTGGAGTACTGTAAGTTAGAGAATAATTATAAGAATAGTGAAGTGATAAAAAGAAGATGACAGGTAACCTAAATTCTTCAGGACCCTTGAGACAGAACTGTGATGGGCGACTCAATGATGGGCGACCCGTAGTGCATCCTGTGTTATGAGATATAGGCGAACTATGTCATCGCCGACTCACTAGTAAGGGTAAACCTGGGCGAAAGGAATCGTCTAGGGAATGCTCTCCAACGGTCGATTCGAACAGGCGGGACTCTTACAAGAAGCTTAGTGATAACACGAGTGTAAGGAACTAGGTACGTAAGGGTGCCAAGGTTCAAACCTTGTGGAGAATATACTCGAGGGAACAAAGCCTGAATTTAGTAAATGGAAATGGTTTTAAAGTGAATAACTGAATTGAAACGAGTAGCTGTAAAGTGTGTTGATAAACATTGTACTTGATACAGCTTACCAGAATGAGATTCGTAACGCTGTAAAGTATGACTAAGTAATGAAATCAAGGTAGAGTATGTATCAAAATGATTTGAACATTGAATGTCTCTGCCTTGAGAATATACTGTGAAATGATGGGACACAATGATGAAGGTCCAAACTGATAAAAGAAGTGTGGTTAAAGAAACTATCGGATCAGGATCCCGATAAATTTCAGAGTAACATAGATTGAGAAATTAGGTGAATGTTGACTCGATTGCGGATATGAAATTTATTCTTAAGCTTGTATCGAAGAATATAGAAGAAATCCAACAAGCTCAAGAAAATAATTTTTGGAAAATATTATGGATGATGAAATTCACTAGTATCGATGTAAAGGAAGGAAATACAAATGATATGATTTGAGGATGAATTAAATGATGTATTAAAATTTTTGGTTATACACTAAAATTCTTATGAAGAACAAATAAATATTATATGGAAGTGATGCCTTAAATATGATTTAATCGGAGATGTATAAGGAGCTTATAAGAACAATCTTTGTAAAAGGCATAATCAGATGAAAAGTTGAAGAACGATGGTCACAAGATGATAAGAAATGTATGATTAAAGAAAATATCAGATTTGATTTCCGATAAAACTTCCAGAGTTATATAAATTAGAGGAATCGATATAACATTGCCTCGATTTTGAATATGAAGTTAAATTCTAAGCGTATATCGGAGGATGTAGAAAGAATCCGAAAAGTTTAAGAAAATAACTCTGAAAATAGTGTGAATAATGAAATTCACGTGTAAAGGTCTGAATGACGAAAATACAGATAATGACAAATTGAGAATAATGGAATTATCTGTATAAGTGTAAATGAGAGAAATACAAATGATATTGAGATGTAGATGAATTAAAAATGATGTATTAATTTCCTACCATTGATAAAGTTCTGGTGAAGAACAAGTATTCATCTACATGAAAATAGACGCTTTCTTGATCTGATTTGAGATATCTGAGGAACTAATAAGACTAGCCTCAGTATAAAGCGTCATTAGATAAAAGATTGAAGATTTGTATCCATAAGATGATGATTTGAACTCGGAGTGAATTTTACGAGTTCCTATTGAAGTTACAAGGGTAATGAGTTGCCTTGTAAAGTATATAAGCCTAAAGAATGAGGCATCCTTACAAGAGAAAATTGCTGAAATACTGATAGAGTCTGAAGTATAAATGGAACATGAGCAGCATTGTGATATAATCCTTAAACTCTTAAAGGCTGTGGAATTGTGCTAAGATTAACAACTAAGAAATTTGGCTAGACAGCATCTCCTCTTGAGAGATAAGATCTCGAAACGACAGGATGACAGTGAACTTGTCTATGATATAAAATAATGATTGAGATACGAAAGTAATGAGTCTAGCTAAATACTATTGCCAGCTTATAAAAGAGTGATGAGACTGGCTACCCTATAGACGAGATCTAATTAAAGAAATTAAAGTCGGCAGATGGATAAGTGTAAAGAATAGATGGTATGCGAGATTTTAAAAGATCTTAGCTGTATAGTACCATACCAATCGAGAAAACCGACAAAAAAAGGGAATGAGAGTAAAAATATGAAAACGAAAATGAAAGTGAGATAAGGAAATAAATTGCATAACGAGAAGGGAACATTAATATGAAACAGTTCCCGCAGTTAAGACTGAAAGTGAATGGTGTTGGTTATCACATAACTGTGGCAAGATGTAAAATCAAAGCCAGAACTGATAAGTGAAAGTAATGATACCCCAAGGAGTAAGATAATTGATATGCTCACTGCCAGTATGTAAAGAGAAATGTTTGAATATATAGCCACCTCGAAATGATAGAGATGGTGGAATTGTTGCTTAAATGGATAATTCGAGGATTCAATCACAGAATCTAAATTATGGAAAGAGTATATTGCTGTGTATATTCTAAAATTTAAATGATATTGAATATACCATAAGCGTAAGAGATATAATGACCATACTACATGAAAAGAGACATGGAGAGAAAATGATTGTCTCATGATCTATTACTGTAAGAGATAATTAACAGTAAAATTTGCAATGATATACAGCCTTGATGGAATAAGTGTGAAAATGAACATTGTGGACAATAAATCCAAAAGAGAAATGATGATATGGAAGTGATTAAAGACTGATGATCTAAATAGAATCATTTTCCATTATCAGACTTTTAGATTCTCTAGTGCCTTAGTCGAAGTATAAGTGTTAAACGGTGTGAATGCGTATGTACAGTTTCCAGTGAGCCTTACATGTGATGGGAGTCTCTGTGTTGCCATATGCTAACGAGAGATAGCAAAAGGCTTTGAGATCCCAAGTGTATTGATAGCACCGCTCCATACTGATATATATTTATATATATGAGCGTGAGATGTAAACGCTCCATGTTATTGAGAGAGCGTGTGCATGAGATGTGAAAGCTATTGGGACACTTACATATAATTGATCTATATGAGTACATGATAGTACCATATTTTGTCGACTCGGCACTAAGTGAGAAGAATGGATGATAAACAGCATAGATCGGCTGTAATATGAAAAAGATTGAGTATGGACTCTTATATGAAAAGAATAAAAGAGAATAACTCCCGATTTGAGAAAAGAACTTACGGGAGTATAGACATATACGATGAAAGACAGCATGTAGTGGTCTAAAGCACTCTTGATGTTGAAAGTGTACTGGCAGTATTACTTGGAGGATGAACTAGAGATCAGAAGTCTTAAGTATACGGCATATACCACCTTTGGACTTAAGTTAAATTCGGAGGACCGAATTTCTTAAGGTGGGGAGGATGTGATAACCGTAAATTTTTCCATTTATTGGAAATTAGAAATATTGAAAATAAATATTAGAAAAATTAAATAAGAGGAAATAAATAAAATTTGCGAGAAACGGGATATTGGTGAAAATCCCGAGAAATGAGGAAGTGATGAATAAGGAAATTCGTGTGAAGGAAATTAAATGAAAAAAATAAAAATAAAAATAAAATCGGAGTTATGGAAAATAAGGAAAGGAGGAATTAAAATTGGATTAATGGAAATCCAAAATTTATAAAATAAAAATGCGTATATTATATATTTATATAATTAAATTATATAAAAATATTTACACATGTTTTTATATAAATACATATGTATGTATATGAATATCAGTATATATTATAAAATGAAATATATACTATTTTGTCTTAAATAAATACATGTGTATATTATAAAATGTATTTATATAATTATAAATATATATGTACAGATATATATATATATATATATAATGAAATATATATATATATATTATTACTTTAAATAAAAGTATATGAATATAGAAGAAAAGTAAATGTGGTTTTATATTAAAGTTTAAATGTATAAATATTGTATTATACCATCTATATAATTTGTACATGTAAAGGTTATTTATTTTTAAAGTATATAATTATACATACATATATATATACAAGATATATATTTTGTAATATACAATATATATAATTTATGTAAATAATATATATTGTATATTGTATTTCATTAAAATGAAATAATATATGTATGATATATATATATATATAATATATATTATAAGTATAAAATATATGGTATAATGTATAGTATATAGTATACTAAAAATGGAAAGAAAACAAAAACTAAAAGAGGAAATAAAACTAAAATAGAAAAGAAAGGAAGGATCGGGGGGAGAAATCCCGACCCTCCCCGGGCGTACCGCCGGTGGCGGAGGTGCCACCGCCGGCCGAGTGAGGGAAGAGAGGAGGAAGGAGTGGCGTCGCCGGTGAGAGGAGAAGCGAACGACGGTGGCCGACGACGGAAAGAAGAAAAGAAAACGAAACAGAAACGGTGGGAAAAAGCGAAGAGGAAAGAGGAGGGAAACGGCGGTGCCGGCCAGTCCAGGCACCGCCACCCCAACCCGAACCTCGGCGGAGGTGAGGGGAAGATGAAGGAGGCCACCGGCGAGACCAACGGCGGCCGAGGAAGGACGAACGAAGGAAGAAAGGAGCCGAAACCCACCCTCCTAGGTCCGGCACCATCGCCGGCAATGGGGAGAAACGGAGACCAGATCCGGCGTCTCCGCAACTCCGGCAAGCTGAGGGAGGCATGAACCGGCAAAAAGGAGGACCGCCGGCAGCCGAACCGGCCGAACCGGCGGGATGAGGCACAAACCAGTCTGAACCGGTCTGACCGGGAAAGGAAGAAGAAAAAAGAAAAGAAAAAGAAAAGAAAAAGGAAAAAGAAAAAGAAAAAGAAAAAGAAAAGAAAGAAAGAAAAGAAAAAGAGGAAAAAGGAAGAAAAAGGAAGAAAAAGAGGAAAAAGGAGAATTTCGGGAATTCGAAAAATTCTCGGAAATTCGACAACCCGAGATTTTACAAATTCGGTAAGAAATTTCCCGAGAATTTAATTTCAGAAAAAATTAAATAAATTATGAAAAAAATTCTAAAAAATTAGAATTTTAATTCCAGAAATTATTTTCAGCAATCGAGATAAGGAATCGGGAGAAATGGAGTGCAGGCGCGATCGATAAGCGGAAGTCGCCGACCCGGAAAAAGGTAAGGGATGCATGTGCAGCACTGTAAGGATACTCAGTCTGCATATTTTAAATTGAAATGTCTTATGCAATTATTTTATGAAAATTATTATGATGCATGATTTGCTGAAAATAATTTGGGAAGAAGTACTGGCTGAAAGATTTTAAACTGTATTTTTCCGTGCAGGAGGTTAGTAAATCGGCAGCCGTTATGCTGCCAAAAATTTTAGAAAAACTTTATAAAATCATATTAAATGATTTTATTTCCGAATTTCGATAGTAAATCACGAAACATGAGGAAATTTCTAAATTTCATAAAACATGAATATAATGAGATGGAACTTTAGAATATTCATGTATTCGAGAATGATGATAATGAAATCATCGAAAATTCTCGGAATAGATAAATTACACGAATTACGAGATGAAAGATGAAGTGAAATATAGTGAATATTCTTATGAATATTTTTATAAATATTCACTAACGGATTTTAAACCTTATGGTTTTAAATTATGGAATTTTATATTTATATAAATTCCATATGAGTTTATTTTATGATGAAAATACGGTTTTGAGACTGGTTGGCATTCCTATCATGCTGATCCTGTTTAGTCCCGGTCGACGCCTAAATCAGTGATCCACCAAGGACAATATAGGTTACGGGTATGAATTTGACCGGCGTATTCCCTTACCCTCCGAGGTTTATAGTATGATAAGATTGATGTCTATCTTAGACTCCATAAATGATTGGTGATATGTTAAAAAGGAAAGTATTTTACATAAGATGGAATATGCCAACCGGAAAAATGTGATACATGATGGGTGACATGTGAAAAGAACATGTTTTGTATAATATGATAAGAGAATCAATTGAATTATAGCAATTTTTACAAAATGCTCCTTTAGGTACTGATTATAGTACCGTGAGATGATTCTCATAAGACATGAGATACAAACATGTAATATGTTTTCCAAAAAGGAAGAAATGATAATTCTAATATTCTTTCTATGGTCTTAAATGGAATATGAGATCATAAGTACTACATGAGATCTGATAAGACAGTGGAAAGTACATATGGCGTAAAGGCCAAACCGAGCAGAGACTCGATGATTTTACCGTGTGAGCCACCTCTAGAATCCTTCGGGAACTAAGTGCTGCACGTGTTCTGATGTATTAGTAAAGGCCAAACCGAGCAGAGACTCGATGACTTTACCGTGTGAGCCACCTCTAGAATCCTTTGGGAACTAAGTGCTGCACGTGTTCTGATGTATTAGTAAAGGCCAAACCGAGCAGAGACTCGATGACTTTACCGTGTGAGCCACCTCTAGAATCCTTTGGGAACTAAGTGCTGCACGTGTTCTGATGTGTTAGTAAAGGTCTAAGTTCTGATGGGAATGCGACAAATGTCGAAGGATGAAATAGATCTTGTGCACATGACATATGATGTGTGTGATATAACGGATTTTGTTTATATATGCCACTCAAACATGTGCTACTTGAATGTTCGTCTCGTTCACACTTAATCATACTGATAAAAAGAATGATGCCTTGTGAACTTAAGAATGGAATAGATTTTAATAGCTTATTTTGCTTTTTAAAGGACGGTACTAATTAAGAGAGTACATTAAAACATGAAATGAATTTTAAAGAAATAAAATGATGATTTAATTAACATTCTTTTCAAGGAATATACGAATATTAATTATTTATAGAAATGCTTTATTTCATAGAAGCATTAATTTGAAAAGAATATGAAAAAGGTTATGAAAGATTGAAAAGAAAAAAAAGGATTTATTAATTCAAAACAAAATGAAAATTTCTCTCTACAGTTGCTTCTAGGTTCCGTAACAAGTATGGTATTTTAAAATACCTACCTTACTCCATTCGGATTCCTAGCCGACTGTAGTATCTTTCCTACATGCGAGCCTAGAGCCCATAGGAAAAATGAAAAAGATTTTCAGCATATAGGAAGCTGAGTATCAAGTGAGGCATATAATTCTCTTACTGAGCCGTGGTTTTGCTCACCCTTTAATTTTCAACATTTCAGGTTTTGATGAATGTGAGTTCAGTGGATTGTGGATCCTGGCTGTACACGAAGGACAATGTGTCAGACTGACTGATTATTTGAGGTATGATCATTTATTCTCTGTATTTAGAAACGTCAACAGTACTACTTATCCGATTAATTACGATAGGGGATGTGTATAATATAAACAATACTATTTAAAATTTTTTACAGTCAGTACAAGTGAAGTATCGCAGACAGCCCAACCGGTTAAGTTGTGTACAATAGGGTAAGAAATGTGGTCACGGGTCGTGACAAAAGTGAAGTATCACAGACAGCCCAACCGAATAAGTGGTATATAATAACGTGAAAAATGTGGTAACAGACCGTTACAACAAAGATAAGCATAACGACCTTTGGTGCTCCATCCTGATAAATTTGCATAAGCAGGAAAATCATTAATGCTCCATCTTGTTGCACCAAAGTAATAAAGTACAAATGAACATTTATTACCTTAATTAAATTAAAGAAAAAATAGGCCACAAAGAGAAACAAAAAGTGTCGCCATCATTAAATTTAGTCTAAATTAAGAAATTAGTATGATAAAAATATGGAAAATTTAAGATCATGTACTGTTAAATAAGTAACATTCAACTTGGATGGTGAAAAGACAAGAAGATGATACATTTTTAAAGACAGGCCATTGGATACGAGGTAAGAGCCCATACAGTAAAGAGTACGTAGAATTCTGAAGTCAGACAACAGAAGATTCAATCTCCTTGTCTGACTTTCGAATCCAACCTAATACTGCGAAAACACCATAGACAAAAACATGACAACTTCCAAGACCATTTTCAGTAATTTAAGCATAAAGCTATATAGAATGAGAAAAATAAACTAGGTTAAATGAGTGAAATTATTTGGAAATGATTGCTCTTGAAAAGTCTTTACCTTCTACCTAAGGAAAATAGTGACCAGGTCATTGGTTTCCATATATAAATAGCTCCTTTACTCTAATATTAGCTTTGTAATTTGTCTAATCTATACAGCCTCATGAATACAAACATCAAGAGACCAACAAAGCTCATGAAAGTTAGACGTTTTGGATGTTAACTACTAAGAAAAGCTAGGCAAATCAAAGAATAGCATGCAAATGAATTCTTGAAAATTCATGCATGGAAGAAAAAAATATTAATTAATAGAGAAGCTATAAACAAAAGGTTATTTTCTTTTCCTTGTTTGCCTTACATTTTCCTATTAGATCCGGAATTTACAATAGATGAATATGTGAAATTGTTCTCTGACAAATCCCTACACAACATCACACTTAAAATAATTAAATACAAAAGGATTTCTAGCTCAAGAACAATTTATGATCCATTTAACGACTTTTTTTTTTGATAATCCAAATTTTTATTAATTGAGATAGAGCATCCTGGAGATAAAACTCTAGAAGCGCAAGAACACCTTTACACTGCAAACAATCCAGCAAAGAAAAATCAGCACAAGCTTAAAAGCTGTGTGACATGCAACATTACAAGAAAAACAAAGCAGGAAAATTAAAATCATTCCCATACACAACCACCAGGCTAAGAAAAAACCTTCCTATCGCCACACCAATAAGCAAGCTTAAAATTTAGTCTCTCTATCAAAGATGTTTCGCTTAAATGCATCATTTATTAAATGCATTCAATAAAAATACAAATCCAAGACTGACAATCATTGTAATCTATCACAAAAGATAAAATTATATTTCTTTTTTTTATTTTAAAAGAAAAAATATCTTCCAAAATTATCTATACGGTGAAAGTAAAAGTATGTCGGACTTACAGATTTGCTTTTATTGTAGCTCAAGTCCCTACATCAAAAAATAAAATAAAAAGAAAAACAAGAGAATAAAAGGATCAGAATAATCAGAGAATGTTCTCATCTAATACTACTAATTCAAGTACTAAAAATAGCGATATAAAATTAATTTGTGGAATTTGCTCTCGGTTTTTGCTAAAGACAATGGCATCATTGCTCACTGGTATAAAAAAGGTGAGGAATTAAAATGCTTACTGAGATTTACTTGAATTGAGCTTCAGCTTGAGCTAGATAAAGAGATTATCGGGAGAAATCAAAGCTTTCGGGTGGATATCTCAGTGGTCACGAAAGCTTCAAATGCTAATGAAAATGGAAATCTCAGTGGTCACGAAAGCTTTTGGTGGAAAAAATGGAAATCGGTTTAGAAAATCACAATGCATTATCGATGGAGAAGCATCAAATTGCTTAGGTTTAGAAAATGGGGAAAATGGGATTTTAGGTTTAGAAATAGAGAAGGTCGTGAACAGAAAATGGAAAAATAGGTGGGAAATAAGAGCATAGCGGGTTTTTTGAGAAGTTAAATAATTATTTTATTTTTAAAATTTTTAATTTTTAATAGGGGTGTTTCTATAGAGAAATGCCACTATTTGTTAATCTTTACAGCGCTTTTTAGTTAAAACGCCTTGAGCTGGTTGAAAACATAGCAGATAGCGACGTTTTAGTAAAAACGCCACTAAATAAATGCCGCAAAAAGCTATTTTTTCTGTAGTGTGTCTTCAATTCCTAAATATATATATATATTGTTGGCTCTACCGAGAAGGGGGCTGAATCGGTTTTTTTAGTTATTTCTAATTTTCCTAACTCTTAATGCACAATCAAAGTCAAATAAACAACAATGAAATAAATGCAGTAAATAAGAGTAAGGGAAAGAGAAGCAAACACAAGTTTTATAGAGGTTCGGCCAATCTCTTACCTACGTCCTCTCTCCTTGAACTCCTTGTCAAGGTTTTGATTCACCTCTTCCTTGAGAATGCTCACAAACTACTTGAAGGTGTGGCAAGACCTCTTACAATTTCTCTTGAGACTTTAGGAATCTCCTTCTAATCCTCTACCCTTGTAGTATTCCCACACTCTACAATATCAGACCTTACAAGGATAGCTCACCCCTTTGAATATATGATTTTTCAGTGAATGGGTGAAGAACACAGAAAACAATCTCACAAAATGGAGTTACAATAAAGATTTTCAGATTTCAATTTCTCTCTTAAAGCTTGAATACTTTGGAATGCTTGTTCTACCTCCAAACTTCATAAATGCCTCTATTTATAATCCACCAAACGAATGGAACAGTTGGTGAAGCATTTAATGCATTTCTTCCCGTTGAAACCCTCAAAAACTTGCCGTTACTGCATGGTCTCGTGCAAAGGGATCGATCCCTTTACCAAAGGGATCGATCCTTTTTATCCAGAACCCATTCCAACTTGTTCCTGGAGCTTTGTCAACCTTACTGCCAAAATGGGATCGATCCCTTTACCAAGGGGATCGATCCCTTTTAACCAGAATCCCTTCCTGCATGTTTTTAACTACACTTTGAGATAGTTTGTGGTTTTTGTGATTCTAAGTCAGTTCAAAAACTTCTAACACTTTTCTTAAGAGTATTTACTGACTTTTTCAGTTGAAATCACAATCCAAAACTTGTTTAAAATATTTTCTATTATTGAGTTCATTCAAAGCAAATTTACTTAGAGAAAAATCATTTTTTAAACTTACTTGAATTTTGTCATTTCAAAATACTTGTCAATTTAAAGCTAACAATCTCCCCTTTTTGATATGACAAAACTTAAGGTAAATTTGCTTAGGAAATGGGATTGCTTAAATTTTTGAAAATAATGCTCCCCCTTAATATTTGCTCCCCCTCAAAGTTAGCTTCCCTTTTTAAGTACCAAGATTAATTTATCACATTAATTCTCCCCCTTTTTGTCATAGCAAAAAAAAAAAGATATACTCCCCCTCAACAATAAAAAGAAACAAGGAGAATTGGTTAGTCAATTTAAAGCAATAGGGCAATGAGAGATATTGAAGATCATAGACAAACCATGGCAGAATGAAAAAATAACCAGAAATATATAACATGCCATATCACAGAGGTTCAAACATCTAACAAAGTGTACATAGACAAAGACAAAATCTGACAGTGAAGTTCAACAAACATAGCACAGAGGTTCAAACATCTAAGCAGAACAAGGTAAATGCACACGCTACACACAAAGAACAAAATCAACGCCTGGGAAATGTCTTATGATACTGATCCACGAAGTCCTCATGCTGCATGCGGATGTCTTGGACTTCATCAAATAAGGCAGCCTGTGTAGCCTCCATGGTGTCAAGGCGAGCGTCGACATGATCAAAGCGTTGAGTAACGGTGGCCTGTAGGTTTTGAAGCGAGAGCATGATCTGGTCAAGAAAGACCGAGGCCGAGGCGAATGGGGCTGTGGCAGGAGCTGCCTCTTCGTCGCCGCCTTCATCGTCGCCTTCTTCTTCCGGGTCATGTCTGGGAGACGCTGGAGCACCATGGGCCTTTTCCCACACTATGGTATCACCTTGCTGACGAGAGTACCAGCCAAGATTATGCAAAGTAGCAAGGTTGATGGTGTTGCCTGCCTCGGGAAGGGCGCCAGGCTCACACGAATAGTCAATGCTGTGGTCGAGTAGGTAGAAAGCCGGTGGTTGTGGAAAGACAATTGTCTGAACTTTGCCAAGAACAATCTTTATCCAATCGTGGAGAATGAAATGAAGAAGATCCGGTCGATCGCCATCAGGTGAATGAATGTGATGAAGCCAAAAACAATCGAGTCTCCGGAGTTGGGAATATTTGGTGCCAAGAGGGCGAAGATTCCAAGAGGGCGAAAATTTTAAGAAAACACTCTACTTATTTGTTCCCAAAATTTTAGAGAAAAGCTTCTAGCTGTTCCTAAAATTTTAAAGAAAAACTTCTTACATGCTCCCAAAATTTTAGGGAAATACTCCTTACCTATTTACAAAATTTTAGGAAAAACGCTCCTTACCTATTTCCAAAATTTTAGGAAAACACTCTACTTATCTATTTCCAAAATTTTAGGAAAAAGTTTCTAGCTGTTCCCAAAATTTTAAGGAAAAGCTTCTTATTTATTCCCAAAATTTTAGGAAAACACTTCTTACCTATTCTCAAAATTTTAAGGAAACACTTTTTACCTATTCTCAAAATTTTAGGGAAACACTTCTTACTCGTTCCCAAAATTTTAAGGAAACACTCTGTAACAGTCTGAGCGTACAATATTACACTGTATTTACTCATATTTTACACATTTTTACCATTTGGGCTATCTGTGATGCCTTTAACACTTGATCATTAACAGTAATAAATGGTAAACATTTATTCAATAAATTCAGAATATAAAAGTTTTTACAATATTCCATACACTTTACATCTGCTGTTTTTATTTTACAATAATGTAATACTGTATACAAGTGTCTGAATATATAAGAGAAGTGACTGTACCTTTAAATTTCAATGCTCTTTGTCCCAGTGGGCTACTCGTAGCTATAATTATCCGAGAAAGCCATCAAATAATCCTCGTTATAAATCTGAAAATTTTGAAAGTAAGGGGTGAGCGAACCATGTGCTCAGTAAAGGAGTCGTATGCTACTTGATATAAGGAAATCTATATACAGGAAAATATTTATTTTCCTAACGGTGTACTAAGCATAGTAAAGGAAGGATACTATAGTCAGCCGGGAAATCCAGATGGAGCATGAAAGGTATTTTGGAATACCTGTCTTGTTCCGGAAACCTAGAGTGACTATAGGGAGTAATTTATAAATTGTCTAAATAAAACAATTTAATACCCATTTCTCCATAATTATAAACAGGATAAACCACTTATTTTCCTTCCTTTCAGTACAGTTCAAAACACGTGACAGTACAGTGGTAAAACAGTAGTTACAATAAACAGTCTTTTCAGTACAGTAGCTTATAAATATCCAAATCACTGGATAACAGTTCAGTAATTATTTCTATTTTAGAAATAATTTTCAAAGTATTCTTTCTTGATAACAGTAAATTTCCTTTCAGTTCAATAAACAGTATTCCGTACAATTCAGTTCAGTAAACAGTAATCTGTAGGTTTTAGTTCAGTAAACCATAATCAATAGCTACTAGTTCAATAAACAGTAATCAGTAGCTATCAGTTCAGTAAACAGTATTTTCCAATGTAGTACAGTTCAATAAAACAGTATTTTCCAGTGCAATACAGTTGAGGAAAACAGTATTTCGGTACGGTTTAGTTCAGTAAACAGTAATTCACAGTGCAGTACAGTAAAACAGGATTCAGTAAATCCTTTTAGTAAACAATAATTAGTAAGTTGAGACTAGGCATCACCCTACATCATATTATGTTATCATCGTCCATTAAGGGACACAATAACAGTATACAGTGAGATCTATGGCCATAATCTATAGAGGGTCCTCGGGTACACTTGCCAGGTGACTCAGGACCATTGATGACTTGGCGAGTCAATCAGCCACGTGACAATAACAGTAACAGCAACAGTAGTAAGCATGAATCTCGGGGCCTAAGTCTCAAAATGGTATAAAAACCGTACCACAACCTTTATGGATCTTATTCAAAATAATTTGAAATATTTCATGTTTATCCATAAGGCTCTCACATTTTCATATCATCACCTTTATGAAATTTATAAAATAAATAAGATCAGTATTTAGTTCCATAAAGGTATAAAATCATTTTTTTCCCATAAAAATACCTTTAAGGAAATCTAATGAATTTAGTCATTTAATCAAATAAATATTCCAAAAAGGTATTTATTTCATATCTCCAAATACAGTGAAAACGGTCAATAAATATTCATATATCTAGTGAGAATTCTCATAAATATTCTTTTTGAATATTTAATATCATATAAAATAAAGTTAAATTCTCACTTAACAAAATATAAAACATGAATATTTAATTTTATAATTTTCTCATAAATTCCAATTTATGGGAAATTGATGGAAATTATATTTAAAATTTCTCATTTAAATCATTTTATGCATCTAAAATATTTTAGCATATTTTTGGTAATTTTTCGACAGCATAACAGCTGCGGATTTCTAATCCTCCTACACCAAATTTACAGTATATAAACCAACTTATCAACCACAAATTTTGCATGTTTTCCAACCAAATCATGCTTGCAATATTTCATAAAATTTAGCTCAAGAAAACATGCAATTCATTATATCTCTACAACTCACACACTTCCTCCTTACCAGTCTTATGAAACTGATCGTCCCGGCTACGCTACTCAAATTCCATCAATCCGGGTTGCAAAATAATTTTATCAAAATGTATTAATATTTCACCTTCAAATTTTAAGCCACTAATATTCATGAAATGCAGCCACTAATGTCATATGATAAGCACAACCAATATAAATTATACTGGTGTTAAAACTCAACTTCCTTATTCTAGCTTCTTTTTCGGTTTTAATTTCACCAATACTTCTCTTTTAATTTCTATAATTATTCTTTACCAAAATCCCTAATTTTCAGCATATTTTCCCCTTTTTAAATGTCATGGCCGAAAATCTTCCTTGGCCATTCCATTGACTTTGAACATTTTTCTTCAATTTATTGTTTCCAATTTATTCCTTCTTGTCCACGTGAACCATCTTTGTCATTTACTTGCATGAAGCCTTAAATTCTCCTATTTATTCATGTCCAACCGAACCCTCATTCACTAGCCATATTTTGCTTCTTCATCATTCCAAGTTTCCAAGATATCTATTCAACTTATCTAACTTTCCTCAATTAATTCTCATCATTTACATGAAATTTCCAGCCCATTTTATTGCTTGTTCTCATCTATGCAAAAATCCCTTCTTGATTCAATTTCTATATTTTAACAAGATTTAACTAAATATAATCCTATAACCATATGGATTATGTCCTAAAACATGGAAATTTAACATTAAAGATCAAGGAAAACATGGGATCATGGAGGCTCACCTTGACCAAATGGTGCACTTCCAAAACAGAACAAGTTTTTCTACTTGTTCTTTCTTCACGTCAGCCCTCTATCTCCTTGGTCCTTTGATGGTTCTTCAAATAGGTAAAGGTTTAGCAAGAAAGGCTGAGTATCAAAAGTCTAATTTTGCTGAATTTTCCTTGGATGAACGAGATGCAAAACAAAGCACCAAATTGAAGCCAAAATAACCATGCTCGTAGACAGTAGGTAAGTCGACCAAGATGAGAAATTTGCTGAAATTGGTTTCCATTAAGTCTTCTTTTTATTCAATGAAACCAATAGGAAATGGCCACCTACTTTCTTACCTTTTTGCCTCATCATTTTATGTCTTACATGCATTAAAAACTTGAGGAAATTGGCAACATAAAGGAACGGCTGGTAAGGCTTCCTTGTTGCTATCCCGTTTTGATCAAGTTCACTTGTCCTTTTCGTTTGACCTCAGCCAATAAAATTTTCTTACCTAGTAAGCCTTTAATACTCCATCTTTTAAGCAATGTTTCCTTTATATTTTCTACTCTTAAATTTATATCTCAATAGCCTTTAAAAAGGGCTGAATAAGGACGTACCATAGCAGCAAGAGTGGCATGGAAGTCCACTTTTGCTGCACCATTTCTTGACTTCCATCTCTTCCCATTGTATAGTTTATCCAATAAGAATTCAATCATTATTTTATATGTTAACTTCTCTTTATTATATATTTTTAATTTGGCATTTTATTATATAACATTCAAAATCACAAACTCAAGAAAAGTCTCAAGCTGGTCACGCATATGGCAGAAATAAGAAGCTTACCGTCCACACTTGGCTGCACTTTCTTGACTTTTCTTGGCCTCTTTTGATATCTATATATCTCAGCAAAATTCAGCCATATATCCTATTAAAACCATCCTCTTATCTACTATTATTTATTCATTTTTATAGCACAACAAGATCACAAGATTTTGCTTCCAGCCGTGCCTTACTATAGAAGAAAAATCAAGTGCAATCCAAATTTCCATACGATTTGGACTCTATTTTCTTCTCTCTTTTATACATTCCTCCAATCAAAATAATTCACATGTATAATAAATAACTTCTTCCTCTTCAATTCATTCTATACTTTTAATTCATCATTCCATACTTGTTTCAACTCTTATACACCATACTAAAATTTATAATTCCAATAATTCCAAATTGAGAGTGGAAATTCATATTAAATCTTTATTTAATTTCACTAAATAATTTAATTCCACTATCAATAATTTACAAATTATAGTGTACAGTGTTACAAAATCGGGTCTCACACACTCCTTAACTGTTCCCAAAATTTTAGAAAAATACTCTACTCACTTTTTCCCAAAATTAAAAAAAAAAACTTAAAGTTGTTCCCAAAATTTTAAGGAAATGCTTCTTACTTATTCCCAAAATTTTTCGAAAACACTTATTACCTGTTCCCAAAATTTTAAGGAAACACTCCTTACCTGCTCTCAAAAATTTTAGGGAAACACTCTTGCCTGTTTCCAAAATTTTAAGGAAACACTATCCTTACATGTTCCTAAAATTTTAAGAAAACGCTCTTCTTACTTATTCCAATTAACTTTCAAGAAATGCTTTTCTTACTCATTCTTAAAATTTTATAGAAACATTCTTCTCATTTGCTCCCAAAATTTTAAGAAATTGTTCTTCTTACTTATTTCTAGAATTTTAAAGAGACACTACTTCTAAATCGTTCTCACTTGTTCTCAATTTTTTTTTAGAATAACATCTTTTCAATTGTCATAATTTATGCATGGAATATTTCCTCTCTTATGAAATTTCTATGCAGAGGGCAACTTAACATAAGCAACTGCTCCATCAAGCAATTGTATTGCCAGACAAAATTATTTTGCTAAAAAAAATTTATGCCAAACAATTATTTGGCTAGGAAAAATTTCATTATTATTCTACTAAGAAAATTTCATTCGTCATAAAATTCATACAGGGGCAATAATGAGTCTAACTTAAACAATTTCAATACAAGACAATAAGTTTTAATAAAAATATCATTTTTTTCAAAGATCCTTTATAGTACTGGTGCATGAGAACTTCTTATACTAAGAATTCTCATGCAGGGGGCAAAATGTAGATACTTGATTTTGGAAATTAATATTTGTTTCATGCTATAAGTGAAAGGCAACCTCTTCTTAGAATAACTTTTTCTCAAAAGAGCTCCTTCACAAGAACAGCCTCTTATCAAAAGAACTCATTACCTCTTCTTAGAATAGCTCATTCACATAATAGCTCTTCTTGGAACAGCTCTTCTCAAAACAACTCTTCACGGAACAACTCTTCACAGAACAACCTGTTTTCAGAATAACTCATTTATAAAACAGCACTTTCAAGAAGAAGTGAAGATAATTCCAGAATAAGGCAGGGTTCTTGAGTTAAATTCACTATTAGGATGTCCTGAAGAGTTTGGCTTGGTGGATCAGATATGGGAGATAGTTAAGAGTTCTTCTCTTAACTGAAGTACGAGTGCTCTTCTCTATTTCTTTCAGTACACTTTCTCCCAAAGCATAACTCCCATTAGACAAAGCATTAATGCTTTGTAATTGCCAATTCTCATTATTATGTTATTAATACCAAAGATATGTAACTCCCAATCTGCACACCTATATATAAGAGTTCTTGTTGTCCTTAAAGGGAACTTTTGGCAAATCAGCTAACTTAGAAACTCTCTCAAATCTTCTCTACATTGTTCTCTCAACTAATCCTTCTCTAAGCCTTACTCAGCCTTCAATCGCCACCTGCCAGTGCACTTATTTTTCAGAGTTTGCTCTAGTCTTCCTTTCCACCACCTCCCGACACATCTCATTCTACCGGTTTACAACATTTCCTCTCTACAGCAAAGAACTCGTTTATAGAGAGTCATCTTCATTGATCTCTGAGAAGATTAGAATACATGGCTACCTTGAAAACTTTGAAATCAAAATATTCATAAACCCATAACTTTCTTTGACACAACATGATTAAACTGCAAAAAAGGTACCGAGGTGGGTGTTTCTATTGAAGCACATTGTCCACCTTGATGTGAAGATGATTATATTGGTTAGGTAATAATATTGTGATAATATAACAGTTGATTTGGTTCCTTTGTTCCCTTGATTATGGTGTTGCCTTGATGTTATTCACACAATTAAAAAGGTTTTCAAGGAACTAATTGCATGTAATGCAGACTTAAATTAGCTTATCCTGTTTTTGGAGTGACTTTGTAATCTACTTGATGGTCTCATGGAACTTTATACTCGAATGCATTCTACAAGAGTGATGTAGATGTTTCTATCATCATTTTCAAGGAGAAAAACTAATTACTTATAATATAGAATATGTCTTCTTCAACTGCTTACTTTTTGGGGTCTGAACTTCAGGTTCTTTGTGGCAATGGTGGAGAGAAGCCATTACTCTCAGTTGAAGGTTTACCTAATAAGCATGTTGCTTCCCATAGCTTGCACGAGCCGAAAGGTGCATTTTTGTTCCCATCTCTTGTCGTTTGCATGCAACCTGAAGAGTAGCTCTCGTATTCTCATTTACATATGATATCCAATCCTACATCTGTGCAACTCTTATACTCTACTTTTCAATATTTGAGCAACAAACAAAATATGGTGATGCTTTGGAAATTCCCTCTGGAAGTTAGGATCAGTTCTGATGATTGAAGTTGATAAGCTAAGAATACAAGTACTTTCTAATATTTCCTACTTGTTAATAGTATATAAATGTTGATATTAGATATATCTTGTGCACATGCATCTCACCTATTCAAAATGCATGCTTTATATATCCTGGACTTAGATGGAAATACCTGGAATTCATCATTAAAATTCATTGTGACATGTAAGACTGCACATTGTTTTCATGTCGAGTTGTTCTTCCTCTTATCTTTTATTTTCTTATCAAATTATATTCTTTGACTTTAAGTTCACAAGGGAAGCTTCTTACTCGGGCAAGTGACTATGCTGCTGCTGCCAATGTATACCAAAAAATCTTAGAACTATGGTATGATTATGCATTTTATAGAAATTCATTGCAAAACTTTGCATTAGTAACTATGGCAACTTACTAGCATGTAGTTAAGTTCTGAGATGATTATTTACTCCTTTTGTTGTTAACTGACAATGCAAATGATTGGGAGGCTTTTCTACATTATCTAGGTTGTTTATTTGAGGATGACAACAGTTGGTCCAATGAAATCATCAATGCTCCAATTCATCCCCCAAATTTTGTGGAATGCAAACTTAGACACTTGACAGATGAAGTGGTATATTATTTACAACTTTTGAATAGTACTTGCTATTTATACTTATTGGTACTCATGTAGTGCTATGCAACAATATTTTATTTAAAATTCAATCTGGTCAATCTACAATTTGATTCTCATGTATCAAATATATCAGCATTTTTACAAAAATTACAATCAGAAGGTAGTAATGATTCTTTAAGAAATCCACACTTGGCTCATCTTGAAATTGAAAGGAGGAAATGCCTATTTGGAAAAAGCAATGATGATGATCTTATAGAAGCTCTTTTTGCAATATTATTTATGGTATGCCTCGACTTTCAATTATTTTTCTAAAGTTTTTGTAATACCTAAGCCCAAACCCAAATAAGATGCCCATTACTAGTGACATGAGGGAGCCAGCCTTAGTTACTTAGGTTTAAAGTAAATATAGAGAATGCAAAATTGGTGAAATGATCCTGCAACTGAATGGAGCTTTAGATTTTAGATAGAAATAGTTGATAAATAGAGAAAGAAAGATGAGTTAGGAGGCAGTGAAGTCTAACAAAAAAAAATGAAAGATGGAAAGGGTAGTGTGAAAGCGTCCTGACGGTGCCAAAGGAAAGAAAAATAAAATGAAGCAATGCTGTAAAAAAAAAAAAGAGTTGAGGAATTTTGTTGAAAGGCTTGAGTGAGAGTTAGAGGAAGAAGGTAAGGACCAAGGTAAGTAAAACTCCTCTTTAATTTTTATGGTTACATTATATAGCTAGGGATTGAGTTTTCAAAAAAAAATATGACATTGAGAATTTGGAGAAATTTGTATTAAAAAAAAGTACAACTATTTTTATCTTTTGTCAAATAGCGTAACTTACACTAAGTCTATAGTTTATCGAGTTATAGTCATTTAGTGAATACAGTATAAATTGTTAGCTTTCGTCAGATAATGTATTTTTCTAATATTAAATATTTTTGAATAATAAGCTCCAGGAGATCTTAAGGCTTTGTTTCAATTTCATTTTAGCGAGTTTAGGTAAATGACTCGATATCCCTTTAGTGTTTTGACACCTTGAAAATCAACCTTAATATGAGTTATGCTTCGTATGCTATGTATAAATATATTTTTGTCCTATGGTTTTTAAGTTGGGTTAAGCATGCAAAGTGTATAAATTTGATAGAATTTATTTTGAACTTGATTTTGTTCAAGTACATGAGTTTGATTTTTAATCACTTTGATATTTGGATTTTATAGTGTCTATTTTGGAAATATGAAATTGCTTTAGAATTTGTCATAATGTATCTACAGGCTATGTATTTTGTGAATACAAGATTTGCTTTGATTGATTTACAAAATTTGTTTGGTATGGAATATGTTATGAGATTTACATTGTTCTTTTGTATATTGGGTAATTTGAAATTATTTGTTTTGCCTCCTAGTGTGGCTGTGCTCTGACCCTGCCAATGGGAGTTAAATGTTGGCCATGTCAACATGTATTCTGTTAAATGAAACTAATTTCTAACCAAACCACTGGTTAAGAATAGTGGCTCTGTGTTCTGTTCTGTTCTGTGCAACTATTAGTTGCTTCTGATATCTTTGATCTGAGCCACCAAGGTTAATTGTGGTTTTTGTTCAGATTTTAACCTATGCCACAATGGTTAAATGTGGCCATGGCATGTTACGGGAGATCTAAAAATTATAATTTGTGAAGCTTTCGTTCAGTTTTAGTATCTATGAAATTCTGTTTAGTTTTGAAATCTGGATATATAAATTTAAATAAATTACGTGATTGAATATGAGATTACCCAACGTTGATTTTGAATCTTTTCATTGATATTTTGGCCCAACATTTTTATAGCATGCTTAATCCAATTGTTGAGATATCGGTTGCTTACTGAGTAGCTCTACTCACCCCTTTTCTTAACATTTTGCAAGATTTAATGTTGATTATGTCCACAGGAATGTCAAGGAGTGACGTTTGAACTTTAGGACATGTAGGACATGTCTCAAGACTTATAATGCTAATATGAGATTGAGAAATTGAGTTTGTTCTAGAATTTTTATTAACCAATAGGTATTTATTTTTGTAAATGTCTTTTTGGATCGTTTGTGGTATACTAATCTCAAGTACAGAATGATTATTGAATAAATGATGAAAGTGTGAAGATTCAGACTTTTCAGTTTAGATATTTGAAAAGATTAAATTTTAATATGATAAATGTCTTGCATGTCTGTGAGATTATATCTTACAGGTGTGCGACGTCTATTATGTCCCAAATTCGGAGTGTGACGGATTAAGTGGTATCAGAGCTTAAGTTTATGATATTAGATTTGTATAATCGTGCATTATGAAATAATTAGATGTATTATTAGATTAAGTGTGAGGTAGAACACTTAAGGTTTGAGACATTTATGTTATCTTAATTCTTTTTGCTAGAGTAACTTGACTTTTGAAAGAATCTTTTAATATTATTTTGTTACTTTGATTGAATCAGTATGCCTCTTTATTGTAATCTAGAGCTTAGGTTATGATTTTTGGTTTGTGGAGACTTACTATGAGTATAAATTAATGATTGAGGAAATTTTTTATTTAGATGAAGACCTTTTGTAAGTTTAGGATATGATATTTGAATTATGTGATGATTATTAGAATTTGAGCTTGAGTTGGATCTGTATTGTAGCTTTGTTTGTGATTCAGGTGGTGTGGCTTTGTGAATCTTGGAGATTTGTTTTGTGGATATTTAGACATTGACTTTAGAAATTATTATAAAGATAAAATTTGGTGAACTTGATTAAGAATAATGACAAGTATGAAAGTGGTTGATTTTTGGTAAATCTTGATATGATAGTTACTTGAAGCTTATGTTAATTATATAAAAAAGGGATTTCTTTCTTTAGAGATTTTCGGAATAGAGGTTTGGTTTTCAATTTTTAAGGAATTTATTTTGACTTTCTTATGGATCTTTGATGAACTTAGGAGATAATTATAATAGTATTTGGTGTTAAAGTAGGAAATATCAAGTAATGAGAAAGCATGTTTGGAAATAAAGTGACTTTGTTATAAGTTTGAAAAGTAAGATATTTTAAGCTCAATGATTATTGAGGAAAATGATAATGATCTTTGTAAAACCTATGAATTTTGGATTAGATATTGAGTTAATCTATGAAGGTTTTTAGAGCTTTATGTCGGACATTTAGTGAATCTTTATCACATATCTGATTATATTTGACTATGATTAATGATGAAATATTGGAGTTGAAGAGAAATGATATATATAAAAATTTGAGGTGCTTTTGGAACAAATATATGTAAATTTTTCTAATGTTTCTACTAGCATTTATGGTCATTTAGTATCATAATGCATGTAAGGATATTCAATTAATTTGGTAAGGTATTGGTTTGAATAATTATTTAAGTTTGATGATAAAAATTGTTATTTCGAATAATTGCTGAAATTCGATCATTAAATGTCTATTCAAAGTGTGATAAGTTATTAATGGTCAATATGACTAAATCGATCTTATAATTTTGATTGAGGTAAAATATAGGTTCATTTGAATGGTATTAAGAGATAATATCACTCATTATGGTATAAGATATGTTTTATTCTTTTCTTGAAAGTTTAGATTGTGATCTTTGGGTATGAAGAGACTACTTAAGGGTATGAACAAATTCTAGGGCCTATAATTTTGATTGTGACTTTTAAATTATGTGGTTATTTTTAAAAGAGTTTGAGCTTAAGATATGATTTGTAAAATTGTCGATGTTTCAAGTTTTGGGATTCTATATCACTTGAAGTTCTTAGTTCAATTAATATTTAGACATTGATTTAGAATTTTGATGAGAAACATTAATGAATTGATTATTGGTATGTTTTTTATAAGGAAGTTACCTTAGACTTGAGTTTGTTATAAATTTCGATTTGGATATTCAAAGACTTTATACAATTGAGATTAAGTTTTTGATTTTAGTGAAAATTTTGAGATTTTGCTTATGGATCTTTAATGGAAGTTGATCATTATTTTTATTGTACTTATTTGGAGTTGAAGCATGAAATAATAGAGTTGTCATAATATGATATGTCTATAAACGAAATTACTTTGGTGGGATTTTGTAAGTTGGATTTTATGTTTAAAAGTTAGTTTAGTGAATGATTTTGATTTTTTGAGGTGTTATTAATTAAAGTCCGATTGTCAATATATAAAGATTTTGGAGATTTGAGATAGATATTCAATGAACCTTTGAGCAAGTCTCTATTGTATTTTTGTTGAGATTTAAAGTTGATATATAGTAATTGACATGAAATGATACATGGAATTTTGAAGTACTCATTGGTATTAGGTTTTGTAAACTTTTGATTTATGGATTGTTTTAAATTTGCACTGGTGGTCAATCGGAATTGAGATATAAATGAGGATATTCAATGTAATTGATATGGTTCTAGTATTTAGAGTAAGAATTGATATATTAGGCAAATATTAGAGTTTGATTAAAAGATATATATGGTTTTAACGTTTATGCATTGTCTTATTGAGTTTTGAGTTTCAATTTGCACTTTTAGTAAATTAGAATTATGATGCATAAAGGAAGTTTTTTGCTCATTTTTGTGGTTTCGTTTTAGTAAAAAAAAAAACTAAGGTTGATGATGTGGACTGGTGTTCCATGAAAATGCTGAAGTTGATCATTCTATTTTTATTTTGGAGTGCTATAAGTTTGAAATGGTTAATATGATTGGTTGTGATTATGGTTTTAAGTAGGAAGTAATATGAGAATTGTCGAATAAAGTTTATAGAAGACTATCCCCTGTCATATGCAACATATGTTATAATTTTGTGTATAAAGGATAAAGATTAATGTTATGTTTATCCAAAGGTTGTCATGAGGAAGTCAATTGATTTGGAATGAGTATCTTTTAGTTTCAAAAAGGTAATTAATTTTAAGAATGGCTTTTGTTATGGTAAGATTGATTAAGTGTGATGGTTTTGTTATTTGATATAGTAAGTATGAATGCATTTTTAGAATTTAAGAAAATCTATAATGAAGCGATCATTTGGAGCCTTTTGTATTTGTATATTTGATGTGGATTCTTTCATATTTAGAGTTATATAGATTGACATTTGGATAAAAGAAATTTCTTATGGTGTGTAAAAACTTGAATTTGACTTGAGGTTAAGAATAAGATGCATACTTGAAAGGAACATAGATATCATGATATTTGAAACCTTGTGATTAATGCAATTATTATATAATTTTTGATCTGTCAAATTTGGAAAGCAATGATTGAATATAACGTTGTTTTGGGTACTACAAGTTTTATGTTCAAATTTGTATAGTGTAAAATTATGGATAAAAAAATCTACCATAGTTGTTTTATAGTTATTGCAAAGTTTTTATGATGGTTCAGTGGAAGAGAAAATTTTATTGTGAATATGAAAGAAATAGAAATCAATGTGCAATGCATTTATGACAACTAAATTTTTGACAGTGTTATAAAGATTTTATACATGGTTATAGTTATATTAATGAATTAAAAACTTTATTGTGAGTGATACTATGGACGGGTGATTTTGTTGGGCAAATGATACTTGAAACACAATTGATATTTTGTGGTTATATTTAAATGAAATGAAATATCAGAGTGCTCAGTGAAAGCATGAGTGGAGTTAAATTGCGAATTTTTAGTTATTGCTCAGTAGCAAGTAATAAATTTTAGTTAGAGATCGATTTGTGTGATGACAATAAACAGGTTGTGGATTTCAATATTTAAAATTTTGAGACTAGTTAAGTTAGGAGGTGATTGATCTTCAACTTGTTGAGTTCGACAATGTGGAGAGTATTAAATTTGATAATTGAAACTTGGAGTTATATGAGTTATGAAATTATAATATTTTGTCATGGATACTTTTGCTAGTAAGGAATCAAATGAATGAAACAAAGTTACATTTAGATAAAGCTATTTGGCTATGAATTAGATTTATGTATTATGTATGTTTTAGAGCGAATAGAACTTTTAAGAGATGGATACTTTGATTTGTATATAGGAATATGAAAAAAAAAAAAGATTGAAAAGCTTGAAAGTTATCTACTTGGATTATATGGAATTTGAAGTGAAATTTTTGTTGATTTTGTTATCTAATAAATGATTATTAAGAGTTTTAATTTGAAGTTTAGTAGATAAAATTTCATGGATCCCCAAGATGAGAACTACATCTTAGATTTGTCAAAAGATAGATAAGTTTTGGAGGTCATGGATTTTGACTCTGGTGTTTGCCCTTTTAAAATTTGTATTATGGATTAAGTGTCAATTTAATTGCTTTGAACTGAAATTCATTTTGATCTGCTTAATTAATTGACGATAATCATGAGCTATCTTCCTACTGTCTTACACTACGTAAACAAATCCTTTAAGAGGAAAACCATAAGACATTTGCCAGAGAACTTTTGAAATTTTGAGTCCATTGGTATTTGAATTTGGGAACCAAATTCTTTAAAGGTACAGAGAATGTAATACCCAAGCCCAAACCCAAATAAGAAGCCCATTACTAGTGACAAGAGGGAGCCGGTCTTAGTTTCTTAGGTTTAAAATAAATATAAAGCATGCAAAATTGGTGAAATGCTCCTGCAACCGAATGCAGCTTTAGAATTTTAAATAGAAATAGTTGATAAACAGAGAAAGAAAGATGAGTTGGGAGGCAATGAAGTTTGACCAAAAAAAAATGAAAGATGGAAAGAGTGGCGTGAAAGCGTCACGAGGGTGCCAAAGGAAAGAAAAATAAAATGAAGCAGTGCTGTCCAAAAAAAAATATATTTGAGGAATTTTGTTGAAAGGCTTGAGTGAGAGTTAGAGGAAGAAGGTAAAGACCAAGGTGAGTAAAATTCCTCTTTAATTTTTATGGTTACGTTATATAGTTAGAGATTAAGTTTTGAGAAAAAATATGACATTGAGAATTTGGAGAAATTTGAATTAAAAAAAAGTATAGATATTTTTATCTTTTGTCAAATAGCGTAACTTATGCTAAGTCTATAGTTTATCGAGTTATAGTCGTTTAATGAATATAGTATAAATTGTCAACTTTCGTCAGATAGCGTATTTTTCTAATATTAAATATTTTTGAATAATAGGCTCCAAGAGATCTTAAGGTTTTGTTTCGATTTCATTTTAGCGAATTCAAGTAAATGACTCAATATCCCTTCAATGTTTGACACCTTAAAAATCAACCTTAATATGAGTTATGCTTCGTATACTATGTATAAATATATTTTTGTCTTACGGTTTTTAAACTGGGTTAAGCATGCAAAGTTTATAAGTTTATTAGAATTTATTTTGAACTTGATTTTGTTCAAGTACATGAGTTTGATTTTTAATCACTTTGATATTTGGATTTTATAGTATATATTTTGGAAATATGAATGTAGACACCAATTTTTATCCGTGTCTAATTAGTTCGAAATTGTGGGCCTTGGGTCCACTCGATGTGTTTTCTTAAAATTGATGATAAGTGATGAATCCATTTTGATTTTGATTTTGATATTATTTTGATTTTCTTTTCCCTTTTCATTTTCCTCTTTTATTATTCTTTATTCTTTATTTTATTTTTATTACTTTACTTTATTTTCTTTTCTTTTCTTTCTCGTTGTGTTATATATATATATATATATATATATATGTTAGTTTAGATATATATAGAATGACAAAAGGGAAAAATTAAAAAAAATTAAAAATTCTTTTGGAAGACACAAACTCTAACTCACCCGAAATAAGGAAATATCAATTTGGCAAGTCAATGAGAAATCAATGAAAAAGTGAATCTGGGCAATATCAAATCTGAAAATTAAAAGATAAATCATAGCAATTAAAACCAAGGTCAAGTTGGAAGGAAAATCAACAGAAAATTTTTGAAGAAGGATTTGAGGGAAAGTTTTGGAAATTTAATCAAACAAGTCAACTCTAAGATTATGCAAAATCAAAAATCAGCACTTAAATTAGGGGATTTGATACACAATATTCAAGCATTCTTCAAAAAATAACAAAGAGGTGAGTCTATAAATTCAGAAAAAAGCAAAAGAAAAAAGGGGGAATAATTCATCAAACCCAAATCTATCGATTACCTCTTGCCCTCACAGTCATCACTAGACCTGCTCAAGGGCCAGGCTACCCGCCCAAACCCGAAGGCCCGCCCTATATTTGGTCAGGCTTGTACAAAAATATTTGATAGAATAATCGGGCTTGAACAAAATTTTAGGCCCGTTTTAAAAATGGGCTTAGGCCCGAGCTTAGCCTTTCAAAGCCCGGGCCTGGCCTAGCCCGACCCGATAGTAATTTATTATATTATTTTATATTATTTTTTATATATTTATTTAGCATAATATAATTTTATGTGTATAAAAAACATTATTGATTAATAAACATAATTATAAAATATTTAATATGAAAATTAACATATAAATTTTGATAAATTAAATTAAAATTTAAAGGAAATAAATAATAAAAATAAATAAATAATTTAAAATTTTAAAAAAATAAATAAAATTATATTTGGACGAGCCGGGCTCGGGCTTGGGCTTATAATACAAAAACTAAAATGGACCTGGACAAAAAACAGGACCGAATTACTAGCCAGGCCGGGCTTGGGCATCTATTAAATCTATTATTATCTATCATGGTCTCGGCTCGACCTGACCCATGAACAGATCTAGACTCATCACCATTCTGAATTCATCCATACCTTGATTCCAAAAATCGCACCACTCACAAGCGTGTCGCAGCCACTGTCTGCTCGCCCTTGTTGCCACCTTTTGTTCTCACCCCTGTTGCCACCTTTTGTTCTCACCCCTACTATTGCGCACTGCTGCTGCCTTGGGACACTGCACCGAAGCGTCCATCACCATACCTTGTTGCACTGCTTAAGATTTAAGGTAAATTGCTAGCCCCTGATGCTCTCATAGAAATAATAAATGAAGAAAATCATCTTCCACTAACACTTTGTTTTTAATCCTCTTGTGTTTCACGTTTGTTGGGATTCTTCTTTAATATTTTATTTATTTTTTTCTAATCATGATATGATGCGTTGGTATTGTTAAAGTCTATATTAATTAAACTATGAATTATGTTACCAACAACTGGTTGGCGTGAGTGGCTAGCGACTCTCGTCCCTTAAGCAAGGTCAGGGTTCGAATCCTGACTTGTGTATGAAGTGCCAGTGTTGGGAGGGGGACTGCCTAATCACGCTCTGCTTCTCCCGACTCCGGATTAGTCACCGAAGGTGGATACCGAGGGGTTTTTCGATCAAAAAAAAAGTATGAATTATGTTTTAGGGTATTTATAAAAGCCTTTATAATTAGCGTTATTTAAATCTAAGAATTTTGTTTAATATATATGGGACTATTCATCATAATTAGTTTATTTTATCGATTTATGTTTTATTCATTTTACTTTAGATTTAGAATTAGAATTAGAAATTAAATTGTTGGTAGAAGATTAAATTATAAAATTTATAAGATGTTTTTTTTTATATTAAAATAAAAAACAAACTAGTAATTATGAAAATAAATATAAATGTTCCGACGATGGAACTCTGATAGGATTGCGATCGAATAATACTTTCAGAGATCTTGAGGTGAGGAGATTTCTTTTAAGTTTAACCAGCTTGATGGAGGATTTAAAAGGATATTTCCAATATTTAATAGTTAAAATTCATCATAAAAATAAAAATCAAATTAAAATCATAAGTAAGTTTGCCAAAGTAATAAATAATAAAATTAGAAATTAAGAATTAGTTAAATTAATGCATTTAGAAACAAGATCAAATGAAATAATATCACACATTCAAACAAATGAAAATTATTCTGACGATGGAACTTCGAGGGCATTGCGATTGAGTAACACTCTCGGAGATTTTGAGATGAGGAGGTTCTTTTTAAGCCTTACTAGCTTGTTGGAAGATTTAAAAGGATATTTCCGATATTTAAAATTCAAATTTATTAAAAAATTGAAATAAGAATTAGTTAGAATTAGTTAAAATTAATTACAATTAAAAGAATAAATAATCAAATTAGAAATTAAGAATTATAAAAATTAACATATTTAGAAATAAAACAGAATGAAATAATAAAAATACAAATTATCAGACGATAGAATTCTAAAAGGACTGCGCTTGAGTAGTACTTTTAGATATCTTGAGGTGAGGAGAGTTCTTTTAAGTCTTGCCAGCTTGATAGAAGATTAGAAAGGACATTTCCAAAAATTAATAAATTAAATTGTAAGAATAAAAATTAAATTAAAATGAAAATTAGCAAATTAAAACTAAGTTCATTACAAAAAGAAATTATCGAATAAAGACTAAATTAATAAATTAGAATTAGATAATTAAAAATTAGAAAAGAATTAAAATAAATAGAAATAGAATTAAATAAAATTATGTTAAATTTGAATAAATATGAATTCGATGATGGAATTAAAAGGGAATTGCGCTTGAGTAATTTTTTTAAAAGATTCCTAAGGTGAGAGAATTTCCTTAGGGCCTTACCAGCTTGATGGAAGGTCTTGAGGAAAATTTTCAATAGTTCATATTTATTTATAATAGATAATAAAATTATTAAAATAATTAAATTAAAAATTTAAATAATAATAAAAAATAAAATAATAAATCAAGGGCAATAAAACTTGGATAGGAGTCAAAATAGGGTTTACATAATGTACTTAAATTATCCGACGACGGAACTTCTTCAAGAAAGGCAATTGATCCTGCTTGAATACTCTTAAGGTGAGAAAAGCTTTTAAGTTGTCTAACCAGCTTGATTGAGGAGACTTAAAAGATTTTTCAATATTTAATTATATCGAAATAAAAGTAAAAAGGCAAAATTAGGATAACTTTAGATTATTTGGTACCATTTTAGGATGGGCGTTGTGAGGGTGCTAATCCTTCCCTACACATAACCGTACTCCCGAACCCTAGTAACTTTTAACGTAGACCAAGCCTTATCCTTAGTTTGAATAGGTGACCAATCACACCTAGGTTAGAATGGTTGGTGGCGACTCCATATTTTTGTGTCTAGCTATTAGGTTTTCCCAAAACTTGATACGTTATGACAATGAAATTGCTTTGGAATTTCTCGTAATGTATCTACAGGCTATGTATTTTGTGAATATGAGATTTGCTTTAATTGATTTACAAAATTCATTTTGTATGGAATATGTTATGAGATTTACAGTATTGTTTTGTATATTAGCTAATCTGAAATTATTTGTTTTGTCTCCTAGTATGGCTGTGCTTTGACCCTGCCAATGGGCGTTAAATGTTGGTCATGTCGACATGTATTCTGTTAAATGACACTAGCTTCTAACGAAACCATTGGTTAAGAATAATGGCTCTCTGTTCTGTTCTGTGCAACTATTAGTTGCTTCTAATATCTCTGACCCGAGCCACCGGGGTTAATTGTGGTTTCTGTTCTGATTCTAACCTGTGCCACAAGGGTTAAGCGTGGCCATGGCATATTACAGGAGATCTGAAAACTATAATTTGTGAAACTTTTGCTCAGTTTTGGTATCTGTGAAATTCTGTTTAGTTTTGAAATCTAAATATATGAATTTAAATAAATTACGTGATTGAATATAAGATTACCCAATATTGCTTTTGAATCTTTTCATTGATATTTTAGCCTAACGTTTTTATGGCATGCTTAATCCAATTGTTGGGATATCGATTGCTTACTGAGTAGTTGTACTCACCAGTTTTCTTAACATTTTATAGGATTTAATGTTGATAATGTCCACTGGAATATCAGGGAGTAATGTTTGAACTTTAGGACTTGTCTCAAGACTTTTAAGGTTAATATGAGATTGAGCAATTGAGTTTGTTCTAGAACTTTTGTTAAGCAATAGGTATTTATTTTTGTAAACGTCTTTTTGGATTGTTTGTGGTATACTGATCTCAAGTACAGAATGAGTATTAAATAAATAATGAAAATGTGAAGATTCAAACTTTTCAGTTTAGATATTTGAAAAAATTAAATTTTAGTATGATAAATGTTTTGTATGTCTGTGAGATTATATCTTACAGGTGTGCGGCGTCTGTTATGTCTCGGAATTGGAGTGTGACAGTTTTTTTTTACTGAATTATTGTGTATGGGTTAGTCTTTCATGTGTCCGGTGAATTGTTTAACCTTCTTTGGGTTTATCCTACTGTGGTCTGTCCACGCAACATCTTTTTGCGGCTAACGGGTTGCTTTTCAATTGGTTTTTATCGATTTTGATTATTTGATAGGGACTAGAGTTGCAAATATATTAACTTGCTAATATTCCTTTTTCTGGTGCTCTCTTTTCCTCCTGTTTTATTAATTTTGTTGTTGCAAAAATTATCTGCGGTAATGATGCTGTGAATTTTTTGCTATTTGTACTGGTTGCACCTTCAATTCTAAGAAGAAAAATAGATATGATAACTTTGTTTTAGTAATAGATAGAGCTTTTTGTTTGCTGAGTACAGGTTTGGTCACCTGGCTTGTTTCACTTCTGATGTTGAGGCCTTTCTTCAAGTATTTTATCACCAGAGAAGAAGATGGAGTTTCTGGATAGGTTGATGAAAAACTCAAGCTCCATTTCAGCAGTGCCAACTAAGGCGCTGGGACAGTCAATAACACTTTTGAAAACACAAGAAATGATTGGAAACACGTTCAGGCTTTCTGTGGGTGGTGAGTCCCGATCATTCATTAATTTAGTGACTTCTAAAGGATTGTGCAGGTGTATTAAAGACCTATTATGTAAATCAGCTGTTCCTTTCCAGAACTTGAAGGCTTAGCTGTACAAATGGCTGAGTTGTACCGTAAAAACCTTCCACTTTCCAAGGATTTGGATGCACAAGAGAGTATGCATGGTGAAGAGCTTTTATCAATTGTCTGCACTGTGTTGGTTCAGGTGCATTTTTTTTTAATTTTCTGGTCTTTTTTTTTTCAAAATGCTTTGTTAAATTGTAGTTTGTATTTCTTCCATCTTGGTATTGTACTATTTGCATTTTCACCAGTTAGGTTGTCCATATTTCTTCCTTTTTTGGATTGTGGTTTATGGTATATACTTGATTCTTGTTCTTGTGGTGCATCTACAGTTTCCACCAAATAAACATCTTAGAATGATGATATGTGCATTGTGTATGTTTTGTTAGGACTTGTTTTGGTAGAGTTGGGACAAACTATTGGTTGCCTGTTATCAACTCTGTTGCAGTGTACAGTTTTGACACCTTTTATCCTAGGTTGGTCTTGCACTACAATATGGACATAAACTAAATAAATTGAAATAAGTTTGATATTTAGCATGCGAAGAAAAATAAATGGGGTTCTGAATTTAGAACTGTCTTATTATTTAAAGATATAAGGGATGGAACATAATGTCTTATCACCCATAGGTTGTGACTCAGTCGGTAACGCAGGCTGAGTTTATAGGAAAAGTTCTCGAGTTCGATTCCCATTAAACACACATGTAGGGAGGAGTGAAAAGCTTTAACTGTGACTAAACTCTGAGCAGAAATAATGTTAGACCGTTAAAACGGATGAAGATACTTGTGATTTACACCAAAAAAAATGTCTTATCCCACAGTAATAATTGTAAATTTGATAGAAATTAGCTACATTAAAATTACCTTCGAGGAGATAGGTATAAGTGTCTGTTGTTGAAATTCACGGATCTATGATGTCATGATTACATCATTTCTTTAAGGGCTGAAGAGGTATGCTCTCTGATACCGTCTTTGACTTAGAGTTACCTCAGAGTGAATTCTAATCAGCCAGCAAGACCTATATCTTCCCTCTGATCTTTCCTCGGCTTGCTAATTTACATTTTACTTTGTGATTGCATGTTTGCCCATTATGACATGTTTATGGTCCCCGATTTTGATGCACATGATTTTACTCGACAAGTTATTGAGATGTCTTTTCTTTTTCTGGCAACTACCTTATTGTATCTCTAAGGTTAATATTCACATAAAAGAAATTTCTTTTTGAATTTAGTTATTTTGGCGCACGAGAAAACTTGGCTACTTCGTTGAGGCAATTATGGTTTTGGATTTCGGGTTAACCATCTGAAGGTCAGGAAATGATTATTTTTCTCACTCTGTTTGCAGCATCTAATGAATAATTAGTTTGAATTAAATATCATTGTTTGCTTAATTGACTGATTTGTTCTAGAAATTAATCCTTGTTAATGAAATGATCTTTTGTGGTGGCTGCTTGATGATGTTTATCGCATTAAATTTTTGGCTAAAACTTTCTGTTTTCTGTTCGAAAGCTCTTTGTTTTGCTAGGGAGATTCTTGCTCTTGGACATAACATCCGTCTCTCTGCTCATTTTGGCTGATATGTGTGGCAGTACAAAATTTTATTGTTGCACTTGTATTCACACTTTGGTGCCCTTTCGTTGGCATATGAAAGGTAAGTGGGATTATGGGGTTAGTAACAGCATTACTTTTGTCTACATTCAACAATGTGAATCACTTTTCTGACAATTTTCTAGTTACTCTATAGCCTACATGCACCTATTCCTCTTCTCTAGGTTTGAAATTTACTCTTTATCTCCTTTTTAGGTATAAATCATTGGATGTGAAGAATATCTTGATGGAAACTGTTTCACATCACATCTTGCACCAGATGTTGGCATCTCCGCTCTGGGCAGATTTAAGCAATCTGCTAAAAGATTACCTCAAGTTTATAGATGATAACTTCAGAGAAACTGCTGATCTTACGTATCTTGCTTATCGTCATAGAAATTACTCTGAAGTATGTAGTTACCTATGTAGACACTCCTTTCAAATCTGCATTAGTTCTTGTCCTTCCCTTTTATCCACAAAGAGGAAACAAAGAAGTGTGGCTTTTTGATCATATCTATTTGAGGAATAATTCAAGTTGATGTTATGTTTAAAATTAGAAATGGAGAAAATAGACATATAGGAAGATGCAAAATATCATCCTTAATTTGCTTGCTCAGTGAACAAGCTTCTTGATTTTGCCTTCATTAGCATGGCTTATTCAATGGCAATGATATCTGAATTTTCTGTTGCTTCGTTATTTTGTCTGTTCGATATATAAAATTTGTCTAAAATTGAAAACTGATTGTTGGCCTCTGTGCTTGTAGTAGTAGATGTTATAGGCTAAAAGGGAAAACAAAGATAAATTAATTGTTGGAATGAGATTTAGGTCTTGAGTATGTGAACTGAGTAATATTCATTACCTTGTACAACAAGCAGTAGAATTTGTTCAGTTCAAAGAGCGATTGCAACATTCTAATCAATATTTGGTGGCTAGAGTTGAAGCACCAATTCTACAGCTAAAGCAGAGTGCAGACAACATTGAAGAAGAAGAGGTAGTTTATTTGAAATCCTCGAGTAATTAACTCCTATGATGTTTTGCTGTATTGGAGAATACATATAACATTAATATTTCTTCTTCTAGAGTATCCTTGAGAGCTTGAAATGCGGGATTGACTTTGTAGGGCTCTCTAATGAGATTGGGTGAAAATCCTTGACCTTCAATGAAGATTTCCAGTCACGACCTTGGTGGACACCAACTACAGAGAAAAATAATCTTTTAGGTCCGTATACCTGATTGGTTTATTGCGCATTATCTTGTTGAGAATTTTTGAGGTCTTCCTTTTTGACCCCTGATCCATTCCTCTTGTCATATCCTTGAACAATTTTGAAACTTTTTGCTACTTCAGGTCCATTTGAAGGAATCTCCTACTATCCTAAAGAAAACTTGGTACTAAACTCGGCTCCCAATTTCTTGTATATTTATAGGTTGTGTGTAATATTTGTTGTAGAAATAATTTATTTTCCATGGTTTTTTCATGTCAATTATGCGTTGCATCTGCCTTTTCATTGGTTATCTAATTTTGAGTTTTTCTTTTTTATATCAAATTTAGACAAAGGAAAGGGAAGCAAATGTGCGGGGAATCATCGAGAGGAAGTCTCTTCTTCCTCGGATGGTATAGTTGTCCATTCAATGTGCATCAGTCTTACACAAGGATAACAGTGAAATCAATGGTTCTCTAGCTGATCCTAAAATGTCCTCAATGCTGAAGATATTGCTTGAACGTTATGCAAAATTGTTGGTATTTTCTTTAAATGATGCAATCGATGTTGTTGTGGGAGTTTCTCGTGGGCTAAATGTTGAATTATCTCATTAATGTGGACTAATTAAGTGTAATTAATATCATATAAATTAATTGGTAGTATATTCTGTCTATAGTGTGACCATATATATACATAATATATTCATATTATACATGTATTTATCCTTAATAAGACGGATATAATACATGATTTATGATATAGGAGGTCCCTGCCCTTGGCACATATATATAAGCTACAGGATGGCCCATTGATCTGTGTGGCATTTTGTTTTGAGAGTGAACAAGGGCAGTCACCCTCCTTCTCTCCCGTTTCCTTCCATAGCTCACCATCATCTTCATTTTCTTCTTGGCATAGGTCACATAGCAGACCCAATCACCACCGGCAGACCTCCGGCGGAGCACCGGCTTGATTTCCTCTCCATGGCAGTGGCTGGAAGCAACCAAAATGATGGTGTAATGGTGGGTTTTGACTCAACCCACCCAAGGTTAGTTTTCTCTTTAATTCATTGTGCTAATGGGCTTTGTGGACAATTAGTTCTAACAATTGGCATCAGAGCATATCCACAATAAAGTCATTAGCCATTTTTTGAAGAAAAATGAGAATCTATACATTTTTTTTATTTTTGGGTATTTTCGGATTTATGTCATACCCAAATGATTCATGCAATTTTTGAGCCAAATAATGCATGATATTGGTTGAGGATGATTTATTATTGAAAATGCCACAAAAATGAAGTAAAATGGGGCTGAATTGAGTGAAAAATGATCAAAAACCGATCAAGTCGGGTCAAAAGACCTGTTTCTCTGCAACTCGCCCGAATGGGCGAAGAAGGTGATCGGGCGCATGCAACACACGCACCCGATAATTGTAAGTGAATCGGGCGCGTGAATCCCACGCGCCCGTGTTTATTAAGAGCGCGTGGGCTGGAAATTAAAAAATAAATAAAAAAATGAATTTTCAGCCATTTAACCGTAAGGGTTGGGCCCTTTTGGTGCTTGGGCCAACAATTTTTTTTGATTGGGCCCCGATTTTGGGCTGTTTTTTTGGGCAATTTTTTTTTCCTGGGCCAATTTTTTTTTTTGTAAAATGGGTCATTTCGTTTTGGGCCATTTGGTTTTAGTATTTTGGGATTTTAATACTTTTGGGGCATTGTTATGAATATATATATATATATATATATAATATATATATATTTGGGCTTTTAATTTTAGAAATTAAATGCCATTTTGTTTTTTTTAATTGTGTATTAACATTTAATTAATTTAGGCCAAAAATAATTTTGTAATATTATGGGCATTAATTGTTTAATTATTTTAATTGACCATTTAGTATAAAATTAATTTTGGGCAATTAAAATTAATTGAGTCTAGGGTCATTTTGCCTAATTGACTTAGGGACCATATTGATTAATTAATTTTATTTGGTTATTAAATTTGAATTAATTAGTGGCAATTTTGCATAATTAATTAATAGGTCATTTTGGATTATGGTTTAATTGGCCATTTTGATTAATTAATTATGAGCCATTTGGATAATTAATTTTAGACAATTTTAGTCATAAGCCAAATTTTATTTAATAGCCATAATTAGTAATTAAGCCCAAAGTTAATATGATATAAGTGAATTTTTTTTTGGAGGAATTAATTTTGGAGTGATTTCTAGAAATTTGATTACTCATTTAATTCATAATTCACTTAATTTTGAAAATATACACATGCCCATAAATTATTGATAATTGGCCTAATTAAATAAGTTTAAATAAATTATTTGGGTATTTTGTTGAGCCATTTTGGATTATGGTTTACTCATTTGTTAATAATTTATTTAAACAAATAAACTCTCTAGAAATGAAAATTGCCTTATTATTTGAATATTCACATTTATGTGAAATTAATTTAATTAATTAATATTAGATTTAAAATTACTACATATGCTTCAGGAATTGCATATTTTGGATGTAATTAATTTTGATCAATTAATTATGTGAATATTCTTAAAATTATAAATCATTAATTGGAGTGACTAGTACTTGCCTGTCACAGGAATAGTCATGAAGATTTTCTTGATGATTTTTTCTGATAATTTTAAGGATATAATAATAAGGCAATGCATAGTGATAGTTGCAGTTGCATAATTTACTAAGATCTCTAGAAGTGGCTAGTCTCTCCCTGTCGGATTGTTAGTTGCTTTTAGAGATGCTTGGGATTGAGAGGATTTTAGTTGGGATATGACACGGTCTTCCTACCCTGTCGGTGGGTGATCATTCAAGTTGTATTCAACTAGTTTTGTCTTATCCTCAGTAGTGTATTGTGGAATTTATTGAGTCATTCCACTAGCCTCCATATTGTGCAACTATCACATATCGAATTTCTAGCAGGATCAAATTAGATAGATAGTATGAATTATTCTCTACGGTTAGGGATATATATTAAACTAGGAAGTAGTCCCGAGAATCGATCTATCTTCTATACCCAAAATGTGAGCTCTTTGAGCACAAAATATTTGAAATTTAGGAACACTCAAGTAAGAATCCTCTGATTATAAGGACATGTCATTAACGAGCACATCAGAGAAAGTATTCCAATTAATGAAAACCAAAAAGTATTTATGGATGCCATTAGAAAGTAGTTCACATAAGATCGATAAAGGTTGCAATAAGAGTTTGATTACAAATATGGCAGATTCAGTACTACTTCCTTCTGGGATGGAGAATTGGAGATATTCCAGTTTTACAGATCTCAATTAATGCAGAAGGAAGTATGACATTTTAATATCAAAATTCATATTGTCATTCAAGAATGTGAGATCTTTCAGGTTAACAGATCTCATTTAGCCATAATGATGACATATGCCAAATATTACTGCCAAAAGGAAATATCATTAAGAGGTCTCAATAAAAGGTCATTTTAGAAGAAGAAATTTGTCAAGTCTATTTCCCATTCTAGTTTCACCAACACCTCTAAATATCAATGTGTGCCACTTCTGTAATAATCCTATGCACAAGAGGTAGATTGCAAGAGTCCTCTAGATTGAGATGTGCAAAAGGCATTTTGTTAGCTTTTATTTTGAATCCAATCTAGAAGATATGCACTCTAACTGTTGGTGTTTGGATACCGGTGCTATTATTGATAAAGCCATAAGCTACTGAAGATCAAATGAGGGAAAATTGTTGTGAATTGGGGTTATATAGTTAGAATCCATATTGAAAACATAGCCAGTTTGTTGTTACATTTCGTAGACATTTTTAGAATTACTGTCGGTCAATACTTTTCATCTTGAAAACAGAAAAGTATTTCTATTTAGTAATAACATATGTATTGATTCTGGCATTCTGTGTGATGGATACACAATGGACTTGTACCTCCAATATTAGGCAAATTTTCTTCAATTGTGAACAATGTGACAATCGATTCTAATTATGATAGAATAGATAAGAAATCTATCAAGTAGTAGCATAAGAGTTAGGGACATATTGATGCACATGTAGGATTGCGTTAAGGGAAATCTTACTGCTAATATTAAGGACATGATTAGCAAATATTGAAATGATTAGGAGCTGATATATACAGACATATGTAGATTATTTTCACATACTGTATTCAGTGGATATAAGTATTTCATCACATTCACTAAAGACCATTTTGATGTAGATCATATGGAGTAAAAGATCTGATCTTGTAGAGGCCTTAAGCATTCTGATTAATTCCGCTGCGCTGCTTAAGGCAATGATCAGACAGTAGTGATGAATATTATGTTCGGTATAATGAAGCTAGGCAAAATCATATACCGGTTTTCGGTTAAGATATGATTATATATATTGACGCCTAGTGTACAATGCTTGGAATATTGAAACAGAATGAGATAACAGTTGCAGTCAACCGTACATTTTGATATAGTACGATTTATGTTAATCACTCCAAATCTTTAAAATTCGGGTTGAGTGAAATTAAAACTGCAATTCACATTCAAAGTTGATCTCCAAGCAAGACCAGTTCCTAAATGCATCCCAAGTTATAGTCAGACATTAAGCCGATTTTATGCCGCTTTCTGTGTTTAGGGTTATAAGGTAAGGCAAAAGAGCTATAACCCAAAGTCAAGAAAATTTGATAAAAAAACTATTAGCGGCAATTTTGTTGGTTATTATATTGGCTAAAAAGATTCTAGATTTTGTTTTCTGATTATGTGACACTAGAATTACTGAGTCTGACAATGCAAACCATTTAGAGAATAACTTAAAGAGTGGGAGTTGTAAACTCCACAAAGTTATTATTAAAATACATTTTGTTATGCCATTCCCATATATGCATCATCTTTTAATGGTAAGAAGCCACAACCAAAAGAATCAACGATTGATCCCAATACCATATTTCGAACCTGCACCTGACTTTACAAAGGAACATGAATGTAAGATTCATGTGTCTTCTCATTCTGATGTTTGTCAAGAGACTATCCTGATTCGAACTCTTAGAGTTAGATATTAGTCACGCAGGATGAGTAAGCATCTATATAGTATAATATGCCTGGGATCTATTTCAGTTGTTACATCATTGCAGACCAAAAGGAGACTCAAAAGATTAGGTAGATGATTTAAAGCCAAACTTAGCCAAGGCTTTAAATAATAAGAAGGAATTTATTTTGTGAAAACCAATCATGATGACGATTAATAGCTCATTTTGATTAGGAGTTACATCTTGGACAGTAAAATGTCTAAATAAAGCGACCTAAAAGTTTGTAGTTCCTAAGGTGGAACATACAGTTTGCGAACTCAAGGAGTTCATTGATGAACATTAAAAGGCATCCAGATTGTAATATATAAAGTTTAATGAGATTGTCATTTTGAGGAGAACATTATTGTTTGATAATTGGATCCATTGTGAGGTCAGTGGGAGTTATGTGCTTATTGTGCTCTAAATTGATGATATCAAATAGCAGCCTATAGCACTGACCTATTGTATGAGACATTCCATGTCGTCTTGTCACTTCAGGATGAAGAATCTAAGTGAGGCTCTATTTCGTTTTAAAGATTAAGATTCTTCGTGACATATCAATAGGCATACATTATTGGTCTCATAAAACTTACATTGAGTGTTGAGTAGGTTTATTGTATGTTGTTCTCCTAATAAGACATCATTTAGTGAAAAGTGACATTGTGAAAATCTCAAAGTCCTCAAGATGATAATGAAAGAGCTCATACTGAGTATTATGTATGCCTTATTGTGGGTAATTACTGTATGCTCAAGCTTATACACATTTGGACATTGTGTATGTTATAGGTGTATTTTGGAGATACTTGAGCGATCCTGTAATAGAGAACTGGAAGCTATAAAGAGAGTATTTGGATATTGATAAATCTGACATTTTGAGTTTGGTCAGATATTCTGATGTTAATTTTGCAAGCTCTCCAGATATTGAAAATTATTTTGGTTATATATTTGTGGATATAAAAGAGCTGTATTTTGGAAAGTGTAAAGCAAACACTTACAGCATCCTTGATTGTGGAAGCTAAATATGTAGCATGTTGTAAAGCTACATGATGGGCCATTTAGGCTGCAGAATTTCGTCTCAGGGCTGATTTTCTGTGGTTGCCATTTCGAAGTCTTGTAGTGTACTGTGATAATGCTGCAGCAAGTATTTTCTCTCTCAAAATGCTTGGAGTTCCTCATACTCCAAATATTTAGATATCATCATTCGGTTGGTTAGAGAGAAAATAATGGAATCCATTACTTGATTGGATTATAGAGCACATGTTTTAAAGAGCTCATTCTGGCTAATTGAAAGTTTGGCTGCTTAAGTGCTTTGACGACATAGCACTTGTATGAGGCATATGGAGCTATTTGCCGTATTAAGTTAGTGGGAGCTCTATGTAATGAAATCAATTATAACTGTATTAATGGATTCCCACTTGCCATATATGCATATTTTGTTTGCACGCATTTTGATGAATATGGCATTCTGTTGGATGAGACATTCGGTATTAGTCTCATATGCTTCCGTTGAAGCAAGACATCATTCGGTTTAGATGCACGGACCTAATGGAAATGGATATTGATTTTGCTTCTCATATCATTTCCATTTCACACTAATACTACTATTTTTTGTTGCAGTTTTTATAAGTTTACGCGTTTGTACCCTGTCGTTATGATGCATTTTGAAGCTTATAAAAGGCTTGTTGTTGTTGTTAAAGTATGTATGAGTCTACACATTTGTACTCTTTCGGTACAATGTATTTACAGGGCTTACGAATACATACTGAGATTATATGATATATTTTGTTAATTAACTTAATTGTCCAAGTGGGAGAATGTTGAATTATCTCAATAATGTGGACTAATTAAGTGTAATTAATATCATATAAATTAATTGATAGTATATTCTGTATATAGTGTGACCATATATATACATAATATATTCATATTATACATGTATTTATCCTTAATGGGACGGATATAATACATGATTTATGATATGGGAGGTCCCTGCCCTTGGCACATATATATAAGCTACAGGATGGCCCATTGATATGTGTGGCATTTTGTTTTGAGAGTGAACAAGGGCAGTCACCCTCCTTCTCTCCCGTTTCCTTCCATAGCTCACCATCATCTTCATTTTCTTCTTAGCATAGGTCACATAGCAAACCCAATCACCATCGGCGGACCTCCGGCGGAGCACCGGCGTGATTTCCTCTCCATGGCAGTGGCTGGAAGCAACCAAAATGATGGTGTAATGGTGGGTTTTGACTCAACCCACCCAAGATTAGTTTTCTCTTTAATTCATTGAGCTAATGGGCTTTGTGGACAATTAGTTCTAACACTAAAGTCTTATGAGGTACCTGTGTGACTGTATGCATATCCTCAATTACTTTATGGTCACGTTGGTTGATCAGATCATGTACATTGTTCCACAGAAGTCAATACATGTTAGGAAGTAGGTAAAATTGAGTAATTTGAATATTTAATTGCATTGTCTCTAGTTTGTATGTTGCATGTTGCAAAGTATGACAATTGGGGGTGTATTATTGTTTACATTTTTCTCTTTGCTCATAGAACAGATGCTTATATGCCTTTATTGATATCACCAGTAACTGCAGCTGTACTAGATTTGCTAGGTAGATATTGATGTTTATACTGCTAGGTATCATATAATGTTAATTACCTTCGGCGAGATTAATTCTTAGCTTTTATACAGGCTTTTGGTTCAGACGTGATTGACTGGTTGAACTTTGCCTTTTTTATAACGCATTGAACTTGAATTCTCATGAGTTTGGACAACATGGAAGTGAATGTACTCCTGGAAGTTGGCAACTTGTAAATTCTCTGCTGGAAAACTACATTTTGGGGAAGGTCAGATCCATGGAGGCCCTGATTAACTCTCCGCAGGGTGATTTACCAATATTGGTTCAACTGGTTAGCGAACCATTAGCTTGGCATGGCCTTATAATTCAGTCTTGTGTCCGTTCATGTCTTCCATCTGGAAAGAAGAAGAAGAAAAGTGGACCAATGGATCAGTCTATCTCTTCGTTATCTAATGCTATTCGGGATGCAATACAGTCTTTATGTGGCATATTAGAAGAGGTTGCAAAATGGTCACAAGAGGACAATAAGATAGACATTTTGGTGTTTTCTCTCCAGAGAAATGGACAGGATGAAGGACCTGGACAGGTTCTCCATATTTTGTAAACTTTGGTATCTTCCTCAAATGAGACCGAACTTGGAAATCGGATCTCTGAAGCTTTAAGGTCTTCGAGTCCTGTTGATGTTGCAAGAAAAATAGTAACAGGACAGCGTACAATACTCTGTATTTTGGCGTATATGTGAATCAAAAATAAAGTCATTACAAACTTTGAAGCGGCAGATAGCTCAGGTCTGAAGATATTTTATGGCAGCAACATGAAGCATGTGTTACGGTCAGGCCTAATCTTTTTAACTCTTCGCAACTCTCAGAATGTTAGCAGATCCAACATGGTACCTCTCAGAGTAAGAGTTTGAGGGAGTCGATGTTTTGAGTCCTGTTATTCATAATTTGTTCTTTTTCCCTTTTTTACCTGCTGATTTTGATGCCAGATAAATGTTAGTTTGTGTTTGATAGATGGCCTTTCCAGTTTCCGCAGTTTTGGTATTCAGTGTAAGGTTTTCTTGTCGGAGTGTGTACGCCCAATAAATTCCTTATGTTGTTTTAAATTCTTTTTAGTTGTAACTCTGTATTCTTGGTTTAGATTCTACCTGTAACATTCACATAATTGGTATCTTAATTGAAAAGCTGTTGTCTACTTTATACTTCTCTTAGGAAAATTGTTCTGTTCTGTTGGAAGGGAACCTCTTGGATTGACTTAGGTTGTTTGATACAGGACATGTGATTGAGAAAACGGTTCTATGGCTTGTAATAGGCTGTTATTGTCTTAAAATACCCATCTCCTTCGATAAAGTGGCCAAGCTATTTCCACGGTCTGCCATTGCTAGGCTCTTTTCCATTCTGTAGCCTTTAGGAAAACACAAACTCATTGCTATGTTGCAACTTGCCTCTTCCTTGCGGTGAACGTGAGCACAAAGAATACAACCAAGACTAGTTTCTGAATTTCTTTCGATCCAATGTCCTTAGTTCGAGTTGGTTTTTTGTGTTTTTTTCAGCCCTAATCAAGAACTCTTGATTGGTTTTCTGTTCAATTGTCTTGCCATATTTGGATTAATGGCATTTCACTTGTAGGCCTGCTTAGGCCATGCAAGTATCGTTGCATTCTCAACAATGTTTCCAAGGTATACGTGGGTTGGTAGCCATATGCCAAGGGAAGAAAAGTTGCTAGAAAGGGAATAGGAAGACAAGCATTGCCATTGGACTCTTGGTTTCTCTTGTCAACGCCATGACGGCAGCCGCGTCAAATGCGATGACCAATGCTGCTGTTAACTATCCCATTACATAAAAAAAAACACTGCTAATTGACGTCCCAACCAATTGTTTGAAGAGCAATTAGTATGATTACACGTGGAAGTGCAGGTTTAACATGTTTGAAACCAGATTATCATATACTTTATATTAATCTAAAGTCAGTTGGCGGGCTACCTGCTTCTTTATACGATCTGCATTGTCACAGTGTGTTAAACACCATTGATCTTCTAGATCAGATAAAATCTTGGAAGTACACCTATCAAAACCTGCTTCATTTCAATATTAAACACCTAATTCAGAAGAAAACTAACCCTTTTGTTTGTTGCATCCGGGCCTTGATTGATGTTTACATGATCTTATATTTTATGTTAAAAAAGAAGGAAATTAATATTGCCTTGCTGAAGACTTCTGCAGGTTTAACCATTTGTTTATCAGAGGAAGTCTTCTGCATTTTATGTCATTCAGTGAACCGATAATCATGGGGAGATTTTCTTACATTACAAAGTGAATCTTCTAGAGAACTGAAAGAGTCCTAGAGGAAGGCTTGATGAGATGAAGAAATTGACCTCGTTATTATTATATATTGTTGGTAAACTCAGGAATCCATTTTACTGCCGACCATTGAAAAGGTAAACTCAGGAATTCAATGTAAGCACCTGCACCAGAAACCCAAAGTTCAATATGGGAAGTTATGACCTTAAATTATTAAAGAAAAGAAAATTTGTCAAAATATATTTCACATTTGGGAACTTGCTTGATCATTACTTTATTATCAGTTGGACTTTCTGGCATGTAAGATTTAGTCCATAGGATGAGTAGGAAGTTTTCATTGAAGATAATGCAATCGATGATGACTTAGTAAGGGCTTAATCTGCCTGAGAATCGACTTTGCCAAGACCATAGATTTTGCTCTGAGCTTCATTCAGGCATTCTTAACGAAAAATAGTCAACTAAATCTGGAGATAGATACAGTTCTTCCTCTTCCTCTACCAAATCATAACAAAATTCAACCTGACCCTGCTGTCCTATGATAATGATACCCTAGTAATCAAACGAATAATCAAAACCTATATATTTTAAAAGGAAAATAAAGAAACAAAGAGAGGGAGAGAGGAGATTAATATCTGATGAAAAGAAGTACATAGACAGTGGCACAGTCAGCATTGGACAGATGGAAAAATGCTTGGTCCACGTTGTATGGCAGAATCACAAATTGTTGAGCTAATAATTGATCTTCAACTAACCCAGAGATAAACCACAAAGAAAATCTCCAGAGGATGTTTTTTATTTCCATTAGTCTGTTAAGCATCAAACTGAGTTCTATCAGCATAAATGGTAAATAGAGTTAATCATTAGTCTGCACTCTCTTGCTCTCCGAGTATGGAGGAAATGAAAGGAATAATCTTGGTCCAATAACCCTACAAAACTTTGTTAAGAGTGCAACATGGAAAATACCATACCATCTTTCACACAACTAAAATCATTGGTTCTCTTGTTGGGGCCTTCTGCACTAAATTTTATGCAAGACTGAGTTAATGATCATGGAAGTCATTCATGACAAGATTGCAACTGCCCCAGCAGAGAAAGATTACAAATGGTGATCATTTGAGAATTGAGAGTCCGGAATTCCCTTTATTAATTGGTTTTTGTCCAACAGATGAATGCCGCTAGTGGATGCACCAAATCCTCTTTATGGTTAGACTAATTCTGTCCAATAACTGAAGTTCTCATGTTGACTTGAAACCTAATTTGCTAAAACATTTTTCTATTCAATATAAAGAAAGAGTTAAATTTTTGTCGTTTTCCGCTTCTTCCTAGTATAAATAGCTGCCCTCCCTGAAGTCCTAGCTCACAGATAACTTCTCAACCAAAGGCTGGGAGGGTGACAATGGAGAAACTCGGTGCCAAGCCATGCAGCTCCTACTTGTTCTTTGGCATTCTTTTAATCTTTGCTTTCCTAGCATCCTTTGCAGACGCAGCAATTCACTACCATGAATTTGTTGTATGACTTCTTCATAACATGAGTTTAATCTAGATTGTTACATGGCAATGAAGTATTATACCATCATTTCTTCTAAAAATATTTTCTGTTGTGCATCTTTATCGAAACAGATTGAAGCAAGGCCAGTGAAGAGGCTGTGCAGAACTCATAGCACTATTACAGTGAATGGGCAATTTCCAGGGCCAACATTGGAAGTGAGAGATGGCGATTCCCTAGTGATCAAAGCTATAAACAGAGCTAGATACAATGTCACCCTCCACTGGTAATTTTTATACTCCTATATACATGACAAAAGCAAGCTAACCTAGCAAAAATTGAGAAGTAAAGACTAAATTCATTGCAACATTCGGAAGCTTTCTGCAAAGAAATGAAGCATAAACTAGACTTCAGTAGTGTTTGTATTTGTGGTAAATTTTTCTGCTTTCCATTGATCAGGCATGGAGTAAGACAACTACGGAATCCATGGGCAGACGGGCCTGAGTATGTGACTCAGTGTCCTATCCAACCAGGGAGGTCTTACACATATCAATTCACCATCCAAAACCAGGAGGGGACTTTGTGGTGGCATGCTCATAGTGGATGGCTTAGAGCCACAGTTTATGGAGCTCTTATCATATATCCTAAGTTGGGTTCTCCATACCCCTTCCCTACGCCAAAGAGAGAAATCCCTATTCTTCTTGGTAATCCCATGTCTGCAATCTTTGTACTTCTCCAAGCCATCTTTTCAGTATATATGGCATAACTCCAATGAACTATGATGATGATAAACAGGAGAATGGTGGGATAGAAATCCAATGGATGTTCTGAGGCAGGCACTTTTTACAGGAGCCGCTCCAAATATATCAGATGCATTTACAATAAATGGTCAACCAGGGGACTTGTATAGATGCTCTAGCAAAGGTATGCCACTTTGCTTCCTTTCAAATTATAAATTGCTTAATCAAGATAAAAACTAGAAAGTATAAGTATTAATCTTAAAAGACCAATCAGAACTGTTTCTTCATCCATGCAGAAACTGTCATATTTCCTGTGGAGGCGGGTGAGACAATTCTTCTGAGGATCATCAACTCTGCACTGAATCAAGAGCTCTTCTTTGGTGTGGCCAACCACAAATTAACTGTTGTTTCTGTTGATGCTGCCTACACCAAACCTTTCACAACAAATTACATCATGATAGCTCCTGGTCAGACAACCAATGTCCTTCTCACTGCTGATCAGCCCCCAGCTCGTTACTACATGGCAGCACATGCCTACAACAGCGGCAATGCACCCTTTGACAATACCACCACAACAGCAATCCTTGAATATAAATCTGCTCCTTGCAGTGCAAAGAAAGGACAATCTTTGAAACCGGTCTTCCCTCAGCTACCGGGGTTCAACGACACGGGCAGTGCAATTGCATTCACTTCCCAGCTAAGGAGTCCTTCCAAGGTCAATGTTCCTATTGACATTGATGAAAACCTGTTTTTCACAGTGGGGTTAGGACTAATCAACTGCTCAAATCCTAATAGCCCTCGATGCCAAGGCCCCAATGGAACTCGCTTTGCTGCAAGCATCAACAATGTCTCCTTTGTATTGCCAACGAGGAACTCGTTGATGCAGGCGTACTACCAAGGTCAACCTGGCATCTTCACCACAGACTTTCCGCCTGTTCCTCCTATTCAATTTGATTATACAGGCAACGTGAGCCGAGGCCTCTGGCAACCTGTTAAAGCTACAAAGCTCTTCAAACTAAAGTTTGGTTCCGAGGTACAAATTGTGTTTCAGGACACAAGTATTGTCACAGTTGAGAATCATCCTATGCATCTTCACGGATACCATTTCTATGTTATTGGAAGTGGTTTTGGTAACTTTGATCCCAGAAATGATCCAGCCAAATTCAACCTCGTCGATCCGCCCCTGAGAAATACCGTTGGAACACCTCCTGGTGGATGGGTAGCCATTCGGTTTGTGGCAGACAATCCAGGTAACATGCCAAACTTACATATAATTACACACTTTCAAGTTTAACTCAAAATTAAACAGCTTCCATATTTTGATGATGCTTGTCATTTTCTGAACTGGTTCAAAACAGGAATTTGGCTGCTCCATTGTCATATAGACACCCATCTCCCTTGGGGTTTGGCCATGTCTTTCCTAGTTGAAAATGGATTTGGGATACTGCAGACGGTACAGCCTCCACCACTTGATCTGCCCCGATGTTAGAAGACCACAAAACCAGCTATAAACATCTAGTATTACGTGTTCCATTATTTGATGTTTGCTCGATTCCTTAAAATTTTATTACCTGCAATTGGTGTTCAATGATTTCAGCGTTGTTTCTCTCAATGTTGTACGTCCTGAATAGGATAAGCAACTGATTCAACATGATCAATGTATTGTTTCTAAGAATAAATAATGGGATCTCATATTAGATTCGTATTGCAATACAAACTTCTTTCCAGCAAATTTACTGATAACTATATTACAGATAATCCCAAGTCTCCTCCACTCATTAACAATGAAAACAATCAGCATCATGCAGCCCTTGTTCTCCATGAAACAAGCACAGCTTGAGCTGCGATTCTACTTGGGCTAAATCTTCTTGACAAAGAAGCTAGACTTGGTGCTTGGATATAGCTTTTGGAAACCAGAAAATTGTAGTAACATACTTCATTTAATAGTTGTCACGAAGCATTTTCAATGGAACTTTCCTGCCCATAGATTATCGATCGTTTCTAGAGGACAGCTTGCATGACTAGGAACTCTTAGTTGGTAATTAGTTGGTACTCTTCAGTTGGTTTGACTTATAATGAGATATTAGCTCCTATGGTACAATCTTGATTTAACTTCATCTCTTTTCATTGGTGACCGTCGGCATGATGCACATGCTAAGACTTCAAAAATCTTGCTTTGAGCATGTGAAGCAACCTGGACTCACTGTCGGGATCTTGGTATAACAGGTGAATCAATCTAAACAGGCAACAGTGGTCCATTCATCTTATTTCATTTTTTCCCTTGCTTTACAAACTCTAACAAATAAACAGTGGCATAGAAAGCATCGATTTCTTAGATTACATTGAAAATTTTATAACAATAATTATCCACAGAATATTTTTGGCATTTGATGAGTTGTGTTACACTAACAAAATTTTCAGTTCACGTCTCAACACTCATGCAACAAATTTCATGCATCGAGTATCATTATGTATATTTTGGCAGCGGCATGAACAAAAGCGCATCCCACATGTCATGCATGTATAATTTGCGGTATATCCACAAACGCTGCAGAAGTGCCGGCGGGAGGTAGAGCTTGGAGGTCCCACTGCTGCCCTCAAATAGGATGGAACATGAGGAGGCAAGGACTCCAGGTTTGCCTTCACAAGAGGAATTATTTAGTTAAGCGAGGCAATAAAATCAGGAAGAATAGAAACATCATTACCCTTTTACCTCATGTAAGAGCTCAAGAAATGTTCTTGGAGCCTTCCTAGCATTTTCAAGTGCTTTTGCCTGTCGGGTTTTGCGTTTTGTGCCCTTGGACCTCTTTTGCGTGTACGCTGCAATTAGAAATTAAAGAAGGGGAAAAAAAGAAGCAAGTTGTAAAACAAGGAAAACAAGGTAAAAAAAATATTTTGAAAATAATAGAACAGCCACCTCAAACTAGCATTAGAAGAGAAATTTCAAAGATGTTTACATTTCCTTATCAACTTCAAACAAGAACTGCCCTTCTAATTGTTTGGTTGAATAAAGAAAGTCCTGATATATGAGATAATGCCAACCTACTTTGTAGCAACAAATATATTAGTCTTTTCTTCTATACTTCTAGTAGTTCAGAATTCACATTGAAGAAAAAGAATTAGCTTAACAAATAAGTATATTGAAAAAGTTCATATGCAAAACCAAGGCAAAGAAAAATCAAAGACAGGATGATTAGTCATGCTATAACTTTTAGTGAAACACGCTTTCACGAGGAAGATTACTCATGCAATGACTTTTAGTGAAACACGCTTTTAAGAGGAAGATTAGTCAAGCTATAACTTCTAGTAAAACACCCTCTTGAATCTATTATATCTATGACCATAAGTACGAGCCACAACCACCATGGATATCCCCAAGGCTCTGAACAAAACCAATCTCTGACAAAATATGCATAGACCGGGATGTTAACAATGACAACATAAATTTTCCTCTAAAACAGTTTTAAGACTTAGTTATGCTATAACTTCTACGAAAACACTCTCTTGAAGCTATTTTATCTATAACTATCACTATGAGCCATAATTACCATGGATATCCATAAGGCTCTGACCAAATATGAATAGTCCAGGATGTTGACAGTTGCAACATAAATCTTACTCTAAATCAGTTTTAAGACCCGAGAATAATTCATAATTTTCATTTTCTAGGGTAGGTTTATGATCGTTGAAACAAAGTTCTTCCTAATTAATATTACCTAATCCCATAATTAAAAAATCCAACTACCCAAAGACTGAACTTTTTGTTTGCAATGTCAAACGTGAGATGTTATCAACTTCAGATGATCAATACCCTTTTGTCCTAAATAGATAAAATTCCATAAACTTCTACATAAAAAGGAAAAGAAGAAACCTTGATCATCGTCATCAAGAGAAGCTTCATCATCTTCGTTCATTTCAGCTGTTTCAATCCCTGCGTTATCATTCTCCAGAGCTTCAAGACGAGCCAAAGCTGCCTTTTTTATCACAATTAAAATCCCACTAATTCAATTCCCAATATTTTCACAGCAAAAATATAAAATACTAAAAGACATTGAAAATTAACCAAAAAAAAAAAAAAGAAGAAGAAGAAACCTGAGTTCGATTATCAGAACTTCCAAGTGCTGCAGCCATTTTAGGAGCCACTTTACGAGTACGGCTCGACATTCTCCGAAACGCGTTCGAATTGTCGTCGTCCATAGCTGAAAAGATAATTAACACAAAATCCTTTAAAGGCAAGAAAATTTAATTTAGGATTTAAACTTTGAACGTTGAGAGAGAGAGAACCCGGAAGGGAAGCGGTGGCCAACGACGGAAACAAGAGGATTAGGAGGACGGTGGTCCTGGGAAGAACAGAAGAAATCGGAAGACGGTGGTTGTGTGAAGGATAGTGGCAATTCTGTAAAACAATAACTATCGCTTCAATTGGATTGGTATAAAAAATTTTAATAGGACTGCCAGCACAAAAGCCTAGTAAAGAATAATGGGCTGAAATGATTTCAGATTTCAGATTTGTAATTTAATGTGCTCAAACTGTTGAACCTATGTCCTACCCATAATGGGCCGTGAGAAATGGCATTGCCAAACATGTCCGTCAAAAAGCCCATCACAAACACTGGCACAGAAATGGCAACCAGAAAAAACGGATCCACTGGTTCTCCCTCGGCCCTCGGGGGTTTTGTCGATAATCCCCATCGTTGCTCGTCGGCTGGCACTGAGCAGCAAAGCTAGAAGAACCACCAAGAAAATCGGACAGTGGTTCTCCCTTTCATCCCAATGCTATCGTTAATGAATGCTACGGATTCCAACCTCCGAGCTAAGAAGGTTTATCCTTGAAGGAGAACGTAAAATGGTTTCGGCCATAGAAAATGCCCAAGGAATGAGATTAACGAGCTCTGACACACACCGGAAGTGCCATGGCTGGAGGTCTAGAACTAAGCGTCTCTAATTTCCATCGTGGGACTGGGCTGGTAGCTTGCCTTGTGAATGGCCTTGCCATCCATACGAGGCGTGAAGGGGTGACGAGCTGAGAAAACCCTAACCATGCAAAAAGAGCACACCTAACACTCAACAAGCCTAGTTCTATCACGCAACAAAATGAAGATCAGGCACGCAGAGATATCTGGGGACCGATTACGTGCTGAGATTCTTGGTTTTTCCATAACATGCACTAATACAAGCTTAATTTTTTTTATTTATTTTCTTCTTCTAAACAAAATTAAACTTTATTTCTAGCTTTTGGCCATCAATATCATCATGAGTTTCAGCCATCATGAAGTGAGATTTTCACTAATTTATGGTGGATGGGTCCTAATCCTATGCATGGCTACCACAACATAATATGCTTTGAATTCAGAGGGGACGAGAAAATAAAGGCGGAGGCAGAGCAGCTAAAAGTAAGGCGTCTGTTATGCTTCTGCTTTGTTAATTAGGAGGATTTAATGCCGCCACTTGTCAGAGTACAAATCCGAAAGAAGAAGAAAATGCCCCACCTTCCTCCCTGCCGCTTTGAAACTTCATTGAAATTAACTCTCAAACTTGACCACTTCAAAGACGAATGACTCGAGATTATCCTGAAATTTGAAATTTCAACTGCAAATGTGTGTATATTTTTCGGAAACATTGAAAGTAAAATTTGTTGTATCTTAAGAGGCAAATCATTCTCATCAGGTGGACATATATTCCTGGAAGATGTGTCCAAAACTCAGAGAGCTGTCAGACTGAAATAAATGGGGATTAAATTCATCCCTGTGGTTGTTCTGATGCTGCCATCGAAGCCGACCCTCTTGATCTTTGAGGTCCACTGTCACGGCAAGAAAATTCAAGTCCTGCCAGGTTCACCGGCCCTACTATATATACTTTGAAAGCTACGCCCGTGTACCATCGGATTAACAGCAGCTTACTCACAACCCATTTTTAACTTTAAAACCATTATTACTACTTCCCAATGTTTTCATATATAAAATGTTACCAATAGTACACTGATTCTTCTCTTTAAGGATGCTGAATTCACTTAACTATGGTCAATAGTACCGATTCTTCTCTTTAATTTCCCCCACCTTCCCTCGTCCTCCAAATGCCAGCATAGCAGTCATTCATTCTACTCAATTGCAAGCAAAGTTGATGATGAGAGTCATCTTCATCGATCTCTGAGAAGATCAAAATACATGGCTACCATGAAAACTTTGAAATCAAAATATTCATAAAACCATAACTTTCTTTGACACAACATGATGAGATGAAGTGATTAAACCGCAAAAACTGTACCGAGGTGGGTGTTTCTGTTGATGCACATTGCCCACCTTGATGCGAAGATGATTATATTGGTTGGATAATAATATTGTGAGAATATAACAGTTGGTTTGGTTCCTTTGTTCCCTTGCAACAGTTTTAGAAACATCCTGTACCTTAAAGTTGGATCAAATATATCTTTTGACATTCGCACTTAGGGCTGTAAACGAATCGAACACGAACGAACGAACTGATATTTCTGTTCGTTCGTTTGTTTTTCAATGCCGTTCGTGTTCGTTTGTGTTCGTTAAGGAGTGCGTTCGTGTTCGTTCGTTTGGTAAGGCTTGTTCGTTAATGTTCGCACTCAACCCAATCCTAACCCTACACTTGGCCAGTAATGGCCAACCGCATCATCTCCATTGCATCTCGATAGAGAAGGGATAGGATAGGATAGCAATATTACATAAAAGAATTCCAATTTTAACAGTCAACCTCATCATCGTAATCCATCCGAACTGAAATTTTTTGAATTAATTTACTAGTATATATCTTGCATTTGCATGAAAATATTAGATTTATTAATTGGATCACATTTGCTATTGTTAGAGAAATTAAGATGATCTTGAAGGAATATATATAAATGTAACTGACAAATAAAATAACTGTGGGAAAGAAGGCAACGAGACTGTGACCTGAACCAAATCAGATAGTAGTCAATATCCACAGAAACTTAAAGCCTGCAAACGATTTGAAGTCAAAAGTATAAAACCCTAGCCAGCCATCTCTGTAAAGTAGTCAAGAGTCAAGACACCAGCTTCCGGGAGATCAAGACTAAAAAGAGCTAGTGGGTATCGGAGTTTTGGCTTGGTTAACTTTTTTCTACGGCCCAGCGCAAGATTCCAACACCAGAAAAGAAAAGCCCTGAATCTCTGGCTGCTGTATACTAGGTTGCAAATAAATAAATAAACATGAAAGTAGAAGTAGGATGAAGAAGCAAAAGTAAAGAACCATGGAGGTTTGACTTAATTTAGCCATTACCATTTCATTACCAACAACAAGAACATAATACTAGTAATTCATCAGTCCTGGTTTTTTGTCTTTCACAAAGATTCATGCAAAGAGAGCTATATTAAACATTTTATACATCTATATACATATATATATATATAAGAGAGAGAGAGTAGTGTGCAAGGAGAGGAGGGGTAAGAAAAAGAAGAATTGAGGCAAATTTAATGCAATAAAAGAGATGAAGAACCAAATACTAGCACTAACGATACATCTTAATTGGTAACGTGAAAAACTGCCAAGGTGAAGGAGGACCATAGAGACAAGTTAATATTGCCAAAACTGTCTTTGGAAATAAGCCAAGACCAATGGAAATTCTCTGATTCTGTCTTTATGAAGACGTCATGGTGTAACCTAGAATGAAAACATAGCAGTGTGGTACAAAATCTCCAGATACTGATAGAAGAAAACAAGAGCCAGATAAAACAAAATCCATCTGAGAAATTCTAAGAGACAACAATAAACTAGAAGAAAAATCCAAGATCTAAACTTCTTTTTTGAATAACCATATTATCCGCTTTAGACTTTGCAGAGGATTCCAAAGATTACTTAATTAGTTTTTATCCAGAAGGCTAAACAAGAAGATCCTTTTTTCCCTTTCAGTCTGGTGATTTCCCTTGGATAAGTGAACATTTCATCAATCCCATAGAGCAAGTGAACCCCTGCAGCTAAATACTCCGTCTAGAACCAAAAGATGATAGCCGGATGCTTCGAAACAACGAACAAAGAAACTTAACACAAAATAGAAGGCACAGAAGATCAATTACCTTGTTATGTACTTACGATTTTGTTACTCAAATCGAAGGAAAAACCTTTAAAACTTGATCAAGAATACGTGGCTTTTTACCCATCTATTAAAAGAGTCAGAGATAAAACCTAGAAAGAATCAACTTATATAGCACAATTTAAAAAAGAAAATTACCGAGATTTAGCGGACACCAAGTATGCATCATTCTTGAAGCTGAATCTGCATCACAAATATATAGCACGAAGAACCCATTAAGCTCAGGATGGATAGCGCCATACATGATATTTAAAGAAATTAGAGATGGCGCTATCCCTCCTGAGCTTTACAGATTCTCCCATACTTGGTTCACAACACGGAAAAAGCTCCTGCCTCCATGAGAAAAACCTGTAAAGCTGCTCAACAAGCCCTCTTCAATACCTCTCAGGAGGCCAGACGAGCTGCGCAGCTGGGCTCTGAAATGTACCTCAGAGCTCACATGGTGCGGAAGGAAGAAGTGGGGTTGGCAGTATTTATAAGAGGGGACGTGGGGCATGAGTCACCTTCCATTGGAGCATGAAATTAACAAACAATAAACAATATTTCTTAATTAATGTCAAGCAAAATTACAGATTGTGGATGGACGGTTTTAACACCGTTAATTTGTTTCCATTTGACAATAAGGGCTAAATTTTTTATATTATTTAATTAGTTATTGATTTTTCTTAGTCTATACGCTGCCGACTACCTTATACATTACCGCGCAAGTAGTCGATTAAAGGATTATTCATTGACCAAAACAAAAACCACGATTTTCTCCCACTGTTGCAGCATTGCCGGGGGACAAACCCTAATTTCACCAATTCTTTAAGGAATAAAGTTACCGTCAGTAAAATCTCACGGCAATCCCCATCTGAAATTTGAAATTTATCTAATATTTAATTATTAACGATCTACCATAATCATATATAATTTAATTTTAACAGTTTCTTTAATTCAATCGATTACATATTTAATCAATCGATAGTTCCGATCCTTTCATATACACTATGAGCAATGAACTAATCTGATCATTAATTGTTAATTAAGCTTATATTAATTAAAAAATAGGCTCTGAACTATAATCGATGATTTTTGTTTTCTGTTTAATCGATAATTATGGACAGACATGTTTAATGTTAAGCTATGAATCCCCTTGATATAATGAGTATATTTGTACATACACTGCCTGCTAGTTAATTACTAGGAGAAACTTAGTCGAAAAGAGATTATTAACTCTATTAGGAGGCTAGTTTTGACAGGCGACATAGCCGAACTGAGTGACTTTGATTTCAACAAATACCATTAGTCCAAGACTGATCTGATCACTAACAGAGAAATGGTATTGCAAGTCTCGAACTCAAACAGTAATGGGTGTCACCCTTTAGTTTTTCTAACCACAGTTGTTGAAAAAGTTAAGGAAACTGATTACTTTTAGATTTAATTAAACACTAAAAGATTGGTGGGTCAATCATCATTGCCCCAAAGGTCCACAAAACGGCGTTCCTTCGGCCCTCAGCACAGCATTTGAGTTAACAATTTTGGAATCCCAATTGCCGCATTCTTCAATGAAACCATCATTAGCTAACAACCCCCATTGCAGTCGGCAAATGTAAATCACCATCTCATCTAGTCATCTCGTCTTTCATGTCAATATTAAGTATTAAGCGAGTAGTCAACAATGTCTCCAACCATGTAGCATTTTTCTGATTCATGATCATATATGCATTTGAACTTTTATCTAAAGTAAAGCTCTCAAATGAGCTCTGCACACATGTTGCACGTAAAAGCTAGAGATTAGAAGCATTGATTTCTCTGTATAATTTCCATATGCTTGAACTAGGAAAATAAATTGATCTTGGTCATGAGCTGTACAGTAGTTATAAATAACTAGAGAATTCCAAAGAACCTAATGAAAAAGCTGTCAAATGAGCCGAGGGGCAAAGTTGTGTGGAAGAACGGAAAATGTGCCTTGGGCACTGGTCATTCTATGCCATCTTTCTCTGACTCAGAGGGAAGGATGCCTCGGCACTTGCACCATGCGCACTTCAACAGTCTTTCTAGATTTGTTTCTTTATACTAGATTTCATAGCTTAGAGTTTAGACTTTTAGACCCTATAGCTGCAGCCTGCAGGCAGACCCACCCTATTATTTCTCTTTCCTTCTCTCTTTTTGTGTGTCAGTACAGTGTACAGAGAAGGTGAAAGAGTCTCAGGTCCCCAGGTTCAGGCTAGACTCTGAATATCTTCGTTCTCCAACTTCGAGGAGGGGCCTTTGGCTTCGTCCTTGCTTTCTTTTTCTACCTCTGGATTTCATTTATTTCGGGACACTACATTAAAGGACATTAATGCCCCACAGCTTCTGCCTTCTCTCAGCGCACATCAATTCCCCTGCTGTTACATTTTATATCCATTGGGAAAAACCGAAAACTGGTCATTTTAGTCATATTTCTTCCCTCTATTCTTTTTTTAGACTTCTTCTTCTTCCTCCTTAATCTGACTCTGACGAAAAGGTGAAATCTACCTTTGATCCCTTTTGGCCTGTTATGGAGATCATGGGTCCTACTTGCCTACCTGTGTTAATACTATATATTAATGCCATAGCTGTCATTGCTCGATGCTTAATTTGATACAATTTTCCATTTCTATTTATTTTATATACTTCTGGTCAAAATCATATGTCATACTGTCATAATTTCTGAAAAGTATGAGTTAGTGTATAGAAAATCAGAAATCTACTCAAGCTAGTAGTGGGGAGATACACCTGAGAAGTTCAAATTTAGTTTGATAAGTTAGATTTATATTTTTTTAATTTTATATTATGAATTTAATAAATAATTAAATATAAAATATAAAAAATGATTAAATTCACAAACAATTTAAATAAATTATTTAAATCTGATTTGATTTAAAAATAAATAAATTAAACTAAAAATATTTAATTTAAATAATTTATAAATAACTTGATCCGATTATATTTTAAATTAAAATCAAAACTAAACATAAAAATGGTGTAAAATTGAAATCCTCTTTGCTTTGAACAACATTTGCTGCAAGGGAAGAAGAAAAAGGATGGTTACAGCTCATTTGAGTTTTTTGTTTTTTCAACTGAAAAATTATCAAATAATAATCACAAGAAAGAAAGAAAAATGTAAAGAGCGGGTGGCATGGCAGCAAGCGAGGCAGGGGTGTAAGTGGGAGAGGCAGCAAAGGCGAAGAAGAAAAGTGCCGAGAATATTACGACAATCATTTTAATAGTTACATTTAAATAATTTTAATTTTATTAAATTAATTATTTTTTAATTTTACGTAAAAATTAATTATTCATAAAAAAAGTTTAAAAATTGAAATATATTATATTAAAAAATATTTTTTAAGTAATTTAATCTAATCTAATATATATATAAACTAAAGCAGTTGGATACAAGTAGGACATTTTATGTGGATAATCTAAATGTTTAACATGTGTAATATATTTTTTAAAAAAATTATCCTTTTTTAATTTTCAAAAAATAGAAATATATATAAATATAAAAATAAATCAATTATATTTTTAAATTAATTATCTATTTTAATTTTTAAAATTTAAACATATATATCTCTATCTAGATTAAAATTAAATAAAAATTGCATTTCATTTAACTCTACCTACATTAATATTACATAATATAACATCTATATCTATGTATATTAAAATTACTATGGATAATATAATATATAACATGCAATAATATAACATCTTATGTACAATGATTACATTTTTTTGCAATAACATTACATGCAATAATATAACATTATTTTTTTAATTTTTTAAATTAATACGTAACATGGAATTATTCTTTCTTTTCATTAACATTACAAAATACAACATTTATAACTACTGCTTTTATATATTAATTTTTTTAATTGTCTAAAAGGTAAAATCTATATCTTTATATATTAAAATTTTTAATTTTCTCCATTTTTATTATGTAAATTGCATGTAATAATTTTTTTTATCAATGCTTAGTATTCATGAATCTTAAGAGTAAAAAAAGTTAAATTTCTTTTACTTTTTGTATTTAGTTTATTTAAATAAGATTCAGGCATAGAATTTCATTGCACATCACATAAAAGACTAGAATTGGATGAGGTTTCAATGTTTATAACTAACACATCTCTATTGAATATTAAAATATTGATCATAAAATCACTATTCAATGTATTAGACTAACATATATTTTTTAATTTCGATGATAACATATATGGCAATATAATTTTAAAATATAATTGATTTAGCATGTATGTTTTTATTGACTATATTTTGAATTTGTGTTTTATATATACATATATATATTATACATTGAAAATTTTTCACCAATAGAGTAACTATCATGAAAGTTGATATAACTTTTGATTAGTATTACATGTCACGCAAGTGCAACAAAAAGGTTGTTTGAAGTTGATAAAAAGTTTCATTGTTCTCCATGTAATATTGATGTTCCTAATCCAACTCTAAGGTAAATAATAATTATATTTACTATATTTAAAACATAAAACAAAAATTATTCCATGATGATAATATAAGTATTTTATAATTTTAATATATATAACTTAATTGTAGCATTTTGTATAACTTATAGGTAAAAGTTAAACATTGAGGCATTTGATGATTCTAGAAAAGTGATATTTTGTACTTTTCAGTACTGAAACTCAGAAATTAATTAATTAATAAAGATGTTAAAAATCTTTATAAAGTTTTTCTTAAGTATTGATTAATTAACAATTATACTTTATAGGTAGAAGTTGAATAGACATTTGATGGTTCTGGAAAGGCGATGCTTGTATTTTTCAACATTGAAGCTAAAAAATTAATTAATAAAAATGTTGACAATCTTTATAAAATTTATCTTAAGATATTGATTAGTTAACAATTATTTTAATATTGTCCAATATTTAATTTAATTTATTTTAATGATATGTCTATGACCATAATTTAGAAAAATTAAGATTATAAAAATTTGAAAAATATTTGAAGATCTTAGGGGTGAAATTTTTTGTTCAAAACAAGAGCAACAAATTTTAATACTGAGACAAGAAATACTAAGCTTAAAACTATTGGAATAGGTATGCATATATATATATATATATATATATATATATACACACACACACACACACACACACACACACACACACATATATATATATATACACACACACACACACACACACACACACACACACACACACACACACACATATATATATATATATTTGATACATAGGTATGCATATATTTACATAATATGAGTATCTTTGTTATATTTATTATAACATAAGTGATAACTGAAACTTAATTTAATCAAATTGCATATTAGTGTTTTAATTAAATCTTTTATTCCACATATAAAATCTATTAGATCATCAAATAAAGTAACACGTCATTCAAAAATAGCAATGAATACTCAAAAATCATTTGCTACCTCTTCAGTTCAACAAGAATTCATTGGAGAATCTCTGTTTAAAAAAAATTCTTACACGAGGTTGATTTTAAGACGGAGAAAATTTCAATTTCTTCAAATCAAAGACATATTGCTTTTTTTATATATTATGTTCATTCAATAAATTACAATAATAGTTTTATTTAACTTTTTTAAATTTTGCATAATTATATCCATTGTATAATTTTTTATATTACTGTATTGTAATATACAAATTACAAATAAAAAATATTAAATATAAATATGTTGTCTTTTTCATAAACATAATAATTTATATTATAAAGTTTCAAAAAAATATATTATCAATGAATTTATTATTTGATTAATGTATTTTCGTGCATCGCACGAGTTTAAAACTAGTGTATATAAATATATATATATATATATATAGGATAATTATTACATACACTGACAGTGGAGTTTTTTTACTCCACAAGCAACGTTAAGATCGTGACACATGTCCTATTTTATTTATTTTAATATTTTTATAGGACACATGTCATGATCCTAACGCTGCTTGTGGAATAAAAAAACTCCACTGTCAGTGTATGTAATAATTATCCATATATATATATATATATATATATATATATATAAAAGCCAAAGCATTTGAGTACAAGTAGAACTTCCTATGTTGATTGTTTAAAAAGTTAACACGTGTAATATTTTAAAATAAAAAATAATACTTTTTTCAATTTTTTTATAGATAGGAATCTATATATATTAAAATTTCAAAATAAATCAATTATCTTTTTAAATCAATTTATCTATTTCAATTTTTAAAATATACATATATATATATATATATATTTATATATTTTTAAAATTAAAGAAAAATCCCATTTTATTTATAAATTTTTTTACTCATCTTTTATCAATATACATGCACTACTTTTATATACATTATTTATTGTTGGCTCTATAGGCTATACCTAGAGGGGGGTGAATCGGTTTTTCACTAACCTTAGGTTCGTTTTTCAGTTTCTCTAAATTCTCTAACCTATATTGATATTTTCTAAGTTCTCTAGGCTACTCAATTATGCAATATAAATTCAAAACAATAAACACAAATATAATTGCAAATAAGTAAAGAGAGTAAGGATAGAGAAATGTACGCAAGCGATTTATAGAGGTTCAGCAACCTTGCCTACGTCCTCTACCTTGAGACGCTCCCAAGGATTTTCCCAAATTCACTAACTTAAATTTGTGTTACACTCCCTCTTTTCAAGGATCAAGAGAAACCTCTCTCTTTTTCTAGGCTCAAGAGTAACCTCCCTCTTTTTCTTAGGCTAAAGAGTAACATCCCTCTTTTTCTAAGGCTTAAGAGAAACCTCCCCTTTACAAGGAATGATGGGATACAAATAATGTAATCAAAGAAAAGGCCTCTAGGTAGGCAATTGATTACAAAAATTAAGCTCAATGAGAAGCCAATACAATATTTATGCTAAGCACTACAAGGAATAAGAGAATGATAGATGATGGAAACTTTGTAGCTCTTGATTTGTTGTTTGAGGCTTGTAGATTTGAGGAATATGAGATTTTGAGTTGCTGAGTGGTTCCTCTTCCTTTCTTTAGCTTCTAAGCCTCTATTTATAGTCCCTTGGATGTGTTCTAGCCGTTGGGTGGAGCCAAATCTCGAATATTACCGTTGTCTTACAAAAACTAGCCGTTATAGGCTATTTTCGGGCAAAGAGATCGATCCCTTTTGTCCAGAATCTTGATTCTGGGCTTCAGGGACCTTGGGAAGACTTTCTACCAAAAAGGGATCGATCCTGCTACAGTGGGGATCGATCCTTTTCTTCCAGAGGGCATTTTTCCTGCACTTTTGGGTTAGAAATGATATGACCTTTGATCTTAATTCAACCCAAAACATTTATAAGCTTTAAGGGAGTTTTTCTTGACTTTCTCAAATGAAAATATTGTCCAAAAACTTATAAGTAATTTTCTAAACTTATATTCAATAATTCTTGAGAAAATTACTTAATATTCAAAACCATTTTATAAAGTATTAAGACCAATAAGAATGTATCATTAAATGATGGTCTTAATGTTTGATATAAACACTTGAAAATGGATTGAGAGAATCATGTGTGATGAGGCAAATTTACAATGTGAATTAAAACATTAAAGCTTACTTAAGTTTTTGTCATTTCAAAATATATATGGCAATTTAACGCTAACAATCTCCCCCTTTTTGATATGACAAAACTTAATGTAAATTTGCTTTGAAAATTCTTTCATAAAATACTCCCCCTCAAATAAAGCAGGATTTTATAAAGCTCCCCTTTAATATAAGCATGGGTTTTGAAAATGAATTTTCCCTCATTATCTCTCCCCCTTAATATCCTTCCCTTTTAATATCTATCTCTCCCCCTTTTTGTCATAGCAAAAAGAAGGAAAACTAAGAAAAAATATGCTCCCCCTAAAATTATGGCTATGTGAGAAGAAATAAAAATGCTCCATCCAACAAGAAACATGTTAGTACATGGGACTCATAGCACAAATTCATAAGACAATGTACATAAAGAGTATGAAATGTTTAGGCATGCAAAGGACAAGGCTTATTTTCCTATACCAATTGTTTATAAATAATTTTGATACCAATTGTTGATAAGTAATTTTGCAAGGAGGTTCCAATTGGTAAGAATTTAAGCAAGCACCTAAGTATATCAATTATTCTCTAAGTTCCAACTAAGGTGCAGAGTAATTCATCATGATTATGAGCTAAAATTATATAACATATCATATGCATGAGCTCATAAATCATGTTCAAGCAAGAGTGTGCATAGAAACAAAACATATAGCAATTCACTTCAAATTCTAGCACACAAGAGTTTCATGCAAAAATATCCTAAGAGAATTCTTCTCTATTTGTCATTTCAAACTAAAGAGCATGAGAAGAATTGTCAATTTAAAGCTCATACCAATTGGCAATTTAGATTTGGCTTACCAATTGTTGAAAATATGGTTGCTAATGATACTAATTGTTATTTCAATCTAAATACCAATGGTTTCTAATGGTTGACTTAGTCATTTTGCATGAATCCAATATTTATGTGTAGTGTGTTCAAGCCAAGAAAATAATCATTCTAAATATGCAAGAACACAACACACATCTTCAAATATGCATATGGATCAATTAATCATTAGCACACTATCATAAAGTATTAATCCATATTCATATCCACAAATTTATACCATATGGAAGATTCAAAAAATCAAGGAATTTAAGCAAACACATTTTCTTCCATGGTATTAATTACAAAAATCCTATGCTCATTTTTCAATTCAAATCTTTAACCAATTATGAGCAAGGAATGATTCAACATTACCATTTTAATCAATTAATAGCCATATCCCTAGTTGTTTTATCATATAAGGTTCTAAGGGGTATATGCTATTTTAACTAAAATGGTTTTGCCTAAGTAAATCAATATCATGCTCAAAATATTAAAGTTCATGATCTATGAGTGAGATTAAGCACATAATTTCATGAAAACAACTACTCTCATCTCATAGGCATGATTATTGATTCAACTCAAGTAAGCATGTAAGTTCACATCAAAACAATCAAGAATAAATACATGGATATCAATCAAGGTACATTTGTTCATGATTGCATTTATCTTTGAATGTTGGTGTTGTCATTAAAGCCCAAGTTCTTTAACAATTTGACCATAAGAGAAGTTTATGTTCATGGATGACAAATTTTCATGCATTTGAACATTTTAGATCCATTTACCATCACAAATTATAGGCCAATGACAATTATAACTTTATACCAATTGTTGAATTTATATTTGAAATCAATCCTTAAGGTCAAATTTTAATCATTTTTTTGTTAAAGTATATGACCTTAACTATTCATCTTCCACTAGATGTATAATTATCATGAAGACTAGTGTGGAATAGATGAGTCAAGCTAAGAGACATAATCCTATAAGCATGCTTGACTAAGATGAACAAAAGATATGATCAATAGTCATTATGCACACGTTCATCAAATTCTCAAATATATACACAAATCATTGAAATAAATTTCAAAATTATGTTTAAGCATTCATTGAAAATATATTTCAAGATTTATGCAATTCATGACCATCTTCAATGAGAAAACTGATTTTGCACTTGTGAGCTCAATGAAAAATGATATTGATTATTGAAAGTGATACCAATTGTTGAAAATAATACAAATTGATGGAGTTGAGGCATGATATCAATGAAAAATGAATTTTCATATTGTAAAGATCATAAAAAAGAAGTTAAAACAATGAATTTTAAGTTGAGAAGAAAGAAGGTATCAAGACAATGAAAAGTTCTTCTCAATTTTCGGTTGAAATGGTGCAGGGAAGGCATTCTGCCTTAGGAGGATCGATCCTTATAGGAGGGGGATCGATCCCTCATATGATTTCTGCAGTTTTTGGCCTTTCTGGCCTAGGGGAATCAATCCCTATAGGAGGGGGATGGATCCCTCATACGTTTTCTGCAGTTTTTGACAGAAAATTCAACCTTTGAGGTGCCAAAACTTGGTTTTTGAGTATTTTAAGTCCAAGTAAGAGTTTAAACATTTGTGTAACATGATTTTGAACTTGTATGAATGAAAAACATGAATGAAAAACCATTTAACAATAGATTTTGCAATTTTGGATGGATTTTCACCAATAAATGCATTTTTGGTCTCAAAGGAGGTCATTTTAAGCACTATGCATATTTTCACCAAACCAAAGCATTGGAAACTATAACTATATCAAAACAAACTTGTTCACATAAGTTTTAAGCACATATATCATTAAAGCATACATCTTGTGAACAACATGCCATGATTTTCAACATACAACTTCTTCATTAATGCTCATGACTAAATGACATATTTGAGGCAAGTAAATACATTATCAACACTTAGAAAACTTGCTTAAAATGCAGAAATCCAATAATCATTTCAAAATCATAAATTATGCCTTTCATTCATTCATCAAGAATTGTCCATCAAACACTCAAGAATCATTTATCATGCCTTTTGCTCAATCACAATGCATTAAAGATTATCAACCAAATTTCTCATCTAAGTACAAATAATTTAATCAAATAAGATTTTTAAGGAGTAAGGAATTAAGCTTACAATACTCCTTTGCTAGAGAATGCTTTGCCTTGAATTGTTGAATCCACCTTAGGCCTTTCTTTGAAGAATTGTTGTGATCTTTGCCAAGGATGGATGTTTCAAGTTCTTTCTCTTTCTCATTGGCACAAGCAAACTCCATGAGGATGTGTTGAGCATTTAAACTCCATTGTTTCTTTGTAACTCCATGCTCTAACACTCCTACAACAAACACATTCATGCATGTTTTGGTACCCAAATTTTCTTGGGTCCATAAGAGTTAGTGCGAATAATTTTTGATCCTTTTGGGATCCATTTCAAGCACAATTCATCATTATTTATTGCATGCTTTGGCATCCACATCTTCTTAACTACTCTTCCTCTAAATGTAGTTTTTCTATATGTGCATGCTTGTGAAGAGTGTCCTAGTCTATTGCATAGTGAGCATGTGAGAGATGTATCATGCATAGAATTTTTGCTCACTAAGAAATTCCTAAGATGAGTTTCTTTATGTATTTCATTATATCCTAGCCCATCTTTGTCAAAGAAAGCTCTTTGGGTCTCTAACATATGATCTAGCTTTTGTTGACCCATATAAAACCTAGTAAATGAGTTATGCAAATTTGTATTCTTTTCATTCAACTCATTTATTTCTAAGTTAGCCTCTTCTAATTTCTTTTCAAATTCTAGCTTAGCCTTTGTCAAGGCTTCATTTTCTATTTTTAATTTAGCAATGATTTTCTTATATTTGGAGTTCATGCATTGAAATTCATTTGCTAAATCATTAAAGGCATTTTGTAACTCATCAAATGTAAAGTCATTATTTTCACTAAAGCTACTACTAGCCTCATCATCACTAATAGTCATAAAGCATGAGTAGGCTACCTCATCATCTACGTTTTCCTCATCGGAGCTATCACTATCGCTCCATGCAGCCATAAATGCTTTCTTCCTAGGCTTTCTATCCTTTTCTCTCCTAAGTAAGGGGCAATCTAACTTAGTATGACCCGGTTCATTATATTCATAACACACTAAGGGGTCTTTTTCTCTCCTACTAGATTCTCCTCTCATTACCCCTCTACTTTGGTGCCTCCTATCATTCTCTCTCTCTTTCATTCTCATAAATCTATTAAATCTTTTAGCAAACATTGCCATTTCTTTTTCTTCCTCATTTCCACTCTCATCACTATCATCTTTAATGACCTCATGAGTGGAAAACTTAAGTGCTACCCCTATTTTCTTTGAAGGCACTTCATTTCTTTTCAATTTCATCTCATATGTAAGTAGGGAGCCCATAAGTTCATCTAGAGACAAGGTGTTAGGATCCTTAGATTCTTCTATAGCAGTCACCTTTGCCTCCCAAGATTTTGGCAAGCTATTCAAGATTTTCTTGACCATTTCTACATTAGAATAGCTCTTGCCTAATGCCTTAAGTCCATTAATTATATCATTAAATCTAGTGAACATTTTGCTAATGGACTCATTTTCTTTCATCCTAAATAGCTCATAATCATGTGTGAGCATTCCTACTTTGGTTTCTCTAACTTGATTGGTCCCTTCATGTGTGATGGCTAATTTGTCCCATATTTGCTTGGCATTCTCACATAATGATACTCTATTATACTCATTGGGACCTAAAGCATAAAAAAGGGTGTGCATGGCCTTGGCATTCATTTGTGCCAATCTCATGTCATTTGTGTCCCACTCATCCTCATCCTTAGGGACATCTTTTCCATCTACTTTCTTCATGGGAATTCTAGGACCATTCACTATAATTCTCCACACTTCATAATCATTTGATTGTACAAATAACATCATTCTAGTTTTCCAATATGAATAATTTTCACCATTGAAGAGTGGAGGTCTAACTAATGATTGTCCCTCTTCTCCTAGGGGTGTGCCTACATTCAAGTGAGCCATTTATGATCGTTTTGCTCGATAGAGGTTAGTCTAAATCAATCTCGAGCCCAATCTCTGATACCAATTGTTGGCTCTATAGGCTATACCGAGAGGGGGGTGAATCGGTTTTTCACTAACCTTAGGTTCGTTTTTCGGTTTCTCTAAATTCTCTAGCCTATATTGATATTTTCTAAGTTCTCTAAGCTACTCAATTATGCAATATAAATTCAAAGCAATAAACACAAATATAATTGCAAATAAGTAAAGAGAGTAAGGATAGAGAAATGTACGCAAGCGATTTATAGAGGTTCGGCAACCTTGCCTACGTCCTCTACCTTGAGACGCTCCCAAGGATTTTCCCAAATTCACTAACTTAAATTTTTGTTACACTCCCTCTTTTCAAGGATCAAGAGAAACCTCTCTCTTTTTCTAAGCTCAAGAGTAACCTCCCTCTTTTTCTTAGGCTAAAGAGTAACCTCCCTCTTTTTCTAAGGCTTAAGAGAAACCTCCCTTTTACAAGGAATGATGGGATACAAATAATGTAATCAAAGAAAAGGCCTCTAGGTAGGCAATTGATTACAGAAATTAAGCTCAATGAGAAGCCTATACAATATTTGTGCTAAGCACTACAAGGAATAAGAGAATGATAGATGATGGAAACTTTGTAGCTCTTGATTTGTTGTTTGAGGCTTGTAGATTTGAGGAATATGAGATTTTGAGTTGCTGAGTGGTTCCTTTTCCTTTCTTTAGCTTCTAAGCCTCTATTTATAGTCCCTTGGATGTGTTCTAGCCGTTGGGTGGAGCCAAATCTCGAATATTACCGTTGTCTTACAAAAACTAGCCGTTATAGGCTATTTTCGGGCAAAGAGATCGATCCCTTTCCATAGGGGATCGATCCCTTTTGTCCAGAATCTTGATTCTGGGCTCAGGGACCTTGGGAAGACTTTCTGCCAAAAAGGGACCGATCCTGCTACAGTGGGGATCGATCCTTTTCTTCCAGAGGGCATTTTTCCTGCACTTTTGGGTTAGAAATGATATGACCTTTGATCTTAATTCAATCCAAAACATTTATAAGCTTTAAGGGAGTTTTTCTTGACTTTCTCAAATGAAAATATTGTCCAAAAACTTATAAGTAATTTTCTAAACTTATATTCAATAATTCTTGAGAAAATTACTTAATATTCAAAACCATTTTATAAAGTATTAAGACCAATAAGAATGTATCATTAAATGATGGTCTTAATGTTTGATATAAACACTTGAAAATGGATTGAGAGAATCATGTGTGATGAGGCAAATTTACAATGTGAATTAAAACATTAAAGCTTACTTAAGTTTTTGTCATTTCAAAATATATATGGCAATTTAACGCTAACAATCTCCCCCTTTTTGATATGACAAAACTTAATGTAAATTTGCTTTGAAAATTCTTTCATAAAATACTCCCCCTCAAATAAAGCAGGATTTTATAAAGCTCCCCTTTAATATAAGCATGGGTTTTGAAAATGAATTTTCCCTCATTATCTCTCCCTCTTAATATCCTTCCCTTTTAATATCTATCTCTCCCCCTTTTTGTCATAGCAAAAAGAAGGAAAACTAAGAAAAAATATGCTCCCCATAAAAATATCCTAGGAAGATATATTTACTTTTTTTTATACTCAAAATACTAAATTGATTATCTTTCAAAAAAATAATAAATTGATTTTAATTTTTATATAATAATCCTATTCAATTAATTGTTTAATTTTAAAATATTTGAAATTTTTAAAAAATATATTTCAGATATATTATCTTAATTTAAATCAAATAAAATTTATATCAGACTTTAAAATTTTTTATCACTTATTATGTTATTTTTAAATTAAAAAATCCATATATTTTGATTAGAATTATCTTAAAATTTTAAATCTTTTATCTAAAATATTAAAACTGGATATTTAAGTTTATATATTTTAATATTGAATTAAGCTTCTATATCTTTTTTTTCAATTTTCATTTATTCCTTTTTTAGAATTATTTGTTCGATCATTTTATTTGAAAAAAAAATGTCAATATGAATTATCTATTATCTTGAAATGTGCATGCTCTTAAATATTGTATTTAATTATTTTGATTTGATTTGAATTTTAAAAAACTTAAATAATAAATTATTTTTAGTTTTATTTCTATTAACATTTTTACTTTACTTACCTTTTATGTTTAACACTATTATAAATAATTTTTTAAAAATCCTAAAAAATAGAGTTTTTCAACACTAATTAATTTTATAAGATTAATTTGGAGTCATCGAAATTCAACTTTTAAAAATAAATCAGTTTCAAATATGCTCTATTAACCAATAAGCTATTAATGATTAATATAGCTTATTGGTTTTTTTATTGAAATTATAGTTATTTAATTCATTTATTAAATATTTCAGATTTGTGATATTTAATTTTTCTTTAATTTTTTTAATTGTTATTTGATTTTGAAATATTTTTTAATTTGTGTATTCTATATATGCATCAAGTTTTTAATATATTACTCAACATGTATTTCAAAATAATTTTTTATAATTCTATTCTTTATAAAATTATTATAAATTGAAATAATCACCGTACATAGCACGGGTTTAAATCTAGTCTCATATATATATAAAAGTCAAAGCATTTGACTATAAGTAAAACATCTTATGTGGATAGTCTAAAAAGCTGACATGTGTAATATCCTAAAATAAAAAATAATATTTTTTTCAATTTTTTATAGATAGGAATCTATATACAGTAAAATTTCAAAATAAATTAATTATCTTTTTAAATCAATCATCTATTTCAATTTCTAAAAGATAAACATATATTTTTATATATTTTAAAAATTAAAGAAAAATCTCATATTATTTATAAATTTGTTTACTCATCTTTTATCAATATACATGTACTGTTGTTATATACATTATTTATAGAAATAATTAATTTTTGTATAATTTTTTTATATGAATACACTTTTTTAAAGAAAAAGACAAACATATTTTATATGAACACATGATATATGTGGTAAGATGAATTTTTTTCATCTTTAAAGAATAAAATGTCCACAAAAAATCACTTAATCATTGATCAGTGTTACACTTCTAATTTCAATAAAATTCAGTTTTTTTATAATAATCTTATATATATATATATATATATATATATATATATGTATATGTGTGTGTGTGTGTGTGTGTGTGTATATAAAAGAGGCCAAAACTCTTGGCTAAAAATAAAATATCCTAGAAAGATGCTTTTACTTTTTTATACTTAAAATAATAAATTGATTATCTTTCAAAAAAATAATAAATTGATTTTAATTTTTATATAATAATCCTATTCAATTAATTATTTAATTTTAAAATATTTGAAATTTAAAAAAAAATAGATTTCAACTATATTATCTTAATATAAATCAAATAAATTTTATATCAGACTTTAAATTTTTTATCACCTATTATGTTATTTTTAAATTAAAAAAATATCCATATATTTTGATCAAAATTGTCTTAAATTTTTAATCTTTTATCAAAAACACTAAAATTGAATATTTAAGTTTATATATTTTAGTATTAAATTAGGCTTTCATATCTTTTTTTCAATTTTCATTTATTCCTTTTTCAAAATTATTTGTTCAATCATTTTATTTTGGAAAAAAATATCTATATGAATTGTCTATTATCTTGAAATGTGTATGATCTTAAATATTGTATTTAATTATTTTTCAATTAATTTGAATTTTAGAAAACTTACATAATAAATTATTTTTAGTTTTATTTCTATTAACATTTTTACTTTTGATATAGGCTCATGTTAGTCTTAAATTAAAAAGACAAAATTAGCCATGTGCACAAAATAAATAAATAAATAAATACACTGCCACTCAGTAAACCCCCGCGCGGCTAGACTAGTGCGCTAGCACTCTTCCACAAGGAGTCTCGCGCAACCATACTGCCATAGGGAGACTCTCCCGCATGACTCTACCTTGTTCATATGCGGGTCCCATGAGAGAGATTTTCCAGCAAAGTCTGCCACACAAGCCGTTCCATCCACATCACGCGAAGCACTCTACTCTCAGTAAGTGATTAATGAAGCCCACAATTTACTAGCTCGATAGAATTCGGCTCAAATGACACCTAGACCTTAATAAATGAGTTCAGAAGAAAAGACAAAAAGGTAATTACAGCCTAAGTCAATCACCTTTATAAATAGCCAGTTAGATATTTTTTATTTCAATTAATGATTATCTTTCTGATGAAGACTCTGCTCAGGTTTTTTATTTAAGCATCGGAGTGCACGTGCAGGAAAAAATCCCTACATGCGTCCCTCTGACTTCTTCTTTTTCTGCAAAGTTCTTGGCAGTCACGTGGACACGAAGATCAAGATTCCTACGACATACAAATTCATTATTGTAAACAGACAACAACAACTTTACTTACCTTTTATGTTTGACACTATTATAAATAATTTTTTAAAAACCCTAAAAAATAGAGTTTTTTAACACTTATTAATTTTATAAGATTAATTTGGAGTCATCTAAATTCAAATTTTAAAAATAAATCAGTTTCAAATATGCAATATGAACCAATAATCTATTAATGATTAATATAATAAGGATTGTTTTCATTAAAATTGTTATTATTTAATTCATTTATTAGATATTTAAGATTTGTGATATTTAATTTTTCTTTAATTTTTTAATTGTTATTTGATTTTGAATTATTTTTTAATTTGTGTATTTTATATATACATCAAGTTTTTAATATATTATTCAGCATGTATTTCAAAATAATTTTTTTATAATTCTATTTGTTTTAAAATTATTATAAATTAAAACAATCATCGTGCATCGCACGATTTAAAACTAGTATATATATAAAAGCCAAAGCATTTGACTATAAGTAGAATATCTTATGTGAATAATCTAAAAGGTTGACACGTGTAATATCTTAAAATAAAACAAAAATATTTTTTTCAGTTTTTTTATAGATAGGAATCTATATACATTAAAATTTCCAAATAAATTAATTATTTTTTAAATCGATTATCTATTTCAATTTTTAAAAGATAAACATATATTTTTTATATATTTTAAAAATTAAAGGAAAATCTCATATTATTTATAAATTTCTTTAGTCATTATTTATCAATATACATTATTTATAGAAATAATTAATTTTGGTATAAATTTTTTATATGGATATACTTTTTTAAAGAAAAAGACAAACATATTTTATATAAACACGTAATATGCGTAGTAAGATGAAATTTTTTCATCTTTAAAGTATAAAATGTCTACAAAAAATCACTTAATCATTTATCAATATTACACTTCTAATTTTAATAAGATTCATTTTTTATAATAATCTTTTATATATATATATATATATATATATATATATATATATAAAGCCAAAACTCTTGGCTAAAAATAAAATATCATAGGAAGATACCTTTACTTTTTTTTTCTTAAAGTAATAAATTGATTATTTTTCAAAAAAATAATAATTTGATTTTTATTTTTATATAATAATCCTATTCAATTAATTATTTAATTTTAATATATTTGAAATTTTAAAAAAATAGATTTCAACTATATTATCTTAATTTAAATCAAATAAAATTTATCTCATACTTTAAATTTTTATCACTTATTATGTTATTTTTAAATTAAAAAAATCCATATATTTTTATCAAAATTATATTAAAATTTTAAATCTTTTATCAAAAACATTAAAACTGAATATTTAAATTTATATATTTTATTATTGAATTAAGCTTTCATATCTTTTTTTCAATTTTCATTTATTCCATTTTCAGAATTATTTGTTCAATCATTTTATTTGGGAAAAAATGTTCATATAGATTATCTATTCTCTTAAAACATGTATGATCTTAAATATTGCATTTAATTATTTTGAATTGATTTGAATTTTAAAAAACATAAATAACAAATTATTTTTAGTTTTATTTCTATTAACATTTTTACTTTACTTACCTTTTATGTTTAACACTATTATAAATAATTCTTTTTAAAAACCCTAAAAAATAGAGTTTTTCAACACTAATTAATTTTATAAGATTAATTTGGAGTCATCTAAATTCAAATTTTAAAAATAAATAAGTTTTAAATATGCAATATTAATCATTAATATAGTAATGATTTGTTTTCATTAAAATTGTAGTTTTTTAATCCATTTATTAAATATTTACGATTTGTGATATTTAATTTTTTAAATTTTTTTAATTGTTATTTGATCTTGAATTATTTTTTAATTTGTGTATTTTATATATGCATCAAATCTTTAATACATTATTCAACATGTATTTCAAAATAATTTTTCATAATTCTATTTGTTGTTGCACAAAACAACAATGATTGATTGCTAACGTAAGAGCCTGTCTCTTCTCTCCACGTGTTTCCAAAAAGGTTCTGTATTGACGGGATAATCTCGATTTTTGTACTAGCCTGTCTTCAAGAACTCTGCAAGAAAGAAAATGATCAGAGGGCGCATGGGCTTTCTTCTGCGCGCGCACTCCGATGCTTAAGTCATACAGGAACAAGGCAGGGTTTCCATAAGCCAATAGAGATTAGAGTAAAAAATGATACCTGTGACTCATTTATAGGGGTTGTTTTGCGCATAATTACCTTTAAGACTCACATCATAAATAATAGCCCAATGGATCATTTATGACCCTTCTGAGTCCTCTTTCTTCTTGGGCTTAAACTATCATTCGGCCCAATGTTCTTTAGTCTGACTTATATAAAAGCCCAATAATTTTTAGCTTGACCTACATCAATTGCACCACACTCTTTCGCAGGGTTTACCCTATGAAAGAGTATATAAAGAATGGGCTTTTCAAATTCTTTTGCTACTCTCTTTCTGGGATTATTACAAGATCTTTTCATCTTCACTTAAGGGCTTAACTAGTGGACTTCATCATTATTTATAACAGGAACAACGTCGTGTCATTATTTTTTTTGTCAAGTGCCTTTTCAGAACACTACTGGGATACGTTTTCCTCCTCTGAGCTAAATGCTTCTGAAGTGGAATATGCCACCCTTCTTTTCGAATTTAAGGTCTTAGCTGACCGAAACCAAAAGCTATAAGGAGAAATTACAAAATTGCAGAGCCACCAAAGCCTTCTATTAGCCAAGAGGAAGAAAACCAAATCTAGGTTAAGGTCATGAGGGCGCATCGTCAAGAAGTGCCACAAGAGGATGCATATATTCTTAACTGGTTTCATCAGATGCGATTTGTACTTGGTATGCTCCTGATTGGTTGAAGCTTGATCCAGATGCTGAGGATTTGGAACCTTTTCTGATGATAGGCACTTATAAAGATCTATCTGATCTTACCAGCCATTAGGAGCCTTTTTGTCGACTTGGGATGGTCGAGATTCTCACAGTTTTGGATGAAGATGATTTAGATAATCTAGAGACTAACTTTCCTAAGGATTATAGCGTCTCAGGATGCTCTCTCCAATTTTTTGTGAAAAAGCTTAGTCTTTTACAAACTCATCAACACATTTTTAAACTCATCTACAGAGGCAACTACACATTTACCTTGCACTAATCTTACATAATAATCAGACTTTCCTCACGCACTTTTTGCTTTAAGTCCTTTACTTTGTTTGTGGCTTACCTCGCGTATTTTTCGCTTTAAGCCCATGTGTTGCCCATCTTGTGCATTTTTCGCATAGGGACTTTATAGAATTGATAAGACTATAACATTGTTTATATCCGAAATGCCAACATAAAATGTTAAATGTACTTTGTCAACCAATTGTAGCACATATCCAATGATAAAATTGTAACATACCTCACAACCTGCATACTGTGTGCTCCCCAAGTTTTTCTTTGCGACTTTTCATGTCCAAAGAAGAATTTTTACCTGAGCGTTTAGCCCGTCTCGCGTGTTCTCTGCTTAAGGACTTGTGTATTTGGTTTGCCTGTCTCGCGCATGTTTCGCTTAGGGACTTTCGAATTTGCCCGTCTCGCGCATGTTTCGTTTAGGGACTTTCGAATTTGCCCGTCTTACACCCTTTTGTGCTTAGGGACTTATGTTTACCAGTCTCGCACCCTTTTGTGCTTAGGGACTTATGTTTGCGATAGGCGGCTAGTTCGCGCATTTTTCGCTTCTAGCCCCCTTCTTTTGCCAGCTTCCGTTTTTCTTCTTCTATTCTGCAACATGTCTATCAAACATGGAGGATTATCATAGTACAGATAAAAATAACTGGCATTCCATTTCATAATGTAGTATTTTCAATCAAATAGAACAAGTAACAACATAATTGCAACAAATGTTAAAACAATAATATCAAGTGTTTACCGCCAGTACAGTTCTAAGTGATTGGTGTTCCAAGTCTTTGAAATTTTCTTATCTTTGTACAGTCTGTAAAGTACAAGTGATTGGTTTAGCCAGAAAATAGAGTCAAAGGACACTTCTATGCTTTGATGTTCTGCTGTCAACCATGGATCGTGCGCTAAATTGTGCCTCGGTTCTCCACTCATAGGAACTAGCAATCTGCCCCCACAACATACTGCAAGTTGTTTCTGATCCAACTATATCGAAGCAAGCTCTCCCTAGCTTGTTGTCTTACACGACAGTGGCTAGTGCCTGCCTCGGACACTTGCCTAATTCAATCACAATTGTTAGAGTGGACAAGAGAATCAAAAACATCATATGAGGGTACCTCAAATCTAGCTACCACCCGCATGTCCCTGCTTGGTCGATTAAGACTATAACAAGGTGCAAGGGACTCTGCTGACCTTGCATCCAAGCAAATGGCCATGCTCATATGTCTCCCACGTGGTTTTTCTGACTCATCAGTAACTAGTTCTCGTTTCTTGTTATCAATATCAACACTAATGAGGCATCCTCCCTGTACCATCACCCTTTCATTGTGTTTGCCTGGTGCACCCGCGTGCACTTTCGTGACATCACAAGGGCCATTAATCTGGACAAGGGCCACCAACCTGACTGTCTTACCCCTTTTTCCCTTCTGATTTCAATGTTATTAAGGAGTTTTCTACCTTTGGTTCCTCACTCTCTGTTGGCACAAAGCATCGACACTCCTTGTCACCAATCCATAGGTCACCCAAATGAGGTATAGGTGTTGCTTTTACATCAACAAAGAATTCTAACCCGATGATCAGCTCAAAATCATCAAGCGACAGTGATGTAAGTGTGCACTCCTGTTACCTTCATTACGACAGTGATCATGCCTAGGACAAACTGTGCCTTGGCGTTTACAGCCTTGAGTACTTGGAGACGATCAATCCAAGTCGCTGCACAACCTGCTGGGAGATGAAATTGTTGGTAACTCCCGTATTCAACCTGGCTCGCACATATTGCCCGTTCATTTCTGCCTTTCGATTCATCAGCCCGTGATGGGGTCTCGCTTGCCCATCGTGATGGTATTCAAACAACCGCATTTGGTTGAATTTAGGATTTGACTCTTCCGCCTTACTTCCAGGATCTGTCTGTGCAATTAGATTAGAAAGTTTTTGCCTACGAGGACAATCTTTCACACGATGGTCAGTAGTAACTTACTCACGCAGTAAATTGAATAGTTCTTATTTTCAACAGGACTGCACTAACCATCTTTTCTTCTACTTTAAGGTATATATAGAGTTGCTCCCCAACGTAGGGCCTTGATAACAAGGAAAGATCTTGAAAATATTATTATTATTATTATTATTAGGCTATTGAAAGCTCTTTCTACCTTTAGTAATGGTAAGCTTCTTCTGTCATAACGTTTCCTAGGTCTAGGTCGCTAGACATTAAACAAATGGAGTCGCCACCAATCTTTTTTTTAACCTAGGTGTGATTGGCCACCTAAATGACTCTAAGGACTGGTTTACATTTTATGTTTTGGGTTCGGGAGTTCATTTACGTGTAGGGAAGGTTATAGCACCCCTACAACGCCCAAAGTTGGTACCATTTTAATCTTGTATTATTTTAACTTAGTCTTAGTTATGTGGCCTTTATATTTTATTGTTTAAATATTGAAAATTCTTTTAAGAATCCTCCATCATTCTGAATGAATTCTTAAAAAATCTTCTCACCTCAAGAGTATTCAAGGGGTACCATTCGACTCCCATGAAGAGGCTCCATCGTCGGAAGTATTTTAGAATTTTATTATTCCTTAATTTATTTTTTATTTAATTATTTTTTATTATTTATTTTAAATATTATTATTATTTTTTATATATTATTTATTAATATTTTTAAGGATTTTGGCATTTAATATTGAAAATATCTTCTAAATTTTCCATCATTCTGGATAAACTTAGGAGAACCCTCTCACCTAGGAATTCCTCAAGTGTTACTCATTCGCAATCACCTTAAGGATTCCATCATCGGAATTATTATTTAATTATTTATTAACTTTATTAATTATTTATTTTTTTTATCTTTATTAGAATATAAATTTTATTATTTATTATGTTTTTATCTTTATTTATTATTTGTTTATTTTTGAAAATGCCTTCTAAATCTTCCATCGTTCTGGATAAATTTAGAAGGATCTTCTCACCTAAGAATTCTTCGAGTGTTACTCATTCGTAATCACCTCAAAGATTCCATCATCGGAATAAATTATATAACTTATATTTTTATTATTATCTTAGCCTTCTATCATTATTATTGTTACACAATTATTTTATAATTATTTTTTATTTTTTTGTTTTTTTTATCTAGAGAATAAAGTGTCAACCTTTATTTTTTTGAAAATACCTTTTAAATCTTCCATCATTCTGGATAAACTTAAAAGGATCCTCTCACCTAGGAATTCCTCAAGTGTTACTCATTCGTAATCACCTTGAGGATTTCATCATCGGAATTATTTTAATTTTATTAAATAATTTTCAATATTCATTAGAAGATTTATCCTAATTTTTATTTATTTATTTTTATTCCTTATTTTAATTCTTCTTTTAAACCTTATTTGTCATTATACTTGTACTATTTTTTATTCTCTTAAAAATCTTAAAACACGTGTACTAACTATCAAAGAAAGCATATTCATAAAAATAAAAACATTTTTAAAACATACCTTTTTGTCAGAAGATGATGGCCAAGTACTATTAGCCTTTAACTTTGACTTTCACGTGGGCTTTATTTTTTTGTTAGTATGAAATGAGCAAGATACTTGCTTTAAAGTTGGCTCAACGTGTTCTTCGCTGCGAAACTGCCTAGACGCCTGGCGTCACCACCTTCGCCAGAATTCGCCTTGGGAACCTCTCGCCCGAGCTTAATGGGACTGCTCCTAGCAACACCAATGGGCCAAGCGCCGCCACTGCTTTGATCGGAATTCTCTTTTTCCTTGCTTGCTGCTTTTTTCCTCTTGATGCTGGCTTTTTTTTTTCTCAGAATTCCTCCCTTTTTTTTTTTGCTTGATGCAGACTGCTTTTTTTCTATGAATTCTTTTTCTCTCCGAATTGTGTTGTATTTTTTTTATGGGGTTTAACCCCTTTTTATAGTCATAAATTTGTTAGAGTCCTAATACAACTAAACCTATTCTATTAATTATCTCTTATTTTTAATATTTTATCTTTTTTAATTTTTTTATGTTAATCCTAATCTAATCTTATCAATTTCAATATTAATTATCCTAAAAAATCTAATTATCTTATCCTAAAAATATTTTAATTTATAATTATCTAATAAATCCTAACTTATATTACTATTTATCTTATATTAATAAAATTATCCTAATCTATTAAATATTTCTAATTTAAATAATCCTAACAATGTTAATCCTAATTTTTCTAGATGTTAATTCAAAATGTCAATTCAAAAATTTACAAATTATTATTTTTTCACAACCCGGACAAAATGAGGTGTCTACAGCTGCCCCTCTTCACATTTTCTGAAAATCAGGAATTGTGCAAAGACAATTAGACAACTATTTTGTTCGGATTTACCTTTTTTATTTTTTATTTTTTTTATTTTTTACTTACAATTTTTGAGAAACAATTACTTCCTCTCACAAGAGGCTGTAAGATTTTGAAAAATAACCTTTTGCTCCTCTCACCAGAGGCATTGGAACTTCGAAACATAACCTTGTGCTCCTCTCACCAGAGGCATTGAAACTTTGAAACATAACCTTGTGCTCCTCTCACCAGAGGCAATGAAACTTGGAAACATAACCTTGTGCTCCTCTCACCAGAGGCATTGAAACTTTGAAAAATAACCTTGTGCTCCTCTCACCAGAGGCATTGATACTTTGAAAAATAACCTTGTGCTCCTCTCACCAGAGGCAATGAAACTTGAAACATAACCTTGTGCTCCTCTCACCAGAGGCAATGAAACTTTGAAAAATAACCTTGTGCTCCTCTCACCAGAGGCAATGAAACTTGAAACATAACCTTGTGCTCCTCTCACCAGAGGCATTGATACTTTGGAAAATAACCTTGTTCTTATCACTCACTAATATACCAAATCCAATAGTCTTAATATCACAACACGACATAAGATTCAAAATTTCGTTTCCAAGAATTTCGACCTCTCAAGTTTTAATCTATTTCCCTCAATGTATGCACCTAAATAATGCAAATGTAAATGTATGTCAAATAATGCAAATGTCCATGCAACACTGACTCTTTTTTTTTTATGTTAATGTGAAAGTAATGAAATTGACAACATTCCTATCATGAAGTGAATGCCTATAACCTAAATGTATGATGCAAATGTTAAAAATTTTAGAATCTTCGTTTTAATGTCCTCCAAGATTAACCCCCACATTCCAATTTCCATTCTTCCACTATTCTTGCCTCGCTCGAAATCATTGTCATACTTCTATTGAATCAATCTTTATCTTTCATGTTTTTGCCCCAAGTAATGTTGGCAATCATCATCCCTTTGTATTTCCTTCAATGTAATGCAAACACCCTTTTTTTTCTTTAAAGACCCTATAGTACGCTATTCAATTCCAATTAGAACAAAAGCAAGATGAATAAGATAAGAACACGATGGTGTATTTATTTGAACAAGGTATATTTATTTGAATAACAAGTGAACATTTTCAAGAATTGATAGGGATAAGTACAAAAGCAATGGCTAGTGAGTCACAAATAATGAATACCCGGACAACTACAAACCCATCATCACAGAATTTTGCTTTAGAAGCCTCGTTAGTAGATGTCCATAATCTTCCAAGAACCTTTAGATCAGAACTTTGCCCCCTTCACTATGAGACATTCCTCTTTTCAATCTTTGGCCCTAATTATTCTTTTTGTTCAAGCCGCCTTTTCAGGTTTTCAACTTGAAATTTCTTTTTTTTTTTGTTTTTTTTTCTTTTTTCGTTTTTTCTTTTTCTTTTTTTTTGAATTCAAGCCGCCTTTTCAGGTTTTCAACTTGAAATTTCTTTTGTTGTTTTTTTTTTTTGGTTTTTTTTTTTTTGAATTCAAGCCGCCTTTTCAGGTTTTCAACTTGAATTCCTTTTTTCTCTTCAAGCATAGTATTTCTTCACTGCATCTGAATTTATTGGATTTGGTAAATCATCTCCGTCCATTTCACTAAGTAACAATGCCCCTCCTGAAAAAGCTTTCTTCACCACATAAGGGCCTTCCCAATTTGGTGCCCATTTTCCACGAGGATCTGGCTGATTTGGTAGAATTTTCTTTAATACCAATTCTCCTTCCTGAAAATGTCGAGGACGAACTTTCTTATTATGAGCTCGCATCATCCTCTTTTGATACAATTGCCCATGACAAAGAGCCTTAAACCTTTTTTCCTCGATCAAATTTAGTTGTTCATAACGACAACGGACCCATTCAGCTTCTTCTAATTCAACCTCCATCAATACTCGTAATGACGGGATTTCTACCTCGATAGGTAATACTGCTTCCATTCCATATACCAATGAAAATGGGGTGGCCCCAGTAGATGTACGAACTGAAGTGCGATAAGCATGCAAGGCAAATGGTAATTTCTCATGCCAATCCCTATATGTTTTTGTCATCTTGCTAACGATCTTCTTTATATTCTTGTTAGCTGCTTCTACTGCTCCATTCATCTTCGGACGATATGGTGCTGAATTGTGGTGTTTGATTTTGAACTGACTGCACACTTCTTTCATCATTGTGTTATTTAGGTTAAGTGCATTGTCTGAGATGATTCTTTCTGGAAGACCATATCGGCATATTATCTCTTTCTTGATAAACCTACACACCACAGCTTTCGTCACATTAGCATATGAAGCTGCCTCTACCCATTTTGTGAAATAATCGATGACCACAAAGATGAAACGATGTCCATTCGAAGCTTTTGGAGTAATAGGCCCAATGACATCCATACCCCACATAGAGAAAGGCCAAGGAGTTGCCATTACATGCAAAGGCAACGGAGGAGCATGCATCTTGTCTGCATATATTTGGCATTTATGGCACCTTCTGGCATACTTAATGCAATCACCTTCCATAGTCATCCAATAATAACCTGCCCTCATAATTTGTTTAGCCAATCTCTGACCATTAGCATGGGTCCCACAAACTCCTTCATGAACTTCTTCAAGAATTCTTCTTGCTTCAACAGCATCTACACACCTCAAGAGCACTTGATCCTTTCCTTTTTTGTACAAGACTTCACCATCTACCAAGAAATTCATTGCCAGTCTTCTCAATGTTCTTTTATCGTTTTCAGAGATCGAATCTGGGTATTGTTGATATTTCAAATATCTCAAAATATCATAATACCATGGTTTTCCATCAACTTCCTCTTCAACATTGCAACAATGTGCAGGAGACTCTTGTATCCTTAGCTTAATGGGATAAATTTCGGCATTAGAATCCACTTTAAACATTGCAGCTAAGGTGGCTAAAGCATCAGCCATTTGGTTCTCTTCCCGAGGTAAATGATTAAATTGAATTTCCTCAAACTGTTCAACCAACTTAACTATGAAGTCACGGTAGAGAAGTAACTTTGAGTCTCTTGTTTCCCATTCTCTTCGCAATTGGTAGATTACTAAAGCTGAATCACCATAGACTTCCATCTTTTTGATTTTCTTTTCAATAGCAGCCTGAAGCCCCATGGCACAAGCTTCGTATTCTGCCATGTTATTGGTGCAATTGAAATTCAATCTTGCAGTGAATGGGCATTGATCTCCTTTTGGTGATATCAAGACAGCTCCAATGCCATGCCCCAGGGCATTTGATGCACCATCAAAGTACATCTTCCATGTATCCTTTTCTACTTGATCCTCATCAACTTGCATGACAGCCATTAAGTCTTCATCTGGGAAGTCAAAATTTATGGACTCATAATCTTCTAAAGCTCGTTCTGCAAGGAATTCCGCAATGGCACTCCCTTTGATGGCTTTCTGTGACACGTACACAATATCGTATTCAGAAAGCAATACTTGCCATCTTGCTATTCTTCCAGATAGAGAAGGCTTCTCGAATATGTACTTGACAGGATCTAATTTTGAGATCAACCAAGTGGTATGATACAACATGTACTGTCTGAGTCTATGAGCTGCCCAGGCCAAAGCACAACACATTTTTTCCAAGGATGAATACTTGGATTCATAGTCAGTAAACTTTTTGCTCAAGTAATAAATAGCCCTTTCTTTTCTACTTGTAGCATCATGTTGCGCCAGTACACATCCTATCGATTTTTCATGCACTGTTAAGTAGAGGATGAGAGGCCTCCCTGGAACAGGAGGGACTAATACTGGTGGACTTGAGAGATACTCCTTAATTTTATCAAAAGCTACCTGACAGTCTTTATCCCAATCCCCCTTATCATTCTTTCGTAGGAGTTTGAAAATTGGATCACACTTGGCCGTTAATTGAGAAATGAAGCGAGCAATGTAATTCAACCTTCCAAGAAAACCCCTTATGTCTTTTTGAGTACGTGGTGGAGGCAAGTTTTGAATAGCACGTATTTTGTCTGGGTCCACCTCAATGCCTTTTTCACTAACAATAAATCCCAACAATTTTCCAGAAGTTGCTCCAAACGTGCACTTGGCAGGGTTCAACTTGAGTTGAAACTTTCTCAATCTTTCAAATAACTTCTTGAGATTGACCACATGATCTTCTTCTTTATGGGATTTAGCAATCATATCATCCACATATACTTCCATCTCCTTGTGCATCATATCATGGAATAGAGTTACCATAGCTCTTTGATAAGTTGCCCCTGCATTCTTTAATCCAAATGGCATGACTCTGTAACAGAAAGTCCCCCACATCGTAATGAATGTAGTTTTCTCCATATCATCTTTATCCATCTTGATCTGGTTGTAACCTGAAAAACCATCCATGAAAGAGAAGAGGGAGTACCTAGCAGTATTATCGACCAAAGTATCGATATGTGGCAATGGAAAGTTGTCTTTTGGGCTAGCCCGATTCAGATCCCTGTAATCGACACACATTCGTACTTTCCCATCTTTTTTCGGAACAGGGACAATGTTTGCTACCCATTGAGGGTATCTTGCCACTTCCAGAAAACCAGCATCAAATTGCTTTTTAACTTCTTCTTTGATCTTCAAAAGCATGTCTGGCTTCATTCTTCTTAACTTTTGTTGAACTGGTTTACATTCTGGTTTCAGGGGTAATTTATGTACCACAATGTCTGTGTCTAAACCAGGCATGTCTTGATATGACCATGCAAATACATCCTGGAACTCATGGAGCAAATTCACCAGATTCTTTCGTGTAGAAGATGAGATGGAAGTTCCGATCTTGACTTCTTTCTTGACTTCTTCATCTCCTAAATTGATGACCTCGGTAGATTCCTTATGAGGCATGATTTGTTTTTCTTCTTGCTCTACTAATCTCAATAGATCGGGAGGCAAGGCATAATCATCAGAATTCTCATCTTCATTAAGTTCACCCACACAACTTGACCTCTCAAAGTCAAATCCTGGATCATCATTATAATTGTCTGTGTATTCATCATTTGTACACCTGGCATTGGGCAACAAATAGGAAAATATAGAGAGGTGTATAGGCAAAAAGAAACGAATGCAAAAGAAGAGAAAAGGGAAAAAACATGGAAAAAGATATGAGCAAAATGCATCATGCTTTTATTTTATTGAAATTGAATAAACGCCCTACATAAGGTCTCTAATGCTTTTGGGCATAAGCATTGAGAAAGGATTTATTGCATTACTTTGAAGAAGTCTTATAGACAGTAGGGATCTCAACAGCACTCCAATTCTTCAACTCAAAACCTGGTGGGCAAGGAAGTACTTCTAACATCTCCATATTCTCTCCAATCTCTTCTTTATGTACCATCTGGATAGAAAGTTCTTCAAAAGCCTTTTCCAATGCGGAACTATTCACTCCAGGATAGACATATCCTGCTGAATGGAAGATATCATACAATGGAGGGAATACCATTGGTTCAGTTTCCAGATCCTCCTCGTTGAAAGCGGCCCTCCTTTTCTTCCTCTTTTCCTCAACAAACCTCTCCATCTCAAACCCTTTTGGCTTATAGCCTAAGCCAAACCTATCTTTTTTCATGATGACCTTCACCGGCATCCTGATCCCTTGCAGCCTCTTTCCCAAGCCTGACCCAGCACGGCATCCTTTTCCTACAATCTGACAAACACCTGCTTTAGTAACCCTAGACAATCGTGGCATGGGCACAGTAGATCCTTCTCCTACAAAAGTGGCATTGACCAACTCCAAAGATCTGAAAGAACATTCGACAGCATTTTCTGCGATTTCCACATATGGTGTTGACAAGAAGGTTGTGGCAATCATATCCTCTTCAGCATTCACAGTCACTAAGTGTTCATCCATGACAAATTTAATCTTTTGATGCAAAGTTGAAGGGATTGCACCAGCTTGATGAATCCATGGTCTTCCTAAAAGACAATTGTATGAGGGGGTGATATCCATCACTATGAACTCAATGTTGAATACATGTGGCCCAATCTCGATAGGCAATTCAATCTCTCCTATTATCTCTCGACGAGTACCATCAAAAGCTTTGACTATCGTGTGGCTTCTTCTCATGTGAGACTTATCAACTGGTAACTTAGATAGAGTAGCCATTGGCATTACATTCAGAGCTGAGCCATTGTCAATAAGGACCCGTGGTATGATATGATCTTTGCATTTGGTAGTTATATGCAAAGCCTTGGTGCTACCTCTTCCATCAGGAGGAATCTCATCATCACTAAATGAGATAAAATTATCAGCCGTGATATTTCCCACCAATCTATCTAACTTTTCTACCGAAATGTTATGTGCCACATGTGCTTCATTGAGTACCTTTAGCAAGGCATTCCTATGTGGCTCTGAATTTAGCAATAAAGAGAGCATTGTTATGCGAGCCGGCAGTTTATTCAGTTGCTCTACAACACTATACTCACTATGCTTGATGAACTTTAGGAATTCACAAGCTTCTTTTTTCTGTCACGGATTGCTTAAGTTCCGCAGGTATTACTGTCTTTCCTTTGTCATCCTTCAACAGAACCTCTTCAACCTCTTTCCCTTTCTGTGACATCAGCATTTGGGGTGTATAGCAACGCCCACTGCGGGTTATCCCACCTTCATTTGTTAGATTCCCAGACATCGCAGCACTATTAACATCTGATGCATTTTGAGTTACAATACTGCAATTATAGTTCCATGGAACTGCTTTATCATCCCTATATGGGAATGGTTTTGGAACTTTGATGGTGACTTTGGGAACCATTGGAGTAGTATTAAGTGCTGGTTTCTTCTTACAAAATATGGTCACTGGCTCTATTCCTTCAAAAGGGTGATCCTTTTTTGAATCTTCTGCCATAGCAACAACTGCATCTTCAGCCGTTTCCTCATAAAATTCTATTGTACCCTCATTCATCATCATCTGTACTTTCTCTCGAAATTGTTCACAAAATTGAATGGTATGACCAACTGATTGTCCATGATATTTGCAAAAGGTTTCTTCCCTGTTCTCTTTTTCAACTCCCAATCCCATATTAGCAGGTTGAATCATCTTTGCTTTTATCATTGCATCCATTACCCTTTCCATTGGTGTCTTGACTTCATCGATGCTACCCTTAACCCAACATATTTTTCCTTCAATAATAGCATTGACTTTTCCTCCATGATCCGGTAAAGGATTTCCAACTACATTTGGTTCTTTTTCAACATCAAAGTTCAAAATTCCTGCTTTTATAAGATCACGAACTTTGTACTTGAGCCCCGTGCAATTTTCTGTCGAATAACCGATGATCCCATAATGATAATCACAATGAGCATTGGGATCATACCATTTAGGAAAAGGAGGTTTAAATGGCTCAATGTGGACTGGTGCTATTAGGCGTTTTTCAATGAGTTGTGGTAGCAGTTCAGTGTAGGTTATTGGGATAGGATCGAATTGGTATTTGTTTTGATTATTCCAAGATCTTCCTGGGTTGTGGCCTGAATTGTTGGCTTGGTATTGTGTTTGTGGAGTGAATGGGGTTATTGGACGATAGGTTGGAGGTTGGGACACCGATTGGTGAGGGTATGGATTTTGGGGCATTGGTTGATAAGAGTAGGGGCTTTGTGATACATTGTTGCTGGTAGGGTAAGAATTGTAGTTGGATCGAGCATGGTAAGGAACATTGCTTGGTTGCCTACTTCCAAAGCTGATGTTGTTGGCTTCCCCTTCTTTCCTCTTGGAGTTTGCCCCTTTCCTGAAACTTGGAGCATCACTTGCTTCAATTCTCCCATTCTTTATTGCATTTTCAATCATTTCCCCTGCTACCACTAAATCTGCAAAGTCTTTTGTTGCATTGCCAACAAGCCTTTCATAATAAGGTGTTCGAAGCGAATTAATGAACAGCATGGTCGTCTCTTTTTCTGTGAGAGGTGGGTAGACTTGGGTAGCCATGTCTCTCCATCTCTGTGCATATTCCTTAAAGCCTTCGCTCGACTTCTTTTCCATATTCTGAAGAGATAACCTATCTGGGGCCATATCCACTACATGTTTATATTGGGCTTTAAAAGCTCTAGCCAAATCTTTCCAAGAGCGAATTCGCTCTTTATCGAGTTGAACATACCATCTAGCTGCAGATCCTGTCAAACTATCTTGGAAGAAATGGATTAGTAACTTTTCATTGTTCGTATACCCAGCCATTTTCCGACAGAACATTGTGATGTGAGTCACAGGGCATGTCGTTCCATCATATTTTGAAAATTCAGGAACTTTAAATTTTGGCGGAATCACCAAATCAGGAACTAGACTCAGTTCACTTGCATCACTGCAATCAAAATTATCTTTCCCTTCTATGGCCTTCAATCTTTCTTCTAACAAATCATATTTAAGCTGAATTTCTTTATCTTCTACAGGTTCAGAAGTTTTTCTTCTAAGCTTTTCCTGTTCCAGAGGATCGTCTAGATTTGGAACATATAAAGGGTTCACAAAGCCTCCTCCAAGGTTTGATTCCGCTTGAGCTTGATTTCTTTGTTGCCCCATAGGAATAAATGGTTGCTCTACAGCTGGTGAATGACCTTGAATAGTTACGCCATGAGAATTTTGTGGCGGGGTAAACCCTGGTGGATAAACTGGTTCAGCACTGAATTCATGAGACCCGCCTTCATCTTTTGAGGAGGATGTTTCGACAACAGCTTTCCCTTTTGTCATAGCTTTCATCATTTGCATCATCTCGAACATTTGCTTCCTCATTTCTTCCAATTCTCCTGCCACTTGTTCTCTCATTTCTTCTTGCATTCTCTCCATCTTCTCAACTCTTGCAGACTGTTCATTCTCCATTTGTTTACTTCGAAGACGGGTACTATATGGATGTTGAGTAGATCGACTTGCCACTTTGGATCTTGTCACCTCGAGACCTTTGTGATTGATATACATCCCAACATTAGTCCTTTTATTCTTATTTTGTTATGAATGAATTTATGCATGTATGCAAAGAAGACTTGGAACATAATTATTTGTTAAATGAAAGAACCTTTATTATTAAAAAATCTGAGATTACATCCAAGAGAAAATCTAAAGAACTTGTAGCCTAACATAAGCATAAAATGAAATCTACTACATAAAGAGGACCTATGGTCTCCATAATAGCCTCTTGATCAGGCTATAGTGATGTTGCACCTCATCAAGTAACTGCTCTAATTGTCTCCCATGATCTGAAATAGGGCTTATCCCTGGTTTTATCTCTTCTATCCTTTCTTCCATTTCTCTGGCTTTGCGCGCGGCTAGGTTGAACTGCTGGAACATCTTCAATAACAGTTGAGATCCCTCAGCTTTCCTCCAACCATCACATTCTTCTCTTAGAGTAGTCACTTCATGAATCATTTGCTGAAGTGCCTGTCTATATTCTTGGGTTTCAGAAAGTGCGACTTGCATCTGTGCTTGCACCAAATCTTTCTCTGTTTGAAGTTCTTCTTGCTTAAGCTTCATTTTTTGTATTTCATCTTTCAATTGTTCATTTTCTTGCTTTTTTGTCTGCACTTCTGTTTTCAACTGCTCTTTTTCTTGCTTCAATCGCCCATTTTCGGATTTGGACAATTCCCTTCTCAGTCTGGTGACTAGTTCTGTTAATTCCTTCTTTTCTTGGTCAACTTTCTTGATTGTCTGGTTACATTGTCTAGATTCTTCCTTCATATCTACTTTGAGCTTCTTATTTTCTTGCTCAAGTTGCTCTTTCTCTTCCTGAAGCTTTCTCTTAGAAATTTCCAAATCTATCATGGGGTCTCGTGGAGTAGGTTCTGTCGATTGATCTAACTTTACTTCTTGAGGAACTACCACATCCTTAGCTCTCCTCATGTGCCACACCGCATACTCTGGAGTCACATCATTAGTAAGTCTTCCTTGATCGATCCTCAAAGTTTGTTTCCAAGCCTTTATAACTTCTTCAATCTTTTTCAAAGCTCCTGCTTCAGTGTATGCAAATTCCAATTTATCCAGTCCTTTGGTCATAGGAATGAATTGTTCATAGCCTGCCTGTCTCCTTACCATTATTGGTGCATAACTGATAGCACCCCACAGCCCCAAAAGTGGAACCCATGGTTGACCCCCACAACTAAACAATACGGCATCATGTCGCATCCAAGGTGCCATCCATACTATCTCTTGACTGGTACTAGAAAGCTTGCGAAAAATTAAGACCCACTCATTCTTGGATTTGGGTTTTGGCCATTGACTCTTGCAAAATTCCTTGATAGGGAAGCTGGTATTAAAGAAAGCTCTGCGAAATTCACTTTTATCGCATATAAGATGACTTCTTATCCAAAGGTATAATAATTGGGCACAGCCGATAAAGCGTCCTTCCCCATTTCGTCGACAAAAGCTCAAAGATCTGAGAGTTTCAGCTAGAATAGTTGGAACGGGATTAACTCCATGCTCAACTTGATCAAGGAAATCTATCACTGTGACATCTATATATCCCAAGACTTTGGGAAAGACCACCAAGCCATATATTGCCAATGCCATCATGCTCATACTTTGATCATTCTCTATATTCTTCCTGATGTGATCTCGTAAGAAATCCCAAGGCACATAATCTTGCCCTCCTTTCTGTCTCACCCATTTATCAATTTCTGGCAAACTAACATTCATCATTCCAGCGAGCTTCCTACGATAACCGATCTTCTTGTTCTTCCAATATATCTTATCTGCATTGGAACACTGGATGCGGAGTAAGAGTGAGTACTCTTCAATCGTTGGAACCATGTCAACTTCATTAAAAACAAAGCATCTATAGGAAGGGTCCCAAAATTGCGTTATAGCTCTAATCAAGTCTTTGTCTAGAGTAATTGCAATTAATAATGCTATGTCACCGTACTTCTTTTCAAAATCTTCTTTTTTTGAAAGACTCCAAAGCTTCCAAAGATCAATGAACTCAGTAAAATCATTTTGTTTGATATCCAGGTGAACTTTTTCAGGGAGTGGTGATATAAATTCTTGAGGTAAACAGTCTCCTTCTCTTCGTTGAGCTTCTTCAGATCTGATTCTGACACTGTTGGAATTCTCAGTGGGGAAAGGTGTGACTTTAACGCTTGATAAATCCTCCATGGATGTAACTGAGGTTCAATCAATTAACAAATTGTTATGTAAAAAGCCTTCTTTTATATGATATGACAATGCATGAGAATGGAACTATGGGAAAGATATTGGGATTTTGTTCCCTCATGTGTCCTAACTTTGGCTTACTACTTCACGGATAATCAAGGTTCTAACTTAAGGGTTGGCTCTTAGGCTTTTTATATGCTAGGTTTGGATATAATAGTTACTAAAAGTTCCCAAATTGTTCCTCACTGTCGTCCACTCTGGACTAGTAAGGCACCCCAATCCTCACCCATGACAGGCTACAAACGGAAAAGGTTCAATTTGAGTGGGAGTATTTGGCTAGCCCATGCGGAGGTTACCACCTCACGAGAGCGGTAGCTACTCTACTCCCTCCTAGAAAGGACTGAGCTCGGGTCGAGAGCTTTATGTATGCAAATGCAAGGTGTGGTGTGTGAGAGGGAACTTTATTTTAACCAACTCTTCAAAACACTAAACAAATCAAGGAGAACATCAAATAAGATTAGTGCAATAAATTCCAACAAATTTTAGGCCATCAAAAATTTAGACTTAGTATAACACAAGATCAAATTATGGCTCGACTCACTTTGAGGTCCCCAGTGGAGTCGCCAAGCTGTCATAACGTTTCCTAGGTCTAGGTCGCTAGACATTAAACAAATGGAGTCGCCACCAATCTTTTTTTTAAACTAGGTGTGATTGGCCACCTAAATGACTCTAAGGACTGGTTTACATTTTATGTTTTGGGTTCGGGAGTTCATTTACGTGTAGGGAAGGTTATAGCACCCCTACAACGCCCAAAGTTGGTACCATTTTAATCTTGTATTATTTTAACTTAGTCTTAGTTATGTGGCCTTTATATTTTATTGTTTAAATATTGAAAATTCTTTTAAGAATCCTCCATCATTCTGAATGAATTCTTAAAAAATCTTCTCACCTCAAGAGTATTCAAGGGGTACCATTCGACTCCCATGAAGAGGCTCCATCGTCGGAAGTATTTTAGAATTTTATTATTCCTTAATTTATTTTTTATTTAATTATTTTTTATTATTTATTTTAAATATTATTATTATTTTTTATATATTATTTATTAATATTTTTAAGGATTTTGGCATTTAATATTGAAAATATCTTCTAAATTTTCCATCATTCTGGATAAACTTAGGAGAACCCTCTCACCTAGGAATTCCTCAAGTGTTACTCATTCGCAATCACCTTAAGGATTCCATCATCGGAATTATTATTTAATTATTTATTAACTTTATTAATTATTTATTTTTTTTATCTTTATTAGAATATAAATTTTATTATTTATTATGTTTTTATCTTTATTTATTATTTGTTTATTTTTGAAAATGCCTTCTAAATCTTCCATCGTTCTGGATAAATTTAGAAGGATCTTCTCACCTAAGAATTTTTCGAGTGTTACTCATTCGTAATCACCTCAAAGATTCCATCATCGGAATAAATTATATAACTTATATTTTTATTATTATCTTAGCCTTCTATCATTATTATTGTTACACAATTATTTTATAATTATTTTTTATTTTTTTGTTTTTTTTATCTAGAGAATAAAGTGTCAACCTTTATTTTTTTGAAAATACCTTTTAAATCTTCCATCATTCTGGATAAACTTAAAAGGATCCTCTCACCTAGGAATTCCTCAAGTGTTACTCATTCGTAATCACCTTGAGGATTTCATCATCGGAATTATTTTAATTTTATTAAATAATTTTCAATATTCATTAGAAGATTTATCCTAATTTTTATTTATTTATTTTTATTCCTTATTTTAATTCTTCTTTTAAACCTTATTTGTCATTATACTTGTACTATTTTTTATTCTCTTAAAAATCTTAAAACACGTGTACTAACTATCAAAGAAAGCATATTCATAAAAATAAAAACATTTTTAAAACATACCTTTTTGTCAGAAGATGATGGCCAAGTACTATTAGCCTTTAACTTTGACTTTCACGTGGGCTTTATTTTTTTGTTAGTATGAAATGAGCAAGATACTTGCTTTAAAGTTGGCTCAACGTGTTCTTCGCTGCGAAACTGCCTAAACGCCTGGCGTCACCACCTTCGCCAGAATTCGCCTTGGGAACCTCTCGCCCGAGCTTAATGGGACTGCTCCTAGCAACACCAATGGGCCAAGCGCCGCCACTGCTTTGATCGGAATTCTCTTTTTCCTTGCTTGCTGCTTTTTTCCTCTTGATGCTGGCTTTTTTTTTCTCAGAATTCCTCCCTTTTTTTTTTTTGCTTGATGCAGACTGCTTTTTTTCTATGAATTCTTTTTCTCTCCGAATTGTGTTGTATTTTTTTTATGGGGTTTAACCCCTTTTTATAGTCATAAATTTGTTAGAGTCCTAATACAACTAAACCTATTCTATTAATTATCTCTTATTTTTAATATTTTATCTTTTTTTAATTTTTTTATGTTAATCCTAATCTAATCTTATCAATTTCAATATTAATTATCCTAAAAAATCTAATTATCTTATCCTAAAAATATTTTAATTTATAATTATCTAATAAATCCTAACTTATATTACTATTTATCTTATATTAATAAAATTATCCTAATCTATTAAATATTTCTAATTTAAATAATCCTAACAATGTTAATCCTAATTTTTCTAGATGTTAATTCAAAATGTCAATTCAAAAATTTACAAATTATTATTTTTTCACAACCCGGACAAAATGAGGTGTCTACATCTTCGACAGAGGCTTGACTGATTCTAGGCCATTCCTTGCCTGGAAGTGGACCTGGCTAGCCCTATTTTTCATTGATTGGCGTGTACTTGGCTTGTTGAATTTTTGCTCGCCATCCAGGTCCTCCTTGCTAGGCATCCTATAGGCTCGCCTTATCCTCCTTTTGTTTGAATAGTACCTGGTTATCTGGACGTTTACTCGCCAGGCAGATATTGTTCACCTGGGCATCCTCCTAGATTGTCGATCTAATTGCTCGCATCTGCATGCTCGCCATCATATACTTCCCGCTCTAGGTGTCTTCATGGCTCGTACGACCTTGACCGTGCAATCGCCCGGACCATCGTCCCTTTGCTCACCACCTAGCCTTGTGCGCGTGACTCTATCGACACCTTCGCATTGCAGTTTGCTCACCCGTATGGCTCTAACTCCATATTCATTTTCATTTGGGTGAGCTTCCTAGCTCGTGTTTTAGTTTTTTCTTGTGTGCCAATCTAGGTCGCCCACCGACACATCTTCGCCTGGCCTTTCTCTCGACTTGATTTTTCAATCGCCATCCAGCCTTGCACGCTTCTGAGAGGCCTTCAGCTCGTACTTTCTAGCCATTCTGCCTCGCCTACCATAGTCTTTACCACCTGGCGTGCTCCTGGATCACCAAATCTTCGGCGTTTACTTGGCTCCCCATCGAGATCCTCCCTCAACTGGGCGTGCATCGGTCTCGCACAGATCCTTATTGCTTTAAAGTGTACCTGGCTTGCCCGATTGTTTCTCGCCTGGCCGAGCTCATGACTACCGCAATCACTGGACCTTCTTTCGGCTAGCGTTCGCCCAACTATCTAGCTCACCTTCGACATTCGCTATCACCTGGGCGAGGTCATGTCTAGCCAATCACACTCTGACCAGTTCCTGGCAGCTTCTTGGCTTGCAGCTCGCTCTATTATACACGCTTTCCAGATCATCTCTCGCTTGGCTGAGCTCATGGATCACTTGGATCCTTCGCTCGATCTCGAGCCTTGTGCACATGCCACTGCTAACTCAATCGTTTTGCACCTTGCTCACGTATTCGATGGCGTTCAAGATTCTTCTCACCTGGGCGAGCTCATCCTCGCTCACTTTTGTTTACATCTGCTCGCCTTGTAGACATTCTTTCTAGAGAGTATTTGATCACCTGCCTGTCGGCTCTCCACTATTTGGCTTAAAACTCGCTCGCCATTTAGCATCTTTTCCCTGGCGAGCTTGTGGATTGCCTACCTGCTCAACCATCCTCACCTTGCACGCGTCTGGCCAGCTCTTAGCTTTTCTCACCCATCTTGCATGGCGAGCTCTTGTCTGGCTAGCTTGGTCTCTTGTTTTGCTCTTCCACTAGCCATTTAGCTTTGTGCATCGCTTCTGCGAAACCTTAATTTGTTCATTGCCTTCCCACATGGCTCGCCTTCCACTTTCCACCACCAGGGTGTGATCAGTCCCGCCAGCTTCTCACCTGAGGCTCTCAAGTTCGCTGCTCGTAGGTTGCCATGTTTGCACGCCTCTGCTACCTTGAACACCCAGGAATCTGTGATCGTCTTTCAATGTGATCGCCATAATTTTTGTTGCCGCGCGAACATTTCTTTCGCTGTATTTCAATAGGCCATTGAAGCCTTCCGCGTGGCCCTTTGCTCACATGCATAGCCTGTCGCACGCCCACTCTGTCACCCAGAATTGTCTGTCGATTGGGCCTTTTGCTCACTGGCATCCCCCTGTTGCATACGCGAGCAACTCCTTTTGCGTTGCCTTTCGCATAGGCTCTCGCTTGGGAGAGCAGGTCTGTCGCGTGGGAGAGCAGGTCTATCGCCTAAAAAGTCCTGCCGCTTCAACATGTGCACTCTGTTGCCCCAGGTAGCTTGCCGCATGACCTGTGTTTTATAGCTCAACGGGGCAAGCCATTTTGTCCCCATAGGTGGCCTACCACATGGATCAATTGCTCACTCGGAAGCCACTCTATCACCTACTGCAAGCCACTCTATCACAAACAAAACCTGCCAAGTGAGCTTTCGCTCACCCGCAACGGCTGTTCCTTGGGCGAGTCACCCTCTCGCCTAAAAGTTGCAGCAGGATCACTGTGTTCGTTCGTCGCCCTACCTCACCAAAGAGCCTTGCCTGCAGCAAGACCATCCTGTCACGTGCGGGAAGTCGCTCTCTCGTCAAAGGCCTATGGCGAGCGTGGTCTTTTTTCTCGTCTAAGGGCTATCTTGTGCGAGAGCCCCTCTCTCATCAAGGTTGTTCGCTCTCGCCCAAGTCTGTACGCGCGGGAGCCCTCTCTTACCCAAAAGCTTTGGCGTGCGGGGTCCTTTTCTAGCTCAAGGCTAGTCTCGTACGGGAGCCCCTCTCTCGCCCATGGTCGGTTGCGTGGGGTTGTGCTCTCCCGCATGCTCAACCTCAACGAAGAGCTTACATGCGGCAGATCTCGCTGATGGCCTGCCGCGTGTATCAGTGCTTGCCCGTATTGCTCTACTGGGCATCCTGTCGCAGCCTATGGACCCAGCTGCAGTTTTGAACCTTGTCACAGCCTACGTACCCTACCTTTTGGGGTACCCTATCAGGGACAACGTACCGTACCGCTACCTGCGTACTCACCTTCTAGCGTACTCTGCCGCGGCCTTGCATCCTGCCGTAGGCCTTCACCTCCTCTTGCAGATCGTGTTCTCACCATCTTTTATGGCTTTTTTGTTTGTTTCCTATAGACGGCGTCAATTGTTGTTGCACAAAACAACAATGATTGATTGCTGATGTAAGAGCCTGTCTCTTCTCTCCACGTGTCTCCAAAAAGGTTTTGCATTGACGGGATAATCTCGATTTTCGTGCTAGCCTGTCTTCAAGAACTCTATAAGAAAGAAAATGATTAGAGGGCGTAGGGGCTTTCCTTTGCGTGCGCACTCCGATGCTTAAGTCAGACAGGATCCAGACAGGGTTTCCATTAGCCAATAGAGATTAGAGTAAAAAATGATACCTGTGATTTATTTATAGGAGTTGTTTTGCGCGTAATTACCTTTAAGACTCATAACATAAATAATAGTCCAATGGATCATTTATGACTCTTCTGAGTCCTCTTTCTTCTTGGGCTTAAACTATCATTCGGCCTAATGTTCTTTAGTCTAACTTATATAAAAGCCCAATAATTTTTAGCTTGACCTACATCACTATTCTTTAAAAAATTATTATAAATTAAAATAATTACTGTGCATCGCAGGGGTTTAAATCTAATTTATAATAATAAGTAACAGATTTTTATGTAAAATTAAAAAAATTATGTGTCTTAATAAAATGGAAAATATTAGAATGTAATTGTTAAAGTAATTGTTTTTAGCATTTTTAAAATGTTAAAGAGCGAGTGGTAGTAAGCTAGGCACGGTAGGAGAGGCAGCAAAGGCAAAGCCCAATGGGCATCTGTTTGCAAGTAAAAAATGGTTACGGAGGGACGAGGGCTGAGCCGAGCCATCAAGCTTACCCGGCCCGCACGCCCATCATGCTTAGCCATCATTTGACACCATTTTATTTATGTCACTGTCACATCAGGTTATTATTCATAACCAGATTTACACGTGGAGCTACAGGCTTCGCTCCTCTGTTCCACGGCATGGCATTAGCGTACCCCCATTTCAGTTTCATCCAATTAACTCATTGGAATTAATGGTAGTGAGGATTATATTTATAAGAAATAAAAATATTAAATTAACATAATTATTATTAAAATTTCAAAATACTTCTGCTTATTATTTTGAAAATGCACAATTCTTTTATTTTATTTCTATTTTTAAAATAAGAAAATAGGATTAACTTTATAAACTGTAAAAATATAAACTAATGTCATTATAAATATATCTGTCTATTTCGTATATTATATAAAACATACAAATTATTGTAAAATTTATATATAATATGCAAACGTTAATTGATTTTTTAGTCAATTTCATATAAAGTTTTTATTAAAACATCAATTTATATATTTTACGGTAGTTTTGCATGACATTTTTTTTGTGTTTAGAATTATTAAATTAAACATAGAAATGGCTCCCAATGAAAAGAATTTTTTGAATAATATTTGCTTTTGAATACATATATTTGTATCACATCTATTTCGTATTAAATTGTATAAAATATAAAATTAATGTATGATAATTTACATCAATATGTCAAATATTAAATTGAATTTTTTAATTTCTATCAAATTTTCTGGGCTAGAGTCAACCTTAAGATTTGTATTGAGATTAATTTTATATTTAATGTAATATAAAAATACTTTATAAATTTAAAAAGAAAAGAATTTTAGGATATCTTTGCCTTGGATACGTCAAACGATATGGATTTGGCATTACCGACGCCCCTAAAGTTCTAAGATTATTATGACTCTTTTATTGTTTCATCAAACAAAAAGAAAAATTGAACACGTAGTGGGGCCGGAGCCGACAGTAATCTCACATTTGCTCTCACACTTGTCCTAATTCTAGCAGTACAACGAACGCCAGAGCCGGATCAGGCGCCCTGGGCCCCTGCCGCTGCCCCCAGACCCCAGCCTCGTTTTCATGGTGTCAAGCAATGTTGCAGTTTATTAATTATTAGTTTATATATATGATGCACTGACAGTATATAGTTTTTATACACTATCAATACATCAAAAGTTGACATCTTATCAATAGGTTCTTATGGACAAATAAAAAAATTTATTTATATTTGCATATAAGAATCTAATAATGAGGTATCAACCTCTGATGCATTGATAATATATAGAAACTATATACTGTCAGTACATCATTTATATATATATATATATAAATCCATTAATTATTACGTTGCAGCAAACATCTTACCTCGATCAACCCTTATCTACACCGTCCTTGTCATCATTGACCACTCAGATTTTTGTGTTTTCGTATCTAAGTGTTTGTGCTCTGTTTAAAGAAAAGGTATCTCCTCGGTGGAGAGTTGTTCCAAGTCTCATCATAATCAAAAGGAAGACTTGTTCAATACAAAGAATGATATCTTAGTAGTTCAATTGAATTGTGTAGGAAGCATTATTTCTTCTATTCTTTAATTATTTTTACTTAATAATTAAATATATCTTCAATATTTATCATAAAATAAAATAAAATTTTTAACATTTAAATGCATGAAAATCAGTTCTAAACGTTACAAAATAATTGAATTAAGAATATTTCAGTTAAATCTTTTAATTTCCGTTAAATTTTATTACTGGTAGGAGTATCGAAAATTAAAAGATTTAACAGAAATGTCCTTAATTCAATTATTTTGTAACGGTTATGACTGATATCCATGTATTTAAACGTTAAAAACTTAATTCTATTTTGTGATAAATGTGAAGGACACATTTGACTATTAAACCATTATCTTATAAATAAAAAATATATATAATCTAGTTCATCATCAGCTAATCTATTAATTTTTTATATTTGAATTTATCAAAAATTAAATTTTTATAATTGAAATTCAATGCTATACGAATTCTCAACTCCCCAGGGAAGAGGTTTAGATTAGATATACTTAACTTGCTCCTTGAGTTTGAGACTCTTAATGCCCAACCCAACCAATAAACCTAAGAGAAATAGGTTCAATGGGTTGAGAAAGAAATCCTTTAGAGCCCATTTACCCATCTCACAAACTTAAAGGATGATCAATCTCAATTCTCAATCGCCAATCTTCATGAAATGTAATGGGTTGGGTTTCACCATCCGGTTAAACCAAAATACGTCCATTGGCTGACTAATGCCGTTTAGGCTCTCAATGTGGTCTAGTGCGGTGGAGAATGGTGGTTGATCATAATGAAAAGCCGATAGTGCTTTCCAGAGTTGATATTTGAGAGGATAGTAATTAGTATATGAAAGCCAGCGTTGCCCTGCCAATGCCATTATTCGACTGTAAGGAAGAAAAAGCTGGTACTACAATAGTATCAAACTCCCCCAAAAGCTTTCATTTCATCACTGACAAACCTTCTCGCACACTGATACCTAGACTTCGACGTGCGAGTGTTCTGAACGTAATGCCACAGGTTCGCCTTTGACTGCGGCATAGTCTATGTTTGGGCATGCAACGAAAGCTGGCCTATGTCTTCCCAGATCTAATCGTTCTCTCAGAGTGTGGACTCGACAGATTTTGCAGCCTCTTTTAAGCCTTCCATTGCGCTTCAGTACTAATTTGTAGACTTAACAAATTTAGACATAATACAAATGACACGGTAAGAAAACAATATGAAAAAATCATGTACGAACTTGAAAACTTTGTGTGTTGTGTTTATCCGTGTCAATAAGAATTTAGACATTGTAATTTTCGTGTTTAATCGTGTCATATACAATTAAACACGTGTAAGATACGAAAACACGTTTAAAAAAATCGTGTTCTACGAATACATGATTATCAATTATCTATTGGTTTATTCTATATCAATTATCACATTATAAAAAATAAAACAACATAATATTAACATACAAATTATTATAGTAAGAATAATATATTAATATACTTATTAGTGATGTATTTTATATACTTACTCTTAAATCATAGTCATATGATGACAATGAATTGATGATATTATATATAATGAAGAATAGTTAAATTGATGATATTATTCTATATCAATTATCACATTATATGAAATTAAAATAACATAATACTAACATACAAATTAGTATAATAATAATAAGATATTAAAACAACGTAACAAACACAATACTAGTACTAACATACAAATTATAGTCATATGATAACGATGAATTGATGATATTATATATAATAAGATTAGGAGACTTAGACTTGGAGTTAAGAACATAAGATTATAGTTTTGATATTTATAATAAAACATTTACTTTAAATGACTTTGTATAATAACTATAAGAATTTATAACATTTATATAAATTAAAAAATGATTTGTTTTAAATCATTCAAAAATTTATAACTTAGAAGAAATTATTTTAAGTAGACATGAATTATTTTAAATAAACATATACAATATAGATCACTTTTTATTTAAAGGTATTAACTATTAATAAATATTTTAAAAGTTTGTAATAATTTTAAAATTTATTTAAAGATTAATAAAATGCAATTTAAAAAATTATTTTTTGTTCATTGTTAAAAAAATATTTATAACCTAAATAAATAATATATTATTAAAAAATAAAAAACTTAAAGTAACAATCTAATTATCTAAGTGACTAAGTCTAAAGTCTCTACACTCTACTCTCTAACCCTATGTTTGGATTGGGGGTGGGGAAGAGAAAGGAAAGGAAAGCTAAGTAAAACAAAGGAACGTTGTAAACCTTTCCCTTGTTTGGGAAAATTTTTTAGCTAGGAAAAGGAAAGAGAAGAGGAGTGAGCACTCCTTGCTTTCCCTTGACTTACTCAGTTTTCTTACAACCCCAATTTAGGGTAAACTGGAAGGAAAGGAAATTTGAAAAAATTTTAACATATAGAATGTCAAATTTAACCTTATAATATTATAAAATTTAAACTAAAGATGTTATAATTGGAAAAAAAGCATTATAATTAATCATTTCCTTTCCTTTCTATTGTTTAACCAAACAAGGGTTGTTAGAATTACTTTCCTTTCCTTTATTAATTTTAGCTATCCAAACAAGGGATACATGTACCCTTTCCTTTCCTCTCTTTTCCTCTAGTTTACATTCCTTTCCTTTCCATTCCTTTTCTTTACTAATGTTTATCCAAACATAGTGTAAGTCTAACCCAAAAATCCCTCCTTTCACTTTCTCTCTCAGTCTCACTCTTTGCAGCACCACCACTCTCAACCTCCTCACCTCAGTCCTCAGTTTGTGCCTTGCCTTTCTGGTCTTTGCCTCACATCACAATAGGCCGCCTCCCTCACGCATGCAGTCGCTACTCGCCTTAGCCCTTCCTCATGCAGGCAACTGCCTTAGCAATCAGCCCTCCCTCACGTACCTGACACGCCCTTTAGCCCTCCCTGTCGCATGCCTCAGCCCTCACCTCTACAACTTTGCTTCACTCTGTCACAACCTCATCGCATCAGGCTCTCAGCCTTCACCTCTGACTCCCTCAGCTCTTCAGTCTTAGCTCACTTAGACAGCTCAAGTATATTTCCCTATCCCTTAAACAAAATCTCTTGCTATAGATCAAAGAAAATCCACTGTTGAACTTTGTTTTTTACTAAGATCTATATGTTTATTTTAGATCTATGATTGAGATCTAAGATCTATGCCTGGTTAATTGATTTAGATCTAAAATCTCTTTAGCATATCTTTTACTATTCTTTTTCTGTTTGGTTATTCAAAAGTGAAATAAATTAATAGATACTAGAAACATTATTGATATATATACAAGCTAATGATCAATGAACATGAGCTTAGTGTTTTAAGGTTGTTGGCTCTATAGGCTATACTGAGAGGGGGGTGAATCGGTTTTTAATTACCCTTAAGCTTGTTTTGCGATTCTTCTAAATTCTCTAGCCTATTTGAATATTTTCTAAGTTCTCTAAGCTAGGCAAGCATGCAATCCAAGTTCAATGCAATAAACATAATATAATCGCAAGTAAATAAAGAGTAGGGAGAGAGAGATTTACACAATCGATTTATAGAGGTTCGGCTACCTTGCCTACGTCCTCTACCTTGAGACGCTCCCAAGGATTTTCTCCAAATCCACTACCTTGAATTTGTGATTACAATCCCTCTTTTTCTAGGCTCAAGAGAAACCTCCCTCTTTTTCTTAGGCTAAAGAGAAACCTCCCTCTTTTTCTAAGGCTAAAGAGAAACCTCCCCTTTTACAAGTCCCCAACGGCTAGTTTCTGTGAGATACAACGACTAGTTTCTGTTTTGGCTCCAACCAACGTCCACAAACCATCCAAGGGACTATAAATAGAGGCTTAAAAGCTAAAGGAAGGAAGAGGAACCACTCAGCAACTCCAAATCTCATATTCCTCAAATCCTTAAGCCTCAAACAACAAATCAAGAGCTACAAAGTCCTCATCTTCTATCATTCACATATCTCTTGTTGTGCTTAGCACAAATCTTGTATAGGATTTCATTGTGCTTAATTTCTGTAATCATTTACCTACATAGAGGTCTTTCTTGATTACATCTCTTGTAAACACAATCATTCCTTGTAAAGGGGAGGTTTCTCTTGAGCCTAGAAAAAGAGACAGGTTTCTCTTGAGCCTAGAAAAAGAGGGAGGTTTCTCTTGAGCCTAGAAAAAGAGGGAGGTTTCTCTTGAGCCTAAAAAAAAGAGGGAGTGTAACACAAATTTAAGTTAGTGAATTTGGGAAAATCCTTGAGAGCGTCTCAAGGTAGAGGACGTAGGCAAGGTAGCCGAACTTCTATAAATAGATTGTGTAAATCTCTCTCTCCCTACTCTTTATTTACTTGCGATTATATTGTGTTTATTGCATTAAACTTGGATTGCATGCTTGCCTAGCTTAGAGAACTTAGAAAATATCAATCTAAGCTAGAGAATTTAGAGGAACCGCAAGACGAACCTAAGGTTAGTAAAAACCGATTCACCCCCCTCTCGGTATAGCCTATAGAGCCAACAATTGGTATCAGAGCTTGGGCTCGAGATTAATTTAGACTAACCTCTATCGAGCAAAACGATCATAAATGGTTCTTGGTGATGATTTTGAGATTAGCTTACAAACTTTAGAAGAATATTCATTTGATGAGCTTCAAGATGCATTTAATGAGCTAAGTGATGAATATAAATCAATGCATGCAAAATATAACAAAAAGTTAAATAAATGTAGAAAAGAGAATGAAATTTTGATGAATACTAATGTTGAGTTGGAGGAGAAAATAAAAGATCTAGGCTCAAAGAATGATGAACTCACCAAGGTGAAATTAGAGCTAGAAAAGAAATTAGAAGACATTAAAGATAAGTTGGCAAATCCTAGCTCTTTGACTATTGAGGATGAAAAGGAGAAACCTAGCTCTAGTGAATGCAATGACCATTCTTATGATGATTTACAAAATGCTTTTGATGAGCTAGCTAGTGAATTTGAATGCATGAATTCAAAATGCAAGAAAATGATTACAAAACTAGAAATGGAAAATGATGAGTTATTGAATGCCAAGCTTGATTTTGAAAAGAAATTAGAAGATGCTAACTTAGAGATAAATGAGTTAAATAAAAAGAATACAAATTTGCATAACTCATTTACTAGGTTTTATATAGGTCAATTAAAAGCTAGATCATATGTTAGAGACCCAAAGAGCTTTCTTTGACAAAGATGGGTTAGGCTATAATGCTAAACAAAAAGAAACTCATCTTAAGAATTTCCTAGTGAGCAAAAATACCATGCATGATTTATCTCTTACATGCTCACTATGTAATAGAATTGGACACTCTTCACAAGCATGCACATATAGGAAAATCACATTTGGAGGAAGAGTAGTTAGGAAAATATGGGTGCCAAAGCATGCTGTAAATAATGTTGAATTGTGCTTGAAATGGATCCCTAAAGGATAAAAAATTGTTAACACTAACTCTCATGGACCTAAGAAAATTTAGGTACCAAAGCATGCTTGAATTTGTTTGTTGTAGGAGTGTTAGAGCATGGGAATACAATGAAACAATGGAGTTCAATTGCTCTACACACCTCTATGGAGTTTGCTTGTGCCAATGAGAGAGAGAAAGAGCTTGAGGATCCAACCTTGGCAAGGTCACAAAAATTCTTCAAAGGATCGCTCAAAGTGGACTCAACACATCAAGGCAAAGCACTCTCAAGCAAAGGAGTTTTGTAAGCTTATATTCTATCTTCTCAAAACTCATATATATTGAAATTATTTGTTTGATTTAATGCGGCACTTAGTTGATGATTATTGGTGCATTGTGAGTTGAATGAATAAAGAAAAGGCATGTTGAATGATTGTTGATTGGTTAATGGTTAGTTCTTGATGCATTGGATGATTAAATGAAAGGCTTGATTTGTGATTTTGAAATGATTATTGAATTTCTGTAGTTTGAGCAAGTTTGATATGTTTAGATAATATATTTAGTTGCTCAAAAGCTGATAAATGTGTCATACATGCAAAACACCATGTCATGAGCTTTAATGAAGAATATGTATGTTGGAAATCATGGCATGTTGTTCACAAGATGTATGATTTGATGATATATGTGCTTAAAACCTATGTGAACAAGTTTGTTTTGATATATTTGTGGTTTCCAATGCATTGGTTTTGCCAAAACAAGCATAACTCTCAAAATGACATCCTTTGAGGCTAAAAATGCATTTTATTGCGTAAATTCTTCCAAAATTGCAAAATCTTTTGTAAAATGGTTTTTCATTCATGTTTTTCATTCATACAAGTCCAAAATCATGTTTTACAAATGTTTAAACCCTTACTTGGACTTAAAATACTCAAAAACGAAGTTTTAGTACCTCACAAGTTCAATTTTCTGTCAAAACAACTGCAGAATCTGCAGGAAACATATGAGGGATCGATCCCCCTCCTAAAAGGATCGATCCCCCCAGGCCAGAAAAGGCTCTCCTGCATGTTTTCAACCGAAATTGAGAAGAACTTTTCATTGTTTTGATACTTTCTCTCTTCTCAACTTAAAATTCATTGTTTTAACTTCTTTTTGATGATCTTTAATATATGAAAACTCATTTTTCATTAATATCATGCCTCAACTCCATCAATTTGTATCCATTCCAACAAATGGCATCACTTTCAACAATCAATATCATTTTTATTGAACTCACAAGTGCAAAATCATTTCTCTTGTTGCAAACATTCATGAATCTTGAAATAATCTTGAAATATACTTTCAATGAATGCTTAAACATAATTTTGAGAAATATTTCAAGAATTTATGGATATATTTGAGGATTTGATGAACTTGTGCATCATGAATATTGATCATACCTTTTATTCATCTTAGTCAAGCATGCTTATAGGATTATGTCTCTTAGCTTGACTTATCATTCCACACTAGGTTTCATGATAATTATACATCTGGTAGATTGATTTCAAATGTAAATTCAATAATTGGTAATGGTCATTGGCCTATAATTTGTGATGGTAAATGGATCCTAAATATTCAAATGCATGAAACTTTATCATCCATGTACTTAAATTTTTCTTAGGGCCAAATTAGTAAAGAACTTGGGCTTTAATGACAACACCAACTATTGATATACATGCATTGTATCTTGATTGTTTTGATGTTGAATATGCATGTTTACTTAAGTTGAATCAATAATCATGCTTATGAGATGAGAATAGTTGTTTTCATGATATTATGTGCTTAACCTCACTCATAGATTATGGACTTTATACTTAAGCATGATATTGATTTATTTAGACAAATCTACATTAGTTAAAATAGCATATACCCTCTAGAACGTTAAATGACGATAACAACTAGGGATATGGCTATTAATTGATTAAAATGGTAATTTTGAATCTTTCCTTGCTCATAATTGGTTAAGGACTTGAATTGGAAAATGAATATAGGATTTTTGTGCTTGAAACCATGGAAGAAAATGTGTTTGCTTGAATACCTTATTGTTGAATCTTCCATATGGTATAACTTTGTGAATATGAATATGGATTAGTACTTTATGATAGTATGCTTATGTTTAATTAATCCATATGCATATTTGATGATGTGTGATTGTGTTCTTGCATATTTAGAATGATTATTTTCTTGACATGAACACACTACATATTGGATTCATGCAAAATGACTAAGTCAACCATTAGTAACAATTGGTATTTAGATTGAATTAACAATTAATATCATTGGCAACCATATTTTCAATAATTGGTAAGCCAAATCTAAATTGCCAATTTGTATGAGCTTTAAATTGACAACTCTTCTCATGCTCTTTAGTTTGAAATGACAAATAGAGAAGAATTCATTTAGGATATTTTTGCATGAAACTCTTGTGTGCTAGAATTTGTAGTTAATTGCTATATATCTTGATTCTATGCACACTCTTGCTTGAACGTGATTTATGAGCTCTTGCATATGATATGTCATCTAATTTTAGCTCACAATCATGATGTATTGCCATGCACCTTAGTTAGACTTTAGAGAACAATTGTTATACTTAGGTGCTTGCTTAATTTCTTAACAATTGAGAACTTATTGCAAAATTATTTATAAACAATTGGTATAGGATCATAAGTCATATTCTTTGCATGAATATTTCATATTCTTTGTGAATATTGACTTATTTATTTGTGCTATGAGTCCCATGTACTAACACCTTTCTTGTTGGATGGAGCATATTTATTTATTCTCACATAGCCATGATTTAGGGGGAGCATATATTTTTTATTATTTTTCCTTCTTTTTGCTATGACAAAAAGGGGGAGAGATAGATATTAAAAGGGAGAGATATTAAGGGGAGAGATAATGGGAATTTCAAAACCCATGCTTATATTAAGGGGGAGCTTTATAAAATCCTGCTTTATTTGAGGGGGAGTATTTTATCAAAGAATTTTCAAAGCAAATTTACATTAAGTTTTGTCATATAAAAAAGGGGGAGATTGTTAGCTTTAAATTACCATATATATATATATATATATATATATATATATTGAAATGACAAAAACTTAAGTAAGCTTTAATGTTTTAATTCATATTGTAAATTTGCCTTATCACACATGATTTTCTCAATCCATTTTTAAGTGTTCATATCAAACATTAAGACCATGATTTAATGATATATTCTTATGGGTCTTAATACTTTATAAAATGGTTTTCAATATTAAGTAATTTTCTCAAGAATTATTGAACATAAGTTTAGAAAATTACTTATAAGTTTTTAGACAATATTTTCATTTGAGAAAGTCAAGAAAAACTCCCTTAAAGCTTATAAATGTTTTGGGTTGAATTAAAATCAAAAGCCATATCATTTCTAACCCAAAAGTACAGGAAAAATGCCCTCTAGAAGAAAAGGATCGATCCCATAGGGAAAGGGATCGATCCCTTTTTGACAGAATGCCTCGGAAGGCTAGATTGAAGAAAAGGATCGATCCCTTTGGTGAAAGGATCGATCCCTTTACACCAGAAAGTCCCAACGGCTAGTTTCTGTGAGATACAACAGCTAATTTCTGTTTTGGCTCCAACCAACATCCACAAACCATCCAAGGGACTATAAATAGAGGCTTAAAAGCTAAGCCTATGTTTGGATTGAGGGTGGGGAAGGGAAAGGAAAGTAAAACAAAGGAAGGTTGTAAATCTTTCCTTTGTTTGGGAAGATTTTTTAGCTAGGGAAAGGAAAGAGAGGGGGAGTGAGCACCCCTTGCTTTCCCTTGAGTTACTCAGTTTTTTTAAAACCCCAATTTGGGGTAAAAGGGAAGGAAAAGAAACTTGAAAAAAATTTTAATATGTAGAATATCAAATTTAACCTTATCATCTTATAAAATTTAAAACAAAAAGGGTTATAATTGGAAAAAAAGCATTACAATAAATCATTTCCTTTCCTTTCCATTGTTTAACCAAATAAGAATTGTTAAGATTACTTTCATTTCCTTTCCTTTATTAATTTTAGCTATCCAAACAAGAGGTACATGTACCCTTTCCTTTCCTCTCCTTTCCTCTCCTTTCCTCTAGTTTACATTCCTTTCCTTTCCATTCCTTTCCTTTACTAATGTTTATCCAAACATAGTGTAAAGGAAGGAAGGGGAACCACTCAGCAACTCCAAATCTCATATTCCTCAAATCCTCAAGCCTCAAACAACAAATCAAGAGCTACAAAGTCCTCATCTTCTATCATTCACATATCTCTTGTAGTGCTTAGCACAAATCTTGTATAGGATTTCATTGTGCTTAATTTCTGTAATCATTTACCTACATAGAGGTCTTTCTTGATTACATCTCTTGTAAATACAATCATTCCTTGTAAAGGGGAGGTTTCTCGTTAGCCTTAGAAAAAGAGGGAGGTTTCTCTTAAGCCTTGAAAAAGAGAGAGGTTTCTCTTGAGCCTAAGAAAAAGAGGGAGTGTAACACAAATTCAAGTTAGTGAATTTGGGAAAATCCTTGGGAGCGTCTCAAGGTAGAGGACGTAGGCTAGGTAGCCGAACCTCTATAAATCGATTGTGTAAATCTCTCTCTCCTTACTCTTTATTTACTTGCGATTATATTGTGTTTATTGCATTGAACTTGGATTGCATGCTTGCCTAGCTTAGAAAACTTAGAAAATATCAATCTAAGCTAGAGAATTTAGAGGAACCGCAAAACGAACCTAAGGTTAGTAAAAACCGATTCACCCCCCCTCTCAGTATAGCCTATAGAGCCAACAAACTTTATGGGCAAAATTCAAAAGAGTTCAAAAAAGTTAGGGATACTTTGTTTCTTTATGTTCTGAATATGCTGATTCTATTAATGCTGTGAAGGCTTCTACTTCTGTTTTTGGCTCTTTTTCAATGGATGGTAACAACTAAACTATTGATGGTGAGTCCATGATTATGAGTTCAAGTCAAGTGGATATTTGGAAGGTAAGTAAATCTTGTCTCATTTTATAAAAACATGCATATTTTAATTATATTCATTCAATGTTTTTCCTATTTGTTTACTATTTTTTTTGATATTGTAAGTATGTTGAAGATCTTTATGGTTGTAAATAATTTTATACATTCATGCATGTGCATGTTCATAAAGCCAAATATCATTTGAAATAAATACTAACCATCTATAAATATATATATATATATATATTCACTATTTTACTTTGATTTAGGTAATTTCATTAGGTCCCTGATATATGATGAATTGCATTTTTAGTATTTGTTATTGAACTTATGGATTGCTGCAGTTTGTTAATTGTTAGTTTGTTTTTGTGTAAAGTGTCCATAAATGAATGATTTTCATTTTTCATTTGATTTTTTCTATTTAATTAAGAGTTCGAATCTTTTGATGTTGAGTATGGTGTTACTGTAGAAAAAGTCTCAATTGGAGCTATATCTGAAAGAACACAGAGTTGATAGCACACAACAATTAGATATTTGGAATTTTGGAAGCAAAGTTTCGGTATCTTGAGCTTGCTACCATGGCTCGAGATATCTTAAGTATTCCTATTTCCACAATAGCGTTTGAATCAGCTTTCAGTGTTGGTGGTAAAGTTCTTGATTAGTATTGTAGTTCACTTAATCCAGATCTTGTGGAGGCAATTGTTTGTTGCAAAGATTGGTTACGTGATGATGTTGATGGGAACTTTGAAGAGATGATAGATGGTGTCATCAACTTAGATCTTAGTAAAGAAGATTTGACATCATTGAAGTGTTCTTGTTCTTTTCAAGTTATTGAATCATATTGAGTTGTGTTAACTCCTTGAATTGTTGTTTCTTGCATTGTTAATGACTTAATGTTTGAATGTTTTGTTGAATTGTTTATGTTTGTTGACTTAATGTTAACTTTTTATGTTTTGTTTGTATGTTTTTGCAATTTTAATATATGTTATGGATTGTATGGATTGAAGATATTATTCTTTTGTTATATTTGTTATTAATATTTGAATTTTAATTAATATAGATGTGAATAAATGTAAATATGATGCTTTTATATCATTTTTTTATTATGTTTTGATTTTTAATCGTGTCATACGTGTCGTATCTATTCGTGTCATGTCAATTTCGTGTTATTTTGTCTAAATCGTGTCGTGTCGTGTCATGTAACATAGATAATTATCACGTATCAGTCGTGTGGTGTCACATGTTACATGTAAAAAAATATGTGTCGTACTCGTGTTTACAATTCAGGCATGTTTTATAATTTGTGTTGTGTTCGTGTTTTGATAATTCGTATTTTGTCTTGACTCGTATTGTGTCGTGTCATAACACGGAGACACAGATTGCCAGGTCTACTACTCTGTATATATATAGCTCTTTCATTTCAACTTCATTGCCTACACCTGAGACTCCATGCGCTTTTGGATGTGCTTCACTACCAGGAGGTTAATGGACCCATCCCTAGGTTTTCAGAGATTTGTCATTAGAGGCAATAAGCTTAACATTCTCAAGAGTAAAGATAATTCTTCATAAAAATGAAGGTTGCTAAGAAAAGGATTTTCATATAGATCATGGAATATGCATTTTGTTGATTTTTGGAGAATTTTTATTTATGACCATCCTATTCCTTCCTTTTTAACAAACATACATTCATGGCATTTGTTGAAAAAAAATAGTATTTAGTAAAACATATTAAAATCATTATAAATCTCAATATAAATATGAAAATATATTCAAGAATGCTTAAACATACATATATATATATATATATATATATATATATTTTATTTATTTATTAAATTAAGCCTAAATTACATTCATCTCCTTAACTTTTGACCATAATTCAATTTCAGTCCACTAATTTCAAAAATGGACACTCGATCCCAAACTTTTTTATGTCACAGGACAACTAAATTCTTCTGTTAGTCAACCTTTAGATCAATTATTAAAAGCTTAATTTTGTGACTATTTTACTCTTGAAATTACTTGAAAAGTTTTAAATACTACAACAACCAAAAATGAAGTCAAATTAACTAAGAGGTACTACTAGAAAGATATTTATTTTTTGCTTTTAATTTATTTTTTGTTTATTTATTTGCTTATTATTTATTATTTAGTATTTTTGTGTTTTATGTTATGCACTAAGTTTGTAGATTTATTTGCTTACTATTTATTATTTTTATCTTTTATGTTCTACACTAAGTTTGTGGATTTATTTGTTTATTATTTATTGTTTATTATTGATTAATTTATTATTTAGTATAAACTCCATAACTAACCATTGGCACAGTTTATTATCCAATAGTTTAGGGTAAAATTCAAGTATTATTATTATGCCTTCTTCAAGCAATATTTATGCACCAAAATATGATATTCAATTTCAAAACAAATATGTTTTTGCAAAGTTCCAATTTTTATTTTTTTCAATCGACCCAAAGTTTCTTTAAGTTGTTACTTTTATTGCTTGTTTTTTACTAATTGTTTTTACTTCATAAAAATCCAAATTTTAAAATAATTGTTCCATAACAAAAAAAAAGTATTTGTTCTTGAAAAATAAAATTTTTTTAAGAACAATAAAATTCTATTTTTTTAAGAACAAAATACTTTTTTTTTGTTATGGAACAATTATTTTAAAATTTGGATTTTTATGAAGCAAAAACAATTAACATAAAGTAAGTAGTAAAAGTAACAACTGAAAGGAGCTTTGGGTCAATTGAAAAGAGTAAAAGTTGGAACTTTGCAAAACATATTTGTTTTGAAATTAAATATTATATTTTGGTGCATGACTAATGCTTAAAGAAGGTATGATAATAATATTTGAATTTTACCCTAAACTTTTGGATAATAAATTGTGTCAATGGTTAATTATGGGGTTTATACTAAATAATAAATTAATAATTAATAAACAATAAATAATAAACAAATAAATCCACAAACTTAGTGCAAAACATAAAACACAAAAATAATAAATTAATAAATAATAAATAAAAAGCAAATAAATCCATAAACTTAGTGCATAACATAATACACAAAAATAATATATACTAAACAATAAATTAAAAATAAATACCTTTCTAGTAGTACCTCATAGTTAATCTGACTTCATTTTTGGTTGTGGTAGTATTTAAAGCTTTTCAAGAAGTCTCAATGGTAAAATAGTCATAAAATTAAGTTTTTAATAGTTGATCTAGCGGTTGACTAACGGAAGAACTTAATTGTCCTGTGCATAAAAAAGTTTAAAAAGGAGTATTCATTTTTGAAATTGGTGGACTGAAGTTGAATAACAGTCAAATGTTAAGAAGGTGAATGTAACTTACCCTTAAATTAACTTCTCAAATTAAAACTAAAATTTTGACTATGCATCTTATGATTAAAATTGTTCATGAGTAGGATCATAAGATTTGATTTACATTTTAAAAAATCCATTTAAGATTCGGCATGATTCATTAGACAAATTTAGAGGCTTAAAATATTTTTAAAAATATTTAAAATATTAACTATTGATATTTTAATATATTAAGATTTAACTTATTCAACTCAAATCAATTAAATTTACCAAATGAAGTCTATGGAATTAATCACGCAATTCAAGTATTAGACAAATTTATTTATGGTATAATTTATTATAAAAATACTTGTTTTTAGGTTCCAATAATTTAATAAATAAATTATATAAATACAAATTTATCAGGGGTAACTTAGTTGGCGAGGCGAGTAGGCTGATGGAAAAAATTCAAAATATATTCTATTTTTTTTACTATTTATATTTTATTTTTATGTAATAAACAGTAATTTATGAAAAAAAAAAAAAGTAAAAACTTGGGTAGGTTCAGAATTTCTAGGCAGATGGCCGGTAACCTTGGTTTTCAAGCCAATGTCCAACGTCTAACTCTGTAATCTCCGCCAGCAAACCTAACTGCTAAGTATAAGTAAATAAAATCAAACAACAGTTGGCATGCGCGCTCTCCTTCATCTTCGCCTTGCTTCGTCCAATAACTCCCACTCTCCCTTAACAATGTCGTCTGTTGCTGCTGCAGCCTCTCTCGCTCTCCCTTCTTCTCTTTCTTCGCTCCGCTCCAATGGTGCTGCTCCACCTCGATGCTTCCGCCTCAACAATCCCTCTCGATCTAGGGTTTTCATGAGCGTCTCCGTTGGATCTCAAGCTGTTGTTGATGATTGCTTGTTCGCTGATTACAATCCTACCTCCGCCTTCCTCTTTCCCGGTCAGGTTAGTTCTTTATTACTTCAAATTTGCACAATTTTAAGCTTTGGGAAGCTAAATCTATTCGTCCCAATGTTAAATGTTACCGATTAAAAAGCTTTTGCTTTAGTCCGGATGAATCTATTCTGTGTTAAATTCAAATGAAAGTTCAGGGCGCACAAGCAGTTGGAATGGGTAAAGATGCTCAGAGTGTGCCTGCTGCTGCTGAATTGTACAAGAAGGCAAACGATATATTAGGGTAATTCTTTCAAAAAATCATTTTTCGTATCTTTGATTTTGGATTAGTCCCCATTGACATGGTTTAACACAGATATTCAGAATTTGCTATCGTTTTGTTTTAAAATTGTCTTTATAGTTTAACTATGTTTCAGCTGCTTGCAGTTTTGATCTTCTGGATGTTTGCATCACTGGTCCTAAGGAAAAGTTAGATTCAACTGTCATAAGCCAGGTACCTTGCATTGCTTATTTCCTTGCCTTTTTCCTTTCTCCTTTAATGATGTTGTCTTGCCAATGATATTTTCCGACCATTGGTCCATCAAGAACTTAAAAATTAGCGTGTGACTCTGCTCTGCGTCTCTGCAGCCTGCTATTTATGTCACCAGTCTAGCTGCTGTAGAGCTGCTTCGTGCTCGCGATGGAGGCCAGCAGATTATTGATTCAGTTGATGTCACATGTGGCCTCAGCTTGGGAGAATATACTGCACTAGCATTTGCCGGAGCCTTTAGGTGAGTCTTCTGAATACCAATTATTGAACTGATCTCTTGATGGAACTTATAGTAATTATTTCATAATCCTTGTATATCTATACCTTAATGACTAATTAAATCTTCCAGAGAGGCCCCATTTTCATATTTAAGGCAAACAGAAGTTGCCATTGCCTGTGCTTAAATGTGTCTGCTTCTCTTTGAGTTAGTACGTAAAATTAGAAGAATAATATGACTGATAATGTTCCTCTTTCCCCTGTAAATTTGATTTCATATGTAAAGCTTTGAGGATGGACTCAAGCTGGTCAAACTGAGAGGAGAGGCAATGCAGGTAACAATCTGTTTCTGTCCGATACTATCTTGTAGTGTAGATATTTCATGGTTTCTGTTGGTAATCATTGTTCTTACCTGCCTTCAGGAAGCTGCTGATGCTGCTAAAAGTGCTATGGTCAGTGTCATAGGACTTGATTCAGAGAAGGCTCAGCAGTTGTGTGATGCTGCCAACCAAGAAGTTGATGAAGCTGATAAAGTTCAGATTGCTAATTACTTGTGTCCTGTAAGATTCTTTTATCTGTCTCATTGATCAAATGAGTTGGCCTTGATGTTATGCTTACTAGGAGAGCGCAATGTGTGCTGCCTTTGGCACTGAAAATGCCTTTACTTTGGCAGGGAAATTATGCAGTATCTGGGGGTCTCAAAGGAGTGGAAGCAGTGGAGGCTAAAGCAAAGTCATTTAAGGCTCGGATGACGGTAATTCTCTTTTTCATTTTCTATCTAATAGTTTGATCCTTTTGTATTTACCTTGATTAATAGTAAATTATTTGGCTTCATTTTTTGTTCTAATGTGGCCATCTAGCTAATTCTGACTGCTGGTGATAACATATTTTCCCCCTTTCACAGGTGCGTTTAGCTGTTGCTGGTGCTTTTCACACTAGTTTCATGGATCCCGCAGTCTCAAGATTGGAAGCTGCATTGGCAGCAACCCAGATCAGAACTCCAAGAATACCTGTTATATCGAACGTTGATGCTCAGCCACATGCAGATTCTGAGACAATAAAGAAGATACTAGCACGACAGGTAAGCTACTTAATACTAATTTCTTTACTTCATGGGCTAAGAATAGCAGTTAAGCCTTGTAGTTGAAATTGCAGGTGACTTCTCCAGTTCAATGGGAAACTACAGTGAGAACTTTGCTGACCAAAGGGCTGAAGAAGAGTTATGAGTTGGGGCCTGGAAAGGTAAAAATCTTACAGACTGTTTAAACACAAGCTTCTTCTGTTTCTCTCTAGTCATTCATTGTCTCTCTGTTCTCATTGTTTTGAGTCTGTTTGGGTCATGTATCAGGTTATAGCTGGCATTGTGAAGAGAATGGATAAGAGTGCCGAGATTGAAAATATTGGTGCTTGAGGGGTCATTAGCTGTGGCTACTTGATTTGTTCCACACAACCATATAAAAAACATGGTGTAGCACTTTGTGGTGAGGAGGAGTTAAGTTGAATTCAAGCCAAGAAAAAGATGGAAGTTTTGAGCAGTTATGACCAAATCGAGTGCACTATCCCTTTTAATAATGGTGGTTGTTTATGTTTTGTCAGAATATCTAATTTCAGTTAGGAAAAGAGCAAGTTCGTTAGGCAGGAGGAAATAACTAAGTACGCTACTACATCGTCTTCAGTTTTTTTGACCTGCAGTGGCAACATTCTACTAGCGAATCCTCAGGAATTTCGTGTTATCTTGAACCTGAACCAGTTTGTTTCCCTTGATCTACTGTTGGGCTATGTCATTTGATGGTTTCCTGTATTTTCCAATTCGACTTGTTAATTCAATAAAAGTTCCAGCAATATGAGCATGGATTGTTCATTTTCATTCTTATGCTACAAAAAGATCAGAGAAAAACAAACTAAGCATAGCAAAGGTTAACAGCATAGGCAAACCAGATCGAGGCTCAAGAAAAAGTAAGAGACAACAAAATCAGCAAGTTCATCAGCATAATCTATCGAATGTGCCAATCTCATCCAATCTAATTACCATGACAGGACAAAAAATATCTTGAATACGTTTACGGCGTGTTCTTCCAAGTAGCCATTCAAGGCACTTACGACACCTATTGTCTTGTAATGGGATTAAAAGCGATAAATTCGAACAAAGACGAGATTTTTTTTGGAACTAGAACCCATCCAAGAAATCTTAATTACTTTTGAACAGTACTGGAAGGACGCTGCGGTTGCCTCAATCTCCGGAGCTGATCGATCCACCGGTCCTCAGGAACTTGATTGGCCCAATTAGGAGTCAATCCGGCAAATGAAACCCCACGCATCGCTTCCCTAACTCTCATAGCATTCTCTGGCGTTAGCGGCGCGTTTCTTCGACTCTCGTCTTCCCTAAACGCCCTCCGTATCGCCGTATCAGATGCCTCTCTCATCCTCTCTTCTTCTTCTTCTTCATCCGCAGCAACGTCGCCAAAATGAAGAGACGAGATTCCGTTTTCCACTCGATTGACATAGCCATTCGACAGGTTGGGATAGTGGTGTTCTTCGCCTGAGTTGACCTGATCCTCATCGTCATCATCATCGACGGCTGAGATTGGCTGGTAGTATTCGAGTGCGTCATCAGGATTGGTATCGGAGTCGCTGCCACTACCATTGTTGCTCTCTGCAAACGAAGGCAAGAAACCATTTCAAAGTTTGAGAATCCATACAATATAAAAGAAAATTATAAAAGTTTTAAAATAATTACCTTCGATAAGATCGGTCGGAGGCGTGGACATGGCGTTCATCATTGGCTGTGCCTGTGAAGCAAATGCAGAGCCAGAGAGATCAAGAAGGGCCATAAATAAGAGATATCTATCAAATAATCAAAAAAATAAAAGTTACATCTGCACCAGCCGGGAATCGAACCCGGGTCTGTACCGTGGCAGGGTACTATTCTACCACTAGACCACTGGTGCTTGTTAGGCTTCAGACAATAACTGTCATTTTAGAATATAGAGAGTGGAAGCAAGAGAGAGAGCAGAATATGGCGTATTCCATGGACACGGCTTCGATTCTTCAACCTCACTTGCTTTTCCAACCCAGTTTCCTCTTACAATTGTATTCAATGGATTCAAGGTTCAAGACTCCTTACTTTGTAGTGGTCATTAAACATAACAATTTGTGTGTATAATTCATATTATTTTCATATAAAACTGTGTCCCTTTCGTATCTTTTACTTGTATCATTTTAGCGTCTTATCATTTTACCGTGTTTTTGTTAGGTCCATCCGCAATGAACTTAACATGTTGTCTTGTTGGTTTGTCTTACGAGTTCTGCTTGTTCCATTTTGGCAGAAAATTCTTGGGCTGAAGCTAAGGTCCGGATGTTCCATTTTAGAATAAACTTCTTGAGCTGAAGCTACCAGGCGTGGTTTATTTTACTTTTCTTATGATAATTGATTCATTTCTATTCATCCATAGTTGACCTGATTCATTTTACTGCCATTAATTTTTGAGCAGGTGAAAAGCTTGATCACATCAACGCGACTCTGGATTTGCAAACTCACCAAGATCCGGAATCTTGGTTGAAAGAATGGGCATCTTGGTAGATATTTAGAGGACAGATAAAGCCTTGGTGTGTTGACAAAAATGCAGATTTCTCAACAGATGTCCCCTTCTTATTTTAAATAAACACTTTCTCCTTGCATTGAAAAAATTAATAATCAATTCCAGGATATAATTGGATTCCATTTGGATATTCCTTTTAAACGGTTACCAAAAAACCAAGAAACTAAATCCTTGGAAGGCTGCTCGGGGTTTTTCCATGCTCACCTCATAAAATACAGCTGAGGGAAGAAAAATAAGAGCAATAGCACGCGGATGTAATGAAAACATCATTTACATCAACATGTGATATATCGAGGTAACTTCTCTGAACCAGTAAGGGTGCTCTAGAAAATAACATATTTAATACTTTAATCTTTTGTGTAAAAATCAAAACTTTCTGATGCAATTTAATTCACATTGTCACGAGGCAAAAAATTATCACAGGCGACGATTTTATAGGATCCTGGCTACGAAATGACTCTTACATTTATTATCAATTGATTATAACAAACAGCAATGCATGCACTTTTTGGATGCCAGTTAAACATACCGCTGACTTGCCAGAAAGTATATGTCTTGCTTACCCGTTGCTCATTGAGCTGCAGAATACTTTGGCAAAAATTCCTATGGCACTTCAGGTGATAGTGCCACTTTCAGTGCTACCATTGAGTTCTTGGAAGAAAGTTTTTGCTGCTTCATATGTAGACCAGCAGATCGCAGCAGCAGGAGCATGGAAAAGCATTCGAGGAATCCATCCCCTTATGAGGCCCTTGTAGCCGTCTTTTTGCACTATTGTTCTAATCACGTCCCCAATAGAACTACTCTTAAATCTATCACATCCGCATACACCCTGTGATACAATTTTTAATAACAACACTAAAACAATAAGAGAAGCTAGATGCATAATTAGTCAGGGTAAATAGTCAGCAGCTCATTAAGTAAACAAATAAATCTTACTGGACATGAACGTATGTCCATCAGTTCTGTTCCACCATGTGAAATAAAAGCAAAGCAGGATGGACCAAGACAGTGATTCTATGAGCAAGCACTTAAGTGCACACGTATCAAATACAAGGAAAGTATGCACATAACACCAAACCATGCTTCAGAAAATACTGCAAACATTCAGTTCGAAAGAAATGATTTTATCTCAATAATCTGCGGTAGTGCTATGGACTTTGGTTGACAGGAGAAAACAACCAGACACTAGACAATGAAGGCGAGAAATAAGTACAGAGCTAGAAAAAGATTTACTTTCAGTATCATGCTGCTCTCAGGGCATTGATATTAAAGGTTATGCTAACTAAGACTCACTAGTTGCTGCATCTTCTCACTCGTCGCGTCATATTTAAGATGTTAATTCATATAACCAGATACAATATGATATAGCAGACGGAATAATGAAGTTAATATGATCTACAAAAAGAACCATGAAAGGCAGAAGATGATTGCATAGTAAACCATCCAAATCAGTTAAGCTTTAGCTTTGATATGTTCAATTCATTCAAGAAAAACAGTTCATTGCATAATCTATCTGGAACGTGGACAAGTCAGCATTTGTAAGCTTTTAATCTGGATGACAAAGGATTAACTATGTTCACATAGAAAACATTAGGATGTGAGGGTACCCTTTTACTATCAATGCATGGAAGTTTCCACTTACTACATCTACTAAACAGAATTTCCTAATATAGCTAGCATAAACTGATTAAAGTTTCAGCTCGCTGCAGCAAAATCCAACAAGCGAGAAAAAACAGAGCCAAAGCTAAAATTACCTGACACTGCAACTGTGTTTTGACTACATCAAGCGGCGTAGTGACGACCGCAGCAGAAGCCCCAGCAAAAGCACCAGCTGTGGCATGGACAATTACCCGCTCATCACTTGCACTCTCTGGTGAAATCTCAATCAAACCCCTTTTTGCCGCCTCATAAGTTGCAAAATGAACCGCCGTAAACGGTGCATTCATGAGCACCGTCGTCCTGTAGGAAACATAAAACGCCCCAAAACCTTCCTCTTTCAAAACTTTCTTAACACAATCAAACACCCCTCTATAAGCAGCAGTATTACCCAACTGTAACCTCTGCTTCACCATATCCATAGGCGTAAAAACGGCGTCGCTTGCTACCGTCGCGAAAACACCGGAAAGAGCATGTGCCGCCGAGTTATTCGGGTTCCCACCGGAAAAATACTTCTTGCAAACTTCGTATACAGAGAAGTAGACAGCATGGGCGGGGCCGGCCCCAAGTCCCATGGCCCCGATTCCCCGGTACAAGCCCGGCAGCCCTTCAGATTTGAGGATGGAACGGAGCGCGTGACGTACACCAACCGATTTTATGGGGCAAGAGCCGAGGGCTTGCATGTGAGTCTTGACGGTGTCAACAGGGAACATAGCCATATGCTCAACGCAGCCGGCGATAGAGCCAGCAATCATGAACTGCCAAAAGTGGAGCCCATCGTGGGGACTCACCGTCACCTCTGGGTGGAAATCCGGCGGCTGTGGCACCGGCCGGAAGTCTGAATTTTGGAACTTTGTTGCGGTCGCTTCTGTCGCCATCAAGAACAAATAATTGAGGAAAAAATTGGGTATTTTGGAATGAAGAATATGGATAATAAGGGTTTGCTAATGGTCTTAGCTGTGAAGCTATAGCCATACAAAGTTTTAATCTTTTCAAATAGGATGATGAAGATTGAGTTGCATAATTGAAGAGAGAAGAAAATGCAAAGGAAATGTGTAGCCAAGAAAATACAAAGGAAATGACTTTTCTTTTTGTTTCTTGTTATTCCTTTCTTTGCCTTCTTTATTTTGACTTTTGCCAGGTAACTATAGATTTTGCAGGTTTAACAAGTCAGAGATGCAGTTGGAGTTGCCGAGTTAGCCTAGTTGGACAAGTTGGGTTAGGGTTCCCAGAAAAAAGGATTTCTTTTCTTTTCAATTCTATGAACAATTTTTTTTAATTTTGGTTAGAAAATTGTATCCATAACAGTCAGATCTCTATATCTGTGTAACAACTTGACTGGACAAGTTATTGGGCTACGTTGTAGGCCTTGGTTGGAAGCCATAAATCCCAGAAATGGGCTTCAAGAAGGCCTAGTTTCGTATTGTCTTTTCCATCTGTCCATGGTGTCCTGGATTTTTGGATATTAGCAAGGTGAGATTGTCTGGTTGGATTAAAAAATATATGTTGATGAAAAAGAAAAGATCAACAGATGTCGTGTCTTTATTCTGAGACATCTTTGGATGTTCAAGTCAATGCTGTGTTTGAGAGAAATATAAGAAAGAAACAGGTTGAAGATGCGAAATTTAGTTTACAGAAATTAAAAAGCATCCATGAAAGCTTCCAAGATGCAACAAGACTATAATTCAAGCCCGCCAGTTCAGGCTGATAAGGTAATATTCCTGATGATGGAACTGATACTGGTGTCAGACGATCCATTTCTGTCAATGGCATGGTGACATTTCTGTTTAAGCCCTTGAGCTCTTTCCCTCATTTCCTTCACTTCTGAACTTTCCAAATCCATAAACTTTTCCACAAGCCTGGAAATCTCTTCTCTTGCCACCAAATTCTCTGCTGGTAAACGTTTTTTCACCCTCCACCCAATCTTCCAATCCTCCACAATAAGCTTACTGTTCAGCGTTTGATCTGCAACCAGAGGGAAGGTAAGAAAAGGAATGCCTGCAAAAATGCCTTCTCGAACAGAATTCCATCCGCAATGACTCCAAAATCCTCCTATGGAAGGATGCAATAGCACCCTCAGCTGATCACACCAAGGCACCACAAACCCGCGGTCACTACAAGCCTCCCTCATCCTAGAAGTCTAGTAGCGGACCACCCACAAGAACCGAACGCCACTATCATTCAAACCAGCCGCAATTTCATCCATTTGGGCGCTTGAAACTATAAGAAAACTTCCCTGTGATACATACAGAACAGAGTTCCTAGGTTGTCTATCGAGCCACTGTAAATAATCGAGTTCACTGTCAACAAGGCTTGGAGATGAATAGTTTCCAAGCTCGAGGTAAGGGATGGCAGGGCCAACAGTGTAGACAGGGAAGGGAAACTCTGCCTTGAGAGTATCAATGGATTTTGTTTCAAGCTCGTAAATTGAAGGGAACAAGAGATACTTTGCTTTACGCACCCATGAAAAACAATCCAAGACGTTCTTCAACCTAAACGAATGGTAAGTGGAACCTTCCTTGAAATCTGTGGGAGGAAGATCCAATAGACGTGTGGGAGAAACCCCAGGGATGTAGTCCACTTGCACCTCACCCTTTTCTATCAGGTCCACTGGGAAGTGCCCGTTTTCCTGGAAAAGATGAAAATGGTGAAACACCGAGAACATCGTAGCTGACATAGGCCAAAACGACGCCACCGGAATATTTCGCCGGTTCCCAACAGACACCGCCCAAAAGAGATACGTATCAGCAATTATAAGAGTAGGTGGAGGCTTGAGCCGATCCACAAGGCACTCAACTGGAGCATCCATCTTTGTCCAAATCGCTTCCATGAACTCAAACATTTTAGCAGCTCGAACCAGCTCCGATGGCAAAACGTTTGGTATCGAGCAGAAGCGGATTCTATCTGGTTTTGGGTCAGAGCCAATGAAGCCGAGCCACTCTTCAGTGACAACAAAGGAAATGAGTATGTCGTTGGATTTTGAAGCTAGCAATTTGCAGAGGTTCATCATGGGATTGATGTGGCCTCGAGAAGGGGACGGGATCGCCACTACGTGGCATGGTGGCGTTAGCTCTGAGCTGAAGCTGATGGAGTTCATAGCTGAATTGTTAACTGTTTAGAAACTTGGAATTCAGATAATGAAGGGGCTTATGCCATGAAAAAATGTATATATCATTGACTTGCAATAGTAGTAGGTAAGAAAATCACTTGGTGTTGGATAAGAATGCTTGACAATTTGTTGTTTAATTGTCCAATTTTTCATTTATAAAGGCATTTTTTTTTTCCTTCAAAAACATAAATAATTGGTATGTTTTCTAAAATGGTTGGCTTAGAGAGTAGCATTGTCAAAATGGGCAGGGCGAAAAAGCCTTTTTTGTTAAATGAGCTTAAAAATGCAAGCTCATATTCGACCTTAAGGGTTAATGGGCTTAAATGGGTCGGCCCGTATAAGAAATTAAAAAAAAAATTATATTAAAATCTCATTTTGGTTCTTTCATTTGAATAATTTCAAATCTTTTGAAAGTCTATATCCTTGGACATTTCAAAATAAATTAATTGTCATTACAAAAGAGAATTTAAAATAAAGTATATACTTAAAAACAAAAATAAACTTACATCACTTAAAGTAAACATACTCTTCCCCTTCCAACTAGCATGTGTAAGAGGTTGTGAGTCATTTGGTTAGTTTGAAGTAAATTAGTAATACTAAATAGAATTAATTTTATATATTTTACTTTGATTAAAATGTTAAACATATAAATAATTAAAATAAAAATAAAATTTTAATTTAATTAAAAATATTAAAAAAATTAAACAGATCGGCCCATTTAAGCTCGAGCTAAATTCATTTAGGCCCGGACCTAAATGGGTCTGGTCAAAAAGCCCTCTTTCTTAAATGGACTAAAAAACTGAAGTCCAAGCCTTGAATAAATGGGTCAAGCCAGGCTAAGCCGCCTTGGCCCATTTTAATAGTGCTATTAGAGAGGGCAGAAAAGAAAAAAAAATTCAACGGAAAGGATTTGTGGACAAGAATCAAACACCAAGAAAAGCTTCAGGTTCCTTAATTCTTCACCTACTCATTGAAAATAAGTCGTCTACACAAGTGGGAATGGAAGAGCAACTTAAAAACTTACCAGATAGCACTAGGCTGCTTAAGAATGAGTATAGTTCGGCTATTATTTACTGCACAAATAATAGCTAAAACTTTTTTTCCTGAAAGCTGCTTCTGAATTAAAACCAGCTTGATGAACTACAATTTCATTAATGGCCATTACATTGTGAAATGTTCTGAATGAAGGAGTTAACTGTTAACTCCTTGAAAATGTATATATCATTGAGGAACTACAATTTTATTAATGGCCAAGAAAAAAGGTATATATCATTGACTTGCAATAGTAGTAGGTAAGAAAATCACTTAGTGTTGAATGAGAATACTCGATAAATTGTTGTTTAATTGTCCAGTATCTCATTTATAGACATCTTTTTCCCTTAAAAAACATAACAATTCGTATGTCTTCTGATATGATTGGGCTTAGAGAGAGGGTAGACAAGAAAAGAAAATTCAACAGAAAGGAAATGTGGACAAGAATTAAACACCAAGAAAAGCTTCATGTTTCTTAGTTCTTCACCTACTCATTGAAAATAACAAAGAAAGTTGTTTACACAAGTGGAAATGGAAGAGCAACCTAAAAACTTACCAGATGGCACTAGACTGCTTTGAGGATGAGTATAGTTCAGCTATTATTTACTGCACAAATAATTGCTAGAACTCTTCTTTTCTGATAGCTGCGTCAGGATGGAGAAAGAAATTCTGAGCTAAGACAAACTTGAGGAACCACAATTTGATTAATGGCCATTACATTGTGAAATGTTCTGAATGAAGGAGTTAATATTGGTTGCAGATGATCCATGCCTCCCAATGGCATGTAAACATTTCTGTTGAAGCTCTTTGGCTCTTTGCCTCATTTGTTTTACCTCATCACTCTCCAAATCCATAAAATTTTGAACTAAAATGGAAATTTCGCCTCTTGCCACCACGTTCCCTGTTTTGAGCTGTTGTTTCTTCACGGGCCAACCAATCTTCCAGTCCTCGACAATGAGCTTGCTATTCAGGTTTTGATCAGCCAACAGAGGTAAGGTAAGAAAAGAAATGCCCGCAAATATACCCCCTCTAACAGAATTCCACCCGCAATGACTCCAAAATCCCCCTATGGAAGGGTGGCATAACACCGTCAGTTGGTCACACCAGGGCACCACAAAACCCTGATCACCATAACCATCCTTCAACCTGGAACTGGAAGTCTCCTCGCGAGCCACCAATAAGAACCGAACACCACTGTCTTGCAAAGCAGCTGTGATTTCCTCCATTTGGACACTTGAAACTGAAAGAAAACTTCCCATTGACACATACAAGACAGAGTTACTAGGTTGTCTGTCAAGCCATTGTAAGCAGTCAGATTCAACATGACCAGGACTTGAAGAGGATTTATCTCCAGGTTTTAAGTAAGGTATGGCAGGGCCAATTGTGTAGATCGGGAGGGACAATTCAGCCTTCAGTGCATCAATGGTTTCAGATTCAAGCTCATAGATTGAAGGAAACAACAGATAATTTGCCTTACGCACGCACGAAATACAGCCCAAGATTTGCTTCAATATATGGGGGTAGATCCCTCCATTAAAGACCGGGAGGTCCAACAAACGTGTCAAGGAAATCCCAGTGATGTGGACTAGATCAATTATTACTGGGCTTTTCTATAAGTCATGCTGAAGGCCATTGAGCCAAATAATAATTTAAGCCCAAGAGGAAAGAGGACTCAAAAGGCCCATAAATGATCCACTAGGTCATTATTTAAGCTGTGGGGCTTAAAGGTAATTACGCGCAAAATAACTCCTATAAATAGGTCACAGGTATCATTCTTAAACCCTAAGCTCTATTTGCCTACAGAAACCCTGTCTGATTTAAGCATCGGAGTGCGTGCGCAGGGGAAAACCCCTGCGCCCCTCTGACTTTTCCTATTTCGCAGATTCGTTGGAGACAGACTAACGCGAAAATCGAGGATCCGACATCAGCAAACCTTTTATTGTTGTTTTTGGCAATAACAATTGGCGCCGTCTGTGGGAAACAAACAAAAAAGCCAAGTAAAAAAGTCTACAACACTACGAGAGACCTATGACCTGCGAAAGATAGGTTCCGCACGCGAGAGCCTTTTGGGTGAAAAAGTGTCTCTCGCCTTAATATAAAAAAAATAATAATAATAACAAAAAAAAATTATATACATGCGACAAACGATCTGTCGCAGGAAAGGTTTCATGCGACAGATATTCTGTCGCGCGAAAAGTGCACCCACGCGATGGAGCAATTCATGAAACAAACCTGGACGAGAGATAGGCTCCCGCAAGAGACAAGTCTTGGGCGAGAGACAGGCTCTCTCGCCCGACATGCTTGGGTGACAGAGAGGCTCTCGCTCGCGCCCAACATGCTCGGTAACAGTTGCCACCTGACGTTCTCAACTCACATGACGCATCAATTTAAAAAGTGCTCCACTATTGCAATTAAAGGAGGGCCCCAGGTGCTCTGCACATGACGAGAGCTTTTGCTCTTCACATAATGAGGGCTTTTACCACGCCATTAAATTGATAAGAGCTTTTATAATATTAATTAATATTAGTTAATATTAGTTTTTAATGATGAAAGCTTTGATACTAATAAAGTGAGTTTGATAATTAATGCCCGACACTTTTTTACGAATGAGAATTGACGCCATCAATTAAAGAATGGCTCTCGCGCCCGATAGGCTTGGGCGAGAGAGTGGCCCCACGTGCGACAAACCTTGGCGTTGGGCGACAGACTGGATCTCGCCCGCGACAAGTCTTGTGGCAATAAAGTACAAGGTAGCGGGCGACATCATTGGGCGAGAGAATTTTCTGCACTTGTCGCTCGAAGATCTTTGGCGACAGAGTACAAAGGAGAGGGCGACAGCGTTTGGGCGAGAGAGTGACTAGCCTGTCGCACAAAGCCTGGCGAGACAAAGTAAAATATATGCTAGCCTACATCGCACAAAGCTGTCGCACAAAATCTGTCGCGCGCTATCCTGTCGCACGGTTTATCGCACAAGTCTATCGCGCGCTAGCTGTCGCACAAAGCCTGGCGACACAAAAGTGGAATATATGCTAGGCGAGAGACAGTATGGGCGAGAGACAGTACGAGCGAGAGATTATATGACAAGAGACAGCATGGGCGAGAGACTGTATGGGCGAGAGACTAGCTCTCACGCCCGACAAGCTTGCGCGAGAGATGCATTTGGGCGAGAGAATCTCTCGCAAGCGACACGTATTAGGCGAGAGAGCCTTTCGCAAGCGACAGCCATAGAATTGATACAAAGGCGATGTGCTGTTTTGACGCGGGAGGATCTTGTCATCCTATCGATGCAAACATGTATTAACAATTATATTTGCCGACAAATCAAAAATCACATTACATGCGTTCCCAGCAATAAATGAGTAAGCATCACATCATGGGCGGCAAAAATAAATGAAATAACAAAGCAAAGTCTGGAAAACAAGGTTGCAAAACCAGAGAGGCCATGTCCTGGTGGTCACACACCCTTTAATGATTGAGCTTTAATGATTGAGCTGCTTTAATGATTGAGCTGCTGTCTACCGAAGCTTCTCGTTCAGTCTCTCCATCGCCTTGCCGTTGCTACTCCCCTACACACAGAAGTTGCTGTGTCATCCTCATCACCCAGGATGCTATCTTCGTTGCATCTCTCACAGCCATGCCTAAACCTCACCATTGCATCGTCCTCACCCCAAACACGCTTCAGGCATCACCCATCCTCCTTGCAGCAGCAACCAGAATAATCAGTATGGCAAAACGTCCGAAAGTTGCTATAACCAAAAGCTGCAAGGAGAAGCATCTGCAACGTTCGTCTTCTGCCTACCGCTTTCTGCTTTGGTCGACATGGTGTTGCTCCGCCACTCTCCGAAAACCATCGCTGTGCACCGCTGCTCACTACTCCAAACCGGACTACACCCCAGCTGACAGCTGCTACCTTGCTCGCGTGGTTCTTGCTGCATCAGAGCCGCCTAAATTTCTAGCCCTTGTGACTGACAGTATGCAGGTTGTGAGGACATCTCCTATGTGAAGCAATTGCTTCAAAGCTTGAATGTTTCTAGAAGAGAAGAGCTAGAGAGACACTGTCCTCCACTTGAAAAGCGTTTATTTTGTTTGGTGCCACGGCCAAAAGATTATAAAATTCCAATAAAGTGGCCAGTGAGCAGGGATTATGTTCGGCGAAGCAATGTGAATCATACACATCTTGCTGAAGTCAAAGGAGGACAAAACTGGGTGCATAAGAAAAACCAGCTATGGTGGTTTCCTGGTGGTGGTACTCATTTCAAGCATGGTGCAGCTGAGTACATTCAAAGGCTCTATTAACAACTTCTTCCTTTCTCTCACTCTCTCTCTTTTGGCCTGTCGTTAGAAGTACAGGCTAGGAAGTATGACAACTGATGAAACAGGTGACCTGCGTTCAGCTGGGGTAGTTCAAGTTCTAGATGTTGGATGCGGAGTGGCCAGCTTCTCAGCTTATCTTCTTCCCTTGGATATACAAACAATGTCTTTTGCTCCCAAAGATGGTCATGAAAATCAGATTCAGTTTGCTTTGGAGCGAGGAATTGGTGCAATGATCTCTGCCATATCCACAAAGCAGCTGCCATATCCAAGTAACTCTTTTGAGATGGTTCACTGTTCTAGATGTCGCGTTGATTGGCATGAGAATGGTTCCTTCATTTTGAAAGACTAAAGTTCATTAGCAGATACAAACTCATTCATGTTTTCAGAAATCTACGGAAAGAAAATCAAAATGCAATGCATATAACGGAAACAAAATTCAAAGACAAGACAGAAAATTGAAAGAGGTGAGCACCTGTGAATAGCTTTTTCAGATCTTCGCGAGCAGACCGAGATCGTTGAACTGGTGCAACAACATAAAAAAAAAAAAACTATGTTGCTTATTGTGACAGATGCTGCAGCTAGGGGTATTGATAATGGAGAGACTGTATATAATAGGGGAGCTCTCAAAGTGCTAGACGTTATACTGATGAGTTCGTGGAAAATTTTATTAAGAAACTTGATGCCAAGGAAAAGAGCAGCGTGAACTTTTCAGATTTCGATGGCTTGGAGGAAGAAATAATGTGTACAAATGATATAAACAGTTTACCACTGTCTCTGGCAAGCATCAAGGAGGCCATTGGTGAAATTGCTGCGGATAGCACACAAAGCGGCTGTGCTGCTATGCCTAGCCTTATTCTGTTCTATGCTGCGATGAGAGAAATGTGTAACTTAAAACTTCGCGAAATTGATGAGAGAAAAATCTTATTATGGAGAGATGCAATCAACAGTGCTCTCAACATCAATTTCAAAGTGGAGTTTGCCATAATACACTTGAAGAAAATTGCTCGTGCATACTTTGGTCTAAAAACGAGGTGTGAAGAAGCCAAATGATCTGGAACTTATTAAGTTACTAATCGAATGGCAAGCCTTGTGGGCAAAGTATACGCAGATAATAGAGCAACAAAATTCTGAGACGATGAAGCAGTGTATGAGTGATGCAGATTATTTTGAGGGCAAGTCTCTCAGCGCTGACCTATTGCATTCACATCCTTCCAGAGTGGTCCAAAATAGCCCATGTACCTTCTGTGGAATATAACGATACAGATCACTCTTGGTTCAGAGTACGACACCAGTTGCATACTTAGATGTATGATTCCAGTTGGCTCTGTTTCAGAAGACCATAATTCAGACAATAATTCTCCAAAGTAGCAAAGTCGCAAAGAAATGACAGACAAAATGTTTGTTATCTGCTGAGAGTGAAGATTGGTCTTCTTCGTGCTGGTTGCTCTATGGAGCTAAGGTCCATGAACTTTCTTTTGTATTTTCGGACCTACCAACCATGGAATTCTGGAAGGTTGAATGACCTGTGAGACCATAGCTGCATTTGTGATCGAATTAGGCAGGTGTCCGAGGCAGGCACTAGCCATTATCGTGTAAGGCAGCAAGCCAGGGAGAGCTTGGTTCGATACAGTTGGATCGAAAACTTGTGGTAAGCTCGATTGTTGGCACCGAGGCACAACTTAGTGCACAATCTATGGTTGACAGCAGAACATCCCAGCATTCGTACTTTACAGAAATAAAGACTTGAGATTGTACTGGTGGTAAACTTTTGCTATTATTGTTTTGACATTTGCTGCAATTATATTGTTACTTACTCCATTTGATTGGAAATACTACATTATGAAACGAAATGCCAGTTATTTTTATCTGTACTATGATAATCCTCCATGTTTGATAGACATGCTGCAGGAATAGAAGAAGAAAAAAACAGAAGCTGGCTGAAGACGCGAGACGGGCACAAATAAGTCCCTAAGCGAAAAATGCGCGAGATGGGCACAAATAAGACCCTAAGCATGACGAAGACGCTAGAAGGGCAAAATAAGACCCCAAGCGGGCAAAATAAGACCCTAAGCATGACGAAGACGCTAGAAGGGCAAAATAAGACCCCAAGCGGGCAAAATAAGACCCTAAGCATGACGAAGACGCTAGAAGGGCAAAATAAGACCCCAAGCGGGCAAAATAAGACCCTAAGCATGACGAAGACGCTAGAAGGGCAAAATAAGACCCTAAGCGGGCAAAATAAGACCCTAAGCATGATGAAGACGCTAGAAGGGCAAAATAAGACCCCAAGCGGGCAAAATAAGACCCTAAGCATGAAGAAGACGCGAGACGGGCATAAATAAGTCCCTAAGCGAAAAATGCGCGAGATGGGCACAAATAAGACCTTAAGCGTGAAGAAGACGCGAGACGGGCATAAATAAGTCCCTAAGCGAAAAATGCGCGAGATGGGCACAAATAAGACCTTAAGCGTGAAGAAGACGCGAGACGGGCATAAATAAGTCCCTAAGCGAAAAATGCGCGAGATGGGCACAAATAAGACCTTAAGCGTGAAGAAGACGCGAGACGGGCATAAATAAGTCCCTAAGCGAAAAATGCGCGAGATGGGCACAAATAAGACCTTAAGCGTGAAGAAGACGCGAGACGCGAGACGGGCATAAATAAGTCCCTAAGCGAAAAATGCGCGAGATGGGCACAAATAAGACCTTAAGCGTGAAGAAGACGCGAGACGGGCAAAAATAAGACCCTAAGCGAGAAGATACAAGACGAGCAAAACAAAAAGTCCCTAAGCACAAAAAGGTGCGAGACGGGCAAAATTATCTCTAAACGAGGTACGTTACAATTTTATCATATTACATTTAACGTATTATGTTGGCATCTCGGATATAAACAATATTATATTCTAACAAGTCCTTAAGCGGATAGTACGCAAGACAGGACCAATACTTCAGTAAAAGTTCTTCTTTGGACACAAAAAGTTGCAAAGAAAAAACTTAGGGAGCACAAAGTATGCAGGCTGTGAGGTATGGTACGAGGTACGTTACAATTTTATCAGATGTCCCCGAAATTGATTGACAAAGTGCATGCAAACGTTTTATATTGGCATTCCGGATATAAAAGCGATGTTATATCCTTATCAATTCTATAGAGTCCCTAAGCACAAAATGGTGCGAGACGGGCGATGTTATATCCTTATCAATTCTATAAAGTCCCTAAACACAAAATGGTGCGAGACGGGCAAATTCAAAAATCCCTAAGCGAACAGTGTGCGAGATGGGCAAATAAAAAGTCCCTAAGCACAAACGGTGCGAGACGGGCAAACCAAAAGCCTGAAGCGAAAAATGCGCGACGTAGGCTATGCATGCACTTAAAGCGAAAAGTTTGTGATGTAAGTCAGGCATGAAGTGCTTGTGCTTGAAGCAGTAATTGAGCGGCATAAGCCACCTATGTAAAAGAACTTGAAGCAAAAAGTGCACGAGGAAAGTCTGATTATTACGTGAGACTAATACAAGGTAAGTGTGTAGTTGCTTCTGTAGATGAGGTTAAAAACGGGCTGATCAGTTTGTAAAAAGACTAAGCTCTTTCACTAAAACTGGGGAGCACTCTAGATTAATTCCTGCCTCAAAAGGAGCATCGATACTAACAGACACCCAAGCATGTACGTCTTGAGGCGCTATAATTATCCAAATCATCTTCGTCCAAGCCTGTGAGAACACCGACCATCTCGGGTCAACGAAAAAGCTCTTAAGGGCTGGTAAGATCAGATAGATCTTTATAAATGCCTATTCTCAGAAAATGTTCCAAATCCTCAGCATCAGGATCAAGCTTCAACCAACCCGGAGTGTGCCAAGCACAAATCGCATCTGATGAAACTAAAAGGCTTTGGTGGCTCCGCAATCTTGTAATTTCTCCTTATAGCTCTTGGTTTCGGTCAGCTAAGACCTTGAATTACAAAGAAGGGTGGTATATTCCACTGGAGAAGCATTTAGCTCAGAGAAGAAAAACGTATCCCGGTGGTGTTCTAAAAAGACACTTGACAAAAGAAATGATGACACGAAGTCGTTTCTGCTATAAATAATAATGAAGTCCACTAGTTGAGCCCTCAAGTGAATATGAAAAGACTCTTGTGATAATCTCAGGAAGAGGGTAGCAAAAGAATTTGAAAAGCCCATTCTTTATATACTCTTTCACAAGGTAAACCTTGTAAAAGAGTGGGGAGCAATTGATGTGGACTAGATCAATTATTACTGGGCTTTTCTATAAGTCATGCTGAAGGCCATTGAGCCAAATAATAATTTAAGCCCAAGAGGAAAGAGGACTCAAAAGGCCCATAAATGATCCACTAGGTCATTATTTAAGCTGTGGGGCTTAAAGGTAATTACGCGCAAAATAACTCCTATAAATAGGTCACAGGTATCATTCTTAAACCCTAAGCTCTATTTGCCTACAGAAACCCTGTCTGACTTAAGCATCGGAGTGCGTGCGCAGGGGAAAACCCCTGCGCCCCTCTGACTTTTCCTATTTCGCAGATTCCTTGGAGACAGACTAACGCGAAGATCGAGGATCCGACATCAGCAAACCTTTTATTGTTGTTTTTGGCAACAACACCCATGAATGTAATCGACAAGCTCATTCTCTTTTTCTACCTCATGTACGATTGAAGAAAGCAAAATAAATTCAAAATAAATCCAAATCTTTACTAGCAATAAAAAGATTGATTATAAACAATAAGGAAGAATGTGTATTACCTAACGTACCGACAGGGAAATGGCCTTTTTCCTGGAAAAGATGAAAATGTTGAAACACTGAAAACATTGTAGCAGACATTGGCCAAAATGACGCCACAAGAATATTCCTCCTATTTCCGACAGACACCGCCCAGAAGAGATGCGTGTCAGCAATAAAAAGAGTAGCTGGAGGCTCAAGTTCATCCAGGAACCGCTCAAATGGAGCCTCCATCTTGGTCCAGACAGCTTCCAAGAATCCAACCATATCAGAAGCTCGGACAAGCTCGGATGGCACAACGTTTGGTATACAGCAGAAGTGAATATTACCAGGTTTCTTGTCGGAGCCTATGAAGCTAAGCCACTCCTCAGTCACCACGAAAGTGACAAGAATGTTGTCAGATTTTGAAACTAGTACTTTGCAAAAGTTCATCAGGGGATTAATGTGGCCTCGACCAGGGTACGGCATCGCCAATATGTGGCAGACGGCTGGCTCTGAGCAAATGATGGAGTTCATGTCTGGATTGTGTTTTCAAGCTGGTGGAAACTAAGATGATGAGAGGACTGCGCTTTGATAATGAGTAGTTGAAAACACGCAACGACAAGAGCCTTGCAATTTGAATCTTCTGTAGAAGAAAATGTTGGAAATAGAATTGGGCATAGATGGATCCTAGAAATACTAAAAATATGCACATGCGATCCATAAATTATAATGCTATAAAGCTTGAAAAATGCATTTCTCTGTGGATCTTCTCATTTCTCAACGTCGTTTATAGTATTTTTTTTATTAATCTCTGAATTTCTGAAATTATTTTTAACCCAAACATTAAAAAGTGTGAAGATTCCAAAGCATCTGATATTGAGTTGCATAATAAACGGTAAAAGCTAAATAAAAAAGGATAAAATGAAGCATTAAAGCTTTTGGTTTTCAAGAACACGAGGCCTTTGTCTAGGGCCATCTCCTAGTCTTGACAATTTTACAAGATGAGAACAGAGAATTGATCAAAGGCCTTATCCTCGTGAAATGGAATTAATGAATGCATCAAGGTTAGCAGCAGAAGACCCACCTTCAGCAATGGCAACCAGGCATTTATCCTGGAGTTCTTTTGCTCTTCTTCTAATTTCCTTTCCCTCATTGCTTTCAGCATCCATAAACCTCCGCACAAGCTGTGCAATATCCTCTTTGGTGACAAAATTTTCAGCTTTCACCGTGCTACTCACCCCCCATCCATTTTTCCAATCTTCCATGATTTGCCTACTGTTAGTATCTTGGTCCAAAAACAGAGGAAATGTAAGCATTGGAACACCAGCAAAAACAGCTTCCAGGATGGAATTCCATCCACAGTGTGTCCAAAATCCCCCTGTAGATGGATGGCACAGTACCTTCAATTGGTCACACCATGGAACTACTAGCCCCAAATCGCCACAACAATCCTTCAACCTCGAAGCTTCTCCCCGGGCCACCCACAAGAATCGGACACCGCTGATCCGCAATCCGGCTACAATTTCATCCATTTGGATGTTTGAAACTGAAAGGAAACTTCCCAATGAGATGTACAAGACAGAACCTGCTGGTTGAGAATCCAACCACTGAAGGCAGCTACTAGTTTTACAGGAACCATCTCTGAGTTCCAGGTAGGGTATGGCAGGGCCAATGGGATAGACTGGAAAATTATAAATTGCTCCTAAGCTGTCAAAAACTTGGGGTTCAAACTCGTACACTGAAGTGAATAGGAGATACTGTGCTTCAAGCACTCTCGAAATGCAGTCAAGGGCAAGCTCCAAGACTCTTCGATCGTCCCTATAGAAAATTGTCCGAAGTTCTGCTACATTGGTTGAAGAAATTCCTGGAATGTTGTCCACTTGTTCTATTGCAAGGAAGCAAGAAAAAGAAGAAGAAGAAAATAACAATTAGATATAGCAGTATTGAATTCAAAACTTCAGAATTCATGATTCCATTGACCCTATAATCTTATTCTATCACAGTGGAAACATGCTAATTTTTTCGCAAATTCACTTATTTAGCATCCTTTCGTAGAGAAAAATGGTCTACCAATCAGATCAATCTTTGCATGGCTTTGCTTTATATGGAGCCCAAAATGATGGAACATGGAAAACGCAGACGCCGACATCGTCCAGACCAGGGCCACTGGAATATTTTTTCGATTCCCGACAACTGTGCTCCATCGAACCTCGATATCTCCAATAATGGCTGTTACAGGCAACTCAAGTCGATCAAGAAGCTGCACAAAAGGAGCTTCCATCTTTGTCATCACAGCTTCGTAGAAGCCTGGGAAGTCAACGGCTTTAAGCCGCTCAGGTGGGATGACATTCGGGATTGCTTCAAAACGTATGTTATCGGGCCTGGAATCAGAGCCGATGTAGCCGAGCCATTCTTCTGTGACAACAAAAGTAATGAGAATATCTTTCTTCTTTGAAGCGAGTAGCTTGCAGATGTTCATCATGGGGTTGATGTGGCCACGGCCAGGGAACGGCATGGCGACAACGTGGCACACCGTGGTTGATTGCGTATTTGTTGAGTTCATGTCTGAACCTTGACTGAATTCTTGGATGAGTTCAGAGAGGTTCTATTTTTCAGCCATTCCGCTTAGTATAACAGCCGTGAATATGCTTAGGTTCTGTTTGGAATCAATCACACTTATAAGATAAAATAAAAAATAATTAAAGATAAAAATATATATAAAATTATATTTGACCTTTTTATTTTAATATTTTATTAAAAAATTTATACTTACGCTAATTTTTTTTTATTTCACCAAAATTGATGGCACCATCCACATAAATTAACTTTTAGTTTGAAATCAAATGCACCCTTCGATACATTTGATTCCAACATATAAAACAAAAAAAATCTGTAAAATTATTTATTTACTCTTTTTTAATATTTTATTAAAATATTTATAATTATAATGATTATTTTTTTCATTTTAATTTTATCAGAATCGTTTATTAAAAAACTTTGTCAGAGAGCATTTAGTAAAGTTTGGCTGAATGCTTTTATCTGTGATAGAGATAAGTGTTATATAATAAAGAGAGTGAGAGTATCAAGAGAGTACCAACAGAGAATAAAGACCAGAGAAGAATAAGAGGAAGAAGAAAGAATTCAGAAAAGCAGAATATTCATTCCCATATTTTTCGTATGACAGTACAATGCTGTTAATATGACCAACGTAGCACACCATTCTCTGATTACAAGGGTCCAACAGAAAAAAGACACCTGTCATCCCATAACTAACCAATGATATCAACTATCTCCTACTATTTCAACTTATTCTCCCAGCTCAGCTTGGCTCAATTGACTCAGCTTCCACTAATTCTGGCTAACTACTTGATTCTGAGGCACTATATCCTTTGCATTCTCGATCTCAGCTACTGCTTCCTTGCAATCATCCTTGCATTTTCCAGCTATCATGACATTACCCTCCCCTCCAACTGATCCTTGTCCCCAAGGATCAAATTCTGGAAATTAAGACTGAAGGACTAAAAAATCCTCCCAAGTTGCATTTTCTGGATTGAGGTTCGACCAAACTACCAAAAGTTGTGTGACTGCCCTGTTGTTCTTTTTTACTATTCTTTTGTCTAACACAGCTGTAGGATATACCAAAGGCTGCCCATCATCACCTACCTCTGGAGGTTCAGTACTTGCTACTGCCTTATCTCCAATCTTTTTCTTCAATAAGCTAACATGGAATACTGGGTGAAGTTTGGATGAAGCTGGAAGCTGTAGTTTATAGGCCACCTTTCCAACTCTGGCTATTACAGGATAAGGTCCAAAATACCTTGAAGCAAGCTTCAAATTTTTTCTCAAGGCCAATGAAGTTGTCACGACCCGAAGGCCGCGACTATCCTTTAATACTTATACTTTTCTTAGTCTACAAATTTATGGACTAAATTTTTCTTTTTCCTTTTTAAGGTTTGTATTCGGTGTTAGTGTAGTTACAATACTATCTAGGTGACCTATAGTCGTTCCATTTAAATATTAAATAAACACAGAAACGGTTCTTAGTTACATCCCGACTTGTTAAACAGAATATGTACTGTGCATCAATTTAAGTCGTACATGTAAACAAGTATTTTATAAGAAACATATACCTCAGAAGACTAGTACCAAGTCCATATACAGTCTCTGATGCCCACTGAGCAGCTCACATGGCAGATGTTAACTTCAATAATCTGAAAGAGATGAAATTTAGTAGGGTGAGCAAAACCACGGCTCAGTAAGATACTAATATAAATACATGAGTAGGATTACACTGTCTTAAACTGCAATGCTTAAAACTTGTAAGGATGCAATTACAGTTAATCCTTTCTCATCGATACATCTCATTATCACTTATCATTTTCACTTTTCATTTCATAATCATACTTTGGTATGCTATCATCTCATATCAATTCTCATATTTACTTTTCATTTCATAATCATATTTCTGTATTCTATCATCTCTTATCAATTCTCATATCATCTCTTATCAATTCTCATATCATCTCTTATTCATTCTCATATTGTGGATCATGATCACGGTGGTACGAAGTCATAATTCTCTTCGTGTATTTCTATATTCATGTTTCATATCATATCATGACATCATATAGATGAAATATCGTTACCACCGAGTCATGGTACTCCTCATATATTCTTCATGTTTAATTGAGATATCCTATCGAGTCACTTTACATTTAACAATCATATTCCCGTCTTATATCAATTCATATCACTTATCGTATGGGAATTTATGATCACGATAGAGTAAGATCAGAATTCTCTTCATATCAATCTTATGTTCATATATCATATCATATCATGTCATCGTATAGATGAAACATCATTAACGTCGAGTCATGACATTCCTCATGGAATTCTCATATACTAAGCATATTATCATATCAGGGTTTAATATGCAATTCATGTAATTTTTCTGTATAAACCGCTATCATTTCAAATCATATCATATATACTTTAGGACATGCTCAACATATGAATTTTCAATTCATTTCAAGTTTGCCTTTAAGGCATAATAGAAACATATTCAATTTCAATTCATGTATTCGTTTTCAGAGCATGTCTAAAACATGTGCTGTTTTAAAACATTTTTCATATACTATAAATCATATCAGGTTTAGAGTTCATATCAAATCAATCTAAATTCTAAACCGCATGTCGTTTCAAATTCGACACAAAATCGTATATAAATCATGTAAGTGTCGAAATCATTTATCATATACTTTTAAAACATTTACTGTAAATCATATATGGTCTAGAGTTCATATCAAATCAAACTATACTCTAGACCACATATTATGCCATTTCGACACAAAATCACATATAAATCATATAAGTGTCGAATTCATATCTCATGGACTTTTAAAACATGTTTAAAACATGTACTGTTTCAAAACATATTTCATTTCAAATCTGTTTCATGTACAGTATAAATCATGTCAAGTCTAGAGTTCATATCAATAAAATCATACTCTAGACTTCATATCATATCGGTTAGAGACTAGGCTAGATCCCTATCATCTCTCTATCAATAAAGACTTAAATCACTGTAGCTAGCAGTGAAAATCATGTCATCGTCCCTTGGAAACCAACTAGGGCGCTATCTATGGCCATAGACCTCATCTCTCTCAGCCCCATTGATCAGGCGTGACTGAGACCTGTCCACGACTATTGTCGGACAAGCATCTCTGCCTAATGAGCAAAGCTCCAATTAGGCGGTTTCCACTATGCTTTATTGAATTTAATTCTTTTAGGGTGCCTACAGTCTCATAAAACATTTAAATCTTTAGCTTTTCTTTTTAAAATCATGTAAAGCATATGGTGAAGTTCTTTAAGAGGTTTCGTATATAAAAATACGTATGTACCATATACTTTCTTTTTAAAGCTAATCTATACTTTATAGCATTTATATAAATGCTATTATAACATCTGAAACTGTAGCAAATTATGCTTCAAAGCGATGCTATGAAATCATTTCCGTATGAAATTTTGGTAATAGTTTCAAATGTCAATATAAGTAATACCTTCATCTAATACGGTGAAACAATTCATTTAACTTTATCATCATCAATCATTCGATTTCAACTATCCTTTTGACATATCAGTAAATCAACATTCAAATCAATTCAATATTCATTTCATTCAGTTTTCAAATTGTTCAGTACTCCAATTATTCAATAATCAGATCATTTGGTATTCAAGTCATTCAGTATTCGATATTCTTTATCGATAATTATCGACTATAATAATCATTTGTACATTTTATTATCGATACTAGAACCACATCATCAGTGTGAATCCTCTTAGTATTTCTGAGCATCTAAATATCATGTTTCCATATAGCCATCAGGATACTGAAATTATGAAATACTAATATCCTCATTCGATATCTATTTCAGAGTCGACATCGAGGATCATAGAACCATAAGATCAATAATCGCTTATCAAATCCATTTATGGTTTGACCTATTGGTACATATTCAGAATTTTCGACTTGCGGTTCAATTTCATTCACTATCATAAAATCATATCACAATCCTCAATTCACTTTTCATATGGCCTGTAGAATGTAATATCATGCTAAAATTATCTATAAAACGTCCTCAATTCAATTTTTGATTGGCAATTTACCACTTAAAAGAATTTGCCAATTCCCACTATCAACAGTGTTTCAATCATTTAAGTCACCTTGTGACTATCCATATTATTGCAAAAATCTCGGTTCACATCTATTTAACATCGATATCACAATCATACCACTAAGACGGTCCATTTATTTGAATCTATCAATTCTATAATCGTCACTCGATTGATAAATCCGCAATTCTATTATTCGACCATCTAAATCACAACTTCAATTTTTTTCTTTTAAGTTGTATCATATAATGATCGTCACTTTTATTCGTGATCTGTCTAATAAATAATTTCACCTTAATCTCAACTTGATACTATTTGTGATATTAAAATTATTTGATTTATCGATTCTCTAAGTTTTAAACCATATAATTCATCACATTATCGTTTTCAACGATCTATCTTCTCATCGATTTCAATATCAAACTCTTCCGGTAATACCATAAAATCCTTTCAATATTTATTTTCAATAATTATCTCCAAGATTCCATTTATGTGAGAACTTAATCTTTTTCCTCAAATATTTTCCTAAAATTTCGGCAGCATAATGGCTTAATTCTTACTAAGCCTCCTGCAAGGAAACCACAATTTATAACTACAGCTGTTGATTCTCACAATTCTTACATCTCTACTAAGACCCCCACCATCAGTTGTGGGTCCTCTTAGCATTTTTAAAATCAATTAAATAAATGCATCATATATAAAAATCATATTTCCCACATACAATATAAAGCTACTAATGCTTTATAAAAGTATCTTACCTATTCGCCACAGCTTAGCGTACTTTCCGATTTTCGAGCCTTGCCGAACTCCACCTTTCGTCTCATTTCCGTTTTGCTACAATTTCAATAATTAACACATATTTTCATTTAGAAAATAATCCAACAATTTCTAATAAATTCCATAGAAATATAGCAAAACTTTTAATTTTCCTTTCCCATTTCTTCTTCTTCTTTTTTTTTCTTTTCCTTTTTCTTTTTTTCTTTTCTTTTCTTCTTTTTCCTTTCTTTCTTTTTTTTCTTTTCTTTTCTGAACCGGGTCGGGTCAGGTCGGGTCGGGTCGGGTCGGGGCTTGGCTTGGCCGGTTCAACCTTTGCTGGCCGGTTCGGTCACCGGCGGCCACCCATTCCGGCGGTTCGGCCACCCAACAGCTAGCCACAGTTGCAGGGACGCCGGATCTGGCCTTGGCTTCGCCCCATCACCCGCGACGGCGCTGGATCTGGTCCGCGGTTCTCGGCTCCTTTCCTTCCTCTTTTCTCCTTCCTCCGTCGGTTTCCCCTTCACCGGTGGCTCCTCTCACCTTCCCCTGGTCTCCGCCGTCTCGTAGGGGGAGTGGCGGTGCCCGGATCTGCCGGCACCGCCGTGTCCCTTCTTCTCTTTTCCTCTCTTTTTCCTTCGTTTTCGCCTCTGATTTTCTTCTCTTTTCCCGCTTCAGGCCGCCGCCGGTTGCTTCTCCTTTTCCCCCTCGCCTCGTCGGCGACGTCCCTCTCTCCTTCCTCCTCCTCTCTCGGCCAGCAGGGGGCCGGCCGATGCTTGCCTTTCTCCTCTGTCTATAACAGAGGAGAAGGAAGAAGCTGGGAATCGGGTTATCCCGATTCCCGCTTCTTTAATTTTAATTTTAATTTTTTTTAATATTTTATTATTATATATAATAATAATAACTATAATACATATATATATAATTATTATACACCATAGTTATATATATACACTATTCATAATATGTATTTAAAAACATATTTTGTGTCAAAATATATATTTATATATATACTTTTTACACTTTTAACACAAAATAATATTTATATTTATCCAATGTATATTTATATAATATCATTATATAAATATATCAAAATATTTTTATTTCTTATTAAGTTTTGAATTTCTAAATATCCAAAATTATTTTCTCCATTTTCTTATTTAATTTAGATTTCCATTTATCCAAATTAAATTTCCTCCTTCATGTCTTATTTCTAATTTAATTTTTTTCCTTTTCATTTCTTATTTAATTTGGATTTCAATTTGTCCAAATTAAATTTTTCGGAAACCTTATATTTATTTAGAGAATTCTCGGTCTTCACAGAAGTTTGCTTGTAAGGTTGCAGCTTCAGATAAACCTGATCACCCACTTGGAACTCTCTCTCAGTCCTATTTTTGTCAGCATAATACTTCATTCTACTCTGTGCTTTTTGTAACTGATCAATCAACAATTTACTTAGCCTTTCCCTTTCCTTCAACAACTCAACCACTGTGAATACTCTTGATTCTGAACTAGCTTCCCAATTGAATCCTGGAGGTTGATAACCATATAAAGCTTGGAAGGGAGTCATTTTGATTGCAGTGTGAAAGCTGGTGTTGTACCACCACTCAGCTAAGGGTAAGGCTTGAGCCCATTTCTTTGGGGTGAAAGAGCACATACACCTCAGATACTGCTCAACACATTGATTCAACCTTTCTGATTGCCCATCAGTTTCAGGGTGGTATGCAGTGCTGAGATGAACATTGCTACCCAAGAGCTTCATCAATTCTTGCCATACTGAACTAATGTAGACCTTATCTCGGTCAAAAATAATAGTTTGAGGGGCACCATGCAGCTTAACTACTTGATCCAAATAAAGCTTGGCCACTTGTGCAGCAGTGAAGGGATGAGAAAGAGCTACAAAATGCGCATACTTGGTCATCTTGTCAATGACTACCAAGATGCAGTTGTAGTTCAAAGACTGAGGTAACCCTTCAACAAAATCCATGGTATTTACTTCCCAAATTTGGCTAGGAATAGGCAGCGGTTGTAAGAGACCAGGGTAGGCTACATTTTCACCCTTGTTCCTCTGGCAGATATCACATTGCTGAACCAATTCTTGCACCTGTTGCATCATTTTTAGCCAAGAAAAATACAGTTTTAATCTGTAATAAGTAGCTTGGACCCCAGAGTGGCCTCCTTGTAGAGAGTCATGTAACAATTGCAGCACTTGACTCCTTAACTGACCTGTGCTGCCCAAATACACTCTACCCTTGAATCTCAAGATTCCATTGGCAAAGGAGTAGTTTGGCAAACTGTTAGGATTAATACTCAGTGCCACTATCTTTTCCTGAGCTGTTTCATCACCTTCATAACTTTGCTCTACTTCCGTCACCCATTGAGGTATAGCAGTAGTTGAGTTTAAGGAATTAACCTCTCCTTTTTCCTCCATTTGCCTAGACAAAGCATCAGCAACCACATTGGTTTTTCCCCTCCTATATTGAATGGTGTAGTCAAGGCCTAAAAGCTTAATCAATCCCTTCTTCTGGATGGTGGTAGTCAACTTTTGTTCTAAAAGGTGTTTGAGTGCTTCATGGTCTGTTTTAATAACAAATCTGCTGCCCTCCAAGTAATGCCGCCATTTTGTAACAGCCATGAGTATGGCTAGATACTCCTTCTCATATATTGACAGGCCTATATGTCTTGGCCCCAAAACCTTACTCAGATATGCAAGTGGTCTTCCCTCTTGGGTCAAAACTGCTCCTATACCACTGGTACATGCATCAGTCTCCAAACAAAACTCCTTGATGAAATCTGGCAATGCTAAGACTGGAGCAGTACTCATTTTCTGTTTCAACTTATTAAAAGCTGTCATTGCTGTAGGAGTCCATTGAAAATTATTCTTCTTCAACATATCAGTTAAAGGCTTGCTTATGATACTATAGCCTTGTATAAATTTCCTGTAGTAGCCAGTTAACCCCAAGAATCCTCTCAAAGATTTAAGGTTCATAGGCAGTGGCCATTTTTGCATAGCTTCCACTTTTGCCTGGTCAGTGGCCACTTCATTTTCTGATATAATATGCCCTAAATACTCAATTTGCTTTTGACCGAAAAAGCACTTACTCCTTTTTGCAAACAGCTTGTGAGTTCTCAGCAAGTCAAAAACAGATCGTAAATGAGACACATGCTCTTCCATGCTAGAACTATAAACTAAAATGTCATCAAAAAACACCAGCACAAACTGTCTCAAGTGTTTGGAAAATACCTCATTCATCAGTGGTTGAAAGGTAGCAGGAGCATTGGTAAGCCCAAATGGCATTACCTTAAACTCATAGTGTCCATGATGCGTTCGAAAGGCTGTCTTGGGAATGTCTTTAGCTTTAACCCTTATCTGCCAATAGCCAGACCTTAAGTCTATTTTGGAGAAGACCCTAGCACCTTTAAGTTCATCTAATAAGTCTTCAACAACTGGAATTGGAAACTTATTCTTAACTGTCATGGCATTGAGTTGTCTAAAATCAATGCACATCCTCCAAGAGCCATCCTTCTTCTTGACTAACAAGCATGGGGATGCAAATGGGCTCTTACTAGTTTGTATAACTGAGGCAAATAACATCTCTGCAATTTGTCTCTCTACTTCTGTTTTTTGGTGGTGAGGAAGTCTATATGGTCTAAGGTTTACAGGTTGAGACCCTGCCTTTAGTGGTATAGCATGATCATGAGATCGTTGGGGTGGCAATTGAGAAGGCTCTTCAAACACATCAGCATAAGCATCAATTAAGGCTTGTAGTTGTGGAAAAGTTTGCTCTTCCTCAGTATCCAAATTCAGCACATACAATTCTCCCATCATTTCACGATCTTTACCTGCCATCTTTTGTAATTTCTGTCCAGAAATCAACTTAATCTTGGCTGGTTTTGTATTTCCATTGAGCTTAACCTCCTGTCCATCCTTTCTAAAAGTTAATGACAGCTCATTGAAATCAAAAACCATAGGGCTATACTTCTTCATCCAGTCAATACCAAGAACCATATCACTTCCTCCCATTGGCAACACCCTCATATCATGTGAAAACTTATGACCCTGCATCCACCAAGTAAGTCCTTTACACTTGGCCTTGCTCTGAAGTCTTTCACCATTAGCCACAGTGATAATCAGGGGAATTGTGGCCTCCAACTCCACTCCATCCTTAGCCCACCTTGGAACAATAAAACTATGTGTACTGCCACTGTCTACTAATATATTAAGAGGCCTCCCTTTTATTGTTCCTTCAATCCTGATTGTGCTGTGTCCAGTATTACCAGTAAGAGCATTGATAGAAATCTGCAAATCCTCTACTTCATTTGGCTCTCTTACCAACACATTGTCTTTCTCTGTATCTTCCTCCTCAATAGGTTGTTCCTGATCATCTTCTTCTACAATCAAGGCATTTAGTTGTTTGGTTTTGCATATATGCCCAGGTGTAAATTTATCTCCACATCTAAAGCAAAGGTTGAGAGCTCTTCTTTGCTCTATCAGCTGCTGTTTGGTTGTGTTGTAGGCTAGATTTTGGGTTGGTTTTTGAATTTGGCTACTAGTGGCATAAGTTGGTTTGGGGTAAGGACCAAGGTTTGGTATTGATGCTGGTTTGGTAGTCTGTTTGTACCTTTTACTCTCAAATTCTAAAGACAGTTCATGAAGTTTAGCCTGTCTGTAAGCAGCATTCAAGGTTCGAGGTTCACTACTTTTAACTCTCGGTCTGATCTCTTCCTTCAATCCACTTAAAAAACTTGAGACAAAATAGCTCTCAGGTAATTGGGAATGATGTTGAAGCATGTATGCCCTTAGCTCCTCAAATCTTTCCTGATATTCCTCAACTGTAGTTTTCTGTGCAAGCTTGTTAAACTCCTCAATTACATCAGAACAGCCCTTGTCACAGAAACGTTGGCACAGATCATCAGCAAATTCTGACCAACTTACCACTGGCTTTTGCATTACATACCCATCGAACCACACTTCGGCTTTACCAGTTAAGTACATTGCTGCTATTTCCAATATCTGATGATCAGATATGGAGAAAATAGCAAAGTACTTTTGACACTTCTTTAACCATCCCCTTGGATTACTACCGTCAAATAATGGTAGTTCAATTTTTGGTCTAGGAGCAAAGACATTAAAGGAATTTGATTCAGTCATAGATCTACCACTAACCAAGGGTCTACTGCTGCTATGGTTCATTCCAAAACTAATTTCTGAAGGGTTCTTAGACAACAACCCAGGCATATCATTCTTTTGCAGATATTTTCCTTGCTCATCAACAGTAGTTACTTCCACAGGAGCTTTACCCTCCCTTCTTGAGCTTACATTGTGTATGATAAAGTCAGGAGAAGTACCTTTTGTTTCAGAATCAGTGAGTTTCGAAGCTGAATCCTTCTGAGTGATTAATGCTAAAGCTTGGCTGATGTAATGTTGATTTTCAGCCAACTTAGCCTTAATGCTCTTGCGTTGTTCATCCCACCACTTAGGAACTGTTGAATCAGTTGCCTTCAATGATTCGATCTGCCCTTGCAAAGATTGAATCTGCTCATGCAATGAATTCATCCTAGTCCCTTCTGCCATTGTTGACTGCTTCTTAGATTTTCCCAGATTTACGGTGGATCTTAAAGGCTCTGATGCCAATTTGTTATATAATAAAGAGAGTGAGAGTATCAAGAGAGTACCAACAGAGAATAAAGACCAGAGAAGAATAAGAGGAAGAAGAAAGAATTCAGAAAAGAAGAATATTCATTCCCATATTTTTCGTATGACAGTACAATGCTGTTAATATGACTAACGTAGCACACCATTCTCTGATTACAAGGGTCCAACAGAAAAAAGACACCTGTCATCCCATAACTAACCAATGATATCAACTATCTCCTACTATTTCAACTTATTCTCCCAGCTCAGCTTGGCTCAATTGACGCAGCTTTCACTAATTCTGACTAACTATTTGATTCTGAGGCACTATATCCTTTGCATTCTCGATCTCAGCTACTGTTTTCTTGCAATCATCCTTGCATTTTCCAGCTATCATGACAATAATCAAATGACAAATTGGAGTCATCACTGATAGCAACCTGTCCTGTCTGGCAGTGCTGTCTTTCTTTTTTAATGTTCTGTCTCTTTCTTGAGCAAATCAGATGGTAGGTAAGTTAAAGAAATTATTGATGACGTAAGGGATGACTCTTGATCTTGATATGAGTTGAAACATTATTCGAAAGCTGCCTTTTTCCTCGTAGGCTCAGAGTCTTTGAAAAAGCTTGGTAACTCATGTCCTGCTTTCTTTTTGCATTTTGGGTTGAATGCTATGTGGTTTCAAAAGGGCTCGACCTATTCCATCAAAAAAAAAAAGGGCTCGACCTGTCAATATCATTCTTGAAAAGAAAAACCAAAGAGTCTATGCCAAGTTCAAAGTTCAGTAGCTATCAATAGCGGCACTCGGTGCAAATGTTGCCTTATTTTATTTCATTTTTTTTCATAGGCAAAAGGACACAGGCACAAAGCCACAAACGATCTTGTTGCATAAATACTAGTACAAGCACTTGTTCTGGATGTAATCTTGAATGATAGGTAATTTTTCAAAGCAATTGTCTGGATGTAATCAACACTCATTCCATCTGCTCAATCTTGGTTGTGGCATTTGAAATGTCATGAACAAAGGCTTGAAGATCGGTATCTGACGATCCTCCTTTTTGAACTGCTTTTCGACAAATCTCGCTTAGTTTGATTGATCTTCTCCTCATTTCTTTCACCTTTTCACTCCCTGAATCCATAAACCTCTGGATAATCCCTGCAATTTCTTCTCTTGGCACCGAATTCTCAGCTTCCAACGTGTTCTTCACCCTCCACCCAATCTTCCAATCTTCTACAATTTGCTTACTATTAGGAGTTTGATCCCAATAAATGGGAAAAGCAAGCATAGGAACACCGGCAAAAATGGCTTCTAAAGTGGAATTCCACCCACAATGTGACCAAAACCCCCCGATGGAAGGATGACACAACACTCTTAATTGGTCACACCAAGGCACTATTAAACCCATTTCACCACATTCATCTTTGAATCCAGCTGTCTCCTTGCGTGCAACCCAAAAGTACCTAACACCGCTAATGCGCAACCCAGCTGCAATCTCATCCAACTGAGCACTCGTGGCTGAATGCAAGCTTCCTTGTGAGACATACAAGACAGAACCTGGAGCTTGTGAATCTAGCCAATGGAAGTAACTGTTATCACTAGGATTCACATTCACCCCGGACTTGTCTTCCAATTTGAAGTATGGAATGGGAGGGCCAATGTGGTAAATTGGAGTTGAGATTTTTTCTTTCAAAGCGTCGATGATTTGAGATTCCAGCTCGTATACTGAAACAAGCAGGAGATATTGCACTTTGGACACTCCTGAAACTGCTTCCAGGCCTCGATGCAATACGTTTAGGCCTTAGCCATACAGGCAAGTCTGAAGGTCTGCTTTCCGGATAGAAGAAACTCCAGGGATACAATCGACAAGCTCCTCTCCTTGTTCTGTCGGGACAATGAAAAAACTAGAATAAAAAACATTGCTTGAAAATCCAGGAGGAAGAAAAGCAGTTGTCTTTATCATCCAATTACCTATCAAATTAAGAGGGAAATGTCGGTTCTTGACAAGGAGATCAAAATGATGGAAAACGGAATATACCAAGGCCGGCATGGTCCAAAACGATGCTAATGGAATATTCCGTCGATTCCCCACCCTGACGGCGAACGTCAGATAGGTATCATAAACGATGGTGGTAACAGGGGGCTCAAGCCGATCGATAAGCTGCTCCAGTGGAGCCTCCATCTTCCTCAAAACTTCTTCCAAGAAGTCAGGGGAGTAGTTCCCGGAGCGGTCCAGCTCGGAGGTGAAGTCATTGGGGATAATGCCGAAGCGAATGTTGTCAGGTTTGGGCTCGGAGCCGATAAAGCCGAACCACTCCTCGGTGACAACAAAGGTTACGAGGATGTTGCTGTTCTTTGAGAGTAATGACTTGCAGAGGTTCATCATGGGGTTGATATGGCCCCGAGAGGGGAAAGGGACGGCCAACACGTGGCATACAGCCGTTGGTTCCTTGACGAAGTTATCCATCGCCGGTGACTTGAATGATACCTGCAGCCTGGAGTAGAACTTAATTACATAGAAAATGAAGTTTGAAACTTTGTTCTTTGCTCTGTTTTCCACAAATGTGCAGGAGAATCGGAAATGATCTTCTTCTTTCCGATGTAATTAAAGGCGACAAATGATCGGGTCTGGGCATTTCTGGCAAATAGCATCTTCTGATTCTGACGGGCCTAATATAAAATGGTTAAAACATTTTCTGGACTTGACGTCTGATGGTCAATTACGGGCTACAAACTTCAAGTGGTGGGCCGAAACGGAAGCAAACGGACCACGCAAATGCCCGACATAACCACAATGAGTTTTCGAAACGTGCTCGTCTAGGCTTTGACACTTTCTGCTAATGCAGGATTATTGAGGTAGTTGAGTGGGAAAATCAATTCAATTACATTGCATAAGAATATAAATGCTTGTTAATGACATATGAAATCATCCAAGTTACTAGACTCAGCATGAAATTCTGATTCTTATTCACAAATTACAGTGCACAAACAGGGCACCTTCCATATCAGTGGCAGTCTCCTTCCTCAATACTAACTGCTGGATAGGCCTCTCATCAGAAAATGATAGTAGACATAAATAAGACCCATTAAGAGGAAAGCTCAAAAAATCCCCACCAACAACAAAACATGGATCAGCCAATAGAGCGAAAGGAAAAGGGGAGAAATCAAATCATGAACATACAGAAGGACCACTGTCCGATTCGGATTTGATGCATTTCCCTGCTAAATAATTCATTGATTTTTAGACCTAATAATTTTAGACATAATATAATTATACGATACGGATAAATAATGCGAGATGACACGAGATTAAAATGAAGTAAAATTAATATATGAATATGATAAAAGTTAAAAATAACATTTTGAGTTTTTCGTATCGACATAAATTTTGATATAAAATTTTTTTTATTTTACACGATATAAACACGATTTTATATGACAAAAAATAAATTATAAATATGAATTATCAGATCTACTGACTTTCGACTTTTTGATTTATATATACAATAAAAACCTTTCTAGACCCTTGGTGAATTGCTGTTGATGATGCAGTCCATCACAAAATGCCAGAAATTCACCGTTCTTGGGAATGAACAGTAGGGTCAAGTTGTCAGTGCCTGGAAAGTTTGGGATAAATAGATATTTTACAGATAAACAGAAAGCATATCATGCATGAAAAAGTCAAAAGATTAAAAGATATTTTATGAGATGTTTGAAAGGCCATTTGGGTTTTCTTCCTAGGAAACTCTCTTCACAAACCGGCCCTGTGACAACCAAAAATAGCATTCTTAATATCCAAATCTGAATATAAAAGTAATAATAGAGGAAGAGAAAGGAGATGATGAGGACAAACCTTGAGCCTTGGTCTTTTATCTGCATTGAGTTTGCGGACTTGGTACCTTATCTTCTTGGAGAACAATCTAGTCTGACGCTTCTCTTTGTATCTAAGAACACTAGCTTCCCTTCTTGTTCTTTCTTCTTCCAGCACAGGCACCTCCCCCATCTACAAAAATTTGAACTAAAGTAGATATGAACGCTTACAAAGATACAATTATAAGAGTATAGAAATTAAATCAAATTTCAAAAATATATGAAGTTCTTGACAGAATTCTAGGCTAAAACGCAGAATCCTCTATGTTCCCCTTCCTGAATAGATATAATAGACAATCTCTCAATCTGTACAGACTATAGAATGTAATTTTTCATCACTGAAAATGACTATAGATGCTGATGCTTGACATTAATTTTCTTCTTGAAAATACAATAAGAAACAGAAACAAGAAGCAGAAGAAACGGATTATAAGTTGGTTGAATACTAACATAGTAGCCATTGCTTGCCATTGAAATTGAATAATTATCAGCCCGTAGAGGCCCACGATCCGACCATGCATCCAAGACATCTTGATAATTCAAATTCAAGTTCAAAGAAACCCTCTTCTCGTCATGTTCCCAGAAACCAAGATTTTCTTTCTTTACAACTACTTGGTTATATTCACTTTCTTCTTCAAAGCATTTGCCTGCATAAACTTTCTGGTCTCTTTCGTCGTCTTCATCTTCTTCTTCCGCATTGCGAAATCCACTTTCCCAGTCCATGAAGTCCCAACCGAGATGACCGTGTATCTTATTCCCTGGCAATTTTTCTTCATTGTCAATGCCTAAAATACCTTCCAATTCATCCATAATATCAATCTGATGATCTCCAAGAGCGTTGCTTTCTTTGGTGTCGTTGAATTCAGTGAAAGTACTGGCATCTGGAACCTGCTGTTCTTCCTTCTTTGGGTTCCTTAAGAATGAATTATACCTCATCTTATCTAATTTGCTCTTGTCCCTCTCGTTTCACTCCCTCTTTATACACTGTGTTGTTACATTGCATGGCAACTTCAACTTAACAGATGAACGTTGAATGGATATTTCTTTCATTTCTTAAAGCTTTTTTTAATCCTACATGGCACCTTATCCTCGTGCCATTGGTCGATCATACCATATTTTCTCCTGATTGGCTACTGAGTTCCAGCTTGGAAACGGATAGTGGGGCCTATAGAACCTTTTTGCTACATGTGAATAGGGACCACTTTTAATTGTTCAAATAATGAAAAGTGAAATATGATCATGAAGTATGAACCTCTCTCTCCTTTGGAAAAAGAAGAAAAACATAATATACAATGTCCATATCAAGAAGCTCGTGATTAGAAGAAAGTTTCTTTCTTTCCATGGCACTTTCATATGATATGGAGAGTTGTTATCTGCCATCCCCGGGGATTAAACCATGCACATTTATCTTTTAACAGTCTTGTATGTATGTATGTATGTATGTATGTATGTATGTATGTATGTGTTCCCATACCTAAATTGGTGAAAGATAACTAGTAGTAGACCGTACTACAAGTGAAAAAATGAATCAGAAACTGATAAAGAGAGAAAAAAAAAAAACATGACATGGAAGATGAGAGGGAGGACCATTTGACATAAGAGGGTTGGGGTGGGGTTGGCTTAGGTTGGTGCTGCTCCTGCGTAGCCATCAGCTCTATTCGGCTTATTTTTCAGTGGTTGTCTTATGTGGCTTTGATGTACTAGATCCCAAAATAGATCAGGTCAAGCTTCAAGCTTATACTTAACGTATATAAAAGGAGAATCAAGAGCACCGACTCTCCCTCGTATTTTCAGTCCCGAACTTTCCTATCTCCTAAAAATACCTAAACTCTTTATTTAGATGAATACTGACTTGAGTTTTAAAACGCAGTTCAAAATCCCTAATTCAATGCCTTCGGACGGTATCTTTTTATCTTACAAAAACTTGTCTTGCATGATTTGTTACCCAACTTCGAATCTTGAAGAAGGGACAAAATCACCTCAACAAGTTTCCTTAGGTGGATTTACTCTATGCCAATGAATTGATCATTATTACCTTCTCAATAATTTGAAGGAAAAGGGAAGGGAAGTCTTACATGACATACGGCCACAAAAACAGCGAGCGGACACGTACGCACATTTACAGGTCTTTGTCGGTCGCATGAAAGTAGCAGCTGTAGTAGAACAGTAGCTTAAGGATAACAGGAGAAAGTAGGAAGCTTGCAAGCAGCAGAGTTATTCATTATGGATTCTTCAAAATCAACGAACATAATTATGAAAATGACTGAATTAATTAGCGAAGAAACAGAAAGTTAAATGAATGAACAGTGACAGCTTCTAAATTTGACTCTACAAAAATACTTCCGCATAAAATTAGGTACTTGCTGCTTTGGTTCTTAATTATTCTCTTAATTACAAGACGTTTCTCTCATGTGACATGATTTGCAGCTGGTAATTAAATTAATATAAGACTATTTCTAAGCTTTCCCATATGAAAAGAGCACTTCTTAACTGTAGCTCCCATGTGAAGAACAGAACGTTAATTATTGTTCATGTCAAAAAAATTATTTGTGAAGGTATTTTGCCAGTTACCCAAGGTTGACAGAGAACTTAACACAACAGTGCTTTCCCAGTCTCTGATTGAATCCCATGGACTGTTTTTCTTCGAACTAACTGTCTATCCTTGAATCTCATATCACCCATGAAACGTTTAGATACAAGCAATGATGATTTACCCTGCTTGATCACATGCTCACACCAGTCTTAAAGTTGTATTTAGAGATCAATCAGGAGAGAATTTGGAAGGTTCAGGTTTAGACAGTATCAAAATTATTTTCTGGTGAAGAAAGAGAAGGAAAGATCACTAATCAGTCATTAGTTACATAGTGTCTTTATCAAGACAGAGACCTTCATATTCTTGGGACCTCACATGCACAGTTTGACCCCATCAAAACTCAAGTTTAATAGCCTTATTAATGAGGTTTTTCTCTCTTTGTTTTCTTCGCTCTTTCAGCCGACAAGAAGTCTTGCAAATTGAACAAAAACCATACATATCCCAGAAGAAAAGTTTACAAGTTCATTTGGGAAAGGCAAAAGCAGCTGCTAATCAAACTTAAGTCCAAAGAGACTCTCTCTTGAGAGATGGGTCTTGGATTGCATTGCTAGAAGAAGCGAAGTTGAGGTATTGGGAGATGTTATCGAAGTTATAATTAGTGGCTGCAGGTAACGACTTGTCATCTTGTTCTATTTGAGTTGGCAAGGCCGGTTCCTGTTGCATCTGAATGCAAAGTATCTCTGACTGAGCCACCGCAAGCTGCATTTGCAACTCTGATACTTGGTTTTGAAGGTAGGATATGGCCCCAACACATCCATATACCGGGTCCCTCACTCTTGCATTTGCTTCATAAACTAAGCTACTCACAGCATCCGCTCTCTGGTGAACCGGGAGCTCCTGTAAGATTTACATTAATTAAAACAAAAAGCTATTTTGGAACTACAGATATATGTCAATCATGCATTTCTAATAATAAACCATGCATGCATATGCGTCAAAACTAAATGAGGTGAAATGAAAAAAGAAACCTGCAACATTTTGCTGACATTGCTAGCACCAAAGACTTTGTGAACAATAACAAACTTGTGAGGGTCATCAGAAGGGAAGTAAGGCGCAAAGATGCAGTTCTTGACGCAGCGACGCCTCAACAGTTTGCAGGACGCGCATGGTGAAGAACCTCCCATATCTCCGATTCTCTCAATAACTTCCAAAAGTTTACAGAGAGGTATTCTCTGATGATGTAGAAGGAAGAAAACCGATGCAGAAAAATATTGTAAAAGACAACAACAAAGCGTAGTTTTGAAGAGAATGCAGGTTAACATGGGTATTTATAATGGTTGAGGAAGGTGCTCACCCACTGTTGATGACTCCACATTTTTCATGATTAAAACTTTTTTTGAAGTATTGAATGGAATTCACATAATGGTGTAACCAAAAAAAGAATTCACATAATGGACAATACAGTCAGTTTGAAGAGTTGAAACGAACAATGTATTAAGGAAAACAAAGGATGTTGAGTTGACCACCGCCATGGCGCAGGCGCGTGACAGGTTGTCATCCATGCAGGTGCAGTTGTGTAGAGTTCCCACGTAATTGTTGTTTGACTCTTCTGATTTTATGCTTGAACGATTTTTTTTTTTTTTTTGAGTTGAAGGAGTATTAATTATACTCAAAATTAATTAATTGTGTTGCGTATACAATGTGTGAACAAATTATAATGTTGGAGTAGAAACAATAATTGGAGTTAGGGTTTTGGGTCGTAAAAGTATTGAGTGGAGAATTGAGAAAGATTATGTGAAATTAAAACATGAGAAATTAATGGGCTCAACGTGAATGTTTGTTGGGCACGGAAACATACATAACATGTCTCTCTTACATCGTTGGATTAACCCTCCGAATCACGATGTGGCTAGCAACTTAGGCAGCCATTAATGAATGTTTAGCAACCTAGACATATATACACTTGCTATTCGATTTGGATAAAATATCAAATGCTGAAGAAAACACATGGAATTTTGTCTTATCTTCCATTGTAGAATGCATTCTCGTCACATTTTTTTAAAGGTTTTGTAAGATTCGCAATGAGTTATAAAATTATTTCTAAATAATTTTTTTAATTGAGTTTTAGAAAAATATATTAAGATGTGTCCCACTTAATTTTTTTTGACCAATTGATTGTCCCTACATGGAATCAATGCGCAAATCGACCTTGATACAAAGACTATGAGCATGATATGAAGTAGAAATATTAACAATCCGGAAAAACAAAGCTTTATTTGTTATAATATTTCAGTTTTAACCGATTGATGACAAGTGTATAATCTTACAAATAAGAGATAATATGTTTCTAATGTCATGGGATCAAATTAGTTTCATGCTATGAATTTGAAATCCCTAATGAAACATTAAATCCCCTAAGCAGCTCAGTTCATCTTTATACATAAAAGAACATATAATAAATAACTAAAGATAACATAAATTGGCCATAAACCTACAAGCAATTAATTTCACCAGTTATGAGACCCGACAAGAGGCTGATGTTAAAGGATTATTAAAAACAAAAACCCATTTCGAGAGAGATTGAAACAAAAAAATATACGAGTTTGTAGACACCCTAAGACCCGTTTCGGACTGTTGCATTAAATGCCTCTTTCACATGATTCCAAAGCCTTCTAATCTTCTGTTTCGAGAAAAACAGTTCTTCTTCCCTAGTTGTCATGGCATATGCACTTTGTCTTATAAACCAAGTTTATGTTTTTGTCTTAATTAATTTAGAGCCTTAGCTGTTGAAATTTCTTTCATTGCGTTACCTCATAAAGCGCGTATTCAGTGTCAGGCTTCCTTGCAAAGTTTCAAACCCCTATAGGGTCTAGACGGACAGAACCTTGTAAACCATGTTTTACTGTAATATTTTAAGGTTAATGAATAAAGAAGAGGAAAAAACAGACATCTTTTCACAATCTTAGAGGCCAATAAAACATGCAAGCTCCGATGCAGACATTAAATGAGCGTGGTGATTTGGAAGATTCGGTTCTTGAATTATGCATATCTATATAGTTTTCGATGTGGAGACTAGCTTGAAGCAATGTTTCAGAATGGAAACGTCTCAAGTGAGGGGCTCAAGCGGCAACTGACCTGAAGATTTCAATTGCTTGAACAGAGTGTTGTTGGATTTCCAATGCAAATTAACATCTGCGATATCGATTCAAAAATGTATGTAAGACTCCATTATCAACTCAGTGCCAGAGAAAATAAAATAAAATAACAAGAAAGGAGGAAGCAGTAATTAAGCACACAGGATCAAGCAAGCCAACACATAGTGCAAACAATAATTCAAAAAGCAAGCTCATGTATATATGTATGTATGTATGTATGTATGTAGATTATCACACAAGCATCTATTCCAATTTCCAAACAAGCTGAACTAATAAACCAAAAAAAAAAACAAGCTGAACTAAACTAGGCACGGCATCCGAAATATGGTACGGTGACTAAATGGATTAGCCGAAGTTGGTCCTTAGAAGAGAAAACTTGGGCTTCCTTTGGGTTGCCGATTGCAAGGGCCAACAAATTCCAGTCCATATTGGATATCGTTTGTGAATTCTGAAGCTAGCCTGAATCGATGATTCCTTTTCACATTAAGTAGATTGTCCAAGTCTAACATTCATTGGTAGCCCATGGCTAACCCAACAAGGCTTAAATATGAAAGTTCATAAGAAAAACGGCCGTTGATCTACAGTTTTGGTTGCAATTTGCGAAGAACGGATTAGTGAATTTGGAGAGAATGCTGAGGCGATCGAAAGGAAGAGAAATAAGGTATTAAAGCGAGACGATGGAATAAATAGAGATTTCGTTTATGCTTTGCTTAGTAAGAAAGATAAAAAAGGGTGAAAATAAAAAATTTATTAATTTAATGATTAAACTACAAAATAAAAAAGTTGTTATGAAACTTAACTATTAGATTAACAAATTTTTCATCCTCACTCATTTTTATTCTTCTTACCAAGTAAAGCTTTAGAGACGAGTGAATCTTCTGCTGTTGATTTGCAAGCGGAAGAGAGAGATTTGAAGAACTACTACACTCCACTGAAGGTGGCAAAACTGGCCCAAGCTCGAAAACCCACCCGAGATCGAACCGGAATCGACCTGAAATGACCAAAAAAGTCAAAAATCCGTAATCGAAAAAGTCCGAAATAAAAAAAACTCGAACCCGACATAACCCAAGCTCGATACAATCAGAAACCGACACCGATTCGATTCGAAACCAGTAAAAAATCAAATTTATGACCCAAAAAAACTCGAATTATAATTTTATAATTATTATTTAAAAATAAATAAATAAATAATTGATACATTTTTCTAATTAAAAAGTTTAAAATTTTGAAAACAATTATTATTTATTATACAATTTTATCATTTATGTATTCAAGCAAAATAAATATTGAATCCTTTTAATTCAATTAAATTAAATTAATTTAAAACATCATAATATATGATATCAAATAATCTTTAATATTATACTTATTGCATTTATAATAATAAATATATTATTAATTTAACATTTGATTTTATTATAAAAATCATTTTAACATTTTATTATTTTTATTTTATAATAAAATTTTAATACAATAATAAATCAAATATATAAAAAATTATATAATTTCAATATTTATTTGAAACTTTGAATTTGATATTTTGTGCAACACATTAAAAATATTTTTAATAAAATTAAATTTAAACTATATTTTCTTAAAGTTTCAAGTATAGAAAGATATTGAATTTAGATTAAAAAAACATAATCTTAAAATTAAAATTCAAGTTTTTAAGATTAGAAAAAGTTAAGTAATTAAATTAAACAATATAAGTACAATTATTTTTATAAGTTTAGACATCATTGAAAGAGAAAATTATAAATCAAGCTACTGATAATTTTATTTTTAGCCTTAAAACAAAAGACATTAATAAATCAAGCTAGTGATAATTATTTATTTATTATATTATAATAATCTTATACATAAATAAACCAATTTGGTATCTTATAATAATGATTTGTATATTATATTATAATCATATTTTAAAAATAAATTATGCAATTTCTTAGTGTGTAAGCATTATTTTGATAGAATTAAGTATTTATTAAAAATAATTTATTTATTATCTATTAAATGTAAAATTAAAATGTGAATAAAAATAATAATTCTAATAGTAAATTAAAATGTAATTTAATAATATATTAGAGTAGTATTATTGTACAAGCGATAATTTTAATAAAATTTGTTTTTATACTTTATTAATATTATTATTAATTATATTTAAATAACTAACATTATATTAATTAATTTAATAATACCTACTATTTAATATTTTAATTAGATATTCGATCAATTGGTATATATATAAAATTATAATGTTAATGTGAACATGAAAAAATTAATACTCAATTGGTATATAACTGTATATGATATGATTATATCAAATGTTATTATTTATAATATAATGTCAATTGGTGTATATAACTTGTTTAATTTAACATTCTAAATTTTTAATGACATATTTGATTAATTAATGTATACGAGTACAATTATATTTAATATAATAATGTTATATTATGATTTATGTACAAACCAAAAACGAAATAAATATAAATTGAGATAATTAATTGACCAATTATTCATAATATTAAATATTTTTTAATGTATACTATAATTTTATTCAACATGATAATTGCATAATTAGTTAACTAGTTATGCGGTTAGATTTAATTTAATTATTAATTATGTTGGTATTTAAAGGACAAAATAAATGTAAAAAAAATTCTTAAAAATTTAAAATTTTATTAAAAATATAATATAATTATTAAAAAAAGCAAATAAAACAAAAGTAAAAAAAAAATTATTGAACTAAGAGTGTCTAAATTCCAATGGCCCACTATTGACCCAAAAAAATACAATAACTCAACAAGTTATTGTTAAAAGTATAAAACCATTTATATAAATATTTAATTGTTTGGTGTGATTTATTTATAATTTGTTAATTATTTACTTGTATAACTAATACTTTTGGATTTTCACTTTTTTTTAGTTTTACTCTATATATATATATTTAGCTCACTTAAAAAACAAATTTTTATATAATTATTAATATATAATTATATATTTTATAACAAATATAAATATCACAAGAAATTAAAAGAATAAATAATAATTATCAAGTAATAAAAACATTAAAATGTAAAAAAAATTATATTTATATAAATATTTATTAAATTTTAATTTTAATTTAGCATTTCTTTTATATTTTTATTTAATTATATAAAATTAAATTAATTATTACATTCAAAATTATAAAAATGTTTATAATTTATAAAATTTTAAAATAATTTGATTAAATCCGCCTAATTAAAATCAGACCCAACCCAAAACCAGATCGAAACCACAAATAATCGAACCGAAAAATACCTAAAACCGAAAAAACCCGAACTCGAATATAACCCGAACCGACACGTTTGCCACCTCTCAACTCCACCGTCCAACATCTTGGCTTGGAAGGGATTGGCTTAAATAGACTCTTTTTACTTTTATCAGTTGCACTACTGCCTCCACCATGGTTTAGTATCCCTTCACTGATGTTTAATCTCAGGCTGATGGTTGGTCAGCAATTCGTGCCTGGAAGGATGTTTACATTGTCCAGTGCCTTTAGAGGGCCAAGGTTCCGCAAAAGAAAATTTCAAGAGATATCACTAGGATTGAAATCGAAAGAAAACACTGAAAGATTTCGCTCAACAAAACAATGAAGCTAAGCCTAAAACCATCCATCGAGAAATAATTAAAATTATTTTCCTTGGCAGAATACAAAGAGAAAAGATTAGAGTCAATTGCTAAACTGCTAAACCAAATAACTATTGAGTCCTACAAATATGACCACCAGACAGGATCAAAGTTTCATAAACCATATCAGTCGTTGGAAAATCAAACGAACAGAATTTTACATGCCTTTTTGCCAAGGCACCCTAATGCTTCAGCTCACAACTACAACCAGATCAGGAAGTATAGCAATCTCTCAACAACTCTCCAGCCTTTATTATAAAACTCTCTTCTCATGCTTGGGGAATGTGACAGTGAGTATAATCCATCAAATGCCATCTTCAACAGCTTTCCACACCCAACCTTTTATTTAGTAATTCAACTATGCACAATTGCATTCAGCATTATACAGCTATTACATTTTTTTTGTTAGGGACACAGCAATTCAACCCTAAAACACAACCAATTTGCCAACATTGAAACCTAGGACTTAATATTGTGAAATAGTTTAGGATAGATATGCTATCACAGAAGGATCCAGATCTAATTCTTCAATTGTCCAACAGATTAATGAGCTTGAGATTTCAGAAGCAACAACTTTGGCAGTTACTAATAGCAAATCTAGTTTCAAGAATGGTTGCTAAATCCCACCATCTTAAATAACAACCATATTTTTCAATATAAAGGGTATCTCATGGATGCATATAATTCTCATGCTTGTTCCACCACATTGAATGATGAGCAGACAGACAACAAAATCAAATCCACCACCAATGGTTAATTCCGAACAAGAGTAAATGTGAGATTTTAAAGGGCAGCACTCACCTGAAATTATCAACCTACCTTAGCAGCAAGCAATTTGGAGTTAATCCACTTGCCTCTATAAAAAGATCCACGCAAATTCAATCAATCCGATGCCTAGAATAAAAACCCCTCCATCTAAAGAGTAGACAAGAGGAGGAAGGAGAAAAAGGGGTATTGCCCAGACAAGTGAACAACCTACCTCAGTCTCCTGTTCAAGAATAACCCTGTGAATGGAACTTAACTACAACCCTTACACCACATTTCTTACTACATAAAATGCTTGACGCTGAGAGTCTCTCAGTATGGGCGTGAACGGTTCCCACCATAGTGATGTCTATCTGGCCCAGAACCTCCATCTCTGTAATTATCCCTGCGCCTGTCCCCACCACCTCCATAGCCACCTTTACCACCTCTGTCAAATAACAAAACAGTCAATAATGCAGCTTCAACAAAAAACAAAAATTAACTAAGCAAAGAACAATTTTTCTAGGTAAAAAAGGCAAAACAATTTTGGTAATTTTTTCTACTGTTTATTTCCACAGATACAAGCATAGGGGGCAACCTATCGCTATCATAACCCAACCATACAAAAATTTTCAAAGAAAAGACCAGCAAAATCATAGGAATTTCTTTTGGGAATAAAAACCATAGGATGTTTACAGTAACTAGAGGTGATCATTGGATAATTTAGTTTCAAAAGTAACTTAAATCAAGCAAAACCTTATAAGCAGGAATTCAACAGGGCAACATACAATACAGACAGAAAAATTGCTAAATAAGCATCATCTCTTAATAGATTACATGTCAAAACAAAGCATCTAAATGCAATATAGTTGAACTCAATTCAAACATCTGATTAACTTCCTGTCAGGAAAAAGCATCTAAATGAAACATTTCAAAAGTTAAGAAGATAATTCAAGGGTTAAAATGATACCCATGATCGTATACTTTAGGTGCAGTCTTCTCTGCCATAGCCACGCTGATTGTATAACCTCTCATGATATGATCTGAGAGAAAACATTCCACAATGGTGAGGAGAAATTTTTAAGGCAACAAATTAAATTAAGAAAATTCTTAGGTAAGTACTGTTAAAGAAACCGCCAGCTGAGTGAGCAGCCTGAGGATCTTCATAAGACAAAACCGCATCGCCTTTCTGGTTTCCTTTCTCATCTGTGTATATTTTAATATTCCATGGCCACTGATCTTTATAGCCACGCTTCTGCTTAATTCTTCCAACCTAAAACAGAAGTGAATTGTTAGAACGCTAGTACTAAAATTTCATGCAAAATAAAGACAGAACTTGTCAATGGAGCCCCATAAATAAAAATGCCCTCAACTCCATCAAAACATGGAACCAGAGAATAAAATAAATTTCAAAGAAAAATTATCATAAACCAACAGATACCAGCTCCAGAAATAAAACAGAAACACCAGTATGAACTAGATTACATAATTCCCATTAGACAACACATTGATTTAATAGAAAAGATTTGGCCATTACTTGTCCAATGCCGCCAAAAAGTTCTCTTAATTCTTCAATAGTAACATCAGGCGGCAAATTTGAAATGTATATTCTTGTATTGTCACAAGAATCTCCACAGTTGTCATCACACTGCTTGATCTTAACCGATGCATCAGCAGGAGGACCACCATAACCACCTCCCTGACGTCGAGGACCACCAGACCCATACCCTTCATCATTTCCACCAGAAGGTCCACTCCGACTGCCAGTTCTCACATCAGTCAAACCCTCACCACCATAACCACCCGGAGGGCCAGTATAAGACGGAGGGTATGATGCCGGTCCACCAGTATAGCTCGTAGGTGGAGGAACTGCATCCTTTCTATAATTTGGATTCCCACCATATGCATTAGGAGCATGTGGATAACTGCCAGGACCACCATAAGTATTGGGGGCTGGAGGAGGAACTCGACCATACCCATCATCTTCACCTCCTAGACTACCTCCATAAGAACCACTTCTACTACCACTACTTCTATTATCAAAATTTCCACCCCTGCCTCCATCATAGCTGTTACTCCTCCCACTATCATAACCACCTCTACTCCCATCTCCTCTACCTCCACGATTACCACCATATCCCCCACCACGACCTCCTCTGTTATATCCACCACCACTACCACGATCACCAGCACCCGCAGGAGATGGTGCACCACATTTGTTACACTCAACTCTTCTTGCAAAGTTCAAGTTCCCACAGCTACATAGACATACACCAAGTTTAAATTTCACAAATCCAGAAAACTAACAGAAATATGGAGCTATCAGTAAACCAAAACTTAGATGTTTAATTAACCATACAAATCCATAACAGAGGGTGAAAGCCCCCAATAGCAAATCAAAAGTGGAGAAATGATAATTTACCTGGGGTTCGGGCAAAGCCAATCACCATCTCTGCCGCCTCCACCACGGCCACCTCCTCTTCCACCACCACCTCTTCCCCCACGGTCTCCTCCTTGATAACCTACACCGCCTCCTGCAGAACCCAGATCCAAGTAATTGAAAATAGGAACAAAACTAAAACGCTGATCGATCTTGAAAAAACCAATAAGACAACCTTGAGAAGACTAAAATCAACTGCACTAAGCCACAAATATACCAAAAAAAAAAAGAATCATTAACAAAGAAATTATCTCTATCTTGAGAAGTATCACCATATCCTCCACCACCTCCTCCTCTGCCTCCACCGCGACTGCTGTGACCACCACCAAGTCCACCTCCGCCTCCACCATAACCACTGTCCCCTCCATAACCGCCGCCACCTCCTCCTCCTGCATACCCTCCACCACCACCACCACCACCACTATAGCCTCCAGCACCGCCATATGAGGGCGGAGCAGCTTCGCCTCCGTCTTGACCGTACATCCTTTTAGCGATGTATAGGGCTTTTAGTTTTTCTTATTCGTCTAGAGAGAGAGAGAGAGAGAGAGAGAGAGAGAGATTGTGGAAGATTTAGCTTTTAGAATGCAAGAACAAATGTGTGATGTGTAACATAAAGACCGTTAGTCTACGAGACGAGATTTTTTTTTTTTATTTTAACAAAACGCGGCAGTAGCTTCCGCTTGTTTCGCGCGGTGACTGGCGTACGGTTCATTGATCAAACGGTTCCGTCATTTGGAAAAACGGTGGGCCTACACTTTGAGCATGAACATTATCCAGATTTTACAAGGCCGAAAATGAAGAATCCTCTGATCAGACCCTTTGAATTTGACCAACCCGAATCAGTTTTGGGCCTTTAGGTTTCGTCGGGATAATATTAATAACCCAGCTTTTCAGTAAATCAGACAATATATGTATCTATATTGCAGTTATTTCTTACCAAACCTATATAAAACACGAAAATTATTATATAAAACACGAAAATTATTATATCGAAATTTGTATCGATATGTAAAACACGAAATAAATTTTTTAATTTTTTAGGTTTTTATTTACATTAAAAAAGTTGCATTTTGATCTTTGCTGTTTAATAAAATAAAAAAAGTTGCATTTTGAAAGGAATAAGAGTTTTTCTTTGGTATATCAGTGAGAAGGAATTTGAAATGAAAGTAAATTCTTGGGCTATTTCACATGACTGCACATTTCATGCTTGGAAATGAGACATTTGACTATGATGCCTCTTAACTCTTAAGGTCTAAACATAAAACATATCACTAGATCAAGTTTCAATGACATTTATGCAAATCTTCTGTTTAAAGTGCTCTCTTTGCAAAGCTCTGAAGCAGACTAAAAAGGTTACCTGGTTCATGGTTGATCTCACACAAAAGGATTGCACACTTATCAAGAGGATATCAGCTAGGAAAGAGAATGTTCAATGATCCAATCTTAGATGTCAATCATCACTTTGATGCTATGCTTTGACTAGAAAAAAATGAATTCAAAGCACCTAACATTTCGAACAGAAAGAACCTCAAAGATCAAAATGAACTGCCAATAGACAAAATTGGAGGTCAATTTAATTTCCCTCCATCCTTCTCTCTCAACTGAAAATCAGCAACAAACAAAGCTTTGGAGCTAATATAAATCCATGCACAACAAATACCACTGCAACAAGCCTGTTGCAATTTAAAAGCACCTCTCTCCACTATGTGAAACCCAATAAGCATGGAAAAAGGTAGGCCACCAGCGATATCATCCACAGAAAGAGATAAGCCTCATGAACAGAAGTTGAATTGGAGGTTTGAAGTTCAACAAAAAATCTGCAGTTATCAACTGAGGGATCGACAGTAGTGATGAGACCCAACCCCCCAAAATCACAGCTATCTGCCCTTTGATCATGCTGCTGATAATAGCTATTAAGTGCATATGATATATTACCAGGCCAACTAATATCGGAACAGGAACCACCAGGAGATAGTGCGGTACAATCAGATACAGAACATGCCTCCAAAGCACTTGCAGTTGCATTTGACAAATCTTTGTTGTTGTTTACAACACACCATTTTGACGGAAGGTATTCAACAAACTGAGCATTCACAAGGTTTTTTGAGCCCTGGCCAAAGTTAAAATGGTACTTGGCTTGGCCATCAAAAGTGAACACACCCCAATGTCGCTCAAAATTTCCAGAGGTTATGCTTCTTTGGTCCTCATCTAAGAGGCTAAATATAAATGTTTCAACTGGTGGATTCTGAGGCCTGAGAGGAGATCCTGTTTTGCTATGAAGGTGATCAATGAGGCCCCTCATAAATGTCTCAGCCAAAGATGAGGTTGCATTGGCTGCTCCATCAGTAGGCCAACCAATACATGCAACAACTATATCTATTTCTGGAAATCCAATATTTGATAATGCAGTAACAAGGGTATCATAGCTCAAGTCGAAGCTGTTTTTGTATGTTCTGTGACTGTCATTATGAGGACGCGCATTTTCTTTGAAAAGAGCAAAGTCAAGGGATATGTTCTTGTTCTGTTGGAAACTTATAAACGGAGAAATAGTCACAAAGAAAGGAGAGTGATGCTTGCTGAGAAAAGTAAGTAGTTGGATCATGGTTTTATTCAGGTCAGTCCTGAAGTGTCCTTTTGAAGGCAGGCCGGACTCTGACACAAAGGTATCAAAACTACATGGAACAACAACTTTCACTTCGCTCGCCAAGTTTGCTTTTGTTAAAGCTGCTTGGATGCTCATAGCTGCTCCAATGACAAAGGGGTGAAACTGCTCACCATATCTTTGGAGAAATGGTTCATCTCCAACAGCAACATACCTATAAAAGGTCTACTCAGCCATAATCATAGAGAAACAAAAACTCCAAAGCATAATTTATTATATTAAAAGAAAAGGCAAAGACTTTACTTCGGAAAATATGATCCAATTCATAAAGATTGACAAAGTTTTGCACTAGCTATGAGAAGAAAACCCTCAACAAAGGTAGAGTTATTCTTGACTTGAAGACAATACAATTAAGAACACATAGTTACAAATACTTTGCATCACTATGGTGTTTGTTAAGGTCATTATCAATAAAATCATCCCACTGAATTGATATATCAAGTTGTCCTTACCTTTCGTGCTTTCTGGTGCCAAAGACATAGATATTTGGTGACCAAACCAATGGGAAGAAACTTAATCATCAAAGAAAGATACGATGATCAAATTTCAGCCACAAAGCAGAATCTTTAGCGGCTTCTGTAGTTTTGTTCAGACCAAGACTCCGGCTTCCATACATGAAGCTCTAATACGACTAATATCTAAGAGACTACAAAATCAACATTCACAAGTGTGCAAGAAAGCACTTCAAAATTAGTACCACTAGCTTATTATCTTTAAATTGATATAGCTTTCGTTATGTGAGCTTTACTCTTGCTTTCATGGATTACAGCACTTCACTGTAGTAACTAACAGAAAAAAAATTCAGTAACTCAACTACCCACTTTTTCCAAACCAAACCCTAACATAAAAAATAAGTGAAGATCTTGATGCCCAAGCATGGAAATACATGCCCCATAATTAAAAAATAAATAAACGGAAAGAAATTCATGCCTCGAAACCAAACACAAAACAAGATCAATCCGGGAAGCAAAAAAACAAGAAGGAAGAGCAATAAACATACTCAATTCGAACTCCAGCTCCACCATGAGAAAAGTAGCGGGTGACATTATCATGGACCCAACTCTCAGCAGCTTTCCTGGAGGAGTTAAGAGTTTTGAGCATGGAATTGGGGATGCCGACGGTGACGACAATGTTGGAGCCAGAGAGAGCTTGTAGCACAAGTGGGTCGGCATCGAAGAGCTTGACTTTGGAAACGTTGTTGGACTTCAAGAGCTCAACCACCTTGAGAGGCGGGAGAGGGTGGGAAGACATGGTACCCCAGTTGACGCCCACGGCTCCAGCAGTAGAGCCAAGAAGGCACGGAATGGAGAGGAATAGAAAGAGCAAGAAGGGATTCCGAGGCATGTGATGGGAGTGAATGAAAAATCTGAGAGTTTGGTTTGGTGGAGTAAGTGAAGAAGAAATGAGTGCTCACTGCTCTGTTTCTTTTCCTGGTGGGTCTTTTAACGAAAAAATAAAAAGAGGGAAATTAATAAAGCTGTTGCGCTTCTGCAAACATAAACATGGCAGAGGCTTTTGTGGGGCTTTCCATTTGTTTTTTAGGATTGTTTTACTTGGCCCTTTTTAGCTGCACGGACTCTTTCTTTTTCCCCCTTTTTTTTTTTTTTTTTTTGCTATTGACTTTTGTTAAGTTTTTTTTAATAGTACAATTTCATTCCAGATTACACTAATAAGTATATTTAATAAACCAATAATTTAATGAATTAATAAATATAAAGAACAATAACAAATTACAAATAATAATAATAAATTAAATATCAAATTTACATTTTGTTATATTCGAACATGAAATTTTAAAAATTTCAAAATCTCCTTTTTGCCATTAACCCAAAACCCCATCGATTTTGTTAAGTTTTTTTTTTTTCATACATTTTTGTTTCCTTTGGCTTATTTCTTCTTCTTTTGAGTTTTCTAAAGGATCGTATCATTTCTTTGTCTCTCTGTTTTTTCTTCCTCTCTAATTCCAAGTTCCAACCACCTATTCTATTGATCGTATTTGATTTGACCAGTCATTAGTTAATTCTAGACTTAATTTAGATGAACGGTAACATTAATTTCCTTCCACCCTGTTTTTTTTTCTTTGTTTGATTCTACCACACCAATCCAAATATACTTTTTATTTTTGATTTTAGCTAATTTCCCAATTTATTGATAATTGGTCAAATTCGATCATTGAAGAGAAATTGAAAAGAAAATAAATAAAACAAAAAGAATAAAAATGAAAATAAACAAATAAGTTTTTTTTATTTTTGATAATAATTGTCCCAAATCCAACGTCCTAAGCATTCAAAAGAAAGTGAATTTGCATAGAAAATTCATGAGGTTGTTTTTTTTTTTTAAGTTTCATAACAAATTAATCTTTGAACATATGAAGTTCTTTAATTTCAATCTACATAATGAAAAGCAACTCTTTCTCCTATTATTTTTATCATAGAGCAATACAATATTTTGATCCGAAGCATTTACGCTTTTGCTTGTTATGAATAACGAAAAAAACACAAAGATGAAAAATGTGTTATTCCAATAGAATTTTAGATTTTAACTATTAAAAGGATTCCTTTAAATTCACAATGAATTGATTCTTAAATTAGGTAAAGGAACGCAATGTATAACTCATATCACAGAGCTAATTTGGATAGATAGTGAGATTGGCTTCGATGAAATTAAAAATAATAAAAAAACACTTAAAAATATAATTTTTTTAATAAAAATAATAAAAAGAATTTAAAATTAGCGATAAATATATAATTTTGTTGGCTTTTTGTCTTTTAATTAAAAAGTGAATCGGACCGTGACTCACTAGACCTCACCTGCGAGCCAAATTAGCCCACAATCAATGGTAAATGTCATTTTGTACGGTACATATTATGATACTTATATTTCTATAACTATTTGTGTACAATCCAAGAAATATTTATATAAACATTCCATTATCTCATATATGACTATTTGCATGTCTAGATACAACTATTAATTTTTTATTATTTAATACACTGTCATTGAATTTAAAATTTAATTGATAACGTATAAGTACTTACACTATGTTTGGATAGACATTAGTAAAGGAAAGGAATGGAAAGTAAAGGAATGCAAACTAAAGGAAAGGAGAGGAAAGGAAAGGGTACATGTACCCCTTGTTTGGATAGCTAAAATTAATAAAGGAAAGGAAAGTAATCCTAACAATCCTTGTTTGGTTAAACAATGGAAAGGAAAGGAAATGATTTATTGTAATGCTTTTTTTCTAATTATAACCCTTTTTGTTTTAAATTTTATAAGATAATAAGGTTAAATTTGATATTCTACATGTTAAAATTTTTTTCAAGTTTCCTTTCCTTCCCCTTTACCCCAAATTGGGGTTTTAAAAAAACTGAGTAACTCAAGGGAAAGCAAGGGGTGCTCACTCCCCCTCTCTTTCCTTTCCCTTGCTAAAAAATCTTCCCAAACAAAGGAAAGGTTTACAACCTTCCTTTGTTTTACTTTCCTTTCCTTTCCTTTCCCTTTCCCACCCCCAATCCAAACATAGGTTTAATTAATCTTTTCATGGAAATATAAAATTACGAAGTACAAGAGGTTATAAAAGCACTCAGATAATTCAATTGGGTTATCCAGTTTTTTTAAAAGATAAATTTAAACAAATTTGAATTTTAAATTCCAACACATTCTTTTTAAAAGATAATTTTAAGTAAATTTGATTTTTAAATTTCAACATTTGTAATTTTTTCCTATATTCAAAATGTAATTTCTTATATATATATAAAAAATCTTATAAAATTGTCAACGAGGCTTTGAGATTTTGAGATTTTAGGTTCGAGTTCATCAAGTGTGAAGTTGAATTAGTATAGTTATTTACTAATTGGTTTAGTTTATTATAATTATTTACTAGTTTACTTAGTTTGAGTAATGTGATTTTTATAATTACATGTTCATGGAATGTAATATGCTAATTGTGATTGTAACTTCTAATAAAAATGTACTACTTAAAAAAAATCTTATAAAATTGACCTTATTTTATCATTTTTGACTAATACATAAATTTAGAGAAAAACATTTTAAATTTGAAATGAAAGTAATTAATTAATTTCAGTTATTATCTGTTCAAAAAAACAAAACAAAATTGGTAAAATCACCATCTTGAATGCTGCCAACTCTGAAAAATCTGGAAATGGAAACTTTGGTCACGGGTAGCTCGAATTACCATGTTAGATACCCACGGGGACACGAGCCGGACACGCGCCCTCTGCATTTCAATTAATCCTAACCACCCACGTGTTCCATCATCAACGGTCAAAAATCCACCTAGCCACCTAGATATATCCCCCTATTCCGTATTCAGTATTCACCCTGCCACCTTCCTCGCTTCGTCTCCATTTGCCGGTCTCTCCATATCTCTCGATCTTCGGAAAATGCTTCTAAGCAAATCTTGTTCTTCTTTTTCTTCTTCAATCTTACTGCGAGCGAATGCTGGGGGTGACAATTCAAATGGGTTGATATCCGCCTTGACTGTGAGGTATCCGAAGAGGAAAGCTGCAGGTCTTGGCGGTGTCGTTTCGGCTTCAAAAGAGGCCGGCACTCGACCCGTTTTGAATGTAGTGTTTGAGCCATTTGAGGAAGTGAAAAAGGAGATTCTTCTCGTCCCTTCTGTCCCACAAGCCTCTCTTGCTCGCCATAAGTACACAGACCAGTGTGAGGCCGCCATCAACGAACAGATCAAGTCAGTTTAATTTCCTTCGATCTATACTTTTCAAATTTTCATCTTCGGTTTTTTCATATGTTTTCATTTCATGAATGCAGATATAAATCTCTTTGAATATGTCAGTCTTTTTCATTAAGATTAATCACTCTGTGGGGTTTTCTTTGTTTATATGATAAGATTTTCCGTTCTATGAATCAGTGTGGAGTACAGTGTTTCCTATGTGTATCACGCCATGTACGCCTATTTCGACAGGGACAATGTTGCTCTCAAGGGCTTTGCCAAGTAATGTCTTGTAAACCCAAAATCCTCCGAAATTTGTTGCCTGTTACATTTGTTTAGTCTTAAATAATCAATTCGAGAGATTATAGATTTTTCAAGGATTCAAGTGCTGAAGAAAGGCAACATGCTGAGATGTTCATGGATTACCAGGTGAAATTTTGATGCACCATATTCGTTTAATTTCTAAACCTTTCTGTCTGATTCTATGCTCTCCTTTTAACTCATTCCCTGTTTTCTCTCATAATCAGAACAAACGAGGAGGAAAAGTTATGCTGCAGTCCATGCTGATGCCTCTATCTGAATTTGATCATGCCGACAAGGGCGATGCACTTTATGGTTAGTTTTGTTTCAGGCATTGACATGTAAATGCAAAATCATAATTGAAACTTGTATCAATATAAATTTCATTCCAAGGATGATAAATCATGCAGATAGCATGAATGAAACCAATTCTTAATTGGAACATGAGATTTAGCTCAAATGGTTCATGTCAATAGGTTTAGAATTCAAATCTTAGTACCTGTAACCTCTTGTTCACTTTATGGTTAGTTTTGTTTCAGGCATTGACATGTAAATGCAAAATCATAATTGAAACTTGTATCAATATAAATTTCATTCCAAGGATGATAAATCATGCGGATAGCATGAATGAAACCCATTCTTAATTGGAACATGAGATTTAGCTCAAATGGTTCATGTCAAGAGGTTTAGAATTCAAATCTTAGTACCTGTAACCTCTTGTTCACTTTATGGTTAGTTTTGTTTCAGGCATTGACATGTAAATGCAAAATCATAATTGAAACTTGTATCAATATAAATTTCATTCCAAGGATGATAAATCATGCAGATAGCATGAATGAAACCCATTCTTAATTGGAACGTGAGATTTAGCTCAAATGGTTCATGTCAATAGGTTTAGAATTCAAATCTTAGTACCTGTAACCTCTTGTTCACTTTATGGTTAGTTTTGTTTCAGGCATTGACATGTAAATGCAAAATCATAATTGAAACTTGTATCAATATAAATTTCATTCCAAGGATGATAAATCATGCAGATAGCATGAATAAAACCAATTCTTAATTTGAACATGAGATTTAGCTCAAATGGTTCATGTCAATAGGTTTAAAATTCAAATCTTTGTATCTGTAACCTCTTGTTTTATTCCTAAATTTCAGCTTCTTTTATATATAAAAAAAAAATACAATCAGTGCTTTTCGAGGGGTTTATCTCTCCTCGTTGGTGCTAATGTCTTACCATTTTTGTTTCAGCAATGGAACTTGCGTTGTCTCTGGAAAAGCTGAACAATGAGAAGCTTCTGAATTTGCACAAAGTAGATATCTCTTTCTCTATTGAATTTGAACCCATATAAATTTCCCTGTCTTTGCTACTTTCGTAATTAGAGTTTTAATTACCAGAAACTCATCCAAATATCTCATATAATTACATTTTTAATCTTACAGATGGCTGACGAAGTCAATGACATGCATTTGGTAGACTTCATTGAAACTGAATTCTTGACTGAGCAGGTGAGGCAACTCACACTTCTGATTCTCTGTTGTATTTTGTTTGTTGATTACTTACATTTGTTTATGTTAGCTTTGCATATTGAACAATCACATTGAACCCATTTCTATCTTCTTCATTTAGGTTGAATCCATCCGAAGACTCTCAGAATATGTTGCTCAACTGAGGAGGGTGGGCAGAGGACATGGTAATTCTCAATTATGCTTCAGATCATAATATATCTGATGGAGTTCTTCGCATCATATGCTAAACACGCAAGTATGCTGTATCTGCATTTCCCTTTTTCGTTGACTTCAAATTCTTCTGTATTCACGATTGTGCAGGTGTTTGGCACTTTGACCAGATGCTCATCAATAATCCGGTTGCTGCATGACGAGGAACTACAGAATAAACTTTATCACTATCAAGCTTCCCTCCCCAGTCCCCATCTACGCCTTGCCCCATCCTTTTCCCCCCTAACTTTCCCCATGTGAGACTACTTTCTGAGGTTCTTATATTGGTTATGTTTGGTAGTAGTTGGCGGTTGTTATAATGCTTTCCTATAACACATTACATGGGATTTTCCCACTTGACAAAGGTTACTATTTTTGTTGAGAAAAATGGAAATGCAGACAGGGTAAATCCTAGTGTAAAACTCAAAATTCAAAATTTAATTCGAGTTTTATTCATCCTAACTTTTAAATTAAATATTGACTCGATAAATTACTTAAATTGCTTTAATTTGATCAGATAAATGTGATTTATTATTTTTTTAATTATGTATTATAATAATAAATTAATAATTAAATATTAAAAATATATTAAATAAACTTATTAAATTGATAAATCATACAATCGAAAATTTTGAGTAATTGTCAACTTGAATTTAGATAATTCAAAAAACGGTTAGTATATTTTTTTATACATATTTTTGTTTTAAAATCTTAAATAATAATCTTGAAAAATAAAAATAATTAAAGCCTTCAAAATATTTAAAATAAAATCAGATACAATTTCTATTAAAAAAAATCAGATACAATTTTATTTATTATTTAATCGAGGAAAAGCCAAAAAGAATGAAAAAAGAATATTCTGGAACATAACACTCAAAAGTCACTAAATCAGATAATCTCCGGTGCCGGAGCAGCGAAGAGAATCGGTTTAGAGATGTCAAAGCAAGGAGAGGTAGTGTGCGTCACCGGAGCTAGCGGCTGCATTGGCTCTTGGCTCGTCCAACTCCTCTTGGCTCGCGGCTACACCGTCCACGGCACCGTCAAAAATCTCAGTTACTTCATTTTCATCTTTTCCAATGTTTCTTCCCTTCTAGTATTCCGATGAGAAACCTGACTTCAGTTTTAATGCTAATTTGTTGTTCTCAACTTGTTCTCTGTCGCAGAGGATGAGAAAGAAACAAAGCATCTAGAATCTCTAGAAGGAGCAGAGTCGCGTCTCCGCCTCTTCCAGATCGATCTCCTCGATTATGATTCAATCGCCGCCGCTATCAACGGCTGTGCTGGTGTCTTCCACCTCGCCTCTCCCTGCATCGTCGACCAAGTTCACGACCCTCAGGTATACGCGCTCGCTTAATCCAATTTGTATTATTTTCAGCTTAATAGTCGATTATAGTACTCTGATGTTTATTTAACAGAAGGAGCTTCTGGATCCCGCAATTAAAGGAACCCTGAATGTACTGACAGCTGCCAAAGAGCTCGGGGTTAAGCGCGTAGCGGTTACGTCTTCCATCTCTGCCATAACGCCCAACCCCAACTGGCCAGCAGATAAGGTCAGAGCAGAGGATTCCTGGTCTGATATCGAGTACTGCAAGCAAAATGAAGTAAATATTTGCTCCCGCACCCTTTGTTTTTCTTAGTGGTTATATTATTATGGACCTTGTAAGGAAACAATGGGGCTAGCTAATAAATTGTGTTTGGTCATTGTTGGTCGAGCTAGTTATGGTATCCAATTTCTAAATTACTAGCTGAGAAGGCTGCATTGGAATTCTCCAAGGAGAAAGGTTTAGATGTAGTGGTGGTGAATCCGGGCACCGTGATGGGTCCTAATATTCCTCCAACGCTTAATGCCAGCATGTTGATGTTGCTACGCCTTCTACAAGGTAATACACTTCACAAACTACATTGTTATATCTTGTATTTTCCGTTCAAATGTGCAAATTTCAATATGATTATGTAGGTCTGTGTTGTACTTGATTGACCCAAAATTCAACTTCTTGATGTATGGAATTTTTGTGTTCTTGATTTCAACAGAGTCGGTATTAGTTTGGTTTATGGAGATGTGAGGAATTGGTTCATACCTTATTCTTTTGAATCTTTGAAGTAAATCAGTTTGAAACTTTTATCGCTTAGCAATAATAATTAAACAAACTACCTCGAGAGAGTACAGGTTACTTGCAGTAATTTTCCAATCTTCAGTGGCATGCTGATTGTCCATTTTGCACTGTACTTTTCTGTGATTCAATAATGAAAAAGTGTCAGAGCAAGAGATGCAAATTAATTTCATGTTAAAAGAATAAGCTGTTATCACGAATCAAACAACCATGGGAAAGTTTAAGTCCAGCATGCAGTTCAGTAGTTCGCCTTACAAATGAGTTTAAGAGAGCATTTCAGTTTTGTGTTAAACTCTTGCCAATTTCAATCATGTGGTTGATGCCTGAAATGGATGTGTTTACTTTGAATCATAACTCTTGAATCTTCTACTATAAGATATTGTCCGTAAGGATTTGAGTTGGGTAGGCTGCATTTAAATCATCTGTTTTCTCTGGTGTTCTTTTCTGTTCTTCCAAGCACAAACATAAAAAATGTTTCTCTGGTTCCAGGCTGCACAGAGACATATCAGGACTTTTTCATGGGATCTGTCCATTTCAAAGATGTTGCCTTAGCACACATTTTGGTGTATGAGAATACATCAGCAACTGGAAGGCACTTGTGCGTTGAAGCTATATCTCATTATGGTGACTTTGTGGCCAAGGTTGCTGAACTTTACCCTGAATATAATGTGCCTAGGTAATAAGTTCATGCGTTATACGCCTATAAAATTAATGCACTTGGGTATCTTTCTTTAAATTTCATACTATTCGATTATTTTTCACAGAAAACACTGTTGCAGCCTTCAAACATTGTCTCTCTCTCTTCTTTAATGTTAGCATAGGTGCAAGACATTCTACTGGTTGTGTGAGTAATACTACCGCTAAATTCTAATTTATGTTCATCTTGACGTAGTTTGCCGAGGGATACTCAACCTGGATTGTTAAGGGCTAAGAATGGAGCTCAAAAGCTGATGGACTTGGGGATGGAATTCATTCCCATGGAGCAAATTATCAAAGATGGTGTTGAGAGTTTAAAAAGCAAGGGCTTTATTTCATGAATCAAATAGCTTCTGCACTGTAATCTGTGCTGTATAATAATGAGTATGGCTGTCGACTGTCGTGTGAGGACATGTATGAATAATGTTATGGGAGAGTGAGTGAGTCCCTCTTTTCCTTAAAATCCTGAAAATCTGAATGGAATTTTTTTTTGGATAAATTAATTTTTATTTATTTAAAAAAAAAAACATGAGACACATCAAGAGCATAAAGAAAATACAATGATCGCTTCTAGGAATGAAAACATGAGATCATCGAGTACTTATGAGTTATGACTCATTTTGTGATGACTCTGTAGAGCTTCCATCTATTGCCTCTCGCTTGCTTCTTGTAACAATGAGAATTCATACATCATTAGTGATATGATATAAATACGACGTGAATAAGAGACAAGAGGTAAGAAAATAACATGAGCTAAAATTAAAGTGTATCTATATATATATATCAGTATCAAAATCACTTATCTCCCAATTCCTTATACCAATATGGCAACAGATTTTTGCCCAAGAACACCAAAGACAGGAGTCATCATCCAATTTTGAAGAGTCACAACTGGAAATGATTCGTCAATTCTCCGAGTCATTACCACAAACTTCTTCAGAGGTACAATCTATTTCAAAAAATAGAGAGGTCATGATTTCAAAAACCCAACCTCTCCAAACTATTTTCCCAAAACAAGGAGTGGTGATTACATATCCACGTCCTAAAACTGATCAAAAATATTTTTCAAAACAGCAATTTCAACATATGGTTTTTGTTGAGCCTGAATATTTTCATGAAAATCCAAACACTGTTATCAAAAATATTTTCAAAGGTTTTCATTACAAACCATGGGATCAACAAAAACCTCAAAGTTTTTATGAAAATATTTTGATTGAAACAGGTTCCTTGGCAATCAAACATTATGCCAACAAAGACCAACCAGACTTTATCACCCTTTCAACTGCTCAAATTCTCAAAGTCCTCAGACCAATTGACTGGGGTAATGATCCAAACAATCTCAAAAAGTTTCCTGCCAGCTATAACACCAGACTTCACCATTGCCCCACATTTAATTACTGGGATTATCAACAAGCTTGGTTCAATACTTTCACCTTTGAAAACCAACACAATCGCCATTCATGGCTCATTTACTTCAAAAAAGACATCAAATACCAATTCCCAGTTTGGTTTACTCACTGGTGGCAATGGTACGAACCAAATCATGAAATCCTTCCCCCTCAAGTATGGGAAGCTTATGAATTTTTCAATGAATATTTCCAAGAAGAACAAACTCAACAAGGATTCCAGAAATCATTGATGTTTTGCTCAATCTTTAGTCTGTCTTGGATTTCTTCATGGCACTATGAATTTATGAATGATCCAGTATCAAGTCACAAACAAATCATTAGAAGATTCAAAACAAAGTGGTGGGAGAAATTTGACTACTCAAAATGCTTAAGAGATAGTGTAAAAGACTGGTTCCAGAAACACCCAGAATTTTGCAAATCAGCTCAAACATTAGGTACCACACAGTTTCTCCAAGCCAAGTCACATGCTAGTGCACTGTTAGCACAAGCCAAAACAAAGAAAGAATACAAAGAATTGATGAAGCAAATCCTCCAATCAGTCAACTCAGATGATGAAGAGAACAGTGAACAGAGTAGCAATCATGAAAGCAGCACAGGATCTTTACTCTCGCTGGATTTAGCTCAAGACAATGAAGATGACTGCTTCGGAGTCTTACCTTCAATCAAAACTGACAAAACAAAAAGAAAAAGCAAACAGTAAAGATTCCACTGACAAGCACAGTGAGATTCCCATCAGTCAAAACTACAGTAAAGATTCCACTGACAAGCACAATGAGATTCCCATCAGTCAAAGCTCCATCAACAGACAAAGGCGTGGCCCACTGACAAGCACAGTGAGATTCCCATCAGACAAAGCTCCATCAACAGACAAAGGCATGGCCCACTGACAAGCACAGTGAGATTCCCATCAGTCAAAGCTCCATCAACAGACAGTTGTTCAAACTTTAGAATCATGAAGCATTATATGTAAAAGAATCCTAGCTATAAAAAGGATTCTCAAACCAAAGAGGGGCAGAGTTTTTAGGACGGATAGTTTCAAGTTTTAAGGATTCTTAAAGCTCTCACTCTTTCTTATTTTGTAAATCAAATTTTATTATCAATAAAAAGTTCAAAATTTTATAAATTTTATTTCATCAATCATTTATTTCATCAATCATATTCAATATTTTAAATTTTCTTTTACCTAAAATTCATCACTGCTACAGCTCCCACGGAGACAGTGATGAATTTTAGGTAAAAGAAAATTTAAAATATTGAATATGATTGACGAAATAAATGATTGATGAAATAAAATTTGGATAAAATAGATAGATTGATAAAATTTTGAACTTTTTATTGATAATAAAATTTGATTTACAAAATAAGAAAGAGTGAGAGCTTTCAGAATCCTTAAAACTTGAAACTATCCGTCCTAAAAACTCTGCCCCTCTTTGGTTTGAGAATCCTTTTTATAGCTAGGATTCTTTTACATATGATGCTTCATGATTCTAAAGTTTGAACAACTGTCTGTTGATGGAGCTTTGACTGATGGGAATCTCACTGTGCTTGTCAGTGGGCCATGCCTTTGTCTGTTGATGGAGCTTTGTCTGATGGGAATCTCACTGTGCTTGTCAGTGGGCCACGCCTTTGTCTGTTGATGGAGCTTTGACTGATGGGAATCTCACTGTGCTTGTCAGTGGAATCTTTACTGTAGTTTTGACTGATGGGAATCTCACTGTGCTTGTCAGTGGAATCTTTATTGTTTGCTTTTTCTTTTTGTTTTGTCAGTTTTGATTGAAGGTAAGACTCCGAAGCAGTCATCTTCATTGTCTTGAGCTAAATCCAGCGAGAGTAAAGATCCTGTGCTGCTTTCATGATTGCTACTCTGTTCACTGTTCTCTTCATCATCTGAGTTGACTGATTGGAGGATTTGCTTCATCAATTCTTTGTATTCTTTCTTTGTTTTGGCTTGTGCTAACAGTGCACTGGCATGTGACTTGGCTTGGAGAAACTGTGTGGTACCTGATGTTTGAGCTGATTTGCAAAATTCTGGGTGTTTCTGGAACCAGTCTTTTACACTATCTCTTAAGCATTTTGAGTAGTTAAATTTCTCCCACCACTTTGTTTTGAATCTTCTAATGATTTGTTTGTGACTTGATACTGGATCATTCATAAATTCATAGTGCCATGAAGAAATCCAAGACAGACTAAAGATTGAGCAAAACATCAATGATTTCTGGAATTCTTGTTGAGTTTGTTCTTCTTGGAAATATTCACTGAAAAATTCATAAGCTTCCCATACCTGAAGGGGAAGGATTTCATGATTTGGTCCGTACCATTGCCACCAGTGAGTAAACCAGACTGGGAATTGGTATTTGGTGTCTTTTTTGAAGTAAATGAGCCATGAATGGTGATTGTGTTGGTTTTCAAAGGTGAAAGTATTGAACCAAGCTTGTTGATAATCCCAGTAATTAAATGTGGGGCAATGGTGAAGTCTGGTGTTATAGCTGGCAGGAAACTTTTTGAGATTGTTTGGATCATTACCGCAGTCAATTGGTCTGAGGACTTTGAGAATTTGAGCAGTTGAAAGGGTGATAAAGTCTGGTTGGTCTTTGTTGGCATAATGTTTGATTGCCAAGGAACCTGTTTCAATCAAAATATTTTCATAAAAACTTTGAGGTTTTTGTTGATCGTATGATTTGTAATGAAAACCTTTGAAAATATTTTTGATAACAGTGTTTGGATTTTCATGAAAATATTCAGGCTCAACAAGAACCATATGTTGAAATTGCTGTTTTGAAAAATATTTTTGATCAGTTTTAGGACGTGGATATGTAATCACCACTCCTTGTTTTGTGAAAATAGTTTAGAGAGGTTGGGTTTTTGAAATCATGACCTCTCTATTTTTTGAAATAGATTGTACCTCTGAAGAGGTTTGTGGTAATGACTCGGAGAATTGACGAATCATTTCCAGTTGTGACTCTTCAAAATTGGATGATGACTCTTGTCTTTGGTGTTCTTGGGCAAAAATCTGTTGCCATGTTGGTCTAGGGGATTGGGAGATAAGTGATTTTGATGGGGAATGGGTTTGCTTTTGCTTACCCTTGTCTTTTTTCTCTCTTTCTTTCTCTTTTTCTCTTCTTTCTCTGGAAGACATTGTGAAGGATTCTGAAGAAACTCTCTTGTGAGGAAATCTGGGAGAGAGTTAGAGTCCCATTTTATAAACTCAATTTCAAAATCAAAGATTGATAAAATTGCTTGCCTTCTTGCAAAAATTTGTTTGGATGCCATATTTTTCACATCTTTTTGAAGAATCTCTTTTGCAGATTTACAATCAATTCTGAGAAGAAATTTTTGATTTAACAAGTCACTCTGAAACTTTGTGATGCATAAAACGATGGAAAGAATCTCTTTTTTTATTGTGGAGTAATTCTTCTGGGTATTATTCCAGTGTTTGGAAGTATATTGAACTATACTTTCTTTGTTATCTTTTAACTGTTTGAGGATTCCTCCGTATCCTATGTCAGAAGCATCGGTTTCAACAATTTTGAAGGTATTTGGGTCTGCTAAATGTAAACATGGTAATTCTTTGATTTGAGCTTTAACAAATTAAACTACTTCTGTATGGGCTTGAGTCCATGGTGGAGGATTTTTCTTAAGTCTTTCATGAAGAGGTTTAAGAATTTTATTGAGGTTTGGATAGAAATCTAAAATGTAATTCGGACTCCCTAAAAACCTTTGAAGTTGGGTTTTATCTAAGATTTGATCAGGAAACTTATCAGCAAATTGGATTGACCTTTCTATTGGAGTAATGGTTCCTTGATAAACATAATGTCCTAAAAACCTTACTCGTGTTTGAAATAAACTAATTTTGGATTTTGAAACAACTAAACCATTTTGTTTGACGGCTTTAATGAAAATTGATAAATGTTTGAAATGTTGATCAATAGTTGTTGAAAATATTAATACATCATCAATGTATACTATCATAATTTGGGAATATTGATGAAATATTTCATTCATTATTCTTTGGAATTCTGATGGAGCATTTTTAAGTCCAAATGGCATTACATTCCACTCATATTGTCCAAACGGGACTGTAAATGCTGTTTTATACCTATCTTTTTCTGAAATTTGAATTTGCCAAAATCCTGATTTCATATCAAATTTTGAAAAGATTTGAGCATTGCAAAGTTTTTGAAGTAAATCTTTTTTATTTGGAATAGGATATCTAATCCATTTTAATGCTTCATTCAGAGGTTTGTAATTAATGACAAGTCTTGGTGTTCCTCGTTCTAGTTCTGCATTTTTATTGACATAAAAAGCTGAACAGCTCCAAGGAGATTTACTTTGCCTGATAAGTTTTTTGTTTAGCAGTTCTTGTATTTCTTTTTTACAGTATTGCTCCATTTCTTGATTCATTTGGATTGGTCTTGCTTTTGTTGGAATTTGTTTTTCATCATAATCTTTTTCATAAGGTAATTCTACCACATGTTTCTTTCTTTGCCAAAAAGCTGTTGGTAAATCAAAACAAATTGTTTTCTCAATTTCTATTTGCAATAACTTTATCTTATTCTGTATTTGAGGATTTTGTAGTTGCTGTTGGATTCTTTTGAAATTAATATCTTCTTTTAAATAGAATATTTGATTCTGTTTGTCTTTGATTATTATATTAATTTGTTGATTTGTAATTGTTTTTTATTTTAATAAATTTATATTTCTTATCTTTGGTTTTTCTGTAAAATTCCATATTAATTTTGATCCGAGGATTTTTGTAGATATTCCATTATTTGTTACTTTATATGGTTTGATTAGGGATATAAATGGTAATCCTAATATAACATTTTGACTAATATTTTTTATTATTAAAAATGGTGTCTTGAATGTAATTTGGTCTTTACAAATTTCTGCTTTTGTCAATTTGTATTGGATTTGGAGTTTTTCATTGTTTGATGCTTTTAAACTTTCAAAAGTTTTCTCACAATATTTTGTTGGAATTATTCCTTCTTTAATACAATTTTGATCAGTTCCTGTGTCAAATAGAGCTATTGTTTCTACTAAAAATTCATTATTGATTAAAATTGATATTTTAATTAAGTATTTTTGGATTGAGACTTCAGTTAGGATATTTAAAAATTCCTGTGATGGTCGTTTGTCTTCGTCAGAAGATTTACTGAAAGTTTCTTCATTTAAGTTTGGTAAAGTTTTTAGTTGTTGACTGTGCTGTTGTTGTTGTTGTTTGAGCAATTTTATTTCTGTTTTAATATTGTGGATTTCATGTTGGAGGTCTTGGATAGTGATTTCTTTGTTGGATGTTTGTATTTTATCAAAGATTATATCTTTTAAATTATAAGATTTTGAAGTTGATGATATAAAAGTTGGTGTAGAGAGGGATTTTTTTAATTGTTCTAAATAATCTTTCTTAATCTGGGGATCTTGTATTTTATCAATTATTTCCATCATCAATTCTTGGTCTTTTGTTAAGACATTGAGTGTGTCTTGGTCTGAAGATGTCTCTATATCATCCATTTGATTAACTTGTATATCTGTTGAAGATTGTGATTCAGTATCTGAAGTTTGTGTCTCTGAAGTTGTATATGTCAGAAGTTTACAAATTTTCTGGTTTATTTCTTGATCAAGTTGTATTTGATTTAGCCTTCTCTTTATTTTACAATATTTTGAAATATGTCCTGTTTTCCCACATCTATAACATTTTATGTTTGGATTTTTCCATTCCTTTTTAGGTTTGTTTTCTTGGCTTTTAAATTCTTTTTTAGCTTGAATTTTATTTCTTTTGGGTTTCTGGTAATATTTGTCTTTGGAAAAGTTTCTTTTGTATTCAAATTTCTTTGTTTTACAACATTTTGTTGAAGAACATTCTGGATTATAGTTTATATCAAATTGTTTGCAAAATGTTCCTAATTCTTTCTTAGATTGTCTTTGTTCTTTCTTCAACTGTTTTTGTAGTTTGATATCCTGACAAATTTTTAATCCTTCTTTTTGGGTGTAACTAATTAGTTCACCATATGTCAATTTTTCATAAGGAATTATTCCTTTGAAATCTTCTCTTATTTTGTTTCTAACTTTTGCCCCTAGCAGATTTGGTAATCCAGCTAGAAATTTTTCTTTCCCAAAGGGTTGGTTATTATCTGTCCTTTGCATGCCAAGTTTGGTTGGTTATTATCTGTCCTTTGCATGCCAAGTCAAGTCATATATATATATATATATATATGATTATGATAAAAATTAAAAAATATGATTTTATATTTGATGTATCAAAATTAATTTTGATATGAAATTTTATATTTTCATAATATGAATATGGATTTAAATTATATGAACGTGAATTATAAAATCTACTTTTGACAAAAAAAGAATAGCAAGTTACATGCAATATCAAAGAGATTAAATTAGGTTTATCTTATCAAATTTGTTGGGTGTTATTGGACTTTCTCACCTCAAAAGTTAGTTCAAGAGGTGAGATTTTTCCTCACACTTATAAACACACACCCAACCCTTTTTTGGTGAGTTTTTTCTGTTGCCAAGATGAGCGATCTTCAAGTCATTGGTGAAATAAAAAAGATCAACAACCAAAACTATAATACTTGGTCTACATGTACGATGTCTTACATGCAAGGCCAAGATTTGTGGGTGGATGTCAACGGAAACAAAGTTACACAACCTGAGGCAGAGGATGCAAATGGTGTGTTATGAAAGTGGAAGATAAAAGCGGGCAAGGCAACATTTGCTTTAAAGACTACGATCGAAGAAGATGTGCTAGAGCATATCTGGGATGCCAAAACTCCCAAAGAAGCATGGGATACACTTGCCATGCTTTTCTCAAGGAAGAATGACATGAGGCTTCAACTTTTAGAGAGCGAACTTTTGTCGGTAGCACAACGTGACATGACTATTGCTCAGTACTTCCACAAGATGAAGTCATTATGCCGTGAAATTTTCGAGTTGGATCCAAAAGCTCCAATCGCGGAAGGATGAAGAGAACAATTATCTGTGGTTTGAGACCCGAATATAGGGGTTTTGTTGCTGCAATACAGGGATGGCAAAATGAACCATCACTTGTTGAGTTCAAAAATTTACTTGTTAGACGAAAAGCACTAGCTAAGCAAATGGGAGGAGTCTCGCTGAATGGTGAGGAGGAAGCGCTCTACGCCAATAAAAGCAGAGGGAACTCCAAGTAGCACACAGCTAGTGGGTCTAAAAAGAATGATGATAAGGTAAAAAGTCTTCAAGGTGAAGGAAGCGCTCATTCGAGGGGAGCTTTGAAGAATCATGGCAATGGCAAAAAGTTTGAAGGGAAGTGCTACAATTGCGGGAAGAAGCGTGTCGATCAAGAAAAAGGTCTGTGGAGAGTAACATTGCTACTTCCAAAAGCGAAGATGAATGGGATGCTGAGACATTATTTGCTGTAGTAGAGGATGAGCTAACTCTCACAACAACAACGTCTGAATAGATTGATTATGAGAAAGATTGAATTGTTGACTTGGGATGCTCAAATCATATGACAAGTGATAAAGGAAAGTTGTAGAATCTGTCAGAGTATAAGGGAAGTTGAGTGGTGGTGACAACCAACAACTCAAAGTTACTGATAGCTCACATCAGTAATACAGTAGTCTCTCCCCAATATAGTGCTGAAGAGGTGCCGCTTTAAAATGTCTATCACGTCCCAGGTATGAAGAAAAATCTTCTTTTAGTGTCATAATTAACATCTATTGGTCATTTTGTTCTGTTTGGTCCGCAAGATGTGAAGGTTTATCGCGACCTTGAGATTATAGAAGAGCCGATGATGAAGGGATGGAGACTAGAGTTAATCTATGTGATGTCTGCAGAAACCGCATATGTAGACAAGACGAGAAAGAATGAGACGACAAACTTATGGCACATGCGATTAGGTCACGTTAGCTATTCCAATCTAAATGTGATGATGAAAAGGTCAATGCTGAAGGGACTTCCACAATTTGAAGTAAAAACAGACACAATATGCGCAGGATGTCAATATGGTAAAGCGCATCAAATGCCATATGAAAAGTCCAAATTTAAAGCAAAGGAACCATTAGAGTTAATTCACTCTTATGTGTTTAGACTTGTCGAGCAAGCTTATATCAATGGAAAGAAGTACATGGTGATCTTTACTGATGATTTTTCCAGGTTCGTGTGGGTTTATTTTATGAAAAATAACTCTGAAACTTTTTCAAAGTTTAAAGAGTTCAAGAAAGTAGCAGAAGCAAAAATTGGTAAAAGAATTCATTGTCTACACATTGACAATGGAGGAGAATATACCTCAGAAGAGTTTTGCAATTTCCTTCAAGAGTACGGAATATGCCATCAGTTCACATGTGCTAGCACTCCGCAACAAAACGGCATAGCAGAAAGGAAGAATAGGCACTTGGCAGAAATATGTCGAAGTATGCTTCATGTGAAGAATGTTCCAAGAAGATTTTGGGTAGAAGCAATGATGACTACGGCTTTCATAATAAATAGGCTTCCTCAACAAAGTTTATGTTTTCTTTCACCCTTTGAAAAATTATGGAACATGAAGCCTATAGTTAGCTATTTTCGAGTTTTCGGCTATGTATGCTATGTTTTTGTACCTAATCATTTACGTAGTAAGATGGACAAAAAGGCTGCTAAGTGTATTTTTGTAGGATATGACAATCAAAGAAAAGGGTGAAGGTGCTGTGATCCTAAAATTGGAAAGTGTTACACGTCTTGGAGTGTGATATTTGATGAAGCATCTTCATAGTGGTCCTTAGAAAAGGAGATAATACCAGACTCAGATGCTATTAAAGGGGAGTTGCAATGTACTAAAATCTAGCTGAGTTTCGGTAAACTTTGAGATGCAGATGATGGTGGTGATATCAAGGAAGGTATAGCTCAAGGTCCATGGCAAATTGGTGTGTGTGAACGATCAAGCAAAGAAGATGAGCCTACTGAAGCAGAAACATTAACTCCTCTCAGAAGATCGACAAGAGTCAGAAGGCCAAATCCAAATATGCCAACACTGCCATAGTAGAAGAAGAAGATGCAAAAGAGCCGGAGACATTTGAAGATGCATTTCAGAATTCGAAGTGGAAAAACGCTATAGATGAGGAGCTTGTTGCATTAGAATGAAATCAAACTTGGGAGCTTGTACCCAAGCCTAGAGATGTGAAGCTTATTTCCTGCAAACGGGTGTATAAGATGAAGCATCGCACAGATGGATCAATTGAGAAACATAAGGCTCGTATTGTATATCGAGGGTTCTCTTAACAACATGGACTAGACTATTATGAAACGTTTAGTCTCGTTGCAAAACTTACAACTGTACAAGTCTTACTTGCACTTGCAACTACCAAAGATTGGCACTTGCGGTAAATGGATGTAAAGAATGCATTCCTACATGGGGAGTTGGATCAAGAGATATATATCAATCAACCGATGGGTTTTCAGAGTCAAGATCATCTTGAATATGTGTGTAAGTTACGGAAAGCACTTAGGGATTAAAGCAAGCACCAAGAGCTTAGTATGGTAAGATTGCTGAATTTCTTAATCATAGCGTTTTTTTGGTGACATTTGTAGATTATAGTTTGTGCGTCAAAGCTAGTGGAAGGAAGCTAGCTAGTGTGTTAGTGTATGTGAATGATTTAATCATAACAGGAGATTGTGGAGAAGAAATTCTTCAAACAAAGGAGAATTTTTCAGTTCATTTTCAGATGAAAGAAGTTGGATAGCTCAAGCATTTTCTTGATTTAGAGATTGATCGTACTCAAGAAGGAATATTTCTCTGTCAACAAAAATATTCCCGAGATTTGTTGAAGAAGTTTGGAATGCTTGAGTGCAAACCAATTTCGATGCCGATGGAGCCAAACACCAAAATGTGTGCTCACGAAGGGAGCGATTTGGAAGATGTAACGATGTATCGACAATTGGTAGGTAGTTTGATCTACTTAACTTTAACCAAACCTGATATTTCTTATGCAGTTGGTATAATGAGTCGGTACATGCAAAATCCAAAGAAGTCTCACTTGGAAGCAGTTCGACGAATTTTGAGATATGTGAAGAGTATGTTTGACTATGGTGTCTTGTATAAGAAAGGCAGAGATTACAAGCTAGTTGGTTATTGTGATGCTGACTGTACAGGTGATCATGATACCTGACTCTCAACCACTGGGTATGTTTTTATGCTTGGGTCGAGAGCAATTTCTTGGTATAGCAAAAGGCAGCCAACTGTGTCCTTGTCAACAACAGAAGCAGAGTATCGAGATGCAATAATGGCAACTCAAGAGAGCACTTGGCTTAAACAATTGTTAAAGGACTTGTGTCAACTAGCAGATTATGCAATTTCTTTCTATTGCGACAACCAGTCAGCAACAACTTTGGCAGAGAATCCAATTTTTCATGCAAGAACTAAACATGCGGAGATGCATTATCATTTTATCAGGAAAAACGTTTTGCAAGAGGAAATTGCATTAGAGCATATTAAGACAGAAAATCAAGTTGCAGATTTGTTCACAAAAAGCTTGAGTGGCAACAAGTTTGGAAATTTCAACCAGCAGCTCGGGGTGATAGAAAGAACGAAAGCTGGTGTTGAGGGGGAGTGTTAAAATACAACACCAACATAGTATTGATTTTTTTTTAAGTTTAGGTTGTTAGTTTGTTGATTTATTTAATACCAAGTAAAATGCCAGTGGGATAGAGTTTGTAGCTATCTTTTAGCTAGTTTTTAGTTGTTGCCACGTTTGTTGTCTTAGTTTTTAGAGGTTTGTTAAGATGTGATAGTAGGCAGAGTAATTTCATCAAATAGTGTGCTCCATTCCTTCTGTTAAGTAATTTTACAAGTATAATTATTTTTTTTATATTGTCTTTTGGGTTAGGTTCTCCCTTTGAGCTTGAGTATCTAACATTGGTGCTTTCATTGAGAGTCGACGTAGCGGAGGGGCGATTTAAAAAAGGGTTACCTAGTACTTGATAAAATTCGAAGTGAAGCCATTTAGAGTGGGCCACCGTGCAGCAGAAGGGGTGACCTAAAAAAGGGCTATCTGGTGCCGAAAAGAGTCACCACAAGCAATTGTGGAGGGGTATTTAAGCCTGAGGGCTTTTCCTATCTACTAGACCGATCTTTTGTGTTGGGTGCTATTGGGCTTTCTTACCCTAAAAGCTAGTTTAAAAGGTGAGACTTTTTCTCATACTTATAAATACACACCCAGCCCATTCTACAACTGATGTGAAAATATCCCAACAATCTCTCTCTTCACACATCGGGCCCTTGGGAGGGCACTTTTCTACTCAGAATTGTAAACACCGGGAGATGTTCGGAACCCAAACAATCGCTTCCTTCAACCATTGAGCCTTGGGAGAGCAACGAGAGCCTTTTTTACTACCCGAAACAAAGGAAAAGATGTTAGCAACCTGGACTCTGATACCAGAATGTAAAAGTTAAAAGAGCAAAAGACAATATAAAAAAATAATTATACTCGTAAAATTACTTAACAAAAAGAATGGAGCACACTATTTGATGGAATTACTCTGCCTTATATAGGCATACAAAGAAAAACCACGTTGCTTTATTCTCTTCCACTAACTCCATTACCATCACATCTTAACAAACCTCTAAAACCTAGGACAACAAACCTAACAACAACTGAAAATTAGCTAAAAGATAGCTACAGACTCTATCTCACTAACATTGTACTTGGTACTAACTAAATCAATAAACTAACAACTTAAAAAGAAAACAATCAATACGTGTGCTGGTGTTTTATTTTAACAAATTATCATTCATATTCATCTAATTAAAATTAAGAGTATAACTTTGGATGGTAAGAATCTTTTTATTTTTCTTTGTTTCATTTATTTTTAATAGGAAAATTACATGATTTTGAAAGATGCTAGGAAAAAACAAACATGTTTTGGGAGTAAGGAGGAGTTAAGAAAAACTTAAATCATATTGTAATTTGTAGGAATATATCTCGTTAAGGGGGTTTTTTTGTAATTTAGCAAACAAGTTAAGGAAAATTCTAAACACACCCTATAAACTATTGGGTGCACCCTAATTGCTAAAAAACCCTATTTTAAAAATTTTTTTCCAAGTTTTTGCTTGACACACCCTATTATATAGTCATCCATTCCTAAAGTACCCTCCTTTCTCTTCATCCTAACTCTCATTTCTCACACCCTAAGCCTCATTCAAGTTTCTATCTTCTACAAATCCTTCAAATCTTAAAGATTTTCAAGATAATAAGTTAACTGTAGCTTACATGTTCTATTACATATGTTTAATATTCATTTTTTTCTCATTTAAATGTATATAATTGTTGAATTTAAGTACAATGAATCGGATGGGGTTGGTTAGATCACTGATTTGCAACTCGCTGCAGGGAATTCCCGCGAGCTACAAGGAGCTCGCGGCAACTCGTTGCCTCGAGCCCTCAACCGTATGCGGCACTTTTGTGCCACAAATCCAGGATGTCGCGTCCATTATTGGATTTGTAGCACTACAATGCCGCAAATCCTAATGGCTACGCGATACCGCAAAGCTTTATGAAGCTTGCTTCTGTGGGTAAGATGGATCCCACGAAAGCATGCTTCTCGTCTCCTTTTTTTTCCCTCCTTTTTTTATTTAATATAATTCCATGGAATTGAAGCACCGAAATCCCATTCATTCTTCATTCTCCTATCTTCAAGACGCCTTTGGTTGAATGTTCACACCTGACCCACCCGATACACTTCCTACATTCACTCCTAGAATTTGAAATAAGAAAATAGAGCGACATGGAAGGCTTGAAGAAGGCAGTGATTAAGGCTGGGGCTTTTGGGTGTAAGATTAGTGCAACGAGTTTGACGACTGTGGCTGTGATTGATGACAAAGAGAAGAGGAAGGAGATGGGGCAAAGAATGGTAGAGGCGCTTTTAGCAAGAAAGGAATTTAAGATCGTTGGCTATTGCTAAAAAACTTGATAGAATTAGAGCCAGGATGATGACGATGAACAAGGCCAGAAACTGGTTAATGGATAGAGGGTAAAATAATAATTTTACTTGAGAATATTTGTGTATTAAAAAAAATTACATGATTTTGAAAGATGCTAGGAAAAAACAAACATGTTTTAGGAGTAAGGAGGAGTTAAGAAAAACTTAAATCATATTGTAATTTGTAGGAATATATCTCGTTAAGGGGGTTTTTTTGTAATTTAGCAAACAAGTTAAGGAAAATTCTAAACACACCCTATAAACTATTGGGTGCACCCTAATTGCTAAAAAACCCTATTTTAAAAATTTTTTTCCAAATTTTTGCTTGACACACCCTATTATATAGTCATCCATTCCTAAAGTACCCTCCTTTCTCTTCACCCTAACTCTCATTTCTCACATCCTAAGCCTCATTCAAGTTTCTATCTTCCACAAATCCTTCAAATCTTAAAGATTTTCAAGATAATAAGTTAACTGTAGCTTACATGTTCTATTACATATGTTTAATATTCATTTTTTTCTCATTTAAATGTATATAATTGTTGAATTTAAGTAAAATGAATCGGATGGGGTTGGTTAGATCACTGATTCGCAACTCGCTGCAGGGAATTCCCGCGAGCTACAAGGAGCTCGCGGCAACTCGTTGCCTCGAGCCCTCAACCGTATGCGGCACTTTTGTGCCACAAATCCAGGATGTCGCGTCCATTATTGGATAATGGCTACGCGATACCGCAAAGCTTTATGAAGCTTGCTTCTGTGGGTAAGATGGATCCCACGAAAGCATGCTTCTCGTCTCCTTTTTTTTTCCCTCCTTTTTTTATTTAATATAATTCCATGGAATTGAAGCACCGAAATCCCATTCATTCTTTTTTTTTTTCTCGAAGATGAATCCCATTCATTCTTCATTCTCCTATCTTCAAGACGCCTTTGGTTGAATGTTCACACCTGACCCACCCGATACACTTCCTACATTCACTCCTGGAATTTGAAATAAGAAAATAGAGCGACATGGAAGGCTTGAAGAAGGCTGGGGCTTTTGGGTGTAAGATTAGTGCAACGAGTTTGACGACTGTGGCTGTGATTGATGACAAAGAGAAGAGGAAGGAGATGGGGCAAAGAATGGTAGAGGCGCTTTTAGCAAGAAGGGAATTTAAGATCGTTGGCTATTGCTAAAAAACTTGATAGAATTAGAGCCAGGATGATGACGATAAACAAGGCCAGAAACTGGTTAATGGATAGAGGGTAAAATAATAATTTTACTTGAGAATATTTGTGTATTAAAAAAAATTACATTATTTTGAAAGATGCTAGGAAAAAACAAACATGTTTTGGGAGTAAGGAGGAGTTAAGAAAAACTTAAATCATATTGTAATTTGTAGGAATATATCTCGTTAAGGGGGTTTTTTTGTAATTTAGCAAACAAGTTAAGGAAAATTCTAAACACACCCTATAAACTATTGGGTGCACCCTAATTGCTAAAAAACCCTATTTTAAAAATTTTTTTCCAAATTTTTGCTTGACACACCCTATTATATAGTCATCCATTCCTAAAGTACCCTCCTTTCTCTTCACCCTAACTCTCATTTCTCACATCCTAAGCCTCATTCAAGTTTTTATCTTCCACAAATCCTTCAAATCTTAAAGATTTTCAAGATAATAAGTTAACTGTAGCTTACATGTTCTATTACATATGTTTAATATTCATTTTTTTCTCATTTAAATGTATATAATTGTTGAATTTAAGTAAAATGAATCGGATGGGGTTGGTCAGATCACTGATTCGCAACTCGCTGCAGGGAATTCCCGCGAGCTACAAGGAGCTCGCGGCAACTCGTTGCCTCGAGCCCTCAACCGTATGCGGCACTTTTGTGCCACAAATCCAGGATGCCGCGTCCATTATTGGATTTGCGGCACTACAATGCCGCAAATCCTAATGGCTACGCGATACCGCAAAGCTTTATGAAGCTTGCTTCTGTGGGTAAGATGGATCCCACGAAAGCATGCTTCTCGTCTCCTTTTTTTTTCCCTCCTTTTTTTATTTAATATAATTCCATGGAATTGAAGCACCGAAATCCCATTCATTCTTTTTTTTTTCTTGAAGATGAATCCCATTCATTCTTCATTCTCCTATCTTCAAGACGCCTTTGGTTGAATGTTCACACCTGACCCACCCGATACACTTCCTACATTCACTCTTGGAATTTGAAATAAGAAAATAGAGCGACATGGAAGGCTTGAAGAAGGCAGTGATTAAGGCTGGGGCTTTTGGGTGTAAGATTAGTGCAACGAGTTTGACGACTGTGGCTGTGATTGATGACAAAGAGAAGAGGAAGGAGATGGGGCAAAGAATGGTAGAGGCGCTTTTAGCAAGAAGGGAATTTAAGATCGTTGGCTATTGCTAAAAAACTTGATAGAATTAGAGCCAGGATGATGACGATGAACAATGCCAGAAACTGGTTAATGGATAGAGGGTAAAATAATAATTTTACTTAAGAATATTTGTGTATTAAAAAAATTATTAAAATAGGGTGTGAGAAATAATTTGTAGAATGTATTTAGAACCACTCACAAGTTAATAAGAGCCGTTTCGACTGGTGGCGGGAGCATACGACACCTGTAGCTACGGTATTTTGCTTATCGACAAGCAATACGTCGAACAACCTGGCCCTCTGCTACACTAGCTAAATTGGAAGGACAAAAAAAGGTTAAATCTTTGGAAAATCTCCCATCTTTGATCTTGCTTTCTTTAATGGCGGCTTACCGACCAGCGGCTGCCCTTTCAATCTTGTGTTGCCTCTTCTTGCTCGGCCCATTTTCTTCAGCTTCCAAAATTATCCCTCGTTCGGATTCAGATAAAGTCTCCTTGGCTTTATACTATGAATCCCTGTGTCCCTACAGTGCCAATTTCGTAGTCAATTACCTAGATAAGCTCTTCGAAGATGATCTGATCTCGATCGTCGATCTCCGCCTCGTTCCTTGGGGAAACGCCAGACTCAAAGGCAATGACACCTTTGATTGCCAGGTCTTCATATTAGATTCGACCTTGTTTTAATTCAACAATGATTTCAATTGGGCTCTAATTTTAAGTATTATTTTCCCCAACAAAAGTCAATGATTTTTTCTTGCATGCTTTTACTTGTTTTTTTTTTTTTGGTTGCAGCATGGCCCAGGTGAATGCTTGCTGAACACTGTGGAGGCTTGTGCAATTGATGCCTGGCCTCAACTGGTATATTTTTCATATTTGCACTGTTTTATGGTTGATTTGGCTGCAAAGTTGGAAACTTTTTGAGGACAGAACATGTCATAGCTGGAATATATGTTGAAATAATTGGAAATTTACTTCTTCCTGATTCCAAGTTCCAACCTGCCAAATATACAAAAAAGGGTTATGTTAAAGCCTAAAGGCAAGCTATTTTGATGCAGAATGACCATTTCCCGTTTATCTATTGCGTTGAGGATTTGGTATTTGAAAACAAGTATCTTGAGTGGGAATCTTGCTTTGAGAAACTAGGGTTGGATCCAAAGCCCATTAACGATTGCTATAGCAGTGGACTTGGGTTAAAGGTCAGTCTCTACTCTGTGTGCTACAACTTGACTCTGGTTGTTCATGTGATTTGATATGAGTTTATTTGTTAGTCCTCTCAGTTTTCTGTCAAGAATTTGTTTATATTCACTTTTTTCTTTCAACTAAACAATTGAGATATATAAATTTTCTAAAGTATATCCTGGTGTACAAGTTACTAGCTTGTATTCTTATGATACTTTGATAGTTTTATTTGAGGTTTATGCTGCATGGGAAAAGTGTTCCTCATGATGTCAGTACCCGTAATAGATAGACATCCTCAATACTTTTGTTCTCTTACTGACTTTAGCGATGGGGATATAGCAAGCTGTTGTGTTATTTCCTACTGTGATTTCGACTACCTGAAGAGACTTTACAATAAGGATTGTGTTACTGTCTCTTCGTATAATTGGCTTTATTGTATTAACTCTTAGATTATGGCTATTATCACTGTGAATATGGTAAATCTAACTTTTCAAGCACCTGCTAGTAGTGTGTACAAAATTACCATTGAAACAACTGGACTATTAGTGTCTTGGAAGATCTTATCCCAATTTTTGGAGATTTACATGCCTGTCAATTTCTATCATTATGTTGTTTGCTGTTCCTTCATTGGAATTTAAACTACTCTCAATGGGCAGGCTGTTTGTATTCCTTAGAGAGAATAGCTTGCTCATGTTCATGAATTTACACTATCATAGTTTATTTCATGTTGACCAACTTTATTTATTTTTTGATGTTCTTTCACCTCTTTCTGTTTTGTTTATTTTTCATGTCAAAACATTATGGTGTCATGCATAATTGAATGGCTTAATAAGGAATATTTATCATTATGCAGCTTGATCTACAATATGCAGCCGAAACTAATGCTCTCGAACCTCCTCATACGTATGTGCCTTGGGTTGTTGTAGACGGTCAGCCACTTTATGAGGTTTGTTCCCTCGCGATCAGAGCGATTGAAATTCATACTCCATCCCAGACTTATTTTAGTGCTCCATAGCAATAGATGATCCTAATTACTTGTTCATTACTCTAATGTGTGATTTCAAACAATGTCAATATTGATGGTGTTCAAAAAAGGGATGATTTTTCTCTGATTGCAGGACTATGAGAACTATATAAGCTATGTCTGCAAGGCTTATAAAGGTGCTGCCCTGCCCAAGGCTTGCAGTGGAATATCCTTGAATCAAATCCATAAGAAAAAACTTATCCACCCAGTTTGCGACAAGGAGACACCAGCACCAACATTAGCATCAAGAACCATATCAACTGTGATGTCATGGATGCAGAAGATGGCAACTTCTATGTAATTGTTTCCAGTTTTATACATGTATAAAATGGTATACCATGTAATTTGGCTGGATTATAGGTCGCTTTTTAATGTGTAGTTAGTGCTTTGTTTTGTACTAGGACTGAAGTGCATGTAAGCTATGCTCCTTGAATTTCCATGAAAAACTAATCACTTGTGAAATATGTACGCTTTGCTAATGGAAGAGAGGTTTCAAAGCTTTTTGAGTGCCTCCTATCGCTCATCGGCTGCAGGCGGAATGTATAGGTTAAAATTGTACTAGCCTTCTGCTTGTGGTCGATATATCTTTGACCATGTCCGAGAGGTTAAGGGGACAGATTCGAAATCTGTTGGGCTCTGCTTAAGCAGGTTCGAAATCTGCTCTCGACTAGTCAAACCCTTTTGGTATTAGAGTAAAGCACTTTGGAGCTTCTGTATGAACCATTTGTCAAGAAGGCCCAGCATCATAGATCAGCAGTTGGTTTTCCTAGCGAATCATTTTGGACCTCAGTTAAAACCAGGACAGCCCAACTCAAACCTTTCAATAACCCAGACTTTAACTTTAATGGGCCGTTTCATTCTGCAAATTTTGCCCCCAAATTAGCCTTCATTATTCATGTCATGCATACCATACGGTTCAAAAACAAAGGGAAACAGTGTTTAGAGGAACTCCACAACAGTCAGTTTGACTGGTGATAATTAGGTTAGCCCAAACCAGGACAGCCCAACTCAAACCTTTCAATAACCCAGACTTTAACTTTAATGGGCCGTTTCATTCTGCAAATTTTGCCCCCAAATTAGCCTTCATTATTCATGTCATGCATACCATACGGTTCAAAAACAAAGGGAAACAGTGTTTAGAGGAACTCCACAACAGTCAGTTTGACTGGTGATAATTAGGTTAGCCCACATGGAATTTTGGAGTAGTTAAATGATCATATAATCATTCGGGACGGTGGGAGCCATTGGTTATTATCTCCCTTCCTAGTTTTGTCTCCTTGTTTATATTTAGTCAAATTTCTTGCAGACATCCTTCTCCTTCCACTCCTTTGTTTCCGTCGTTCTCTCTAAAAGGAAAAAACAGGGTTAGGCGTTGAAGGCAAAGCCAAAGGAGTCGGTATTTGAAATCTAGTAGTGAAGAGCATCAGCATAACCATCATGCAGCGCATTTTGTCAGGGAAATCTGCTTCCCTGATATGCTGTCGGCGACCAACCAACAGTTTTTCAAACCACCAGGGACCCACTGTCACACTCACATGCGTTTCAGTCATTTTTTCCCCCTTCCTTTCTTTTCATATCTTTCAATCCTTCTTGGGTTGTGGCTCATTTACTGCTTTGCTTCGCTTTGCTTCCCGTCTCATCAGTCATCACCGTCGTCAGCTCTCTCTGGACCCTTGTAGCAGCTCTACCCATGGATGCTATGCTTCTTGTGAAAGAGATTACTGCTTTACATTGAAGATCGAAGCTGATGAGTTATTTAAGCCTTTCACCAAATGGAGTATTGTTGTAATAGATGAGCAAGACAGAAGAAGCTCAAACAAGTGGTGGGTCACAAATCTTGTGCAGTAAAAATGTTGCTTTCAAGGAAAAGAAAAAAACAAGAGCCGCCCAATGAAACGCATGCGGAGTGCAAGCAAGCTGAAGGGCGCAGACACTACAAATGTCTTCGGATCCTATCGGTCCACGCAAAGCCGTGACATCTAAGGCAGCTGAGCTGACACACCGCACAAGCACAACTTCGAATATTACTGGAGCTGGAATATTAATATGCTTAAATTCTCTTCTAGAAACAAATGCGTCAGCAATCATTGCTGGGAACAGCTAAGCTAATCCTGCTTTTTAATTTTGTATTAATTGTTTTCTTAATTTACCACAAAAACATGAGAGCTGGGATTATGTTTCCAACGTCAGTTTTGGATCTCACTCTCTGTATATAAATAGATTAATATTAGCTGATGATTAGGCCAAATTGACAATTGTTTATATAAGACCATTCATTTACCAAGTAAGTGGTAAGTCAGTTTAACTTTTGGCAACCCAACTGGAAGCAAAATCACGAATGAACGTGGCCTAATCTTAAGTACTAATTAATTTTTACACTACTACGACTACATGCTATTAATTAATGCCAAAGTTTCATCGAATAGTGGATCATTTCATAATTTTAGGTTCCTTATTATTTACAGCATTATTATAACAGATTATAGAAGTTATATATCGTCAATGAATCAAATGTAAATTTATATATATTAATTGTGTACAATACTATACATGCATATATATATATATATATCATACTTAAAAGTTTTTTTTTTTGAAGTTTTTACATTTTTTTATCGAGTGATGAGAGGTTTTAAAATTTTATCTAATATATTCCCTTATTGAGTTGAGCTAAGTAGATTTATTTCCACTAAATCTAAAGAGTTTATGAGAATTTATTTTTTCATAGTCTTTGGATTCGAACTTGAGTTAGCCAAAAAAATTAGAGAGCAAATTAAATTATTTGTTCCTTTTAAAAACTCTACAAAATTATATTGGAATGGAATGGAAGTGCTTAATTTACAAAATCCATATTTTAGAAATCTATAGTATTTGATCCTTTTAAAAACCTTGAATGTAGATTCCTTACTGATCAATTTGTTTCATTTCTTAGCATAATAACAGAAGCATGTGATTCTGATGTACTATAACTTCTTCTACAAGAGGTAGAAAACAAATCTAATTTTACCACATTACTATGCCTGACTGAGAGATGTCGATTAATGAAAACAGAATATAAAAGCACCTAATATATAAAATCAAGCGTATATATTCAATATTCAATATATATATATATGTACTCATAGATTAAGAGCAAAATAAGAAAATGAAAAGAAACACATGATTCACACCGGAAATTTGAAGATCAGGATAATCAAATCCCATTTTTAATTATTAATGGATCATTAAAATCATTTAGTTAATGGGGGTAGATAGCTTTCTCTAGGTTGCTCCCTCCATCCATTTGGTCCCGACCAAGTGCCCAGAAAACTGTCCTAATGGCACTTGTCTCCATGATTTCGCGCCTTTATTATTCATTATATTTGAATATTTGAGCTCTTACAAACTCCCTTTCAACACATCAATGGCGCCATATTTGGGACTCGAGAAAGGTTTTCTTTAACTGGAAAACATAACCTTGTAATTGCTGTGCAAAAAGGCCAAAAACCTTAGACCTTTACTGCGCTGCATCCCAATAATATGGAGATCATATGATCTTGAAACTCTCCAGGTTTGATCATCAGAGATGATTTCCAAGAGCCTGCAACTGCGACTCTGAGAGATAAGAAAGGGTTCGTAGGACCCTTTTGAAATTTGGTAACCAAGTTCATGTTAAATGTATGGCTTAAAACAGTGGAGACCTTGCCATTGCCTCGTGTGTGCTAAGGTGTATTGTCTGTTTAATTTTGTGCATATAAAACAAGGGCATGTGGCTCCTTCCATGGATGCAAATTGTGAGCTAAAATAAATTAACTATATAATATTCACCAAAAAAAAAAAAAAATAAATTAACTATATAATATTTTTTTCAATCGAAACTTCAATAATAACACTTGCTGGTGGTGCTAGACAAGACTAGTCGAGACAGGTGCCTTCGGAGAACCCCACGGTCCACCAACCTCTCTCTCCCTTTCTTTCTCTTTCTTTCTATCCGTCGTCACTGTATCTCTTAAACCAAACGAAGTACCATTGGGCATTGGCTCCCTAAGGAGAGAGAAACTATGGAAGCCCTTAGCTAGCGACAACAGAAACAAGTAAATCAGCAGCTATGAAGGGCTTTCCTTTTCTTAATATGAATCCTGTGACAATGCTCCTTTTGCACTTTCACTCTGAAATCTCTGCCTCACTTACTGTAATAACACGTAGAGATACAAAGATGATCAAACACGAGATTTAATCGGAGCTCTGTTATTGTGTATATTACTAGTTCTCTCTTGACAATATTATTGGTTTTGAACCACCGAGAATGATGAAAACCTTTGGTTTTCTATATCATGAATTCACGATTATCAGATATAAGAAGAAGAAGAAGAAGAGAGGGGGACTGCACCAAAAAAAAAGAAGAAAAAGAGGGGGCATTTAGAAGATTAGATTTAGAGACAAATGGGATCTTCTAGCTTTCCCTTTTGACTTTTTGTGGAATCATGAATAGGCTCTTTAACTTTCAAAGTTACAAATACAAATAAATTAAAAAATGGGGTGAGATTAATATATTGTTTTAAAATGAAAGAAAAGATATTCATATTCCAGTAATGAAATTTATTTATACCAAGCGATACTACAAAAAAATCTTAATAATTAAGCCATGGAAAGAAAGAAGAAAGCTTCCTGCAACTACATGAAGAAGGGATAAAATGGTTTAATGAAAAGAAGAAAAAGAAGCCAAAAAAAGATGAGCAAGATCATGAGAAGAGAGAGCAATAAGTGTAGCAATGATCTAATTGGAGAAGGATCTACAAATGAAAATCAGAGATGGGGTTTGAAGGGAAGTGAGTGGTGGGTCTATCTTATTATTATTGCTGAACAGAAAATAATAATAAGATTATGCAATAGAATGGAAGAAGGGGTTGGCTACTGGTCCTTTTCACACTGAGGAGGTTGTTACCATAAAACAAGGGCAGCAATCACAAGGATTATTTTAAATATTCATTGATGCTTGCAGCCCTATATCTTTTTCTTGTTGTTTTTATCACAGAAAGAAATGTTGTTTTCTTAGGTATCAGAGAGGGTTTGAGAGATCCTGAAGAGTTAAGAAAACTCAAACCCCAAAATCTTAGATCAATATATACAGGAGAGCACCTGAAACTGGAAGTGTGAAGTATGTAAATTCAGAGTGGCGCACGTGTGCATATATCACAGCAGAATTACTATTGCCCTCTTGGGGGAGCCCAGCCGAACACGAGAGCCGGGACCAGATGAACAGTTTCTTATAGAAATTTTGTTGTAGTAAAAGATTTGGATCACAAGTGTTGTGTTCTGTTCATTGTTGCCCTCCTTCCCAACAAGCCTCCTCTTGTCTCCACTCTCAATATACTTTGAACTTTGTCTGGTTAGAAACAAACATTAACCCAACACTGATGGTAGAGGAATGCAAGAGAAAGATTTGAAACTGTTCCAGATATAATAATAGTCAATTCCTTCTATATTGTGCATGGCCATATATTGGAGGAAGAAGTATAAAGTAAGGAAAATACATTCTTCTATGTAATGAATTCCATTCAAATGCATACATCTGATTGGAGCTTACCAGGTCAAAAGAAGGGAAGAAACAGAAGCCCAATAGCAATAATGATAATCACCCAAGTTTCCTTGATGACACGATAGGATTGCAAAGTGACCCATTGCTCCTTGTTGAGGAAGAAACTAAAGAAGATATGTACAAGAAGCAAAGAGGGTTTTTTCCTTTTCAAGGCCACTTGTTCTTCCTGAATTCTACCCATCAGAACAACTCAAACAAGAACATTTACATTTAAACAGATTGACACTTGATATCTTCCTGTTTTTTGTTTCAGTTTTACTATATATTTGTTTTTTTATATATAGTAGTAATCATGTTCATGATTTGCAGGAAGTGAAGAAACTATGGAGGATTTAAAGAAGATTAGAACAAGATTTCTCACTAAATTTTGTCCATGGGATTTCGATACAATTTTCAGAGAGAACCGCCAAATATATATGACTCATAATCACATTTAAAGCAGCTATATATCGAAGGAAAAAAAATTAATTTAGTAAATAAGGAAGAAAACCTATACGCTAGTAGTGGTAGCAGCAGCAGTGGCAGTACCAACATTAGCGGAAGTTCCACCAGTACTATCATCTCCGCCACCATGGCCGCCGCTACTCCCACCACCATCAACCGCTTGAGTGGAAGCCACCGACATATTGACCCCCACTGCCGTAGTTGTGACATTAGTAGCCCTTTTTCGCTTCTTCTTCTCATAAGGAATCCCTCTAGCTTTAGCCTGCCCTTCTCTCACTTCCCTCAAATAAATCCTCACAGCCCTTGCTCCAAAAGGGTTTGATTCAGGACGTCCACCGTTTTCTTCATACGCAGCTCTCAGCCGTCCGATCAGCGCGTCGAGGCTTCCCCACGCTTGCTTGAGTGGGCAAGAGCAAGGAACAGGTGGGTTTGGATGCCCGAAATAAGGACAACCCGTTATATGAACCTTAGTTTTCCCAAACTGGTCAAGGTATTTCAAGAACTCAATTACATGTGCGCCACTGCAACGAGCTAGTGTTAATGGGGGCTTATGGTTCTTCAAGTACTGCAAGAAAGTGTTCCAGTCTCGACGCTTTTGTGACTCGTAACGACTAGGTGGAGCAGGGGAAGAAGATGACTCACCAGCGCCTTGCTGTGAAGCCGTCGGCAGCGCTGCTGAAGCTGAAGCTGTGCCCGACGATGGACCCTCGTTGATGATATTCTGGTTCGGTGCAGCCCCCCCTCCAGAAGCAGAATCCATTGACTTATTAAACCGAAAAAAGAAAAAGTTAAGTGTCGGGGTTTTGATGATCGGCTGTTAACAATTTTCCAACCTATTTTTTTTCCAACTTGGGTTTTGTTTTTGTCTGAATTCCAAGCTGTTGGAGCCAAGGCCGAAGGACAGGCTGTGCTTATCCTGCCGTCTGTCCAGAGAAGATGGCTATATAAATTCTAAGCTATCCATCACTCACTCACAAACTCAGTCAGCTGCTTCTGTTTGATTAGGCAAACTATAGTAATACTAGTACGATCGACGGTGTTTAGGGTTCATTGAAAGAACTGCAGGCTTCCCCGGCCCTGTGGGATCCTTTTCACGGGAAAGATTTGCTTGTTTTTTCTTTATTCATGAGAGAGTAGATGATTTTGATTCTGAAGAAAGAAAATTTAAGTAGGAAAGAGAGAGAAAGAAAAACAAACAATTCTGATCTGAATGGTGTCCCATCATCCAAATACAATTCATACTGCTACTGTTACTAGTAGAAAAATGAATATTGTATTGTACTGTGTATTATGAATTGGGTTGAGAGATATAGTGGTGTATATTTTTGGCTTAATAATCAAATAAATCTTTAATTTTTAACTTAAAATAAAATTCAACCTTCAATATTTAATCATGTGAAATCAGTATATAAACTTTTATTTCAGTAGAAATAAACCTTCAACCTTTTAAAATTATACAATTAAATTCAAATCTGTTAAATGACACTAACTACAGTTAGTATTGCACACGTGACATGCCACGTGACAGCCAACTAAGGTATCTACGTCAGCTTTCACGTTAGATATACTAACGATAGTTAGTGTCATTTAATAGATTTGAACTTAATTGCATAATTTTAAAATGTTGAGGGTTTATTTTTACCAAAATAAAAGTTTATGGACTGAATTTCACGCGATAAAACGTTGAGGGTTGAATTCTATTTTGAACTCAAGATTGAGGGCTTATTTAGTTATTAAACTTATATTTTTTGTAAGAGTATTTTATTTCCTATAGATGACATGGTGGCCCCAATGGTCGTGACATGGTTCTGTTCACTCCCAGGCGGCCCCTCCACTCTTCTCATCTTTCTATTCGTCATCGTCTCTCAATCGCCAATGTCCAAGCTAGTTTATACGCGATAATACAATATAAAAAATAATACAATTAATTTTATATTTATATTAATACAAAATAAATACAATATAAATATATGAATTATGAGGTTGCGCAAAAAACACGCAAAGTTGGCGGTGCGGGGAGGTTGGGCTGCGGTTAAACGGGGTCTCTCTCACTGAGGTCAAAACTTTTTCTTAGCTGCCCTTTGGGCGCTTGGCAGCTTACAATTGCCGGTTTAGGGTGGTTGATTGTGTCTTCGACGTGCTGGCGTGTCTGTTTTCTGTGCAACTTTACATTGGACTTGCCACGTGCACGTCCAATGATATACACAATGGAAAAGAAATAGAGATACAAATACAATAAAGATAAAAGAAAGGAACTCCTTAAAAAAAGATAGAAAAGACCAAACTAGTTAATTTTTCATTGGTGTTAAAGAAATTTTTTTTTCATGTAAAACGATAACAAAAAAAAAACCACATATATTAATATATATATATATAGATGTAACAATGTTCATACATATCATAACTGTTTCATGTTAAATTGTGTAAAACACGAAAATGGTCTTGTTATAATTCATGTCTGCACTTTTAATATCAATTTTTTATTTAATTATTATCGAATTCATATATAATTTTTTTAAGATTTTAATCTTTTTTTTATTTTTGCGCATCATATCATCTTTTAGGATCTAGAATTACAACATCTATTAATGTACACACACGTGTGTTTGAATGGTTATATAATTAAAGTTTTACTATTTAGTGGTATCAAGAAAAATGAAAGATTACATTTTGAAAAAAAATACCTCATATGTAAAGACATGGCATGAAGTTCTTACAATAAATACATATTCTGATGATGGGAATATCTTTACTTCCAAAGAAGAAATGGAGAATGATGGGATATTCAAGTGGACTGGAGCAAAGATCATCATCACCATCATCATGCAAGAAGCTATTGGTTCCATGTCTTCACTATTCTAGACTTAAATAGGACTATAAACCTATGGATTTAGGCTTAGCCAATGTTTAGCAGGCCAGGCATCCATTTTCTTTCTTCAAATACTCAATCAATCAATAGTTTGCGGATATTGACTCCTCTTTCCCACTAATTAATAATACACTGAAATTTTAGAGGATATCCTTAGGAAATTTTGTAATGCAACAGGTCAGGAGGTTAATTTTGTAAAATCGGCAGTTTTTTTCTCTCCCAATACAAATAGAAATTTCAGAGAAGAGGTCAAAAATAAATGGGGGATACGGGACATGGGCAGAAACAGTAACTATTTGGGAGTTCCATCTTTGTGGGGAAGAGGGAAGAAGGAAGCATTGGATTTCATCATCCAAAAAATCAAGTCCAAAACAAGTGCATGGAAAGGGAAACTGCTCTCCCAAGCCGGGAAAGAGACTTTAATAAAGTCCGTGGCCTCAGCAGTTCCTGTTTTTGTCATGAAATGTTTCAAACTTCCCCTCTCATTCTGTCAGGAGATAAATTCTATCCTTTCTAAATTCTGGTGGGGCAATGCTGAATCGGAATTGTCAATACACTGGATGAGTTGGCAGAAAGTGTCCAGGTCCAAGGAAAGAGGGGGAATGGGATTTCGAGATTTCACGACATTTAATAAGGCTCTTTTGGCAAAGCAAGCCTGGAGAATGCTCAAAAACCCGAATCTACTTTGGGTTAAGGTGATGAAGGCAATCTACTTTCCTTTCACCACGGTCCTAAATGCAGCCAAAGGACGGATTTCTTCATGGGGTTGGAGGAGTCTGTGTGAAGGAATTGAAGTGCTGAAGTTGGGAACTCGTTGGAATGTCGGGGATGGATGTAACATCCAAATTTGGGAGGACCAGTGGGTTCCATCCTTGAATTCTTTTCGTATTCGATCTCCTAGACCTAATGGTAACAGGTTTTTCTTAGTGTCTCAGCTGATTGATAATGTTACCAGGTCATGGAGAATAAATCTTGTGAGGGAATTTTTTGGAAAAGAAGAAGCTGATGCTATTGTCTCAATTCCTATAGGTCCCCAGGGTCTTAAGGATTCATTGGTCTGGCATTTTTCAAAAGATGGGGAGTTTACAATCAAATCTGGATTCCATGCCATTGAGTCTCTTCAAGGTCAGCGTTCGGACCCTTCATCTAGCTCTGGGTCTTGTTTCGACAAAACTTTTTGGAGAAGTGTTTGGCTCCTCCCAACCATACCCAAAGTGAAGAATTTCATTTGGAGAGCATGCAATAATGCTCTTGGGACCTGTGAAAATCTCGCTAGAAGGTTAAAAAGGAGTGCAACTCAGTGCCCTCGTTGTGATCAAGAACCTGAAACAGTCGAACATGTGCTGTTTTTCTGTCCTTTTGCATTAGCAGTCTGGAGGGCATCTTCATTCAACTTTTGCCCACGGAGAGAAGGTTTTAAAGGGTTCAAATTCTGGTGGAACGAAGCAGTGAGGTCTTTGCCTGAGTTTGGTTCTCCTAACCCAAAAGGATGCATCGCCTACCTGTGTTGGCTGCTGTGGAAAGGTAGAAATGATTTTGTGTTTGAAAATAAAACAGGGGATCCTATTGAACTGTGGTTGGAGGCCTGTTTTCTCTCTGAAGAATTTCTTGCTAAGGCTTGCACCAACTCCCCTTCAAGGGACGAGACAGAAAGGAGCTTTACTTGGGAAAGACCTCCAGCCTCCTTTGTGAAAGTAAATTGTGATGCTTCTGTTGACGCGGTTTCAAGTACTGCTGGTATTGCTGTGGTCATTAGGGATGAAAATGGCGTTATTGTTGATGGAACACATTCCATCTGTAGAGCTGGTGCAGTTGTGGTTGCAGAAGCATTGGCGATCAGATTGGGGTGTTTTCTAGCGATGCGACGTGGTTGGCAAAATGTTCTTGTTGAATCAGATTGTGCGGAAGTCATTGGGCGACTAAATGGAAAGGTTCCGACTCGGTGTTGGCAGACACTGGCAGTAGAGAAAGATATCCTAAACCTGAAGCAGTTCTTCTCCAACATTTCGTTTCTGTATGTTAATAGGAAAGCAAATGGTGTGGCCGATTGGGTTGCAAGGAAAACCAGGATTCGGAAATGTCCCCATAACTGGTTTACTTGTCCACCCAGGGAGCTGCTAAACCTTCTGTAATTCTTTGTGGAATGAAAGCTTTGTTCTGAAAAAAAAAAAATAATACACTGAAATTAAACACTAGTAATCAATTAAATCAAACTAATTTTCAACCAATAAATCAAAGTAGCTTTCAAATGCTTTTAAAGTGTTCATGGTTTTCTTTTAACACAGACAAGAAGCTTTAGTAAAAATCGGCAAACAAGTTCTCCTTTTCATCGATTGTAGAGAATACGCCCTGAAGAAACCGCTGTGTTTAACAAGAAAATCAAAGATGTCTATACCATATCAGGGCAGTTTAGCTTTGTATAATATTGCAATAAATGGTCACATCTCTCTTTGATTGACCGATTTGACTTGATGAAATGATCTGTGCGAAAAGCCAAGGTAAAACAGAATGCAGTAATAATTATAATGAGTAAATCTATGTATGTAATGTAATTTTTTTGTTGCCAAATGAAATGGCAATCTAAATATAGCAAAAATGTATCTAAATCTTAGCATAGATTTATTCTTGAACGCCACGGCGACGACAGAGTTGTGTGTTATTATAACGTCTGTACTTTTTGGAGCAGAAATGCAGAGAAAAAGAATCTCCTTTCAATCTTCATTGGGTGGTTTGGACTTTGGATGGACATTTCTTGTTTTTCTTTTTGGATCATTTGGTGTACAATTTTTTTTTGTTTAAAGTCACCCAAAAAAAATTAAATATATTCAATTTTTTTACCATTTATATCTTATTTTTTTTATAATAAACAATAATTTATAGAAGAAAATAAAATAAAAAGAATAAAAAAGTGAATAAATTTAGAATTTCTCGTCACCAAACTCAAGAGAGAATGGGTCCAACGCAACAATGTTGCAATTTTTTATTTGTTACGTTTGTTTTTTGTTACAATTTGTTACGTTGAAATAATATTATTTTACTAGATATATGCCCGCGTAATACTGCGGGTCTATTTTTATTTTGCAATTTTTAAAGTTAGTTAAGTTGATTATTAAATAAGAGTTATTAGACATAAGAAATATTATTTCCTTCATAATGTTTAGTACAAAAAATAAACATGTTTACTAAGGAAAGAGTTTATAAAAGAAACGTGTTTATTAATGATAGAATTTATATATCAAACAACATATCCAAAAATAATTTTTTGAAAAATTAAGATTAGCTTGGATTAAAAAAATACACAATACTTAAGTTAAATAGTATGACAAACAGATAATTTGTGCTAAAAACAAACAAATTAAGATAATAATACAACAACAATAAAAACTAAAGCACTAATATATATATCTTTATATATGGCATAATGGTTCAGACAATTTAAAAAAGAAATAAGAAAAAATTAGCTAAGAATGTTTTGTTCATAGTATTAACTATGTGTAAAGTTTTAAACCCATCTGTAAACATTTTTATTTTAAGAATAACTAATTGAATTATTTATATTTACTCCAAAGCACAATATGTAAAGTAAAAGTATTTTTCCTAGAAAAGTTAGAGATAAAAAAACTCTTTCATATAATAATTTTTATTCGAAAGCAAAATTTGGAAAATACATAATTTATATGTATTTGAAGTATTATTTATTTTTAAATATTTGCCATGTGTCGGTTAAATAATATATTTGAATATTGTTTTTATATTTTTAAAATTATTATCATTATTAATAAATATAAAAAATTTTTTAAAAAATTTATTATGAGGCGAGAGAAGAACCTATTATTATGATTTGAGATTGATTTTATATAGCTAGTATATTTTTCGTGTTTAGTAAGTTTACATCTGCTAGTGGAGATATAATTTTAAAAAATAGATTTAGAAAAATTAGATCTAAACTTTTTTAATTAAAAATATCTAAATCAATTAGCTTTTGTACTGTTTGATTTTATTTCCTTGATTAAAAATCAACTCAAAGATCAATGAATTTTTTTTATTTTATTTTTTTATTAATTTTTTATATTTAGAATGCATCATTTGTTAAACCCTCTATCATATTTTTGTTTTGAATTTTTTTAATTTATGCGCCGAATCATATTATTGCCGGAGAAAAAAATTGAAGATTTAAAATTAGATTAAAAAGCATAACAAAAAAAATTCAAAAATAAAATAAAATTAAAGAACTTAACTAAAAAATGAAAACCTAAAAATAAATTAGAGGGCATAATAAAAAAAATATTAAAAAAAACAGAAATAAAATGCTAAATTAGTTGAGACACGACACATGGCTCGTATGAGAGATAAAACATTGAATGGTATGGGTTAGAAAGGTGAAAGAAAATGAGTGAAAGACAGAACCAATGTGAAGCTGGACGTGGAGAAAAAAAAAAGGTGATTTTTATATAATTTAAATAATATTAAAAATTATTAACTTAATTAATTTTTAAAATGTTTTAAAATATATATTTAATATTAAAATATTTTTATTTTATTAATTATCAACATTAAATATACAGAAATTAATGATCTATGAAATATATACTATAAATGCATTTGTAAATGTTATCTATCGTTAAAAAAAATGTACTGTATATACATTTGAAGAATTATTTAATTATTGAGTATTTGTTAATTGTTATGTGTTAGTTAAACAATATTTTTGGAGAATGATTTTATATTTTTAAAATTTATTATCATTATTGATAAGTATTAAAAAATATATATAAAAATTTATTATTTGAACGAATAATTTTTTATGAAAATAAATATATAAAAATTTAAAGATCAATAATTTATAGAAGAAAATAAAATAAAAAGAATAAAAAAGTGAATAAATTTAGAATTTCTCGTCACCAAACTCGAGAGAATGGGTCCAACGCAACAATGTTGCATTTTTTATTTGTTACGTTTGTTTTTTGTTACAATTTGTTACGTTGAAATAATATTATTTTATATCTATTACAAGTTTTATGATGTTATATTTACTTGTTGATTTTTTTATATTGTCAATTGATTTTAGTTAGAATGTTTAATATAGTATCAAAATTTAGATTATTTACCTAGCAAAAAAAATTTAGATTATTTTTTTTAGTTATAAGAAAAATGTTAAATAATTGGGAATAATAGTGGGGTTACTTGAATTCGAACTCAAACCTTACATAATATCATAATTCATCCTTAAATATTCAGTCAATAGATTATTTTTTAAGTTATCATGTGATAGACTTCTTTGTTTTTATTATATACTAGATTTAAATCTGTGCAATACATGGTAACGATTTTAATTTATAATAATTATTAAAAATATATAATAAAATTATAAAAAAATTATTTTGAAATACATGTTGAATGATGTATTAAAAAACTTAATGCATATAAAAAATATACAAATTAAAAAATAATTCAAAATCAAATACTAATAAAAAAGTTATAGAGAAATTAAATATAACAAATCTTAAATATTAAATAAATAAATTAAATAGCTACAATTTTAATGAAAATAATTCCTTCTATATTAATCATTAATAGATTATTAAATAATGTTGCAAAAATTTTTAACTAATTTATTTTTAAAATTTGAATTTAAATAACTCCAAATTTATCTTATGAAATTAATTAGTGTTGAAAGCTCTATTTTTTTAGGGTTTAAAAAAAAGTATTTATAATAGTCACAAACATAAAAGGTAAGTAAAGAAAAAATGTGAATAAAAATAAAAATAAATTGTTATTTAAGTTTTTTAAAATTTAAATCAACTTAAAATAATTAAATACAATATTTAAGATAACATACATTTTAAAAGAATAGATAATCCATATAGATATTTCTTTCTTTTACTAAAGAAAATGACTAAACAAATAAATAAGTAGAATGATTGAACAAATTAATCTGAAAAAGGAATGAAATGAAAATCGAAAAAAATAGAAGTTTAATTCAATACTAAAATATATAAGCTTACATACCTAGTTTTGTTTCTTGATAAGAGATTTAAAACTTTATTATAATTTTGATCAAAATAAATGGATTTTTTTAATTTAGAAATAACACAATAAATGATAAACGAAAATTTAAATTCCGTGATAAATTTTATTTGATTTAAATGAAGACAATATGGTTGAAATATAATTTTTTTAAATTTCAAATATTTTAAAATTAAATAATTAATTGAATAGGATTATTTTATAAAAAAATAAAATTAACTTATTATTCTAAGCATAAAAAAGTTAAGAAGATATTTTATTTTTAGTCAAAAGCTTTGTCTGTTATATATTTATAGAAGATTATCATCAAAAACTTAATCTTATGGAAATTAGAAGTATAACATTGGATCAATGATCGGGTGATTCTTTAGTGGACATTTTATATTTTAACGATATAAAAATTTCATCTTACCGCACATGTTTCATATTCATATAAAATACGTATCTTTTTCTTTTAGAAAATGCATCCAAGTAAAAAATTTATACCACAATTAATTATTTCTATAAATATGTTTTTAATCTATATAACAACCGTGTATACATATATATATTGATAAAAGATGATAAAAGAAATTGATAAATGATAAATTTTTTTTTTATTTTAAGATATATAGATATATATATATATATATATATTTATCTTTTAAAAATTGAAATACATAATTGATTTAAAAAGATAATTAATTTATTTGTAATTTTAACGTATATAAATTCTTATTTTTAAAATTTTCAAAAATATTATTTTTTTTATTTTAGTATATTACAAATGTTAAATTCTTTGATTATCCACATAGAATATTTTACTTCTCACCAAATGCTTTGACTTTTATATAATTATATAAGATTATATAAGACAATGGAGAAAATTAAAAATTTTAATTTATCTAGATATAGATGTTATCAATTGGATAATTAAAAAAATTAATTAGTAAAAGCTATAGATAAATGTTATATTTTGCAATATTAATGTGAAAAAAATGATTACATGCAATGTATTTATTAAAAAATGGTTTAAATATTAAAAAATGATGTTAGCTTTTGTACTATTGAATATAAATTAAATAGCAATCTAATAATAGGCAAAAATGTTATTATATTAATATATGTTATATTATATTATCCATACTGATTTTAATATATATAAATGTTTTCTTTTCAAAAATAATTAATTTTGTATTTTTAAATATATGTATATATATATATATATATATATATTTAGGGAGAGATTTTTATATAATAACAATTTATATGGATATAGGTGTTATATTTTATAATATTAATGTGAAAAAATAAATGATTACATGTTATATATTTATTAAAAAAGATTTAAATATTAAAAAATGATATTAGCTTTTAGAAAATTGAATAAAAATTAATTGATAATCTAACAATACGTAAATGTTGTTGTATTAATACATAGTATATTACATTGTCTATATTGATGTTAATATATATATATATATACATTTTATTTTTGAAAATATTTTAATTTGTAATATATATATATATATATAGGGAGAAAATTTTTATCTTTTTGAAATTTTTAAAAAATTATTATTATTTTAGTGTAATAAATGCTATATGTCAAATATATAGAGAATACACATAAGCTGTTTTACTTTAAGTCAAATATTTATATATACACACACACTTACATATAAGATGATGAAAACTTGTAAAAGGGGTATTATCTCAAATCCGTTAAATTTTGAATTTTTAATAATTTTATATTCAAGTTAAATCTTATCAATTTTTTTTGAGTAGTACATTTTCATTAGAAATTACAATCACAATCACAATCATCATATTACATTCTATGAACATGTAACTACAAAAATCACATTACACAAACTAGGTAAACTAGTAAATAACTATAACAAACTAGTAAATAACTAGATTAACTCAAGCTCACACTTGGTGAGACTCAAACCTGAGACCTCAAAGTCTCAGGACTTCCTCCTTTCCACTAAATCAAAGCCTCATTGGCAAATCTTATCAATTATTGTTAATTGATTTTAAGTTTGATAATCAATATTTTATTTTTATATATGATGATAACAAAAAGTTATACTTATAATTTTAACTTTAGGGTTAAAGGAAAGAGACATTAAATCCAGAAGAAAATACTAAATATCATAAGTTGAGAATACTTTGAAAAATAGAACTCATTATTTGAGCTGAAACGTACATTATGAATGGGAAACATCATTTTTGGTAGGTCTTTTTCGTGAGGTTTAATTCTCTCAGCCTTATTCAAACAATTATTAGCTGAATTTGTGTTTTCTTAAAGGACGACGCTAGCTATTTCAATCATACAAACTTGCATTTTCAATGCAAAAGGTATCGTATTGGTATGTGCCTTTCTTAATTATTAATTTTTCATTAATTAATTAACCTCTATTAATACATGATACTAATCAATATTGACAAGTTGAGTGTAAAATAAATAAATAACATATTATAAATAAAATTAGTATCACATGTGATCAAGTAGTAGCAGTGTTCCATGACCAAAGAAGTTTTCTTTCTCTTTTAATCAAACAAGAAAGATCGGGTTCTTGCACGAGGATTGAAGAGCTTAGTTACTCCCGTGATTCTTTCACAATATATTGAGACAAAACACAACATGAAAACCAACAAAAGACAAAGAAACAAGAAAACTGGTTAAGATTATCCAGTCCCGTGATACATATATTTATTCAGAAAATGGAAACCCTTCTTCTTCTTAAGTACCCAAGATAGAGTTGCTTATGGCCACATCACATTGCAGTTGATGGCTTATAACACAACAGATTCATAAGGTAAGCCAATGACTAGGTTTATCAAGCCATGTTAATTTGAATTCGAGCTTTGACAGACACATGAAAATATTGTAGCATGAAGCTCGGGTCATAGCATTCTCAATAATTTTTTTTTTTGACTAATAGCATTCTCAATAATTAATCTCACTTTCGCTATTATTTTTAATACCCAAATATGTCCTTCACGTTTGTCACAAAATAGAATTAAGTTCTCAACGTTTAATTACATAAAAATTATTCCTTAATGTTTTAAAATAATAAAATTAAGAACTTTTCCGTTAACTACTTCTAACATCGTTAAGTTTTATTAATGTGTAAGTATAACGAAAATTAAATAATTTAACGAAAATATCCTTAATTATGTTATTGGATAATTATTACATACACTGACAGTGGAGTTTTTTTACTCCACAAGCAGCGTTAAGATCATGACATGTGTCTTATAAAAATATTAAAATAAATAAAACAGGACATGTGTTACGATCTTAACGCTGCTTGTGGAGTAAAAAAACTCCACTGTCAGTGTATGTAATAATTATCCTATGTTATTTTGAAATGTTTAGAACTAATTTTTATGTAATTAAATATAAAAAATTTAATTTTATTTTGTGACAAACGTAATAATTTAATTTTATTAGAATTAATTTTACTGTTTTGGATTTTTTTTTTTATTGGTTGGCTTGTTGGGTTGGGGCCTTGGAGGCAACGGGGACCATGACTGATGACAGATGAGGCGAGATAAGGATTGGCAGTGGGATTCTAAATGTCAGAAGAAATGAAAAAAAAAAAAAGTTAACAGAGAAAGTTAATATGGTGGGGGCATACGGCATAGCCAGCCTTATCTAGGGCAAGGAAAATGGAATATGGTAACGTGTGAAACTGATAAAGCTCTGCCCCATTTCCTCACTGCATCCGCCATTGCCGAGTCACTGCAAAAAGGATACGGGGAGGAGAGAACATCAGATTTTAATTTCCTCCGCCATCTCCTCTGCAACCATGCATGGTTTCACCGTCTTGGCTGCGTGGTTTAGGCCATTTAGCCAAGTTCATAAGATTATGAAACTTTGGTGTTCACTGTAGTTTCAGGTTCATGGCCGATGCCTTTCTTCTAATTTTCTGGTATTATAAAAATATATATGATTCAAACAGTTTAGACAATTCAGTTGTCTTTGAAATTATAGTGGGTTCCATGTGAATTACTGTTAATGGATTAATAATGCTGGGAGTGGGATCCTCAGTGATGACACATTCAACTTTATAAAACAGATCTTAGTGAGAATAGATTTTGTCCAAAAATCAAGTTATTTGAACGATTCGTGAATCTGATCCCATTCTGGTTGAACTTGGAACAAATTTTCAAAATTGGACTCATCAAGATTTTAAATTATATTAATAAAAAAATTATTTTAAATTCCCCGTCATTCAAGATTGAAAGGAAGTTAAAAAATTAATTGAATCCGATTCGATCTATGATCATTTTTAATGAAAAACTTAGGATTACTTCTAAGCATTATTAACGAATAGATCAGCCCAGAGTTTGATTATTTCAGGGTTGGGATTAAAAAATCATATTAAATTGATGATTAACAAAAGAGATATACTTAAAAAATAGATATAAGCTTGAAAGGCAAACAGTATCACCAAGCCCACGCAGTTATCTGGCCACAGTAATTTGATGTTACACTTTACAAAGGAATTAATAGGACACCTGAATTAGCTTTCTACAATTATGCCAGATAGTCATATCAAACTAAATGAATAAATAGCTATTAAGAAGTAATTAATTAAGAACTTTTCTTGCATTTTGCATGTGAGTACAGGTCAATGCAATGAATTCATTTTCATAGCATGCATGGAGGCCAAGGGAATTCATTCTAGCTAACAAATGATAATATAATAACCAAATATACTCTTAATCTTTTACACAACATAAATATAAGCCTTAAATCTTTAATTTTATTGTAAAAATTTATAAACTTTTATTTTTATTATAAATAAATCTTCAACCTTTTAAAACAATGCAATTAAATAAAATAAGTAACATGTTAAAATCTTATAAGTCCTCAATCTTTTTTATTTTAATGCAAAAATTTATAACTGATTTAAACTTAATTATATTATTTTGAAAGATTAGGTGTTTACAGAGTAAAATTAAAGGTTGAAAGCTTATCTTTATTTTTTTGCAAAAAATTAAAGAGTATATTTAAGTATTAAGTCTAATACTGCTTATAATTATGCCAAATGAAAAGGATTGGTTTTAGAACAAGCACCAAGCTAACCTAGCTAGCTAGGACAAAGCATCTCTAAATCTCCAATTTAATTTAACTATGATAAAATTAGAAGAAAGAGGAGGTGGTATTAAAATTGCCCCTAAAAAAAGCGTAAAGGTATATATAATGCTAAATCGTACAATGTAGGCAATTCATCAATATGAAAGTAATTTTAAAATGGAATTTTTTATGAAAAAAAAAAGAAAAAAAGAAAAGAAAGGCATCCAATGCTTCTTTTTCTCAAATTTTTTCCAACCCTCTAGTCTATATTCAGGATGTCAACTTCATAACCCCACACCACAATCTATTTATTTTTTTTATATTATTATTTTGATCCCATTTATGAAATTTAAAAAATTAAGTCAAGATGAATTGAATAATAATTGTATATAAAACCCCACCAATAATTCCTTTTAATCATTCATTTTCGTCACCTCCTTAACCCTCAAGCAATCAAAGCTTAGCTTAGCTTAGCTACTAGCCAAGAATACCAAAACCCAACTAGCTCATCTGAGCTAGCCAAATCCTTAATTTCTTTTCATTCCTCATATCCATTTTTCTTATCACTTCTTCATTGCTGGTTGCTTTGGGTTCTTGTAATTCATAATACTAATAAGGCTTGTACATGTTAGTACTATATATCTTTTTTTATTAGGAAAAACTCCATTATCATTTTGTTGCTTAGAACTACTTTCAATCCCTAATATGCACTGTCTCTCTATGTTTATATTCCTTCAATGCTAAATTTGAGAGATTGTTTTATCTATGGATCAAAACAATCGAGTCAAATTAAATCTAATAATTTTAAACATGACATGAAAAAATACAAGAATTATCAAATCTAAAGACTAATTGGAATGAACGGTGAAATTAGCTCAAGTGAAATGAAAAATAATAAAATAACTATTAAAGATATATGTGTTTTAAATAAAATAATAAAAACTTATAAGTAGGAGTAAAAGAGTAAATTTACTCTAACAAAATTTTGTCTTTTACCTTGTAATCGCACTGATCTCCCCGCCAGTGGAGATCCAAACCAGCCCTAAGTCAAGTAGCCACTGAAAAACTGTGATTTGTTTGAGTTTTAGAAAGAATACAAAGAATCCTTGTTTTTGAAAACTCAAAAGGATTTTAGCCAATATTGTCAAATTTTGAAAGAAAAAGAAATGGGTATTCTGACATGAACTTCTTAAAGTTTCCGTGCTGAAAGTTTTTTACAGTGTAGAGAGTCAAATAACAAATGATCAAAAGATCCAATGCTTCTCTGGGGCTCACAGGCAGGAGGCTGATACATAGGCAGTACAAAAATTTAAGAGAAAAAAGGGTTGTAATGCAAGTACCATGAGTGCTGCATGATCTTTGTTGAAAGCATTGATGGTTGTATATTACGAGGGTCTCTCCTGTGAATGTGTGCAGGACAGAGCCACGGAGACCCTTTGTTTTATTTATTACCTCCCACCTACCGTCCCACCCACCGTTCATACTCTAGTGTTCCCATTCTGATGTAGGGTCTACCTCCTTGTGATATTGACCCAAAAGTTCTGAAAGCTTAGTAAGTCTGACTTTTTGGATGAACCCTTTAGGGCAAACAATATATAAATATTTTTAAAACCCTAGTATTTTCAATCCCATCTTTATGTTCAATGAAAATAAACTATGGAGAATTTGACATGCATGGACCAAAATGAACTTTCATTTGTTAATTTTTTAATTGAGTGATTAAAAAAATATAATATATTATAAAATTTGAGCTTAAGCTTAAGCAATTTCAACTTTCATTCTATTATAAGGAAAAACAAAAGATTGGGAAATTATGGGCTTAAATCAAAATTTAATGTAAGTGATGGGTACTTTATAATAAGTAAGTCAATCGAACCAAGATCAGCTTGTTGTGCTTAAGACCATTGTTATTACGGATAAGGTAAAAAAACCTCAATGTTTTACATAATCATTTTCAAGTCTTCAGCTTATCTTGTTCCTCCTTGGGTATGCGTCGGGTAATTTTTATTCAAATGGGACCACTACGGGCCCACCCTTCCGTAGCCGTACGCGTAAGGCGCTTTAAGTTAATTCTTGACCGTCCTTTGATGTGCCTCCGACAATGACCCTGCCTTTTTTTTTAATTTTATTTTGAATTCAACGGATTAATTTGCGAATTTATATGTAATAGATTAGTAATATATAATTTTTATATATTGTCAATATATTAAAAGTTGACATTTTATCAATATATAAATTAAAAAATATTAAATTTTTAAAAATAAATATAAATAAAATTTTTAAAATTTACTCATAAAAATTTATTGATGAAGTGTTAACTTCTTTTGCATTGACAATATATAAAACTTATACATTATCTGTAAATCATATATAACTCTTTAAATCCTTATCATATTTTTTTATATCATGCCTATTACATGCAAATATGTCATATATAAAATTTATTATCTTATAATTCGTGTCGATATAACAAACACAAATCAAAATTTTTAATTTTTTTAGAATTTAAATATACATTTTATCAAAATAATAATTCATATTTTTTGTATTTTTTATTATTATATAATATTTAAAATCATCAAACTTAATAAGCAAAAATAAATAAATAAACTCTGAACAAGACTGTCTAACACTGACATGTTTTGCAGAGTAAAGGAAAAAGAGTTGACAAGCTATCCCATCCTTTGCCATCCACAGTGCATTTTCAAGCTGTCTCATCAATCAAATTTGATGTTCAAGCAAATCATGAATCATAGGCATCCAAAAGTCACATCTGCTTAAAACCTCGGACAACCGAGGTAACTATCCTTAACTTTGGGCCTGGGGCATAGTCTCATTCAGAAGAGAACGAACTAAACTACCACAATAACAGAAGGTAATGAAAACAAAAAATTTGCTTTATCTAGAGATGCACCGTCTACACAAACACACCTTCGAACGCAAAAGAATTGGTCTGCCAAACAATGTCCTAAGGCAGCGGCAGTCAATTGCTAACATTCTACAGGGAGAAAATAGACCATCCAAACAGCAAGAAATCATTTATACCGCATTATTTTAAACAAGTTAATCATATGAGGTGACAGAGAGTGCTACCCCGAGATCGTTTGAAGTTCCACATATGTACATCCGATATGTTTCTATTTCCTGTTGATCACCCTTGGGGTTGCCAACTGCGTAGAGACTGCCACTGGCGCCATCACGCATAGAAAAGATGATCTCCCGGAGGATCGGTTCATGGCCGTTGAGAAGATTGCCCATGCTTAAAACTTTTCTCCATGACTGGTTTGCAGTGGGTGGCGTAAACATATTTGACACAACTTGTCTCTCGTTCAGCCTTAGTTGCAGCTTCGTATCAAACTCCTAAGCAAAAAGAATGTAAACCCAAGACAATTGCAAGGATGTGCATAAGTTTTTATTAGAATATATCAAATTAAATCAAAATTCAAGTTTACTTCCCAATTTCAATGAATAAGGAATAGTAAATTGCAACATTTGCGACGTTTTGCTTTTTATTTTGATTTTAATCACAAGTCCCAACCTAACACCAAATGTACTTTCCCAATGAATAGTCCACTGAAAAAGTTCAACTGGTGCGGCGATTCACTAATACCCAAGAAAAAAGAGGGATTAATCCGTAGAATGCTAAAAGTGAGGAGATTCACGGCATGGAGGCTATTTACCTTCTGAACATCAACATCTATTGAACCCATTCCCATGGTGGGAAGGTAAAAGTTGTAGTAGTCACTGAAAATAGCTTCAGAGATGCGCGAAGTTTGTATGAATTTACGATGAAGAGAAGCTGCGAGTGTTAATAACTTCTCAACATGTTCAAAGACAACACAAAGCCGTCTGAGGTCTTCAATTGTCTCACTGTTTCCAGATAATAGATTCACTGCAACATTCACAAGCTTGAAATTTCTATGACCTCAATTTAGAATAAGTGAAAATTTACAAAATTGATCAACAATACCTCGCAAAGGTCTTAATGTAGATGCCATAGTAGGGTAGAGTTGGTCCATTCTAGTGGTCATCTGCTTCAAATTTCCAAAATTTGTCTGGTTTAGGGTGTCAGCTGAGGCTCTGAAGGCAGTACAAACCATTTGCTCAAGCAGCTGATGGGGTCGCACAGTTTCCAGGTAATGAAGGATCTGTAGAGTTTAAGAAGCCATGAAGGATCAAGCTTAATGCATCAAAGAAATAACGAAGAACAGTTACACCCAAGCTACAAGGTTTGAGCAAAGTTTCAAGTCCAAATCTTTGTTTACTATATATAATCTGAAATCAAGCATGTATTCAATTGTTTCCAAGTAGTCTATCACGTCAGGAAATAACTCTATGCTATTGCCAGTCGAGTCTTCATTTGAGATCACTGAAGAAAGGCCCGTACTGAATGATGCTTGTTTAATCTGGAGAAGTCAACCTCCAGTTTTAAGCTACCAATGATTCAAATGTGTATATATCTGTGTGGGTGTGTGTGGAGATCATTTTTGGACCTTTTTTGCCTATAAATTAAATACCAATGGAAGCATTTGCCTCTGGAAACATCGTCACAAACCACCTTGAGTCTAAATAAGCAGTTTCCTATTGTCAAACTCAGGAATTATGAAACAAGCTAAAGATAAATGCTCAAAATCAGCACAAACTTTGGCATTTTAACATTAATAATCTTGCCCTTGGAGACTCTCTGTTGGCTAACAAGATATTTCAAACTCCTACAAAATCAAAAGTCCTGGATGTACATGAAGGTGGCTTCTCTGCAACGAGTGAAGTCGTATGCTTTTTATCAGATTATATCTTTAAAATCTTTTTGGTGGAAGGAACAAATAGGGATAGGAAAGAGGTGTTCGTGGGTGGGTGGGTGCAGGGGGAAGGGGAGGAGGAAGAAAATATTACACAATAGTACTACAAGGGGAAACCAAAATGACAAAGAAAAAGGAGATTCATTTTTCCACAGTCCAAACTGACCTTCTCTCCTTCGCGGTTGGGATCCAGCAGAGGTTTCTGCTCATAAACTGGCAAAATAGGAGCATCATTCCAAATCTTCCGCCACAAGTTCCCTTGGCCAGACATCCGCTGTGAAAGTCGTCCTCGAGGAGGCCAGTCATCATTCATATCCTCTGTAAGATTTTTGGACAAACCATTTGCTTCACTTCCATCATTCTCCCAATCTCCAGGTGAGTGCCACCTGATAAAATCTTCAAAAACAGCATCTGGGTTTGCAGCTTTAAAGGCTGACATGTCTATTTCAAAATTTGAAGAATCATCAGTAAAGATGTGCAAAGAAGCATACAGCAGACTAAACTGAGCACATATTTGAGACTTTAAGCATCAACCTTATGAGAAAAGGTGAAATAGAGAAATAAGAAAAGACCATTTAACATCTGACATCATACAATCCTGGACATTATTGTCACTGTCCTATTTGCACTCATACACCAACAATTTTACCTTATAAGAGGGCAATTTAAGAATCAACTCCCCCTTATCTGCTGCCAAAGATAGTGCCTACATGCAGTGTGTAACTCTTATTTAGAGATAGCATATAGTAATTCAACATCCTCTTCCCAGATGGAGAGTTGAGACATGCAGTTCCATTGATGCAGAATGCAATTACCATAACAGTAATGACCTTATTCACTGTTGTATTACCAGGGAATTTACTTTGGATGAAGTCGTAATAGAACAACAGGAATTCAGCAATTACTTGGACCCAAAACATTTATTTTTAAACACCTAAAATTAGATCAGATTCAATGAATTTCAAAACTGTTGAACTGGGATTAAAAATCTACATGGGAAAGTTCTAGCAACAAACAAAACCTCAAAAGATCTCTAAAAGCAGAAGGAGATAGTCTTTGTGCCAACTATTCAGCAGTTTCTTTAGCTCCATAATTAATCTTCCACAGAACCAGATGTGCATGTCGAAGAGCTTTGTTCATGTTTAGTTTTCCATTCAACATCAAAGGCAAGGCTCCAAATAAAATGAATTTAGTAATCTCTTGAATTACATCTGCCACTTGCAATATCTATTGATGTACAATATAACAAAACAATATCTACACCGAAGAGGAAGAGCATTTAATATATGTATTACCTGAAGATAATGTTTCTCTTTCCAACTGTGCAGAAAAGTTCTGTAAAGAAATAGTAAACGTCTTCCTCAGCTACTAAATAATTAAAGTTGTTCAAAACAACATGAAATAAAACAAATCCAATAACCATTTTTATAATGTCATGATAGATGAAACATGAAAAGGATAAATGTATAAAGTTGCAAATTTTGACCAACAAAACAGATACAATTCATGATTCTGATAGCCATATAAAAATGATGTAACAATCTAACTCGAATATCCATTAGCCACTGTATAATGAAGGAATTAATACTATTGAATTGCTAGATGAAGTATTGCAAAGAAAAGCAACTTGTAAATTTTAAATATTTAGCACGAGGAAATCAACTCCATTAATTTTTTGGTGCCAGAGCTAAAATGTATACTAAAAGAAGCTTCTTTTATCTTGAGAGAACAAATATTTTGGGAAGAAGATAGAGGGAACACAAGACATATTATGTATATACCAAAACCAATTTAGATGCTCAACCTGGTACTTTGTCAAGCAAAATACCATCATTCTTAGAAAATCCAAGTCTTTAAAATCATTAGGAGGTGTTAGAAATAGGATGGCTACAGTGACTAATTCCGTGTTTAACACGACTCCAGGATGATATTGTTAAGATTTATTGCTGGTCTGATGCAACAAAAAAGAACAAATTGACATTCATAAACAAATTATTTCTAAAAAATTTAGCCTTACAAATGAATCACCAAAGGCCTCAACAGCACGGAGACGTTCTTCATGCATGTCTTCTGTCATAAGTGGTGTGTTCTATAATGATTCAAAGAAAAAGACAACTGCTATGTTAAACATACTTGCAGGAGATTATTTAGTGAAAAATAAATGATGAATATAAAGAGATATAAGAGAAACCTGTGTAAATGGAGCATGCAAGCTCTGACACGATTTCAGAAGCCTCATAGACCCTACAGGTCCAGCTGAGCCTCTCCTAATAGAATCTAAAGGACTTTTATCGGCAGAATGGACATCTTGAGAATTTGTACTATACTTTGATATAACTGTTTTAGATCCATTAAAACCTTCTGGAGTCAGGGGTCTGCAAGAAACCAAAAGGTTCTCATCATGTTTTTATTACGATATTTGTTCAAAGGAAGCAGCATTTTATTGGACAGTGCAGTGCAAGTGCAGAACTTATTTATGAATCGATAAATTTGTTCTCTCATCTCTATTTCAATGAGTCCTTAGAGAATTAAAATAACTAATTGCTGTGATAAGGAAAAATATTACTAAATCATCTAAATGAACCTTCCAACTCAGCAATTAGCCATGCAATGAGCCCAGCTTACAGATCTGCTGGAGTGAACATAACTGACAAAGTTGAATTAAAGCATGGTCAGCATCTGATACATCATTTATAGCAAAATGGACACCTAGTCAGGCATGCACATATTTGTAATTGATATCACCCTCACCAGCCCCGCTCATTCTGTCTATCGTGACCATCAGTACAAGAAAGCCAACTTTTTCTTATCCCATCATCCAAACTTCGCAGCATGTCTTTTTATGGCTTATAAACAATCGGTATCTCAATCTCACTAACTATAAAGGAAGAGAATGAATGCACTTGAATCGGTCTCATTGTAAGGATAAATTAAAATGGATCTAATAGTGGCCAAATAATGTAGCTAAAGTAAAAACAGAGAACTAAAAGGATTTGGCACAGCCATCAACGATGGCAAATTTTTATTAATAAACCAAAGAACTCTCACTTGCTTAGTTCACCTGTCACGTTTCCCATCAAAGCCTTGACTCTGAGCATGGAAGCTAGTAGAATCTCCAACTTGTATGTCTTCCTGCATTTTCCATCAAATGAAGACTTCAAACCAAATACAGTATGATGAAATAAGTCTGAAAGGGAACAAATGGAATGGATATCACAAGAAAAAGAGAGGGTTGAACGCAGGAGAAGAATAGGGACTATGCCCCATTTTCTTGCCTTCTACCTAGCCTTACTATCAAATACAACTAGCACTAGAAGCAGTGAAGGAACAAGACAAAACAAAAGTCAAAAGGTACTCATGACCTCCATATGTTCAAATGCAGCATCACTACTTCCAAGACAGTCTTGAAATTCTTCATTCAATTCACGCTTCTTCTCAATGCATATTGCAAGCTGACCAGCAAAAGGGCAAAGTCAAATAATTTAGGGGCCATTATATTGCTTTAACGAAAAAGAAAAAGTGAAAAATACTAAAAACAAAAACTAATTACATAAATAAGATAAGATGCTTAGGAAACAAGCCCTACAAGAAGAAGAAAATTATAGGCAAAAAAAGGAACGTACAAGTTCTTGACAACATAATGCAATCAAGGTCATTTTCTATAGGTCTAAGCTTAGCCTGAACTACAGCTTTGTAAACCACAATATAGCATGTGCCCATTCAATTCAAATAAGGCTGTCAGGATTTGGAGAACCATTTAACTACAAACCCATGTTTGACCTAAAGGGATTTGAACAAGAAAGCTAGCAGATAAGTTAGAGCAGCAAAGTTAAATCAGAAATATGCTATGGTTTCATGAAATAAGTGCATGACAATTACAGCTTTATTTTCTTCATTTTCCCCTCCCACTTGAGGTAACTCAGTTCAGGGCACAAAATAGTAGAGTATGAGAAAATTCAGTCTTAAAATTAAGTATAAAAGAGTGTAAGAGAAAGGAACTAAAGTAGAAAGAAGACAACAACTAATATGCATCATCTGGCCAGAAAAAAAGAAGTCAATAATAAAAGCTTGACACAACTATAGGAAGGTCAGTTCCCTTAAAAGCCCTACATTTCCACCAATATTAACTTGCTTTACTTGAAACATATTCAAAAGCTGTCCAACAATGACCATTAGATTTAATTACCATTTGTAGTTTCTGGTTGATTAAACAAGTAGCTAGGTCAATTGAACCATTGGCTGACATTTTAGGCAATGGTTGTGACTCTTCCCAATACCAACGAATTTCTCGAACAAACTCTATCCAGAGCACAGCAATGGCTAAACAAACAAGAACAATAACCAACTTTTAGTCAAGGAAAATGTTAAAAAGTCATATACAGATATTTCTCTCAAGACAATTTAGAATGCATGAATTTCACACATACCACGTATATTACAATTGCCAAACCATAATGAGTGTAAACAGAACTGTGCAAAAAGAGACTGAACAGGCGCGCCTTTAATAACTTGAGAACTCTTACGTTCACTTTTAGCAAAATCAGGATATTGGAGACCTGTTATGGAAAATTAGAAAGAAACAAGTGAACTTCAAACGAGCTGTTCACCCTTGAGAATCATAAGCCAAGACAGAAAATTAATACACTAGCAAGATGGTAAGTTAGATGATAAAACCTAAAACTCGATGAAAAATCTTTTGAATAAGAAACTACTTAAGCATGTAAGCCAAGCCGACCATGTCTACCACAGCCATACCAACTTATCTTCACCTAAAAATGAGTCATGAACATTTAAAAAAAAAAGAGCATTTTCTTCTTTTTGGCCAAAAAGAGCATTCATTTATTTCTAGCAAAAGATACTGATAAGGAGAAAGTAACTTCAGCCACAGCATTAAACATCAAAGACTTTAAATGAGCACACAGAGAGAGATATAAAGCATGCAACAGATTCTTAGAGGTATAACACACCAAAATGCTCAGTAAAATGGAAAAAAGTACCCTCGTGGAAAAGATCTTTAAGCACACGGTCAAGGACTGTAGGTGGTGGTATAACCATAGAGGACTTTAAATTGTCTGAACCGGGATTTTCAACTGCCAGAAAATAAATGCAAGTTAGAATAACTTTTATACAATATAAAATAAAATTTACAGGTAACTTCAATAGATCTACAGCATAATATATATGCCAAGATGCAGATAAAGCTAATGAGACCTGACACAAAATCCTCCATAAATTGAGCTTCAAATGACATATCCAGCGCATTAACCAAAAGCTGCAACTGGGAGGCAAATCCAATTCTGTCTCCTTTTGGACTAGCACTTCATTAAAATTGATATTATCAGATGTATCACATGACAAAGATATTTAAAAAAAAAAAGTAATGAATCAAAGGGACCATGAAAACAATAAGGTACTAGTATTTGTAGAAGGATTAATTTTAATTTCAGAATAAAAATAGAATCCATGCCCAAATTCCTTACAGGTTTGGGGACAGATTTGGTGTTAGAATCCACTTTTCAGCTTCATGGGATGAAGCATTTTCCATTTCAGCCATTTCCAAGGAGCTTTCGACCACCTTTTCTGGCCAAGTGGTCACTAAATCAAATCCTACATGCATTGAATCCATCAAATCAGCATCCACCGGCAATGAATAAAGAAAAAGCAGACCCTCAGAGCTTTGCATCAGCTCAGAAACATTGCAAGTCATCTAGGAGGCACAATTTTCCACCTGCCTCCTCTGAATAAAGAAAAATGAGTATCAAAAACATAAGCATACCCTTCACTGGATCTTCTGCAGAATACCACTCACTCCAAGGGCAACCATCATCCCAATGCTTCCTATTGCGATTATCACCACCTGGCATTGCTCCAGATTCTGCATTTTCAGCATCAGCTTCTAGGATATCGTCATCATCGTCGTTGGGAAGAGTTCGATAGGTGAGTTTCATTATAAGGTGCACCTTGAAAAGATGCATTGAATGGTCCAACGTCGAGTAAGCCTTCAAAGATAGATAGAAAATTAGTATTTCCACATAAAGATAAGAGCATAATGTCAATGTGGATGCAGAACATTACAAATTCTGTTGTAAACACTCTTGCACAGACAAGGGAAAAAAATTATTTGAGCGGCATAACCGTAACCAACACTAATGATTAAACTAAATTTCAGCTTTATCAACAAAGATAATTAACATGAAGATAGTAAAATGTAGTTAAGAAGATCTAATGTCATTTTACAGTCACAGTAACAACAACAGACCCATGTTAAATATTAAAAATCAAACAAACACTAAAGTTTGTGACTTGTGAGCTTGGAACAATGTGCAGGTTTTTAATAAAATAATGAGGGAACTTACAAACTTAGAAACAAACAACTCATACAATCCTTCAAGATGCATGAACTTTATGGGAACCTGGCTACCAATACGATCTGACTCAAACCTTCTAGTAAAAACTGTTCCCATGTTTTGGATTCCTATAAATGCTTTTCTTGAAGGGTCATGGACTGGCACAAATGCTGGCCACAAACTGCAGCACCAAAATGCATATAAAATTTTCAGATCCAAAGTTATTAGTAATATTGTAGCATATACCTAGGGCACAAATATGACTGATAAACCTAACATTCTAACATGAAATAACTTTTCTTCTGAAAACATTTATGGGGAAAAAAATAAACCAAAGTATTATAAGAATCTTTTAACTATGAATACACAACTTGTTGCTATGTCACAAAGCAGAAGATCAAAGCGGCTTATGTAATATAATACTTCAGAAAAATTAAATGGTAGCATTTTTCAGTCAGAAACCCACCTTGAACAATTTGACAAGGCAATTGCAACTGCACTTAAAAGCTTGCTAGCTTCCGGCGCATCAAGTACCACACCACTGGCACTTTGAGGGGATATCACCTGTTGATGGCACACATTAGGTGAAAAGATAATGAAAACATCATATAATATTATACAAACAGCAGTCCACTATTATCGAGAAGACTATTGAAAGAAAAGAAGGGATGGCACGAGATGCTGAGCATACCAAGAAGTCTTTCACACCAAAGCAAAGTTGCAAATCATGCAAACTGCAATCCCAGTCAGCAATTTTGCCTGTGTCAGTAAAAAACGCAAGTCAGGAAACATAAGTTCAAACCATGGTAGGTAAATGATCAAGAGATAAAAGTTTTTTTCAAGAGTACCCTTGTTATTGACTTCAAAGTAGTACTCCATGGTATAGATCTTCGCAGCATTTTTCAACTCCGATTTAACCTTATATATGTTATTAGAAGAATCCAAATGAACTGCTCCCTTTTCCTACAATAAAATTGGAGAGGAAATCTGCTTTCATTAATTTGATCATGAGCTAGGAAATAGAATCTTAAGCTGCATCCTTATCTATAGAAAACTAAATAGCAGCAATTATAAACATTTTCAATAACAGAAGTTGAACAAAACAAGTTTTCTGAAATCAAAGCAGGCGTACCAGCAAATTCTTAGTACCATCAGCTAACCACTGCCGACAAATAGCCTCTATTTCAGATATGAACCTAAAAATTCGATAAAATCACTAATGTCAGATTTATGAAGTAAACAAAGAAGAAAATAAATGCGTAGATCTTAGTATTGAAATTGTTATATTATTAAACACCTTTCCCATGACGAAGCCAAAGTGAAATCATCGAAGTGTTCAAGCTGCAGAAATACTCAATAAACTTCACTTTTCCAACAAAAAATAATCAAAAGAAATTTAAATTGCTTTCAAATTTTCTAGCTAATGAAAACTTGGAAATAGAAAGCAGGAAAAGGAAAAGTGAAACTGTGAATGACATACTTCCTCTTCTTCCTCTTCTTTTTCTTCTTCAGTTAAATTGGCTTTGCTTGAAGATGCCATGAAAGATCGCGCGTTTTCGACTTGATAAAAATCAGCTTAAATTTTGCTTCCAAGGCAAATTGGCAGTGGCTATGGAAAAATCATCTAAATCAATAGTCCCGAAAAAGAACAACCTAAGTCTGAATCAAAAGAAAGTCTTCAAATCTCAATTTGAATTATTTAAAGGAAGGCGAGAGTGAAATGCAGAGATCTGTTTTTTTAGAAGAAAAACGTAAAAAAAGTTTGGATGATTTGTGATAAATTAACTTTCCCCCCTTTAGATATTCGTAATTACAAGAGTTTCCGGATTTTAGTCAAAACTCGAAATTTGGCTCTTAGTGTTGTCTCCTCTTATCAATTGATCCGATTATTTGTGTACAATTCTGTATTAATGATACGTAAAACACAGATTTTTGTGTTAAAAATTTGTGTCGACGTTTTAAACATAAAATAATTTTTTCATTTTATCAAATTTATATATAATTTTTATTAAATTTTTAGATTCTTTCAAGGGCAGTTTTGTGTTAAATTAACTTCCACTCCCTTAAGATATTTGTAATTACAATAGTTTCCAGATTTTAGTCAAAACTTAAAATTTGGCTCTTAGTGTTGTCTCCTCTTATCAATTGATCCACTAATTCAAATATAAATTTCGTATTAAAGATATGTAAAACATAAATTCTTGTGTTAAAAATTTGTGTTAACATTTTAAACATAAAATAATTTTTATATTTTATTAAATTTTAATTCAGGTTACTTTTTTTATTACATATTCGTAATATGTTATATTTAAAATTGTGAAATTTACTTCTCAATTTAACACATTCGCTAACTTGAAAATGCAAATAAGGTTGCTATTTATAAGTTACTGCCTGCCATGCATTTTGTTGAAAAGAGAGTTCAGGTTGACCTTGATTAGATCGTGATATTTTTTTTACGACGCATGAAAAAAATAAATATGATAACTTTAATTACTATGATATAAAAAATAATATAAATTAAAATTTTGACAAAACAACTTTAATATTGTTGAGGTATTTATGTTAATGACCTATGACGAAATGATTTTGACATGTCTGCATCAAAACCAGTATGTCCTTTTTTGCCTCCTATCGATCCTGTCTGGACCTAGCCTTGAATGCATGCATGAACTAAAAAATAAAACTCTCATGTCAAAAAAAAAAAACAAATTGGTTGTAAAAATTTGATAATTTTAAATGCAAAAAAATAATATAATATAAAAATAACATAAAAAATGTAACAGAAGTTTAAATTATGAAAATTTGATAAAAATTAATAAAATTATATTTGATGTATCAACATAATTTTTGTATTTTACTTAATACAAACACGAAATATATATTTATCCGTCTTATCTATATCTATACTATATTATATTTTTGTCTCCAAATGACCATTGCTTGACATGTGTTCTTTTTTTTTCCTCAACAACTTTTTTCTTTTAGTTAAGTCCTTTTACTTTTTGTTTTTCAATAACTTTTTTTTAGTTAAGTCTTTAACATGTTTTTTACATAGCTAATTAATTCTTTTTAATCCAATCTTTTAACCTATTTTTAGTTTTCTAATCTTTTTTGGGTTAAACATTCTAATATGTTTTTATTTTTTAAATTATATTTTTTTTATATTATTGGGGAAAAAAATTTTACATGACAACCATTTTTGTGAGGATAATTTTTAAATTACAAAAAAATTAACACTCTAATATCTATTTATTTTTTATTTTTTTATCTATATCTAATAAGATATTAGTGCAGGAGAAGAAATTTGAACATGGGACGTTCATTTAAACTTAAAAAAGTTAGAAAAAAATAAAATTGAAAAATCCAAAATTGATAAAAATAAAACAAGAAAATAAAAAACAATTGTTTAAATTAACAATTATTTATCAAAGAAGTTATTTATAGTTATGCGGTTATGCTCTCTAACTCATTTTTAACTCTTCAGCTTTTTTCAATAACCATCTAATTCTAATCTATTTTTATTTTACATTTTTTAATTTGTACCGAATCCAATACTATTATTAAAAAATCTAAGTATAACACATAATTGTTTTTACAACGATAATTTTAATTTTCAAAATAATAATAAAATAATTTTTTATTTGATAATAATAACACCACTTTCCTATTATTGCTTGCTACATGGCAAAACCTTTTTCCTATTATTGTTTTCATGGTATTGCTTTATATTTTTATCTATTTACTTTTATTACTTGCATATATTTTGCTTTCGAATGAAAATTAATGTATGAAAGGGTTTTTATATCTCTAACTTTTTTTTAAAAAAATACTTTTATTTTACATATTGTACTTTTGAGTAAATATAAATAGTTCAATTAGTATTTCTTAAAATACAAATGCTTACAGATGGGTTTTGTGACGGACCAAAATACTGTATAATTTACCAATTTCACATATATAAATCACACATATAGGTTGGGCTCGTCTGTAGTGTTAATAACTCCAAATAAAATTTATTTATTTGTATGCAAACCCAAGATCCAAAAATCTATTTACATCAACAAAATATTCATATTTACATTCCAAGTTAAGGTACGTAAAGTAGTACTGTACAGAAATCTGAATACATAAAATAAAATCCGTATACATCAACGAATCCGAAAAATTGCCAAAAGAATACCGAAATCAAATCCTCCTGAGATAGCAGACCCGAGCTCACTGCAAATAATCTAGGAGAGGAAAATAAAGGGATGAGCGAAACATGCTCAGTAAGAGACATTTTATATGAAAGCTGATATAACGTAACCTACATGCAACTTTTCATAAAACGAATATTTATAGGAAAACCATGAATTTAATTTATGAGTAAAATTTGGCACGATTTACTCGAAAGGATACTATAGTGGGTTGGGTAACCGAGTAGAGTATGGAAGGTACTTTAGAATACCTGTCGTGTTTCGGTATCCAAAGCCACTCTAGGGAATTTATTTGATTTAATTAAATCACAAATTCAATATAAATTCAATATATTGCAAAACATAAAATATAAAAACATAGGAAAATGAATAAATTCTCCGTAAACATTTTTAATCATAATCGTGTCAATTTTCCAACATCTAAATCAAATAATAATTTCACAAAATATATCATTCATATCATAAAGAATATCTTATAAACAATTTAAATCCATATATATAAATCAAACTGGGAGTGCCTGGATCTAAGTTAGCCAGAGATTTACCACCCCAGTATAAAGTTTTAATGGAGACTAGGCTACACCCAATAGATACATGCACTGTAATAGAGGTATGGCCATAGTCAGGGGGCCACAGTGGGATCACTAGCCAGGTGTTTCTTGTGGGAGCTAGAAGACTAGACTAAAGTCAACAGCAATCATAACATAACAGAAATGCATGTACTCGAAGGTAGCTAAGGGGCCAACAGTCTCTAAAATATTTAAATAAATAATTTCCAGAACAGTTTACGGAGAACAAGGTATGGAAACATATCATTAATATATTCATAAAATTAATTCCATTAAATCAATAAATTCAAACATAGAAAATATCATAAAGTTTAAATCAATATTTAATGTTCCAAAATTTCTTATTTAAAATCTATGAAATATACAAACATATTCAAACATTTATAAATAGATTTAATAGATAAAATACCACAAAAACATTTTAATTATTGAATTTATGATTTAATATTTATTAAACCATTTTCGATTATTTATAATTTGGATCCTTGAATTTAATTTTATCAATATTTCCAAAAATTTTATATTGAAGCCAAAACTTCATGGATTTCATAAATTAGGGGTTTTAGGTTAGTATAGAAATTTTTCGATAGCATAACGGTTTATAAAATCCTAACCCTTCCTGCACAAAATCCAGCTTTCAACCACAGTTCACAGTTCCAACATTCAATCGAAAATATTTCTTTAATTTCCATAAATTGAAATTTTCATCAAAACATGCAGCGTTATATCCCTACGCATCGTACAAACATCCCTTACCTTTAAACTTTTCAGTATCTGGTCCTTTGGCACTAGTAATACTCTTGGGCTTAGAGGCTGCAAATAATTATTCAAAATTGATAAATTCACTATTCTCTAATTAAAAGAATATTTAAAAATTTAAATGTTAATGAATTGTCAATATAATTTACTAAATGCAGTCTAATTTTTACTGTTGTAAAATTCCAACTTTTTCTACACAACTCTGATTTTGATTTCGATTATGCCAAAATTCTCAAAATAATTTTTACATTATTTTAGGACCTAATTTACATTAAAATAGGTACAATTTCAGTCTCCCCTTCATCAAGACCAAAAGCTTCCTTCCTTCACAAAATTTATATTCTTCAAATTTAATTACTTTATTAATTCTAAATTATTCCTACTAATTTTCTACATTAATTCCATATGAATTTTCTATGAAATAACATCAATTTCATGGTCTTCATGCCTTGGCCGAAACCCCTTCCATAGTTAATAAGTTGATTTTTCTCAATTGACTAATCTAAGCTTAAATTCAAGCTTTCATGATTTCTACAAATTTTTCTACATCAACTACCAATCAAATTGCACCATTTCCATTCTTCCATGGTGTTGGCCGAAGCCTTCATAGACTCAATAATATGATTCAAACATAATTCAACTAAAAGGAGCATGGAAACATTATGAAGGCATGATAAGTATCAAGAATTCCATGAAAAGGCTTAAGGTTTCATTTTATCTCACCTTGGTTGAATGGTATAGGAGATCCCAAAATCAGATTTTTGCTGATTTAGCACTTAATTAAAGAGCAAGTTGAGTAGGACAAGATTGGTATGATTTTCCTTGAGATTTTTGGAGTTTCTTTTCTTGGAGGCTTGGCTATGGTGGTTTTCTGTTTGGGTTTTGTATATGAATGAGAAGCTGCTGGAGAAGATGATAAAATTCTGACTTTTATGGGTAAAATTACTATTTTGCCTTTATACTTAAAGATTTCTTCCATAATTCCCTTAAAGTTTGACTTTGTTGAAAATATTCTATCTAAACTCCAAAATATTTTATTTAATCATAATTCAACTCTATTTAGCTTGCTCTAATGTTTGTTGAAGCTTTTCTTGGAGTTCAGATACCGGTTTGGGTGAAATTACCAAATTACCCCTAACCGTAAAATCGCGTAAATTTCTGTCTTCACATCTAGTTTCCACCATCCATCTAGATATTCTAAAATTATATTTTATGAGGAATTATTTGGTATAATCCATATGTCCTGATTCCCTTTAATTTAGCTATTATTTTCGAAAATTCTAACGGCATATGGATTAAATCATCATTTTATAATTTATTGCACATTTTTCAAAATATGCAAAAATAATGGAGATTAAGGATGAAACTCTTACCATAACATTTTTCAGCTGCGAATATCGAATCCATGAAGTTTCACCTTCATCCGGACCTCCGCAAATTAGTGGGGCCCACTTACTAACTAACCATAAAACCTAAAATAAAATCAATTATAAATTAATTATAAATATTTCTTAATCCTCAATTATTTAATTAGAATTAAACAGTACTTGAAATTTGAGGTCTCACAAGTTTAAAACTTTACACTTGATTAACAATATGAACAAAGCATTCATAGCTAATTTTTCTTACCTCTTTGTTAAATGGATTTATATATGCATTGACAGTGTATAGTTTCTATACACTATCAATGCATCAGAAGTTAACACCTCATTAATAAGCCATTATGAGCAAATTAAAAAATTTTATTTATATTTACTTTTAAGGGCTTGACATATTTTTTAATTTGCAAATTAACGAGGTGTCAACCTCTGATGCATTGACGGTGTATGGAAACTATACACTGTCAGTGCATCATAAACAAACCCTTGTTAAATTGTCTGAACCATTGTGGTGTATATATACTTTGGTGTTCTTACTTTTTATTATTGTTGCATCATTATCTTAATTTGTTTGTTTTTAGCACAAATTATCTATTTGCCATAATATTTAACTTAAGTACTGTGTATTTTTTTAATCCAAGCTGATCTAAATTTCTTATAAAATTATTTTTGGACATTTTGTTTGATATATAAACTCCTTCATCAGTAAACATGTTTCTCTTTTGTACTAAACAATATTTTTTATAACTAACAACTCTTATTTAATAATAAACTTTACTAACTTGAAGAATTGTAAAATAAAAACAAACCTGCAGCATTGCACAGATTTGTATCTAGTATGTGTGTGTATATATATATATATATATATATATATATATATATATTCTCATATTTAATTTCAAACCTTCTTCTCAATTTGATTGGTTGACTTTAATATATGGTTCAAAAACACCGTCACCAAGAAAAGATTACAGAAGAAAAGAATGAGGTTCCTTCTGGACCTAGCCCATGAATACATGCATGAACTAAAAAATAAAACTCTCATGTCAACTAAAAAACCAAATTGGCTGTAAAAATTTGATAATTTTAAATGCGAAAACAATAATATAATATAAAAATAACATAAAAAATGTAACATAAGTTTAAATTAGGTAAAATTTATATATAAAATTGATAAAAATTAATAAAATTATATTTGATATATCGACGTAATTTTTGTATTTTACTTAATATGAACACGAAATATATATAAACACAAATTTTCATATTTAATTTCAAACCTTCTTCTCAATTTGATTGGTTGACTTTAATATATGGTTCAAAATCATCGTCACCAAGAAAAGATTACCTAAGAAAAGAATAAGGTTCCTTCCATCAATGACAAAAAAGGACGATCAAAATTTTCCTTACGAGCAATTAAACCAAAAGCACCTCTAGGCGGAGAAATAAACAAAAGTAAGAAATCGAAGCACTAGCTCCAAACCTGCAATGCACCAGACACGCCCATGACAGATGTCATGTCCGTTGTTTTTGCTTTGCAATTGGACTATTTGGGTGGTCTGCAAATGGAGAAACTTGCATGTCAATTTCATGCAAACTGATGGACCCAAACCAAAGCATACCAAAATTCTCTGTGGCTACTTTTGACAGAACCTGTTTCCTCCCTGGGTTAGGACTCAGGACCTCAGCTGCTCATATGAGGTTTTACTCTTTTTGTCACAATTCAATTTTAGGTGTCTTTTCATTTCCTTTATATTTATATTTATATCTATTATTTTCTTCCTTGCCGTATTAATGTTTATCCAAACATAACAGTATTTTCATCTAGTCTACACTCATGGATTGATAAGGTATGGCTATATTTTTATAAAATTAAACAAGAAAATGAAAGATGTTAGAAGCTTAGGATCTGATGATGGACCATTGCTTTGATAATCCAAAGAGAAGAAAATGACGAAGGCAAAAAGAATAAGAGAGTAGAGAACTAAGAAAGAAGTTTTGGTCCAGCTCTCACTGAAAAAAAAAGTTTTGGTCCAGCTGTCACCGAACTAAATATCAGCAAACTAAAGTTTTGGTCCAACTAAATAAATTCGGATCGGATCGGATCACAAAATAAAAAAAATCGTTTAATTCGGATCGGATCGGATTTTTGAAAAAAACCGATCCGATCCGACCCGTTATCAGCCCTAGTAGAAGTCCACATAAAACATAGAAGTCAGCTGAATAAGAAGGACCTCGATCAATTCAAAGAGCAAATATAAAGGATATACCATTAATCATAGAATACTATTAAATAAAATTTTCAAAATTGTGATTCTATATTAATACAATAATCATTGATATTTTTTGAATAACCAATCAGGTGAGCAATGTAAATGGCCAAATTATGTACAAAAACCCTAAGCTAAATACTCTTAAGCCTTTTTTGTTTTCTTGCTATATTACTTATTACTTTGATGCTTTTAATTTTTTTTTTTTGGGTTTTTTGTAAGTTTGAAATTAGTATCGACCCAATTTGAAGTTGAATCTTCTTGAAATCATCAACATTACTTATCTTTAACCTTGCATCCATTGAATAATTTTAAATTCATATTTATCAAAAGGGGCAGATGAAATGAGGTAAGGGTTGGCTATGTTATCCCTCTCTAACCTCGTATAAGTTATTTTATATTTGTTCTCGTTATTCAAATTTGATAGACATACTCATATTCATTCAATTAAAAAAATAGAAAATTTAATCAAATGAGTAAAATTGACATCTCTATTTACATGCCATTTTTCCCTTGGATTCGGATTCTGAGGCCGTTAAGTGACAATCAAAGATCTAGATTGTACACATTCCCAAATGTAAAATGTAAACCTTGCCTGCCACAATCGATGGAACACTTTGTTGACTTGGTGACAAAAACAAGAAATTCAATGACGGAATATTTGCGAATGAATGCTGTGTTTGAGGCCTAAGCGATGTCACATGGTATAATCCTTGAGTAGCCAATGGTAGTTTCATTTATAAGGAAAATTGATTAAAACTAATGCAAGGTAATTTTTCAGCAATAAAACAAAAAAAAATATTGAACTGAAAAACTATAAAAATTCCGGTAAATGGCAATTTTTTTTAAATAGAATTAAACACCACACGATACAAAAATATATAAAAATGATATAAATTAAAATTGAATATAAAGTATATATAAATATAATAAAAATTAAAAAAATATATTTAAACACAATTTTTAATATAAAATTTTCGTGTTTTTATATCACCTAAAGCATAAAATGGCAAAATATATACACTAATTTGAGAAATTATTGTAACGTTTGAATGTGGTTAGCATCACATGCACTTGGTATGATAACAGCCATTTATTATTCACCCAATGTGTAAAACCTGGGTGTTGGTGCAGCCCAAAGCCAACGCATTATCATCACCAATCAGACAATCACCCACTCAAACGACGACGCATCACCTCGATTAAAAACAAAGCAAATCATTTACCGTTGGCTTCCACGCGCGGCCCCACGTAATTCCACCTAAGTAAACAACTTGCCATGCTTTCTTCTCTCTCAAAAGATGGAGAGAGAGAGAAATGGTTGCTTGCATTGCACAGACGCAAAACCCTAAACAAGAAAAACATTTTCTTTTTTGCAAACCCATAAATGCCCTTCCCTCATTCTCCTTATATCAACCCCCGGAACTTCTCATTCTCATTTCCTCACGGAAGCTTAAACGATAAAGATACTGAAAAGGAGTTTTCATCGCTTGAATCTTTCTCGTTCTTTCCGTCAGATACTTTTCTCTTCTTAATCGGAGTCCTAATCGGTACGTTTTGTATTTTAATTTTTATTTCTTTTAATTGCTTAAATAAGAATAAAAGAATAATCATATTAAGATTAGGGCTAGGCTCACCGATCTTTGTTGGGTTTTTGTTTGAAATGAAATGTTTGATATGGATGATAATAAGAAACTGTGTTCATTTGTGGCATTGACGGTAGTTTTTGTGGGCTTTTGTGGCATTTTCGGCAGTTTATTGTACTATATGCTTCCTAGAAAGAGAGCTGGTGAAGGAGAGGTTGTAGAGGGAGAGAGTGAGAACAACAATAACAGCAACAACTTAAGAGACGTTTCTGTCGCATCGCCGATCAAGAAGCATCGCATCTGTGCCACCGCCGCCACGGATTCGACGGCTAATAATAACACTGTGACTATAGGGAGCAATAGCAGCAGCCAAAGTACTAGTAGCGTGGTCGAGCCACCGATCATGGCTCTTGGCGACGCGAATCACAGTGATATAGATGAGGATCTGCACAGCCGGCAGCTTGCTGTGTACGGCCGCGAGACTATGCGGCGGCTTTTTGCCTCCAATATCCTCATCTCGGGGATGCAGGGCCTCGGTGCTGAAATTGGTACTGGTTTTTTTTTTAAATGAATCTTTGTCTTGTTCTTTGAAAAATCAATTGACTCTGTTGTGTTGATGTTTTCTTTTTTGGCGTTCTTTAACAATGTGCTTTTTGTGCTGCATGGTGACCGTGACTCTGAGGTCTTAATTGCATTAATTTAGCATTGTGCTTTGTGTTATTGTTGTTTAAAGTTAATTATAGTGTCATTGGTTGACAACTAGTTGAGTGCTGTTGTTAATAGTTTTCTGAGATATTAGGGAGAAATCTCAATATCTGTGGAATTATAAAAAAATGTGCATTTCTTGTTTTGTCATGCGTAGTAAACAATTTATAATTTTTACGGATTATTACTTATTAGCTTATACATTGGTGGTGGAGTTGAATAACTACATAAGCAGGTTTATATGCTTATCATTTGTCCATCTAATTATGAATAAAGAAATTGAATTATAAAGTTATTGTACAAAAAGTAAACCCACGTACAGAGTTTATGAACTCCACTTTAGGAGAATATTATTTGAATTTAATGCCTGCAGTGTTAAGTTTATGATTACCAATTTTTGCTTGCTTCAATGTCATTTTTTCTTTCTGCAGCAAAGAATCTTATTCTTGCTGGTGTAAAGTCTGTGACCTTGCATGATGAAGGAGTGGTGGAGTTGTGGGATTTGTCCAGTAATTTTATTTTCTCTGAGAATGATGTTGGTAAGAACAGGGCACTTGCTTCTGTTCAGAAGTTGCAGGAGCTAAACAATGCTGTTGTCATTTCGACCTTAACAACAAAGTTGACCAAAGAACAACTTTCTGATTTCCAGGTATTTCTTTCACTTTTAAGTTACTCATTGATGGATCTAGTTCTTTGCCTATGTCCTAGCTACCAAGTTTAGTAACTATGATTTTTCATGTTAGCATTGAATGCTAGTGTTGGGGATAAAAATGTAATTTGATAACAATTTGTTCTACAAGATTTGCTAGTAGACCGGAGAGGATACTTGGAAGATTAAAGTTTAACTACCAAATTCTAGGCTTGATTTTCATGGCTTCTCCATGTTCCTCTATTGTGTTATTTATTTTTGCTTATGTCATATTGTATTCAGGTGGTTATTTTCTAACTGGTGCAGGCTGTTGTATTCACTGATATACTACTTGAAAATGCCCTTGAGTTTAACAACTACTGCCATAATCATCAGCCTCCCATCTCCTTCATCAAGACTGAAGTAAGAGGCCTTTTCGGTTCTGCCTTTTGTGACTTTGGTCCTGAGTTTACTGTTTTTGATGTTGATGGAGAGGAACCACACACGGGTATAATTGCATCCATAACCAACGATAACCCGGCCCTAGTGTCATGTGTTGATGATGAAAGACTTGAGTTCCAGGACGGGGATCTTGTCATGTTCTCTGAAGTTCATGGAATGACGGAACTCAATGATGGAAAGCCGCGGAAGATTAAAAGTGCAAGGCCATACTCATTTACTCTTGAGGAGGACACAACAAATTTTGGTACGTATCTGAAAGGTGGCATTGTCACTCAGGTGAAACAGCCCAAGGTGTTGAATTTCAAGCCATTGAGTGAAGCTCTAAAAGATCCTGGTGATTTTCTTCTGAGTGATTTCTCAAAGTTTGACCGCCCACCTCTCCTGCACATAGCATTCCAAGCACTGGATAGGTTTATTTCTGAATTTGGCTACTTCCCTGTTGCTGGATCAGAAGAGGATGCTCAGAAACTCATATCTATTGCTGCTAACATTAACGACTATCTTGTAGAGGGAAAAGTGGATGATATTAACCCAAAACTACTGAGGCATTTTGCATTTGGTGCCAGGGCTGTACTGAATCCTATGGCTGCTATGTTTGGAGGAATTGTGGGACAAGAGGTTGTCAAAGCATGTTCAGGCAAATTTCATCCTCTTTTTCAGGTTGCTGGAACTACACTCATTCTCTCTCTCATATGTTTGTATGTTTGTCTTATTCTTGTATGTGCATGTCTGTCTGACTATCTATCTACACATGCATTTATGGATGCCCATGCATACATGATTTACACCTTCTAGCTTTAGCTATTGGGACTTTATGTGTAATTAATGGCAAATTGATGAACCTAGTTTGAAGTTGTAAGCATATCTTAACATTAATTTGTTAGACTAAGCAGTTTTGGTTTTATAAGAATTGGAGGCTTTGTTAAGTAGGCAGTGTATTGGCACCTTTGCAGCTCAATCAGTACCACAGAAACATAATCTGGGACAGTTTGGTTCACTTTGGTTAATTTGTGATATTTCCACAGCTGATGTATACTACTGCATTCTCAACCCCATTTTTACTGGAATATTAACCTTAGAGCACTTTTTTTTTTTACAGTTCTTCTATTTTGACTCGGTAGAGTCACTTCCTGCTGAACCCTTGGACTCCAGTGATTTTAAACCATTGAATAGCCGTTATGATGCACAAATATCGGTGTTTGGCTCCAAACTTCAGAAGAAGCTGGAGGATGCAAAAGTGTTTATAGTTGGATCTGGGGCTTTAGGATGTGAGTTCCTGAAAAATGTAGCATTGATGGGTGTTTCGTGTGGTAGTCAGGGCAAGCTAACAATCACGGATGATGATGTAATTGAGAAGAGCAACCTCAGCAGGCAGTTTTTGTTCCGTGATTGGAACATTGGGCAGGCTAAATCAACTGTTGCTGCTTCTGCTGCTGCAACCATAAATCCTCAGCTTAAAATTGAAGCTTTGCAAAATCGTGTGGGTCCTGACACTGAGGGTGTGTTTAATGATGCCTTCTGGGAGAACCTAACAGTGGTCATTAATGCATTAGATAATGTCAATGCTAGGCTGTATGTTGATCAGAGGTGCTTATATTTCCAGAAACCACTTCTCGAATCAGGAACTCTTGGTGCTAAATGCAACACCCAGATGGTAATTCCTCATCTAACTGAGAACTATGGAGCCTCAAGAGACCCACCTGAGAAACAAGCACCCATGTGCACGGTGCACTCTTTTCCACATAATATTGACCACTGCTTGACATGGGCTCGATCTGAGTTTGAGGGCTTGCTCGAGAAAACTCCTGCCGAGGTGAATGCCTATCTGTCCAATCCGGTTGAGTATGCCACTTCAATGAGAACTGCTGCTGATGCTCAGGCTAAGGATAACTTGGAGCGCATCCTTGAATGCCTTGACCGGGAAAAATGTGAGACATTTCAGGATTGTGTCATGTGGGCTCGTCTAAGGTAGTACTCTATGTGATTGAGGATAATTCTTTGATTATATTAGTTTTTAATATAATTTTTCTGAAAAGGACATTATGCTTCTTGTGCACTCAGATTTGAAGACTATTTTGTTAACCGGGTGAAGCAGTTAATATTTACATTTCCTGAAGATGCTGCAACCAGTACCGGTGCTCCCTTCTGGTCTGCTCCAAAGCGATTCCCACATCCACTTCAGTTTTCAGCTACTGATCCTAGCCATCTCCACTTTATTATGGCAGCATCTATACTTAGAGCCGAAACATTTGGTATCCCAATCCCTGACTGGGTCAAGAATCCTAAGATGTTGGCTGAGGCAGTCGAGAAAGTAATAGTCCCTGATTTTAAGCCAAAGGAAGGTGTAAAAATTGAGACAGATGAGAAGGCTTCTAGTATTTCAACTGCCTCTGTGGATGATGCAGCAGTTATAAACGAGTTACTCTTTAAGTTAGAGCGTTGCAGGAACAATCTGCCGTCAGGATTCAGGATGAAACCAATTCAATTTGAAAAGGTTTGCTTATGTCTTCGCTATTGTGATTCATATCTATATTCTGGATTGTGTATTTACTTATCTCTAGAAACTTCTTGTAGCTATTATGATAAAGAGTCGCCAAAGTTGTCTGTCTTTAGAGTTATGTTTCTTGTCTGGTTGTGATTGGTGCAAATTTTGGTATGTTACTGATTATTAGGAAACTAGCTTTGAGGTTTTACTTTCTTTGAAGTATGATGTTCTTTTAAATGATTAATTACCCCTTTACTGCATTTCAAATTTGTATTTCTGTGCTAGTTGAGCCTTTAATCTACCTGTAGTTGATGCTAATGTAATTCCATGAAATGCAGGATGATGATACAAACTATCACATGGATCTTATTGCTGGGCTTGCCAACATGAGGGCAAGGAACTATAGCGTTCCTGAGGTGGATAAGCTTAAAGCCAAGTTTATTGCTGGAAGAATCATACCCGCAATTGCTACTTCCACAGCAATGGCAACAGGCCTTGTCTGCCTTGAGTTATACAAGGTTTTAGATGGAGCACATAAAGTGGAGGACTATCGAAATACATTTGCAAACTTAGCACTGCCTTTATTCTCTATGGCTGAGCCAGTCCCGCCCAAGGTCATGAAGCACCGGGACATGAGCTGGACTGTATGGGACAGGTGGATCTTGAGAGATAATCCCACACTGAGGGAACTCATTCAATGGCTCAAAGAAAGGGGGTTGAATGCTTACAGCATATCCTATGGAAGTTGCCTGCTCTTCAACAGCATGTTCCCAAGGCACAAAGAACGATTGGATAAGAAAGTGGTGGATGTGGCTCGGGAAGTTGCCAAGGCAGAATTGCCGCCATACCGATCGCACTTGGATGTGGTGGTGGCTTGTGAGGACGATGACGACAATGACATTGACATTCCTCAGATATCCATCTACTACCGCTGAGTTGTTTTCTTTAATCCGCCTAATTACCAAGGCTGTGATTTTCGAATGAGAAGTTTCTCACAATAGGCTTCTATTCTGGTGTTATATCAATGAGCATACAAAATATTACATTCAGCAAAGACAGTTGCATATTCCATATAAAATTGAAGTACTTTAGTTGCAGAATATGATATAATAATTTTCTTTGGCTATGCATGTTTCTATAGTTCTTTTGCGTTTAGGTAACATGATTGCTGTACAATATCTGGGTTTCCTTTATGAATGTTTCAGTATTTGCTCGATTCTAAATGCGAAGTCTTCCATTTTCATTGGTCAAGTTTTTTGAATCCTTCTACACAGCCCGACTTTTCTTCATTCTTTAGTTCCTTTTCCCCAGACTTCTCATCCAAGTTGTTAGCATAATAAAATGAAAGAAAAAAAAAAGGAAAATTTGGATTGGATTCTTATGCATAAATAGCGTAAGGCGCGAGGTCAACCAGTCGCCATTCCTTCAAGGGTAAGCAGTAAATTCTAAAGCAAAGCCACGGGCACAGTTATATAAAAGAGTCATTTCTCTGTTCAAGTCCCCACACGCTCCCACTCAACTCAACTCAGCCCAGGCCACAGTTGATTCTCTCCTTTTCTTCCAGGGTAAACTCATTTCATCTGATCAATTTTCTTTTAGTCTTTGTAAAACAGAAAAACGTAAAGATTTCATAACAATATCAAAATCGTCTTCTTTCTTGAAAAAGATTCTATTCTTTTGCTAATTGTCGTAACCGGTGCGCTTCCTCTTCCTCTCTTCTCTGCCTTAGATCATGATCAAGATAGGTTTTGGTTTGGGGTTTATGGTTTCTCTTCCGATCTTTCTCGGGTTTTTCTACCACAAGTTTCTTCCCCTCTTGCACCGTAACTGCTTTTTAATTTTATATTATTTTATGGCACTGACCGTAATTTCTATGGGGTTTTGTGGCATTTTCGCCAGTTTCCGACTCTATATGCTTCCTAGAAAGAGAGCTGCTGCCGGTGAAGTAGTTGTTGTAGAAGCTGACCCCGAAACCACCGCCATCACCACGAACAGCAGCACAGCTTCATCATCCTTCAAGAAACACCGCCTTGATAGTTGCATCATCGAAGCCGCCGCTAACGAATCAACGGCTAAGAACGCTGATAATAGTGCAATAATAGGAGACAACAGCGACCAGAGTAACAATAGAGTAGTTGAATCTTCGACGTCGATCATGGCTCTTGGCGATGCGAATCACACCGAAATCGATGAGGATCTCCACAGTCGGCAGCTGGCCGTCTATGGCCGTGAGACTATGAGGCGGCTTTTCGCATCGAATATTCTTATTTCCGGGATGCAGGGTCTTGGAGCTGAGATTGGTATGAATTTCAAACTTAATGTTCTTTTTTATCCTTTCTTAATTCTTGATAAAACTTGATTTGCATCTCATCTATTTGCAATCATAATTGCTTTTCCTTATATATCAAGATAGATCCAATTTGTTTATGATGATTTTGTTTGATGGAAAGGTTCTCTCTCTGAATTTGCTTTGACAATCATGGCATTTGAGTTTCTAAATAATAGCTGTATGGTTAGTTAACAGGAAATTTTGAGCTAAAACTTATGCCACAACTAATCAATCTGTTTTCTTTATGTTATGCATGATCTCAATTCCCTGGGTTTAGAATTCTTTTCAGTTGTCTTTCGGGATGTATATCTGATGGTTATAAATTGAAGCTGTGCCGTAATTGATTAGGGATTGAGGTTGATGTTCTGGATTTATTTTGTACCTTTTTCTTGCAGCATCAGATCTGATCTTCTCTCTGATTCTTTTATTTCTTCTGCTTGTGCAGCAAAGAATCTCATTCTTGCTGGTGTCAAGTCTGTGACCTTGCATGACGAAGGGGTGGTGGAGTTGTGGGATTTGTCCGGTAACTTTGTGTTTTCCGAGAGTGATGTTGGTAAAAACAGGGCTCTTGCCTCTGTTCAGAAGTTACAAGAGCTTAACAATGCTGTGATCATTTCCACCTTAACAACAAAATTAACCAAGGAACAACTTTCTGACTTCCAGGTATTTACTCATCTTTTGATTGCACCTGATTTATATTTCTTACCTTGTTAATTTTAAAGGTTAATTGAATATGGAATTGCTCCATTATGTGCAACAAACCTAGAGAAATCATTCTGAAAATTGATTATCAGCACCTCAATATTCCACTATTTATATCCAACTCAGTTTGGAAGAAAATTAAGTTCAGCTATTTTCAACGTGGGAAAAAATGGGATATGAAGGAGACTTCAGGAAAGTGTGTTGAGGCTAGAAAAACCGTTTGCGATTTGATCTAAAATCTTGCTCCGCAATGCATGTGTATTTTAATGATTTGTACGTTCTCTCCATATTCCATTACATAACTCATTTTCATCCCTGTTGTGCAGGCTGTTGTATTTACTGATATCAGTTTTGAGAAAGCTATTGAGTTTAATGATTACTGTCATAATCATCAGCCTTCTATCTCTTTCATAAAGGCTGAAGTTAGAGGTCTTTTCGGTTCCATATTTTGTGACTTTGGACCTGAGTTTACTGTAGTTGATGTTGATGGAGAGGATCCTCATACGGGTATAATTGCGTCCATTAGCAATGACAACCCAGCACTTGTATCATGTGTTGATGATGAAAGGCTTGAGTTTCAAGATGGGGATCTTGTTGTCTTTTCAGAGGTCCATGGAATGACAGAACTAAATGATGGGAAACCAAGGAAGATTAAGAGTGCAAGGCCATATTCATTTACTCTTGAGGAGGATACTACTAATTTCAGTATGCATATTAAAGGCGGTATTGTTACACAAGTGAAACAGCCTAAGGTGTTAAATTTTAAACCATTAAGAGAGGCTCTCAAAGACCCTGGTGATTTTCTGCTGAGTGATTTCTCAAAGTTTGATCGTCCTCCTCTGTTACACTTAGCATTCCAAGCACTGGATAAATTTGTCTCTGATTTGGGATGTTTTCCAGTTGCTGGTTCAGAAGAAGATGCCCATAGGCTTATTTCTATTGCTGGTAACATTAATGAGAGTTTGGGAGATGGAAGGGTGGAAGATATTAACCCGAAACTTTTGCGGCACTTTGCCTTTGGTTCCAGGGCTGTACTAAATCCCATGGCTGCCATGTTTGGTGGAATCGTTGGACAAGAGGTTGTCAAAGCATGCTCTGGAAAGTTTCATCCCCTCTCTCAGGTCAGTATTCATTATTCTTTTTGCAAATCACCTTTTGTTGAAATGGTTATTGTAGAATTTATTCTCACTTTACCCTTATGCATTTGTTGGAATCAAAGTTGTAATCATAATGCACTTTTGAGCAATTCTCCCTGGTTAGGAAAAGAAGTTTTAAGTTTGTTAAGAGTTGGGTACAGAAGAGGAAAAGGAGGACTTTTACTTTTATAATTAAAATTTTAATTTGTGTCATTTGAGAAGAAAGGTGTTGTACTTAAAAATGGGATGAATGTCTTGCATTGTGGCTAAAACATCCTATTGCGGTCATGTGGCCTCTCCATCCTCTTTCATTATTACCACCTCTGAGACTTGTAAACGAGAGTTTATGACTTTTTCTTTCGAGTTTATTCAAGCTTTTTCAACTTTTTTTTTTTAATGCTCTACTAATCTTCAATTATTTGATTCTACAGTTCTTTTATTTTGACTCTGTGGAGTCCCTTCCTACGGAGCCTTTGGACCCTAGTGATTTCAGACCATTAAATAGCCGTTATGATGCACAAATTTCAGTGTTTGGGTCCAAGCTCCAAAAGAAACTGGAGGATGCAAAAGTGTTTATGGTTGGATCTGGTGCACTAGGTTGTGAGTTCCTAAAAAATATTGCTCTGATGGGAGTTTCATGTGGTGACCAAGGAAAGCTAACCATCACTGACGATGATGTAATAGAGAAGAGCAATCTGAGCAGGCAGTTTCTCTTCCGGGATTGGAATATTGGCCAGGCAAAATCCACAGTTGCTGCTTCTGCTGCTGCATCAATTAATTCTCGTTTAAACATTGAAGCTTTGCAGAACCGTGTGGGTCCTCAAACTGAAAATGTGTTTGATGACACCTTCTGGGAGAATTTAACCGTCGTTATTAATGCATTGGATAATGTCAATGCCAGGCTTTATGTTGATCAGAGGTGCTTATATTTCCAGAAACCACTTCTTGAGTCTGGAACTCTAGGTGCTAAATGCAACACTCAGATGGTCATTCCTCACCTAACTGAAAACTATGGTGCTTCAAGAGACCCACCTGAGAAACAAGCTCCTATGTGCACTGTGCACTCATTCCCTCACAATATTGACCATTGTTTGACATGGGCTCGCTCTGAGTTTGAGGGTCTGCTTGAGAAAACTCCTGCTGAAGTGAATGCTTATCTCTCTAACCCGGTTGAGTATAAAACTGCACAAAGGAATGCCGGTGATGCTCAGGCTAGGGATAATTTGGAACGTGTTCTTGAGTGCCTTGAGAAAGAAAAGTGTGAGACAATCCAGGATTGCATCACTTGGGCTCGTCTAAGGTACTTTTGATGAATTAATATTATATTCATGATTGAAGATAGTGTTTTTGTTGCATTACTTTCTGACTTTAAACATCTTTTGCACCCAGATTTGAAGACTATTTTGTGAACCGTGTAAAGCAGCTGATTTATACATTTCCCGAAGATGCTGCAACCAGTAGTGGGGCCCCCTTCTGGTCTGCCCCGAAAAGATTCCCTCAGCCACTTCAGTTCTCAGCAGCTGATCCCAGTCACCTGCAGTTTGTTTTGTCTGCTTCTATCCTGCGGGCCGAAACATTTGGCATTCCTATTCCTGATTGGGTTAAGCATCCAAAGATGTTTGCTCAGGCTGTTGAGAAAGTGATAGTCCCAGATTTCCAGCCAAAGAAAGATGCAAAAATTGTAACAGATGAGAAGGCTACTACTCTCTCCATGGCATCTATAGATGATGCAGCAGTTATCAATGAACTCATCTTCAAGTTAGAGCTTTGCACGAAAAATTTGCCACAAGGGTTCAAGATGAAACCTATTCAGTTTGAGAAGGTTCGTCCTATTACTTGTTTTGATATATTTACCATGTATATCCTTTGGGATTCTTCGTCTTTTTGTTGTATAAATTTTAGTTATTAAAGCCAATGAAGACATGCACAAGCTAATCTTTTATCAATATAATCTCTTGAATTTGCAGGATGATGATACAAACTACCACATGGATCTGATAGCTGGACTTGCCAATATGAGAGCCAGGAATTACAGCATTCCAGAGGTGGACAAGCTCAAAGCCAAATTTATTGCTGGAAGAATCATACCAGCAATTGCTACCACCACAGCTATGGCTACAGGTCTTGTCAGCCTGGAGCTTTACAAGGTCCTGGATGGAGGCCACAAACTGGAAGACTACCGTAACACTTTTGCAAACCTTGCACTGCCTCTGTTCTCCATGGCTGAGCCAGTTCCACCCAAAGTCATCAAGCACAGTGACATGAGTTGGACTGTCTGGGACCGATGGATCCTGAGAGATAACCCAACTCTGAGAGAACTCATCCAGTGGCTGAAGGACAAGGGGTTGAACGCCTACAGCATATCTTATGGAAGTTGCTTGCTGTATAATAGCATGTTCCCTCGGCACAGAGAGCGAATGGATAAGAAGATTGTAGATCTAGCCCAGGAAGTGGCGAAGGCTGAATTGCCTCCAAATAGAAGGCATCTGGATGTTGTCGTGGCTTGCGAGGACGACGATGACAATGATATCGACATTCCTCAGCTTTCTATCTACTTCAGCTAGGTTGTATTTTTCTCACCCCCTGCTGCGTGGGGTTGTGATTTAGGATAAAACTTTAACATTGGTGTTATTTATATCAACGAGCACACAAGATGGAGAACTTGCATGTCCAATATGATGATCTATCCTAATTGCTTGGATATGTTTGGCTTATACGAAATTTCATTTGTATGGTGAACTACGTTTATGGATGGAAAAAAGAACTGATATTCAGAAACTGTTGTTAAAAGGAAGCTTTTGCTTCAGCTATTCACAGCATAACTAGAATCAACTGTTTGCATTTTTTGTTGCCGCAAATTACAGAATGATGTGTAGAGATTAATTGTTATCAGCACCTTCATCAAATGCAGCAGAGCTTGCGACTCGAAAATCAAGCTGCTTCTGATGCTTTGAACGCCGGCGCTCATTGAAGTCTTCCCAACCTTCAATCTGTTGGAAGAATGGTTCAAATTACGCTTCCAAAATGACTAAACCACAAAAGGGGTACGCTTCAACAGATATAGGAAGAGAAGTACACACCTGACGAAGGGCGTCCATTGTGATTTCTGTGTTATGGAGATCCAGTGTTGCGAGCTGGAGACACTCCTTGAATAATGTAGAAGGGAGGCATTTTAGCCCATTGTTGCTGAGATACAATGCCTGCAGAAACAGTAAGGGCAATGCAATAAATACAGGACTAATAAATATACCTTAATTGCATCTCTCTTGCTCACCATATTGATCTGCCCTTTTGCCAGATGATAGAAGCACTGGCTTCCAACGTGAATGTCTTGAATGACATTCATTTGGTGAAAAATTAATCAAGCAGATAGCAGGGGATTTACTTCTAGATTTGCTACAACAAGCTTAAGCTAGGCAGAGCAAATTGAAAACACAAAGGCAGATAAACTGACAGGATAAAGAATCTAGCAAGGACCTTTAAGTTATGCAAATTGCCAAATGTCTCTGGGAGCTCGGACAGAAGATTTGCTGAAAGCTCAACCTGATACGCATTAAGCAGTTTACTTAAACTATGCATTATACTTGGTGTACAATATCTTGATTATATGTAAGACAAACGCCAAGAATTCTATACCTCAATAAGAGAATGACATTCTCCAATACAGGCAGGAACAGAGGTTATTCTGAAAGAAAAAATGAGTAACACCAATTGTAACACAAGTGATTTTATCATACATAGGAAAGGAGCCTATTTTACAGCCCATTAATGCCATCCTAATCTAAATATTACCTATTATTATTGGCTTTAAAAACTTCAAGCTGAGTCAGAAAGCGTATTTCATTTGGAAGGCTAGACAACTTATTGTTCGCGACATGAAGCTGCCTCAGAGAAGTCAGAAAGCCGAGTGCAGAAGGCAAAGTGGTCAAGCTGCAGATCGAATTTGAATGGATATTATATATGCAAGCCCAATCATGGAGTAAACAAAGTAAATGTAATATTTAGCGTTTCTCTGACTATACCAAGGAAATGTGATCACATTACAAGCAATGTGACAATAAGCAACCTAAGCATTTTCTTACTACATAGAGATAGCTGTCTAGATTATATTATGCCAGTAATAAAGATCTAATCAAGACCATGTCTTTAGTAAGCTTCTAAAAAAGCAAGTTTTTCCCCCTGCAACCAATATAACATGACAAATCACCAATGAATAATGTCTAGTACACAGCAATGACCATAACTCATTAAAACCTCAAAGGAAAGAGCTTCAGCTGTAGTAACTAACACCTAAAAGGCACGGTATCACAAACTATTGATGCAAATTGGACACTTGTTTATAAAACTAAACTCTAAACATATAATACTTTTTCACAAACTCTACCTTCTTCTCTTTGTCTATTATTTATTTCTACTTTTAATCCAAAATTAGCACCAATGTTATTGCTGGAACAGCTGTTCCTACATGTTCTCATATCACTGTACATGAAGATTGTGTTTAATTGGCTTTGAAAGTAAAATAAGAGGAAAGTACATTGGGATCATGATTTGAATAGATCAAGAAGAAAAATGTCGATATTTAGAGGAGAAAAAGAAAACTCACTGGTTATGACTGATAGATAGAACTGTAAGATACTTCAGAGATGTTAGTCCTTCCCAGTGAATGGCTTCATCGGAAAGACCATTTGCATTGAGGAACAGTTTCTACAAAGTGTTGAGATTCAAACACTAATACGTGTCAAATAAGCCATGACTAAAACTAATCAAGTATCTCGAATGAAATTCCCAGAACACAAAGGAAAAATGGTCTGTTTACCTGAATGGAATTCAGACAGCTGATTTTGTTGGGTACATCTTGGATGCTGTTGTTATTGACATCCAGGACTCTTACAGAAGATCCACAATCCCATACTTCATCAGGTATGGCCTTACAAAATTCAACCAACAGGAATAATTTGGAAATAGTTTAACATCAACTGAAATAATTTGTTCTATAAATGTTAATAAAAGTAGGAACCTTGCTCCCTCAAGGTAAATGTAAATCGTTAGACTAAAAATCACACTCGAACTATGAAAACAAGCAAAAGATCAACTGACTAAAGCTATGAGCCTTATTCATCACAACAACAAAGGTTATTAAACAAAGATACCTTCAAATTGCAATCTGCTAACGCTAGAACTCCAGTAGCTTTCCATCGTGCCAAACAATTCTTATCAATACTAATTTCAGTCTTTGCATCGGATTTCTTATAGTCACTTTCTGTCCTTGAAATCGGCCGAGTTTGAGCTTCTTTTAGAATAGGACCGCCCTGTTGAAAAAAAACTCCTTAAAATTAGCCAAGTTCTTCAATTTGATACTTCCAATAATCCCTTTAGCTCAACAATGTTTTCACTCCAATGAATTAAAAAGAATTCCATTCTGAATAATTTCATTGTCTTTATAGCTATACCCAAAACATAAAAGGAGAGAGATGAGTAAAAGCTAAAGTACCCCTTGGTGTAAACCCTGGGAAGCCATAAGCATGAGCTTAGCTCCATTCGTGACCTGCGATTCCCTCAACGTCATTGCGTCCACCAAAAGCTTCCCTTTAATTTCAAACAACCCAAAATAAACTCTGCTTATAAAGCCTTATAGATTTACAGAAAAAAAGAACGAAAGAGAGAAGATAGAAACCTTTGAAGATGAGCTTTTGGCCACGAGTAAGAACATTAGTGAGAGGTTGGAGATGAGATTTGAGATCTTTGATTGTTGAATCCTTCGAAATAGATATTGGTATCGATCTTCCGCTGAACTTCACTGTTATGTTAATATTTACGCCGCTTTCGCCTTCGCCCTTGCCCATTTTTTCCCCTTTTGCTCTTTGATCTATTCGATCGATCGACTGGACCAATCTGCATCCTAGGTTGTCGTGTCGTGTCAGTGTCACCTTCGCTTTCGCGGTTCGGAACTTGGTTAGTTTAAAGTATGAAATGACTTTAATCACCTTGATAGTCTCCTTTATTTTCCATATTGCCATGTACCATTATTCTTTCCCCTGGGTGGGACTGGGAGGTAAAATATTAAATATTTTCAAAGTTTTTTCCTTTTTCATATTTTCTTTGGATCCCAAGGAAAGTAAAGATTATTAAGAATTGAAGTATTATTGAAAAAATTTTTATCAAAACGATTCATTTACGTCAATATATTAATATGAATTTACTGATGATTTCTTATTTAACAAGTATTATATTGATTCAAATTTAAGATTTCTATCCACAGTCCAGGTTCTTCTACTACTTTAACTCTAAGTGACTATCAATTCACAGCTATATGAATCCAAAATTTACATTTCTTAGTATTTTGAAACTCAACCCTTAATTTTGAAGCATTTGCAGTTCAGAATCCGGCTAGAGAATCCAGTTCAATCATGGATTCTTACTGTGAAACACTGTAAACTAATGACCAAATGTAGAAAAGACAACTTGGGGTCCTAGAAAACTTGGTGTTTTTGGAATGACAAACAAGAGTTTTCTTTAGGCCTCATTCATTTTATATTCCACCAATCAGCATGTGGATTATGTTATCCAATCTTCTCTACTTTTCTTCTGCAACCATGTGAAGCTTTTCAGAGCCCACCCACCTTGTTGGGTTCTTTTTTATCTTTAACTTTTGGAAACAATTGAATCAGTCCTTCCAGGCACGTTTCTCTCTCTGTTACAGGAATTATGGCTGGCCTATGGTCCCAAAGTCCACATATTGGGATCCATCTCTGTTCTTCTCCTTTTAATTCTCTTTAGGCAAAGAAATGTGCATGGTTCATTAATGTTGTTATGGTTGAAAATGGGCAGAATTTAATGAGTTCCATGGCAGAAATCTAGTTAACAGAAGTTGGTAAGTACCGGAAGCTTGAGCTAAGCCATTGAAGTGGAGATTTAGGCTTTGCTTGGTAGGGTGGAAAGAAAAATGAAAAGAAAGAAAATTGAAGGTAGAGAAAATTGGAAAGATGGAAAATTTTAATTTTTTTCCTTAGGTATGCTTGATATGAAAGATGGAAAAATGGATAGAAAGTATATTTCTTTCCTTCTATTGCTTGGTAGAGTGAAAAAGTGAGAGGAAAAAAAATTAAAAATAAAATGATTTTACCATCATAACCTTATACAAATATTTATTAACTATAATTGTTTTTGGATAATAATTTTTGGCATTTATTGAGTTTTCATTTTTAATGAGATTTTTTTAAAAAAAATCTAGTCAAAATAATTCATTAATAATTAATTATTATAATTAATTAATTAATTAATTATTTATATAATTAGTTATTAATTAATTATATAATGACTAATAATTGTAAAATACTCAACTCAACCATGAATAATGTCAAAAAAAATGTCTAATACTAATAGAATTATTTATCAAGTTTAATTATTTTTTTCACTTTTTTGGTATTTATTTATTTTTTATTTTTCAAAGAGATTTTTAAACAAAAATTTGCCAATTTTTTTTTAACGAATAAATTATCTTAATTCCTTTAGATTTACAAATAAGATAATAAAATTAAAAAAAAACACCATATTCATATAATCTTTTTTTAAATTAATTTATAATCGCAAAGAACATTTGCAATGTCTTTTTTGTTATATTAATAAAAGATAAAAAAAAAAGCCAAGATTATTAAAAAAATTCTGTCAAAAATTCACAATTAAAAAAATAAAATACTTAATTTCTTAAAAAATTTTGATCAAAAAACTCATAATTTAAAATATGTATATTTGATGCACTTTTAATATATAAATTTTATATATTATTGATAAGTCATAAGGTCTTATCATTAATTTATAAATTTTAAAATGAAAATTCTTTAAAAATAAATATTTTTATGTTTATTAATTAATGAAATAATGTAATATAATTTAATGATAATGTATAAAATTTAGATTTAATGACTAAATATACTATTAACTTTTTACATACAATGAATATAAACTCTTAACTTATAAGGTTCAAATATAAACTCATTAACAAAAATTAAGAACAGTATCTAAAATTTATATATTTAGGCTTTAGAGAACGTTAAATATAAACTTTTTAAATACTTAATTAAAAACAAAAAACTCTACTAAAACAAAAAACTGCTCTTATTACAAAAAAAAAATGCACATAAAAGATTTCCTAACACACAACGCTAACAGGACGAAGAAATGGGACCCACCGAACAAGTCAGAACATTGTTTTCTCTCCGAATCGGACGGATTGGTTTTCTTTGGACGCTCTCTTATTTTTTTTTTTTTTCATTTTCTATCATATCAAGCAATCTCAATTTTTTTTTTTCATTATTTTTTTCATAATTTTTTTTTTTTCATTTTTTCAGCTGTACCAAGTACAATATTAAGTCACCAAAAAATCATGTTCTTCTGTACAAAGGCTCAATTCCCAACACACTCTCATTCCATTTGACCCTGCCCCTCTCGGTTTTTTACTTTTTTTCCCATGTTTCAGGCTGTGGAAAAGGAGTTCAAGGACAATACAGTATCAAACTTCAGGATTTGCAGCAGAGAAATCGGGAGTGGAAACAGAAGAAACAGGGAATCAAGAATGTCTATCAGTGTTATTTAAAAGGACACCTGTCCCATCTAGTGATGGGAAGGACCTCCCATCTATAATTAGGCTGAGTGTAATGCTATCTGCTGGCCGCCATTGACAACCTTTAATTCTTCTCTTCACTCATTTTAAACATCTTTCAAAGCTTAATAAACTAAACCCACCTTCTCAATTACCTAACCAATAAGCCAACCGCCCATCTCCTCTTCTCTCCCTTCCTACCGCCATAGCCAGACCTGAGAAAGCTCACTCTCCCAAACCCTGCAGCTGCAAAAAGGAAAAGAAAATCCCCGCTTTTGCAGCTCCTCCTTCAATCTCTATCCTATTCCTTCACAACGACCAGACAGAAGAAAACAGAAAAAATCCGTTCTTTCTTCTGTCGTGGTATTTGACTATTTTCAAGTATTCAAAATTGAATTTTGGAGAGAAAAAAAATCTGATCTTTCAATCAATGTGGCGGCCGTGGGGTGACAAAAAAGCACCGGTGCGGATTCACGACTCGTCGTCTCCTTTCTCCTGCTCTTCTTTCAAAGATATCCAGCACCTTTGCACAGAGGATTCTCCTCTCTCATCGGCTGCCAAGAGAAACGCCAATGTGTTCCACCGTGTCCGAGTCGCCAACACCCTCCTCCGCTCCTGGACCCCTGCCCGCACCGAAACGCGAACCGACGCCAACGGGAAGATCCCGGATTCGGTTACGGATTGCTCCATTTCAATCCCTGACGCCGACAAGCGCATTGTGGTTTACTTCACGAGCCTCCGCGTGGTCCGGTCGACATTCGAGGATTGCAAGACCGTTCGGTCGATCCTGCGAGGATTCCGAGTTTCCATCGACGAACGAGATCTGTCGATGGACTCCGGGTTCTTAAACGAATTACAAGGGATCCTCGGTAAGACCAAGTTGACTTTGCCGCGGGTTTTCATTGGCGGGACATACATGGGAGGGGCAGAGGAGATCAAACAGCTACACGAGACAGGCGAGCTCAAGAAGTTCCTGGAAGGATTCCCGGCAGCTCGACTGGGCGCCTGTGACGTTTGCAGCGGTTTCAGGTTCACCCTCTGCAATGAATGCGACGGTAGCCGTAAACTGTACACTGAAAAACATGGGTTCAAGACTTGTACGACCTGTAACGAAAATGGCCTAATCAGGTGCCCTTCTTGCTCTTGTGCGCCCCTCTAAAATAACACATTTTCTTGCCATAAAAGGAAATTTTGGTTTTTGTTTTCTTTGGGGGCAGTGGCCCAAGCAATGGATTTGTTGCTTTAAGATTGTAAGACCTGACTTCTTTTATTTGTAGCTTTAAAAGGTAGTGAACATTGAAAAGCAGAATAGTAGAGTTTAGCAGGCTTAAGCTTGTGTAATTGTAATTGTTAGTGCTGTTAATGGTTAGAGTTTTTTTTTTCTTACAGATGATGAACTTGTAATTTGTTAAGGTTGCTGTCCTATTTGCTGTTGATAATATACTTGAAGGATATTGTTTCTTTACTTTTGTTTACCAGTGATTTCGACTTGGCCTGTGGATTTTTGTAGTCATTCGGCAGATTCTCGTTGTTACATTGCCTGAACAGGAAAAATCTTTTTAATGTTGTTGACTCTGGTCAGAGAAACGGAATTTTGGAAGTTTGAAACAATGCAATAGCTTTAATAAACAGTCATTTTACAAGAAAATTTTTGCAGTTTCTCTTCAATATTCCAGCTTCTGTTATTAAGATCGATTGGGGAAAAGAAACTTAAGCAGTTACTTGACATAACCGATTCTTTCCATATTGTTTAGTTGGCTTTTTGTAGACAATGAGCAGATGAAAGCTGGATTTATTAAATTCAACTGGCAACTACTGTCTTATACCCTGAATTTTCATTATTCATCCCACCCTGGTGAGCTTGGATCCAGGATTCATGGGCAATTTCAGACCTTAATCTCTCTTGCTCTTTGGAATCTAACTTGTTACATTGCTCTCATGGATGCATTGTGACAGTAATTCGATGAAACTTAGCCTTTGAGGATTAGCTTTGAATCCATCTCCATCACTTTTATCGATCAACATTGATAATTTTCTCTTGAAAAGTGATCCATTTACCGGCTTCTAAACCAGGAAAAGAACCATTAGTCTTACAAGGCGTCAGTTCTTGAGGAACAGTTACATATGGGCCGTGATACTCTTAGGCAAACAAAGATGCTTTAAACCAGAACAAGTTTATTCATATCGGTCTTGCATTTTACTATCAATCATGAAGTAAAAATAACATAAATGACAGTTGCCAGAGGCCAGAATTGCAGCCAAATGAGGGCTAGAAAATGCGTCTGTAACTCATCTTCAACGTTGCTTCACCACGCAACAGCCCACGCAAGTGAGAAGTTTCAGAAAACTTTGGGATCATGAAGGAATACAACACATAAGACATTTTGTTTATCTTCCCCATGAAAGGCTGATTGCAGCAAATTCTTGCTTGATGTATGATTATGTATATGTCATGTAAAAAAGGGCTGGAAGGAAATGATCCTCTTACCGGAATCAAGATGAACAGGTCTCTAAGATAAAGCTAGAAAAAGTTTGATGTCTCTTAATGTTTAATCGTTTCTTCATCATAGAAAGAAAATCATAGTGCATAGACGGCAAGATTAAGTCCTGTTTTACCGTTCACCTTACTAACTTTTTTTCCCTGTTGAATGGTTTGAATAGAATATTGGCTGCAGGGAAAAGTGAGTGTAGGCCAGGATCTTATGCTAAATAATTGTTATGAATTTTATGCTATTAAAAAATGGGTATTTTGATAGGGCAGTGAAAATTACTTGGAAGAAACTTTGATTTGGATTTGTTTTTAAAACTCAAAGAAATCACCATCCATTCATTATTTTAATCTAAATTTGGGATTTTATAATTCTTTGAAAGAGACTTTGATGTAAAAGGATAAGCTAATCCCATTATTAAATTATTAAAGGAAACATAAAAGAATATGATATAATGTAGCTTGCATGATGGGACTTTCTTAAATTCATTTTTCCTTTTGACTTGAGCCGAAGAATATTTGACAAAGTCTATTGAATGATAATGATCAATACCAATATTTTGAAAAGCTTCCTCAGAAGCTGCCAAAGAAGTAAGAGGAATTCAATGGGAACTTCAATGGAATAAAAGTATTGAGAAAGTGACTTTCTATAACAACAATGAGCGGAATTTTTATGATTTCTTTATTGTTTCCATCTTCATCCATTCCTGGTGCTTGATCAATGATCATGGCTATAAATAATACAGCTTCTTTGTCCAAGAAAGGAGCACCCATCTCGTTTTGCATTGACATCCAAGATGATGCAAATGGAGTTCCACCCTTCTTGGCCAACTTACAACCCAATAGACTCAGCCCTTGAAGTAGGATTTTGTTTTGCAGAAATGGATGCCCAAGTGAGCAGTTTTGAGTTTTCCAATTCATCAGTATCGTTTGAAGATTTCTCTGACATTTCTTCTTCTACACTGCTATCTTCAACTCTATGTGGCAGTGAAGCCTATGGTTGCCCCTTTCCAACCGATCATTTGCCGGACATCTTACCAGGGGAACAGTGTTTTTCTCCTTCAAATGACCAGTTTATGCTTGATGGTGTTGAAAACTTCTCTGAATGGATGGCTAGTGACAGCAGCATCTCTTCACAGCAGATTTTCACTGAAGATGTCAGCAGCCAAAACCTCTCACCAATGTCAGGTGAAGTTTCTTTTGATGCCCCATCAGTCCAAGCATCCTTGGTTTTGCCTGCTGCAGATATGGAAGTAGAAGATGAATTGATCATTCTTCATCTGCTGAAAGCTTGTGGGGATGCCATGGGGTGCGAACAGAAGGAGCTAGCAGAAGAAATTATTAGGCGGCTAAAAGAGAAGGCCTCTCCAACTGGCAAAAGCCTTGAACGCCTTGCATTTTATTTGACCCTAGCATTGGATAAGCAAGCTGACTACCTAATGCAGGAATCAAGCAAAAATTACAAGGCAGCCTTCAAGGCCTTTTACCAGATCTTCCCCTATTGTAGATTTGCTCATTTTACTGCCAATTCTGCCATACTAGAAGCCATCCCTGCTAATGCTAGGGAAGTACATATTGTGGATTTTGAAATTGGCACAGGCATTCAATGGCCTCCTTTGATTGAGGCACTTGGAAGGCAAGGGTTAAGAATGTTGCGACTCACCCCGATAAAATGGGGGGAAGAGGATGGCAGTTGCAGTCCTACAACTTTTGAGGAGACAAAGAAGCAGCTATGTGAACATGCAATGAACTTTGGTCTGAGATTGAAGGTGGAAGAGATGGACATGGAGGGCTTAGTGAACGAGATTAAAAAGGCTAGGGAAAGGAGGGGAAACAGCGAGTGGTTAGCATTCAATTGCATGGTAGGGCTCCCTCACATGGGAAGAGGTAGGAGTTTGAAGCATGTTGAAGATTTTCTGACAACAGCCAAGGCATTGATCAGGAGTCCTGATGAAACTCATCGGAGTAATAGAGGCGTCATTACTTTGGGTAATGGAATTGGTGTTGAAAAATGGACGGACTACAGAAATTTCAGTTCTTTCTTTGAAGGGCAGATGGTCTACTTCCAAGCCTTGCTTGAGTCAATGGAGCAATTTGAGCTTCTAGAGGCAAGAATAGCTATGGAATGCTTGTTTGTGTTACCCCATCTTTCTTCTCTTGCTAATGCTCACGAGTGGGAGGAAACTGCCAGGGAGTGTGGTTCTCTCAGAGAACTAGGCTTGGAGCCTCAGAGAATGAGCTGGCAAAACTATCTGGAGGCCAGGGAGCTGGTCAAAGAACAGGAGAGCTCATATTGGGTGAGAACTGAAGGACAGGATAACAGTCAAATGGTCTTGGGTTACATGGGAGCTCCCCTGGTGAGAGTTTCTAGCTGGAGATAGTGTAACAATCATTCAAAGCAAGCTACACTTGTATACAGTGGACAGGCTCAGGAGATACATCAGAATTGTGCAGTACTAAATTCTTTGTAGAAACAGTGCAAAGGGAGATTGCCAGTGTAAAGCAATAGAGAGCTCAAAAACAATCAAATTTGTATTGTTTTATAAACAGTGTAGAAAAGCACAGAAAATAAAAGTTAATTGATACATCTAGAAGTTGTTATGTTCCTGCTGTCTGATAGGCTGATATTAGATTCTCTAGGCCAGGTAATAAAAAGCAATTATCTGTTCAAAATTTGAATAACTTTAAGTCAATGGTATATAATAAGGTTTCTCAACCTTGAAATCGGCTCAAATAGTCATGTCCTTATCTTTAAGGTGTGGGAGCTCTGCAGCAGTCCGAAGTTTGAATCCTAATACTTGTATTTCTCTTTCCCTAGGCCAGAGGAGTCCTTTGTACCAAAAGAAATATGATAAGGTTTCTCCTATTCCTGTACTATTTGCCTTCTTTTCTGTCTGTCAGTGTTTCCACCGGTCTGCTCCAATGTGAAAAGATTCACAGAACTTGTTCTATTTCTGGATAAAAAGTTTCTTCTGTAGCAGGCATCATTCTAATCGTAAAATTTTGTCTTATCTAAATCCTTTGGTACGTAAATATGCTTCCTTTCTCGACTATCACCTGTCCACAACTTTTTTACACATCAATTTAGGTGTGAAATGGACATTTTTAGAATTTGGAATTAGTTCTTCCAATCAAAGGAAACACACATTTCAAGTTGGTCAGCAGGAGGCAGAATGAGTTGAAGGGACAATTACTTCATGATCACTGCAAAAATTCACTAATTGTGATCTGCAAACATTTTCTATGTGTAAGGAGTTAAAATTTACTGCTTCCAGGGCTGTTTCCTGACTGAAACTTGAATGGCAAGGCAACAAGACAAAGCAATTAGCAGGAAAAAGAAATATGAATTTCATGAAGCTCTGATGTCTTCTATTTAGAAGGTGTAACACTGCTTATTCTCCTGATAACTTGAAACAGCAGTAACCTATGCTTGTAAAGATAATGCTTTGAATCCAGTTGGCCATTGAGACAGTGATTTTGAAGAATATTTTAACATCTTGGAGTAGGTAGTTTATGATTACAACCACTTCGGAAAGAGATATTGATGTGGAAGTTGATTAAGATTTTAATATTGAATTAATGGAAGAGATTTAGAGAATAGATTATTCTGAAGTTGGTAATTACAGACGTGGAGGAAACCATGACAAGGACTGCAATTCTAACCTGATTAGCTTCAAGAGTCATGGCTAATGGAGACAAAGGAAAAATTACATAACAGCAACCTTTCAGAATTGAACATAAATGGGAACTTCCATGGAATCAAAGTCCAAAGAAATTGCTAGCCTGTCGCCTGATCAGATGGGCCTCTTTATCTGTTATATATCTTTGTTTTGCAATATATATCTTATTCTGCTTGTCATTTCATTTCTACAAGGAATCTCTTCTCTCTCCTTTGGCATATTGGTTGTTTTTTTTTTGTTGCAAAGAAAATATTAAATAATTAGAGATAGAGATGAGTTGCTTGGATTTGAACCTAAGCTTTATAAGATGCTACTATTCATTCTTAACCACTCGGTCAAGAGTTTATTGACATATTAATTGTTGTTTGTTCAGGTCAAACTCTTCATTTTTTTTCATGTAATTGATTTCATCTCTCCATCTCACCTTTTTTTTATTATAGAAAGTATAATAAGACTATTGTTTTCAAGTTGATTTTTTTTTTGAAAAATCTGAAACTTAATTCAAATGGTTCGTATAGATATCCTTAACATTTAACAAATTTAATGTTCAAATCTTAATGTAACCTCTCCTCTTGTCTTCAAATTACTGCTTTCGTTGTACCAAAAAATCACTAGGCAAGCTGTTACCGGAGGTGAGCCTTGTTGAGCTCTGTATGGGCAGATTCCAGGAAAGCCCATTTCAAATCTGCAAGGTTACAACAGATTTCTTGCATGAGATTTGGGCCAGGCCTTTGAGACTTGGACAAGAACCATTAGCAGCAGTAAGCAAAGCAGCACTTCAGAAGCTTACCAGTCAATGAAATGTCACCATTTCCATATGGAACACAAAATGTGATAGCTTGAAAAGGTCGTTGGCAGTTTTCTCTTGCCCTAGAAGGAGGTTGTCTAGTCTCTTTTAAAAAGGTGACCAAAACGATCCCACTTCAGGTCATGAGTCCAACTCTGCTCCAAAACCAACACCCAGATGCATTCAGGCTTAAGTAATTATGGTCCACAAACCAGACCACGCCACAAGGCTTTGCACCCCGAGCTAGTGTGGTGATGGTCCGGCCATGGGTCCAGCCCCTGGGCCCTCCATGTGTAGAAATACAGAGCCATGTCAGACAATTTTTGTTGTATTACTGCCTCAAACCATTACCATCACCATCCAAACATAAATGAACAGATTGTTCTTGGTTTTTGTACAGTGGACTGTCAATTTCTTGGCACATCTAAGCGTCATCCACAGTGGGTGCTGCACCAAATTGCCCGTTATCATTCTCCAATGGCCAATGCACTCGCTGAATCTGGAGTTAGTTCTGTTAACTTTTACGCATTTACGTAAAGCGTATGCCATTGCTAACTTTCTCGTCCTAACCATAGAATATGCAAAGTAATCATGGTAAAGATCGGAAGTCATTTTGCCTTAAGAAGCATGCTTGTGATCTATGATCTCCTTGTCACTAGAAAATAAACAAGATCTAAAGTTAGAGTTAGGAATGCATTTATCAGAAAAAGAAAAACACATTTAAAACAATTACAAAGTAACACTGAGCCTTCAAATCATATTCATAAAAGCTTAGACATCATTTTCTGTCTCTCACCTTACATACTATGAAAGTTGTACCCCTTCCCAACCATGAGAACTTACCTTCAAAGTCATGTTCTCCACACTCCAATCACAACTCCATCGTGTAGAATTAAATCATTATATCAAACATATATATATATATATATATATATATCTCTTATAGGCATCTTACTGTTTAATCTTTTTCATCTGTTCTGGGAATTGATTAATTATTTTATTTGATCTATCTGGCAACATATAGACAAGTGGGGTTGTGAAATATTATATAGATATAATACTATTATTTGGTGACCCACCACCACCTTGCAATACTTGAGAAACTTTTGTTGAATTATTGATCCTAATTTATCTTCTAATGGCTTGTCCTGTGCAGGCCAGAGTTGAACTGGTGTTGGGGTAGCTTGTGATGAAAATGACTGTTTCCAACATCTTGCGGACACGTTGGAAATGTAAGTGAAGTTCAGGTTGGGCCTTTGTATCAGTCCTCAGATTAGGGTCAATGAAGGCGGTTTAGATTTCAGACATCACAGCATGAGTTCTACTACATTTCCTAAATTTTGGGTTAGAATTTTAGACACCAAAACCTGTCAGAATACGGTAGGAAACCGGAGTAATCTGGGATGGATATTGTATGGTTTTTGTTTGGGATTTCCTGTGTCTGTCACTGTTAAATAAATGTGGCATGAATTAATGTTATTGTGAAAGGCAAATGATCGTTTTCTTTTGTGGAGATCTACACTTAACTTATGAGGTATTGTCTGTTTTGACAAGAAAATCTTACGGTTTTGTTCCACAAATAGCATCTCAGAAGTTGGATTCAAATCTCTACATAAATAGTATTGCAGAGTTTTATAAACTTTTGATGTGAGATTGGGATGTCAAGCCCAATCAGAATAGAATTAGGATCATACCTGGCGTTAGGAATCTAGAGGTGTCTTCCACCGTGTAGGACTTAGTTTCCGCAAGAATCTAGAGGTGATTCCCACGGTATAACATTTAGGTATCGTGTTCCGGTTAGTGAACCTCCTTTGATACTATTTGTAGAGATTCTCACTCAATTTATGAGATATTGTCTGCTTTGATTCGAAAGTCTTACGGTTTTATTTCACAAAAGGGGTCTCACAAGTATAGGTTCAAATCTCTATATATATATAGTATTGCAGAATTTCTCAAATTTTTGATGTGAGATTGAGATGTTACAACTCTACTTGTCAAATCTATTATCCATTGTGTTTTACATGGAAATACAATCCTGAGGAGCTCACATGGAAATTCACCATGGTTGAACCTTGAATTGGCTGATCTCACAGAAGTCGGCAGAAATTAAACCACATTTGATCGAATAACAGTCTTCAACTAGCAAACCAAGTTCCGAGTTAAAGAGCATTACTCATAGACTGAAAAGTTGTATGTTTTTACGTTTCTTTGATAATTATATGTAAACAAAATGTACAGAAATGTACCTCAAGCCTTGAATTCATGGTATGATCAGTTGAGTTGTCGCATTGGAAAAATTCTTCCAAATCCAGCTTTTTTTAAATCTTAATCAAAAAGTAAATTCGGAGAATTTTAAGTTACAAAACCATGAATTTTATTTAGCTAAGATTGAACAAGAAGAATATTCTGCATGTGAGACGCACATGGGGAGATTTCATAGGACGGCGCTATAAATGTAGAAAGGAAGGGTGGAGTCAATCCACCAAGCACGCAGACAAATCAGAACACAAATGTTAGCGAACCGCCGAAGAAGACCAAACTCAGATTCAGAAAAACCCAAAGTTACAGTTTCTTTGATCTTTGTCTCCGTTAAAACCCTGAGTGTTTCATTTTCTTGTCTTCTGTTGACGTATTCTTAACAAGGTTCTGTCGGTTTTACCTTACAGAAATAATAAATAAATAAATAAATTATCACTGCAATGCACACACGGGCTTTCATCTCTTCCTGTCCAAATCTGTTAGCAGCCTATGGCAGTTAGCAGACTTCAAGAAGCTCCCTTATATTCCTTTTTCTTCTCAAAGGCTGATAGAAAAAGCTCGAAAATCTGCTTCTTGGACATGGATGGACGGTGGGGATTCAAGTGGTTCAAGCTTAGGACGATGGTGGTGCTGATGTTAATGCAGGTTTTATCACTGTTTGATCAGAATATGAGCTTTGCCTCGTCTTTCAACAGCGAAGGTATATACCATGGCAAGCTTTCCTGTCCTTGAAGCCTTGAAGAGAGTTTTCGTCTTCGTGTATATATTTTGACGACATATTTGACATATTTATCATTCCGTGTAGGTTTGGCTAAGTCAAACATTGCCCAGCCAGGAGATTTAGCTCTCGGGAGGCGGCTGCAGCAGGTGGTAGATTCCTCAAATGAACCCAAAGCCAATGAAAGAGGTTTGCAACTGTCACCTTCATCTGCACCTATTCACTTGTCTTCTCCATCCGAATCCCCATTTTCACCTTCACCATCGCCGTGGTCTCCATCTCTATCTCCCATGGAGTCACCATTTTTGTCTCCAACAGCAGCCCCCTCCAGTATCTTCTTGACTCCCTCACCTTCACCTGCATTAGCACCGTCACCATCTTCCCAACCTCCTGTAGATCCGCCAGTGTTTATCTCTGAACCACCACAATCACACGGTGCCCCAACCATTTCTCCTGCTTCTGCTCCAAGCCAAATAGCAGATGAGAGTTCTGATTCAAAATATCATATGGTTCTAATCTTGGTTGGAAGTATTGGGGGTTCCTTCTTTGTTTTGGTTTCGATCCTTGGCATCATCCTCTTCCGAAGCAGCAAGGTGGTTACTGTCAAACCCTGGGCCACAGGATTAAGCGGGCAGCTGCAGAAAGCATTTGTAACAGGTATGTTTCCTTAGCTATTCCTCAGCAATAGTCATCAGATTTGCATTCTGTTACACTGATATCCGCATTTCAGGTGTACCAAAGCTCAAGCGATCAGAACTTGAAGCAGCCTGTGAGGATTTCAGCAATATCATTGGAACCTTTTCCGATGGCACAGTCTACAAGGGGACATTGTCAAGTGGGGTCGAAATATCCGTGACATCAACTTCAATATCATCTCGTGAAGACTGGTCAAAGAATTTAGAAACACAGTTTAGAAAGAAGGTACTGCAACTGCTATATCATTGATCACTGTGTTCTTGAACAATTTTTAGACCATTGCTGAATATCAATTCATTCATTCTTTCAGATAGACACATTTTCTAAAGTGAACCACAAGAACTTTGTGAACCTCATAGGCCATTGCGAAGAAAACATGCCTTTCACAAGAATGATGGTTTTTGAGTATGCTCCTAATGGAACACTCTTTGAGCATCTACACAGTAAGTCCTTTAACTTTGTAATCTGTAGTGCCAAATGATATGTGGCTTGGATGATGCTTGAATTCTGGTTTTCTTGCAGTACAAGAAGCCGAGCACTTGGATTGGGGAATGAGACTAAGAATAGCCATGGGAATAGCATACTGCCTCGAGCATATGCATCAGCTAACTCCTCCTATAGCCCATAGAAACCTGCAGTCTTGCTCTGTGTATCTGACTGAAGACTATGCAGCCAAAATATCTGATTTCAGCTTCTTGAATAATGCTACTGCAGCCAAGGTGGGATCAGCTACCATGGAGCTCTTAGAATCCCTATCAGCAGATGCAGAGAGCAATGTTTACGGCTTCGGAGTAATATTGTTTGAAATGATAACAGGAAGGATCCCATATTCAGTAGACAATGGCTCTCTTGCAGATTGGGCCTCAGATTACTTGACAAGGGATCAACCCTTGAAAGAAATGGTGGATCCAACTCTGAAATTTTTCCAAGAAGATGAGCTGGAGAAATTGTTTGAAGTGATTAAAACTTGTGTTCATCCTGATCCAAAAGAAAGACCAACAATGAGAGAAATCACAGCTAAGTTAAAGGAGATCACAGCAATGGGACCTGATGGAGCAACTCCAAAACTATCTCCCCTTTGGTGGGCTGAGCTTGAAATCTTGTCCACAGAAGGAAGCTGATCAGTGAAGTTGAAACGTGAATAAATTCTCATTCTCTTTTCCCTGCTTATTAGGCTCCCAAGCAGTGGAGTTTCAAATAGATTTCTGCTTGCTATAATATAATGCCCGGAAAGGAATATGATTTCTTGTATATAATTGAGCAATGAAGAGTTGTGAGCCTTGGTTTTCTGCTACTTCTCCATTCTTTTCTTTTTTTTTCCCTTTCCTTTTCTACATTTGTTCATTCATGTGCTAAAGTGGGTTGTGTAAATCCCAGTGTAGCAACTTGGGAGATGAATAAATGTTGATTCTCTGCCCTTTTTCCTTTATCTAACTAATAAGATCACTCTTATCTGCAAAACTCTTCCACGTCTCCCATCTTCTTCATTAAGCACGAAGCGCAGTGGCAATGGTGAGCTGTTGCCTGTTGGGAATAGACTGTAACCATATCATTTGAGGGAGAAACATGGAGGAAGAAATATAATGCAAAAGGAGGTAGTCACGTTGGTAGAAAAGGAGAAGTTTACAAGAAGGCCTATCGAATTTTGTGCAGAATAGAATTAAGAAAGAAGAATTACTGTTAAAAAGAGACATTGTTCATTTACAAGATGAACTAAGACAGATGACAAGAACTCCTCAAGTGATAAGATATTCTGTAAACTGTATGCCATTTCTTTTTGTATACAATGACTAAAGTTACAACAGTGTAAACCATTTCACCTCCATGGCTAAATCTCGTGCCACAGTCATGTACACCTGATTCTGTTGCATAAAACTAATTTCCAAGAAGATATTGGATACTGGATAGGCTGCTCGCTTTGTTTCACCACCAATATTAAGTTCTATAACGGTTACATTTACAAGCAACTCTCTTGGTTCTTCTTTTTCATGGTCATTCAGCAGCCAGATGCTGGCAAGCCCTTCATTCTCGGAAGGAAATAGAACTCTGTGAAAGACTCCATGATTATTTTCCTTGTTCCCCAAGTTCATCAGAAATGTAACACCTTTGCCTCTCACATTTCTTGTGGATGGGTGGCTTGGCCCCTGGCTCTATTATAAAGATCAAGCGTGTCTATGTGGTTCGGTTCCAAGCAGAGAGCTGCTTCACAATCACAGAGAGCAGACTTAAGATCACCTATTGACTCGTAAAATGCGGCTCGCAGATGAAGCATTTGCAGGTCAGGCTTGAAAGCTATGGCTTTTGAAAGCTCTTCAACTGCGTCAGTTTCCTTTTGGTCATCCATCAGCACTAATAACATAATGCAACATGTTACTATTAATTTTAAATTTCTGAGACGGTAAATACATACTTTTTTTTGATCCAACGATAATAAATACATACTGAAGGAAAAGAAAATTACAATAAAATAAATAAAAACTAGGCCCAACAGAAACGATTATAGGGAAACTATTCCTCCTGAAATATATTAAAATAGAAATGAAAGAAGATTAGCCTTTCTTGGAACAAAGGAAAACTAGACTAGTAAGAGTGATACTCTACTGCAACTCAATTGTATTTGCTCCATCTTTACAACAAATCCAGATATGAGCTTCATGTCCTTTCTTATAATAATGAAGTCATTATGACGTTGAGGAAATGAGTGCCCATGGAACTCGAAGTGAAGAACTTGTTTAAAATGATTGATCATGAGCAACTAGTTAACCTAAACAGTGCCAACAATCTATTTCTCGAATACACAACTATTTCTTTATAAGCAAGGAGTCATATTAATGCGTTCTCAAAAACCATAGGGTAACAAAATTTCAGAAACTGAGAAGCAATTATAAAATTACCAGCTGCCCTGTATCTATATGGGTATGTTCTAAGTGGATCCAGTTTGGTAGCCATGTTGAGATCATTCTTTGCCATCTCACGATCACAATATTCAGACCGCTTCTCATATGCCGAGGCATTAGTATGTGCCTTCTCTATCAGTTTAGACATCTCATCGTATGCAGCTTTTCGCTGATTTCTTAAAAAATATACGCGTGCTAACCCTTGATGAGCTCTTGTATGCTTGATTTCGAGGGCCTTCATATAGCAGTTTGCAGCTACATCCAGTTTATCACAATCCAGAAAGATAGTGCCTAAATTATTAAGCGCCTGCAAAATATCATCATAAACAATCAAATAAGCATGATGATGGTCAAATGAAAGAATTCAAGCGTAGATTTACTCACTTGTCCTTTCCGAAGACCATCTGAAGGGCATCTAAGGGCTTCCTCAAGGAGTTGAATGACATAAGAAGAAGACTCAGGACCCAGACTCGAATCTGCCATTGTGTATGCTTTCAGGAAAAAAGCTTCAAACGACCTCTGAATCAAAATGGACTTCTCAGCTCTAGCAAGAGCTTCTTCATGATGACCAGTGTCATATAAAATCCATCCTTCATAAACTAACTTTTCGTGTTCAGAAATAGAAAGATTATGAGCTAATCGCAAACATCGCATAGCAGCCTTTTGACAATTTAGCCTACAATGTTAATATTATTCAGTATCTTCATCTCATAAAATATAGCAGGTTCAAAGCTGAGGGCAACCACATCGCAGAACAGGAGACTTGAACAGAAAAAATCATTGTCAGCACACACACAAAAGAATAACATATGATACCAAATCCTGTCCACAGGTATAAGTCCCTTAGCTTAAAGCAGCACAATTCCTATAGACTGCATTTGAATTACTATGGATTTCACAAAACACCCCGATGCCAATTTTGAAGACAGAAGGATTTCAAAAATACAACAACCTTTTCAAAGATCCATGAACGATATAAAAATTTCAGTTCAATAAGATAACTACACAAAAAATTGATAACAAAAAGCTTACCTCAAAAGAAGCAGAGATTGACGAAATGTAAGGAGGCTTTTTCCAGGATCATTAACCAGCATCTGGTGAAGGATGGCTAGAGAGCCAATATCATCTACACAAGACCATCTATCATAAAGTTGCATCCAGCAGTCAGCCTGACTTCCCTGCTGAACCTTATGACTCAGGAGCTCAATCAAATTATCCCCACTTACTTGCTCATTGAACATCCTGTAATTTGGCTCCAAAGTTAACAGTGCTCTAATGTCTCTCAAAGCACTACTATAATCCTCAATTGCTATGAAGAACCAAGCTCGCAATTCTAGGCAGTCTGGTGCAAGCTTGAATCCAATGATTCTGTCAATCTCAGAAATAGCAGCCCTAGTTTGATTCTCCTCTGCCTTTGAGACTGCTCTATATTTATATGGGAATGGCAGGGTGGGATCCAATTCAGTTGCAGTGTTCAAATCAGCAATCTTATCCTTCCCAACATTATACAAAGATCGTTCCTGATACATCCACCCAATTGGTTTATACTCCGATATAAGTGAGCTCATCAACTTATAAGCTGAATACTGTTGCCCTTGCTTGTACCTGGATCTTGCGATACCAGCGAATGAATAAACATGACCTGCCTCAGTAGCTCCTTCAAAACAACACTTAGCACTTCTGAACTCTTGTCTCTCAAGCAACACACAACCCAGTTGATGCAAAGCTAGAGCCTTCTGCCACTTTTCTGTGGCACATTCTCTCAACCTTTCTAACAACAACACTTTTAAATCTGACACCATATTCTCTTCCATAGCCACCTGGCTTAAGAAATAATACAACAAGAAAGAAGCATGCCCTGCTGATGCCAATCTCTCCCTTGCCTCAAAGCTACAAAATATTTTCATCACTTTGGGGTTATGGAGAGAACTTGGGAGCTCTCTTAGCAACACCTGCAAACATGAAGCTACTAGAAAATTTGCCCTTTCCTCTAACCCATATTCAATAAGGACCAACGCGTCCTCTATAGAGCTGACTAAAGAAGCCAAATAAATATCACAAGCAGACTTCATTTCCTCACAGCAGAACCTATTTGCAAAAGATAAGAGCTCCAGAACAACCTCAGGAGAAAACAAGTCCACCCTCCTTGTCCTACTGTACAAATCTACTGCTTTCATTCCCTCCACAGAGATACCATTTTGTGAAAAATCAATTTTGCAACTTTTTGCCTCCAGGAAACTCCCATATAGCATTGCCTTAAATGGGCTTGAAAGAGCAGCAATTTTAAATCGAATACAATTAATCTCCTCATTGCCAACGCAAAAAGAAATGTCACTATCTTCTTCCAATGTCAACAACTCATTCACCTTAGAGATTTGCGAATCAGTGAACGTAGTACACTCTTGGTAACACTTGCAGTGGTCATAAATTGAGTTTGGGTCATACCCATGCACCAGAGTAGCTTTAGGACATTCAAGAATGAACCTACTACAATCCATTGGTGATACACCATCAAGCTCGTCTTCCCTCCTCTCATACCTTAGCCAAGCTGATAAAACTACCTTCGTGTGCACATCAAAGGCATGTTGCCTTGCAGCACGGAGGCATCTTCTCAGTAACTTAGGATCTCCAAGGCTACTCAAAATCGAATACTGCTCAATGCATATCAATGATTTCTCTGATTCTAAACACGTTTCAAACCGGCGAAAAAGATCAGCTAAGGTTTCTACCAACTGAATGGGTTTTAACTGAGGTTCTATGGGTGGTTCGAGAAGATCAGTTCTAGGGAGTTCAAAAGGAATTAGAGTTTTAACTCCTGAGACAGAACAGGCCTTATTGGATTTGGTTTTGGACCCTATAAATTTGACTCTATAATTACTAAGCTTACCGGCTGTGGAAGAAGAACCAGTAGCGTTAACAAAACTGCTATCAGGTGGATTCAAGGCATGAACTTGAGTGCTTTTGAATCTTTCTATTAGCTTAAGACCTCGCATTTTCTACTCAGCGTATACAATATGGTAGTTTTTTCTTCACTTTTTCAAATAAACATAATAGCTTCTATTGACATAGAAATGTCTAAACTTAAACTCAAAAATCAACAAAGAAAACAGAAAGAAAAGAGCTTAAGTAATATATGGTTGTTTACCTCTTTCTTTCCTTCTTCAAGCACCAGGGAAAGAGAGAGTGAAGGTGATGCAGGGCATAAGCTCAACAAAGAAAGAAAATTTTGCAACCAGTGTTAGTGTTTGAATCTCCTTTCTCTTTCTTTCATAGGATAGACATTAGAACTTCAGAGCTGTCTCCCTCCCTTTCTCCCTCCCTCTCTCTCTCTCTCTCTCTCTCTCTCTCTCTCTTTCTGATGGAAAACAGTGAGTCTCATTATTATAAAACTATGGCAGTTTTGGTCTTGGTGTTAACCAGAAAGAAAATGGTTGATTTGGTGGCTAACTCCAATGCTAAACAAGGACCAGAAAGAGCCGGTACCCACTGGACCATTGCCCGGTCGGCATCAGATGAGGATGAGAACTGGGACCATCTACTCTTGGTCAACTGGGAGCAGATGAGTTGATTTGTTGTAATTAAGGTAATCTAAGGTTTAACTGTTGATTAATTAACGTTAAAGAATGGATTAAAGCGATGGGTATTGAGTACCGTTTGGACCATACAATACAATAAGGTCATGGGTCTCATCAGATACCAAACAGATTCTACAGATGAGTGTGGTGTCTCCTTATTTCAACGACAATTTCATTCCAAATTTAACAAGTTTGGTGTTTATCATTTGTCAGAAGTAGAATAATTCATGATGACAAAAAACCCATGAAAATTAGGCCAGCCAGACTATATCCACCAAGCTAACAGTTCTGTCAGGGGAAACATTTTTTGACATCATGAACATTGAAGATTGTAAAATGTAAGGATTGAAACTTGAATGGAAATTAAGCTTCTGTTATCACTAACCAGCAGAGAATATGAGCTTGGTGTGGTCTATTGATTGAATGTCTGAATCATGGATGGTCCTGTATATCAACCTACTAAGATAACTTATTCACAAATCTATTAGTTTAATCACACAAGAAGTCAAAAACCATGAAAGTAGATCTACCATGCACATGTCAAGACAAATGGATAATGATTCTCTAAACAATGAAAATTATTGAAAGGTTAGTTAGTCAATAGATCTAAGTGCATCTTTCTCATAAATTAAATTACAGTTCTTTTTCTTCCATGATGGGCTTCTAAAGTTGTTTGGGTAAATAAATGACTTCAGGTTCTGGAGAACATCTCCGGTCAGTTCATACTTTATAGACATAATTACAAGTTGCAATGGATTATGCAAAAAACAAAAGTGTCTAAAACAGAATATATCCTGGTATGAAAGAAGCATAGGGCCAAGAAAGTATGATCACGTGGCTAGGCCCTCATGTGGATTTCTGCGTCAGCCTGTTTTCTTGCCTGGACATCTCATCCGTCGCCAGGGTCTGAAGAACTAGTACAACAGTGACACTGTGACAGAGACAAGCAGTAAAAAAGATTCTTTGCAAATTGCTAAAAAAGTTCTCATGTTAGTTCCTATTTCCTTCTTCCTGTGTTTCCGTTTCTTTCTTAATACTGTTAGTCAACATTAGAAAAGTATCTCTGAGTGTCAAAGGGCTGGTCCCTGGAGTCTGTAACATAGCTGCGGTTGGAGGCATTTTGTTCATCATTCGTGCAAATGCTGCAAAATGAATGTTCATGGGGGTTCCATTAGAACATGATGCTTTTACATAAAACTATTATCAAACAAGAGAAAAGTGGCAGAAAACAATCCAAATCCAATGATATTTCCATGTCATGCATAAATGAAACTCTCATGCATTTTACATGAATGCTGTTAAAATTTATTGTTCTCTTGGACCATTGCTGAAAGTTAAGCTTCTGCACGATTACATTTATTGATGAGTTCAATGGACATTAGAGTGTGGAGTCGCTTTCAGATGGATAGCAATAGATCGTAGAGATTCCCGGGGGAATGGATGTTGGGCTATCTTAGTGCTGCTGACTCTGGTCTTCTGTTTGCCTGACTTCGGAACCCCCTTGTTGGGCTGATTTTGACGCTTGAGTCCATCAATATAAAGCAAAACAGGCCATAACCAGGGCCAGTTCATTCCCAACTAGAGATGTAAACGGGTCGGGTACCCGCTAGATTTGAGATATCCGAACCCGAACCCGATTAACTTTAATAATACCCTAACCCGATTAACTACCCGATTATTTTTATTTATGTTACCCGAACCCTAACCCTATAAAATATAAATACCCGTTTAACTACCCGAACCCGTTTAACTACCCGTTTATTAAGTCAAAGTTTGATTTTTAAATTTAAAATTAAAATTAATTTTAGAATAACTTAATTAAAACATTATATTAATAAATTTAATTTAACTCATAACAATAAATTAAAGTTAAAAATCATAATTATAATATATAATGATTTAATTTAATTAAATAAAACATTAATAATAAATAATTGATATATAAAAAATATAAGTATTGTATTAATTAATTATTATTTATAATCGGGTTCGGATAGCGGGTACCCTAAGGTAACTACCCGAACCCTACCCTAACCCGTGACGGGTAGTAATTTCACTACCCGAACCCTACCCGAACCCGATTATACACTACCCTAATCCTATTTAATCGGGTCGGGTAGCACCGGATACCCGTTTATAGGGTACCCATTGCCATCCCTATTCCCAACGCTTTCTTCCCGATCAGGGTTAAATTATATGAACAGCAAAATTAGTTTTGATAAAATTAAAAATAAAAAATATTTAAATATATATATTTTTAATAAAATAATTAAAAATAATTATATATATATATATATATATATATATATATAAATAAATAAAAGCTAATGCATTTCAGTATAAGTAGAACTTTTTATATGAATAGCTTAAATGTTTGACACTTGTAATATATTAAAATAAAAAATAATTATCTCTTTCAAATTTCAAAAAAATAGAATTATCTATGCAAATATATTAAAATATAAAATAAATAAATAAATTTTCTTTTTAAATTAATTATCTATTTCAATTTTAAAAGATACACACACACACAACAGACAACACACACACACACACACATATATATCTATAGCTTTTATCAATTAATTTTTTTTTCTAAAAAATAACATATATATATATATATAGGGGTTATATATGATGAATTGATAGTGTATAGTTTCTATACACTGTCAATGCATTAGAGGTTAATACCTCATTAATTTGCAAACTACAAAAAATGTCAAGTCCTTAAAAATAAATACAAATAAATTTTTTTAATTTACTCATAAGAGCTTATTGATGATGTGTCAATTTCTTGTGCATTGGCAATGTTAAAGACTATACACTGTCAATGCATCATATATAAGTATATATATATATATTAAAATCAATATAAATAATGTAATATATAACATGCAATAATATAACATCTTACGTTTAATGATTGTAACATCTATATCTATAACTTTTATCATTTTTTTTTATTTTCTAAAAAATAAAATTTATATATATAGATTTTATCAATTAGTTTTTTTATTTTTTTAAAAAATAATATATATATATTAAAATCAGTATGGATAATGTAATATATAACATGCAATAATATAACAACATATTACAAATTAAATTTTTTTAATTTTCTAAATGATAAACTCATTTTTAATTTTTTAAATTAATATGTAACATGTAATCATTTTTTTCACTTTAATATTACAAAATATAACATTTATATCTACTACTTTTATCAATTAAATTTTTTTAATTCTCTAAAAGATAACATCTATATTTTTCTATATTAAAATTTTTAATTTTCTTTATTGCTATTATATAAATTGCATGTAATCATTTATCTTTTTTTTCATCAATGCTCAAGAGTCAAAAATTGAAATTTCTATTACTTTTTGTATTTAGTTTCTGATGAGAGTCGTACTAAAAATTATTGAGCCTTGCTATGAGTCAAACTGAAGATCATTGGGCCTAAAGATAGACTAAGCCCGAGTGGAAAGAGGACTCAGGAAGATCATGGAAGATCCATTAAGTGATCTTTTAAGTTGTAGGCCTTAAAGGTAATTACGAAAAAAACTGACTCCTATAAATAAGTCACAAGTATTATTTTTAAACCCTAATATCTATTTTGCTTATTAAAACCCTGCTGAGATCCTGTCGCGCGCAGGGGAAAGCCCCTGCACTCTCTTGATAATTTTCTTTCTTGTAGAGTTTTTGGAGACAGGTTAAGATGCAGATCGAAATTCGTATATCATCAAAAATCTAGGTAACAAAAGTTGGTGCCATCTGTGGGAAATCGACAAGCCATTTGCTCACCACCAGTTCAATATAATTTCGAAAATTTTGATCTGAAAATGGGTTAGCTTTCGATTCTTTGCAATTTCTTATGAATTTATTCTGAAATACTATGCATAAAATTGATTCTTTCAAGCAATTTCAGAATTTTTATTAGTTCAAAATCCGAAAAATATGAAGAAAAGCAAAAAAACTCATGTCGGTTTGCAAAAAAAAATATATTTTTTGTGCTTGAATTTTTCATTTTCTACACTATTTTGCTTTAAAGTGATACTTGGGCTTTGTAGATTCACCCTTAGACATGTAAAATATAGTTGTTGATCAGAGAATTTTCAATGAAATAAGAAAGATTTTTGAAGAAAACCGTATAAAACCCAAATGGGTTGAAACTTTGTTTTTTAGGTTCTGCCAACCTGTGTGAGCAAGAAAGATGAGGGAATATTCTCCCATGGTAAAAACATAGGCCACACGTGACATACACGAAAAAATAGGGAATATCTTAAGAATATTCCATCTCTTTTTGTTTTCGTAGAAAAGACTTTCATTAACCAATATTTTTCAGTTTGTTCACAAACAAAGGACATTAATTTTCTTAAATTGATCTCATCATTTGGTTAATTAGGCGTTTGAGTTGCACTCCCTCCTTCTCCTTTTTTGGACAAGGTATTCTTTTTTTTCTTTCTTTGAACATTACCACGTTCTGTTCCTGGGAAAGGAATTTTTTATAACTTTGCTTGGAATGTGAAATTTAGCTAAAATAAAAATGGGTTGTGACAAATGATGAACTTGGAAAGACGGAGTTTAATTGTCAACTTGATGGTAATGGTGAGTTTGGTTTGCCTTTGCCTTTAGATTTCAAGACAATTTTCGATGTTCTTGCTTCATGTAGCTAAATAAGTACGCTTGATTAATGATTAGTAATGGTTTTGCAAATAACTTCTTTGTTTTAGATGATAAATTGTTTTTCATCTAAGAAGCAGTACAGGAGAAGCTTTAAATTTAAGTGTATTGATTCTAATTTCAGATTTTGGAATGTGAATAAAAAGAGCTCTTCCATAATTCATTGTTAATTGCAATGGATGCTATGATTGGAGCCATTAGCTCTCTGTTCAACTACTAAGCATGTCAAGAAATCAGAGTTTTTAGTTCTTCTCTCTGACCATTTTTAGTTGTTAAATTTCATGATATTAGGTTTTTAAAGTCTGCAAAATGCTGCATATCTATTATTGGGTTGGAGTTGAACCATTCAGTGTATAGTTTGCTATATAAAATATTTTAATATAATATTGACAACTTTTTTGTGATCTTCTCAATGACAACAATCCAGTTGTGGTTTACTGATTCCAGTTTGCTTGTTGGGTTGTTACACAAAATGATGGGTGTGAGACAAAGTTTCTAAGATTGTCCTTTGCAGTAATGCACTTTTGTTCATTCACCTTTTTAGTTGGAACTTAATGATATCGTTTGATCTTGGCGAAAAGTTTGTTGGTCTGAAAGGAATTATCTCTTTCCAATTTAATTTAGAGACATATACTACAAGAATTAAATTTTCATAATGTCTAGAAATGGCAACATTACTATTTTTGTCCTTTGAATATGCCAAGGCTTTGAATACTTTAAACAACTTCTGCATCATGGAGATTTATCTTGAAGTAGGATCAAAGATCCAAAACCATGAATTGGTGAAAATCTATGTAGTGTTTAATATTTTCACCGATCTCACACTTCGGAGGAATATTCTTCTAATATTCCTTCCAACAATTAAAATTAATTACATTTAAGTTGTCAAAGATTTTAAAATTATGATTTTAACACAATATTTCAAGCTCATGCAAATAGGCTTTCAAAATATTCCATTACATCCTCAACTTTATGGTTTCATCAAATTTTGTAATTTATAATTGAAATTGCTCAATTATATGCTTCGATAATATCATGTCATATATGATAATGGTACGTCCAAGAATATTTTATTCTATTTTTGCTCATTTATATTACCAATAATGGTAAAAATTTACATGTATAATATTATAATTTCGGTCATAGAGAATTTCCTTATGATGCCAAAACTCAGTAAGCTAATTCGATTTGTCATTTATTCATGAATTATCTTGAACATCAATTTTCTTTTATTATCTTGAATGCTTTAAAAATTTATATGATTGCTTTGTACTCCAGTTTATGAGAATCGCAAATTTGGGAAGACATCTTTCTTTTGCTATCTCAGGATAAGTTGTATTCTGTGACGAAGATAGTTTATAAGAGCAAAATATCTATATTTATTGTCTTTGGGTTATTGTTATTCATTATTATTATCATAACACAATATGTTTATACCTTACATTATTTGCTAGCTTGAACATCTTATCTTATTATTATCATTGGTTTTGCCTATAATATACATGATTCTAAGCACATAATCCATTATGTTCTATATGTTAGCTAACATGCAGGTTCTAATAAGCTCTGCTTATCAATTACTCTGTTATAAGTACTGTCTGTAAGGCCCTCTGTTATAAGCTCTGCTCGCTAACGAGAGCACTTGGGGAGCAACATCAACAAATCAAAAGTCCTTAAGCACAGGAGGTGCGAGATGGGCAAATCAAAAGTCCCTAAGCGAAAAATGCGCGAGACGGACAAATCAAAAGTCTCTAAGCGAAAAATGCACGAGACGGACAAATCAAAAGTCCCTAAGCACAGGAGGTGCAAGACGGGCAAATCAAAAGTCCCTAAGCGAAAAATGCGCGAGACGGGTAAATAAAAAGTCCTTAAGCAAAGGAGGTGCGAGACAGGCAAATCAAAAGTCCCTAAGCGAAAAATGCGCGAGATGAGCAAATGAAAAGTCCTTAAGCAAAAAATGCGCGAGACGGGCAAATCAAAAGTCCTTAAACGAAAAATACGCAAGACGGGCAAATCAAAAGTCCTTAAGCACAGGAGGTGCAAGATAGGCAAATCAAAAGTCCTTAAGCAAAAAATGCGCGAGACGGGCAAATCAAAAGTTCTTAAGCAAAAAATGCGCGAGACAGGCAAATCAAAAGTCCCTAAGCACAGGAGGTGAGAGACGGGCAAATCAAAAGTCCATAAGCGAAAAATGTGCAAGAAGGGCAAATCAAATGTGCGAGACGGGCAAATCAAAAGTCCCTAAGCACAGGAGGTGCGAGACGGCAAATCAAAAGTCCCTAAGCACAGGAGGTGCGAGAGGGGCAAATCAAAAGTCCCTAAAAGAAAAATGCATTATACGGGCAAATCAAAAGCCTCTAAGCAAAAAATGCCCGAGACGAGCAAATCAAAAGTCCCTAAGCACAGAAGGTGCGAGACGGGCAAATCAAAAGTCCCTAAGCGAAAAATACGCGAGACGGGCAAATAAAAAATCCCTAAGCACAGAAGGTGCGAGATGGGCAAATCAAAAGTCCCTAAGCGAAATGTGACATCCTCGTCACTATCACTTCACATATAACTTTTTCTTTCCCATACAACTTGATTAGATTCGTTCGTCAATGTCCTCCCTTCTTTCTTTTGATGATTTGTAATAATTAGCTCATCAACTTCAAGTGAAATACAATTATTATATTTATATATACATTATTCCAAAGCACAGGATCTTACACATTTACATAAACTAAATCCCCAACATACTTATAGACATCACTGTAGCATTGTACTGTACAATAGCTGAAGTACATATCAATTAAGTATACCTTTAATAATAATTGGAAAGCGTATCTCGAAGGTACACTTTCAAGATCCAAGAGTAGGCTCTTCGATCGAGAGCGAGGGATCACTTCAGATAGTCTGAAAAATAGTCGTAAAGGAGTGAGTTTACGCTCAGTAAGAAACATATGTAAAAGAGCGTACTATGCCTCTATATGCAGTTTTCCTGCTTGGCTATATAATGTCATGTAAAATCATTATAAAGCATATATCATATACTTCTTTCAAATATCATATACAAGTAAAATCAAGAACTTCAAATGCATTCGATTTCTTTATTCATTTGAAATCACATATGCAAATATTCCATTTCCTTCAAATACTTTCACGGTTCTCAAATCACGTGAAATCACATGTACAAATATCTTTCAATTAACATGGAGACTATTAGTATTTCAACGGAACCATGCACTAGATAAGTGGCGTACCCCCGTAGGGGCCAGGAATCCTCCCCTAGCTAAACATATAACAGAGACAATTGGCCAAATGTTGATGGGCCATGATGATACTAGTTAGGTGACATCTGTGGCACTGAGGACTGGACTAGGATGCCTCAGCCAAGTACAAATAATACCAGGGACTTGACCAGAGTCCCTTAACTAAATACAGATAGTGCATGATCATCAAGTAGTCCATAGTCTCAAAACATTTGTCATATACTTCTTTTTACAATTACGATTATACTTTTCTGAAATAAACTTTAAAAACCTCTTTTTCAAAGGGGGCAGTCGACTGGTCTCCTTGAGCAGTCGGCTGCTATCACATATTTTGATTTACTGAAATTATTTTCTTTTAAAAATTTCGATATTTTGAAATTCTGAAAACACATGGGGCAGTCGACTGGTCCCATATAGCAGTCAACTGGTTTTAAAACAGAATGCTTTCCAAAAAAAGGCAGTCGACTGGTCATATAGCAGTCTACTGGTTTCGCAAACAGAATGCTTCTGAAAACAGGGTAGTCGACTGGTCATACAACAATCGACTGATTTCTCAAACAGAATGCTTTTCAAGTAAATAGCAATCGACTGGTTTGAAACAAAATGCTTTTTGGAAAATAACAGTCGACTGGTTTGAATTGGTTTTTGGAAAATCTATGCTTTTGTTGTTTCTAGGCAGTCGCCTGCTCCTAGCAATTTTGGTAACTAGGAGTAAAACTCGAAATTGACCTTTCCTGCACTTAAACCAGCTTGTACTTCATCCCAAGACATTTAAAATATATCAAAACATGCGGACATAGCCAACCTACGTCCGTTACATATATTCCTTACCTCAATAACTACGAATATGCAAATCACTTGATTACACCAATTCTTTTCCTTCACTTCTTCAAAGCTATAAATATCATAAGGATTCAAACCTTTAAGAAACCTTTATAAATACACTCTACCAACTTTACACAACTCCAAACTATGGACAAACTTAACTAGAACCACTTCAATCTCTTACCTTTGCTAGTCACCAAAATGAAAAAAATTTAGATCTCCTCACCCTTTGATTCAGCCTTTCATATTAAAGGTATGGCTTGAGCTAGTGACAAGGATCGTTTTTCGTTAAGTAAGCTTAACTATTCGATAACAGGAAGTGATTGTTTGTCAAGGTGACTATGGAGGAACTTAGGAGAATTTGAGAGAAAGAGCAATGGCTACCGACCTTGTGCTGGAAAAGATGGCATTTAATGTCATTTAATTGAACTTTGTCCTTCAATCATCATCTCTATCTATTTCATATATCTTCTTTTTGACCATCAATTATTTGACTATTTATTTCTCTCATTTTCTATGTGCCACATGTCCTTTAATTGCACAAAATCTGATATTAAATTTTTCATAATCCAATCATATTCTCAAAATCTCCAAATTCATTCCTTGGCCATTTGACTCTCAATTTCTCTTATTTCTTCCATGTCTCATATATCATTCATACATCAAAATTCTTATATTTATTTAATTCTTTTCAGTTGGAATACTATACAATCATGAGGAATTTATAGAAATTTGGGGATTTCACATTCTCCCCACCTTTAAAAATTTGGTCTTCCAAATTTGAATCAGGTTAAGTCTCAAATAATTCCGAGTACTTCTCTTTCATCAAGCTCTCTAGCTCCTATGTAGCTTCTTCCGTAGTATGATACTGTCAGATAACTTTAATTAATGGAATTGTCTTAGACCTCAACACCTTTTATTTTGTATCCAAAATCCGAACCGGCTTCTTCGAATAACTCATGTCTTCCCGAATCTCCAAAGGCTTATATTCGATGACATGAGATGGGTCCGGATAATACTTCTGAAGCATGGACACATGAAAAACATTATGCACTCCCAATAGCTCTGGAGGTAGTGCAACCTATAAGCAACATCTCCAACTCGGTCTAAGACTTCAAATGGCTTGATGTAGCGAGGACTAAGTTTACCTCTTTGGCCAAATCTCATGATTCCTTTGGATGGAGAAACTTTCAAAAACACCGAATCTCCAACCAAGAATTCAAGTGGTCTCCATCGAGCATCTGCATAACTCTTTTGTCGACTATGAGCTGTCTTAAGTCTTTGACAAATCAACTTAATATCCTCAGAGGCTTGCTCGACTAAATCTGGAGCGAGTATCTTCCGTAGTATGATACTGCCAGATAACTTTAATTAATGGAATTGTCTTAGACCTCAACACCTTTTATTTTGTATCCAAAATCCGAACCGGCTTCTTCGAATAACTCATGTCTTCCCGAATCTCCAAAGGCTTATATTCGATGACATGAGATGGGTCCGGATAATACTTCCGAAGCATGGACACATGAAAAACATTATGCACTCCCAATAGCTCTGGAGGTAGTGCAACCTATAAGCAACATCTCCAACTCGGTCTAAGACTTCAAATGGCTTGATGTAGCGAGGACTAAGTTTACCTCTTTGGCCAAATCTCATGATTCCTTTGGATGGAGAAACTTTCAAAAACACCGAATCTCCAACCAAGAATTCAAGTGGTCTCCATCGAGCATCTGCATAACTCTTTTGTCGACTATGAGCTGTCTTAAGTCTTTGACAAATCAACTTAACATCCTCAGAGGCTTGCTCGACTAAATCTGGAGCGAGTATCTTACGTTCGCCCACTTTTTCCCACCCAATCGAAGATCGACACCTTCTACCATATAAAGCTTCATATGGTGCCATCTCGATACTTAAGTGATAACTATTGTTGTAAGCAAACTCAGCCAATGGCAGATGATCGTCCCATGAGCCTTTAAAGTCCAAAGCACAAGCTCTCAACATATCCTCGAGCGTCTGAATGATGCGCTCGGACTGACCATCAGTCTGCGAATGAAAAGCTGTGCTAAAATTCAACTGAGATCCCATGGCTTCTTGGAAATGTTCTCAAATATGAGAAGTAAACTTGGAATCTCTGTTGGATGTTATGCTTACTGGAACCCCATGTAACCGAACAATTTCTTTCACATACAAATCTGCCAAAGCACTAAGTGTATTCGTAGACTTCATAGGTAGGAAGTGAGCTGACTTAGTTAACCTGTCCATGATTACCCAAATACCGTCATGATTCCTTCTAATCCGGGGCAATCCTATCACAAAATCCATCGTAATGTGCTCCCACTTCCACATAGGTATAGTCAGAGGATGTAACAAACCTGCCGGTCTTTAGTGCTCTACCTTAACTTGCTGGCACGTGAGACGTTTTGCCACAAACTCTGCTATGTCTCTTTTCATGCCAGTCCACCAATACACCTTGTGTAAACTATGATACATTTTAGTATTTCCCGGATGCAAAGTATACTTAGTGGAATGTGGTTCTGTCAAAATCAGCTTCTTCAACTCCTTATTATTAGGAACACATATGGTTCTTAAACCTCAAAATTCCATCACTACCAATATCAAACTCCAAAAGTATACCTGATTGAATCTGATTCATAGCCTCCATACATTGATCATCTTCTCTTTGATCAATTCGAATTCTATCCATCAATTCCGGCTCAATCCTCAAGCTAGCTATCATTCCAAATTGCTTATAAGGCACAACATTGAGGTTGAGGCTTGCAAACTGCTCAAGTAACTCATACTATCGGATCATCATATACAACACAATACCCACATGTTTCCGACTCAAAGCATCCGCCACCACATTGGCCTTCCTTGGGTGGTATAGGAACTCACAATCATAATCCTTCAAACGCTTGAGTCAACTCTTCTGTCTCATATTCAATTCTTTCTGAGAAAACAAGTACTTGAAACTTTTTTGGTCTGTAAAAATCTGAAATTTCTCACCATACAAGTAATGCCTCCAAATCTTTAAAGCAAACACCACTGTAGCTAACTCCAAGTCATGAGTTGGGTAGTTCTTTTCATGGTCCTTTAATTATCGAGAACCATATGCAACTACCTTACCACGTTGCATTAGTACACAACCCAAACCTTGTCCTGATGCATCATTATACATCGAAATCCACCAGAACCACTAGGAATGGTGAGAATAGGTGCAGTCGTCAGCTTACGCTTCAACTCTTAAAAGCTACGCTCGCAGGCATCATTCCATTCAAATTTCACCTCTTTGTGCGTCAAGCGCTTTAATGGAGCAGCCAACCTTAAGAAACCCTCTACAAATCTTCGATAGTAGCCAGTTAGACCCAAGAAACTCCTAATCTCCGTCACTGTTTTCGGTCTCTCCCATTGCACCACAGCTTCAATCTTCGATGGATCGACCAAAACTCGAACTTTACTAATTATATGACCCAAAAAAGAGATTTAATCTGGCCAAAAATCACACTTACTTAGTTTGGCATACAATCCTCGATCTCTGAGGGTTTGCAGAACTATCCTCAAATGCTGCTCATGTTCTTCTCGGGATCTCGAATACACCAATATGTCATCGATAAAGACAATGATAAACTGGTCCAGGTAGGGTTTGAACACATCGTTCATCAAGTTCATGATTGCTGCGGCTGCATTAGTGAGACCAAACGGTATCACTAGGAATTCATAGTGACCATACCGTGTCTTGAATGCAGTCTTAGGGATATCTTCACTCCGGATTTTCAATTGATGATATCCCAACCTCAAGTCTATCTTGGAAAAGACTTGTGCACCCTTAAGCTGATCGAAAAGATCGTCAATCCTAGGAAGAGGATACTTGTTCTTGATTGTCACCTTATTCAACCATCGGTAGTCGATACACAGCCTCATGCTGCAATCATTTTTCCGGACAAAAAGCATAGGAGCACCCTAAGGGGATACACTGGGTCGTATAAACCCCTTATCTAGTAACTCTTGAAGCTGTTTCTTAAGTTCCTCCAATGCCACTAGTGCCATCCGATATGGTGATCTCGAAATGGGCTCGGTTCTCGGCACCAAATCGATTGTAAACTCTACTTCTCAATCCGGAGGAAGTCCTGGAAGATCGTCCGGAAACACCTCGGGAAACTCCATAACTACCGAAATTTCGTGAAGTTCGTGAAGTTTTTGGTCTATGTCCACCACATATGCTATAAATCCTTCACATAACAATTATGTTCTATCAATTCATTTACAATTAAGTCAAATAACAATTATACTTTGTATTAAACACTTGCAAAATTTACAATATAGCTAACGTGAGAAGACAAGATCACACTTTTAGCATAACAGTCCAATATCACATGATTTTTAGCTAACCAATCGATTCCTAATATGACATCAAATCCATACATATTCAGCAGGATTAGGTCAGCTATTGATTCTCTCTCTCCTACCCGTAGCTTACAACTGCGATACACTATATCCGTCATTTGGGATTCCCTAAAGGGAGTATTTATTTGTAGGGCTGTAAACGAACCGAACACGAACGAACGAATTGATGTTTATGTTCGTTCGTTTATTTTTTCAGTGCCGTTCGTGTTTGTTCGTATTCGTTAAGGAGTGCGTTCATGTTCGTTCGTTTGTTTGGTAAAAATTGTTCGTTAATGTTCGCGAACATGTAAACGAACGCATTCGCGAATATGTAAACGAACGCGTTCGCGAACATATGTTCATGAACAAGTTGCATAAGAACAAACTAAATATTAAATATTAAAAATCTTACATAAAGATTAAATTTTACATGTAAATTGAAATCATCTAATACAAAATCTTAAATACAACTTAAGTCAACAATGTTTTATTAAAATTGATAATTACTATTTTAAGTACAATTTATATTATACACATATACATATATTAATGTATCATATATATGTGTGTGTATACACAAATATGTGTAACATATATATATGTAAATAATCAATGGATAAGCTTATATGAATGAAATCTTAACTTATTATGAAACTTTTATTAATTTTATTTCAGTACAATATGTTTAAAATTTTTAAAAAATAATTATTTTAAGTATAATTAACTAATTTAATTTTATAATTATATTATAATTATATTTTATTAATTTTTTAAACCAACAAAGTTATATTGTATAAATATATTTAAAAATTAGGTACTAATTTTTTAGCTTAATGTCTTAAAAATAAGGTATATATTATATAACTTATATAATATAAGTAATTTTAGTATTTTAATAAATAACAAACGAACAATAAACGAATGAACAATAAATGAACATAAACGAACGAACAACAAACAAACAACAAATGACACTTTAAACGAACGAACAATAAATGAACATAAACGAACGAACAACGAACGAACAATAAACGAATAATAAATGACACTTTAAACGAACAAACAATAAACGAACATAAATGAGCCTGTTCACGAACAAAAACGAACGAACCATACCTCTGTTCATGTTCGGTTCGTTTAACAAACGAACACTAAAATGTTGTTCGTGTTCATTTGTTAAGCTTAATAAACGAACATAAACGAACAGAAATCGAATGAGTTCACGAACGGTTCGTCGGACGTTCTATTCGTTTACACCCCTATTTATTTGCAACAATTGCCCTAAAGGCTTAGGCTCAATAGGTAATTTCCTAGCAATAATGGGTGAAACAAAAGAGTGCGTAGAGCCTGGGTCAAATAGTGCAGTAGTACTTATATCAAACAAGTAAATCTTACCCTCAATCACTTTAGATGAAGCATCAGCGGACTTCTTATCGATTGCAAATACTCGTCCCTAAGTCATCGCTTTCTTTCCTTTCTCTACAGTAGTGGCCTTAGGCTGTGATTGGGTGTTCTTCTGCGATTTCTCGGACTCTCTAAGATTTCTCTTGGGACAATCGTTAATCCTGTGTCCCATCTCACTGCACCAATAACAAGCTCCAGTAGCCATGCGGCATGCTTGTGACCCATGAAACTTTTCGCACTGCTCACACCTTTGCATCGTACTCTTCGGTAAGCTAGCGGTATTACCAGCTGAATGTTGGGATCTCTCATCATTTATCTTGATCCCAGTGGGTCTAGGAGTCCCGTTTCATAACCATTATAACTCCCAAAATTCAGTGTATTTCATATAACCATTTAATTAAATTAAACAATCATTTTCTTATGATTTAATTGTTTACCTATCGAAGCCCCCTTCATAGCGTTTATTTCTCCTAGATGGATATCTATCACTAGAGGCTCTCTCGTCTGACTTCCACTTCATCGGTTCGTTGCCTTTACCCTTAGCTTGAAAATCAGTATGGTGAAGCTTATTGTCTTGCTCACACAATTGAGCCTTACGGACTGCCTGTCCATAAGTGGTGATATCCATAGGATACAACTTGGATCTAATAGGAGGCGTCAATCCTTCTATAAATCGATAAATCTTGTGCCCTTCACTCTTTAGAACCTCTGGATCAAATCTGCTCAAGGTAATGAACTTCGACTCATACTGATTAACTGACATTGTCCCTTGAGTCAAGTTCAAAAACTCTATCTTCAACCTAGTCTAATCAGTGCGTGGGATGTACTGTTCATTAAATGCCTCTAAAAATCTATCCCACGTAACCTCGGCATGTCGAGCCTCCAAAATGGCTTGAGTGGACTGCCACCAATATTCTGCATCGTCCACTAGTAAGTAAGCAGCCAAACCCACTTTCTCCCTTTCAGAGCATGTCATGTACTCAAAGGATTTAGTGATCGCTTTCACCCAATTCTCTGCGGCCAATAGATCTCTATCCCCCTTAAACTTAGGCGGATCCAATTTCTTAAATTCCTTAATCAGATGAACACTGCAATAAGCCTTAAGATCTCGCCTCTCAGTAGCAGGACTGGTGGGGGTAACTCTGTCTGCGCTGCTGGGGGCTGTACAATAGGAGTGGGAGGTACAGTAGGAGTAACTGTTGGTGCACTAGTGGCCACATTTGGAAAGTTCGCCATAAACTGCGTGAACATCGTGGCCATATTCTCCATATGCTTATCCATTTTAGCTAGCCTAGTGCTCGGGCTATGCGGTGGAGATGGAGGAGGAGACTGAGTTGAGGGCGGTTCTGTTCGACCCCTTTCTCATCCTTTACCGGTACCCCTTCTACGTGAGCTCATTCTATCAATATAATCACAAAATTGAGCTATTTAGTATAACTATAACCAGTTATACTATACATATATATTCATACAAGTACAGTACCTTGGGGATATACATTATTTCTAGCCTAATGACACCGACAAACATCAGTCTAACATACTCTGATACCAATCTGTGACATCCTCGTCACTATCACTTCACATATAACTTTTTCTTTCACATACAACTTGATTAGACTAGTTAGTCAATGTCCTCCCTTCTTTCTTTTGATGATTTGTAATAATTAGCTCATCAACTTCAAGTGAAACACAATTATTGTATTTATATATACATTATTCCAAAGCACAGGATCTTACACATTTACATAACCTAAATCCCCAACATACTTATAGACATAACTATAGCATTGTACTGTACAATAGCTGAAGTACATATCAATTAAGTATACCTTTAATAATAATTGGGAAGCATATCTTAAAGGTACACTTTCAAGATCCAAGAGTAGGCTCTTCGATTTAGAGCAAAGGATTACTTCAGATAGTCTGAAAAATAGTTGTAAAGGAGTGAGTTTACGCTCAGTAAGAAACATATGAAAAAGAGCGTACTATACCTCTATATGCAATTTTCCTGCTTGGCTCTATAATGTCATATAAAATCATTATAAAGCATATATCATATACTTCTTTCAAATATCATATACAAGTAAAATCAAGAACTTCAAATGCTTTCGATTTCTTTATTCATTTGAAATCACATATGCAAATATTCCATTTCCTTCAAATACTTTCACGGTTCTCAAATCACGTGAAATCACATGTATAGATATCTTTCAATTAACATGGAGACTATTAGTATTTCAATGGATCCATGCACTAGATAAGTGGTGTACCCCGTAGGGGCCAGGAATCCTCCCCTAGCCAAACATATAACATAGATAACTGACCAAATGTCGATGGGCTACAATGAACACTTGTCAGGTAACATCTATGGCACTGAGGACCGGACTAGGCTGCCTCAGCCAAGTACAAATAATACCAGGGACTTGATCAGAGTCCCTCGACCAAATACAGATAGTGAATGATCATAGTCTCAAAACATTTGTCATATACTTTTTTTTACAATTACGATTATACTTTTCTGAAATAGACTTTAAAAACCTCTTTTTCAAAAGGGGCAGTCGACTGGTCTCCTTGAGCAATTGACTGCTATCACATATTTTGATTTATCAAAATTATTTTCTTTTAAAAATTTCGATATTTTGAAATTCTAAAAACACATAGGGTAGTCGACTGGTTTTGAAACAGAATGCTTTCCCAAAAAAGGCAGTCGATTGGTCATATAGCAGTCGACTGGTTTCGCAAACAGAATGCTTCTGAAAACAGGGTAGTCGACTTGTTTCTCAAACAGAATGCTTTTCAAGTAAATAGCAGTCGATTGGTCTTTATAGCAGTCGACTGGTTTGAAACAGAATCCTTTCTGGAAAATAGCAGTCGACTGGTTTGAATCGGTTTTTGGAAAATCTACGCTTTGGTTGTCTCTAGGCAGTCGTCTGCTCTTAGCAATTTTGGTAACTAGGAGTAAAACTCGAAATTGACCTTTCCTGCACTTAAACCAGCTTGTACTTCATCCCAAGACATTTAAAATATATCAAAACATGCGGACATAGCCATCCTACGTCCGTTATATATATTCCTTATCTCAATAACTCCGAATATGCAAATCACTTGATTACACCAATTCTTTTCCTTCACTTCTTCAAAGCTGTAAATATCATAAGGATTCAAACCTTTAAGAAACCTTTATAAATACACTCTACCAACTTTACACAACTCCAAACTATAGACAAACTTAACTAGAATCACTTCAATCTCTTACCTTTGCTAGTCACCAAAATGACAGAAATTTAGATCTCCTCAACCCCTTTGATTCAGCCTTTCATATTAAAGGTATGGCTTGAGCTAATGTCAAAGATCGTTTTTCATTAAGTAAGCTTAACGATTCGATAACAGGAAGTGATTGTTTGTCAAGGTGACTATGGAGGAACTTAGGAGAATTTGAGAGAAAGAGCAATGGCTGCCGACCTTGTGCTGGAAAAGATGGCATTTAATGTCATTTAATTGAACTTTGTCCTTCAATCATCATCTCTATCTATTTCATATATCTTCTTTTTGACCATAAATTATTTGACTATTTATTTCTCTCATTTTCTATGTGTCATATGTCCCTTAATTGCACAAAATCTAATATTAAATTTCTCATAATCCAATCATATTCTCAAAATCTCCAAATTCATTCCTTGACCATTTGACTCTCAATTTCTCTTATTTCTTCCATGTCCCATATATATCATTCATACATCAAAATTCTCATATTTATTTAATTCTTTTCAGCTGGAATACTATACAATCATGAGGAATTTATATAAATTTGAGGATTTCCCACGAAAAATGTGTGAAATGGGCAACACACGAGCTTGAAGCGAAAAATGCGCGAGATGGGCAACACACGGGCTTGAAGCGAAAAATGCACGAGGTAAGCCGTGAATGAAATAAAAGTCCCTAAGCGAAAAATGCACGAGATGGGCAACACATCGGCTTGAAGCGAAAAATGCGCGAGATAAGCTGTGAATGAAATAAAAGTCTCTAAGTGAAAAATGTGCGAGATGGACAACACAGGGGCTTGAACGAAAAATGCGCGAGGTAAGCTGTGAATGAAATAAAAGTCACTAAGCGAAAAATGCACGAGATAGGCAATACATGGGCTTGAAGTAAAAAATGCGCGAGGTAAGCCGTGAATGAAATAAAAGTCCCTAAGAGCAAAATGCGCGAGATGGGAAACACATGGGCTTGAATTGAAAAAATGCATGAGGTAAGCCACGAACAAAGTAAACAACTCAAAGCGAAAAATGCGCGAGTAAGCCACACATGAGAAATTTAAAAGCTTGAAGCGAAAATTATGCTACGTAAGCCACGCACGTGAAAAACAAGAAAGCGCGCAGGCTTGAAGTGAAAAATATGCTACGTAATCCACTCACATAAAATATAAGGACTTGAAGCGAAAAGTGCACGATTACGTAAGATGAGTTTAAATAAGTGCAAGGTCAATGTGTAGTCACCGAAGGTTTCTTTATAAAAGATTGGGCTCTTTCACAAAGAACTGGGGAGCACTTACTATAGACATATATAAATATATAGATTAGAGCATGAAAATAAAGCAAGAAAGTGAAATTTTTAATTCATTCAACTTTAGAGTTGTATTACAATAAGTGTATTCTAGATTGACCTCTACAGCAAGAGAAGTATTAATATTAATAAGCACCTAGGCTTGTGCATCCTAAGGCAATATAATGTTGGGAGATGGATACTTAGAAAAGTTAGCCTTTGGATTATCCAAATCATCTTAGTCCAAGCCTGTGAGAACCTTGATCATTTTGGGTCAACAAAAAGGCTCCTAAGGGCCAGTGAGATCAGATAAATCTTTATAAGTGCCTCTTCTCAAAAAAGGTTTGAAACCCTCAACATCTGGATCAAGCTTTGATCAATTAGGAGCGTGCCAGGTACAAACTACATTTCATAAAACTAGTTAAGAATATATGCCTCCTTTTATGGCACTTCTTGACGATGCGACCTCACGACCACATCCTAGATTTGGTCTTGTTCCTTTTGGCTAAGAGAAGGCTTTGGTGGCTTTGCATTCTTGTAATTTTTTGATATAGCTCTTGGTTTCGATCAGCTAGGACCTTGAGTTCGAAGAGAAGAATGGCACACTCTACTTGAAGAGCATTCAGCTCAGTTAAAGTGGAGGAAAACATATCCCAATAGTGCTCTAAAGAGGCAATCTTGGCTTTTTTCATCTCAAATTGTCTCTAAGACGAAGCAGCTCAAGCTACTTGAGTTCACTTACGATTTGCACCTTAAACACTAAGTGCTGAGCGTTAATAGCAATTATTTGTCGCAAGGCTTGCAAACAAGTAAAACGAGTTAGGAAACTCATAAGACATTCACGTGAATGTGAAGTAAAGGATTTGAAACTTACTCTCATCACTTTTAAAACAGTTGTGTTCATTAAGAGGAGCAATCTGGGTAGCACAGGCATGTCTCTTATTGACATCTCCATGAATAGCTTCCTCCTATTTTTCATGAGGAGTTGAATATATTGCACTCGGCCCGATTCTGCCCGTGTGACTTCTAGTTCCTCTTATTCATCGGAACTGATCACTGGTGATTCACTAATGACAGATTTACTCCTCCCATGGTTAAAGGATCAAGAGGAACTGAATCCCTCACAGTGGGCATGAGAAGAGTGTTTTCTATAATCACTCCTTTGAAGCGAACTCATTTCTTGAGAATGAGGAATTTCAGCTTGAGACGTAAAGAAGTGCTCCATATCCTGCCTCTTGTAAAAAGCACACCCAACACTTTTGATTAATGGACCCTCGAGCTCTGAAAGAGGACTTATGGATTCGTGAGAGCATCTACCATGCCTCAACCAATAGATAGGATGTTCTTTTGGGCGAAGAAAGTAAATAAACCAGTCTCTCTTCCATAACATAACCAATCAATCTACTAACTGTATGATCTCTTTAAGATCGAGAAAATCTGATCCTCAGAGGATCTCCTTCCACGAATAACCCATTGGGTAAGGATTCTTAAACCTTCTGGGATTTGAGTGAAGAACTAAATATACTCATATTTGTGAAGTTTACTCGGAAGCTCCCTAAAAAATTTATTTTGAAATTCTTTTTCAGAGGCCTTTTAGATAAAAATAGGTTATTGACTCAGAGAATCCATGGGCCTTGAAAAGGCATTTAACAATAGAAGTCACGGCACGACTCCGTTCCTATTACAAATTATGATGAAGTCCACTAGTAGAGCCCCCGGGTGAAGATGAAAAATCTCTTGCAATAATCCTAAAAAGAGGTAGCAAGAGAATAAAAAAAGTCTATGGAACCATAGTGATTTTAATTAAAAACAAAGACCATATATATCCTTCCATAGGATATACCCTGTGAAAGAGTGGGGAGCAATTGATGAGAGTCGTACTAAGAATTATTGGGCCTTGCTATGAGTCAAACTGAAGATCATTAGGCCTAAAGATAGACTGAGCCCAAGTGGAAAGAGGACTCAGGAAGATCATGGAAGATCCATTAAGTGATCTTTTAAGTTGTAGGCCTTAAAGGTAATTATGCGCAAACTGACTCCTATAAATAAGTCACATGTATTATTTTTAAACCATAATCTCTATTTTGCTTATTAAAACCCTGCTGAGATTTTGTTTGACTTAAGCATCGGAGTGCGCGCGCAGGGGAAAGCCCCTGCACCCTCTGATAATTTTCTTTCTTGCGGAGTTCTTAGAGACAGGTTAAGACACAGATCGAGATTTGTATATCATAAAAAATCCAGGTAACAACAGTTTCTTTAAAAGAGATTTTGACATAGAATTTTATTGCGCACCACATAAAGGACAACATCGGATGAGATTTCAAGCATAAATAGGACATCTTTATCAAAAATTAAAGTATAGGTCACAAATAGACCTGGTCATAGGCTGGGCCTAGCCCATGACATATATTAATGAATAATCTGTGTGCCCAAGCTCGGCTCGGCTCGGCTCGAAAATTTGGGCATGACTTTTTGTCCAAGCCTGTTCTCATTTTTATACTACAAGCTTGAGCTCCGTCTGGTCAGGCTCGAAAATAATTTTTTTTATATTTTAATTTTTTATTTATTTGTTTTTTTATTATTTTATACCCTTCAAAATTTAATTTAATTTGTCAAAATTTGTATATCAATTTCCATATTAAATATTTATAATCATGTTTATTAATAAATAATGTTTTATATACATATAATTATATTATACTTATTAAATATATAAAAAAATTTAATTAATATTAAAAAAGAAATATAGCAAAATAAAAAAATATAAATTCGGGTCGGGTCAGGTGGGGCTTGGCCCGGGATTTGAAAGGTCAAGCCCGGGCCTGCTTTTTAAACGAGTCTAAAAATTTTGTCCAAGCCTGGTTATTGTATCAAATATTTTTATCCAAACCCGACCAAATATCATGCAGGCCTTTAGGCTTGGGCGGGTAGCTCGGCCCTTAAGCAGGTCTAGTTACAAAGTCATTATTCAATGTGTTAGATTAACTTACTAATTTTCAATGATAAAATATATATAATAACATAATTTTAAAATATAACTGATTTAGCATGTAAATTTTAATTGAGTATTTTTGAATTTGTGTTATAAATATAGGGAAAATCTTTCACCAGTAAAGTAACTATTTATGAAATTTGATACAACTCTTGGTTAGTATTATATATCATATGGGTATAACAAAAAGTTGTTTGAAATTTATGAAAAATTTCATTATTCCTCATGTAATGTTGAGGTTCCTAATTCAACTTAACAGTAAATAATAATTATGTTTAAAACATTAAATAAAAATTATTTCATTTAATAATTTAAGCATTTTATAATTTTAATATATATAACTTAACTGTAGCATTTTGTGTATCTTATACGTAGAAATTGAATGTTGAGGTATTTGATGGTTTTAGAAAAGAGATGTTTGCACTTTTCAGCATTGAAGCTAAAAAATTAATTAATAAAGATATTGACAATTTTTGTAAAATTTTGTTATGGTATTGATTAGTTAACAATTATTTATATTATAAAGTTTCAAAAAAATATATATTATCAATGGTTTTATTGTTTAATTAATGTATTCTCGTGCATTGCACGGGTTTAAAACTAGTAATAAGTAAGAGCAAGAGGATAATTTTATTTTTTTTTATATTTTTGTCTTTTAGTGATTGACTGGCTCGCACCAGAGCCAATCGGCCATCCAAACCCTACTTCAGCCAATCGACTAAGCCTCAGTGGGTTTTTGGGTTTTTTGATGCCATCCATTTGGACAAGATTGTACAATCAGAGCTCGAGAACCTGGATGTCACGACCCGAAGGCAATGACGTACACTTATCACTCCATTTACCAATTACCAATTTTACGAACTAGATTTTTCTTTTCACTTTAAAGTTTGCATTCGGTGTCGGTGTCCTCTTTAAACTAACTTCACGTTCTTAACTTGATTTGTATTCATTATTTAATTGTCATTTCTTAAGATTATTCGACTTAGTATTCTTGTTTTCAATATTAGGCCATTAAAAGAAAAACGTCGAAAACTCCCCCTTATATAAAATCGACTTTCCCCAGCTAATTAACCTGCAATAAATTCAACTAATTCCAGCCACATATCTCAATCCAAAGTTTCGCAATTCATTTCACTATATACTACACATACTTCCAAAATCAACAATTATATATAAGAGACAATTTACAGCTCAAAATCATCTCAGTTCATTTTTCGGATCGTACTCGATAATCATAAAAGCCTATAATAATCTAGGACGATCCTAAGTTACATCCCAAAAGCAATTCCATAAGCATGTACTGTGTCAATTTAAATGTCATACGTGGATAACAAAATAATCATTGTTATACCTCAAGTGCAACAAAAACAGCACTCGGAGGATTCAGACCGGTATAGCTACTCGATATTGTCCCCGAGGCTTCGCACCCCAAACTCCAAGTGGGAGCCTAACTGGTATGATCTGCGATGTTATTAATAAAGGGGTGAGCAAAACCACGGCTCAGTAAGTAGCTTAAGTAAATGCATGCTAGACTCATGTCGTTCTATATGCACGTGTGGAAAACAATGCTGAAGTAATAAGCGAACTCGATATTGATGCATGATCATAAACCAAACACTTCTTTATGCATTTCTGTTATAGAACGCTTTCAATATGCACTTAATTAAATCAAAACTTACTATGCAGTTCATTTAAATGAGTTCGCTATGCATTCGGTTGAACTCAGTATGTTATGCATTCAGATAAACTATCAATATAGTTCGATAAGTCATTCGATAATTACTTTGATAAAACAGTCAATAAGCATTCGATAAACGATCAATAAATACTGCAATCATTTCGATCAATATAGATTTTCAAGAATCCATTAGTCATAAATCAAAAAGGTCGATAACGATTAGGCATATTGCCTCAGTTCACTAAAAGCAGTATTAGAAATGGAACAATAGTAAGTAGAGTTTAGGCAATGATCCTAAATCAATCAATCAATCGATATCCATCCTAGCTAGCAATGGAATGGTGTCGCAAGCAACACTAAATCTATGGCCATAGAACGATATCCAGTCTCGCTGATCAGTCGAGAGCTGGAACTTGCCTACTGGTTTTCCAGACAAGTATCAATCTACCTAGAGCACTAGGCTCGATAGGTACAATACGATAGTCTAGAGCACAAAGCTCAATAGACGGGCAATAAGGCCTAGAGCTAAGCTCGATAGGCTATAAGTGACCCGAAGGTCGTAGGACATGCCTGCACTCAAAACAGTTTTGAAATCAATTTCCTCGTGTAGCACTCGGCTTCCACGGATTCCAAATCACTATTAAATCAGTTTTGAGTTCGAAGTACAAGGAACTTTTCGATTTCTTTCAAATGTTAGTTCAAATCAAGGCTTTGCAAAATATAAAATCTGGTGCAAGTCACTAAAAACATAAATATTAAGTAATTAGACTCAAAACATGCTATACATAAATACGTGTATGCATCGGTTCATTTCACTTAACATGTACGCTTGGCTGGCCACTACACGTAAAGCAGAAATTAAGTTTCAATCCAACTCAAGCATAAACGAGTTTATAGAATTAAACCATTCCTACGAGATGGTGCTAACAAACTTTACTTAACCCACTTACCTCAATGCTTAACAATTATCTTCCTCGAGTCTGCGAATTTCGCAACTCAAACTTCCACTCCATCCACGTCACTACAATCGTTTCATTACCTACACAATCACATACTCGTATCATATTCAATTCCATGCGACAGGACAATATATCTTAAATCCCCAATTTAACGAAATTCACTTCCATCCCGAAGATTTATTCTTGATCACCATGCTAATGGCACACACACACATATATATATATATATGTATAACATGTGTGTGTACATATACACACACATTCATATAATCTACTTTTGCCTATTCTCGTCATGTCAATGATGTGTATATAATTATATTTGTATATTTAGGAATATACATTGATCATAATCAAATAATACATTTCCTTACCCTTTTCAACGCATTTCCAAATCGAGCCCTTCTTTTTCTTGCTTGGTCTCCTAGTTGTTGGCTTGACCGTAGCTGTTGTTACTTCCTCAAGATAGTAGCCAACATTTTATTTCAAACAGCCCTATATATATACATATTTTTAGTATCAATTCTTTATACAAGTTTATTAATTGTTTTAAGCAAGGAAATGGCCTTACCCTTGAGAAACTCCAAACCGTAAGCTTCAGCCCTTTAACTTTAGTCTTTCACTGCTGTAATGTAAGGGTATAAACTAGTGAAGGCTTCCTTTCAGTTCCCTTAAAATTCAGCCAGTTACCTTTATCCCTCGCTGCCTTCGTACATAGCCCTTAATTCAATCAGACTGCACTAAATGGCCCCCTTGAATCCCCTGTTGTTAGGCCTCGTTTCAACCTTCAATGACTATATATATATATTTCCATGTCAATTCGAGCTATTAGAACAGCCTCTAAACAGCAACCATGATGGGGACTTTTGCATCTGAAAATGGTTAGTGAATGGAGTAAGGTTGGCGTGGCTTTACTGACCCTTTCCTTTCCTCGCGTCCCCACAACTGCCAGCGAGAGAAATGGAACTGAGAGCTCCCTATTTTGAAGCCTTCACGCTCTTTCTTGCATCGGCTGCAGCTCGGGTGTCTTTTGCTGGCACTATTTCTTTTCCTTTCGGCCAAACTTTCCCTTTTGCCTTACACCATCGTCATCATCATTAACCTTTAAAAATTGAGAGTTTCCAGCCATTTCACCTTTAAAAACCACACCATTCAGCCCTAGACAGCCCCGTTGAAGTAGCCAAACTCAACTCTGAAGAAACAAAACACTACTCAAGTATTCCTAAACCAGACACCATTTTTCATCTCTGTCCCTTCCTTCAATTTCTTTTATTTGCTTTTCTTTTGCTTTGGTAATGCTTGTAGGTTGCAGCTCTCGGTTTTGAAACCCAAAACTTGCTCTCAGCTCCCTCACGCTACCTTTCTCAACTTCACATTTGTTGTGTTTAGCTCACTTTGTTGATTTATTCTACCTTATTCATGCACCCAAATTTCCATCAACACAGCCCCACTTTTTGTCTTCGTTCTAGTCAAGTTTCCAGCCTAAGTAGCCATTGCTCTGCCCTGCCAGATCAGATTTTCCTGCTGTGTGTAGGTCCCTTTTGGTGCGTGGCCTGCTTGCTCCTCTTGTTCAATTGGGTTATAAAAGAAATGTTTGCCTTACACACCTTTAATCTTCTGTTATTCAAGCCATGAGATCATCAACCAATGCAGCTCCAATTAACATCTAGGATAACTGAAAACCCTACCTTCACGAGGTCCTCTTCTCTTCCCGATCACAACACCTATTTCTTTTCT